>JAIUCV010000008.1:12135365-13563987 GCA_026724425.1 Erythrophleum ivorense
AAAAAATTAATCTTAGCCCAACCCAGCAAATAAAGATATAAAAATAGTAAAGAAAGATTAAAAGAAAAAAAGAATCAATAAAATTATGCCCTAATGAAAATACCCACATCAAGTTGTTCTATTTTGCACGGCGCATTTGCTTCCTTCTATTCTGTAGCTTTTAAAAGTCTTCCCTCATTCCATTCTACCACTACAAAAAAATAGGAAATTTGCGATGAAATTTTGTGACGAAAATTTTTCTGTCACAAAATCTGTCACAAATTCGTCACTAACTCTGTCACTAACCTTAGCGACAGAATTATCGACGGAAAATTCCGTCAAAAATATTTCCGTCACTAATCTGTCACTAATTTCATTAATGACAGAATATTGTGACGGAAAATTCCGTCGCTACTACGTAGGATAACCTATTCAAGTTTTGCGACGGAATTTGCGATGGAATTATCTATCACAAAATTTTTTATCGCTAATCCGTCACAAATTATTTAAATATTATATATCATATAATTTTAATTTTTTTGATGATTTATATGATATAATGACTTAAATATATATAATTGTCGCAAATGATTTAAATATTATTGATTATATATATTATAATTTAAATTATAAATTAATAAATTAATAATTTAAATATTAAAATAATAAAATGCAATAAATACTAATGTACTTAATTATTTTATGGTCAATAAAAGGTTTCTAAGTATAAATTATAAATTTACCATCACTAGTTTATCATTAAATCTGTTGCAAATTATTTAAAAATTATATAGGATATAATTTGAAGTTTTTATTGATTTATATGATACAACAACATATATATATATATATATATATAACCATCTCAAATGATTTAAATATTATGAATTTTATATGCGTGTGTATATATATATTATAATTTAATAATTTATGTATTATAATTTAAATTCTAAATTAATAAGTTAATACTTTCAATATTAAAATAGTATAATGAGATAAATATTAATTTATTTAACTATTTTATGGTTGATAAAAGGTCTCTAACTATAAATTATAAATTTTTTGTTACTAATCCGTCACTAAATCCATCAAAAATTATTTAAATATTATATATGATATAATTTGAAATTTTTAATGATTTATATGATATAATGAATTAAATAAATTTCAAATCTTTAAAATTTTCTTGGAAGAAGCAAAGACTAAGTACCACATGATACAAATTATTACATATAGAATGAGTATAATGAATTATTTTTTAGTTTCTTCATCTCCAAACTCATATTGGGTAATTCATATAGAATGAGTAAAATTCAAACTTATCTTCTTTTGTATTACATCATTAAATCTTTGAACCCAAATCATTCATCTAAAAAATTTAAAATGAATAATTTTTTCTCAAACTAAAACTTATATTTATATAAAATTACAATAAAAAATTATATGTCTTAAATATCAAAATTTATAAAATACTATTTAAATGATATATTTTAACCATATATTATCAATTTAAAACACAATAAGCCTAAGCATAAAATATATTTAGTACTTGTCTTATGAATAAGGGAAAAAATATTAAATTTCGATCCTTTGGATTAGCCATGGAATGCCACTTTGTCTATTGGTATACTAAGAAAAATTATCTTTCCTAGTTATATGACTTTTTTGTGGCTATGAAACAATCAATGCAAATTATGATGTGGACCTAAATATACTTTTAGGATCAACATTCTATTTTGATCTTGAAAATATTTAATATTCAAGATGGATCTTGTGAACAAAAAGTGTGCAGACGAAAGGGTTTATACATCCTCATTTTTTTTAGTTATAAATTTTAAATATAAAAATAAAAATTACATTTATGTGAACAAAAAACAAAAAGACTAAAAAGTTTGATCGCAACCCCACTTCAATTGTTGAGATAGCTAGAAAGGATCCATCAGATTAAACATATTCTAGAAGAAATCTTCTATTTTACATGAGTAACCCCTATTTTGACTTATTATTACCAGTTTTCCCTAGTTTTGATAATCATTCACTCTAATTAATAAATAAAACTATTTCATGAAGTAATATAAATATATAATAGGAAAATTCTACAAGGAATTGTATTTTGAATTTTTGTAATTAAAATTTAGATTAAAATTTTTAAAATTTGGCAATAATTAATTCACAATCCAATTTATAATCAATTTGAATAATTAATGACAGCAAATATCTAATAAATTTATGAAAACTTTCGTATCAATAATATGATATTGGCTGTGTATGTTCATATAGCCATATTAATTGAAAGATTATGAAGGAAGTACATAAGTTGTGCATTGTTTGGTTGGAAAAATTAGGAAGGGAAGAAAAAGAAATTATATGGGGATGCAATCTTTCTTTTGTTTGGAATGTGCAAATAGAGAGGAGAGAAAAGGGTTGGGACAGATTCTAAGTATGTGAGATTCACTAAAATAATGGAAAGAAAATGAAAGAAAAGTGCCAAATTTTCCATTCAAATTTATTCTCAATTTTTTATTCATCAAAACCAAATATAAGATGAGCAAATAATTTAATATCTTATTTATTTATATTTTCTTTCTTTTCTTTTATGATACCAAACCAGAAGAGAAGTATTTTTTTATTGTATAGTACTAAATAAAATAAATAATAGTTCATTCAATTTCTCTCCTCTTTCCTTTTCATTCTCTTGAATTGTTTTCTTTCTTTATTTTTTAATTTTCTTCTTATAATATCAAACAATTTAAATGTTAGAGGCCGTCATAATTTCACAATGAAATTATTGCCCTAAAAGATGTATTCACGAATTAAATTTAATGCAATGATTTGAATTGCTATGATTTTAAGAATTAAATCTTATATGATTTATAGAATTTCTATATTAGTTAGTCTAGAATTTAATGTTGAATTGCATATTTTAAATTATTGATATATTAAAATTTGAATAAAAATCTTACTTTTAAGTCACAATAACTTTTTCTCAATAAAAAAAAATTGATATGATAGATGCAAACCATATCAATAAAAGAAAAAAAAATAATGACCAAGGAAATAGTTTGCAAGAATTGAATAATAATGCGTTACATTTTATTTTTGATTAAGGGTTTTTTTTTAAGATGTAATATAGTGTACATATATAACATGGTCAGAAATGTAACTGTACGTTATTTATATATAAAAAAATTTTGTTCAAATTCTATATATATATATTGGCCCAAAACGATTCATTGTGAGCAAAATTTTCCCTAAAATAGCATCGTTTAAACAATTATTTAGCTATTTGAAATTTGTCTGAATGGCATTATTTAAAAATAAATAAATAAATCACTTGAGCAAGTACAAAACATGAATTAATTGACAGGCTCTCATTTATTAATTGAAGAAGATTTATCCTAAATTGAAAAAAAATATTTCAAGAATTAAATCATTAATTTACCTAATATATTCCATATAGTTAAGATAAGATTAAATGATTCAATAATAGCGTGGGTGCCTCATTGTTAATATGATTATTCACATCTTACAGAGTGTGCTCACCCTTTCGACAAGTGATGCAAACGATATCATATATTTAGTACTCCCTCCGGTCCTATTTATAAGAAACAAAAAACTGTTTCACTGGTATTAAGAAAAACAGTTAATATTAGTTTAACTCATTAATTAGGTTCAAATTTTGATAATTGTTTCCTATTTTACCCATCTTTATTTTGCATGGAAAAACGTTATGCATTGTTAAGTGTATTAGATGTAACAATAAATGAAGGGTAAAAAAGAAATTTATTATTTAGTGAAATAAAAAAATATACCATGTTTCTTATATTTTGGAACCAAAAAAATCTCTTCAAATTTTCTTATAAACAGGACCGGAGGTAGTATTTTGCAAGAGATAAAAGGAGCAATAAAGGCCCAAACTCCTGGACTCTCTACACACTCTCTCTCTCTCAGAGACAAAAGATGAAGAAATCAGGACTCCTTGTAGCTTACGTGGCCGCTGCTTCTGCCACAGCCGTCTCTATTTCATCGTCTTCTTCCTCCTCATCTCTGCAGATTTCGCATCAGGTATAGCTTCACCCTAAGTTAGATTATTGGCGAGAATTGGGGGTGGGTATTTGGAAATTTCTTTGAAAATTTTACTCTTTTCTGGTTGAGATTGAGGTTTAGAACATTGGGATCTGAAAGTTCTGTGGGAGATCTTCTAATGGATGTGCGATTTCTTTGTTTTTAGGACGGGATGGTTCAGAGAAACCATGAGAACTCTTCATCGGCGAGTTCGTCTTCTATGGACAAATTTGTATAATTTTTTATAATTAAAATTTTTATCTTTTACCTTTCATATTTATCTTTAAACTCAAAATGTAAAAAGAAAAAAAAAGCTTCAAAAAGACAAAATTGCTTACCGTGCAATTACAGTACAAATCCTCGATGCTCCTCTCCATTTTTGCCTTATGCGTTTTCCCATTTTCCCTCCACCATTTTAGTTTCACAAAGTTGAAGTCGTGTCCGGCAAATCCTAAATTTTCCCTAACTTAGCCGTCTTCCACCCCCAGCTGCATAGCAAATGGCAACCACCATCTGCAAACCCTACCCACAACCTCCCCATCCTCATTCGAATCCCAACCCCAACCTTAACCTTAACTTAGCATCCTTTTTATCCCTAAATTTCTCCACAAATTCACACGCGAGAGGAAGTTCGATTTTCTCTTATTTTTAATTATCAAGCAATTAGAGCTTCATTAGAGGTAATTCTTTTCATTTCCATTGATCTTTTTGTCTCAAATTCTCTGATGATTTAAGAGGGACCACTTGTAATTTAAATTTCAAATCCATATTTCTCTAGCCCCAGCGAAGCTATTTCCGACACTGTCCAATACTAGTGCCCATAGGTATGAATTAGTTTGGTTTTGATTTTCTGTCTTTCGTGCAAAATCGATCATTTTTTGTTGCCTTGATTATCAAGAGTATTTAACCTAAGGCCTACCTACTGTTTCTAATGACCTTTCCAAATTTTGTTTTATTGTTTTGGACTCAATTCATTCTGCATTAATTTCTAATCATTTAAGTTAAATTCTCTGTGTAAACAATAGGTTTTTACTAGTTTGCATAAAAGTTCTCTGTATGCTAGCCCCTCTATACATTTGTCTCTATCTATATGTGTTCGATTCCTTCTTTGCAAACGTAGATTCTAAAAAAACTTGCATTCTTATTGACTGGTTTGGTGGACTGATAAATATTCCTTTTATCATATCCTAAACAACTCCTAGATATGGATTAAGATATCAAAATTAATTAATTAATAGTCGTTGTATCAAATAATTGTTCAAGAAATTTAATTCTTGGTCTTACATGACACTATCCTTGAACATGTTTTTTGTTGTTTTCATTTGTTGTAGTAAGATTGAACTAGTTTTGGATTTGATGATTGGTATGCACCTTTGATGAATATTCACTGTAACTTTCTTACTTGTTTGTCCACGCCATGATTATTGATTTAGCTATGTCCTTCTACTAGAAAAATTTGTGTTTTACTGTTGATTGTTGTTGGTGATATAAACACTAATTGTAACTGCTTCATGTTGGTCTATATTGATGCTTTCCCTCTCAGGGTTATTTCTTTCATTTTCTTTACCTTTGGTGATGCTATAAGGGTGGAGATATGTAAAGGTGGAGATATGTAAGTCTTTTCTTTACTTTGTTCAAGCTACTGCATCTTTCATCTTATAATCTTTACACTATGCTTATATATTTAGAGTTCAATACCACATGGTCAAATATTTTAACTAGTTTCTTTTAAAATGAGAGTGTGTTTTTAAAGTCACCTTAAACAAAATATAAAGATATTTATAAATATTAAAAATATTTTAAAAATTTTGGTTAAGATACATAGTTAATTCAAACAATTTTAAAACCAGACAAGGAATTAATGTATAAATTTTATGTATTTATTATCAAGTTTTTAATAAAAATATAAGTAATGTTTAAAAAAAAACACATATATTACTTGTTTATTGGAGGGATATAAATTTTTTGTTTATGGCAAATAAATATATGATTTACATTTAAATAGAGATATAGAAAAAATAAAGAATAAATAAAAAGAGAATAAATGAATACTATATTCTTTTACTTTTTTAATGCCAATTATAATCCTTTAAAATATTTACAATTGGGACATGACTTGGGAAATTTTTTTTGGTATTTATGATTAATTCAGCTATCATATTTTTATTTGAGAATTTGATAATAAATATTTAAAGAATTATTTAAATTATCCTTTTATATTTATCCTTCTGGATAAAAATAAATTTGAATAAATTCTTAAATATACATTCTTTGTATAATCAAATAAGGGAGGACCTAATTAGAATTTATTCATCTTAATAAATATATAACTAGTTAGTACATTATATATATTTAAAAATTTCACATCCCTTGTTAGTTTTGATTGTTTAATATTAACAATTGTTGTTTATAAGTCATTTTCTTAAAATTTTAAAATTATATACTTATTTTAATTTTTTTAACAAAATGTGGATTGAGGGAAGGGTGTTGGAATTGATTCTGCAACTAGAAAGAGAGTGAAGGGCCAAATTTGAACATAATAATACCATCATTAAGTCAATAAAGTAACAATATTCAGGTGGAAAGCCGAATAAAGAAGACTATTATGTTATACCTACATAGCATTTTTTTCCATTTTGAATTTAAACAATGGAAAGAGAATAATAAAATCTAGCTACCATTAGTTCTAGCTATAGTTTCCTGTCCATCTAACTTAACCGCATTGCTTATTTGTTTTTTAAGATTTTGGACCACTTTATATATTTATTCATTATTTTTTTTAAGGGGATACAACTTTTTTTTATTAGTATGACCAAATCATATATTTATCATTTTTTTTAATATAGCAGTTAATTCTTTTCATATTTGTTCTTACATTTTATGAAGCCCATAGACTATTAAATATTATTACTTTTTTTAGATAGCTCTGCCATTATATTTAAAAAATAGGATAACTGTCCATAGACTTTGATCACTTTATATTTATTCATTAATTATATAACTGTACGACTACAAAAATTGTTGCAATTATCCTACAAATTTTCCAACCATCGTCTCTAAAGTTAGAGTTACTAAATATTGTTTTTGATAGTCTCAATACCTTATGTTGTCACCATAAAAGAGTGGGTCCCATACTTCCCAAAGCTGTGATTTGGTTCCCTGTTTTGGGCTTGGCCCATCATTTGTGATTTTTCATTTTAGTTTATTATTTTTACTTGTTGAATTCAATAAGTATTTTATTAAAAAATTACAATTAAAAATATTTATATTAAAATATTTTAAATTTAAAATTATTTTAAAAGATTTAAAGATAAAAAACTCAAATTTAAAATCCTAAATTATAATTTTTTATGCAATTTAAATTTTTAATCTTTAAATTATTTAGAATAATTTTAAATTTTAAATTTTTTTAATATATAACCTTAATTTAAAGTTTTTAACTATAATATTTTCTTTTTTATTTTTCTTGGGATTTGAGACTTGGCTGTTGGAGAAGTTATGTCATTCAAATTACTTTTTTTTGAAGAGGAATTGCGCATGAGGATTGCCATAGAGATAGCACCTTTGAGACAGGAGAACCAAGAGCTTAGAGAGTAGAATCAACATATAATAGAGCAGAATCAACAAATCGTGTCTCTACTAGACCAACATCAACAAACACTTAATAGATTGCAAGAACTTGAATCACGATTATCTCGTGCCCCATCAGATCCTAATGATTTTCTTTCATCATAAGGATGATTTTATTTCCCTTCCCTTATTTTAAGATATATGTTTTGTTGAGAATTGTTATAATTTGCTTTAGAATGGTCATCATTTAATTGAGAATCATTTTAATATAATTGTTACTTTTTTGTTGCATATTATTGTGTTATTATACTTTACTGGATAAGGAGAAAAACCTAAAATTTTATTATTTAATAATAATGTTATTTTCAATTTACCTTACTTTATTATGCTTTTATTATATTTTATTGGATAGGTAATAAAGTAATATTGAGGTTAAATTCAAAAAACATATTTAATAATGAAACAAATTACATTAGCGACGAAATATTCTATCACAAATTTATCATTGATTAGTGGCGGAATTTTTGTCACAAATCTATCGTTGATTAGTGATGAAATTTTTGTCACAAATCCGTCATTGATTAGAGAAGGAATATCAGTCACAAATCCGTCGCTAATATTTCGTCGCAAATCCGTCGTTGATTAGTAATGGAATATTCCGTCGCAAAGCCCTCGCTAATTAGCGACGGATTATTCCGTCACAGGATTAGTGACAAAATATTTTGTCACAAATCCGTCACTATTTAGCCACAGAATAATTCGTCCCTAGTCCATGGCTAATCACTGACAGAATATTTTGTTTGTAATCCATCGCTAATTAGCGACGAAAAATTCTGCCATTAATCCGTCACAAACATGGAATATGTTATCCTAATAATTAGTGACGGAATTCTCTTTTGCAATAGAATATTCCGTCACTAATTAGCGATGGAAGTCCAAATTCTGTCACAAATGAATTAGTGACGATGAAATTAGCGACAAAAAAAATCCGTCACTAATTTCGTCGCTAATTCATTTGCGACGAAATTATCCACATTTAGCGAAGAAAAATTCCGTCGCTAATTTCTGTTTTTCTTATAGTGTACCCTAAGTCCAGTGACAAGATTCAGTCTTTATTTCTGATTACCAAAGCCTGACTCCAAAACTTTTAAGTGAGACCACTTACCACCTCATTCTGCACCAAGCTGAGAGAGTGCGAGACTATCATGTGGTACACTATTCTACACCTGGGCGAGAGAGTGAGAACCACACTGTTCCTTTATTGATGTGTTCCTTCATTGAGCAGCAATACTAGAAAAGAAAACATTTGCTTCTCAGCAACTTTGAAACGAAAAGTGAGAGAGAGTAAGTGATAAAGGCAAGACAAATTGGAAGAAAAGTCAAAGGAATTCAAAAAGTAAGTTCTGAAGTTGCAGCCTTAAAACATCTTTCTTTTCTCAATGCCTTCCATTACGTAACATTATCTAATTGGTTGAAGTTTCATCTTGTCTTTTCTCTATTTTTTCAAGGTAAAAAATTTGAGTTTTATATTTAATGTCTATTCTTAAATCTTAATGTTTTCCATTAGGTAATTTTTTTAATCCTTTTTATGAATAAAAAATTTGGACCTAACAAAAATAATAATATGTTTTATATTTGATAGATTTTAGATAGAATTGAAATCATATTTGAGTTTATAAAAAGGTCTTATTTTTTATATTTAATAAGATATGATAAAGTATAATTTTTATTTGATAAATTTGAGCATTTCAAAAAAAAATTTATATTTGAATTTCAAACCATTTAAATTTAAGTAGTTTAAAAAATATTTATTATATTTTTATAATTATTATTTAATAATTTTTTTATAATTTTTTTTTCAAAATAGGAATATAAGAGTTATCTTTTATTTACAAGTAGTCACAAAATAAGATTTACAAATTTATATGTTTGTAAAATATGATTTTATCTTTATATTTGTACTTGTTGATATATTTTATCCTCATATAAGTGAATAGATTTGTTTAATATGTTTTTTTTTCTCTCTTAATTTTAGAGCTTTTTTTTTAATTCAATATGTCTTCAAGTGCAAGTGGGGTTGCTGAAAAAAAAGTTATTACTGCAAGAAAAAACTATCCTGGTAATAGGTCTGATATAGGGTGGAAACATGGGATGGATGTTGACAGAAATGGTAAAAAAGTGTAGTATAAATATTGTGGCAAAGTTGTTAGTGGAGGCATTTACAAGTTTAAACATTTTTTAGCTGGTACTAAAATAGACGTTAAAGCTTGTGTTAGTATTTCGGATGATGTAAGGGCAACAATGTTACAACATGTTTGCGAAGTCAAATGTGCGTCGTCTAAAAGAAAAAAACAATGGGTTGATATTGGTGAGGAGGAGGATCAAGGCATACAAACACAAGCTGAATCTCACAAGAAAGGGAAAGGACTCATGAATTTCTTGAAAAGTACTAAAAATAATAGCAGTGGAGTAGGTAACACGCAATCAACCATTAATCAAATGTTCAAGAAAGACTCAAGGTACGAAGCTTGCCAACAAGTAGGTCAATTTTTTTACACAAGTGCTATTCCTTTTAATTGTGTAAAAAATCCAGAGTTTACAAAGATGTGTGAGATTATTAGGAAATATGGCCAGGGGTTTAAGCCTTCTTCTTATCATGAAATCAGAGAGAAATACTTAAATCTAGAAGTGAAAAATACACAGGCAATGCTTGGTGATTTAAAAAATGAATGGAAAAAAATGGTTGTTCTATCATATCTGATGGGTGGACTGATAAAAAAAGGCATCCCATTTGCAATTTCTTAGTGAATAGTCCTAAAGGGACTATGTTTTTTTATTCATTGGATATTTTTGATATTTCTAAAACTGCTGACAAAGTTTTTGACATGCTTGATGAAGTTATGGAGAAAGTAGGGGAGGAGAATGTGGTGCAAATAATAACGATAATGCTGCAAATTACAAAGCAGCTGGACAAAAATTAATGGAGAAGAGAAAACACTTGTATTGGACACCATGTGCAGCCCATTGTATTGACTTGATGTTGGAGGACTTTGAAAAAAAATTATGTTGCATAAAGAAACCATAAGTAAGGGTAGAAGAATTACCATCTATATTTATACAAGAGCAATGCTTATTAGCTTGCTAAAAAAATTCACAAAAGGAAGAGATTTGATTAGGCCAGTTGTGACTCGATTTTCCACTGTTTATTTGACAATTGCATGTCTTAATGAACATAAAGCAACATTGATAAATTTGTTTAGTTTTAAGGAGTGGAAGGACAGTAAGATTTCATCTACCAAATATGGAAAGGAAGTAACAAGAATAGTTATGGATAATAGTTTGTGAAAGAACATTATGACATGCCTTAAGGCCGCCACTTTGCTCATTTGAGTTCTTCGCTTGGTGGACTTAGATGAGAAGCCAGCTATGGGATTCATATATGATGCAATGGAAAGTGCAAAGGAAAAGATTAAGAAAAACTTTAATAATGTTAAAAAAAGGTAATTAAATAGTAAACCTAATGTTTATATCTTTAATTTAATTATTGCAAATTTTATATTTTAACTTTGATTTTTATTGATTATTGTAGTTATGAACTTATATGGAGCATAATTGATGAGAGATGGGAAACTCAATTACATAGGCCTTTACATGTAGCTGCATACTACTTTAATCCTTACTTTCACTATAACACTGATTTCAAACCTACTTATGGGATTAAGCAAGGATTTTATGATTACTTGACAAGAATGGTTGAAGATCAAGATGAGAAAAATAAATTTGAGTTTCAACTAACTGACTTCCATTATGCACAAGGCATGTTTAGCCGTGACACTGTATAGGTATTAAGAACAAAGATGGCTCCAGCAAGATGGTGGGATTTCTATGGAGATGGATGCCCAGAATTTAAAAGAATTGCAATTCGCATTCTCAGCTTATGTTGTAGCTTTTCTAGGTGTGAACGTAATTGGAGTGCTTTTGAAATGGTGAGTAACTAAACTTGATATAAACTACTTTCATTCTTCATATTCACTTATATTATTTTAAATCTTATAATACTTATGAGTTTTTTTTTATTTTGTTTGGATTCATACGAAGAAAAGAAATTGCTTGCACCAAAAAAAGATGAATGATTTGGCATTTGTGATGTGCAATTTGAAGTTAAGAAGCAAGTAAAATAGTAGAACTCATATTTATGACTTTGACAATATTCATTCTGATGATGAATGGATAACTGAAGGGAGGAGAAATGGAGATGATGTAGAGGAAGAAGATGATGGAATTTTTCAACCTATTCAAGTTAATGAAAATATTATTAATCCTACTCTTAAGCTAGTGATAGAGATAGGTGAAAATTTTGGGGACTTGAATGTTGATAATATAGGTGGTGATGCTTTAAATATGACTTTGGATGATGACATTGAAGAAGAATATAATGATGGTGATTTTGGTGATAATAGTGGTGAGATAGGTGGAGATGATGGTAATTAGACTTTTGAAGATCTTTATTGAATTTTTATTATTTTATTTTTAAATTTAGATATATTAAATGATTATTTATGTATGAACTTAATTGAAATTTTTATGTTGAGAAATATGAATTAAGGAATTAAATTTTTTTAAAAATTAGTATGATTTGAATTGTATTTAAATGAATTTCTTTTTATATAGTATATTTTAGGTGCAATTATTAACAAATATAAACTCTTACGAGTTTACGATACGAGTTTACGATACGAGTTTACATTACGAGTTCACTTCCTCCTTATGAGTTTACTTAAACTCGCGAATTTGACAACCTTGGTTTCAGAGTCTTCCCAATCTAGGTCATTTTTGACAATTTTGTTCTTTTTTGATTATTTGCTTTCGATGGAAGCCTTCTTCATTTCTTTCAATTTTTCTTTTTCACGGAGTTTTTCCAAGGCCTGTTCCTTCTTCAATTCTTCTTCTTCAATGTTAATGACTCCCTCAACTAGAATAAACTTCTTTGGTCTTTGTGAATAACAAAGTTGGAATGTGAATAAATTGATAGGACGTTCCATCCATGGGATTAGGTTTAAGTGAAGAGAAATTGTGCGAGCAGTTATGACGTGACGTTTCGATTATGCCATGAGGTGGGTTTTTGAGAAAAAAAATTGTTAACTGTCACTTTTATGAGCCCAAGACCATCATAATTCATCCAACGCATCCCTTTTCTAAAATACTTTATTGCTTTTGACAAGTGCCTTAGAACACGTGGGGGAAAATGCTAGAACAATTTAATGATGCAAAATGTAATTTTTGAACATGTGTCCACACAAGGATGCATCACACAAGTAAATTAATTTAAATTGACATCAATAAATGCATTTATAAGCGCAAATCAAATTCAGTTAGGATTTTTCACGTATTTTGTGAAATAAGTGAGGTGGGGAAGATACATACAATGCAGCAAACAAGTGGAGGATAAATGGTGCTCCACATTTAATAAACACATAAAAAAAGTGTAGGATCAATGGTGCTACACTTTAAATAACACACAGAGATCATTATTTATGGCCGATCATTCTAAGTTTGTTTCTTAAGTATATAAACCTATTTTCAAGTAAAGGTTTTATGAATATATCTACAAGTTGATTCTTGGTTTGAATATACAGTACCTTTACATTTCCTTGTTGTACATGATCCCGAACAAAATGATGTTTGACTTCAATGTATTTGGTCTGAGAGTGATGTATAAGATTCTTAGTAAGGCAAATGGCACTAGTGTTGTCATAGAGTATGGGAATGCAACTGAAGTTGATTGAATAGTCCTCCATTTGATATTTTGTCCATAGCAATTAAGTGCAGCAACTACCAATAGCCATGTATTCGGCTTCAGTAGTGGAGAGAGCCATAGAACTTTACTTCTTGCTGTACCAAGATACTAGTGAATTGACAAGAAATTGACAACACCCACTTGTGCTTTTCCTATCCAGTTTATCTTAAACAAAACCTGCATCTGTGTATCTAACTAGATTAAACTTATTAGCTCTGGGATATCACAAACCATAGTTTTAACTCCCTACTAAATATCTAAATATTCTTTTAACAGCAGTAAAGTATGATTCTTTGGGATTAGCTTAAAACGTGCATACTTACAAACACTAAATATAATATCTAGTCTACTAGCCATTAGGTACAGTAAAGAGCCAATCATACCTATGTATTTCTTCTTATCAAAGTCCTTACCATTCTCATCTTTATCCAAGGTAGAGAAAGGACATATTGGAGTCCTTATTGGTTTTGAGTTTTAAAACCCATACTTGCAAATTAGTTTTTTGGTATATTTAGACTGGCTAATGAAGATTCCTTCCTTTGTTTGTTTTATTTGTAGTCCAAGAAAGAAATTCAATTCTCCCATCATGCTCATTTCAAATTCATCCTTCATTAGTTCAGCAAATTCTTTGCACAAAGATTCATTGGTACTACCAAACACTATGTCATTAACATAAATTTGAATAAGCAAAGATTCATTGTTACTTTGCTTAATGAAGAGAGTTATGTCAAGTTTCCCTATTGAGAACCACTTTCAAGAAAAAAATTACTTAACCATTTGTACTAAACCCTTGGAGTTGTTTCAAACTATAAAGAGCTCTTGACAGCTTATATACGTGGTTGGGTAACTTTTTTTCCTTGAAACCAAGGGGTTGCTTAACATAAACTTCTTCTGTGATATAACCATTTAGAAATGCACTTTTAACATCCATTTAATATAATTTGAAGTTCATATATGAAACATAAGCAAGCAATATTTTAATGGATTCTATTCTAGTTATAGAAGCATAGGTTTCTTCAAAATCAATACCTTTTTATTGAGAGAAACCCTAAACTACTAATCTTGCTTTATTTTTGACAATGTTACCTTTATCATCTAACTTGTTACGAAATACTCACTTTCTTCCAATCACCAGATTCCATACATTATTTCTTTCAAATTGATGTAGCTCTTCTTCCATGGCAATAATCTAACTTTCATCTTCTAAAACTTTATTCACAGATTTGGGCTCAATCTTAGATAATAAAGCTAAATTATTTTTGAAGGAGGATCTAGTGTGTCTTCCTTTGTTTAAATCACCAATGATAAATTATGAAGGATAAGAGGAAGAGCGTCTCCATTCATGAGGAAGTCTGATGTTGTTTGATGCAGATTCTAGTTAGTTTTAACCATGATTACTTGAGGATGCACTATTATCCTTTTCTTGATAAGGTGTTCCTTCTTCATTAGGTTCTTCATTCCACTTTTGGATGTCATGACAAGGTGGAGGATCAATGTCGCTCCAACTTTTGTCAATGAGTTTAAAAAGACTTGAGTGGATATTTTTGCATTCATCATTTACCTTGCTCATCATGTTGGGATTTGTAAGCATCTTATTTCTACTTGCAATGACTTCATCTTCATCTGTGTTCAATATTTTTCTCTCAAAAGGGTTAGTTTTATAAAAAACAACATGCATGAATTCTTCAACTACCATGATTCTTTTTTATAAACCTTGTATGCCTTACTAAATGTGGAGTATCCTAGGAAAATACCTTCATTACTTCTAGTATCAAATTTTTTTCAAGTTATCTTTTCCATTATTATGAATATAGCACTTACACCCAAATGCATGGAAATAAGTAACATTCAGTTTTCTCCCTTTCCATAGCTCATATGAAGTCTTTTTAAAAATTGGTCTTATAAAATGTCGATTCAAGAAATAATAAGCAGTATTTACAGTTTTAGCCTAAAAGTATTTTGAAAGATTATTCTCAATGAGTATAGTTCTAGCCACATCTAAAAAAGTAAATATTTTCCTTTCAGCAACTCTATTCTGTTATAGGGTTCTGAGAGTAGAAAGTTATGGCTAAATCTATGTTCATCATAGTAATCCTCAAAAAGTTTGTTTTCAAATTCTCCACCATAATCACTCCAATACTAAAGATTAAATAACTTTATTCTCTTTAAACCTTCTTACAAAAGACAACAAAATTCTTGAATGCCTCATTCTTATATGAACGAAAAAGAACCCAAGTAAACCTAGAATAATCATCAACAATTATGAATACATAGCTTTTGTCACCTAAATTTTGGGTTTATGTAAGGCCAAAAAGGTCTATATGTAATAATTAGATTGGTCTATAAGAAGAGAGAAATTCCTTAAGTTTAAAGGATGATTTAGCTTGTTTTCCCAACTAACATGCATTGCACAAATGATCCTTTTCAAAGTTCAATTTAGGTAACCCTTTGACAAGGTCCAATTTGGACAATTTAGATATAGTGTGTATGCTAGCATAGCCAAGCTTTCTATGCCACGTTTAGGAATCATTACATATAGAGGAAAGATAGGTGACATTCTTTGATCTAAGGTGATTTGAACAAAGAATGTATATATTTCAAATCTTTGATCAGCAAACAAGGCTTTTCCTTATTGAAGACCATGCAATACATAGGATCAAAAACTACTCTATACCCTCTATCATATAACTTACTGATGCTAAGTAGATTATGTTTTACACCATCAACTAGATATATATTATCTAGGCAATAGTTATTTGTGAGCTTGACTTTACCTGTACCTATAATTTTACCTTTTCCTCTGTCACCAAAGGTCACAGATCCTCCATTTATCCTTGTAAATGATAGGAACTGGGAAGGATCTCCAGTCATGTGTCTGGAGCATCCATTGTTTAGAAATTGTTGCTATTTAGAGATCTTTCCTTTTAAGCATACTTGTAAAGTTTTTAATTCTTTTTAAGTACCCAAGTGTTTGCCAATCGGCTTACACTGTAAGTGCACGGGCCATGACAAAGTAGTATAAAAATATTATCATTCTCACGAGGATTGGAGTTGAATTTAGTTAATCATTAAACTTATGCTTTAAACTAGGTTGAGTAGAACAATTGTTTATCGAAGTTGAGTGTAAAAATGACTTTGCAAATTAATTTATAAAAGGGGTTTAGAGATCCTTTTTTGACTTCAAGCATACAAGGGACCTAGGATCATTTTCCCCCCTTATATTTCATAGCACAAGAATAATCTCCTCTGACAAAAATGACTAACAACTATATGTGCTAGTCTGGAGATCAAATATTACTTGAAAAATCTTTCTTAAGTCAAGAACAAGTGTTTAATTCTATTAGTTGCTCAATCTCTCTCACAACCAAATAAATCTCAATTTTAAGCTCAGACCCAAATATGAAGACTACACAAGGTTAGTGAGTGTATCTCTACCTCACCAACAAAACCATTCATTCAATACATAAATTTCAAATTCTTGAATGATTTAATTCAAGTTCAGTACTCATGCTAGCTCTCTCAAGCATCACTCAAGTCAACAAACAACTAATTGGTGGCCAATCAACCAAAAGCATTCAGAATGGAGTAAAATCAACACATATATGTCATTAATCAATGGAAGTGGAGGAGAATCAAGTGTCAATCCATACAAGGGTTCAAAATAATCCTTGAACAAATGTCTAGCTACTCATAATCAGCCATAAGCTTACAAAATACCAAGAAGTTAAAGCTATAGCAGAATACAAGAGAAAGAGAAGGAAAGGATCAGAAAAACTGATGGAAAGAGCTTCAAATTTCTCTAAAACTTCAATCCTTGGCTCCAACCACTTCTTCAAACTCTAAACCCTAGCACACAAGCTCCCCAAGCTGTCCAAAAGACAGAGGATGCTCCCTTTGGTAAAAAATGTGGAATATATGATGCCCTAGAGTCTGTCAAGCCTCAAAACATAGTGTTTCAATAAACAGTAGTTCACCGTGCCCAACATATGCTTCGTTGCTGCGAAATGGCCTCAGTTCTCACCAGCATGTCTGTTCAACAATTGGCTGCAGCGAACATGTGAATTGGCTGCGACGAAATGCTCTTTGTTTGCTCTCTCCTCAATGTAGGAATTGGGCGTGGCTAACGTTTGATTTGGCCGTGGCGAATTTGGCAAAACTTCCAGCATATGAATTCCAGTAATTAACTTGAAGTCCAATAATATCTGCAGAAGTATAAAGCAATAAATGTACCAAAATATCCTAAATTAAGATTGAAATTTGCATAATTAAACTAAAAGTGAGTCAGTTAAGTTTAGCTATCAAAAATACACATTTTCCTATTTTGAGTATAATTTATATACAAAAATACACTAAAAAGTATGCATAACTTAAGGAAAATGTGCTGAGAAGGTATGAATTTAGAGAGGTTATCATTAAGTCTTTTTTAGTCCTTTCTTATTAGTACTAGTGGTAAAAGTTCCTTTTGGAACCCATATAATTTTTCCTTTGTCAAGTTTGCATTTATAACATGCATACTTTAACTTGTTACATTGTAAAAAGAAAGTAGAAGATAAAGCTTTAACAAAAAAGTTTTTGTACAATTTGACATTTGATTTTTCATTATACCCTATTCCAATTTTATCAAACATACATTTTTGTTTTCCTAGCAACTTTTTGATATTTTCTTCTCCTTTCACAAAGTTAGGCAAATCCTTAGTAAGCTCAGTGACTTTTTGCTTCAAAGTTTCATTTTCTAATGAGATGAATTCTCAATCAGATTTTAGTTTTAAAGCATTTTATTTTAGCTTAGAGTTTACTTTTAGTAATTCCTTATATTTAGCAAAAAAAATTTTGATGTCTACTAGTAGCTTATTAAACATCTCATCTAGTTCAGTATATGACAGAGAATTTTCAGAAGTTACCTCGTTGTCTCCTCTAGCCATAAAGCACATATTTGCCATTTCTTACTCAAGCTCTTCTTCTTCCTCCTCATTATCACTCCAAGCTGCCATTGCTTTCTTCTTTCCAAATGTTTTGTTGCTCTCTGTTTGTGATACAGGCAATCAGATCTCATGTGCCCGTTCTTCCCACATTCATAGCAAGTGATGACATTCTTTGAGGGTCCCTCCTTTTTTAGGTTTGCTTTGAGTGCATTTCCTTTGAATTTTCAAAGTTCTTTCTTCTTTTTGGTGTACTTATCAATTCCCTTAAAGAAGAAAGGTATGTCTTGTTCATTGAATTCCTCTTCTTCTTCTTCAAAAGCCTTTTCTAACACTACCGATTGTAATGCTAGCATTTTTCTTCTGTGCTCCATCTCGTGTCTTTTTAATTGATTCTTCTCATAGTCTATAAGTATTCCCTATAGTTCATCACATAAAAGAGCTTGGAAATTATTGCTTTCAATGAAATCTATCTTAGATTGCCATTTCTGAGGCAAGCTTCTTAGAATCTTCTAGTTAAGCTTATAGTTTATATATTTTCTATCTAGAGCTTTTAGATCTCCGACCAGCTTGGCAAATCGATTGTACATTTCTTTAGTGCTCTCACCTTCTTTCATGTGGAAGAGTTCAAACTCATAGACAAGCACATTCATATTACTTTCTTTGACTTTAGAAGTTTCTTCATGTGTTATAATGAGTTTCTCCCACATTTCTTTGGTTGTTTCGCAACTTGAGATTTTATCATACTCAGGTCCACTGATGGAGCACATAATGATATTCCTAGCATGATGGTTGCATTGAACTATTTTGATGTCATCCTTAATCTATTCAGCTTTAGGTTTGTCTACAACAACTCTAATTGTTAAATCCACCTTTTAAGGTTTCTTTGGACCTTCCATGATGACTTCCCACACTAAGTAATTAATTGAATATATGAAAATCTTCATTCTTTTTTTCCAATGTGAGAAGTGTTTTCTTATGAAGTAGGGAAGTCTGAGGGTTGAGAATCATTCCTTAAAGTAAGTTCCCTTAAGTAGTCTAGTAGTGGCCATTTTCTACATACAAAAGAAATACTAGACCTTTTCTCAAGGCTGTTAAGCACAAAATAAAAAAAACTAGCTCTGATACCAAATGATAATCACACCTAGAAGGGGTGAATAAGTGTGATGTGTAGAATATGCAGTTTTAATGCCTTTTTAAAAGTGGAGAACCAATGGTCTTCTATCTCAATTTACTGAAGGTGGAGGACTTTTATACGGAAAGAACAAAAACAAATAAACTCTTATAAATATGATGATGCTAGATGAAAGTAATGTTGATAAACAATTAGCTTTTATGAATGTAGTTAATGATGCAAGTAATCATAAATCAAAATGAAGTCCTCCAAAAGTGGAGGAGCAGAGGTCAGCACACTTGAGACTATACACAAGGATTTATCCTAGTTCGGTCAAACTTGACCTACTTTTAATCCCCTCAAAACACTTAAGGGATTTTTTTACTAAAACAATATACTTACAAAAATATGGTTAACACAACTTACAAGCTTTCACCACATAGTGATTTTTTAATAGGGTTTTCAACAACTCACCTTCAACTCTTTTTCGATCTTCAACTGTAACACCCCAAAATTAATTAAGGTGTTAATCATGGATTAAGATTAATTAGAAATAATTAATATAGAATAATCAGATAAGTTAGGTGAATGAAAATTTTGGGAAAGATAAATTATTAATATGGGTTTGAGATTTAATTGGGATAAAAATTTTATCTAAGCCCAAATTAATGTAGGAGATCATGATAAGAGGCTAATGGAGGTCCAATAAACTAGGTGCAGACCCGATTTGATTTAATGTGATAAAGGCTCAAGATCTACCTTGTACGGGCTCTTATAATTAGCCCAACAACCTTGGTGCAGACCCAAATCAATTGAGTTCTTCAAACTTGGCCCAAACCTAATGAAAAGTCACTAGCCCAATGCATAAGAGCTGGCCCAACAAGCTTAAATTTGAAGCCCATTTAGAGTTGGATTTTTGAAGCAGCCCATGACCTATATTTGACCCAACTTAACCAAACTAAAACCCTAAACACTTCAGCCCCTTTCCCATTTTGTTGAAACACACATCTCATTTTCAGAGGTTTTGAGTGAGGCTAGGGTTTGGGGCAAAAAATCCATCATTTCTCACATTCAGAGCAAGATTCAGCCAAGGTAATAGTTATATAACTTAATCCCCTCATCATTCTCTTTAATCTGGCCCAATTAGTTTTTTATTTGGAATATTTTCACCCACACCCAAAAATCTGAAACTTGTCATTTGATGTTTCCATGGTGAAAATTTATAAGCTGAGGCTAGGGCTGACATTAGTTAAGTATAAACTCTTCTTTTTGAGGTATTTTTATTAGTTTGAAACCCCAATGATTAGATTATAGTATGGGTATTAATTTTGTACAAATTTGCTTAAGATTTTGGGTGAAATATTGAAGTTTCTGGTAGAGGACATTTCAATCCGAATTTGGGGACTTTAGTGGCTGGGTAAGTGTTCCCTAGGTAGTCATTAGCATTTAAATTCTTTAGGTACTTGTTGCTACTGTAAATGATGAATTAAAGTAGTAATTCTCTGATACTATAGTTATAGGGAGATTTTTGTACCATTGGTGGCTATTGCAAATTATTTATAAGTGAGGTAACCAGGAATTATATTAATTCCATGTATGTATCTATTTTAATTTCATATTTATTGTACATGAATGATTTGAAATACTAAATGAATTGGTTGGCTATCTATTGTATTGTGATTAGACCTTGTGAGTCCATGGTAGAGCTGTGGTGCGGCTGCCACCCGTGCATGTGCTTCGATCAGGCACTGGGTTATGATCAAACCCCAGATGCACTGAGCCCTGGTTGTGCTCAATGGGGAGTAGGTGCCATGGACGGGCCTCTCCCTATGTTATTGGCCTTTAACATGAGGAAATATAATTGCTAGTATGGGATAGTAATTATGATAACCTAATTATTTCATTTACTGATATGACTGGTATGTTTTCTAATGCTTATGTGAAATTATGCATATATGTTAATTAAACTGAAATATATTATGGAATTGCCTTGGTTACTGAGATTCACATCTCACCCCGTTTCATGGGATTAATATTTCAGGTGAAGGTTCTTTAGGTAAGGATAAGGGGAAACAAGTGGATGAAAATCTATGAGCTCTAACATGTGGGGAGAAGGCTACACTTAGGCTATTTTATTCAGTACAGATGCTAAATTTTGTATTCCTTTTTGTATAGCATCATCATGTATTTATGTTGCCAAGTGTAGACTCTTATATTTTGATCACTTAGGATGTATTCATTGAGGAGTTAGACCTCATCTTAGCTTGATATCAGATGTATGAACCCATAATACCTTATGTATGAATTTTACTGAATTTATGGTATGGTATACTGTTGGAAATATAATTATATGATGTAATAGATATTGATATGAACCATTGATGTAAGAAACCTCTAGCGGAATGTATATCGAATGTTAATTTTTAATAGTACATGAATTCTTGTTGTTATTACTCTATAGACTTGCTGGTATAGGGTAGTTGGAAGAGTGAAAATTTATATTAAGTTTTGAATTGGTAATGATAGAATAGCTATGTGAATAGAGTAGATAAATACCATTAGAGTCATATAAAATAAGAGAAAGTGGTCCTAGGGCGTTCTTAAGATGGGAATTGGAGTGTAGGGGACGAAATTTAGGAGAGGTAGTTACAGGAGGGAGTTACACCACGGCTAAGAAGGCTTCGCCACGGCCAAATAAGTGACAGGGGCAAAGGGCGCCGTGGCATGAGTAATCTCACCACAGTGCAAGCGAATAAAATTTTCTTAGAGAGTAACAGTGGTGAGGAATGCCGCAGCTTGAGGAATCTCGCTGTGGCTCAGAGTGCAAAAAATGCACAGGAGGGTAACAGAATAAAACCTCATCGTGGCGTGGCATGTACCGCCGCGGCACTAGTCGAGGGAACAAAGTAAGGAGTGTTCAATAGCGCATCTCCCTGCGGCACAAGGGTGTTCCACCGAGGCGAGGATCGTGGGACTTGGAATAGTAGCTCCAAAAGGCATTTTCACCACGGCTCCATGTAAGCCGACCGCGGTGATGGTCCAACTCGCTGCGGCTATCGTCGCGATGAATTTCGCGTAGATTGCCCAATGATTTCCGATAGTAACTTCGTCGCAGCTCAAGGCCCCAAACTCCTACCTTTAGTCTAGAAATCCCAATTTCTTCAATGGTGATGCTAGGAAATGATATAAGAACACTTGTGGGAGATTTTTATTTTGTATGTTAAAACTGATGAATGGATGAATTACAAACCCCTCATGATAGTATAATTTCTTTTATGTAATTCTCACCTATGTAGTTGTTTAGTAATGACCCTAACATCAAGGTTCAAATTTTCCTATATTTCCATATAATAACTCCATACCTTGATCATTAATTATTAATCATGCATTCAACCATAATTACCATGATTTGAAGATAGGGTTGTCACATCAACAATACTCCTTTTCTTTTACAATGCTTTCAAGCACAAACTAAAATGTTTCTTACAAGTAAATATATTGCACGCTAATGATCAATCTCATATATTTTCTCAAGTTTCCAATACTTTTCCCAATCTCATCTATAACTACAATATTCAGAGTTTCAAGTATATATAGACTTCTTGCATTGACTAGCCGTTAGAAATAACTCTGATATTCAATGATTAACTTTACTAGCACATCCTTGAATTATCTCTAATGTTCAAAACTTTTAGCCTTCACAAGTTTTGCTTCTTCATGCAGTTCATTTGGTTAACTCGTATTAAATGCTAATAAAAAAATTCAAAATGAGATTTATAGAAAACCTTTATTTTCACATAAATAATCAGAGACAGACACAACTAACACTTTTCTGTTTATACTTATTTCATGTAAAAGCAATAACTAGTTTGTCATTTCCTTATAAAGTCATTTGTCTTTTAGCATATAATTCCAGCTTCTTAAAAGTACAAATAAGATAACACAAAATCTAGTTAGATAAATATTTGGCCTATTAGGTCGAGTCAAATCATAGGCTTTTACATAAATCTGATTTACATTTTATTATCATCAAAGTCTTTGGGCCAATCAACCTTAGGCCAACAAGGATGCCAAACTGCAGTCACTTTTCCTATTTATGAGGGTGAGAGAACAAGAATGATGGATAACAACAAGCTGGGTCTGATTTCGATATCCATTCCCTTAGAACGTCAAGGTGTTCCTAACATTAAATTTTTCTTTTCCATTAATGAGAATAGCATCTTAAGCATCTATGTTAAGGAAATAATGACTGGATATAGGAATAAGATAACCATAATTAATGAATAAGGAAGACTATCAGAGGAAGAAATTGAAAGGATGATTCAAGAAGCTGAGGAATATAAAGCGATGATGAGAGATACAAGAATAAGGTTGAAGCAAAGAATGTTTTAGAGGAATATACATACAATATCAAGAATGCTATAAGTGATGAAGTGATTGGCTCAAAGCTTTCCCCAACAAACAAGAAGAAGATTGAGGATGCAATCGAGCAAGTCGAACTATGGCTTGATGCTAACTCACATGTAGAAGTTGACAAGTTTGAGGGCAAGAAGAAGGAGCTTGAGAGCATCTTAGACTTGGCACACTTTGGATGATGGTGTGGCACATGTGTTGGCCCTAATAAGAGTGAACCAAAGCATGTCTTTTTATTGAAATTGGCAACATTTGCTTTGGATGTAGTTGGGGTGACTACTTATGTTGCTTCCTTATTTAAGTAGTAATTGTTAAGGATTTGCTACAACTAGGGGCAGTTCTTTTCCTTTTTTGCATTTAGGGTTTATGTTTGTGTGTGTATATATACTTAAACGGTATTATTGATCAGTTTGCTGAAGTTTATAAGTACATGTTGAAGAAGCTTGAGAGCATCTTTAATCCTGCCATAGTAAAGATACAGGACAATTTGGATAATGTTGTGCCTTGGCCCTTGTATAAATAATCGAAATTAAAGAATGCAGTTTTATTATAATTTGGTATGACCTCTTCGCCATTTTTAGTGATGTTTTTGGGGTAGCCACTTCTTTTTGCTTCCCATTTTCCAAATTGATAAGGATTTGCTATAAAAATGGGGCTAACTCAATGTTCTGTGATTTTGTAGTGAAATATATGTTTTAACATATTTAATTAACACACACACACACAAACAAAACAAAACAAAACCATGTTGTTACGTATGAAGATGGATCACAGACCCATTAAGTAACCATTGGCCAGCTTCACGCATGGCCCAACAGAAGTATCTAGTTAGCAAGGCCTAAAGAAGCAAATCCTTCTTGTTTTTTGTTTCTATAAAACCTATGCTACCCTATTTCTTGTATGCTAAAATTTATGAGAATTTAATAGAATTTTGTAGTATCCTCTCTATTCAAAAGAAAGCCCTATTTCTTCTTCCCTTCTTCATCTAGGTTTAGCCACCAGTAAATATAACAATAGTGCTTTCATTACATCCCCCCATAAAAAAAAAAATTCACCCTTTTTTTCAACTCCCATTTTCTAAGCTCCTTGTCTTTCGCACAACTCTCGAGCAACATTATAGTTCAACCATGGTTCTAAATTGCGGTTTGCATCAAGTGATATAGCCGCAATATTATTGTTGCGGTGCCAGCTGCATCCGCATCAATTGGCCACAATGCTCACAATCTTTCTTATACTATCCGCAACACTCGCAACCGCAATCGCAACGTAACTGTAATTGCAACCGCAATTTAAAACCATGGGTTCAACATTGATGAACGTCGAAGCACAAACTACTTTCAATTCTTGATTGCAGAAAATCAAAACCACAATGAAGAGCAACATCATGATGCCACAACACTTGTTGGCTCAACAGTCAAGTCCTGTTCCTATAGCTCCTATTGCTGCTACTGCCCACACCAGCCAAGAGGTTTCCTGCCTCGCTGAATTAGTTACAACTGCTGGAAATGGAAAAGCCGTATGGAAGGTGTTTGATATAATGTTTGAGCACGATAATTTTCGGTTGGTTTTTTTATTTTGGATTTGTGATTAAAAGGAATTGAATTTATGGTTGGTTCAATGATTTTTTTATTAAATTAACTGATTTGGTTCGGTTCTTATAATCATGATAAAAAATGTTAGCTGTTTATTTAAATAACATGTTTGTAATTTAATTTGCATTTAGAATTTTCATATTTGAATATTATATTGCATTTGGTAATTGATTATATTTTTAAATTGTACAGATAAATCAAATTATTTAGCGAATCAAATTTATAAAAATAAATATCTTGCTACAACGTCCTTTGCATTTTCGAATACTAGCAAGTGATGATAAGATCCTCCAACCACCACCCACCAAAAAAAAGAAAAAAAGGGCCCTCGGTGGGGTTGAAGACTTCTCCAAAGGAAAACGCACATGGTTGGGTTTCCAATGAAGAAGAAAGGGTTAAAGCAGTGATGGCCGTTGAAAATGGCTTAAATCGTATGGTTCTGAGTATGTAGTAAGGGAAAGGATATGAGAGATGGGTTATGGAAGACTTGCTGGTGGGTTTTTAAATTCTATTTATTTTTTATTTTATATATATTTTGTTACAATTTAAGCTTAAAATAGACCTACTATAATATATAATCTGTTATTTGAAGACCGCTTTCTCATGTTATAAAATTATTAAAAAAAATTATTTTTTTAAAAAAATAACTTTTGAATGTGCGTGTATATATATATATATATATATATATCACAACAAAGTATTTTATATATTTTTTATTATAAAAATTTTATATACATGAATATGTTGAGATTTTATAATTTTGCTCCAACTTCTTATTATGGCCATACACCTCCTTTACTAAAAAAAAAGTGCAGCAAAATTATAATTATGGAGATTTACCTAAAAATTATTAAAAAAAAAGCCTCTAATCAAAGTCAGTGAACCTGAAGCCTACGCCGTTTTGAGCTTTACGTACAACTAAGTCATTTGGAGCTTCAACCATATTCCAAGAAATTTCCGTCACATTAGGAAGCCAAGGTCTCCAAGCTCCTCACCACGTGGCATTCATGTTGACTGACTTTTCATGAGACTTTGTTAATTTGTTTGTTTGCGTGGTCCCTTTTTTCCTTTGATATTTTTGGGTAAATTTCCATAAGAATAATTTGGGGCCTGATATGACTTTCACAAAAATTAAAATTTTCTTGAAGCACTAAAAATCAAAATCATCATTTATATTTTTTGAGGTTATAATTTGATATTTCTGATATTATAAGGATATTTTGAATTTGTTATTATTTTTGAATAAATATATTTTTGTAACATCAAAAGATTATAATTTTAGAAAATATAAATGATAACTTAAAAGAATACAACTTGAAAGAATACCAATGATAACTTAAATCTTTGGTTCTTCAAAGAGAGGGTGGGAGACAGAGTATGTGTTTGTCGTGGAGCTCAATTTTTTAAAATATATATTATTAAGTTTTGATATTATATGCTTATTTTTTAGAGTTTTGAGTTTATTTAAGTCATACATTGGATTATATAATTTTTTAAATCCAATAAATACACACACACACACACACACACACATATATATATATATATATATAATTTTCATAGAAAAACCTTCATTTTTTTTTTCAAAATATCCTTCTTTATTCTCTCTTTCCCATTCTTTAGCTCTTGTTTTTTATTCCTCCTTTTGTTTTCTTCATACTTTTTCTTCTAGGTAATTGCATATCTTAAGCATAAAATGAAATGTGCTATTTAATTCTTTTTTTATAATGTTTAAATTTTATTAAATTACAAAATATCTTCCAAAATTAAAAATTAAAAATAAAAATCCATTGACCTATTGGTCAAAATATATAAAAACAAAGAATTAAAAGTAAGGTGTTTCATATGTTTATTAAATTATTAAGATATAAATAACGTTGCAGTGCAGAGTACTTTTACCAGCATATAAAAT
The DNA here is from genome assembly GCA_026724425.1 of Erythrophleum ivorense. Lineage (NCBI taxonomy): Eukaryota > Viridiplantae > Streptophyta > Magnoliopsida > Fabales > Fabaceae > Erythrophleum > Erythrophleum ivorense. Next base: position 12,162,727 of record JAIUCV010000008.1, read on the forward strand.
ATAAGCTCTAGTATTATCATTTTATGTGTACAACGATTTTTGAAAAGTAATACTAAACACTTACCAGTCAATACTACTATAAAAAAGCCTCTTCTAAGATTTTTACAAAGTTTTTTTAAACAAAAATTTTCCACAGCTCCTATAACATAACAGCTTAAATAAAATAAAAACAAATATTGCCATGAATAAAATTTCTTGTTCAAGAGTGCTTCTAATATTAAATAAAATTTTTGTTTGTCTTAGGCTTACTCAGACAGATAAGGTTGGGTTTTACTTTTAAGTTAATTATGAGATACAATTTTAAGTCAATGACCTTGGATTTAAACCTGCACACGGTTATATATATAAGTGGTCCTATTCTTTATATTCTTTTTTTAATTAATTACGTCTAACTTTCACTTTTCATTTTTAAATTCAAATCTTTAATAAATCCAGTGATAAAATGTAAGTATTAAACTAAATATACTTTTATTGGTTAAAAAAAATCTTATAAAAATTATAAATGTCCGAAGATAATTTTGAAAACTGGACCACGCGGACCTGCAAACTCGCTGCTCACCTGTGTGGTCTTCCTCTCAAACCGCGTGCACAAGATTCAGTCCAACACGCACTTCGCGTTCATATGTTGGGGCTTCGCTTAGTTGGATAACGAAACAAATAAATAAATAATATGTGAAATAAAAAATAATTTTTATATTCTGGTTCAGGTGAAAAAAAATATTACATCTGTAAAAAAAAAGTACTATTAAATAATAATTATAGCAATATAATAAATATTACATATAATTTTTTTAAAAAAATTGCATTGCCTTGTTTAAAGAATTAAGTTATGTGTTTGTAAAAATATGTTTTTAAGTCTCATATTAAATAAATTAAAAGATTTTAAAACCTATAAATTACAGGTAGCCAAGTCTCCCCATGTATTATAAGGGGTATTAAAATTTTTTTTTCTTTAGTTAGAAAAAAAAAAGTATATATATATATATACTCCTTTTTTTCTCTTGGCTTTACAATTCGTTATGTGATTTGTATTTACAAATACAAGAACCCAGTCAATAAAATATAAAGAAAACATAATTTAGAAAGAGACGTGTCATATGGAAAAATAAATAATTTAATATTTATATTTCAAAAAGATTTTTCTCTCATGAAAGTCAGTCAACCAAAGCTTCCTAGCCCTAAGCCTCTGATAAATGCAAGTACTTTTCCTCACATTGTGAATGGCTATGAACCCACCCTTGAACTCTTTCTTCTCTGAATCTCTTGCGAAACTACATTGACTTGAAAGAGAAGAGAATGGGTGAGAGCTCACAGAAATTTGCTATAGGAATCGATCTTGGAACCACGTACTCGTCCGTTGCAGTATGGCTGGAGCAGTATGATCGAGCAGAGATCATAGTCAACGACCAAGGGAATAGGACGACGTCGTCTTGTGTTGCCTTCACTGATACCGGCAGAATAATCGGCGATGCTGCTAAGAGACAGGCTGTAATCAATCCTATTAACACCGTCTTTGGTAATTCTTTATTATTGTTTTTATTATTATTTGGCTTCATTAATTGTTGCTGGTTTAGTAGCTCGTAGGACAAGTAAAAGGAAAGGAAAACAACATGATAATGATTTTTTTTTCTCCTAAGTCTTATATATCGTTTTGACTTACTATTAAGAGTAATGATTTTCCTTGTGAGATGAAATATATATCATTGAAAAGTTATTCAATATTAAAAGAAAATATCAATTTTAAACATCTGGTTACAAATAGTTAAATTTTATATGAATAGTGAGAATATGTTTTAAAATAGTATTATCTCTTTTAACTTTATATATATTTTTAAATTAATTCTTTAAATTTTTAACCTTCTAAAATAATATTTTAAAATTCAAATTCGTCTCGTAATTTTTTTAATAAAATACATTATGCCTCAGATGACATAGAATCGATGTATTCTTCTTTTTATTTTTTTAATAATGAGGTGGCAATTTAATAAGCATTTATATTGTCTTAATTTAAAAATAAAAAACATTTAAAAAAAAACATATTGAGCTTCCATTTATTTTGTTCACAGAATCAGAACCTCAATGTGCTTGTAGAGTCTTTCTTCTAATTGTCATAACATGTTACATATAGCTATTTCATAACATTTCCCTTTCAATAACAATGAAAATATAACTGTTGTAACATTTTTTACAGTGGTTTTAGCTTTTTTAATACTTTAATTAGAACTATAGGGGCTAAAATTCAAATTTCTTATCATTTTCATTCATGACTATCACACATAAGTTTTGTTTGATCCATAAGACCAAGATACAAGTCTCGTTTGCATATAAGAGCTACATAACCAATTTTGGCCACTTTAGATATAAAAGGGTCTTAAATTTTAAAAAATCATAATTTGGACTATATAATTTCGATTCATGCAAATTAGGTGTTTATAAAAAGTTTATAGTCTAAACTCTATATTATAAAAATTTCAATTAAAAAAGAATCTATTTGACCCCTCAAAAGTTACGAAAAACCGATATCATGACAGTATGAATAGTAATTACAAAATTCTATATATTTGGATCAATTTTGAAAATTTATAAAATATTTTATAAAGTTTAGAAAAATGCCATCTTTAATTTATTTGAAAGCTCTATAAATTCTTTAAGTGTCCTCCAAATTTTATAAACAAATTATGTCATTTGGGTTGTCAAAGGTAGATGTACAATTTATGATTCATTTGGACAAATTTTTTATTCTAAAGTGGTCCATTTGGCCTTTAAATTGTAATATCTTATTTTAAGCAAATTTTAATCTCTTCAAGATTCATTCCATAGAAATCATTGCATGAAATAAGGCTACCTATTAAAAATCACTATTCCACATTCATTCATGCACATACCACTCAATAGTTTCTAATATGGAAAATATGTACTAATGGTCATATTATGCATCAAAATAGCATACATATATGTTCTTAAGGTTGTACAAAAGTTGCCAATACATATCCTTATCATATACATAAGAGTTTATCATCAATGTATCTCATACATCATTAAATACATAAGTTATATCAAAAGCTTCAAATATGTCCTTCCTAAGTTCTAATTCTTCTCGGATTCTTTCTTCTTGCTTGAAGAACCTCTCATGGTTAGTGGGAAATAAATGGGGTAAGATTCTTGGGAGAATTTCGATAACAAATCTCAATCTATATCAATATACATAATGAATGCAATGAGGAAATGCATGCATATAGTTCATAGACATCAAATAGCTCAAATATAAAATTTAGCATAAAACTTCAATTCTCATCAAGGTATAACATCAAAATATACTAGTTAAATTCAACTAAACTCAACTGTGAGCTAAAAAAGAACTACTAAGCTTAATTCCCCACAAAACATAGCCTTTTACATGTATAAAACTTAAGATAAATGCCAATACAAAATATAACTCGTGAAATCATTAAGCAATTAGATATACAAGTATTTCAACTTGTTCAGACACTTAAATGGATGTAAAATAGAGAGAGATAACTACTTTATGAATTTGGAAACTTTAAACCATCACTGACCCTTTTGGCCCTTTTCTTTTATATCAATTTACAAGGCAAGATAACTCATTAAAATCTATTATAACTCTTATTGTTAACACTTAAGCTTATTAAAACTTAATATGCACTTTGAACCATATTAGCTCCCTTAAGAAGAAACTCTTATATTTCACTTTTTAGGCTCCAAAATCTCACTTACCATGAGCCATATAATTATAATGGAACCTATTAGAGCCATCACATGCAAGTTTAGATAAGTAAAATACCAAGTTGCTTCTTTAAACCCTGTTGAACCCTAAATTTTCATTTTTCAATTTTCAAAATAGAACTCCTAAATTCATTTTGATAGTTCCATTATTGTTTATTAATCACATTTAGGCCTCTTAAAACCTTAGAACTCGTGAAAGCACTCTCAACCTACCATTTCTAGTACTTGGTCGAGACTAGTACCTTTAATGGCCTAAATGAAGTTTTTGTCATTCTCTTAGGGAATTTGATACATATAGAGTATTTTTAGCTCTTTTATAGTTCAAGTTTGGTCTTAGGTGGCTTAAAACATCTTCCTAGGGTTCCATAACTTCTATGATGCAACAAAAATCCTAGGTGCTCTAACTTGAATTCTATGGCTTCTTAATTGTTTCTTTTTACATAATCTTAATCTCCATACTTCTAAACCCTTATTCCTATCATGTTTTAGCCAAAATCAAACTCCTTTTAGGTTTTCTCTATCTAGGACGAAATGATGAAGAAGAGAAATCTAAGGGAATAACAAATTTTCTAATGCAAATCATACCTTGTTTGAAAGTTCTTGCTATGGTGCTTCTTGTGCTATTATCTATGGCTCCAAATTCTCTCTTTTCTTTAAGTGGTTAGCCACCAAAATGATTCTTTCAAGAAACTAAAATTATCAATAGAAAGGTCTTGAAGAGGAGAAGAAGTTTGGTAACTAACACCATGAAATTAAGCGTTTTTCCTTATCTATTTTACATTTTCTTCCCTTATCTTTCCTCCTTGCTTTGGACATCTGTGGCTGCTAGTTCTAAAGAGTTTAAGTCAGTTAAGAAGAGGAGACTAGGTGGCATGACCCTATATAGGAAGGAAGGATGTGTTTCAAAACAATTTCCAAAATTTCCTTTACATTACAGCACTTTAATCCTTCCATTTGAGCGTATTTTGGATCCTTTTTTAAAACCATATTTTTCATAAGAAAATTGAAACTCTCTACTTTATTAAAAATATTTACTTTGAAATTTTTTAGATAAAATAATTTGGAAAAGCTTGGTTAAAGTTTCAATTAATCGACATCCTAAACTGTACACTATCAGGGTTTTAACTATTTTGACAGCCCTTATGATTTTCAAGACCTTTAAAAACTCTAGTGAATTTAATTTTGGTATTTAAAACCTCTTCTTTGTGTTTTTAAATTTTTGCTCAAAATTATAATTTTACCATTGTTATATCGATTTATCTCGTTTAGTTACTTTGACTTTGATTTCGGATCATTATAGTAATTTCATTACCTCTTTTCTAGATATTTTAATTAATATTCTACCTTATTTGCCCTTGATTCATCTTACTCTGGGTTTCACTTTTATTAATATATCGGTTCTAGTCCAGTTTAAAGACTGGATGTTACACTAATCAAACTTCTTCGCACTAAAACTTAATCATAGAGTTTTGATTCCATTTTGCTTCAATATGTTTCATTTTTTAAAATTTTATGTTTATTAATTTTAAATTAAAATAGTATAAATGCTTATTTGATTGTCACTTCATTAGTAAAAAAAATTAAAAGAGACATGTTGTACTCCATGTTAGTTAAGCCATAGTGAATTTTATTTAAAAAAATTCATAAGACAAATTTAAAACTTAAAAGATTATTTTGATATATTTCAATTTTTAAGGGATTAATTTGAAACTACAAATAAAATTGAAAAAATTATAATATTATTTTATCCTTTTTTAAAATCATGATCACAATTGTATTTTTCATTAAATAAAAAGTTAACTATATCTGAAGTTTTTCTTTTAATTTTCAGTAAACCTTTTTGGGGGATTTACATGCATAGTAAATTGGTCGATGTCCAAATTAATGACTTCAGATCTGATTTTAAATGACAAAGCCTATTTGATTTTAATATCCCCTCGTTTAAGAATGATGCCAATGGAAAAAAGTGAAAAATATTCAAACAACATGTTCAAGTTATTCTATAAATCTAGTATTGTTGGGAATGGTACAATTTGTGATGGTTTTTTCCTAATTTAATTACAAAAGAGTATCTCTTATGACTCAATGCATGTTTCTAACAGATATATTATTATCGAAGATTCTTCTACGTTATAGTACTAAAGATTAGGTTATATCTCAATAGAGAAGGTGAAAACATTAGTAAATGATGGAGTACTCAATACTTTTAACTGTTTAGATTTTGACACTTATATAGATTACATTAAGAAAAAAAAACTAATAGGACTAATAAATGTGTAAAGAGGAGTTATGCCATATTAGAAATTATATATAGAGATATTTATAGTCCAAATATGGACTCAAGTAGTAAAAAATACTCCATCAACTTTATTGATAATTGCTCACAATACATGTATCTTTATCTACTTAATAATTAGTATGAGGCACTAAATGCGTTTAAGGTATTTAAGGTAGAAGTAAAAAATCAATGTGATAAATAAATTAAGATAGTGTGATCAGATAAAGGTGAAGAGTAATAAGGCAGATACATTAAAGATGGATACGTACCTAGTCCATTTGCTAAGCTTCTTTAAGAACATGAGATTATTACCTAATACACTATGTCTAGATCTCTAAATTAAAATAGTATAGCTAAAAGAAGAAATTAAATATTATTGCACATGATGTAGAGCATGCTAATCAGCTCCAACCTTCCTAAATCCTTGAAGACTAAGGCCTTGAAGATGGCTATATATGTTCTTGACTGAGTTCTAATTAAGGCTGTTCAAAGACACCATTTGAGTAATTTAAGGATTGGAAACCAAGTTTAAGACATATGTATGTTTGGAGATGCTAGTTTAAGGTAAGGATTTGTAATTTATAAGAGAAAAAGTTTAACCCAATGACTATTAATGGCTACTTCATTAGGTCTGCTAAAAGTTCTAAGGGATATAGATTTTATTGTTCATCTTATAACACTAGCATTGTAGAATCAAGAAATATAAAGCTTCTTAAGAATAACTTGATTAGAAAGGATGATCAAACTCAAAACTTTGGAATCTAAGAATGATCAATTTGGTACTCAACCTCTTGCACCAAGTGATAAATTGGTTATGATTTATGCCCTTCAAGTGTAAATAAGCATTGAACAACCAATCATTGGGAATCCACAACTTATTGACAATGACCAAGTTGATGTAATTGTTGAACAATTACCAAAAACTATTAAGCAATTACTTGAGTCACATACTCCCTAAGAAAATGTTGAGCCAATATTAAGAAGATCAACTAAGGTAAAGAGATTGGCAATTCCTAGTAACTATATCATGTATCTATAAGAATCTAACTATAATATAAGAGTAAAAAATGATCTTAAGATATTTTCACAAGCCATCAATTGCAAGGAATCTAAATTGAGGCTCAATGTCATAAAGGAAGAGATAGATTCAACAACATTTAATAGAGTTTGATACCTTATCAAGTTACTAAATGGTTTTAAAGCCATTGTATACAAATGAGTTTATAAGACAAAAAAGAACTCATTAGGCAATGTCAAGAGATATAAGGCAAAACTTGTGGCCAAGTGATTCACTCAAAGGTAAGAAATCAATTACAAGGAGCCTTTCTCTATTATATCTAAAAAAGATTATCTCTATGTGATAATAGCATTGGTAGCCCATTTTGATTTATAATTGCGTCAAATAGATAAGAAAATAACATTTCTCAATAAGGAACTAGAGGAAAGGATATATATATATATATATATATATATATAACAACCTAAAGGATCTTCATCTAGTGCTAATGAGCATTTAATGTGAAAACTTAAGAAATCTATATGTGGATTAAAACAGGTCTTTCGCCGATGATACTTAAGGTCTCATGATGTCTTCTCCTCATGTGGATTTATAGAGAATGTCATGAATTAGTATATATACTAAAAGGTTAGTGGAACAAAAATTATTTCTTGATGCTATATGTGGATGATATATTACTCATAACTAATGATAAGAGATTGTTATATGAAGTGAAATAATTTCTCTATAATAATTTTGACATGAAGGATATGGATGAGACATCATATTTCATTAGGATTAAGATTCATAAAGACATAAGTCAATACATTTTAGGACTATTATAGGAAAGTAATATCAATAAGGTCTTCAAGAAATTTGAAATAGAAGATTATTTGTAACACCTTAAGCCCCTAAGCTATCTTTTCTATGAACAAGTTTCACACATATGATTTTCATAGGAAAAGCAACCAAATAATGCCATAATTTAGTGTCACGTAGTACTTTACAAGTTCAAATTTCACTATGTGGACCTCGTAGACTCCCTAATATTATCTCCTACTCATATTTCATCTAAACAAGTTATAACCATTGTAAAACATTCCATACATTTTGGTTTAAGAGCCACACATTAGAAAAATGGAGTTCTTGCCTTGGGTCCAGGATTCAAGTTTCTAACACTAACTTTGAAAAATCATAATTAATTTAGAAAAATTGAAATCAAGAAAATGATAGTTTTCTAGCAAGCTCTAGATGTCTTCTATACGCTAAAAATCATTCTAGGTTGTGAAAACCCAATTGGGCCACGATTGACAACAGAAAAGCACTAAAGGTCCGGCTCGCCCTAGTTTGCTATCATTGGTTATTGATATGAATTTCAAAAAGTCATAACTAATTCTATAAAAATTAAAACCTAAAAAACCATATCATTCTAGAAATCTTTGAATGTTAAATTTAGGGAACAAAATAAAATCAGACCACTTGAAGCTCATTTAGGAACTAAATTATAATGAAACAATACCAAAGGTCGGCTAATATCACTAGTTTTGATGCAAACCTTCACAAATTCATTTCTCTCTCTATAGACAGCCAAATGAGGTGCTTTTAGTTGCTACAGATTACTGTGAATATCTAGTTTCTCTATGTAAAATTTTAAAACCATTAAACCTTGTTTGTCCCTCAGATGATATGAAAATAAAATCTGCTTAAGTGAACAATGCCTAGACCAAAACCAACTTTGAGTTGAACTTTGAAACATCATAAGAAATTATATAGACCTCTAAATAATGTGGTTATTGGACCAGAAAAAGTTTTATATGAGATTATATGTGTGCAAAATCTCAGCCTCAAAATCACTCATTTGGTCAGGTTAAAATTCAGCTTACAAAATGGGTTATTTTTTGTCCTAAAATGGTCCATTCAATGTAATAACCTAAAGTATGGGTGCGGATTTAAGGCCAGTAACAGACAAATGGGATTTTCTTTTCTTTTCTTTCCTTCTGCTGTCACTTTCCTGTTATACCCAATATACCCCCATTTGCTTAATTAAAGTTTGGGTTTTTGAGTCATTTCCTCTATCCATCTTCTGCAGCACGTTTTCTTCCACCTAATGCCATCTTTTTGGTTAGAGAGTAAGGCCAGGAGATGAATAGAAATAGCTGCCATCCATCATTCATTTTTCCACTGCAACTTGCTTCTTCTTCCTTCAGTTTCTGCATGCTACTTCTGGATACAACTCCCACTACCTTGAGCTATTTTCAGGCATCATATTTTCATGCTAAATGGTCTCTGTTTTGGGTAGAATTTTCAGCATTGGGGTGGCTGGTAAGACACGTTTATCTCCTCCTTCAAACTTTCCTACTTAATGGTTTATTAGGTCCTCTAATGTTGCTCACAGAAAGCTACCCTTCATGCCTTTCTTTTCTCCTTAACTCTCGACTATTTTGATGTAGAAGGGAATGGTGCGTGTAGTTGCTTGGTAAATGTGGACTTAGGGAGCCAAGGGAGTAAGAGGGCTACGTTATTTTGAGCTTTAAAATTCAAGCTTTCATTGTGTAGGTGTTATTCTCTCTTGCAGTGTTAATTCTTCCCATTTGATACCTCCCATCTATGATGTCTGTTGCCATGAACTATGTATGTGTAGGTATGTGATTACTGTAGCTAAAAGTGGAGGGGATTGAGTAGCCGTGTAATTTGGGGTATGCACACGTATATATGAAACATAGCTAAAATAATAATAATGAAGGAAGAAAAATGGGTTTTTGGTATTAAGACCCTATATTATTTTGAGCTATTATTGGTTAGCAGAATTCCAAAAAAAAATTAGAGACTCAAAAATTTTGAATATAAGAATTTTGGAAATTTTGTAGGGAAGAATTAGTTAAGACAAGTAATTAGGAAAGTGTATTGTATATTTGGTACTAGAAATGTCCTGAGAAGCATACATAAGGGGTTTGACTAGTCACTATGACTTGAGAGGAACTTCTTCTTTTTATTATTATTATGAAACAAATGGGCAATATTCCAATACTAAGACTCTGTGAACTGGTGTTGTAGGACTTGCAAGGAGAAATAGGAACACTAAGAATTTATCAAAGGATACAATAAGAAATTTGTTTTGATGTCATCTTAAAGGGTGAGTAAATAATGCCGGCTATACCTTTTATTTCACACTTTGTCATTACCTACTCCTCAGTTATTATATTTATTTTATTAAATACATTTTTGATTAATTACGTTAACGAATTTCCTTTCTCAAATATGTTTTTGGATTATTTACGGGCCCGAATGCTTATTGAGGATTTTTGAACTATGGAAATAATTTCTGAGGTACTTTGTTAGATGTTGGGACTATAAGTATGTGTATGAGTATAATTTGATTACTCTGAGTAGGTATTCCTGAGATTATTTCTAGTGGGAACTATCTGTTTTGGAACCCTGTAGCTAATTGCAATAAAGGTTAGCCATAGTGCACTGTGAAAAATACTCCAGCTAGCAGGGGTGCTGCTAGCCTCATGTGGTTGGCCACCATATGTGGATCTGTTTTCATTTTTGTGAGCAAGTTGCTTAGCGTCTATGTTATTTACCCTCGCGGGCTATGTGCTCTACGTTTGGCTAAATTGGTACTGATTGGATGATTCCTATTACATCTGAGACATGAATAATAATAATAATTATTATTATTATTATTTCTTATATTTGTATACATACAATCACTTTTATAGTTTCACTTATGGATTGCTATTTGAATAATATCTTAATGTTCTTACACAATATAGTTAGCCTTATTTACTCACTGTGCATCATCTCACCTTTTTTTTTCCAATCGGTTTCAGATAATAGGGTTGAGCCCAATCCCTCATCAGCAGTTTAGCTCTGGCACTTTCCTGCACACTTGGTGAGCCCCGCATTTGTTCATATGGGCATATTTTGTGTTGTTTTGGAATTCATTTTGTATCGTAGACTGTTGTATGTAGCTCCATAAAGTCACAGATAGGGTTCCCCTCCTCTAGAAACTATGTAATTTCCATTTGAATAGTTAGATAAATTTTTTTTTATTTTTTTTGTGTTAAACTAGTTAGCTTATTTGTAGAAATTATAGTAGGTCCAAATTACGGGGGAGACTGCCGAAATTTCTACAAAAGTTACCAAAAGAATTTATGAATTAAGACCTTAAGATGTTCTTTAAATTTTGAGTAGGATGTCTTTTATGCCATCACACTTACGTTTGAAGGGTGTCACAGTTGGTATCAGAGTTTAGGTCTTTCTGTGGTCTTGTGGAGTAAGTGCTCTTCAGTGAGATCTCATTCATTGTTATGAACCTAGGCATAACTATAATTGAGATGTCGCTAAAGACCTTATAGGGTGTCTTGACTTATTCCTTCAAATTTATCATCCTATTGAATGTGATGATAGTTCGTCTTAAAACTTCAATTTGGAGAATGATTTGAATATTTGTTATTTCTATTGTAGAGTGAAGATGCCACCTAGAATTCATTCAGTTAATAGATTAGTTGCTGTAGATGAGGCTTCTGCAAGTGGATCAACTCAACAAGCTACCCCTCCTAACCGAGGTCGTGGTCGAGGTCGGGGTAGGGGTCGCAAGACTATTTGACCTCCTAGGCAGGCTTCACTTGAGGATAGAGTAGAGCCTCTGCAGCCCTTAGAGGAAGTTGCACCACCAGTTCAACCAAGACCAATAGAGCCTCAAGTTGTGAGAGAGGAGAGAGAGGTTCCAGTAACTCTTTCTCAATTTTTGAAATTGAAGCCTTCCACTTATTCTGGAACAAACAGTCAGGAGGATCCCCAACAATTTGTTGATGGCATTGAAAAGATATGTAGAGCTTTAAGTTGCTCAAGTGCGAAATCAGCTGAGTTTGCTGGGTTTCAGTTACAAAATACGGCTTACATATGGTATCAAACTTTGTTAAAAAGTGTGTTAACTTTATTTTTTTGCCTCAAAAATCACATCCAGCCCCTTTTTCTCCTTCTCTCCCACTGATGTATTTCTGATCTGAAATAGAGCTGAAGCTGATCCAAAGAGACACACCATGATGGAAGAGAAGAAAACTTCAAAAGGGTAAGAATTTCTAGTTTTTCATATCCTTTGCTTCATTAAACATGTTCCCCCTCTCCTTCCTCTCTTTTATGGTTTTGTTGTTGAGTGATATGGTGTTGGTTTATGGTTGAGTCAGTGAAGGGAGGAGAAGATTTGGGAGAACTCTTGAGAGCATGAAGAAGAACTCTTAGGAAGCTTGAAAACAAGGTATGTGACATAGTGTGATTTTGCTTCCTTTTGCTTCTCCATTTCTCTTGAATTTTGGCCAAATTTAGGGATCCATGTAAGAGCTTAGTTCTGATTCAAACATGATAAAGAAGGAGTTTTGAAGCCTAAGGAACCTAAAGGAAGCAATAGAATGCAAAAACAAGTCATAGAAATCAAATTGTGACAATCAAGGAAGTTGATATGTAAATGGAAATCTGAAACTTCCTAAGGTTACTTATTTTATGTAAAAGTATAAATAAGGTCTTGAGATATCTACAAAGCCTCCTAAGTGCCCAATTCCCTAAAGAAAATTTGCAAAATTCCATAGGTCCTTAAGCTTGCATAAGTCTCGGCCTAAGCAAAATAATGAACCTAGGGAGAGTTTTAGTTTCTTCTAAGGCTAGAAAGGGATTATATATGATAGATGAACAAGAAAGGAAGCCTTGAAAAAATTTTAGAAGCCATAGATAGAGAGTTGGAGCTATAGGTTCCATAATATGACATAATGAAACAATATGGGTTTGGGCTTCTTATAATGAGTTTATGAAGGCTTCAATAAGTTTATGTGGAGCCAAGAGTTCTAGAAAGAAAGGGAAATGGGGAGCCAAGGTTAAGATTTAAAGTAGTTGCTTCATGGTGTCCTAAATGAGCATTATGTGTAACTTAGAGCCAAACAAGCTAACCTAGCCTTCCTTCAAGCTAGAATTGGTTCCTAAGCCTAACTTGTGTCATGTTTATTGTGTGTAGGCCAAGAGAGACAAGAACTCCCTTCTTGTGTGTGCTTGAGCCGAGAAGAAGGAAGAGAAAGTAAAGGAAAAGTGTAGTTTTCTATAAGGTAACTATTTAATCCTTTCCTTCATACATGTATGCATTCATGACTTGTCTTAGATTACTTGTATATGTGTTTGATATTTGAAAATTTCTTGTAGCCATTAGATAAATGTTTTGAAACCATGACTTGATTTATATTTGCAAAATTATGTGAAATGACTTGAATGAGTGCGGTAAGGCCAAAAGTCCCTTAAAAAAAGTGAGGAGGAGCCAAAAGTCCGTAAGAGAAGGTGAGACAAAGCTAAAAGCCTTGAAAAAGCGTGAGATTAAGTCAAAGCCTCGAGATATGAGTAAGGCAAATCTAAAAGTCCCTAGACTATGGGTGAGGCCAAGCCATTGCTCTCTTGTGACCATAATATGTTATTTGTTTTTGTATGATATGAAAATCTATGACTATGCATCATTTGAGAACATTACATGACATAATTACATTCTTAGACATGCATAAACATGTTATATGTATGCATGAAAGGGATTTAGAGTTATTGAGATTCCCCCCAAATCGTATTCTACTCTAACTATGCTAGATGAGCCGAATGGAGCAAGAAATGGAAGCCAACCCTTGAAGAGTACATGATTAGTGGATTGGATGTATAGAAATAGGTTTTGAAATATACTTTGTAGTCAAATGATGTACCCAAGTTTTATATTTGTAATGTAAACTCATGGGTAGCTTATATAATGTATATGAATGATGTATGAACTCCCTTTGCACTTATGTGAATGGAAATGTGCAACTTTGTCACTTGCTAGCGTTTATGTGTGAGTATGGATGTGTGTATGGAAAGATGAACCTATGTATATGAATCTTATGGCTAAACAAGTGTAAAAATGGATATCTATGATGAATGTAATCTTAGAAGAGTCATTTGAACACCCTTTGTGCAAAAATGATTGTTGGATGCTTAATAGAAAGTATGGAACCTTAGGTATGAGTTGGAGCTAGGAAGTGAGTTTGAGTTTCATGGCTTTTTGAATCAATTGGCATGCATATTTAGGGTGTTATGGTGCTTTTGGACGTGCCCAAGTGGTCTTAGTTCAAGGGGAAGACTATTTGGCACATAATTGAACCATTTTAGGACAAAAAAATGACCCATTTTGTAAGCTAAACTCCAACCTGACCAAATGAGTGATTTTGATGCTAAGATTTTGCACACTTATAGATCTCATATAAAAATTTTTTTGGTCCAAGAACCGCATTATTTGGAAGTTTATAAAATTTATTATGATTTTTAAAGTTCTTATTAGAAGTTGGTTTTGGTCGGTACACTATTCACTGGGTCAAATTGCATTTTTGTGTCATCTGAGGGACAATGAGGTCCAATGGTTCTAAATTTTTACATGAAGAAACTAGTGAGCTGCAGCAACTAAAAGCATCTCATTTGGAGGTTTGTAGAGAGAGAAATGAATTTTTGAAATTTTGTATTAGTAACAGTAGCACTAGTTGACCTTGTATATATACTATTTCATTGTAATTTAGTCCCTAAACAAGCCTAACTTGGTTTAGGATTATTTTTCCCATAAATTTAACATCCATAAATTTTCAGAATGGTATCATGAGCTTAATTTTGATTTTTTTTATTTAGTTATGATTTTTGAAACTTTCTCTCAGAAAATTGGATAGCAACTTGTGGCTGAAAAATTCTGATGCGTGTCCAAAGCCTCCAAGCCCGAGTTTCTTGACCTAAATTGCTATAAATCTTATATGTTCTAATATGTTATGAGACAATATGAGTTAAGGATGAATTTATGGGCTTTGGAAGTTTCTTTCTCCCTTGGTTCAGACTCAATTCCTTTACAAATTGGTGAGTTTAACTCTCTCTCTCTCTCTCTCTCTCTATAGATATATATATATATATACTTTTACCAAAATTATAAAACTAAATTAGAATTAAAACAAAGCATAAAGACCAAAGAAATAATCAAATGCGTGTAGTACATTTTACGATCACAAGACTCGAAATCGAAATTTTAAATTACTACAACAAGAGCAAATAGACATAAAAGCGAACCTGATGTTGAATATATAACATCATTATCATTATGCAGTTTTAAACCAACAAATACAATTGCTGCAAATTTGTGAAAAGAAATATATATCCACAGAAGTACATATTGATGAACCAACAAATCCACATTATGTTACATTTGATTGATATCATTGAGTAGATAAAAGGTGGTGGGGTGGAAAGAAGAATCAGATCAATCCAAACAAGCATCATCTTCCGCAAGAAATTAAACTTTTCTGGGCAATGCATAGGAAGTGAAAACAGATGCTATGGCTGTGAACAGAAATCCAATAAGGAGAAGGCTAGCTGAAGCATTTGCCTTGTCAAAGAAGTTGTTGAAGGGAAGGTTTAATACTTCTTTGAAGGTCCTATGCACGTCTTGGGTTGCACCATATCCCGCAGCAGCGCCTGTTGCTAATAGGTATGATATGATCTGTCCGAGAAATATTACAAATTAAGGTCATTTTGGTGATGCTCAATAAAAAATATGTTGAGGTTTTGTTTATAGTAAAGTTTTACAATGCCATTGTGAGTGACCATGATATTATTGTTGTTATCGTGGTAGGCTTCTACAAATCTTAATGTCTGTGGTTGCAGTTCAAACTAGTTATATTTGTCTAAAGGTAAAATTACAATTAAGAGCTTATACGATACTGTTATTTCAGATTGGCACTGTATCATATTCCTGCTATATATACACGTGGAACTTTTTTCAATTATTAATTTGGCTCTAATTGATTTTTTTAATTCAAATCATTTAGTTCAAGCAACGACGGTGAGTCAAAACTTATTAGTTTCTAAATCCGTCTTTTACCACTCCCAAAAACAGTGGTTTTTTTAAGGGCGCTTTGAATTGATAATGTTGACAAAAATGTAGTTAGAATTTCTTCTTCTTTTTTTTAACCTTTTTATCGTTCTTAACATATATTCAAAATCACAATCATAATCCCAATTGACCATGATTTAAAATTATGACAAGATGCATTTAAAGAAAAATTTGTAGTTAATGAACAAGATTTAAATAAATTTTTTTAAGTGTTTGTTATTAGATTCTAAATAAAAATAAAGCATCTGAACAATTTTACAATTTGACATTTTATTATTGAGCCTTTTAAAAAAATTAGTTTATCATAGTTTTATTAAAATACTTATAACGAACACTTAAAAATTATATTATTACATATTGATTAAAAATACACATACCTAAAAAATTCAAAATTCACTTATAACCTTTTTTCCCTAATTAATTTCTTTAATGAATGGCGTGGGATATACCTTGTCACCATAAAAGTCAAGTAGATAGCCACCATCACCACTTATCAGGCGCTTTCCTGAGACCACATTGAAGATTGAGAGTGCCATTTGAAGAGGTTATACTGCAAAACCAATGACTATTGTGGCGAACATGTATCTACAATAAAAAAATATAATGCCTGTTCATTACAATGAGTAACATATATAGAAGGAAAATAAACAAACTATGGAATCCATATAATTGAGTTGCTTATATTTCAAGTAATAACTAGTGTATATTTATGGTAGTTCAAACCTCATAAACATTTATTTTTCCCTAAACTGGCTTTCAATTTAACCTATACATGCTTGCCACTAGTTGCAGCAACGATTTGACAAGCAATCTTTAAACATGATCTCTAATAGATGGAAAAGATTCTCCTTGAGTCCATCCACATAATTGATATATAAACTAGAATAATGAGTAGCTATCCAACTGTCTTCTTAATATAATTTAGAGCAAAATTTTCATTTTTATTATTAATAGATAGGTAAATTCTTAATTTGATCATTTACATATAATTATTTTAATTCAGTTTTTTATTAATTAAAATGGTTGTAATATTGTCATTCTATTTTATCTTTATCTAAAAATTAACTATGAATACAATAATTTGTTAACGTGGATGCATGCTATTTGTTTAGCTAATATCATTAACTCAACGCATAAAATTTGGAGTTCAAGTCAACAAATTATCTTTAAATTTGAAGTTAAATTTTTTATGACATAAACAAAAAGGTAATATTCAAACATTTTAAGAATAAGTAACTAAATTAAAATAAATTATCTACGAGAAGCTAAATAAAATTTTATTGAGCAGGGAATAACCGAAAATAGAGTTTTCCTCTTTAATCTTATCCAAGAATTTCTCATGAGAAAATCTAGTAGAGCATTGCATACCGATAGGAACTAAGATCATTGAACTTGATTTTAAGATGATCGCCATCATCTAATACTTCAGTTCCCTTACTGATGGCAATGAGAATGAGAGCTATCAGCAGGAACACAAAGGTTAGAATCCTCAAAACAAGAAGATAAGTTCTTGAAACTGTTGAAGATGATGGTGATGAGCTTTCCATTGCAGCTTTAATTGCTTAGAATTTCAAAGGCTTGATTCTGTGCAGAAACTCGGTGCAATTTGTGCGCCATTTATAACCTTTAAGTGTTAAGGCCATCGTTTACTTTGGTTACATATCCAACAAGCTAATTGGCCAAATGGATCAATAATGAGATTCACTAGGAATAAAATAATAAATTGGAATGGTTTACTTTGAAAATAGTTCCATGACAACGTGCTGGTCTGGTTGGTTGACCCCAAAACCTGTGGTCGATTCAAATTTTATAATTAGAAAGCTCTCATTCATCAATGCCTGAATCTCCGTTGGCTTTACCATAGTTGCGAGATATTTATATAGTATTTGATATTATTAATGTCATTTGTATTTAAAAAAATGAGCAATTTTGGTCTAAAATTTAGAATCCAACTTAACTATAATTCAAAACTAAATTACATGATTTCAACCCCCAAAATAAAAAACTATGTAGTAATAACAGGAGTACGAGCTCCTTAGCTACGGGGTTTGGACTTAAGATAATTTATTTGTAAATTCTTTCAAAAAGGTTAAAAAAAAAAAAAGAATTATCGTTTGAACCAAGGGAATCATTGTCTGGCTATAGCAAGGACAGACAAAATGAAAGAAGCAACTGTTTATGCAATTAATAATTTGAACTTTGAATCCATATGGATGTAAGACCTACTTATAATTTATGGATAGTGGTAAACGAAATGATGTGGAAGAGTGTTTTTTAAAAAAAAAAAAAGGATTGACCCAGCGCGGTTCAAACAAAAGTTGATTATCGAGTTGACTTTTTGATTTAGTCAACCCCATGAATAATTGGGATGCCATTGAACCAAGAAAACTGTTTATAAATCGGCTAGTTCAACAATATTTTTAACATAATTTGTTATTCATTTTCACCAAAAAAGAAAAAAAAAAACTACAAACATTAAGAGGCATGTTTTGCTCCGAGCTAGACCTTAATCAGAGACAAGAAGAAAAAGTAACAAAACAGTTTATACCGGTTTGAGCCTAGCACATAAAGTTATATTATAATAACATAGCTGCATTATATAATAGCATTTATAATAAGAATGGTTTCAATTCCGCTCAGTCCCTATGTGCCATATTGGAAATATATATATATATATATATATATATATATATATAATTGGTGGAAAAATGTGCATGAGCCATCGGTTTACTTCATTGAATCAAATTACTATTGTCATAAAATAGTCCATCAATATGCAAACTTGTGACCTTCATATATTTTCATTGAAAAAAGAAAAGTAGCCTGTTACCAAAATGAAAAAGGAAAGAATCCAAATATTCAGAAAGAAAAAGATAATTTAAAAAGAAAAAGGTAGTCAAATATATATTTTCCATATAGTAAATTATTTCAAATATATAAGTGTCTGTCTTTTACCTCAAATAATAATAATAATAATAACAATAGAAATAATTATTTTAATTCTAAACTAGTTATACATTTGCCATCTGTATTCGATACAGGGTTTGGTTCGTGTATAGATGTAGGGAATAGAAAGGTTATAGAAAAATATTGTCTAATATTTATTATATTTTTATAATTATTACTTAACATTAAATATTTTTTATTATTTTTAAAAATAGAAATAAAATATTATTTTTTTATTCTATCTACTCATTTATTTTTTTATTTTGTTCTATTATTTTATCACTTATTAAACATATGCCAACTCTTTCAGTACATTATTTATGGAGTCAGCATACATTTGCCAACTCAGTTCTAATATGATTATTGGCTGTCACTTGCTGACCATTGTGTCTGATCGAGTCTAAAATGTGCAGTAGAATTGATAAACGCAACCTCATTTCCTACAAACTATCCGTAGACCTTGATAATTAAGTCAATGCCGTACGTCATTGGAGAGAACTTAATGGTTTCAAACCAATAATTGTACAGTAACATAAGTAAAGATAAATTTCTCTTATAAATAATGAAAGTTGGATTAATATGAATGAGAAACTTTAATTGGAGCCTTATTGAAGTGTTTTGGCATAGCAGAAAGATTTTTAAAGAAATTAAAAAAATAAAAATAAGAATAAAATAAAATCTTATAACTTAAAATCATATTTAATATGATATAAAAAATGAAAATACCATTTATTTGAATTTTTAATAATTAAAAATAGTAAAAATAAATATAAAAAGTAAACAAATGATTAAAACAGTGTGAGTGTCAAAAATTAATAAAAATAAATTTTTTAATTAATATTATAAAAAAAATCTGCCACTATCTCTCCTTAGTCTCAAGCAAAGAATCCTAAACAATTGGACACACCCCCATCAAGATCTTATAACTACAAATAAACATGAGGAGAGAGAATGAAGGATCAAAATCATTCATATACATAAAAAACAGGGAAAGCAAGAGACACTTGAGCAAAGGCCAATGACAAGTTTCATAAGGCAAATGGGTCATTCCCTTAGGCCATGTTTGGTAAGATGGCATCGAAAGGAAGGAATGGAAGAAAGACATAGAATCCAACGATTGAATTGTTTTGTACACAAAAAACCTTCTTTCATGGTTTTGGCCATTCTTGCATTCTTGAGAATCTACTCTCTTCTCTTCATGTAATAGATTGAACTCTCTATAAAAAAAAATAAAAAAGATAGTTTTTTTCTTATTTAAGGTAATCAAAAATAAAATTTTAAATTAAAATATTAATTTATTATTTTTTTAATTGTTATTAGTAATTAAAAATAATTATTTTATTAGTTATAATTATTAGTAATTAAAAATAATTAGAGTTTATTTTGATATGTTAATTCTTTTCTCATTCTATTGTTATGTTATTTCTATCCAACTAAATATAAAAAAATAAAAACATTCATATTTTTTTCCATCATACCAACATAACTATGAGATATAAGATTCTTTTCCATTCCCATTCTATTTCCCATTCCTATTTCATCAAAAACTAATCCTCTATACCAAATGAAGTCTTATACTTTTTATGGTTCCCAATTGCTTTCCATCTATGTTTTGATGGAAAGCATGAAGGGGAGGCGCAAAAGCTATGGCTTCTGCCAAAAGAAGGAGTGTCAATTCTACAAACACGAATTTAAGATTTTCTTATTCTCTTTTAATTTCCTCTCCACCTTTTTCAAGTTTACCAAACATGACACTAGTTCTTATTTAATTTAGACCCATATATGAATTTTAATGGGCACTTGAACTATCAGAAAATTCATGGGATGTGGGGTGATTATAATGTGCGAAATAGCCCATTAAACAATGACACAAGGAGATCTTACTCCCATCTAAGTTGTCTCATGGAGACTCACTTCGATGAAAAATTTATGTTGAGAAAAGGGTAGTTACTCTCTTCTTCTCCAAAAACCTAATGTCTATTTGTGTATACATTTTATTAATGGATTAAAATATTTAATTCCAAGTAATTATAATTATTAATTTCCTTTAAAAATTTTGTTTTATACATATATATATATATATATATATATGTATATATATAATTACATAATCATTTTTTGATACCAAAAGATATCCTATAGTTAAAATTATTTTGACCAAAATATCCTCAAAGATAATATTCATTTTTCCTTAAAAATATAACTTATAAAAATGTGTTTCTTAAAATTTTATTTTAATATTATTTATTTTTTGTTAAAAATAATAAGCTTAATTTATGCTAAAACTTTATCACATTATAATTGTACTTATGTTGACTAAATATAATATATATATTATTGTTGAAATTAAATGTCTTTTAATGGTTAAATTTCTTTAAAAATTGATTCTTTTATTTTTTTAATGATTTTTTATTAAATGATTTCAATTTAAATAACTATAGAAAATGTTATTTTATGAACTTTTGGGCATGTTGGTCAAATAGGGTTTAATAGCAACAATTGTGTCATACTCTCAAAACATAGGAATGACCGGCACAAAAGATGATCGGCTACTCTTTCGTAAGCCTATCCAAAACAAAATTCTGCCAAATAATTAAAGAATAGTTCTAACGTTCAACAAATGATAGAACCAAGCCATTCAATAATGAAATGTACTTACATTATATATATTTAGTATAGGTAACTTCTTGTAGAAATTTCGACATAGTATTCCTTGTAATTAGGACTTCCCCAAAATCTCTACAATCAGCTTAACCAATACGATTACATCTAAAGAGAGTTCTACTATCAATACAAACCCAATATACAACAATATCTAGGGGTGGGGGACCCTATCTATGGTTCAGAGGAGCTATGATCCACATTTTATAGAATAAAATAAATTACATATACATTATCAAAATGTGCCCACATGAATGGGTGCAGGGCTCACCAAAAAGAAATAGAAATTCAACTACTTCTATGAAGCTAGGGGGTGGACCAAAGTCCACACCACTATCTAAAAAAAATGTTAAAAATACACGATGTGAGTTTGACACTCAGTGGATAAATAATGCTAATCATAACAATAAGGACAAATCACACCACCCAATTAAATATAAATAATGCATGAAATATGCCTTATGTGAGTCATTCTTAAATACATAAGGAGCATCTAAACAAAAACCAAATGAAGCAGACACAAAGCACACAGCTCACGAGGGAAACAACCACAAACGTAGAGCATCCTGCTCACAAAAACAAAACAAATCCATGTGTGGTGGCCACTCACACGAGGTTAGCAATACCTCTGCTAGCTAAGGTATAATTCATGGTGCACTAAGACTAACAACTACTGTTGTTAGCTATAATGTTCTATAGTAGATAACTCCCATAAAAATGTTTTTCAAATTATACACTTAAAATGATCAAAATTCATAATCATACCCACATTCAATCAAAGATAAGATTAGAGTAATTCAATAGATATTTCATATATATAAAGTCAAAACATATTAACCAGAATGGTTAATTTAAAAAAAAAAGGATCAAGGAATGGTTTGTCTAGATACAATAAAATCTATTTATGTACGAAAGTAATTAAATGAATAGTAAATAAATAAATGATGTTATTACATAGAGTATAATCAGCTTTGAAGCAAAGAAAGGAAACCAAAACCACATTGGACTCATGGTCGGCATTACTTACTCACCTTCCAAGATGATACAAAAAATTTTCCTATAGTCTTCTCTGCTCACTCCTTAGTTATGACTCATTCTTCTAAATATCCTATAAAACCCGTTCATAAGGTTTTAGAGTTTGGATGACCACAAATTGTCTTATAAGTAAACTTATCTTGTTTATACCAAAATTTCAATATTTCATGAATTTGAAGCACAAACTAAAATAGGCAAGGATAAGTTATACATTTCACGTGGCTAAAGATCACCCTTCCCTACAAACAAGAGATTAATCACAACAGCAGTTCATATCATCATTTAGTCTGATCTATTTGAATGAGATACTTGAAAGGAAAGGGAAAGAGTGTAAGATGGAATTTTACTTTTTATTTATTTATTATTATTATTATTATATATTCAGAACTGAAATTATATCAAGTAACATAATTTCTACAAAGAGATAATTTCCAAACCATATTGCAACAAACGTCAAATAACCAAAAACGCAATACCACAATTGTTAAAGATTTCAATGTAAAGCTTGAAAGGCATAGTCTCAGAATTTGAGAGGCAAATTAAACTAATCAAGAAAGAGTCAAAAATGAAACTTTAATTTTATTAGATTCCATTAATCTCTTATTCTCCATTCCTCCTAGCATACCATGTATATATATATATATATTTCCAAATGACTAATTCCACTTTCCTCCTTCAATTTCAAGCATATGGTAGCAAGGCACCATGGATGGGGTATAAGGATGGAAGAAACAAGCCTACAAGGAAAAATTACCTACACAGACAGCTTAAAGTTAGACCTTAAGAAGAAAACGTGGCTTCCTCTTCCTTGTCTACCTAAGATAGCATTCACCTAGTAACCTCATAACCATTGGTTCTGCACCATATAATCGAGAGTCAAGAAGAAAGGAAGGGCATGAAAAAAATGATTTTCTTGAGCAACCTACAAGAACCCAACACATTAGAAAAATAGGGAAGCTTGAGGGAGGGAGAGAATGGATCTTACCAGCCACCCATATGCTAGAATTGTAGTTTAAGGTAGAGACCATTCAGCATGAAATTATGCTTCCCACATAGCTCAAACTAGCTCGACTACAACAGGGAAAATGGTGCACAAAAAATTAAAGCAAGAGAGCAATAAGTTGCAATGAAAATGGAGTGAGAGATGTAGACGTTGTTGGTTGCCTTGCCCTTGTTTCTAACTGAAAGGATAGCTACAAGTAAGAGAAACGAGCTGTTGAAAATGATACCAAAATGAAGGACAATTTCAGCAGAATACAAAATAGTTTGAAAAATAGCAAAATTTCAAAAAGAACAGCCCTTCATAGACTGGAACCTAAGGCACATAAGGAAGGAATTTTTTTTTTAAATTGCCATCTTACCTATGCCTTTATCTCAGCCTCTCTATTAAGTAAATTTCTATAATAACTACACACATAAGTTCTTAGGTTTTACAAATTGTCACCCTTAAATATCTATAGTTAATATCTCTTTGATTTTACTAAATTAGACTATTAGCGATGACAATGCTTGTAACACCCTATAATTAATTAAGGTATTAATCATGGATTAGACTAATTAGGAATAATTGAAATGGGATAATAGGATAAATTAAGTGGATGGAGTTTTTAGAGAGATAAATTATTAAAATGGGTTTGAGATTTAATTAGGATAGAAATTCTATCTAGGCCTAAATTAATAGATTGTGAAAAGAGGTTAATGGAAGCCCAATGGGTTAGGTGCAGACCCAACCCAATTTAGTGTGATGGAGGCCCAAAATCTACCTTGTATAGACTCCTTTAAGTGGCCCAATAACCCTTGTGCAGACCCACATTTTTTAGCTCTTCAAACTTGGCCCAAACTTAATTAAACTTCAGCAACCCAATTGCATAAAACTGGCCCAGTAAAATTCTGCAGCCTAACACTCTAAAACTGGCCCAACAACCTAAAAATCTGTAACCCAAATGAAGTTGGACCTTGGAGCAACCCATGACCTATTTTTGACCCAACTTAAACCCAACTAAAACCCTAATACACCAGCCTCTTCCTCACACTTGCTGAAACATAAACTCAAGAAGCAAAATTCGGAGGTTGAGAAGGAGACTAGGGTTGGAGGCACAAATTCTGTATTTTCTCACATTTAGAGCAAGATTCAGCCAAGGTAATAGTTATACAACTTAATCCCCTCATCTTTCTCTTTAATTTGGCCCAATTAGTTTTTTATTTAGAGTATTTTCATCCTACCCAAAATCTGAAATGTGGGTGTTTGGGGGTTTTCTTGGTGAAATTCGTAGGTTGAGATTAGGGCTGACCTTAGGTGAGTTTAAACCCTTCATTTTGATGCTTCATTTGTTAATTTGAGACCCCCATAGCTAATTTATAAAATGGGTATTAATTATGTACGAAATTGCTTAGGATTTTGGGTGGAATATTGAGTTTTCTGGTGGAGGACAATTTAATCCGAATTTGGGACTTAAAGTGGCTGAGTAAGTGATCCTTAGGTAGTCATTAGCATCTTAAATTCTTTGGGTACTGATTGTAACTGTTAATGATGAATTAGAGTAGTAATTTTATGATGCTATAGTTATAGGAGGATTTCTACACCATTGGTGATTGTTGCAAGTGTCTACAAGTGAGGTAACCGGGTTTATATCAATTCCATGTGTATATTTGATTTAATTTCATATGTTACTGTAAATGAATGATTTGAAATGATGAATGAATTGATTGGCTATCTGTTATATTGTATTGGACCTTGTGAGTCCATGGTGGAGCTGTGGTGCGACTGCCACCCGTGCATGTGCTTCGATCGAGCACCGGATTATGATCAAACCCAGATGCACTGAGCCCCGGTTGTGCTCAATAGGGAGTAGGTGCCGTGGACGGGCCTCTCCGGTGTTAATGGCCTTTAACATGTGATAATATGATTGCTAGTATGGGATAGTAATCATGATAGCCTAATTATTTCATTTGCTGTTATGATGGATACAATTCTGATGTTGATTTTGATTCATGCTTATATGCTAATTAAATTGGATATATGATGGAATTACTTTGGTTACTGAGATTTATATCTCACCCTATTTTATGGGATTAATATTTCAGGCGAAAGTTCCTCGGGTAAAGATAAGGGTAAGCAAGTGGATGAACATCCATGAGCTGAGGTCGGGTGTGGGGAGTTACACTTGGTCTGAGTAGAATAGGGTAGATGCAATTTTGGTATTAGTTTACATAGCATCATCATGTAATCATGTTTCCAAGTGTAGGCGTTTATATTTTGTTTGAATGAAATGTAACCGTTAAAGATTCAAGTCTCATTATAGTGAATATCAATGTATAAACTTATAGCATTAAATATATGTAGTTTTGCTGAATTGTGATATGGATCACTATATGGGAATTGTAGTCATATGGTGCCTTGGAGGTAAGCTATGGTTGAATGGAATCTCTATGGATATTGCATGGGATGTAAATTGCTGCTAATGCATGTGATCTTGCTGTCATGTATTTCTTGAATTTGCTAATATAAACTAGTGGAACAACAAGGAAGTAGCATTTAAGTTTTACAATGGTAATGAATGGATTGATGGGTAAATAGGGTAGATAAACACTATTAGGATCACATAAAATAAGGGAAGGTGGACCTAGAGAGTTCCTAAGATCAGATTTGGTGTGTAGAGGGCGAAATTTTGGGTAACATGGTCACAGGAGGGAGTCCCGCCGCGGCCAAATGGGAGACAGAGCCGAAAGGCGCCGCGGCACAACAAATCCCGCCGCGACGCAATGGGAGAAAATTGGCCCAGGGAGTGACAGTGGCGAGGCGCGCCGCGGCCTAATAAATCTTGTCGCGGCGTAGAGCGAAAAAAATCACCCAGGAGGGTAACAGAACCAAAACTCGCCGCGGCGCATTACGTCCTGTCGCGGCACGAGTCGAGAAAATAAAATAAGAGTTGGACAGAAGCAAAACTCGCCGCGGCGTGAATACATTGCGCTGAGGTGAGAATCCTGGGAGTTGAGCAGTAGTTCCAGGAGGCATTTCTGCCGTAGCGCCACATAGGTTGGCCGCGGCGAAGGTCCAACTCGCCATGGCTATCGCCGCGACGAGATGCGTGAAATTAAGAGATGATATAGGAACACTTGTGAGAGATTATTGAGTATTGAAACTGATGAATTGTTGTATCATAAACCCTTTATGGTAGTAGGATTTCTTTTATGCAAATTTGGAATTGTGTGGTGGTATGGTGATGACCCTAATGTCAAGGTTTAAATTTTTCCATATTTTCACAATGTGATAGATTGTAACCACTCAAACCTTGATAATTAATTATTAATCGCACATTTAACTATAATTACAGTGATTAGAAGGTAGGGTTGTCACAATGCTGCCACTAAATGTCTCCCTTTGTTAACTACTTTTTTGAAAAAATTGAATTAATGGGAATTTCATGGTGACTTATGTTGCTACTAAACATTGATATTTAGTGCCAACAAATATGATGTTGCCACTAAAGGTTCCTCTTTAGTAATGAACTCTGTTGCTATTAAATGTCTGTATTTAGTGGCAACAATTCTTGTATCACCACTAAAAATCCTTCTTTAGCAATGATCCTCCTTCAAAATGAATTAACGAGAATTCAGTGGCAACTGTAGCCATTATATATCTTTAGAAAAATTTCTATCACCATTAAATACTATTTTTAGTGGTGAATTCTCTGTTGCTACTAAAAAGATTCAATATTGGGTGTTTTAATTACAACCTAGCGACAAACTATATGTCACTACTAAAAGTCTTTAGTGGTAACTTTACAAATTTTACAGTGAATTTTGTCGTTATTAAAAGAGTTTTTTTTTAGTGTATTTTGGCTTCAAGAAGAATTGGATAACCATATAACTTTTTTATATGGTAGGAAAGTGTGATAAAGTTTTGGTTTCAATTCGGTGAGACCTTTCCTTAAAAAGGTGAATGACTATAATAAGCATCTTATTTTGTCAGGAATATGTAATTAAAAATTAGAAATACAAAAATACAAAAGTTCTTGGTTCTTGTTTTAAGTTAATTGATCATGGCCATTTTTATTTTATTTTGGGTCAATTTTCAATTCAAGTCAATTATTTTTTAGAAAAAATAATTCAAAACAATAAAAATACAAAAGGGAAAAAAAGTATCATGCTTCTTCTAGCCATCTAAGGAAATTGTAATCTTCATTCTTTCTTTTTGTCCTAGACCTTCCTAAGCTTCAAATCACTTTCCTTCTCCTAGTTAAGAAAACCTAAATCTTTCTCTCAAAGATTCTTCCTTTCTCTTTCTCCTACCCCTCTAAAGAAACTTTAACTCTGCTTTCCAACCTTTGTTTCTTCTCCCTTTGATAAGAACCCTATAGCCACTCTGAAGGTTTATTTGTTGATAGGTTTTTGTGAAATAGTTCACCCTATCAAGCTACTTGCTTTTGCAACCTTCAAGGCTCTCCCTCACATTATCATCATTATTATAAATATGTTAGTTTACAAGTAATCCAAGAAAAAGGGTTGAATTGGTTCTATAAATATCTTTTCTTCTTTTAAAATTTTGATTCCTTTTAAAATAGTGTTAGCTTCTTTAGGAATGAAAACTTACTCTATAAAGTAATGCTTCAATTAGAGAATAAAAAGGGTAGGTATGAGAGAAATCACACAACCAGTTTGTTATGGTTTGGACCAAAATGTCTTATGTCAAATCTCCATGCACACAGCAAAGTTTTATTAAATGTGGATAGTCCTTAAGAATACACAACAACCTTAAATCATAGGCTAAGCACCCTATCTTTTTCTACCTTTTCCAAAGTAACCTTACAAGGCTAAACAATCAGCTTTACACTTTTCTCACCATATAAGCTTTCCCTCACTCTTAAGTTTTTCTTGAACTACTTAAAAACTCTAATAAGAAGGCTACTTCTCAAGGATAACAATCAAGTGTTATAGCCTTGACTTTCTTATTAGGTTTTTCCCACAAGACACTTATAAACTTTAGAGTATAGTAGAGATACAGTGTAAGCTCACAAACTCACAAGGAGTTCACTTAAAATACAAAGGCAATCTCACATAAAGCACTTTTTTGTTTGAAGCATGCATATTTTAAGGTGAAAGATATTCAACAAATCGTTTCTCTTCGTTCTCTCTTCTATTTCACTCTTCAATGGGTCTTCTATATATAGCTTGATCTTCAACAACTAAACTATTGGACAATAGCTTCCTTTCAATGCACATATATGCTTTAATGATCAAGAATTTATGTCTTTAATGCTTCAAATCATTTTTAGAGTGGAATCAATGACTTCATTCCATATTTGGTAGTCTCCAATCTTTAGTCTATTGATTTTATTTGAAGTACATCTTCCAAAAGTTAGAGGCCTTAATTGATCTTTCATTTACAATATTTTCATCTCTTTTTCCTTTAAACGTATACTTTTTTTTTTTGCCTTCCTAATTCATTAGACATTCCTTTTTCATACTTAAGTAGAATTGAAACATTAAATGGCACATGATAATTGATCAATTTAAACAAGTATCAAGTCAAATGAAATTCTTTCCATTCAAATAATCTAACAAGTTATTTGAAAACATTCCTTAAAAATTTGATCCTTGAAAGTTTGTATTTATGTTTAATTCAAAAACTTACCATGTGAGGATTCAAAAGAAAACTTTCCTTAAACATTTTCAACTAAAATGGTTTCCTTTTAATATAAGATTATAATATCTCATTTAATTCAAACGCTTTCCTTACTCATAATTTGACACAATAAAGTTTCTTTTTAAAAAGCTTTGCAAAAGAGAAATACAAATCAATATCTCTTTCAAACACATTTTTAATATATATAACACAAAAATGTATTTTCAACTCAAACTAATATTTCATGAATTGAAATTTGGCCCAAATTAAACCATTTTCCCAAAAAAAAACACATAATTAGACAAGTTTGGCATGACTCAAAACCAAAAATCTTAAAACATTTGATCCAATAATAGAAAACATAATGCTCTTTCTCCAACTATTTCACTATCAATGCTTCCTTAATAACGGCATTGATTTTCTTTTGAAGACTAGGTTAAACTAAACATAAACCACCATACTCCCCTTTGAAACCTTAATACACACACACACACACACATAGAGAGAAAGAGAGAGAGAGATGATTTTTTTGGGGGGTTCTTGTCACTTGTTCTTTTAGCAAAATATCTATAATTTGCATATATCTCATTGTAATTTTTTTGGCTAATAATAGACAATTCCATATATATATATATATATATATGCATGGACTAAAATATTTTTCTAAAAGAGATAAGCATAAATTAGAAACATCTTATGCAAATATTTGGGCATGAAAGTTATATCTTTTGAGAAGAAAAATAGGAGTAACTTCAACAATATTTTTTTCACAATAAAAATAGCACTAAATTTCTATTGAAGTCTCTTTCTTTAAAAGGCTATATGGAATTCTTATGGCTTTTATATTGGGTGTTTTTTTTCAACAGCAAAAGATACAAATTTATATTAGGTTATACTACAAGAATGTTAGTAATTTCCCACTAATACTTCCAACTACTTTTTGACTAATATGAGTGCTTTTTTTTTTAACATTTAACATTTACCTACTTTCCAACTAATTTTTAGAAGGTAAACAAAAAAATGTTGGACACATTCTAAAATAATGTTGCACTGTACAGTGGTAGACTTTTGGTTGACTAAAATTATAATTATAGTATATTAATTATAATAAATTAACAAAAATTGAAGTGATAAAAATTATATATTAGATATTTATAAAATTTTAAAAAATTAAAAGGCAGTCAAAACATAGTTGCAACTGACATGCAATCAAAAACATGCTCTGACTATGATGTAATATTTTAACTGTCAATGTAAACTAGATGGATTTTGTCTAACTTTCAATTTTTTATTTTTATAAATATCTAATATATAATAATAAAATTAGAAATTTTAACAAAAAATAATTATGAACAATATAAATAATATAATATGCTTTGCAATCAGAAACACAACACCATAGGAGTTTAAACAAATTTTGTCTAGTTATGTCCTAGTCAAAACAAGTAGTTTCAACTAATTAATTTGAGAAATTAAAATTAGGCATTTTTATTAGTAATAATTATTAGTAATTATTTTTTGGATTAATAAATAATAGTTAAAGTAAATAATTAACAATATTTTTAAATGTTACATTTTATAAATTTTATTTTGGTTTTACTTTATAATTGACAATATTTTTAGTAACATATCAATATATAAAGCTAATTAGAGATTAAAGAGAGAGTGAGTTACATTAAAATTTAGGGGATTTAAATTAAATAGAGAGTGAGATAATTGAATTAAAATATGAAATGAGGTATGATAAAATTCTATACATTAAAAGAGATGAATTAAGTAAGAGACTAGCACCTAATATAAAGCTAAACACTTTAGGAATTAATGACTAGCCAAAAAAGCCCTTGACCCATTAAATAAGTAAATTATGATACCATAATCTTCCTTCTCTCTCTCATTTCATCTAGCTCTATTCTCTGCAACAATAGAAGAGTGTAATTGAGAGAAAGTGTTTAGCCTTCGATCCATAAGTTGAAACCTTTACATGGAAGGGAAATTAATGGAATTTGTCAAGGTAAGCTTCACAAAAATTCATTTCCATCTTGTACTCTTCCCTTGATAGTTTTAGTTTCTGATTTAATAGTAGTTTCAGTTAAAGAAAGGTTAAGTGAGGCGGAGATATCTTCATGTAAGTGGAAGGAGTTGAAGGGAGGGTGTTTTGTAAGGCAAGCGGTAGTTATTTTTAAGTTAAATTAGGGGGCTTCCAAATTTGCTTTTGTCTTTAGTTGTTGTTGAAAATTCTAACTGTGGTTTGAAAGAAAAATAAGATATTGTTTCATGGTTCAACTAAGGCTTAAAGAAAGGCTTCAAGGATGTTTTTGCTATTGTTCTAGATCAAGTTTTGGAAGATGTAAGGAGAAGGAATTTTGTATAATTCTAGTTGAGTTAGTTAGCTAAGAATGTGTAGGTGATGAACTGTTGTAAACTTGAACCAAAAGTGCATCATTGAGGCTTGGACTAACTTCTTTACATGATAAGTTAAGGAATGGTGTAAGGGTGTAGTGTTTGCTTGAAATATTCAATAGGTTATTATTAAATATGATAAATTGGTACTAATTGGTTGGCTGTTCTATTTTTTACCATGGTTAAGCAAGAGCAAATTGAAGGAAAATTTTAATTGGGGAATGAAGAAATTAGAAGTAGTTGGAAGAATACAAGCATAGGTAAAGAATATACCTTGATAGCTTCTTATTTAGTAGTAATTTTAAACTTAGATTTTGATTTGGTTGTTTTGGTGCCTATAATTATGTTAAGGTAGGCTTATTAGTAGCAAGAATTAAAGCTTGCCTTACCAAAAAGTAGCTAAAGAACACTTGGGTTGCTAGTCAGGTAATTACTTACCATTTTGAATATATTTCTTATGACCTGTTGTGTGAAATACTTGTTTACAAGTTTTCTTACTATTTGATTGCCTATGAGATATTCATAAAATGAAATTGGTGAGAAGGCCATGCCTCACTGCACCTTTCTTATGGTAAAAGGTTATGTTCAAGGAGAAGGTCATTCCTCCCCATTTAATAATGATGCATATGCTAAAAATTGGTAAGAAAGCCATGCCTCACCATACTATTCATATGGTGGAAGAATTATATTATGAGAAGGTCATGCCTCACTATAGATATAAGAAATGCATGTTAAACATGATTGAGATGAATTCTATAATGATATGTGATGTATGATGTTATTATGTAACCCTTATATATAATCAAATATGTTATACATATATGTTGAATATATTTTCTTATATACCATAATAGTTCTTTGTGCCTTGTTACTTTGAAATATATTTTAGAAAGGTAAGGTAAACATATCTCACCCCTCCAGGAAACTCTTTTTACATCATTTCAAGGAAGAATTTGAATAGAATGCCTGAGAAACAACCTAAAACCCAAGTAAGGTTGCAAGAGGGAAGTGCAGGAGGTTGTATGGTTTTTTGATATGTAAATATGAGTTTTAATGATGTGTGTGTGTGTGTGTGTATATATATATATATGTTCCAAATGTTCTATTTTTTAGCCATAATGGCTATTTTGAGATGTAAGCTTATATATGAAGGAATTATAGATACACAATGTAATTTCCCTTGTATATGCTATGACTTTATAATATGTTCAGAATTTGGAAGTATAATAATCTTATTTTGTTGTTGGTCAATCCTATCTCAATAGTTATATATAAAACAAAAAGATAGTCTTGTCCTTAGGCAAGTATGAGTTGAATGTGCACATTTAGAAACTTAATGGCTGTTATGCCTCCCATAGGTGTTTTAGTAGATATTTTTGGCTTTTAAAAATATTTTAGGTCTACTTTAGTCCTTTTGCTTGTATTTGAAATGGTTAGACAAAGTGAGATATTGTAAAATGCAAGTTGACTCTTGTGTTATCATTAATTAGCTTTATATGGGGTTAGTATAGCAAATTATTCATATAAGGGGAAAACTATGATTTTACCTTTTGAGCAACTTTATTTTAGTGGAAGAAAAACTGTAGTTAAAGTTTAAAACCTCTTAGAAAGTATTAGCAAAATTTAGGTATGCAAAATCTAAGTATTAAACCAATTGGAAGCTAAAAAGTGTCTATTTGAGGATTGAAAGGTCAAATTTTGATTTAAGACCTAAGTATGAGACTTTTGTACTTAGACAACTTTCTTTAGGTATTTTAAATTTGATTTAAGTGGTTTGATGTGTTTAAATTTTTGACCTTTGCATATAGAGTTTTAAATGTCATTTTTTTTTTTTGGCTTTTCTGCTCTCATAAAAGAGGGATCTCAATTTTTGTGCTACTTTCGAGTATATTTTTTAAAGTTTATGGCTATCTAGAGTATTTAGAGATAATACAAAATATTTATGCAGAGTTTATTGTTTTCTATCTATCTTCTTCTTGATTTGTATTCCTTCACTTTCAAAGTAAATAGTTTCTCTTGAATTACCCTCCATTTTTCAGAGTCGGTTGTTTTCTATTTCATTTCTCTTGTAATTTTTTTTGTCTAAAATTGATTTTTTTTCTTATTAAATTTTTTCTTTTAGATAGTTGATTTAAATTAAAGATTTCTTATAAGATAAATATTCTTTTTCTTTTTGTGTAATACTAGTTGTGAGAATTTTATTTAATCATCCTATATCTGTTTTTGTGTATCTTTTTAATTTTGATTTATAATGTTTGTTGCAGAAGATAAGGACTTTTTTAGTTATTTACTTGTAATTATTTGGAAAGATTTGTTTTTAATAATTTTTTGTAAATGTATAAATAATCTGTATGAAGCAACTATTCCAAAGAAGAGAAAAAGAATGGGTGAATCGGCCATGAACGCAATGAAGAAGAGGGACAAAGAAGAATAAACAAAAAAAAAACCCAAAATTCAAAAGACCGACAAGAGGCATAAACAAAAGAAAAATTATTAATTATAAAAATAATCAAATAGAAAATGAAACAAAATATACATAATGTAACATTTAAAAATGTTATTAATTATTTACATCCACTATTATTTATCAATCTAAAAAATAATTACTAGTCATTATTATTAATAAAAAAATAATTTTAATTTCAAAAATTTATTTTTTATATTATATTAATTATATCAATTATAATCATATTTTATTAAATTTTTAATTTTATTATATATTATATATTTATAATTAATTTATAACTAATTAAAATATGAAAAATAAAAAAAAGGTAGTCAGAACTTGTGTTTTTTACTGCCTTTTTATTTTTTTCAAATTTTAATTAATTATAAATATATAATTTATAATAAAATTGAAAATTTAGCAAAAAATAATTATGTTTAATATTATTAATATAATATAATATTAATTATATGCCCTATAACAAAAATACTTATGGTTAATATATTTTAATAAATAAAACATGATTGATAATTTTTATTAAATCAAATTTTATTAAAAATATAATCCTTTAATTTTAAATTCCAAATTTACGGTAAAGTTGCGCACCATCTGAGCATGTCAGAAAATTGTCATTTTATGTTATTCTTGTGGTGAAGATTTTTGACTAAAAATTCTGACTGCCCACTAAAGTTTTAGTTGATAAAAATTTAATTTCGACTGCTTCTTGTCTTTTTTTGGCTCACCCTTTAGTCGCTATTTGATATTGTCTTATAGTGTTAAGTTCTTCTTTTTAATAATGCATAAAAGCAACAGCTGCTTTTGAGAAGCATCCTGAGGGATGCTATTAAAAGCACCTATGACTATTATAAATTGGCTCATCTCTTGGCCATCCACTCTACAGCACTTCCTAAAGTGATGTTGTTCACGATAATTTTTTTCTTTATTTTTTTTCATTTTCTCTATTTCTATTTCTTTTTTATGTTTTTAGGTCTTGTAATTGTTACTATGTTACTTAAATTTCATGGATCATATATATGCGTTTCAAGTGTTGGATGAATGGTTCATATGAACATTGCTTTATTTCATCTGTATGATTCTGATATTAAATGTTAATTAGAAACTATTGTCATGTTGTTCATGCCACTTGTAACTATTATTCTTCAATGTTGATAATTCAATGACGTTAATTCTTCTTCTTATCTTGTGAAGTATATATATTTTAATTATGTGCCTAATGTTTTTTATTATTTACTTAAGATATTTGAATTTAGTGATCTTCTAGATGGAAAAACTTCGCTTAGATGTTATTTGAATGTCTTAAGTAATTTAATCAATTGACTCTTGCTTGTGATGATGTTCTGGATGAAGAAACTAATAATATACGAACACAAAGATATAACATGTACCATGAATTTATTGTTTCCAATAGAGAAGAGTTCATGTAGTTCGATAATAGTCAAAGTACCTAACGCAAAGTAATTAGACTTGATTAAGACCAAGATGGAATATTTAGGACTAATTATTATTGGGTTAGTTTGAGATGTTTTGGATAGAGAGTCAATAGGTTATAGAAATATTACTATCACATGATAAATAAAGTTGTTAACATATTGAGAATTATGAATTTGGTAAATTAAGGACCAAAAATAATATGACTTCCGAAGTCAGTGAGTCATTTGAGTCTTTTATTGTGAGCCTTGAATCCACTAAATCTTTCTTGTGTTTTGAGTCTCTTAATATGCTTGTGCCTTTTAGACCTTTGAATGTTTGCTTAAGGTACTAATAATTAGAGAAATTTAGGATACTAGCTTCTGAATATTGTAATACATGTAGATAGTTATATATATTAATAAAATATTTTGAAACATCTAAAATAAAAGTAATGATATTTGTTGTATTACTCGTAACCTTTTATATGTATATTACTTATTCAATCAATGCATTCGCTAGTATATATAATCTATGTATATTTGCTAGCATATATTTCTCGTAGAATTGTGTGTATATATATATATACATATATTAATTCTTATCATAAAAATATGCTCTTAATTTTTTATCCTTATATAATTTAAAATTAACCAGCGACTATAGTTTATCTTATTTTAATAACTTGATATAAAATATTTCCATTTTAGTAATGTAACAAGAATTCTGACGTACCCTCATTATTGTTATTTTACAAATTCACATCTACTTTTGAAAGTGACTTTTACGCTCTTTTTAGACAAATATCTTTTCTCTACAAATTGTGAAATGCCACAACATTCTCAATTGGACCTTAAGTCTCCTTATCTTTTTGGGCTTGGATGCCTCGCTTAAAACTTACAATTTCATAAAAATTTTGAATAAAATCCAACCAAAAGGCTTTTTGAAAAAAAAAAAAAAAGGTTACATCCTGAAGCTGCAAGAAATATTTGAAAGGTCTGAACTTGAGCGTAGTTTAAGATGTCTGTCATCAAATTTTTCAATACAATTATACACATGAATTTTTTTCCCATACTAATTAAGCGCCACCTTGAATATTAAAAAAAAAAGGTTTAAACGTTATGTTTTTATATGTGAATTTTATTATAAACACCTAATAGATTGACTTATTTTGGTTCTTTCCGGAATAAGTGTCACATGTTTAAATTATATAATTTTGTCAACTTCTTAAAGTTTTGTCAAAACTCTTATTTTCTATTCTTTTTTAAATTTCAACATGCATAATATTTTTTAAACAATATATATATTATTAACACGGTCCAGATCATTAGCCCAAATAATTAAGTACTTTTTTTGGGAATATGTACGAATACCCATTAATATTGTAACTGGGCTAAAGATTGAATCAGGTGATGTAGGCCATGTACGAATTGGATATGGATCATCAACTTTCATTATTGGGCGACATTATGAGGAAAAACTTGGTAATCACACAACTGGGCCCAATTCATTCCCTGTCCTTAAAAAAACCATATGTAGTGTAGCAAGAGAGTTTTTAGTTGCAGAACTTTATATTCATTTGAAAAACAATGAAGATAAAGCCAATATGGATATCGGGTACAAATCTTTCAATATAACCAATAATAATAATAATAATAATAAGATTGAAAAGATAAAGTTCATTTAACTGAATCAATAATAACAATAATAATTGAATAATTTATATAAAATTCTAAGTAACAGTGAAGCTTTTGATAATTGAGTTTACAAAAGAAAAAAAAATTCTCAAGATTCGATTCTTTGTATCATTATATGTGTGTGTGTATTCTACATATGTAAATATAAAATAATAGCATTATAAATATTATATACATCGACTTTGTGTAAAACTTATCAGATTTTTTATATAGTACATAAAGTGTAAGCTCTAAAGTTAAAATACTAATTTGGAATCTCACTTTAAAATCTCATTAGATCATATACACATGGCTACCACTCAAATCGAGAGTTAGTTACATCTTAGACCCTATTAAATCTAATAAAATATCTTAACAATGCATTATATATATATATATATATGTATGTATGTATAGGTGGAAATCACAGATGCAATCACCTAAAAGTCTAAAACGGCTAGCTCAGGCGATTAGATAACTGAGAATTAGAATAAAGGGTTTAAGAATTCTTAATACACTTTATCAAAGTGTCTACATATTATAATGGAAAAGTGTTATGAGTCCATGCTGTGTTTGTGGGAAGGGAAGGTGACAGAAGAAATGAAGAGCGAACAAAGAATGAGGAAAAAGCTGCAAAGCTTCATTATAGGAGAAGGTTACTTTCTGCACAAAAGTAAGTTAAAGAAAGCTTTTCCACAGATAATGATTAGAAAGGGAATTAGACTCCATCACTACAAATCATTATATTTTTAGCTTTTTTTCCAATAATGGATCATATGTTTTAGAAAGATAGCTAGTTATGGGTAGAAGTAGAGTTGGTTGCAACTGTTCATATTCATATGGTATTTTCATTATTCTAACCCTTCAAATATCAAAGAGGACCAAAGTAATATGGAATGATAGAAACTAGCTACTTGTACACCTTTATACAAAGTAGGTATGGAAATTCAAATAATAAAATGTGTATCCAAAATTAAAGGTGATTAAAATGGAAAAAATTCAATTTTAACAATCCTACTAGTTCCATCCAATCAAAACTAATCAATTGATGGGATCAATTGGATGGAAAAATTTAAAAACCGATTAGATCAATTTGATTATTAGATGGCTAATATAGATATCCAAGAACAACTGAATCGTCGATTAAGGAACTCATAATGTTAAAAAGTTATATATAAGTTACATGGATAATTTTTGCCCTAATACTAACCTAACCTTATATCCCAATTCTATTTTCCGAAGTCTTATTCTCTCTCATCTCCTGATTTTTCTCCTTTGCCCGCAACTCTTGATTTCTCATCTTCATGTTTGGTGTTCCCTATCGCCTAGTCTTCTCCATTGCCTTTCATGTTGTCTCTTGTGTTTGTTTAAAGTCTAAACATCTATAGATTTGCTTGTTCTTGTTCGTCAGTCTCAACTCTCTAGTTTGTCCTCTCTCATCTTTGATCTTATGTGTCCTCAGTCTCCATTATGATAGGGTTCCTCTCTCTTACACTCTTCCAATATTTTTTTATCCTGTCTTATTACAAGGGAAAGTGAACTTTTGAAGGCCTTCTTTTTCTTTTTCTTTTAATCAAGATGACGAGAGCATTTTTTTATAATGGTGAGTATATATATTAGAAATCTTAGGGCCCATCCTTCTGGTATCATACAAGTGTTGCTTTGTGTAATTCTTATCCTTGCTCTACGCAATTATTTTTTATCTTGCTAAGATAGAGAAGTCATAATTCCCATTTGCCACAAATTTCTATTTAATATCTAATTTTTAAATTTTCACATGAATTTGTTTTTTCAAAAATTCAATAATCTAAATCCAATCCAAATTAAATAAGGCCAGATTGGATTAATTCAGTTATGACCAAATTTAGTAAATTGATTGGATTGGACTTTTACCCTTCCATTTAAATTGATTTAGTTGGTCAAAATGACCAAGATGACTCAACCCAAATTAATGCTCATCCCTAACCAAAGTAACCATACTTTACATAGAATTTTAAAGTTTTTTCTTTTTATTAAAAATATTTTTCAATTAACTCTCATGTAAACTGAAACTAAATCTCTCTTAGATTGATTTTAAAGGCACGCTCCTCACATTGACTTGATACATTTTAAATGAATTTTCTTAAGTATTAGCCTTAAGATTTAAACCTCAATTGTCAATATAGGAAGTAGGACCATAAGGCTTGTAATGTTTAGGTCTATACCATGTAGAGGCCCATTTTGTTTCCTCAACCCACCCCTATGTAAACATCATTTTTAAGACGTTTTATATTCTGGTGTGTGTGAGTGAATAGTCAAGGGCAAAGGAGAATATATAGAAAACAGAGAGCAAGAAAGAGAAAAGGGATCTAACAATGGAACTTTTTTTTTCTAATTGGGTTGAACTTTTGTAAGAAAGCTTTAGAACACCTTGGACTTTATATCCAACAATCAAATTTTGGATCGAAACTGCTTTGGTTAATTAGCCATTCGCCCCTCTCAAGTTTTGCTCTATTTATAAATTTCTTTATCTCTCTGTTGAAGGAAGCTTAGTAGTGAATTATGAACATTTAAGGTTTGTTATATGTTGCCTCTAAAATCCTCATATGCTTTGAGGAATTTATGTTTATCATAACTTTCTTATACCCAAACTTATAGAGTAATGTATGTGTTAACCTCTTGTATATTAAAAGAGATTTCCAAATAACATATTTGTGCCTTTCTAAATTATTGTAGTCTAGTTGGACATTGTTATTTATATCCATTGGGAATCTTGGTAGAAAGATTACAGTTGCTTGTGTTTAAAGTCCTTTTCTATTTCTACCTAACAAAGTAGTATCAAAGCATCTAGTTTAATTGTCACAATGATGATTGATATTGAGAATTTTGTGGTAATATCAACTTTGGTTTATGGCATGTTAGAATACTTACCATATTGACAAAAAGGGGCCTAAAGAAGGCATTATTTACAAAAAGAGAAAGAAAACTGAAACAATGAGTGAAGATGAGTGGAATAAGATGGATAATAAATCCCTCATTGCAATTTTGTTAAAACTTAGTAATTATTTTCTTAGAAAGGTTCTTTCAAAGAAAACATCTACAAATTTATGGATGAAGCTTGAGGTATTTAACTAAGTCTTTGGAACTAGTTTTAAAGCAACAAATATTTGGTTTGAGAATCATCAAAGGACATGCATTAAAACCCACATTAGCAAGTTTATTTTAGTGATAAAAGATTTAAAATTGTTGATGTGAAAGTTGAAGAAGAAGATCAAGCAATGTTACTATTGTGTTCATTGATGTCATCTTATAAGCATTCTAAGGAAACAATGATTTATAGTGAAACTTAGTTTAGATTTTATTGCATGAAGTCTTATTTCTTAAATAAAGATAAACAATATAATTAATGAACTTCTATGTAGTAGATTTAATGAGCCAACTTCTAATTTAATTACTTGTTAAAGGTAAAACATTTGAGAGGAATTCAAGCAGTATCAAGCAAAGAGCTTAATTAAAGTTTTCTTTAAAAGAAGTCAAATGTCATCATTATGATGAATCCAAACATATAAAGAAATATTGTTGAAAGTTGAAGTAAGAAGTGAACATGCTAAATCCAAGATTAGAGAGATAATAACAATGGCGAAATAGACAAGCAAAGTACAACCACAATTGAATAATTTTTTGTTACTATAGGTAAACAATTTTTTAATTATTTTTATTATGGTCCTAGCTAGTTAAATAATAATGGTGATACTATTCATTGCACTTTGAAAATAGATTTACTCTCATGATATACACTAGGTGATTTTGGCAATTTTTAAGATGGGCAATGATAGTTAATCCAAGATCATTAGTGGAGATGTGTATTTGGAGACTTCCAATGGTATGTAATTGATTCTTAGAGGGGTACAACATGCTCTGGATGTCAAGCTTAATTTAATTTTAATTCCTAGACTTGATCATGATAGGTATTGTAAGACTTTTGGAAATGGTCAATGGAAGTTTACAAGTAGGTCTTTAGTTGTGGCATATGATGAAAAGGATTCTAGTATTTGCCCTATATAGGCTAAGCTTTCTCAACACTTAGTTAATGTTGTTGAAGAAGAAAAGTTATAGTATTATGACATAAGAGGCTCAATTAGATAATTTTTTAGGGCCCGATTGTCTAGTAAGGGAGAACTTGCTTAATATGTGAATGGTACATATTTGTATCCTTATATACATTGTTTGGAGGGCAAGCAAACAAAAGCTTCCTTTTAAAGTTCACCTCCTCCCAATTCATTTCATATTAGACTTAGTGTGTTTTGATGCTTGTTGACCTTTAAGTGCTTAATCACTCAGTGGTTGTGTACTTGGTCACTTTCATTGGTAATTGTTCCAAAAGTTTTGGTTGCACACTTTGAAGATCGAAGACTAAGTGTATGATGCTTTTAAGAAATTTCATGCTAATGTTAAGAGGTAAATTGGATGAAAGCTAAAATGCATTAGTTTTGACAATGGTGATTAATACAAAGGGCCATTTGGTTAACACTATAAAAGTCATTGTATTCAACATCACTTCACTCCACCTAAGATCCCTTAGTTGAATGGTGTGGTAAAAAGAACAAACAAAATACTTATTTAAAGAGCAAGTCATGTGTTGTCTCATGCAAAGTTAGCGAAAACATTTTAGGCTGAGGCTATTAAATATTGTTGCTTACCTTATCAATCTCTCTTCTTGTATTCCTTTACAAGTTGATGCACCATAGAAAGTTTGTAATGTGAAGGTTGTCTCCTATGCACACCTAAAGGTGTTTGATTATAAAGTGTCTATGTTCACATTCCTAAATATGACAGTTCAAAGCTTAATGCAAAAAGCAAGCAATATGTATTTCTTACTCATGGTCATGATGAGTTTGGAAACAGACTTTATGATCTTGTATAGAAGAAAACCATCAGAAATATGGATGTTGTATTATTTAAAGGCTAGACCATTGAAGGTGTTAAGAAAGAATTTAAGTAGTCAAAATCTTAGAAAAGTAACTAAGTATTTATATCGGTCCATTTCTTTTGCTATATCCAGTTAGCATGATGCACCTAACATAAGTGATGTTCAAATTCATGTAAAGTCAGGAGTATGTAAAGTTAAAATTATTGAGTACTCCATTATTTACCAATCTTTTAACCATCTCTTTTGAGTTATGACTTAACTTATAATGTCATAACATAAAGGAATTTTTATTCTTAACACACTTCTTAATATCTATATTGCTAAAAGCATGCATTGCATCATAAGATGTACTGTCTTATAATTGAATTAAAAAAAGACTATCATAAATTGTACCATTTCCAAAAAAATTAGGTTCACAAAAACTCAAATATATTATTTGAAAATTCAAATGAATGTCTAGATGGTGCAAGTTTTAAAACAAAATTCAAGTTTCTAGCTAAAATTGGTACATAAAAAGTTCTATCCATATTTAAAACAAACTAGTATTTGACATTAGTTTGCATGTTCCTATAGCTTCTATAGGTAAGCCTATCTCGTTTCCAAAATAGATGAATTGCTTATTACTTACTAGCTTCGTTTAGTATAGAATGCCTTATAAGGTATTAGAGATATGGATTGTAAAATCAGAGTTAATCCAACACCATGAGTTAGTACTAACATATATTATATTAGATTCACAATAAAAAAATAAGATTAATTTACCTTTCTCTTCACTTGCCTTTCTTTTTGTAGAAAAAACACTTGAACTCCTTTATGTTAGTTTACATGGGTAACCTATCCCTTCCTATTTGCTTTGGCTTTCTTTCTGCTCTTTCCTTGCATTGCCACATGCTCACTTTCTCTCATTTTTGTTATGAACCTTCTCTCCTCCTAAACACACATGGTAAATAGTATATTGATTGACCATTTTTCCTTATGTGTGTTACAAGAGATCTTAAAGGGCCCATATTGAGTTGGCAAGGAGTTGAGGATGAAGTGCACCAGGAAAGAGTTAGATATCTCAACTTAAACATTTTCAATTTAGTCATTATATCCCTTGTTTGCATGATGTGCACTCACACACCCCTTATGCTTATGATTTTCATGAAAAATAACATTGTCGTTAAGGTGTTTTTTAAGGCCTTGTCTGAATATTTGAACTATTTATTAATGGCCCTTTGTGAATCTCAAATATTATCATTGCTCTCATATTGATCCATATATACTAGCATAAATTTTGGTTTTAATATACACCTTATTGAGGCCATTAAGTAATTCTTAACATTCAAAAAGGTTAATTTCATATCTACTATTAATATCCATGGGCATTAATGGCTCATCTTTTTTTATTACATAATCAACATTCATCCACCTTAATTGGAGAAGAATGTTCTCCTTATAAACCTTATAGCTCATTTAGTTCAAGAACATTAAAATAAGAGATATTAATGGGTTATATAATTGCATAAAATTACATGCTCTATCAATAACCAAGGCAATTAGATC
Source organism: Erythrophleum ivorense (assembly GCA_026724425.1). Classification (NCBI taxonomy): domain Eukaryota; kingdom Viridiplantae; phylum Streptophyta; class Magnoliopsida; order Fabales; family Fabaceae; genus Erythrophleum; species Erythrophleum ivorense. Next base: position 12,206,346 of record JAIUCV010000008.1, read on the forward strand.
AATAAAATCCATAAATCATGGTTTACCGATGCAAAATATGCAAATTAAATGTGAGCTAGCCTAGTAACAAATTAAAAAGAAAAAAAGAAAAAGAAAAGCAATAACATTATGTTCCTTTTCTTCATCTCTATGAGAAAATTAAGAAAAATAATTTACTATTCACCCTAATTAGCACTACAAAATAAAATTCACTATTTTTGTTAATTATTACCTTCATAAAAAAAATGGTTTTTAGCAATAATAAAAAAGTTACAACTAAAGGTTCTTTTAGCAATGACTTGTATTGCCACTAAAAGTAGCTTTTCAATGTGCTAACAAAATTTTTTAAAAATATTTAATCATTTTTTAAATGACTTCATATTGACAGCTATAAAAGGCTTAATGCTAAAAGAAATTTCATACATTAACTAAAAGAGTTTGTATACATAAACCATTAATCCTAAACCTATTATATAAAGTTCCCATTACAAAATTAATAATCCTAAAAGAAATGCATACATAAACTCAATACTAACCTTAAATCAATTCTTGGAATAAGCTTTACCGATGCTCTTTTTGGTGCATTATTCCTAGCTAGATCCATCTTCCATCATTTTGTCAAATTCTTCTTTATCCAACTCCTTTTGCTTAGGAAAAACTAGAAGGCTATGTGCCTTAACTAGTTCACTCTTCATTGTTGGATAGTAAACGATTCTAACTTTATTATGTATGTGGCTTGAAGTGTGTGAATATTCTAGCCACTATATTCAAGTTGATAAAAGCATACACACACATAATTAATTAGAGGAAAACATTATGTTTACAAAAAGCAAAAGCACTTAAAGGAGTATTGCCAAGAATACTCAATCTTAGTGGCCTACACAATCATATAAATAGGTACTTGACAAAGTAATAATTGAACTTCGTGAAGTAGGGATGTGCATGCATGAACCAAATTTTTTCTATAAAACAAAACATAAGATTAGTAAACCTAGGTAATGGAGTTCACAAACACATAGTTTGCTAGCATCAATTACCATCCTTATCCAATATACCAAAAAAAAAATTCCAACAATTCCTAGAAATTCAAATTCCAAATTCCAAATTTTAGAAATTAAAAAAATTAAAAATTTCCTAGAAATCCACAAAAAAAAACAAGTACCTATCATTTTCCATCATCTCTATCCACTGGTATTCTTTGTCATTTTCTAGCATCTTCTTCATTTTCCATTGTCTGTGTTTGTCTTCTTCGTTCTCCCTCTTCTTCTTCTTTTTCTTCTTCTTCACCTTAGATAGCTTAGATCTCCATCGTTCTCTCATCACTCTCATCCTTGAGCTTCTCTTTACCAACTAACAGGAGTCATAGGTGAAAGCATAATGAGTGGGAATGAAATGAGGGTCTCTTGTGTTTCATCCCCTAGTTTAATTTCTAAAGAAAAATTAAAAAGAATTAGTGACAACCTTTATTCACCACTAAAAGTCTCTTTTAAAGATGACTTATGTCACCAAAATCTTTTAGCTTACAAGGGAAAAAAAATTAAAAAGAATTAATGGCCACCTATGATTGCCACTAAAGAGTCATTAATAGTGGTGACATGTATCTCTTGCCACTAAAGCTATTTTTAGCAATGACAAAGAGTTGCTAAATATATTAGCACCCAAAGTTTTACATTTTTAAAAAGATTTAGTGGTGACAAGTTGTTGCCACCAAAATATATATAGATATTTAGCATTGACATATAATGGTTGCAACTAAGAAGTTTATAGCAACATCTCTATATTGCTACAAAAAGTCATTTTTAGCGATGACAAACACATATCATTCGAAAAACCTATTTTACTAATGACAAACAATTGCAGCTAAAATTTTAGTAGAAAAAAATACCACAAAATTTAGTGGTGACACATTGTCACCACTAACAACTTTTAATGATAACATTTTGTCGCTGAAAAAATACTTAAAGAAGTGACTTTTCATGAGTCGACAATAAAAGATATTTTGCAACAACCTTTTTATTATCACAAAATATTTTTAGCAATGATATTTATTATATCACTACTACAAAGTTTAAACAAAATGAAAAATTCTCTTTTAACTACTACTTCTAGTGTTGACCTATAAATGTCATAGCTAAAAATATATTTATAACAATAACTTTTTTTAGTCTCCATTAAAAGTCATTACTAAGTGACTTTTTCTCTAGAGTGTAGCCATATAAACAATAAAAACATTCTTGTGGAATGATATTTATCATATTAAATATGATTAATTACAATTTGATGTATTTATGCTTATGTGATTGAAATTTAATACGTAATAAATAATTCTAAGATAATTGAAGGTATTGTGACTAAAATCTTATCAAACTAAAGTTATTCACATCACAGTGCATCTTAACTAAGTTGCTTGCATATGATTAAAACATGCATGCACAAACAAGCAATTCTTGAAGAGAATTAAATAATTAATTAATCAACTTAACAAAAATAGGACTAATTTATCAAAAATTCTCACCTTTTGTTTTACCCAAATGTGCCAAAAACAATAGCCCAAATTAATTTCTCAAAATTTAGACTAAATTAAATGGTACATAACATTATTTTGGGAAGAGAGAGAGAGAGAGAGAGAAGTTTGTCCTACTAAAATTGTCAAAAACTAAATAAATTTTGACCCAAAATGCCAAAAACAAAAAATTGTCAAAAATATCAAGGCCAATCCTTATTTTGTCCATAATTCATCTAAAAAGCCCAAGAAAATCCAAAAAATGACCCAAAAACAGGGACCCAAGTTCGCCAAAAATTGGTCCAAAAAAACGAAAAACACCAGCCCAAAAACTTTGTTAACATCATTTAAAGGCCCCAGAAACACAAACTGGCCCACATGATTTTTCTTAATCCAATTTTTTTTAGGTTAAAAAACATTTAAAAAACTGAGGCCTATTCCAATGCAACACGTAAACAGGGAACCAAAAACACTGAAAAGCCTAGCCCAGATGCCCTTTAAGTCAAACGACATGTTTTAGTTTTCTGAGAAAAACGATGCACCGTTTAGTATTTACGTAAGGGTCCAAAATGTTTGATAACAGCAACACAAAACGATATGTTGTTTAACACCACAAGACAAAACGACATGCTGTCCATGTTATCCTCTTTCTCCAATTGGGTCGACCCGACCAGATTGTGAGTTTTGACCCACGAATTTGACTAGATTGTTTCCCACGTTTTAGGACTTCTTTTAAGATGTTCCAAAAGGCCAAAAAAAAAAAAAGCAACATGATTAGTTTTCTAATGTAAAAATGGATTAAAAACAAGTGGAAAATTCCCAACAAAAATGACAGAAAACAAACTTTTTTTTTTCATGCTTTCCAAAATGCAAAACAGAGGCCACATAAGGGCTGTGATACCAACTATAAAAGCCTAATGAATATGCTAAACATAAATATAATATTCAAATGCAAAGAAAATCAAAATTACTTAACTCCCACCATTGTTTTTAAAAATGAAGTTCCCCCTTACTGATGGTGTTTGAAGGTTTAGACATTTTCTTGTGTCTGTAAACCGAACCTGAGGACCCTTATTGTATATCAACAAAGTTTTTGGTCTCTTCCTACCAAAGGGACCGACTTTCATGCATAGCTGAAAGAAATATTCCATGTAGACGCTAGGAATCATATATTTTTGCACATCAATTTGTTGTAAAAGTAAAAAAAAAAAAAAAAAAAAGCGACTAACATCACATTGATTGGAGATATATTTGGCATATTGTTATATGTGCAAATTTTTTTAATATTATAAATACTTCAGTTAAATGAATGTGCATATGATAATCGTCATGGATCTAGTTTCTTTGCCACTCCAAGGAAAGCAGCAACAAAACTCTTAGATTTAGATTGTTAAAAAATTTTCAAAATCTCAATCATTATTTTTTAAATTGACAATTAAAAGTTATTTTTATTATGTGTTTTAATTTCTTTTAAATAAAAAAATTAAAATTTTAAAAAATAAAATTTAAACCATTCAAATTAAAATTAAATAATTTAAGAGGAAAGTAACACCCTCTGTCACTCCAACAGAAGCAGCAGAGAATCTACTCTCCAATTATCATCAAATAAACTTATCACATGGGATTCCACCAATTGTAGGTATCTAACGCTTCCTTAAAAGATTGGAAACCTCAACTTTGAGTAAAAAGCTATATCAACTATATTTTTAAAATTAATTACTAATTGCGTGATTCATTTTTATTATTTTTTTAATAAGCATCTTATTCAATTTGTTGTAAGTAACTTATCCTCAACAAATATACTTATGTTAATTATTTATTATTAAATATTAAGTTGACAATAAAAATGTAAAAAATAATAATATAGATGTTATTTTTTTCATCGAAAATATCATAAAATTCTTAAGCCACACTTCCCAGATATTTAAATTCTCTGTAGTCCAAATCAGAGTGTGGAAGCCATTAATAGCCATTAACGTTTAAACAAATGAAGCACATTAACGGGTCACTCTCACTAGCCATTTTCTCATACCAGCTGCCTCTAATTGGCGTTGATTAGACATAACGCGTAGCTGTCCTATTCAATATTGGCGTTAATTAATAAATCTTAACCATGACCTTTTATATTTTAATAATATATTGCTAGCTATTTCTCTGCTTACACTTTGATGAAAATTTGATACTTGCCTACTGACGCCAATGTAAAAAAGCAAGGGCTGCATGCCACCAAAACCCTAGCTAGTTAACCTAATGTCTGGGCTTGTGGGATCCAGACAACTAAAATATCTCACAATTAAAGTGGAGAGTAAATTACACATTTTATCTTTGAAAAAATGCAAAATTTTTAATTTTATCATCTCAAAATGTAAGCTTATCCATTTCATTCCCTAGTAACTTTTTCTTGTCAACTTGGAACCTCCCTTTGTTAAATTGATGTAAATTTAATTGAGCTATTGACTTGACCGTTAAAATGCTTAATTAGACATATGGCCACAACAATTTTAGATCAATTTTCCCTTCACTAGAGGAATATAGTTAAGAAAATATATAAAGTAACTTAGATTAATTTTTAAAGTTTGGCTAAATTATGCTTAATATTCTTTTGTTTTAAACATTATACTTGAATCCTTTGATATTTTAATATATATTACAAAAACATCTTATCTAATTTATTTTTTATCAAAGAAGTTAACTTTTATACAAAATAAAACTATAATTTTATTTTTAATATAATAGTAAGAATAGTTAAATTAATATTAAACTCTACATAAAAATGTGATTTTATTCTTAATATAATATCAATGACAATTAAATAATTTTATTTAAAAAAACACATATTGTGTTGAATGAAAACTTCATTAATAAAAATACAAATTCGAAGACTGTTGAGTATAACTTTTAAAATAAAAGAGGAATTGGGTGTAATTTTTTAAAAGCTAGAAAAGATTAGCATAATATACTCTATACAAATATATAATATTTCTTATTTGTCTCTAAAAATTTTTTTACCACAATTTTAAGGACTAATTTGCTATAGTTTTAACTATCGCGGTTTTTTCTTAATAAATTTATCCAAAACTCTCTTTATCATAAAATTATTTAAATTCTCATAACGTATATTTGTTTTGTACGAAAGAATGGGAATATTTTTGTCCAACTGCGAGTGTGAACATTACAAAATGTTGAGCTATTTAAATTACTGAATAGATTAATAAGTTGCAAAAATGTAGATAATCATACTTGTTAATTAGATCCCAAATTCACAACAAACTCAAGTTTTTTCCACTAATTTGATAGGAAGCGATTGCCTATCACGATGAGTAAGTGCATGACTTGAAGGAAAAAAATAAAACAAAAAAAAAACAAAACCAAAAACAGAAGTTTCGATCATGTTCCCAAAAAGAGCGTTCTTCATTGTCTACAATTTGGGACTAAAAAAGTATAAAAGACCTGTGAAATAATAAATAAAAAAGAATGAAATTTATAAGTGAGAAGTAAAATAAAAGAATTGCAAGAAATTTAGTAATATTAACTGAGGCTAAAAACGTGATTCAACCACATTTTACAGTCAATAATAGGGTAGTATCAAAGAATACCACATTTTACACTTAGATCAAATGTCTTATCACAGGTGGCATACATCTTTTGGACGTAGGTACAAAAGATTTTGACATATTTAAGATCCATTCTTCCCCCATGGTCTCTCTTTCTCTTTCTCTCACACATATATATTTTAATAAATTTATTATTATGAACATATTTATTAATTACATAAAAATTAAATTAATTTTTAAGAAATATTCATCATCAAACATGTTAATATTTTAAATAGTTATCTAATAAAATACTATTCTATATTTAATAATTAATTATAGGAATATTGTGTCTCAACCCACATTAGTTAGTTAGCAACTTTATTATTAAAAATGAGTGGTGTTAAATTTAAACCATTAATCCGTACACATATCAAAAAATTTAATTTTACAAGATAAGTATACAGGACTTGACTTTTGACACAGTTAAATAACGAGGAGATGGCCATAATAATCTGAATTCAATTTCGGAGAGTATGAGTCACTACCTAACTTCAACGACTGCAGGCCTTTCTATTTCAATATCAAATCTAAATTCTCTCTCTCTCTCTCTCGTTTAATTCTTGCTGTCACATAGTTATTACAAAAAACCACTAGATGTGATATATTACTGAGGATTGTGAATGATTAAGAGAAAATTTTAATTCCTTCTGACCGCCAAATAAAAATAGGCATAGAGACATAAATCTGTTTTTAATGAATATAGACAATCCAAAGGGTTTTCGATTTAGCCGCATGCTGTCCCTATGGCCAGAGGACAATGCTTGACTAGAAGAAACTCCAAGAGCCATAAAAGGAAGAATGTAATAGAGGAGAAGGACCTTGCTTTCATTTAATTACACGGTCCTTTTTTATATTAAGAAAAAATTATACAATTCCCACTAAAAATTAAAAAATACCATATAATTAAAATCATTTATCAAAATGCTTTCAAATTTTGTAAATTAATCATGCTTTTAGGTTATCTTTTAATTTTATAAGAGGACCTTATAATTTTTTATAATAAAAAGATCATATAATTAAGATATCTATTATTGAAAAGAGAATGTAATTTACCCTTTCATTTATTTCCCAAGCAATATGCTCCAAATGAATTTCTATATAATCAATATTAAATTTTGGTCTATTATTAGCTCCAAATGGATTCTCCTACTAATCGATATATAATTGCAATCACATTCTCATTTACAATTTTAATTTTTCAATTGATAACCAAAGTCGGTTGACAACTTTTCGATTCAGTACTGATCACTCAAGCATAAATTAGCTTGAATTTGAAACTCTTACATACGTTTTGATTTTATTTTTTCCTTTTGGCCAATGTGGTCCAATAAATTGTCTAGAACAACCCATTGTCGTTGCATCTTAAATATTACTTTTATTATCTTTACCACCTTTCCTGCACTCCCCCGTTCCCCGGAAAAATATCCAAAGTGAAATTTTTTAAGTAAATTATACACAATTTTTTAAATTTTAATAAAATTATATAATTTTTTTAATTTTTAAAATAGGTTTCTTTTCTTGAAATCAAAAGTTATACTACACTTTAATTCAATTAACTAAAATACTCTCCTTAAATTTGTACGTTCTATTAACTGGAATGCACATTTTTTTGGGGCAAGAATTGCTAGTCAAATTATTTGATAACCTAATTACCTCACTTTTATTGTTATTTTTTGTTGAATTATATCCAAATATATGCAAATAAAAGTAATAAAAAAGTATATTTTATTTTCATTAAATTAAGAGTTTAAAACTAATTATCATTTATTAACCAACAAGTAGTATGGCACATGCCCTCCATGTGAAAATATGATAGTTTTAAAATTATTCTCTTTTAATCTTTTGTGCAAATTAACTAACTCATGATTATTAGTAGTTGCATATTAAAAATTTTGATTCTATATAACTTTTTAATGTATTTGTTCATCACATTTAGCTTATCAATAAACTCGTCCCTTAATATTAGTTTTAAATTTAATGTTTGGCTCAAAATAGTAAATTTCTTTATCATTGGATCTACTCTCATAAATTGCTGATCTAAAGGAGGATATTTTACTTAAAACTATATTTATTTATATTATTGTGTGGTATTTTAACCAATTAGAATAAAGTGTAGTGCAACTTTCAGTTTCAAAAGAGAAAGAGTGTATATTTTAAAAATAGATGGAAGAGTTATGCGAGTTCAACAAACTTTAGTCAATTGCACTAAAGTATAATATAAATTTTAGTTTCAAGAAAGAGGAGTGTATATAATTCTAACAATTTTTTTTTGTAAAAATAAAGGTCCATGTATTTATTTTTTTTGGTTGGAAACTTAGAATAATGAAACATTTTTTGTGATAAACAAGTGAAGTTGCTGAGATGGAAATATAAATAGGAGAAAAAAATGATTTTAAAAATGAAAAATGACCCTCATACTTTATTTTTAAAATACAATAGAAAGGAGTAAATGTTATTAAATAATAATTATAAGGATATAATAATATTATTCAAAATTTTTCTATTCCAATTTCTATTTTGTTGTCTAACTAAATGTCCCCTCGAGAGAGGAGGAGGGAGGAGCGTGTCTAGGTGTTTTCTTTTTCTCCACTTTTTCTTTTTTAATTTACACTGACCAAAACTGAGATGATATGTGAGTGAATAACAAGTTAATTTATAAGGCAAATATGGTTATTATTAATATTTATTAGTTTGGCACAGCTGTACCGAAAAAAGATTATGATTGAAACTGTTTATCATAAATGCAATAATCAGACTCTAGTTTTTTTTTTAAAATCAAAAGATAGGAGATTGATTTTATTCAAATGAAAAAATAATAAAATTCTTTGACAATAATTTTAAAGAGGGTTGAAATAAACCCAAACCACTCCTTACTCACATAACAAGGATAAAGATGAATTAATATATGTCGCTCTATAATTTGTAACCAATCTTTCACTAAATCAAATTATATATATTTTTGTAATAAAAAAATAAATAAATATTTAAGAATTTTTTTTTTAAACTACGCATCACAATATCAATTTGTATTTGCATTTGCGCAAATTCATTGCTAAAGATTGCAACAACCAAGGAAATGCCATACTTAAATTAAATAAAGTAGATTCAGCTGTATTTTTTTGTTTATTTTAATTCTAAGGACTAGAGAGAAATATGTCTTCACCAACGCTAATAAATTAGTGTGGGATTTTACAATAGCGAGAGAATCCCCTCAACAATCCCTTAAAAACTGTAGCAAATAACTTGACTAAATTTTCTATTTCAATTTCATTGTGTTAACGACTAATCTTTTCTTTTCTTTTCTTTTCCTTTTAATAGTGCAAAGATCTGTTTCATCTCCCGAAAATAGTCGAAAGATATCTCTAATACATTCTTGAAACATTCAACTTTGTAAGCCGATTTGAATTGTTTATGCCTTGAAGCTCTACCATTTGCATTTGACATAGACCAGCCACCCTTATTCCCAGCTCTGCAACTATTGGGACATAAATGAATTATTCTTGTATCTTAATGTTCCCAGCAATAAAAATATTGCCTTATTACTTACCATATTCATTAAAATTAATGGTAGGATTTTGACCTAAGCGCGTATCGTGGGCAACGAAACTGTAAATTTATATCATTAATTCTTATATTTGGACTAATTTTTTTTATCACAGTCAAAGTATTTTTAAACTTTTCTTTGACTAAATATTCTCTGTTAGCGATTATAAGAGTATATTTCTTTACATCAGTCTAATTTATTTAAAATTCTACTGTCAAAACCTTGCCCAGAAAAATCAAACTTGAATTATTAAATAGAAGTACTATCTAATTACTAACTATGGGTGACATCTAAAATTTAAAAGCGATAATACTATGAATAAGAAAAAATTATATTCTTTAACTATGACATAATAATAGCTAAATATAAAATAATATTAATAAATAATTCCTTAAAATATTAACATATTTAATAATTAATAACTTTTAGAAGACTTAATTTGATTATAGTAATAAATCTATTAAGATAAGAAAAATATTGTTCTATGTTTAATATTAATATCATAATTATGAGGAAACATGGTGTTTCTGGATTCATATAATATGGTGACTCAAAATTTAATATATATCCCAACTAGTTCCAATTTCCACAAAATGACCCTTGTATAGTAGGAAGCAGCATAGACATTGGTGGGGGTGGGGTAGAGAAGAATCAAGAGTCACACTCTGTGATCTTAAAGCCAAGATTTGATGCACAATGCATGCTTTTATCTTTCCACATGTCTGTCGCATGCATGGAAGCTTGAACCACAATCTTAGCCTCATGTTTTATGGCTGTAGGGACTTTCAATAGCGCTAGCTACCTCATGCTTGGGCTCAGTAAAAAGTTGGTACCAAATAACAATAATGCAAGAACGCCTAAGAGATGCCATTAATATTTTTTCTTGGAACTCTGTTCACTTTCTCTGATGTCAAATGTATAGATAAAAAGTATATAGAGCAGATTAATTATCAAAAGTTTAAAAGAAAATCAAATGAGTACTTTAACTTCAAACGGCCATAAAGACTGATCCTTTTTTATTTTTTTTGGACAAATCTAATGGATTTTAATTTGATTGTAAATTAAGTTATTGGACTAAAAAAGAAATTAAAGCTCATAAACTATCTCCCTGAATTTGATTTGGTTTTCTCTCTTAGAGATCCATGGGGAGCCTGTCTTTTCCAGATCTTCAAAGCATTTCTTGATCACTGACTCATTTCTTGTAACATTTTTCAAATGGTATCAATAGCTTGTAACACGGCATTATATTGAAGTTTGCTTTTTCTCCTTCATAAACCTCCACTTGAGCTTTGTCAAGTTAATTTTCACCCCCTTTTTTGTATTAAATTTTGACCCTCATTTGGGTCTTGATAATATTCAAGCCCTCTTGATTTTCAGTTTTATATTAATCAAATTTTAAAAATTTGACATGAAGGAATTACTATAGTTAACGAAGAAAGAATCCAACTTGCATTCTCTTCTAATTGCGATTCAAGCTGTACTAAATAAAAACTCGAGTGATCACCGATATTTCAGTTATCGGACAATATATATCAATCAAATGTTTAATATTTAATGTGAGATATTTTAAGATAGTAGTTATAAACCGCTTAAATGCTATGCTTGTATACATTTCGTCCTTGTATCAAATTTATTTCTCTGGATGAGGTTGTGACTATTATAGTGATAATGATTTGAAAAATATATATGTAAATAATCATCCGAAGTAAACATGATAAGATATAATTTAATGATTTTTTGTTGGCCAAAAAATAATTTAATGATTTAAATATATATATATTTTGGTGCTAAAAATGCATTAAAGAATTTTTCCAAAAAAATTGATTATTGGAAAGTTATTAGTTAAAATAAAATACATTGATGTAATAAAATGTACTAGTTTTCCTTAAAATCAATCATAAAAGTGTTCTTCGTTACTATTCTTAATTTAAAAATAATGGGAACGGAAATATAATTAGCCATCGAGATGTTCCTTATATACAAAATTTTAAAATGATTTGTTGGTTCTTTCTAAGGAACATTATAATGTAGAAATTAATGTAGAGTATTACACCTTTTATACACCCAGCAAGTATCAAGTTCAGGAAAATATATTATTAATTTGAATTTCGAAAAATCACTAAGTATTTCTTAAATCATTTAAATTCAAATTTGAAAATATTGATTACATGATGCATCAAATGGATATAAGTGTATATAAATATTTATGAGGAATGACTTCCTAGAATATTTGAAAGATATAATGCTATAATGTCACTTATTTTTTTATCCATTTTTATAGGCAAAATTACATAAAAATAAAAATATACGCTCATGAGGGACATTTTGGATTATAAATCACCTTTCATTAGTGGCCTAATCTCTCCCAACAAATCTAGAGAATATCACTCAATCATATATAATGTTAACTCCATTAATTCATATATCTCGTCATAATTGTTTAATCAATCATATTCCTATCAATATAATTTTTATTATTGTCTAACTCACGAATCGACTCATTGAATTAATTAGGTTAACATTTTTACCAATATATATATATATATATATATTAACTCGTTTGTAAATTTAAACTTAGTACAAACTTAAATAGACTCACATCTAATTTGGGTAGACTCGGTTAAATCAAAGTGAGTTAGGCAAGTTAACCCAAAGAAGAAATGGAACTCCAAAAGTAACCGTCGGTTGGTTTGAACTTGGGAGCTGAGTGTGAGCGCAGCACTTCAACCATCATTCCATGTTTTCCTTATTAACATATATATATATAGAGTGTGAGCGCGGCACCTTAACCATCATTCCATCTTAACGTAAATACGCAAAGTTTTATATAAATTTACTTGTTCCTATGGATTTCCTAATATTTGAAGAAAGTGAAACACTTAGGTTCGAAGCCGAGACCCTGGGAAGCCAACATCTTCTCCAAGCCATAATATACTACTCAATTGTTAGTTGTAAAATTTTATAAAAATATACTTCAAAAAAGATAAAGTATATTAAATTCAAAATAAAACTATACTATTATACTTAATAAAATAAAGATAAAATAAATATATTACTTAATTGGTTAGGTTGAATGACTATTTATTATGAATTTTATTAGAATTTTTATATTAAGTACTATGAATTATATATAGAACATGGATAATTTTTTTTGAATTACCATATTTTGATTACATTTGAGTAAATTTTTTACTGTGTATTATATTTTGACTATGTAATTATATATTTTAATAATTATTTATTAATAGAAGTAAACTCTGATAAATTTATATTCTGAGTCTTTGTTATGAATTCACTTCATTTTTATGAGTTTGCATAAACTTGTGAGCTTGACACAACTTGGCTAATTTCATAGCCTAACCAGATCATGTTACATGAATTAAGAAGCACATACTTCCATGGACGGACCTAGAGGGCGGCAGGCGGTGGTGCTCCCCTCCAACACACAAAAACAAAACAAAACAAAAAAACCAAAATAACAAAGGGAAAAAAACAGTCCCAAGCTATTGTAACTGTTATGTAACACTATAATGTAACTATTGGCAAAAAGAGATGCTACACTGTCATGTAGCATTCGTAAGCTTTTTTAATTTCAACTATTTTTTGTAGTTAGTCTTTACATATATTCCTCTCCTGTCTTTTAACTTTCACACAACAGGTAGTTATATAAAAATCAAGGATATCTATTTTTTTTCGAGTCAGATGGAATAATGATTTTGAATTAGGTATTCATGGCATAAAAGGTTATTGTTGATTTGATGGCTGGGTCAATGTGTTGGGATTGTACTACCAAGAAAAATAATATTATTCCCTTTTTTTTCCTTGACCAAAACATTCCTCTCGGAAAAAAAGAAAAAAAAAACATTGTAAGAGCACCCAGTGCATTGCTTAAATACATGAGATGAGTGAAACTTGATTTAATAGCAATATACATGCATCTTTTTATACCAAAGAGGAGTTATCTTATGTATCATTAATATATCCAATTATTAGACCAATACTTATTTTATAGATATGAACATATCAATTTTTTTTTCAATCTCCCCACTTAAAAAAAAAAGAAGAAATATCTAGATCCGTCGGTGCTACTTCCCACTATAAATATGTCTCTGAGCAAGCACGTATAGTTTATATTCCATTTTTTATTACTTTACGCCGTATCTAATAGTTAATGACTTAAATATCATAATCTTTGCAGAAACACTCGCTCCCCTTTAGCCTTCCTGCAAAAATACCACCAAAATCCTCAAAAAACTACACGTGAATCTTAATCAAGCTACATTCCACAATATACTTATAGTAGTACCTGAAATTTAAAATTAGCTCGAGCTCTTTTATACTACTTCGATATCTTGTATGCGATTACCTTATCCATTCCCTCGTCCATAGCAGAAATCAATCATTTTGTTTGTATATGTTATTATCTGAATTCGTGGGCTAGACACATTATTTTTGGCAATGGCGAAGCTAGGACCTTGGTCAGAGGGTGCAATTTAATTTAAAAAATAATAATTTTTCTCTATTTGTAAAATAAAGAGTAAGGGATACAAAATATTAAAGTATGGGATGCAAAATATTAAAACTTATACCCTCTATTTGTAATTTTTCCCAAAGTATGGAAGTGCATATGCCCCCCTCACACCAACGTAGCTCTGCCACTGATTTTTGGGTTGGCTAAAGTTTAATAATTTTTTAAAGTTTTTAAATATTAGGTCATTCTGACATTTAATTTTGGTTTAGATTCTACCTTAAATATTGTATATCTAATATTAAATCTCAAGTAAATGGTATAGGCCTATGGATCATAAAGCTCAGGCTTTATTTATGTTTATTTTTGTATAAATAAAATTGTGCTAGAATTTGATAAAAAAATTAATTGTGTATTCTTATGTGTATTCAACAACATTATAAATAAATAATATTTTTCCTCTAAAAATTATTTTCATGGAGTGAAACATAGAATGGAATTGAATTAAAAAAGTAATTTTGAGAATAAAAAATAACCCTTATGTCTTTATTTTTTAAAAATAAATAAAAATTATTTAGTAATGATTACAAAAATATAATAGATATTGCAAAGAAAAAAAGAAGAAGAAGGAAGGAAGCCATTCCTTCCTACCAAATAGGAGTATAGAGTATATTGTCCAAATAGTCAAATTTTATAATGTTTAATTTATCAAGAAAAAACTGAATTTATAGAGTAAAAATAATAATGAGACACGATAAAAGATAATATGATGAAGGTTAGATTAATATGTTGGTCCTTTAATTTATTTAATTTTTAACTTAGTCTCTATAGTTTAAAAATTTATAGTTGGATAGGTTTAAAAATTTTTAATTTAAACCTTACTAGTAAACCTTTGTTTGTAAATTATGAAATTCTACTAACTTGGCCAAATATGTATTATTTTGGCACTCAAGATATATAAAACTTAAGATAGATAACCTAGTCATTTAACACATGTAACATCATATGCCACACATTTGAGTGCATTATACTCTATGATCTAATAGGTTACATCAATAAAATTTAATAACATATTAATAAAAGTTTAATAATAAAGGCAAAATTAAAAATTGTTAATAATATGAGGACCTAATCATTGTTAGAGATTATAATAAAAATATTTATATTCTTTTATTTAACAAGTTAAAATTTTTAGTTGAATTAACCATTGACATAATCAAATAGCAAAGCCTATATAAGTAAATGATTAAGAGTTCAATCCTTGTCCATCCCCATTTAGGTTATAATAAACTTTAATGTAAGAATGTGTGTTATAGGTTATAATAAAATTAGTCATTGACTTTCACTTAATAATTCAAGTTTTTTAGTTAAATTGGTTTTTAAAAATTACAAGCATTTAAAGTATAGAAAGTAAAATTAAATAAAATTATAAAAATCGATAGAGTAAGTTTACCTTTAAAGAATGAGATATTTTTTAGTCAAATATAAAGAATGAGAATAAATCATGATGATGATTCAAAATTTAAAAAGTTAAAAAAATGATGAATATTATTATTGTCGATCCACTAGATTGAGCCGACTTAGCCTTGAAGATACATATAGCGAATAGATAAGTTTGAATTTAAACTCCCTTGTCCTACAAACAGCTAGCTCTAGCCTATTCTTGAAGGATATGATAATGCACATTAATTTGCACGTTTTTATACGCCTTTCCCATTGCACATCAGTGAAACCCTCTATCATTTTCTACTCTCAAACTGTCATTTCAATTTCGACAATTTGGCAGACTATGACTAATTTAAATTAGTGACAAAACATTATACATTATTTTGTTCATGATAGGATGAAAAGTTATGATGATGTAAAAAAAAAAAGTAAATTCAAATGATTAAAGAAAAAACATGCATACTAAATTGAAAAATTGAAAATATATTTATGTAAATATATTTATTTAATAGATTGAAAAATTACATGATATATTCATATCATTATTATTTATTAATTTTATGTAATTATTTTAAATAAAATATATCTATCTAAAAATATTTTCGAGAGATAATTAACACACACCAAACGCGCACGCACACATACCCTTTGATTTAAAAACATATATATTGCATGATTCTAAAAGGAAAGGATAAGTAAAGCTTTGATTATTCTACATTCTTACTCTTATCAAATTACACCATTCTCTTCAGTTGAGCATATATATAAGGGTGCCAAATCTAAATTATTGTAACCTATAGCCTAGAACTGAAGTGCTAAACAGTAAAATATGCAAAAGTTGCATGCTTAATGATATGATAGAGAATAATTTATATGAGACGAAAAGTATAAATTAAGCATAAAATATTACTAAATAATGGAGCTGATACAATGGCTCTTTATTTTTCCAGACGGACCAGTAGAGAAACAAAGGTACGTTCGACTGCGACACTTCCACCCAAGACCACCCCACCACGACTCCATGACTCATCACCTTTTCAATTTTAAATTGCATCATATCATTCTCTTTTCTAATACCTCAAACCTTAATATTACAGTCACAATTAGATTTAATCATAATTAAGCTAGCTAGGGCTTCTCTCTCGCTATCTCTGAACATGTATTTTTCTTTTTTAATCACAGCTAAGGAAAGTTTTAGATTTTGTCTAGGCTATTCCCTGTTGAGAGCGATCTTCAGAGCACATGCATTTTTCCATATTAGTCTTGCGTATTTAGGATTTTAATTTTAAAATGTTCTAAAAAAATTGAATCCAAATTATTAATATGGGATACTTTTTTTTTTCGATTGAGCTAATCACTTTATGTACACATGCATACATGTTTAATGTTGAGAGACACAGTGAAAAAGGATGATAAAGGTGTTTATAGACTAAGAAACTCGTTGGTGCCCTGCAATCCCACAAATTTTAATAAAAACAAAAAGAAGAAAGGAGAGATTAGAGGAAAAGGAAATAATGAACAAAAATAAATAAACTCCAATCCAAACACCCCCTTCCCACCTCTCTCCCCACTCACAAACTCCTTTATCTTTCCGTCTCCTTGTGATCTCTCTTTTTAATTTCTCTCTGCAACTTCTCTCATCTCATGTTGATGTGATTCTCCACCCATACCCTCCAAACAAAGAAACCATCACACTTTTACAAAAGAGAAAAACAAAAAAAAAGGAAAAAAGAAGCATAAAGCCGCTCTCTCTAATTAAGAGCCATGGTCTTCCCTTCCCTTCCAGTCTATCATCTAGATCCACCCAGCTGGGCTCAACAGGTAATTAACATCTTCCATTTTTAATTTCTTCCTTCATCTTCTCTTTAGCTTCTTTGCTAATAAAAGGCATGTTAAAATCAGAAACAGACATTCATATTCCTACCCTTTATCAATCTTGTTTTCTTTCCTGAATATACCATATATTATCAATTATAATTCAGTTTCTTTTCCTTGTTACCTTTTATTTTTTTTGTGTTCTACACTTAAGCAACCTGATCAGCAGCCAGGAGGAGTAATTCCTACCCAGAATTCGCGGGTTCCGCCTCCACCGCAGCCGACACTTCCTCCAACGGTTGCTGCTGCCGTTGGAGGTGGTGGCGGCGGCCACCAAGGCTCTACAAGACCGGGATCGATGGCTGATCGAGCTCGGCTAGCTAAAATAGCGCAACCAGAAGCATCCTTGAAATGCCCACGGTGCGAATCAACAAACACCAAGTTCTGCTACTACAACAATTACAGCCTCTCGCAACCTCGCCACTTCTGCAAGACTTGCCGGCGTTACTGGACCCGAGGGGGCGCGATGAGAAACGTCCCGGTCGGAGGTGGGTGCAGAAGGAAGAACAAAAGAAGCAAAGGAAGCAGTAGCAGATCAAAATCTCCCAACAAAGCAGCAACATCAGGTTCCATTTCCAACTCTGCAAGTGTAAATAATTCTTCTAGTAGCTGCTGCCCTAGCAGTGATCATCATTTGATAGGTCACTTGCCATCTCAATTACTCTTCCCCACTACTACTTCTCATAGTTATAGTGACTACGACATCGTTTCCGGGGGCATTAATGCCTTACATTTTGGGGCAACAAATAGCAAAGATGCTGAATTTCCAATTGGTTCTTCTAGCTCAGGTAGTATAATTGGTAATAATAATGGATTTATTACTCCTGAGCAATGGAGGCTACCAGGTCTGCAACATCATCAACAGTTTCCAACAACATTCGTGACTAATTTGGAAGCGCCAATTGGGTTATATCAGTTTGAAAGATCAGAAAATGTTGAAGTTGAACCCTCAAGGACATTATTATATTCTGGTGGTAGTGGAATAGGCACTGATCAGCTTACTACTACAGTTAAAATGGAGGAAAAAATTCAAGTGGTAGGTTTGTCAAAGAGTCTTTTGGGTAACTCAGCAAATAATGAACAATTCTGGGATGCAAATAATGGCAATGCATGGAATGGCAATAACATTTCTAGTTTCGCATCTTCTTCCACCACCCATCTCCTGTGATTTTGAATCTTTGATCTATACATGGTACTCACTTCAAATCTTCCAAACTTCCTTTTCCAATAGAGATGATGATGATCAGTGATATGATTTAGAGTCATGTATCCTCGGACTTTATTCGGGCTAAATTAAAGGCACACTCTTTCATATGCCGACTTGATGCATTCAAGATTTTATTCTCAAAGTTATTCTCCAAAAGAATCAAACCCAATTACACCCAACCCAGTTATCCCTTTGGATTGCTATCTTAGCTATTTGATCATGGAGTTCCGCTCCACTTGGGAGAAGAAGAATAGATGAAGACACTATCTGGAGATGCGGACATGATAGGTGACGCTTGAAGCTATTTTTGATCCATTTCCCATTAATGGATATTACTACTTTTTTTTTTTGGGTCTTGTATTTTATATATTAACATGTTGAGAAAAGTTGGCGTATTTGTTATGTGAATGTTTTTTATGACTTGAAGGGTTAAGCTAATATATATTACTAATTGAGTGCAGCTTTTGTACTAGAACACTTTCATGAGATGATGCCATTTTTTTATTATCTTTACTCGATACCATTTCATCACCAAGTGTAACACTAGAAAATTGAGTTTACCATCAATATAATTAATTTTTAATATTTTATACTCTAATTCCTTTTCTCTAACCTTTTTCTTTCTTACATGGAAAGTCCTCATAATTTGGGGGGAAAATAGGGAGTTTGTTTCCTCTAACCAAAAGAATCATTTGTGGGAAACAAAAGTCATATATGGTTTATAATGTCTTTCCTTTTCAGTTCCCTTCATCATGATCATCTAAGGAAATATCCAGAAATACAGTGTTGGATTTTTTGGGTAAAATAACAATAACATCTCAAAATATCACAGTAATCATATTCCTTTTGGGAGACTATTAGACTAACTTTTGTAAATATTTCTATTCACACTTTACGAAGAGCTGAGTTACTTAGAATTCTAATACAATGAAGTTCTTAAAAGAATAAACCAATAATTTCGTCTTTAAATAATTAGATCCATTTAGCCTTAATCCTTAAAAAAACTAGTAAGCACGTAAGTTAAAGTCTCTCATCAAGTGATCTAAGGACAAAAAACTAGTAAGCACGTAAGTTAAAATAAAAAAATTTATTTTATATTAATTCTTTCATCAAGTGATCTAAGGACAAAAAAAGGATTAATTTAAAATGATTTTACTATTTTATAATTAAGCTGTGTATTTATTAATTTTAAAGATTAAAACTAAATAAACCTAAGAATTGAGGGAAGAATTTGTTAGTCCACTCATCTTAAAACATGTATTTTCCAAAACTTAATGAATCAAAGAGAGGATATTTATCTGGCTAAACCCTTCCATCCCCTTCAAATCTCTCTTTTGGGTGTGTGTGTGTGAGTAAAACACTAACAGTGAACTGAACCTGAGTTAGGCAAACACAAATAATATCAACTTTTTCCCTTTCAGGGACAATGCAAGAAGCAGACTTCCATATTTGGTGGGTTCACAAAATTACTAATTAATGACTTGTGTTCGATAATTCATGTTCATGAAATATGATCTCTTTCTTACCTATGCATTTGTTTTGTCACATTTTATGAGCTTCTTTAATTTCTAGCTAGTACATCTAACTGCTTTCTTTATTCATCTAAAATGGAAACTTCAAATTCCTAGACTTCTCTTGGTCTCATATTTTGAGGAGAAGTCACTTTTTATTTATTTCTTTCTTTCTTTCCTTTTTTTAACCGATGAGATTTTTTTTGGGGCCCTTTCAAGGAAAGTAAAGCACTATATTGGGACCCATTTCTAAGAAAAATCTTCTTCATTGCACAGAGACCGAACTAGTGAGAGAGTGACATCGATTTTTTTGGCAGTAATACGAATATGTCCTATAATTTGGTAGCCAAAATGATTATCTAATTATAAGGAAAATTGACCAAACGAAATGAAATCGTACTTGTTTGTTGAATACGTGAAACTAAGGGTGATAGGGATCATTGCTAGGTAGACAGTAAGATATGTGGCAAAGAAACGCCAAAATTCCTCTCAAAACCATGCAATTCCTTCTTTCTTGGACATGAATTTAAATAAGAATTGAAGATAAGAACTGAAGAACAATATAACTACTAAAAAACAAGTTCAATGCCGAAGGCAAAAGGGAGAAGAAACAGATCATCATCTTCCTATCTTTTCATTAAATTAAATTATATAAGAAAGCACATAGAAATCAATCTCTGTCAGCTGATTTATTATAATCTAAGTTATGATTATGATGTGATATTCTCATGATAATTCAATGGTGGGGTTTGGAGATGGAATCTGGGGTTTGAGTGTCTGCTTTTTTTGCAATTACCAAAGGTAGCTGATTGCCTGCTTCCAAGGAATAAAGCGCTTCCCGTCAAAAAAGCGAACCCCTCTCTCTCTCTCTCTCTCTCTCTCTCTCTCTTTCTCTCTCTCAGAAAACAGTGAAAGAACACCACACAAAAAAAAAAAAGAAAAAGAAAACAGTAAAGGAAGGTTTTTGTTGGTCGGTTGTTACAAGTTTAATGAAGAGATTGTGATCCCTGTCTATGGTAAAGGGTACGTATCTGATAAGAAAGGCCAAGGTTTATTGCGCAATTAATTGCTCAACTAATTGCATAAGTATACCGTATAAACGTAGGTTATTTAATATTTGATTATAAGTATATCAACTTTAATTATATAGAAAAAGTCAAAAACTATAGGATATGATAAATAACTTGAAGTGTAGGTTTGAAATTGCTAATTCTAAATTTTATTCAAGGTTAAATAAGTTATATAGGAATTCAGATTGAAATATAAGATGTAAAATAAGTTATAGAATTTTAAGTAAGATTCTAACTTTATGACTGCGATAGTAATTTATGGAATAATTGCGATGATTATTAGAAATACGATAAATTACACAAAAGAAAAATACAATCGTTTTAAATCATAATTATAAGGTTTGACGTGATTGTAAATTCTATCGAGATGATATTATATATAGATGATTTTCATTATACATCATAATTAAAAATGTTAGCTTTCACCAAGGTAACCAAATGACATGGTTGTCCAATGAGCTAGTAGTTCTTCAAACTAGGCACAAAATAGATCGATTTATGTTTCACTTTTACTTTGTTGGAAAAGAAAATCAAATAAGATTGTTGCAACATAAATAAAAATTGAGAAAAATTCTATTTGGTTTGACAAATTCGAATTTTACTTATTAAAATATTTATTTTTATCTAAAATTAAACACTAAATCTAATGTTTATTTACTTATACATTAAATTTAAAATGTGATGAACTTACGGATTTAGACAAACAAATAAGATTTAAATCAATATAGTATTTGTAACAATTAAAATAAATAAATTAGAAGAAATAATCTATAAAAAGTTATCTATCAATTATCAAAATAGAGCTTTTTTTTTTTCATGAAAATTTGGAGATAAAGATAGATAAGAGAAGGACAAGAAATAAGAAAGGATTAGAAGAAGGTGGGGTATGTGGGGGAAGGGGAGAGAGCTCGGAATTCCAAGCAAAGTTGCTGATGGGGCACATGTTTAGGCGTGAATATGTTCTGTGTGTTTCCTTGGCAGCTTTTGCTTTTGTGACGTCCTTCTTCTTCTTGTGATTCCTGTCTATGCTCCCTCTTGGTCCCCTCACGCTGCCCCACATTTGCTCAATCATACATCTCTTGGATTCTTGGTCCCTTCTACAATGCATATTCTACTGTAAAAAAGGAGAAAAACGCCCGTCAGTTTTTTTTTTTTTTTCCTTTTCTAAGTTGAAAACAACAGCAATTACAAAGAAAGAATACATCTACCTAGAACAATATTAACGTATGTAGGAATTAAATCACATAAATAATATTAAAAATTAAGTAAATTGACTATTAATAAAACTCTCAATGTAGAGAAAATAGATAACCAACCTTTGGAAGAGATGCCCAAAAACGTAATTTGATGATTAGCCAATTCAGGCAACCACTGCAACAACCATCGTCATAGAAAAAAAAAAGGACAGAATTTAGTAAGAGAAAAATCCCTCGCTAACTTTTCACTAAAGCAATTCACTAAGGGTTTAGCAACAGAATAGAAAGGGATAGATCTCTCGCTAAGTTCTAGTGGCTATTTAGTAAGAAAGCTTTTCTTCTTTGTTCTTTCACTAAATTCTTTTGTAAATTAATTGTTGAGAGATATTCTTCAAACAATTTCTCTCATAAGTTTTGGTTCAATTATGTCCAGTTCCCTTGGAATTTAGCAAGGGAATTTTCTTGTTGTTCTATCAATAATCCCTCGCTATTGTCTCACTATTCTCTTGCTGGCATGTAAGAAATTGTATACTATATATATTTTTTGTCTTTCCCTGTATTAAAAACTTGTAATTAAGAAGACTATACAATTCAATACAAAAGACAACACATTTTTTCAAATAAAGCTATATATATTTTATTGATACTTGTTATACGTGCATTTGCTAAATAATCTTGAATGTCTACAAGCCTAGCTATCCACAAATAAATCGTCTTGTTCATCCTCTGCCTATCTCTCCCCTAAATGGAAATGTGCCACTGAGCCCGATGATCCAACTCTTATTGCATGCATGTAAGGTTATGTTATGCTACATATTTTGCACTAAGATATACTCAGCCAGGATTGTTAGTTCTGAGGTTCTATATTATAAGTTTTGATAATAATAAATGTTTGACAAATAAGTTATAAATACAATACAAATATGTGCTTACTTGATTGCTATAAGTTATGAATAATTATAGAGAAGATTCTTTGCCCCACCTATGCTATAAGATTTGATGATAAAAAATGTCGACAAATATAATATTAATATGTGCTCACTTATTTAATTATTAATTCATAATACTTTATTCTTAAATTATACTTTGTCTTTTATGGTTAAGATATGTTTGCTTGTAACATATTTAAGAGGTTCTAAGGCCATATATATAATTTAAATTGGACATATGAATTCTAAAAATCTTATATGTATGATAAAATTATTTATATTACATTAAATGCTATTATGTCATACATATTTATAAATATAAATTTAACTAACTATTTGATTTGTAAGTTAAATTTTTTTTAAATAGGATGGTACAAAAAAAAAAGTAAGCATTAAAATAAGGAGAATGGAATATCAACATCATGCTTTACTCAAAAAGATAACAAGCATAAAGAAAGGATGTTCTGAAAATTGAAGAACTTAAAGATTTGAAAATTTGAAAATCTAGTTGAATCAAAATAGCTAATTGACTCAAATAGATATATTTATCATAGGTTAGAAGTTTTTATGTGAAATTCAATATTCTAAATTTGCATTTATTGGCTCAAGACATTTTAATTCTCAAAACATGTATTTAGACGCAAAAGATAGTGACATATAATTTTTTTTCTCAAAAACCTTGTTTAACCTTTGGTCATTATTTTTATCATATCTCACAAATCATATAGACTTTTTATATAAAACTTGTTTTTTGGAAATAAACTTAAATAAATTTTTAAAGATAGGTTATTCACTCAAAAAGAAGTTCATATAAAAAAAGTTATGATTATTTAAAATTGAGTAGTAAAATATGAATTTTACATAAAAATTTGTTTTGGTCACTCTTTTAATCATATCTCACAAAATATATGAAAAAAGTTTGAAATGAAACTTGTTTTATTAGAAAATAGACTCAAAAAGCTATCCAAAGATAGGTCATTCACTTAAAACAAGGTTAAAATGAAAGAGATATGATCAAACAAGTCAACTAACATTGAAACCAATCGATCGATACTTGGTACTCTTTAGGCATGACCAATTAACTATTCTTGGCCGACCAATTGGTTGGTCCCTAGAAATTCAAACTAAAATATGGTAGTCAACTCATACACTATCAATAGTCTACTAGCAATATTAAGAATAGTTTTTTAAAGTATGTAACTGCTCTTTTTGATCTCAAATGGCTATATTTTATTATAGGAAATAAATATGACCTTCCAAACCAATTGTTAAAGAGATTTTTAAATTGTTCTAAGTTTTCTAAGAAACAAGGTTTGACATCAAGTTTAAATATAATAAGTTAAGTGCCTGTTTTAAAAATAAAGATTGTATTTTTCGTATTCCAAATGTCAATATAAAGTTTTCTTTTATTGATATAATCATTGGTTTATTCACTACTCTTTAAAGTAATCTCAGTAACAAGTTTTTGAAAATAACCTAAATTTGTGTAAACATCCAATTCATCCTTCATCTTATGTGTTGGTTGTCTTGTTTTTCAAGGCGGGCCTACATATAACACTAGAAATAAGTTATGAATCAAAAATTTGTTTAACTATTGATTCATTTACCAGTCCAAGGTTTGTAACACCAAAGTGAATGTATTATTCACCTATTGCTGTGTAGGCTAGAAGGGGCTGTCATAGATTTTGACTAGGGCTCTTTCAAACAAAGGCTTCCACCTAGACCATGGATTGCACGTCCTTTTTTGTTTGGCCCTGTAGCTTGCCTCCACAAGTCTAAATTGATAGAAGGATATATTGAAGGGTTTTCCCTATATTTCTATGCCATTGTAGTGTCAAGACTCTTATAAATACACAGAATTAGATAACACTTAACTATACAAACAATAAGAAGGTGACAAATATAAAATGAAATGTGATAATTGATAGCAAATCACTTTGAGTGCTCTAACACATTTTGATTAGTAACCTTCAGCTTATGGGGCTTATCATACACTTCTTGGTACAATACATCCCGTTTTAATTCATCCTCATGTAATTTAATTTAAACTTAACATCTAGAAAAATGAAGGTAACTTGAAATGAAACAAGAACTAATAAAATTACTATCTTCTTTTTATGTTTTACAAAGCTAATGGAAGTACCAATGTGCACAAAGGCTTCAAGCATGGAGGACTACTTCTTCCTGGTAGCCTTCAAGCTCCTCTTCTAGTTGTCCTGCACCTACATATCTAAGAGACCATCACAAACTGTATGTATTTTCAACAAAACACAACTCCTGGTTTCTATAATGTTGGTTGTGTTCACTAGTATCATGGCTTGTTGTCTTGCATTGTACGACATGTTTGATGACTCCCAATATTTTGTATTACTTATAGTTAATTGGATTTAATTTGGGAGTCATTCATTAGAGTTTTAATAGGATTTATTCATTATTTGTAAATAATTTTTCAAATCAAAAGTGAAAGAGAGAAATGAAGTTAATTGTGAATAATTATGATTGAGTAGATGTTGCCTTAATAGAAAATATTTCTTGTTTCAGGATTTTATTCAATGATAAGCTCCAGACAAAGAAGCGGTCGCTTTATCTGAAGAAGCGGCCGCTAAATTCGGAGTCAAAACTCTGCGTTTTGATTAATGAGGATACAAAACACGAATTGCAGCTAGGTTTTCATTCATTCTGCGGCAGAGGGGGGTTCTGAACGTCCAAGAAGCATTTTTGGGTGGTCTTTGGAGGTTTTTCAAGCTTGGAGAAGTGAAGGAAGAGGAAGAATCAAGGGGGAGTTCAACTTTCTGCATTTCTCTCATCCCTTTGTTTGCTTTTTCTGTTTCTCTTCATATTCTCCATGTATTTGATTGGGATTCACTGTAGATTTAGTTATATGTAGCTAAACTTTTCTTTACCTAGAGCACTATGAACTTGATGTGAACTAAATCTTTGTTTTACTTGTTGATTGTAATGATTGGAGCTTTGTGTATCCTCCTCTTGCTTAATGCTTACTTAGGGATTGGCCACCTCTTGGAATTGATTTGGGTAATTGGAATTTACCTTGAAAAAGGAATTCTAATTGGACCTAAGAGTTGGATAGATTAAGTTAGATTATTCTAATTTGTAATTGGGATAGAAATATACCTAATTGCCTTAATTGGTTTGTAGAGGGTTATGGTTTGTAATGCACTCTAACCTAATTCTAGGGACACTTAGAGTTTAGGGAAGAGTAGGGCTATAATTACATCGACGGATAGTTATAGCTTATGAATCTCTTAACCCAAAAGGTGATAATTAATTGCAATTGAACAAGTAATTAAGTTCTAATAAGCATCAAGGGAATAGTGACTCTAGGTAGCTTTAAACCCTTGGATTTTTGTCTAAATTTTCTTTGCCAACCAAGTTTTCTTTAATTTGTTTTGATTAAAAATTAGTTTTAAATCATGAATTGTTTAATTGGTAGCTTAACGTGGATGAAAGTGGGTTGTGCATTGCCTAATTGCATTTAAATCATTCCTTGTGGGAACGATACTCATACTTATCATTGAACTACTTGAACCGACCCGTGCACTTGCGAAAACACATATAATTTTTCGTGGTCAATGTTGAAGTATCAATTTGAACATGTCCAATCCCATATGCTTCTAGCTAAAAGGTGTTCCTCTTTTGTGGCAAAGTGATATGTGGCTTGCATACAAAGAATACTCTTAAGCACAAGTGCAAGTATCTAAGTGTTGAACATTGTACAAAAAGGAAAAAAAAAGGAGTGAATTAATATTTGATTCTTGAAATATACACCTTTTTTTAATATAATCTTTCAAATTTTGCCTTTCTCATTTCATTCTTTTAAAGTGTATTTTGTTTCAATAAAATTCTTGTGATAAACCTGTTAATCAAAACTTACATAAATGATTACATGGCCTAATCAATAATAAAAAGGCTTTTAAATTCTTAGTTGTAATTGAAACTTGAAAAAAAAAAACATAAGAACCCAAAAAATTTGATATTTGTTGAAATGTACTATCTTAGTGTTTCCATTTTCTTAAATTTCAATCACAATTAAGCATTTAGCAGGCACACCAGCTCTTAATTAGGACACATAATTATTTCTATTAATGAGTTTTACATAAGGGTTTCATTAAAGACAATATATATTTTAAAAGACTAAAATGAGAATGCCAAAAGTTGAAAGACCAAATAAAAGAAAAGTTATGGACCACAAAATCAGTTCACTTATAAAATTTTTTCATTCACATAGAAATGAAATTTTTTTATATGTCAATTTTTATATGTACATATATTATTTTTATTAACTTAACCTAAAATATTAATATACTATGTATACTTAAAAATTTCTCTTTAATAAGATTTATTCCTCGACATATTCTTTTCACTAAATAAATTTTTGGACTCAAACCAAATGCATAAGACAATAAGGATCGAGATCCTATGTTATATCCCCTACACAGCAATGTTGTGCATTCCAAATAAGAGAACTAAGATATGTTTTTTAATTTTAATTTTTTTTTAATAAAACTTGCAGAGTATACTGTGCTGCATAACAGATAATATAGACATGTATCAAATGGTGAGATTATTGTACCCAAAAAAAGAAACCCGAGAATGGTGTGAGTGAAGAAAAATGGACCATGGAACCAACCCTTTCAAGTTGGGTCAGCAAGGCTTAGTAGTTAGTAGGTTGGGCCAGAGCATGGCCCAACTAATCTTCCTCAAAGAATGGCCAAGAATGGCCACTGTGGGCCATTTTAAATTATGAGTCCAAGAAAAATAGAAAATTAAATTCAACCTCAAATTTACTTATCTTTTTTTCATAAAAACTTCTGCAATGACAATGGAAAGAGTTTTATTTTTTGAATAAAAAACAGTATGCTCCAGTCTGCATTGAACAAATTAGCAGTTTGATATTCAAAGTGATTGGCTCAGTTGATGAAAAAAAATATCTCTCTTTAAAAATCAAACTAATCGGTTCAATTTGAATTGGTTTAAACACTTCATCCAACTGAACCAATTTAGTTAGCTGACAACAAAACTAATCGGTTATTTAATTTAAAATGAACTCAACCAAACAAATTCAATCCAAACTTAATCGGTTTTAATAAGAGTGGATGGTCATTTTAAAAATAAAATAAGTTCTTGCAATATTTTTGTTTAATATTAACTATATAATAGATATTTTAAATATTACATTACCGCAAAAATCATTTATAAATAATAAGGAGAGGGTTGAAAATTACCTAATTGAATGAGAAATTAATAATAAAAGGTATAAATTATTATATAGAATATAGAATATTTAAATCAATAATATATAATCAATTTGATTAGTTTGAATTAAGATTGACAAAGCAAATATCTAATGATAAAAGCAATTAGATCGATTTTGCAAAGTGTTTATCCAATTAATTAATTAAAAAGCCGATATTAGTCTATTATAATTGGATCAAATCAGTTAGAATTGAATAGAATTGATTTTAAAGACCCAAATAATTTC
Source organism: Erythrophleum ivorense (assembly GCA_026724425.1). Taxonomy (NCBI): domain Eukaryota; kingdom Viridiplantae; phylum Streptophyta; class Magnoliopsida; order Fabales; family Fabaceae; genus Erythrophleum; species Erythrophleum ivorense. The sequence continues at coordinate 12,235,170 of JAIUCV010000008.1, forward strand.
TAAACGAGAGGGCAAAAAAATATTCAAACTGTTAGGTAATATAAATAATAATTTTTTTAAAAGAAACTAAAACAATTTGAAGAAAAAAAGTTGATTGATTATGGGAAGACGTTCCCTTTTATTTGCATTAAAAATGATTAAAATAATAATAAGATAGATGAATATTGTGATGGAATTTAGATAAATTAAAATAAAAATTTAGATGAATTAAGAAAACATGCCATAAAAAATTAGTCTTTTTGTCAAAAACTACACTTTGAAAGTTTAAGATTATCTTTTAAATTATGTTCGAGGCCAATATAGATATTAAATATTGAATATTATTTATTCGATATTCAATATTTATTATCTAATACCCGTTACTTTAATTTTTTTTGTAAAAGCTTTCCAAGATTGAACATTTGAGAGTGTATAAGAAATATAAATACTTTTTAATTCAAATTTTTAAAATTGGATAAATTACACTTTATAGTTTGAAAGTACTCTATAGGTTGAAAGTTTGCATTTTAACACCACATGATTTAAACTGCCAATATATTATCGCCATGTGTTTATTCCATTATTTCTTGGTAGAATAGTTAAAATTAGTTCTAAATTTTTTTATTTATAAAATTCTTAATTTTTTATGCATTAAGAATTAAAATTTTTTCATTGGCCAATTGAAATCACAAATTTGACACACATAACATAATATTTTCCAAAATTTTCTTCAAAATAGAATTTTTAATTTTGTCCCTAATTTAACGCTGAATTATTAATTTTCTTATGAAATCCATAATTCTCTTTACAATGAAAACTAAAACTCCTCCCTTACCCAATAAAAATCTCAAATTTAACCCACACAACAAATATCTTAGTTAAATATTGCCCCTAAACAAAATCCTTAATTTTATCTCAAGTTTGTTTTAAATTTGTAATTTCTTTATAAATTTTCTAATTTTCTATGTGAAGACTAAAATTTCTCAAATAGTTAACTGAAATTTCAAATTTGACTCAAACAAAAAGAAATCTTTTTCAAATTTTATCTTTAAATGAAATCTTTAACTTTCTCTAATGTTTGTACGAAATCTCTGATTTCATACATAATGAACGTCAAAATCTTTGTTTGACCAATTGAATTATCTAATTTTGTAGGAAAAATAAGAAATTAGGACAAAATTAAGCCACATGTGTAAAGCAAAGTGCTAACAAAAATATAACAAAAAGTATTAATATATTAACAAATATTACAGGATACCACAATGTAAATCAAACCAGGAGGCACTCAAATGTGAACATACCAAGCCACAAAATATTTAAGTGTAATTTACCCTTTAAAATTCGATGGTTCCTATCCGCATTTTATGTAACTTACAATGTAATTAGTTATAATTATAAGAATAATAAATAATATACATAAGTTATGTAATGATAATTCTTTTACATAAAGATTACCAATAAGCTGCCAATTAATAAATTTCCTTTAACTTCAAGGTTATATTCTTTTTTTTTTTTTTATTTTACATGTTTAGTAGCATCAATCTATTATCGAAGTCTAAATATTTTTCCTAAAATGATTTCATCTCATCTAATCAAGCAAGCTGACCTTTAAACTTGATCGGCTAGTTCGGTATGCAGTATTAAAAAAAATGATAAAAAAGTTAATTTCATAGATAAAAAGATACTTTTGTATTCTTATTTTAATTTAAATTTTAAAAAAATTATTATAATATTGTAATAAATATTATAAATATTACACACAGCTGTAACAAAAGAATTACTCTATCTTATACAAAACCAAACATCCTCACGAAAAACATTATTTGACAATTACAGTTTAGACATTAACATACCTTAGAGGGGCCTATTTAATGTTTAGATTAAAATGTACTTTCAAAATCTTTATAATTTTATAAAAATTTTAATTTAGTCTCTTTAATTCAAAAATAAGTAATATTGTTTTTTTATATTCTTTAAATTTATTGTTTTTATATTTTTTATATTGACCCAATTTTGTCCTCCTATTACATCTTTACTTAAAATTTAACAGCATTTGAATGCCAATCCAAGTATGAATCAATATTGCCAGGTAAATAAGTAACGTCTAATTCTACAGTTTATACACCGTTAAGTTTAGCATTAAATTCTGGACAAATTGGATCCTTGCATAAAAATAAGACATCATTGTATGATATTAAACTAAGAAGACTAAATTGAAATTTTTATAAATAAAATTAAAAGAACCAAAAATATATTTAAATCTAATATTTATAATGATATGTGTCTCTCTCTCTATATATATATATATAATTATATTTAATCACTTTATATAACTGAGAGATAAATCCACTAACTTACCTCTCCACAATTTTACGCCAACTGTTCCTTATCAGTCTAGTTGAGATGCACTATAACTGCGATGATATGGACAAAGAAGACAACTTTCTATTGTTCAAGAATTCTTTATACCATTTTTTAGCTTTTTTTTTCTTTTTTTTCACACACCCCAATAAAGTTTTAAATCTAAAACTTTTTGCTAACTATTTGCACTTATCACCACTAGACCATTATCTAAGAGGTTGCACAATTTTGGACACATTGACCTAGTCTAGTGTTCAATCCGATTTTGCAACCACCCTTCAAATTCTAAGCACGGTGTCCAATCTGCGCTAGTTCTCCAAGATAGTCGAACCATTTTTAAATAGATTCAATCAACTAAAAATAAATAATTTAAATCAATAATGAATAAACATGTCAAATACATATTTTAATATAGCTCACACTTAATTTACTTACATATATATTTTTTTATTAATTTGGTATAACCATCTAGGGAAGACCAGGCTTAGCTAAAATGTGTCTCTATTGACAAAAATTTTTTTTAAGTACATTTGGAATATGATGTATTAAAAAAAATCAATAGGCAAAATTTATTTTGTGCAAGTAAGATCTATGTATAGTGCAAATGGGATCTATATATAAAGTAAATATTAACCGTTAAATATATAAATAGAGTATATGTAATAATTGCTCCATTGACAATACCAACTATGAATAATTAGCAGCAGGAGTGAGCTTAGACAATTTTTCTTGAAGAGTCCAAGTGCCAATCCCTTGTTAGGGAAGTCAAATCCAAGGACCAACATCAATTTATTCGTACAATGTATTTACTATATCTTAATTTCATGTGTTAGAGGTCTTGCTTAAAAGAGTCTTCTACCTTAAAAACATGAAACACAGAGAGAGCCCACAAAAAGTTATGATCAAAGCCAATCTTTATTCTACCTCTGACCTGTGATGATTCTCCAACATGGTGGTGGGGTTAGGAGAGGGCACCTTTCGGCCAAGTCCCACGAGACATACATTCACGGGCATGCTTCCCTTGTTCTTTAGGAAAAAGCCCAAAGGCACCTTGGCAACTCTCTATTACCAATTTTGTCACTTGGTTGGGTGGTACCTTTCTCAGCTATATTTAGCTAACCCTCAACTATTTTATATATATAATATATATTTATAAATATATGTAAAATAAAATACCGCCCTTTTAAGTCAATTGAAAACATCCCCTTCAACTCTTATCTTTCAGAATTTATATCCTCCTTAAGCATCTTGTAATCATTGTCTTTGCTGATTAGACACTCGCCAATGTTGCTCTTGTTTTTCTAAACGAATGAAAATGTATCACATGACAAATCAAATAGTTTAAAGTGGCATCTCTATGAACAGGACAATGGACAAAAGAATAGTAGTTGAAGAGGTAATTTTTTGCTTTCAAAGTTGAAGAAAATCCCCCCTGTCTCTCTGTCTCTCCGTCTCTCTCTCTCTCTCTCTATATATATATATCCCTTGGCTAACCACTAACCTCATTTCATCTTCGTCTGATTTTGATCAGACGGCTATGTCAATTTATCTTGCATGTTTAGTGGCTAAAACATAGCAACAAAAAAGTAGGGAAAATAAGACATAGGACAGTGCTGGTTTCAGATATGTCTCATTCACGGCATTTAAAGAGAAGAGAAGGAATAGTGAAGCTCTCTTTTGAAAGTATTCTTGCAATGCCCTTTTAGACTGAAGCTCGAGTAGCGAAGAAGGACCATCTTTTTTCACTCACAAAAATAATTACAGTATCAGGGATACATCAGGAAAATGGAGATTTTTTTTTTCAGTAAAAACAATAACCTCACAAGTTTCCTAATTGCATCATCAGATCCACCTTTCAGCATTTTCTCAGCGGAAAATTGTTGTGTTGTGGTCCAAAATTTTTAAACATGGACGATACATTTGTGGGCCTGCAGATCAAACTCTAACTGCATCCCAAAACAAGCCAAAGAGGATAAAATAGCTAAACCCCCAAAATAAAAAAGGGGAAATTCATCACAATCTAATTAGAAAGGTCAAGGAAGAGAAAATGTACTCTAACTTGAACTCAATAGAAGATAGAACTCTGATGTTAGATGGTTTCTAATGAATGTCAAGAAGCTAAGGGAAGAAGAACCTGCTTGAAAGATGATGTGGTAGAAGAGAGTTGTGAACAACTAAGCTCTCTCTTTCTTTTCTCTTTCACTTGTCAACAACAATAGTGAAAGAACCACTTACCTCGTTTCCCTTTCCCTCACCACCCTCTTCTTGTAATTTTCGTTTAAGCTTCTCCTCTGCATCCTGCAAGAACTTGAATTTTGGAGGAGGTGATGACTTTATTCTATTGAACTCTGCATCAGTCGCTGATTCAAAAAGAGGGTTGAATCCTCCGCGCTGGTTATAAGAAGGATTCATAAGAGGAGTAAGAGGAGGAGTGAAAAGAGATGGGGAGGCCATGGGCGTCAAATATGGAGTCTCCACAAAGAGAAAATCACTCAAGCTTTTCCCCCTAGATTTCCCATCCTCAGATTCTAAATCCTCCTTTGTTTCTTCTACTATTGTGAACAAGAACCTCGGAGGAACAAAAAGGTCCTGCTGATCCTCTCCAAAGGGTTTGAATAGAAAGTCCTTGCTACTTTGTGTTTGAGCTTGTCCTTCTTGCTCACTATGAACAAGGGCTTCACTGATTCTCACAGAAGAGTAAAGCTCCTGGGTGTGCCTCAAAGAAGATGATGGCCTTTTCCAACAAAACATATAGAATAGCTCTTTCACAGGGCTGCTATAGTCATTCCCAATCTCTGATCTGTTGGTTATTCTCTTCTTCCACCATAACAAGTAGTAAACCTCAGCTACAAGAGCCAGCAAAAGACAAGCGAAAACTACACTCAGACCAAGACCTACACTACTCAGAGATTTCATCTTTGACCACAAAATCACATTGAAAGCAGTATATCTGAGAATGCTCAATCTCCAAAGCAATTAGTATCTGAACAGAGAAACTTATCAAGCAGACATATGTAAATTTACTACTGAATCAAAACGCTCAATTAACAAAGAGAAGACATGCCCATTCAGGAATTTGAGAAAAGCTTACTGGGTAATTTAACTAACAGTCTCAAGCTCAAGCCTCTCTGAATGCAAGCACTAGAAATGCAAATCTATTTTTGTCCCAAAAATTCTGAGTAATGTCGTAAAATATATCTTCTCACCAAAAGCTTGGCATAATAACAAATACTTCACCAGCAAATTGCAAAACCTCCCAGAAGACCAATCCGATGAAGGGCCTACCAAAAACCCATCTCTCTCTTTCTCTCTCTCCTGAAAGCAACACTTGCAAATCATGAGCTATGAGAGCTAAAGAGGCTTTTACTTTAATCCCACATGAGATGAAACACCTTGTGGTGGGATTAGATTCATGATTACCCTCAAAGACAGTAACATCATAAAGGGTAAAGAAAGAAACAAAGAAAGATCCCCAAAAACAATTAGAGGATTTTGCGGTGCACAAAAACAAAGGGGTCCGAGTGAAAGAGCACATACCTCACTGGTTATGGTTGGGAGGTCGCGTCCTTCGAGAGAAGCTCACATGGGATCAGAAAGATAAGGAAAGTAACGTGTCATTGGATATTTAAACGTCATATAGAATAAGAGGCAAGAGCCAGATTCCAGATCATAGAAAATGAATTTTTCCCATAACCCAATTTTTGTTCGCAAAAATGCAAAACCGAAAACTTTTCGTCTTTTTCTGATAAAAACCAATTTTTGTGTTTTTTTTAAAAGAAAATTTTTCACTAATTTTATTTTTTAAGAAATAAATAAGGAAACTTTTTTTAAAAAGTATAATTCATCGTTACAAGCTAACCATCATAACTGTTATTTACTGTAGTCAACATCATTATCAAAGCATATCATAGTATGTTCGAACCCAAATAAAATTTGTGATGATGAAACAAATAATAAAAAATTTTCTCAAAAGTAAAAAATTTTTACTACTTCACGAAGGAAACGAAGCCGTGACTTTTCGGGAGAAACAACCATCCTAAAATATATTTTAAATTTTCACACTACTGTTTTCGCTTTACATAAGGTTTTTAATAATTATATATTTGAAATAAAATAATATTATAATTTTCGTATATGTAAAAAAAGTGAAAATTGTAATAATTAATTTCATAATGTTTCTGAATAGTTCATATTTTGTACTTTATTTTTTAAAACAAAATTCAAATAATATATTCCGTTTTTTTAAGCATTCTACAAAATTTCAGTACTCGAAATATAACATTACTCTATCTAGTTTTTATTTACACCTATTTGACTTGTCAGATACGGAAATAAAAGGAAAATAACATTGAATGTAATGAAATAATTACTTTTGGTTAAATATTAGAAAAAAATAAAAATGCAAGAGTGTTTAAAAAATAATTATTATATCCCTATTTAAAAATAATAATAATAGTAAAGATACAATGAGCTTTGTATATATTAAATACAATAATAACGATGACTTTATGCACTTATTCAAAAGAAATAATTTTTTTTTCTTTCGTGACAAAATTTAACTACCAAACAAAATATATAAAATAATTCTTTCTTTATCTCCATTTATCTCGTACTACCAAATAGGATATATTTATTGTTGGTAATGAATCTCATCATCAAGCAAGCAATATAATCACTTACTAAACAAAGTAACGTAGATATTACAAAATTTTTGCCTAAATAATCAAATATCACGGAAGATTTTAAACAAAACAATTTTTTTATATAAACTAATAATATATTTCATTAAATATTTAATATAACTTATGAAGTAAGTTTTTAGGATATAAGAAAAGACTTCCTTCATAACTCAATTGGTTGGTATGTAGCTTCATTATATCTAATAAAGGATGGCACAATCATTCCATTTTGAAAGTTTCATACAACTCTCAGCATTTTGATTTGTGACAATAATTTTTCTTTTGAATACTTTGCCTTGCATGATTTTCTTTTGGACCCAAAAAATTTATTTAAATGCTGTGCAACTTTGCCACCTAGATTCGATAGGTCGATTAGAAAGCAACAACTATGTTTCAGAGAGAAATTCTTTTAAGGTAATTAATTAAATACTAGGATTCTTTGGAGTCCTAAATTTCACCATCTTAACTTACGTGGAATTCCTGAATTAATAATATAAGAAGATGGGCCACATAACCCTAGGTTGTTCAGTCTAGGTTTAGGGGTCTTGTGTTATTTCATTTGTTTTATTATCACTGAATAATTTAATTATCGATCACCATATACTAAATAATTTGCATTGCGTAAAATATTCAATATATAAGCTCACTTAACCCACCTTTATCGGTTGTTATGGTAGTGTACTCATAGGAACTAGTTAGATTAAATGCTTCTTATTGGGAATTAATTAACAGCTCATATAGTTTCGACTTAAATTTGAGGTTGCCAGGTTTAATCTTTGTCCTTGCCTTTTTTATTTGAAAATAAATAAATACTTTTTTAAATTAAAACATAATTATAACTTTTATTTATAAATTGATTAATATTGATTCAACGTTCCACGTGTTCAACAAGATTTTCACAATCCTCTTTAAATATATAACATCTTACACTTTTGCAAAACATACAATGAATCTCTACTTTACACTAATATTTTAATAATTAATTAATTAACCTCCTTTCTATTAATTAATTAATTATTTAAAAAAATAGTCAAGTAATGGGTTAGCTCAGTTAGTTTATCACGGGAACCTTATTTTTCAATATAAACTTTAAAATGTAATAAAATATATGTTTTTTAATTTTTTACAAACGCTAAGTAAAAAATTAATCACTCATTAATATTAATGTTAAAACTACACATGATAAATATATGAAGAAATATTAACTCTTTACCCATATAAAAGAAAGAAAAAAATCATTAATTACTTTTTTTCAAGATTTAAGCTATTCAAAAATTTGGACAAGTGAAAATTCCTTACCCGTGAATAAAATGGTGTTTCTATTATTTGTGAAGCATTAAAGTAAAAAGAGTTATATTGAAAAATACAATTCTATAAGAGACTAAATTAATAAATACACTATTATGAGGAGCCAAAATAAAATTTTTCTCTTATATGATCACACTAACTAGGGCCTATTTGATTTTCGAAATTGTGAGTGATGTAATTGTAAAAAGAATGCTAAGAGGAATGGGATTGTGTTGGTAATGTTTGGTATGATATGTAAACGAAATTAAATATCTTTGCCTTTGACAATTTAGCTGCATAAAAATAGTGTAGGAATGTAAAATAGGTTGGTTAAATGACACATTTGCCCATAATAAAACAAACAAAAATTATAATCGATTGTCATTGATTTTACAAGGCAACCCTTTCAAACCCTAACCTCCCATCAATGTGTGATGTGATTCCAAAGCAATCATTGCTCCATCGACTTTGCTAAAGAACAATAGCTCTATTGAGGTGAGTCAACCTTGCTTAGGTGAGGAATTATCGATCTTCTATCATCCCAAGCTTTCAAGTTTTGTTCTTCAAACGTTGATAGTTGGTGTGGCATTGCACCCAGGATCATCTCTAAACACATAACTCTAGGTAAAACAGCACCCTATTCTTAGTTGTTTTGGTGGGGTTGGAAGCACTGTTGGTCTTGATTTGTCAAACTAGAATAATCACAAACCTAGCTACCTTTTATATGGCTATGAAAATTTTTCCATCACCATAATCATTCATTAGCAGTGGGATTGCTTTGTTATCCTTTATTAGTAAATGGAAAGCTTATGTGTGTCTTTGTTTTGTTGTTATTCTGGATTTGTGTTTATTTGTAACTCTTATGGTTGTAAGTTGTCTTCATGCTTGGCTAATAGTATGTGTTTGAGTTTGGATGTTGTGTGCTAGGATAGAGAAAACCTAGTTATTCATTATGAGGGAGTTTACTTATGTAATGGGCTGTCATAATACTTATATCAATATATCTTAGTTTTTGGTTAGTAGATCATATGTTTTGGTGTTATATTTTAGGTGTTTGTGTGTGAGCTGATAGCGGGAACTTATCAATATCATGCACCCTCATAAGAAATTGGGCTATCTTTATCAACACCAAATACCAAGATAGTTAGGAATCCTTGAATATTAAACTTGTTCATTAGAGACTAGTAACAACAATCTTGTCAGAATTGAGGAGGGGGAGAATTTTTTTTTTTTAGAAAAAAGATAAGCTAATTAAAATTTCATTAATCTATCTTGAAGAGTTAAAAAAAAATTGTCTTATATAAAAGTAAAATAGGAAAAGGGAAAAAATTCTGAAACTATCAAAGTGATAAGATGATAGTACAATCATATAAATCTATGAAGCACAAACACATGACATGAAACAAACATGTTGACATGTCAAACTCCAAAGATATAAAACATAACAAGGCACATAGATAGTACAAAAGCAATTAAGGAGTTATAAAATAATAATACAATCATATTAAGTATGACAAAACTAGAGGATATATAGGATACCATGAGATAAAGGTTCTAAGTGCATTTCCTTCAACCTTTGGTGTTACCTAATAGTAATAAGTGAATTCTATTTCATGAAAACTACTCAAGTAGTCCAAAGATTTGTCATTTGGTAGCATAAGATTAACAAGTATAAGAATAAGGATGGGGGGTTAAAGAATTGTAAGTAGAAAGATATAAACAAAGATGCATATTGCTTCGAAGTTCAAGTAGAGGTTAAGAATCTAGGAACACCAACTAAATTTGCATAGAATTAATATTTTTTATTTGATATGATATTAGGCCCATTTATCTTGTCAATAATTTCCAATAGCATTAAATGTATTCAAATTTTGAATTAGAAATTACATTCATTTTATAATTCACATAAGAGTAGTTAGGGGTGAGTTGCACATTCTGTCCACACCTAAAATTAGAAAGCAATATGCATTGTGACAATTCGACCCAAATGGTTATTGGATCACCATGATTTTAAATATCATGTTTCATGCATAATGCTCTTGCTAGTATGAGGTTTCAATTTCCTTAGCATTACACACCTAGGATGGTTCTTAATTTGGAATTGACCATTTTGATTGGTCTTATATACAACAAGTAGAGTTGTTATAATTTAGATAGTATTACCCTGCATATGGATGTTAGATTAGGCCCCTCTAATTGGTGTTCATACTTTCATAAGAAGATGGATTGCACTAATTTACTCGAGGAGGTTGCAAAAATTGATGGTGGCATTCATCTTATAAAACTATAGGTTGTAAACATTCCACCTGCATAACAATGGATTGTGGCAATCAATCCATGTTAGGCTAAGCTTGCTATTGCACATTATATCTTTGTGCACACCAAGGCCAATCTTGAAGTGGCTATCAAGTTAAGTGAGGCCCTTTGGGCATGACATCAGAACTAGGTGCCTTATTTGAAGAGAAGTAAGCACAAGTAACAACCTTTAAGCTAGAAAGCCAGAGGGCAAAGGATGAGATGATATAGTTGTAGACTTTGATAATTGAGCATCAACATAGTTTGGCTGTTGCCAAATAAAACACTGCCCAAGCAAGAGAAATATGCAAGAAGTGACAAGTGCTGCCTAAAGCAAGGAAGGACGCGATGGAAAAGGCCAAGAAATTACTAGGCATGTAGTTTGTGGATGAGATTGTTGCCAATGATGTTGTAACCATCATTTTTTTGTCCTTGTATTTATTGTTCCCGTGACCAATTAGCACTGTAAAGGTATTATGTGTCTAGACATATGGATAACATAACATGTTATGTATTGATGTGGTTTGTGTTTGTAAATATAGCTAATGTAACTGTCACTTGTAGTGATGTGTTTTCTATTTGTAGATATAGCCAATGTAATAACTCATGTACTAACCTCAAATAAATGAGATGTTGATACAACACTACAATGACCTAACTATGAAGTAATAACTTGTCCCTAGTGTGCACAATGTCAAATGCCATAACATCATACCATAAAAAACACCTTGAACCACAAGTGGTCTATAGCTATTTAAATTCAACACCATAACCCAAGTTTTTTTTCTCAATAGACATGAAGATAAACATAGAGTGCCTTTGATTGTGTATGCTCAAAAGGAATTAATTGTTTCTAGACAAATTGTCTAAAAACCATTAGCATTGTTGTAGCCAAAAATCTATATTGGGTTGTTGAGGTCACTAACCTACTAGAATAACACAGCTATCCTAATTGTCAGCTAAAGGACCCAATCAATGCAATAACCAAAAATCACACTATATCAATTTTGTTGCCTGACTAAAGGTGGGCAAAAGTGTTTGCAGATCATTCCAACCTTGCCACTATGCATCATGTTCAACTTTAATAGTTAAATAGGAAAAAGATTATCTACCGTCATAATCCATTTTATGTTTCACCACACACTTCAGTTATTTTGTAATAAAATACAAATTAGTAAACCTAGAAAGAGCCTAAATGAATTCTATAATGACAAATAATTATAAAAACTACACATGAAATACCACTATTATAGGATGACTAGCAACAATTAATTGGATACATCTGTACATCATATTGAATGTTTATAACTACTTTCTTAGTTTTTTAGCTACTTCAACTTCTGACAAAATGAGTTAATGAATAAATGGTTAGTTTATAAAAGGGCTAAAAGCTCATATTTAAGCCTCCCAAGCATAAAAAATAATTATATGAATACTTATCATCATAAGGATTAGCAATGAAGGAGGAAATTAAGCTTGTGGGTTAATAATGTTAACCACAAGAATGATTAAAACAAATAAATTAAAAACCACCAATATGTTTAGGAAAAATAATTTAATCCTCAAGATGGTTTAGAAGTAATGTGCCTACAACAAATAAGATATCTTGCTAAAATCAAAGCAAATCATGCCTACAATTAGTAAATAAAATCATTTCAAGCGACATCACACTTCATGGCATTGTTAGAGATCATGGGTAGAAATACTCCAATAGCAATAGCAGTTTAACAAATAGGGATTTATTTTACATAAATTATTAGAATAACCTTCAATTCAATGAAGGGTTACCACAGGAGTGGAAAGGTGGCTAATCACCCCAATAGCTCTCAAAAGCGCCCTGCTTGTTACTAAACACTCACCCACATCCTCTAATCACCAATAAAATGCCAAACATAAGGAGGAGAAAATACAACTCTTACCATAGAAGGGAGAAAGATGAATCAACAACGATTGACAAATTGATTAACAGTGATGGACCTAGAAGAATGCTGAGGTTCAATGCTCCGAGCATTTGTGATAACACTGTGGTATTTATATGTATGTGATTTCAACAAAGCTAGGAATTTATACCAGAGTATATGTTTCAAGTAAGGGCAAAAATGCACTTTCCTCTGTTTGCTCCAAGATTCATCCAAACTCTTGCCTTTCATTATGCCGCACTCCATTCCTTCTTTTGTATCCAGATGCATCCTCTTCATTAAACCAAATGCCAAATGTGGAAGGAATGTATCCCTTTTTACCTTAGTGACATCAAACCAAATGGGGCACTAGACCCTAATAACAACATTCTTTTACATATATATGAAATATTAATGGAGAAGTATATTTCCAAAAAAAGAAACAAGGGAGGAGTAAGTCTTAACCAACATATTAGAAACACTTATTTTTATGATAATCGCTTGCAGAACTTGTATGAAACTCTTCATCATCATCAACAACAATAATCTAGACTAACATAAATTAAAATTAATCTCAAATTAAATTCTCTTTTACTCCAAAATATCAAAATCAATACCAAAAAATGAAGTGTAAAAAGTGTAATAGTTTAGTTTTTTTAATTATTGTATACCAAAGACATAATGAGATGATGAGCTTTTGACGATGGGCTACTTTTAGCTTTCCAATTCTCATGTGATGGCTTTCTCGAGTCTGTGCCTAGAAGTAGGGCTATAATTATTTGAGGCCATTGTTTTAGAAAAGGGACTTATCTATGGTTTAATGTTTAGATTGTAGTTAAATTGGTTGAACTAATGTATTCTAAATATATATATATATATATTAAATATATTAAATATAATTTTTCATAAAAATTAAATTAATAAATATTAAAAATGTATTTATAAATAGTATGTAATTAATATATTTATAAAAGTTCGTGCGAGCTATGACTTATAAACAGTGTAGCTTTTACGAGCTACGTACAAGACACTATTGATATTTGTACATAAATAGTGTATATCCGTACATTTTTTTATTGTTCATTCTTTTTTTTTCTGATTTTTTTTGTATGGGGCCCACAGATATTTTTCAAATTCTTCCTGCATCTTGCAGGGGAAGAAACTAGTTTTATATATATATATATATATATATATATTAATTTTAATTTAGATGTTTTGATATATAATAATTTGTTTTAGTATATCAACACAACACTCTTGGCTACAAAGTATGGAAAGAGGTTATCTTCATTTGTGTTATGCAAATTTGAATTCCAATAGACTGGTTGATCAATTTTTTTAGATAAACTGGCTAATTTAGTCCTATTCTTTAGTCGCCCATTTTTAGGTTTAGCTTATTGAATAATCAATTGTCTTAATATATTTACTTGTTTGAGATTTCAAGTGGGATTTAACTATCATAGCTTATTATATTTTTATATTCATATATTTTCTTATAGTACTATATAAGAATTATTTTAATCATCAATGTAAATTATATTTTATTATTATTATTTTAACATGGAACATATCAATAAAATTATGCAATAATGTAACTAAACTTGTTTAATAAATAAATTGTAAACCAATATTTCAACTGTTTTGTTTATTAAGGGTTAATCCAAATACTTTGTTTGTATTTGTAATTTTACTTAGTTTTTAGTTTGCTTCTTATAATTTAAAAGTTTGTAACTAAATCCTAATAGTTATAAAAATTTTGATTTGATTTTTATCATTAAATATTTTTAATTTAATATGATTAATCATGTGCTATCTTGAAAAATATTTACTGTACTCCTATAATATTGAAAATTTTGGTGCAATTGCCTATATTTTAACAAACGGACAATTCTCATTTAAAATTTTGAATTCAATTTAACCGTAATTTAAAATTAAATTATACGGCCTTTACCACAAAAAGAATGATTATACAACAAAATATGAGTTGTACTAAATTGAGTGTTCAATACTATATGAATACTAAAAGTTAACTCGTTACCTTGATACTATAAATATGTACAATTATTGGATTTAAGTTACATAACATATCATATACTTGAATAGACTTTACTCCATCATCTATTTTGTCCTTTTTTTAGGTTAACATGAATTATATATATATATTAAGATAATATATTGCAAGTCATGTTAATAAAATTTAATAATATATTGATACAAGTTTAATAATAATAACCAAATTATAAAATCTTAAAATGATAAAAATTCAATGATAAATGTTTAAATTATACAAAAATAATAATAAGAGTAACTTAAACTATATATAACTAAAATTGAGTCGAGTTTAACCTGTTGCTTAAAAACTAGACTCAACTACATCCCTACTTTGATTTAGAAGTGAGTAAAACGATAGATTGGCAGCAACTATAGCGATAAAATTGTGATTTTCTAGCATGTTCTCATTACTTACCAATACCTGATCGAAATAAATTATTATTACACTTTCAATCCTCACTCATAAATAACTAGGTGACACTTCAAATTTAAATGGTGACAACTAGTTATCAAAGCCATGTTGGAGTCCCCACTTCTACGCCAACCATTGGCAATTTATCTTAAGGTTGGTACCATTATGGATAGCTTGAGGCTCGCCCAGACACCTACTACCAAGAATTTATTCACCCAAGGAGTGTAACTGGAAAGCCAATTACATTATCTATTTAGTATAAAAAAGTTTGTGACTTAATTATACACTTTTCTCAATTTTACATACAACAACGGTATCACTAATTTGTAAATAATTTATGAAGAAAAGTTTACTGAACTAAATTAAGTTTTTAAATTTAAAGTGAATATGATGTCTTTCAAATCTCTAAAAAAAGGTTTTAATGTTTATAAACATTACTTTTAATATGTCATTAATCACTTAATTCAGCTAAAAATTTTAGAGACATTTATAACAATTTCTAATAATTATATATCATAAATTGGCCATTAAAATTATTTTTCATTTTATTTTAGTAAACAACTTTAACTAAGATTTTTCTGTAGCAACATCGTATTTTTCACAGCACAAGAAATATATTTCAGAACCTCTTGTTCATTTTCACCAGTCAAGTTGGACTACTCTCAAATTTCACCTTTTTGACTTCTACTATTGAGTTGTCAGTTTGTTATGATTAACATGCAATCACAAGTTTTTTAAATAAAAATTTACAATCGAATATTTTAAATTAAAAACGTTTGTACTAGAAATTGTGAATTATTTTAAATAATTTAAATTAAATTGTAATTTTTTATAAAATTTAAATTTTTTATCTTTCAATCATTTCAAACAATTTTAAAATTTAAATTTATGAGTATAATTTTCCCTTTTAAATTTGCAAATGCCGTTAGTTCGATGGTGATTCAGCTTCTGATGGGAAGCTAGCACAACATAGAGGATGCAGGGCGGTAATTTAGCACTGTCGGTCAATGGAAGGCTACAAAATGCCCATTTACCTAGCCAGGTAACTTAGAACTCACTTCCACAGAGTGGGACAGGGTCGTTAAGTTATTTCATAGTCGCTTTCATCAAATCTAGCATCAAAAGAATAAACCGCATGGAAGATCATCAGATAAGCAAAATAAAAAGATCTTTGTAACAATTAAAGGATAATCAATGTTCTATAGGGAAAGGTCACCAATTCATCCTATTCTAGTTCTAAATGATAAAGAAAACATCATCCACAATGTGACAACCAAGTGATGTGGAAGACGCCAAAGAGTTGTAATGAGTGCAACTAGTGAAAGCTAACAATTTAATCAACTTCTTCGATCTTCGGGCCAGCGCCAGCGGAACCAGAAGGAGGTGCATCATCATCCATACCACCAGCCATGTCAGGAGCACCACCACCTTGGTACATCTTGGCAATAATGGGGTTGCAAATGCTCTCAAGCTCCTTCATCTTATCCTCGAACTCATCTGATTCGGCAAGCTGGTTTCCTTCCAACCAGTGAATAGCCTGCTCAATAGCATCTTCAATCTTCTTCTTATCTCCAGGAGAAAGCTTGGACCCAATCTTCTCGTCATTGATAGTGTTCCTCATGTTATAAGCATAATTCTCCAAAGCGTTCTTTGCCTCGACCTTCTTCTTGTGCTCCTCATCCTCAGCCTTGTACTTCTCTGCCTCCTGGACCATCTTCTCGATCTCTTCCTTGGAAAGTCTTCCCTTGTCGTTGGTGATAGTGATCTTGTTCTTCTGGCCAGTAGTCTTATCCTCGGCAGAAACATTCAGGATACCATTGGCATCAATGTCAAAGCAAACAGTGATCTGCGGTACACCCCTGGGTGCTGGTGGAATACCAGAAAGCTCAAACTTCCCTAACAAGTTGTTATCCCTGGTTCTGGATCTCTCACCCTCATAAACCTGGATCAAGACACCAGGTTGGTTGTCTGAGTAGGTTGAGAAAACCTGCTCCTTCCTCGTAGGAATGGTAGTATTCCTTGGAATGAGCACAGTCATCACACCACCGGCAGTCTCCAGTCCGAGAGACAGAGGGGTAACATCCAACAACAGAAGATCCTGAACCTTCTCATTGCCCTCGCCACTCAAGATAGCAGCCTGTACAGCAGCTCCATAAGCAACAGCCTCATCAGGGTTGATGCTCTTGCAAAGCTCCTTCCCATTGAAGAAGTCCTGCAACAATTGCTGCACCTTTGGAATTCTGGTAGAGCCACCAACAAGTACAACATCATGTACAGAGCTTTTGTCCATCTTAGCATCCCTCAAACACTTTTCCACAGGTTCCATACACTTCCTGAAGAGATCCATGTTCAATTCCTCAAACCTGGCACGAGTGATCGTCGAGTAGAAGTCAACACCTTCAAACAAAGAGTCAATCTCAATAGTAGTCTGTGCAGTTGATGAAAGGGTCCTCTTTGCCCTTTCACAAGCAGTCCTCAACCTCCTAAGGGCTCTTGGATTACCACTGATGTCCTTCTTATGCTTCCTCTTAAACTCCTGAACAAAGTGGTTCACCATTCTGTTGTCAAAGTCCTCACCTCCAAGGTGAGTGTCTCCGGCAGTGGCCTTAACTTCAAATATACCCTCTTCGATGGTGAGAAGTGAGACATCAAAAGTACCACCACCAAGATCAAAAATCAAGACATTCTTCTCACCAACACTTGTAGCCTTCTTGTCAAGACCATAAGCAATGGCAGCAGCAGTTGGTTCATTAATAATACGCATAACATTGAGACCTGCAATGACCCCAGCATCCTTTGTGGCCTGACGTTGGGAGTCATTGAAATAGGCAGGAACTGTAACAACAGCATTCTTCACAGTTGAACCAAGATATGCTTCAGCTATCTCACGCATTTTGGTGAGGACCATGGAGGAAATTTCCTCAGCAGCAAACTCCTTGTCTTCACCCTTGTAGTTCACCACAATCATGGGCTTGTCACCAGGCCCAGCAATAACCTTAAATGGCCAAAGCTTCGTGTCACTCTGAACAGATGCATCACTAAATCTCCTTCCAATTAAACGCTTAGCATCTGCACCATTCAGAATAACTAGCAAGTGACTAGAAATGAAAAGAAAACAAACTTCACAACTAGTGTTCTGTCCAGAATATTTCAGAATATAAGTGTAATTACTCCACCCTCATATGGCATTTATAATATACGTACTAAGTATACTCATAACATGTAACACTATGTTGGTGCATCATCCACAGCTTACCATCTTCAATTCAAAATCAACTAACAATAGGTTCCAATAATAAATGTAGCTGGTATATCAATCAGAAACCCGAAAAATCAATTGAAAAACACACCTCTCAAGCAATGAACCTAATCTTCTATTTAATATGAATAATCAGTTCAAAACATCAAACCTGGGCACTTATACAAGGGATAAATCGCATCAAGTTACAATCAATATAATTCGGTTAAATACCGAAACAATAATGTCAAAAGCAGTTAACAGGCTTAAAAAAAAAAACCGGCAAATATCAAATCAAGCAAAGCATTAACATTATATAAAGTAGAATCCATTTCCAGTATCATTAAAGACAAACATTGTTATATAATAGAAATATAAATATATAAAAGCATAGAACGCAGATCTAGATGGACTCTAAAAAAAGATTCAAATACTTCGATCTTACCGAATACAGTGTTGATGGGGTTCATGGCGACCTGGTTCTTAGCAGCGTCACCAATCAACCGCTCGGTATCAGTGAATGCAACATAAGACGGCGTCGTCCTGTTCCCTTGGTCATTGGCGATAATCTCAACACGGTCGTGCTGCCAAACTCCGACGCACGAGTACGTCGTTCCGAGATCGATTCCGATGGCTGGACCCTCTCCTTTTCCGGCCATTGTTCAGAGACTTCGAATCAACGAAGAAGAAGAAGAAAGAACGAACAGAAGAAAATAGAGAAATTGCACCAGCGGCGGCTGAAGAAAAGAAAGGCTAGGGCTCTATGGAATGTATATGCGTTGTGAGGCGAATGAAGGAGGGAAGGAGTTTATATAGTGAGGCTTCGCGTGGGAATTCTGATTAGAAAATTCTAGAAGGTTCGTTCCGTTTGAAAAGGAGTAGGGTTTACCGAAAAATCTGTGGGGACGGACGGTGTGGTTTGGTCGCTTTTGAGCGCTGAGCGGTTGGAGTAGAAAGAAGAGACCCCGTTTCCTCTTTTGTGGTTCTAGAGGTTTCCTAACTCTCAAATTGGGAAAATGTTTTTTTAAAAATAAAATAAAAAAATAAGGACAAAAAATTAAGAGTGGTCCAAAATTTCAAAAAATTTTTAAAAGTTGATATTATGTTTGATTTGTTGTATCGTAAATATATTTTTTATATAATTTAATATAATATTTATTATTTTATTTATCAAATTATTTTTAAAAAAATAAAAATAAAATAATCACTTTTCATTTTATTTATTTTCACATATTTACTTTTTATTTTCGTTCTATTTTTACATCCTTTAACCAAATATGTTATGAATATGTTTATTTGTTTTATAGAAATTTTTTTTAAAAAAGTTTTGGATAATATTTTTATTTTTTAAATTAAAATAAAAGACAAAAATCATTTCCATTTTTGTTTCACATTATTATTATTTTACAACTAACAATAGTTTTTTTTTTAATAATGGGCTAATAATATTATTAAAGTTTACCATGAGAAGCATTTATGCCTAAAGTGAGTTGATGTAGAACCTAACTTTAACCTAAAATTATACTTAAATATTTACTTCGGCCCAAATAAAAATTTTGAGAGAGAGATGAAATTTGGTTGAATATTAACTTGTTTATGTAAGCCTAACTAAACATTTTTAAAATGATATATATGTCATCTCAAGCTTAGGTCCAAATTTTTAAATTTAAAAATGTTTAAACGTGCATGTTTGGATTGTTTGGAAGTTTTAGTAAAGATGGAATAGAATGACAACAAATAATCTAAAAAATTATTCACTATCATCCAAAATTTTAAATTTTATGTCCTTTGATTAAGGATAAAATGGAATAGATACATGGTATAATAACAATTATATCTTCTTTAAATTTTAAATGAAATAGAATGATAAAAAATAATTTAAAAAATTATTCATTGTCATCCAAAATTTTAAAATTTACCATTAAGGATAAAATGGAAGAGATAGATGGTATAATAATAATAATAATAATAATAATAATATCTTCTTTAATTAAAAATTTACTAAAATCATACTTAAGGTAATATTAAAAAATAATTATAATCTATTTCATTTCATTCCATTAATTATGTTTTTTTTTTGTTCTTATTGAATCCATGTTATTTTTTTACTTTTCTAAAAAAGCCCAACCTCAATCCTATGAACTAATCTCCTCTGCATTGCCATCACTGTTATTACCCAAGTCTCTGCCCCTGTTTATTACATCACAAAATACCGTTTTGTCACACAATCTATCATTTATCACATTTTTTTAACATAATCCAGACAAAAGAAAAAACTTTGAATAATTTTATAATGAGATAAATAATTAAAAAGATTTAATATTTTTAAATTTTATTTATTTACAAAGCATATAAAGCTTCAAAAACTTCAGTGTAAATGATTAGTTGTTACTCACATGATCAATCAAAACATTTGATTACATTTATTTTTCACTTCAACTTGAATTAATTATTGTCCTACTATTCACTGCCATTTTTATTTTGGTGAAATTATATTTCGTTCTTTTAAAATATAATTTATAAAAAGAAAAATGTTACTTTATTATTATTATTATTATTTTCATGGGATAAGCATGTATTACAAGGTAAAATAAATTCTACTTCTCCGGAAGCTTACTTTAATTATAATTGTAGTGCATGAAGTTCAAAATCAATCAAAACATCTCATTCGACTTAAAAGAGGAAAAAAAAACTTGTTAAAGAATTTGAATGGAATAGTCATAATAATAGAAACTTCACACACAACCACACCCTACAACAAAAATTTGGGTTGATTTTTGAATATGTTAATGAAAATTAATGTTGAATAATAAACTAAAATATTTCTTAGTTATGTCACCCATAAAAAAATTGTTTTGATGGAAAATGTTGTGAAAAATCATGATCTAATATAATTTGGGCCTAAATCATCATTATTAATTTGGATCAAAAAAGTGTTTATTCTGAAAAATGTCACTGGGCTGAACTCTTTTATCTGGGCCAAAATTGTTCAATACTTTATTTTATTGGGTCAAAACCATTATTAGGCAAGACTTCTATATTTGTTGGGCCAAAAGAAAATGTCCATGGTTAGCAAATCACTAGGCTCAAAATCTTCGAGATACTGGGACTGTTATGGCTGGCCCATATGAACTGAAAACATCAGTAGTTGACTTTTTCCCATCTTTGTTTATGTGGCAAAAGTGCTACTGTCCAAGAAGCATTATCCAAAAGTCAAAGCCGATTTTTTTTAATTATAAATTATTGTAATCTTTAACTTGATATTTATTTTAAAGATTAAGATCCCAACCTATACCTTGGCTTAATTGAAACAATAGTCTTAATGGATGGAACAATGTCGATGAATGTCAGGATTGTGGATAATTGAACCCCCTCCCCCCCAAAAAAAAAAAAAGCAAGTAAAATGATTGATAAAACAAAAAAAATTTACCTGGCCAGGATATAAGGAACAAAGCACCCTGGATTTGATACCCTGTCAACTTTGACATCAATAATATGAACAATAGCCATATTTTCCCCACAAATAATGGGATGATTCTGTCCCTTCTCACTTGACACATTTTATTGATAGTATAGAAAATTTCGGAACAAACCATTAAAGGAGAAGCACATAAAAGACAAAGGTAGATTGCAAACAATATGAAAATTTTTGAATATTATTGTAAATAATATATTTATGTTGATGTTAATAACTCTTCAAAAATAACCTTTTAGAATCTCTTTTTGTGTTCTAATGGCATATACCTTACAGCTCCTATAGGATTATATTATATAATTATGTAAATTATTATTTTTATTTATGTTTGTTATAACTTTTAAGTTGATATTTATGGTTGAAAGCATATAAATAAATGCTTATGTACTAAGTATATTAGACCTTAAGTGAATAAGAATTATTTTCTTCCTTTTCATCCCAATTTTCTCTCTTGTTCTTGTTAAATTTTTGATATTTTCATTAGTTTTATAACACATTATCACCATGCGTATATGACAAATTAGTGTAAGGCGTCAATCATTGAAGTTTTTTGTTTATCACATTAAAGTATAAAAACTTTTTGTTTTTACTTTATATTATCTATAGATTTAATATTTTATATTATCTATAAATTTAAAACTTATTTATATTTATAATATGATTATCAATTTGATATTGACAAATGTCTTAAAAACTAAAAGGCTAAACAGATTAAATAGTTTGCAGCCACCTTACTTTTGGTTCTGATTAGTTTATAACTAATGATTACATTGTTTAAATGAATAAGGCATATATGTAGAAAAATTTGTGGCATATTTTGATGAATTTGTAATTATAGCTTTGAAAGCTAATCATTTATGAATTTCATGCTACTAAAAAAGTTTTGGAAACTCTTTAAACTCAACATATTTATAAGCAAGTTAATAACTACTTATGACTTATGCACACATTAATTATTAAAGGTCAATAATGATTAATCATAGTTATTGAAATAAAATTATGAGCAATTGCAACAATATACCTAGAAGCCATAAAAATAAATGGTCATAATTTTTTTAAACTTAAAAATGTCAAAAGTGGTCATGAATCCTATAAAATTATAAATGTTGAATGGTCATATTGTGATAGTTATATGTTTTATTATGACAATTTATGTGCAAATTTAAAGATCCTAATAGAAAATATCGACCATTAACCTTTATTATGATAGATTACAGAAGTGAAATGTATTTATTTTATACTTTAATTTTTAATCTTTATATATGTATAATTAAATTCTTTATATGTTACTTGAAAAAAATATATATCTTATATGCATGTGACACATGAGTTAAGAAAATTATGACTCTTCATGAATTTATTGTGCTTATTTTTTTATGAGAATAATATATATTATAAGCATTTGATGTTGAATTTATTATTAATCTGAAAAATACTTTAAAGGAAGGAAATTAAACATTCTTGCATATTTATCTTTATTTCTAGGCAATTTATGACAATTAGGCATAAAATATCCTATAAATAGACCCCCAATCCTTAGAATAATTTAAAGGAAGAATACATGCACAAAAAGTAATGATCTTTCCAAAGGATAAATATTATAAAAATATGCACAAGAGAATTTTAATTACTACATATTTTATATTTTGAATGTACTCCTACAATAGAAATATTAAAGCATATTATTAATGAGTAGTAAAAATGTATAACAATAATATATATATATATATATATATATAAAATGTGTTAGTTGAAGAATTACGCATAATAAAATATGATTTAGTTATTGAAGAACTAAATGAAGTTTTCTTATTTTATGATTGGACACAAGATCCATCAAGAACACATTTATTTCACAAATAGTACATAAAGATGAAAAATATTTTTTCGAGTGATGCTAATGTCAATACAATGTCAAGTAATACAACACTAATTGAAAACACTAAAAGAGCTACTATATTATCATCTAAGAAGATAAAGTTTATTATTGACAATACATTTTTTTTCTACTAAGTCTCAAAAAAATTTATTAAGCTTAAAAAACATATGCCACAATGAATATCATATTGAGACCATGAATGAAAAAAAAATTGAATATAGACATATCACATCTTTTGTAGTTAGAAAAAAATGTATATTAGAAAAGTTATCTATCTTGTCTTCTAGTTTGTAATATATAATTATTAGTACAATTGAAATATATATTATAATAAACCAGAAATTTGCTAATTTGAATATATTTATTATTTGTCATATTGATTAGTTAAACCATTTGGATAATTTATGATGTGAAAAATTATTGAGAATTAAGATAGACATCCCTTGAAAAACTAAAAGGTTTATCATGCACTACAAAAAAAAAAGATTTAATTGTCATTGTAAGTTGCTAGTAAATGCTATTTTCCATTTAAAAAAAATATTCAATGATGACATAAAAAAATTGCCACTACTAAAAGTATACTTTTAGTAATGACACAAGATCACTACTAAAACTAACTTGGTCGCTATTAAACTTTTGCAAATTTTTGGTACCAAGACAATTAGTGGTGAATCTACATGTTGTCACTAAAAAAGCTTGCAAAATTTTTTTCCCAATAAAAAAAATTTTCCCAATAAAAAAAATTTTGGTGTCAAGACTTTTAATGGCAACCCTGAAGTATTGCCACTAAAAGTGACTTTTAGCGGGGATCTTGGATCACCATTAAAGACTTTGAATATTTTTTCTTGTAAATAAAAATTTTGGTGTAAAAACCTTTAGTGACAACCTTGGGATGTCCCCACTAAAAGTGAGTTTTAGTGGCGACTATGGATCATGACTAAAACCAAACAAATTTTTTTGGAGGAAACACATTTTGGTGCAAAAACCTTTAGTAACAACCCTGAAATGTTGCTATTAAAAATGAGTTTTAGTGGTGACCCAAACTAAAAGCATACAAATTTTTTGGAGGGAATAAAAATTTTGGTGTGGAAACCTTTAGTGGCAACCTTGGTATGTTGGCCACTAAAAGTAAGTTTTAGTGGTGACTTTGGATCGCCACTAAAAGTAATGTAAATTTTCTATAAACTTTCAAAATAAAGCATGGTACGATTCAAACCTAAGTCATGTATATATAATGTTAAAGTGCTTGACCATTGCTCCCAAAATGCACTTATGATATATTAGTACAAACTATTATAAATGCAAAAATAACAATATGTGATATAAATATATTCTTAGCATTTATTTCTTAATTTCTTATTGAGAATATATTTAATATATTTACAAAATTAAAATAAATTATCTAATTTTTTTTAGTTATTTTTTAATCTAGTTTTATAAATTATCTAATCATTAATCAAAAAGTAAAAAGAAACTAAATAGATAATTCTATTATAATTGATAGCATGAAGACTCAAACCAAAACCCTGTGGCAAATTACAAGTGTTTTTAATCAATCATGCTTTGCATTGTTTGATATATACAAATTCTTAAATAAAATAATATAATTAAAATGCTTTTTTATGTTTAAAGTAAAAAAGTTCAAATTTGAGGTAGTAAATGACTTTTTTTTAGAAAAAAATAATTGAGCAACCCACAGGTTACCATCATGTCTGTCTCAAAAAAATATCCAAAATAGAAAAAATCCCAATCAGAACATCAAATTTTAAGTTATCGCAATTTGAAGCTTTAGTCTTTATATCTACATTTCTTTATATTTTCTCCCTCGAATCTATATATTTTTTCATGTCCATGACGTAGATCTTGAAAAAAAAAAGTATCAAAAGGAGTAGTTATATGTTTAAAATAGTTAAATGGATACAAAGTTTTAAGGATATATATTTGCTTTAGATATGCTTCCTTCTTCTCTTAAATTCAGTTTTTAGAGTTATCTCATCATTAATCAAACATAAAAAATAAATCAAATAGATAATTTTATTATATTCATTTAATTTCTAAATAGATAATTACAAATTACAAGTTCATTAAAATAATTGAACATCTGTCAAGGTTGCTTTTTCAGGCTCCTTTCCTCTCTCACTTTTACACTCTTCACTTTCCTTATGCACATCCTAACCTTACTTCCAATCCCCTTCATCCTCGCACTTGAACCATCAACTTCACCATCGTGTAAGGTCTATCACTCCATCACTCCTGTTTCTCTATCTAAGGAAAAATCATTGGTTGTTAGTTTCCTTATATATGAATTATTGATCATTTCTTTTTATTTATTCTTTATCTAGTTTTATGAGTTATCTAATCATTCATTAATCAAAAATAAAAAATAAATTAAATAGGTATTATTATTTTATTATTTAATTTTTAATATAGATGATAATTATTAAAAGATAGATGTAATATGAATTAAATTAGAAAGTTTAAACTAATGATAACTAGATAAATTTAAAATAATAAAAAATAAAATATAAATAGATAAATTTAGTTTCGTATGATAAAGTCTTTTCAATTTTTTTGGACTAAAATGTATATAATTCTTTAAACTTTGCACATACCCTCCTTCATCTTTTAAAGTTTAAAATGAACCCCTATGTTTCCACTTTTTGACCAGCAGCCCCTTGTCGTTGCTATTTTCATTCTATCACTAAAAAAATTGTTATATTAGATAAGATGAAGACATGTGGCATCTTACATGGAATTTAGATTATTCTAGTAATTTTTTCCACCCAACTTAATTGAAGGGCCAAAATGTCATTCTCCCTTTAAAGTAAACGCATAACGTCACTGATCACAGCCACTGCCTGCTCTCTCTCTCTTTCATTCTTTTCCTCTGTAAAACACACAGCCTTTCTCAGAGGATGGGACGGTGTTGCAATTAGATCCAACTTTGATTCTGTTATATTGACCTTCGATTAAAAGTATTGGACCTTACAAGAGATCAAGATATGATCTAATTTGTTATTTTGCAGTTAGATGATTTGTTATTTTGCAATTAGATCCAACTTCAATTCCACCGTATCGACCTTCGGTCAAGAGTATTGAACTGATCAAGATAGAATCTGATTCATTATTTTGCAGTTAGATGATTTGTTATTTTGCAATTATTTTCTAACTTCAATTTCGCCATATCAACCTTCGACCTTTGGTTCCGCCATATTGATTGTCATTGATGTTTCATTTTAAGTGAGGAGGATGAAAGATCTAAGTCATTACTTTGCAGTTAGATGCACGTGCAGCATTGAAGGAACCCATAGTCATAGCAAAAGTAGATGCAAACAAGCTTACCCATCTTGCCAAAAAGTATATGGAAAATGTGTGGTTTTCTATGGCAATTATAATTAGAGCTATTTATTTTTTTAGTGTATAATCATTTAGTCAATTAGGATGCACATTTCTCTTTTTGTAACTACTCATGAACAGTCCTTGTTGGCCGGTATGTGGGTATATGTTGTAACAAAATTCTCCAATATGAAATGAATTTTTTTGTTACTTATTTGTTGGTTTTGTGTGCTGGATATATGGATCTTTTTGTAATATAATTATTGGCTTAAGTCCTCGTTAGAATCTTTTTGTTTGCAAGGTAGGTATATGCTACTATCATCTTACCACTGCATTACTGCATAACATGAGTTTGCACATTGCACTTGATGTATTTAATGAAACAAAGAAGTTAGTAATATCATCAAGCACTTGGTTTTGATTCTTTTATTCATTGATAAAAACATTCATTGATGTCTTCTTGATGCGAGCCGGAAAGGCTTCTTTAGACACTAACCTTTTCTAATCACATTGCAGCTGCACTCAATAATGCCAATCAAACTTTTACCACCTCTTAACTTTCAAGTATCTATTACAACTACACTACTTTGATAGCTTTAGTTTGGTCATCGACAAACTTCTCACATTCACAAAGACATAAAAAATATAAGGCTTAGTAGTAATTTAGAATAACATTAGCTTTGGTTGGTGAGAGTTTGTTACTGTCACCATTATTTTAAAAACTAGACCAAATCAACTAGTTTGACCAATTAGACTGAGAATCAATCTATGATTCAGTTCGATCAACCCCTAAAACCAAATTGCTTTAGAACAGGTCAAGAATTGATAAGAATTAAAAAAAATTAATTGGGTCATTAGTTAAATTGATTTGAAAAATTATTTTGTAAAAGTAACAACTAAAATTTGAACACACGACCCTCCAACAAGTGGTAAGCCTTTTGCCATTTGAACTACAAATCTCTTTCAACAATATTAAACATTTTTTAATATATATAAACATCTTAATGAAACAATATAATAAATAATTATATATATATATATATATATATCATATATATATAATATAAAGATATCTAAACTAATATATATTATTTGTAATTATATTCTTAATTTGATTAATTTTTTTAATTTATGATTTCTAAACCCTTTGCTTTTTTATTTTTTAATGATAAATAGAATCTTAATATAATTTAGAAACCTCAAAAACTCAAAATTAAATATTCTTAAATTTTAATTATGAGTAATTTTTTTAATTAAAAAATGACTTCTCAAACTTTTAAGAAATATAAAATTAGTAATAAAATATTTAAAATTTAGTAATATTTATTTGTTATATCAAAATTTTAATATATCTATAATTATCACCTATTTAATTATAGTTTAACCACAATTAAACTATTAAATTGTGAACTAATGTCTCTGTTAATTCAATGACTAGTTTAATTTTAAAAATATTGACTATCACCAATTGTTATCATGCGAGGTATTCATAAGTGTTCAACAACAAATAATCTTAACTATTTTTGTTTAAGATGAGGAAGGTACCAATATAATAGGAAAGTTTGCTACCTTCTTGCCTAATTTTCATTCACTATTATCTTCTACTTGTCCAAATCGTAAAACTATCCTAAAAAAAATGGAAGACATGAGAATAACTTATCCTATAGTGCTTCTCTAATTGGAGACATTCACTGATAAAAACACTTAAATTTGACATATGGGATGGCCACCATTTTTCTTCATATCAGAGGGTCCTATTCTTCTAATGCTTGTTCGCATAGCAATTTCTTCAAGAAATTTGATGAGATGACGTCTACACAATATGAATACATTAAATCATTGAACCCTCATAGCTAATAAAACACATTAGCATAAAAATACATCAGATGCACTTATTTTATTGGAAAAATATTTTCAAGTTTTCCATTAGGCAAAAAAAAATCATGTTATGAAGAAACATTGTGATCAAGCTTGTGCAAGTGTTTCATATAATGATTGTACTCGCGTTTGGTTGGTGCCTTGTATGCATTTCGAAGCTCATCCTTTTAGGTTCTTCCCCTTGTATTTGAGCTTGAAGTTGGCATATAAATGCTTAGTGCAAAACCTAAGCTCACATTCTATTACCTTGAGCACCTCCTGCAACTCTTATAAATCTTTTTTTTTTAAAACTTATGTTAGTGATAATAATAATAGTAACAATAAGAAAAAAAATTTGACAAAATTGAAAATGAATAACAGTGCCAATTTATAAAACTGCATCAAGTAAATCATTCAAGGGAAATATCAACAGATATAAATGGCAATAGTGTAGTACTAATGAAGTTTATTCATAAAATTAATGCAGTACAAATGCAAATGGAAATAGTGCAACAATGGTAAAAAAATAGTAGTGCAGCACAGTGTAGTTCATTCATAGTAGTATAGGTCCAAAAATACAAAGGATTAAAAACAATAGTGTAGTACTTATGAAGAAACAATAGTACAGTACTTATAAAATTCTAGATTAAACATTATTTATCTTGTTTAGGAGATTTGATCTCAGAAAGGGCCCTATAATTTCTTATTCTATATGAATTTATTTAATTCCAAACATAATTAGTTTATATAAAAATAGATAAACTAAAGGGTTAAAAACAAGAGTGCAGTACTTATGAATAAACAAAAACAAAGAAGAGTGTGGGCCTGTTTGATTTGATTCTGCAGAACAATTTTTTTGTTTTCAAGAACAAAAAAACAAAAAAACCTGTTTGATAATGTGTTTTTAATGAAGTGTTTTGTAAAACAAAAAAACAAAATTTTGTTTTCAAAAACAAAAAACTCAGAACACTTTTTAAGTGTTCTGTAATTTTTGTTCTATAGAATCAGGTAAAAAACAGAAAACAATTACTTTTTAAAATAATGATTCAAACAGATTTTTTAATTTTTTTGTTCTAAAAAACTTGTTCTTGAAAACATATGTTTTGAAAACATTAAAACAAAAACAATTTCAAACAGGCCCTGTAGTTCTTTAGTGTTATATAGTACATCCATAAAACTACCATGAATCTTTCACCAAAGCAACAATGTACTTACCAAGCAATGGAAATCAATATAATTAACCACAATTTAGAAAATGAATGTGTAAAAAAAAAAACACTAAATATGAATCTTTCACCAAAGTGCAACACAGTACATTCATATAAAAATACATATAAATGCTTGTATAGGCTTACTTTGATTAGTCTATATATAGTTGTGCCCAGTAATATCTTTTTTATCCTTTTATTGAAGTTTATAGAAAATAAACATAAGGTAAATTAACATGACTAAAGAATTAAAAAAATAAAAAAAAGAACTATGGATTAGTATAGAATTTTATATGCATATATAAGAAGCCAAAGGCAAGATAATTTTCTTGATACATGGGACTCTATATACAAATATATGAGTGGAGCGATAGGACCACAAATACAATTTTTCTATTTCTTGTAACCATTAGAAAATGGTTTTCTCATTCAACAAAAGGCAAAATTACTAACACTTTTTTTTTGTTTAAAATAGTAGATTCAATTTTACTTTATTTGCTAATCTAGAATAACATCTTTTAAGTGTTTACCTTTGCCAAATGCTTCAATAGACTTGAGGGATGAGGAATTCCACTGTAGGGTCTACATGTTGTAGTTGATGGATTGTTTATAGTAAGACCTTAAATCATGGTTCTCAATTGGGAAGTAGGGAATGCTGAAATTAGTGAGAGCAAGCATGCTTCAAAGGATGATAAGTTGCAAAGGCAGAGTGCTTAAAGTTTTGTTTTGTGTTAGAAAGCAAGTCAAAGCTTTCATGCGAATGGAATTTAAAGAGACATCAAATAGAGGATATGCATAAGAATTGAGGGTGCTATGCGTTTTGCTTCATTGTTCAATGACTTATTTGGCCCTTTAGTTAGTTGCAATTTTAGTTTAGAAAATCATTAAAATAATCTAAATTTCATGTAAGATGCCACATGTCCCCATCTTATCTGACATGGCAATTTTTGTTAGTAAGTGATGACTTCCAATATTTTGTATTATTTATAGTTAATTGGATTTAATTTGGGAGTCATCCATTAGAGTTTTAGTGGGATTTATTCATTATTTGTAAGTAATTTTTCAAATCAAAAGTGAAAGAGAGAAATGAAGTTAATTGTGAATAATTATGATTGAGTAGATATTTCCTTAATAGAAAATATTTCTTATTTCAGAATTTTATTCAATGATAAGCTCCAGGCAAAGAAGTGGTTTCTTTATCTGAAGATGTAGCCGCTAAATTTGGCGTCAAAACTCTGCGTTTTGATTAATGAGGATACAAAACATGAATTGCAGCTAGGTTTTGGGGCATTCTGTGGCAAAGGAGGATTTTGAACGTCCAAGAGGCATTTTTGGGTGGTCTTTGGAGGTTTTTCAAGTTTGGAGGAGTGAAGGAAGAGGAAGAATCAAGAGGGAGCTCAACTTTCTGCATTTCTCTCATCCCTTTGTTTGCTTTTTCTGCTTCTCTTCATCTTCTCCATGTATTTGATTAGGATTCACTATAGATTTAGCTATGTGTAGCTAAACTTCTCTTTACTTAGAGCACTATGAACTTGATGTGAACTAAATCTTTATTTTTCTTGTCGATTGTAATGATTGGAGCTTTGTGTATCTTTCTTTTGCTTAATGCTTTCTTAGGGATTGGCCATCTCTTGGAATTGATTTGGGTAATTGGAATTTACCTTGAAAAAGGAATTCTAATTGGACCTAAGAGTTGGATAGATTAAGGTAGATTATTCTAATTTGTAATTGGGATAGAAATATACCTAATTGCCTTAATTGGTTTGTAGAGGGTTATGGTTTGTAATGTACTCTAATATAATTCTAAGAACACTTAGATTTTAGGGAAGAGTAGGGTTATAATTACATCAACGGACGGTTATAGTTTATGAATCTCTTAACCCACAAGGTGATAATTAATTGCAATTGAACAAGTAATTAAGTTCTAGTAAGTATCAAGGGAATAGTGACTCTAGGTAACTTCAAAACCTTGGATTTTTGTCTAAATTTTCTTTGCCAACCAAGTTTTCTTTAAATTGTTTTTAGTTGAAAATTAGTTTTAAATCATGAATTGTTTAATTGGTAGCTTAAAGTGGATGAAAGTGGGTTGTGCATTGCCTAATTACATTTAAGTCATTCCTCGTGGGAACGATACTCATACTTATCACTGAACTACTTGATCCGATCCGTGCACTTGCGGAAACACATATAATTTTTTGTGGTCAGTAAGATAATGGAAATAGTAATGGCAGGGGGTTATTGGTCAAAAAATGAAAACTTAAGTGGTTCATCTTAAACTTTGAAAGGTAAGAGTTATGTGCAAATCCAAAGTCTGAGGGGTTATGTATAGTTTAGCTTTTTTTTTCTTCATATCTATCATATTTTATTAAAAAACTTCAAAGAACTATTTTGTATAAAAAAAATCAATTAAATTCACATTTTAATTGTAAAAAATTTATAAAATTTCTTTTAACTAAAATGCATGAAACCCTGTGTTTTAGTGAAAATATAAAACACAAGTTCAAAGTTCTTTGATTATAGCTTCACTCTTTTTTAGTCGTCTGAGCCCACTTGTCTCATAAACCCTTGAGTTCTACTTCCTCTATCCAAAGACTCAACCACCTTCTCTGGCAATAGTGACAACAACGAGAGCGATGACAACAATTAGCCTTTTTTTTTCCTTTGGTAATGATTCCATCTATTGGTACAGTCTTCTTCACCCTTCTTGGTTCCTGGTTTCTTCGTCTTCTTCATTTTGCTAGGTAGCATTTTAAGATATCCTTCCTTTGTAGTGTTTCTTTGATTGTATCTATACTAGGCAGCATTCCTCTTTAGCCATTTTAGAGTCAAATCAACTTGTCAAGGGATGATTAGTTACTGAAATTTACCTTTTCTCAGGCCTTTTTGATTTTGCAGTTTAATATAATTTTTTATTTTGGAAATTTTTTCTATTTTATAGATCTAGATGATGACTCTTAATCTGAAATGGGAAACGAATATTACAAGTATTTTTTTATTTATCAAAATTTTCCCTTTTGCCCTATCCTTTTCCTTTAAACCTATTCCTTGGTTTGTTTCTTCTTTCTCTCTTTTTATTCTTTGAGTTTCAAGTTTGAATTTGAATTTGTTAATTAGAGTGCCTTCTAAATGCTTACTAAAATGCTTCTTTGAGGTTTAAGGAGAAGTGAGCTTCAAGTTTGGTGTTGAAATCCTTAGTAAACAACTGCTAACACAAAGATAAAACATTAATTAATTTGAGCTTTGACTTTGATTTATTTTTTTATTTTTTCATTTTTGTTCATATGGACTAGAAGCTTCCTCCTATTAATTGATTAGTAATGTAATAATGGCATTTTTGTTCCTTTTTGATAGAATATTTGTGTTCTTAGCCAATCTATGTGTATATAGCATGAGTTTTTTTGCCTTTGAGATTTGATTGCCTTTATTTTCACAAATTGATATTTTTCTTGTGCAAAAGGACCACTTCTTTATTTGCTATTAAAAGCACAAATTAAATGCATATGCTACTTAAATATATAAACTATGAGCCCCTTATTTGATCTTATGTTTTTATTTGTTTAACTTTATCAAATATTGTTTCTTGTATTTAAGTTTAACTTAGTTTTTTTAAAATAATTTGTTCAACTTTCATTATATTGCTTAACGTTAATTAAGTTTAGATTTTATACTAATACAATATTACGATGTAGTGAGTGGTTGCCAAACTAAAAAGCTTCCTGACTAAGGCCTCCTATATGTGTAATATCACACTTACTCTCATTTGTTGCTGAAGGGATATCTACAAGTCAAATATCTTAGGGATAATTTAATAGGTTGTGGTTCAAGTTGTTTTGTCAAATGGTACAGTTTAACACATTGGTAGAGCATTAGGTGAATTACGTAAGAGAAAACCTATTTATTTCTTAAGTTTATTATTTCAACACTTGATATTGCAAATTTTCTTTGTCTAACCATTCACTTAAAAAAAAGAAAACCCTTTGATGCTTCATTATTTAATCTTTGGACCTAATTTATGTTTGTTATCTTTTTCATTATAGATATGTTCAAAATATCATTATATGGAGTGATTTTATGGGCTCATCTTAACTTATGTACCTCAAACTTTCAATAACATTAAATTAATCAATCATAAGTGGTTTGCTTGAATGAGATGTATTAAGTACCTAGAAACTCCATACCTTCAAGGTTCCAAAAATCTAACATTGTCAAACTTATAATTTTCTGCTTTATAACATCAAAGTAAGAGTTCCTAGACTTGGGTGATTCCTAAAATTTTGCTTTCTTCCAAATCTCTTCAATTAGATCTTTTGCCCAAAACTCCGCATACCTAAACCATAGTTTAGAACTAAAGGAACAATTCCCAACATGCCATAATAGCCCTGTAAAGAAATGATTGTAAAATTGCATAGTGACATCAAAACACACTTTGTAACTCATAAGTGGCCTAAAAAAAAAATTCTACAAGGCCATTTAACCTTTAGCCTCTTCCAACACTTACACCTAAATGAACATGACTAAACTTAAAGTTCCTTTAAAATAGAAGAATTTCAGGTTTTGGCCCCCCTAGCACATCCCTTAAATGCACAACATATAAATGACAACAAAATTATAATTACCATACCTAAATATAACTATGCTTCTCCTAAATTCAACAAAACCATTTGAGCAACTTTCAATTATCTAAAGAACTTTGCTTAAACCCAAAAATCACCATAAAAGCCTTTGTAGCAAAATGTGACCATCTTATATCTCTCTTTTCTCACTAACTCTAAGACCAACACTTATAGCTTCTTGCCATTTAGGTTCTACCTACCCAAAATTTTCAATTAGGATTCAAACAACCCCAAATCACCTAAAACAATCTTATATTCCTAAAATAAACTTGTTCCAAGTCTAAGCTTCCTAAAATAAACAATCTTATATAAGTTAAATGAATGGTGGCAAATTGGTAATATACAAAAGATAAAAGCTACTTCAATGTTTTATACCTTGATTATATACATAAAATATATTTGGAAGAGGTTCCTTTCAACAACTTTTTTGTTGTTAAGGCATTAGATTCAATCATATCTAATCTGCCTTTTTGCTAACATGTTAAGGAATATATTAGTAAAGTTTTAGTTATGTTTTAGGTTTATTTGCCAAGTAGAGATTAATTTTTGAATTGAGCATTATATTGTTGAAAATTTTTCTATTGAGCAACCTATCATGTTGATTTTGCTAAATTTACTAAGACTTTGTTTGGCTACATTGAGCCATGATTTTTGGCATTCTTCTTGGTTAGTATGTTAGGAATCATATGTAATTTTTTTTAGGTTTTTCAAGCTTGGTTTAATTGGTCAAATACATGTATTTCCAAATATAAGTTAGAATGCCCTATTTTTAATGTTTCTTGGCTGTAATTCAACTTTGTGAATTTTTTAGGAATAATATAGACATGATTTTGCTCTAAGACTTTTTTATACAAGCTTTTCCATATGTTTAGTTATATAAATAATTTTTTTGGGTAAATTTTGAAGATCATTTCATTGTGTTTTTGTTAGCTTTTTCCTAGACTATACAAATGTCCTGTTTAGTGGTTTTTCTAATTTTTGGCTTTCTTGTTTGATTTTTTTGTGTT
Organism: Erythrophleum ivorense; assembly: GCA_026724425.1. Taxonomy (NCBI): domain Eukaryota; kingdom Viridiplantae; phylum Streptophyta; class Magnoliopsida; order Fabales; family Fabaceae; genus Erythrophleum; species Erythrophleum ivorense. Next base: position 12,270,746 of record JAIUCV010000008.1, read on the forward strand.
GGTTCTTATGGAATTTTTTACTAAAATTTGGCATGAGAGTTCTTTTATATGTTTGTTTTGTTGAGAAAAATTAGCTTTAGTTGGGAACATGTTAGCTATGCCTTTTTTATTATGGATTATGTATGATTCAACATTCTTATCATTTATTTATTTTTTCTATAGGCACTTCAGACAAGCTAGATAAATTTGTCTCAAGTCTAGAATTGATCTAAGTAAATGTAAGTGATCAGCATGTTAAATTTTAAAAATATTTTGTATTCATTGTTTATTCTATGTAGTGTTAATGGAGCGCCTAATAGATATAGAATAATGAAATTGTTATTCGAAGTTGAAGCTTATTCATGTTGTGTTACTTTTATGCTCCTGTGAGCCAATAGGGACACTATCAATTTTGAAACTCCTTTTTGATTTGCTTTACTTTGCCTTTTGTAAAAGAAAAAGTAAAGTGGCTATTTTGATTTGGATTTTTTAATGTGCCTTCATTTTGTTTTACTTTAGTTTTGTATGATGATAGGTAAAACTAATAATATTATGGAATTGATTGGGAGTTTGAATTACTTTTTTTTCCCTTTTCATTGCCAAACTAAAAAATTGAAGCATATATTTTAATGTATTGGCTGCCTTGCTAAGTTTAAATTTAAATTTGATAGTGTTGAGTATGAAATTAGATTAAACTTTAATTAGGCAACTAGAAATATGAAATAAATTTAGAAAAAAAACTCTCTAGTGGTGACTACATTCATCATTAAAATCTTTTTTAAACTAAGAAAACTTTAGTCTTTTCTAAAAGTACCTTTTTTGGTGACACTTGAGGCCACCACTAAAAGGGTATGTTTGACTTTATTACTGACGGTGCTTTAATGGTGACTATTGTTGCCATTGAATGCTCTTTTTAGTGGCAACCTCATGTGTTGTCACTAAAAAGGTAATTTTAGCGGTGATATTGTCGCCAGTAAAAGTCTTTTTTTAGTGGTGACTTTCTACAAAAGGCAAATTAATGGAGTTTCAATGGTGACAGTTGTTGCCATTAAATAGTCTTAGGATGGCGATTTTTGTTGCCATTAAATGTTATTTTTTAATAACTGCTTTTTTTGTTGCCAACAAAGACCTTTTATTTTAGGGATATTAACCTGACCTAATGGCAACATAAAACTAATCAATGGCAACCTTTTGACTTTTATCCTTGACAAAAGTTGCAGCTAAAAGCTTTTTTTTTTGTAATGATGAAGAACTAAAAGATTTTTTAATTCAAAGAATTCTTATATGCTGCTTGTTCTTAAGGAAAATTGGTTACTAGACCATTACTAGCTAAAGTTAAGACTAAATCCATTGCATTTTTAGAATGAATCCAAGATGATATATGTGGGCCTATTCATTCACTATGTGGACCATTCATATATTTTATAATTTTGATAGATGCGTTTATAAAGATGGTCACATATGCGTTTATTATCAACTCACAATTTGACATTTGTGAGATTATTCACTTAAATAATTTGATTAAAAGTATAATTTCTAAATTATGCATTCAAGATAATTCGCCTTTATTTAATGCTAGTGAGTTTACATCTTAGAGTTTCAATAAATATTGTATGTCTATAGGAATAATAGTAGAAAAGTCTGTTGCCGATGTTCATACACAAAATGATCTAGTAGAATCCTTTATTAAATGGCTCCAATTAATATCTAGACCAATGTATACGAGAACAAAACTTTCCATTTTAACATGGGATATGTGATTTTACATGTGGCAATACTTATAAGCATCAAATCGACAAGTTATTATAAATTCTCCCTATTACGGTTGACTTTTGGTCAAGAGCCAAATGCTTTCCATCTTAGAATTTTTAGATGTGCGATATATATTCTAATTGATCCACCACAATGCACAAAGATAGGTCTCTAAAGAAGGTTGGGAATATATATTAGTTATGAATCTCCTTTTATAATTAAATATCTTGAATCATTAACTAGAGATTTATTTACGACATGGTTTTCTTATTATCATTTTGATGAAACAATTTTCCCAACATTAGAGAGATAATAAATATCTAGAAAAAGAAATTATAGAGAATACATTATCATCTCATCTAGATCCTCACACAAAGCAATGTAAATAAGAAATTTAAAAAATGATTCACTCACAAAACATTATAAATCAACTGCTAGATGAATTTATTGAACTAAAAAGAGTTATCAAATCTCATATGCTAGTTAAAAATGCTCTAATATGAATTGATATCCCAATCTCAGAATTAGTTAGTGCAAATGAAATTTAGCCACACCTGAAGTGCAATGGAACAATTAGTTTCAAAAATTCTTAAAAAATGAAAGGAGCAAATAATTAAGATAATCATATTTAAGAAGAGGGTTCTTTAGAAGAGACTTATGACATAACTAATTAGAAAACCGTAGAAGAGGTTCATGTACTTGAAAAATAATGACAATAATGATAATGAAGAGATTTTAATCAATTATTTCACTATAGGAAAAAAGGTAGAACCAGAAAAATATAGTCGTTGATAGCATTTTTTCAAATAGTATTGTTTATTCAAATAATAAAATAGAATGAGGATTTGAACCTAAATTTGTCAAAGAATGTTAACATAGAGATGATTGGCTAAACTGAAAAGACATAATTTAGGTATAATTAAATTCACTTTCATGTGGGAGTGCAACTATATCATGGCATTCCATATAACAAACTTTAGCTACTACCTTATAAAATCATGCAGAAATAATTTTTGTATATAAGGTCAATTGAGAATGTCTTTGTCTAAAGTTAGTAACCTAAGGGGTCTGAAAGATGTATGGTTTATGTTTAGTACAAAAGATTCCAACAATATTATATGAAGATAATGCAACTTGTGTACCTCAATTAAAAAGAGGGTACATCAAAGGAGATAAAATAAAATATATTTCACCAAAATTCTTTTCACTCATGATCTTTAAAAAAATGATGATATAGATATTCAACAAATTTGTTCATATGATAATCTAATATATTTATTTACTAAAGCATTACTGACTACCACATATAAGAAGTTAGTAAATAGTATTGAGATTTGCCAATTCAAAGGCATAAAGTGACGTTATCATTAGGAAGATTAAATGATGCACTCTTCTCTTTTTAACCAAGTTTTTGTCTCATTGAGTTTTTCTAGTAAGGTTTTTAATGAGACATCTTATCATTGATATATAAATACTGTGTATACTTTTTCCTTTCTCAAGTTTTTCTCCAACTTGGTTTTTTCTAGTAAGGTTTTAATGAGATACATCATTTAATATTGGACATCTAAGGGAGAGTATTGTTAATAATATATTTATGTGATTGTTAATAACCCTAAAAAATGACCTTTTCTCATCCCTTTTTGTGTTTTAATGGCATATATCCAATAAGCTCCCTAAAGATTATATTGTACAATTATGTAAATTAATTTTTCTATTTATGTCATTGTGACTTTTATGTTGATCTTAATGGTAGAAGGTTTATAAATAGAGATCATGTATTAAACATATTGGATCTTAAGTGAATGAAAATTATCTTCTCCTTTCTCCTCTCAATTTTTTCTCTTGCTCTTGTTAGATTCTTTATATCTCTATTAGTTTTATGACAAACATAATCTATTTGTTATGAGCATAAATTGATTCCAAATTCTGTTGGTATATTAATGTAGCGCAAATTATTTTTAATTTTAATATGAAAATTTTGAACATGATTCATTTAATGTGAGCTTCAAATTGAAGAGAAGATTTCATGAAAACTTTATCCTAACAAAAGTTATAATGGTGTAACTTTGATTACTTACATCTCAATCAATACTCTTTCATTACCACAAACAAAGAATATGATTCAAGAGTGATCTTTATGGATGCTTTTAACACTACATCACATTTAGCAAGTTATTTTACTTCTATCATATCTTTTGCTACCATCTATAACTCATCAAGGAGGTGTTGTAGTTTGCACTAACCTTTGTTGGTAGAAATATGCAAGAAAGAGCTTATCAAAGCTTTAATGTGTGATATAACCTAAGCTCGAACAACATTTGCAAACTTAATTAAATTGCTACCAAATTGAAATTTCATTTTATTTCCTTATGTGCCTCAATAAGCTGGACCAAAACCCTTATTTTGTTTTTACATGAAGGTAGATCTTACCAAATGGAAATTTTATAAACATATAAAAACAAGAAACGTAAATTTAAACAAGGAAAAATTAATTATTTAGTCTTTATAATTTGCATCAATTTTTAATTTAGTTCCTATAGTTTAGTTATTTTTTTTAATCAATCCCTCTAATTTCCACTTGTTACTAAGTCAATCCTTATACCTGTAAAATGTTAACATTATAATTCATCAATCTCCAACTAACACATACATGGCAAATGTTTGCATGAGATGGATGCTACATAATCATTTGCTTAAACTGAAATGTAGAACCAGTGTTTGCTCCTTTAAGCTTGAAATCCAAATGTCGTTAAAATGCAAAGGCTATTCACAAATACAAGGTAGGGGAAGTTAGGGCTTCGATTGTAAGGCAATGACTTCTTCATAGGCTATTTGCATAGGTCAATCTTCGATTACAAGACTTCAATTGAAATCTATGCATATGTTGTTCACAACAAGTGTATTACTCTCCATCTTACACTTTATCATAGAAGTTATAGAATACACTTTGTTCATTCAACTCTTTATCATGTCAACTTCAATTCTTCATGATTCCATTATAACTTTAAACTTAATTAATAGGTTTTTAATTCTTTTCATACATTTTCAGTTAATTAGAATATATGTATCTTTACATTCATACATTTATAGGTTCAAAGTATTTATCTATGCATGCATTTAATTAATAGGTGCATTGAGTATTTTGATGTTAAGTTCATTGTAGGGGTATCATGTATGCTTATAAATACCCTTACATTTGTGTAATTCAAGCAAGCCAATAATTTCAATACAAGTGAATTTTATTAGAGAAGTTTCTTCTCCATTATCTCCTTCAAATTGGTATGAGAACTTCTAGTTTGAATCTAGTGAAGATATCGAACTCCTCTCTTCCAATTCAAAAAATCACAAAAGATAATTTTGATATATGGTGTGTTCGTATGAAGGTGATTCTTGGCTCCCAAGTTGTATGGGAGATAAAGGAAAAAGGATATGATGGATCAAAGAATGAAGGAGCTTTGACTCAAGCCCAAAAGAACACCTTACAAAAGAATTGCAAATTAGATCAACATAGTCTTCGTATTATCCATACTGCCTTAAATGATGTAATGTTTGAGAAGGTTGTTAGTGTGAGAAATGCAAAGCAAGCATGGGAGATTATTCAAAATGTGTATAAAGGGCTTGTAAGGTGAAGAAGGTACGATTACAAACCTTAAGAAGGGAGTTTGAATCTCTACACATGAATGAGTCTAAATTCATTCATGATTATTTTACAAGAGTATTGGCAATTGTTAATCAAATGACGTGATATGGTGAGGATCTTGAAGATGTTCGTGTGGAGGAGAAAATCATTCGATCTCTTAACTCAAAATATGATTTTGTTGTCGTGGCTATTGAACATTCACAAAATTTAGAGGCGATGACCATTAATGAACTACAATGATCTTTGCAAGTCTATGAAGAGAGCTTGAAGAAGAAGGAGCCACTAATCCAAACACTCCAAGCAAAGATCTCTTTGAATGATAAAGTGAAAGAGCATGTTACTAGCTTACAAGGAGGAGGAAAAGGTCAAAGTCAACACCAAGGAAGAGGTAGAGGTCTTAGTGAGTATGGTTATAGTCGTGGTTGTGGAAGAGGAAAAATTGATTATAAGTCTAATGATGAAGAGTGAAACTAACAAAAACAAAGAGCAAGAGGACGTAAAGGCTTTCATTTTGAAAAAGGAGGAAGAAGAAGGCATGATGAAGCTAATATTCAGTGCCACAATTGTCACAAATATGACCACTATGCTAATGAATGTTGAAGTTCTAGCAATTATGATAAAGAAGCCCACTTTGTTGATGTGAAAGAAGAGAAAGAGCTACATTTGTTATTGTCAAACAAAGGAGATAAAGATAAATTTGCATGGTATCTTGACATAGGCACTAGCAATCATATGAATGGCAACAAAAAGCTATTTGCAAATCTTGATGAGGGCTACAAAGGCCAAATTGTTTTTAGTAATAATGCAAAAGTCCAAATTGGAGGCAAAGGTGATGTCTTAATCCTTAGGAAAAATGATAGTCATAAAGTTATTTTCTAAGTTTATTATGTTCCTTCCTTGAAAGCAAACATTTTGAGATTAGGACAATTGCTTGAGATTGGGTATGGCATTCATTTAAAGAATGTTTATTGTACGTTGAGAGATGATACTTTTAATTTGGTAGCAATAGTGCCTATGTCAAATAATAGAATGTTCTTACTCAATATTAAAGTTAATCATCCAAGATGCTTGAAGACATGTGTCAATGATTCTTCTTGGCTTTAGCCATCTCAATTTTATAATCTTGAATCTGATATCAAAGGAGCATATGGTAGAAGGGTTGCCTCTCATTGTTCAACCTAATTAGGTGTGTGAAGGATGTCTTTTAGGAAAGCAAGTAAGAAAGCATTTTCTAAAAGAGTCTACTTCAAGATCAACTAAGCCACTTCAACTTGCTCATGCGAATATATATAGGCTAATCATTCCATCTTCACATGGTAAATCTAAGTACTTTGTACTTTTCATTGATGATTTTTTCTCACAAGACATGGATTTATTTTTTGAAAGTTAAAAATGAAGCATTTAGAGCATTCTAAAAGTTTAAGGCACAAGTGGAGAATGAGAGTGGACTTGCCATCAAAGCTTTAAGGATTGATAAAGAAGGAGAATTCAATTCTGTAGAGTTCAACAAATTTTGTTAAACGAATGGTGTTTATCATTTTCTCACTGTTCCTTATTCTCCATAAAAAATGGAGTTATGGAAGTAAAAAGTAAAACTATCCTCAATACCACAAGAAACATGCTAAAGAGTAAGCACATGCCTAAAGAATTTTAGGCTGAAGCCATCGCTTGCACTGTATACTTGTCTAACTTATCTCTCACAAGGAGTGTTCATGCCATGACTCCTCAAGAAGCTTAGAGTGGGAAAAAGCCTAATGTTTCACACTTGCATATTTTTGGAAGTATTACGTTTGTTAATGTTCTTGAAGAGATGAGGACAAAGCTAGATGACAAAAGTGAAAATTTTGTCTTTATGTTCCAAGAGCTACAAACTCTATAATCCTATCAATGGAAAGATCATTATTAGTAGAGATGTTGATTTTGATGAAGAAAGTTTGTAGGAGTGGAATGTTACTTAAAATAAAGAAGATACTTCTTTTGCTTTAGTTAAAGAGTCCAATTATGAAGAAAATGAATATATTCCTACTCCTCTTTCTTCACTAAATCATAATGACTATCACTCTCCTCGTGGTAGCTCATCTCAATGGCCTAGAGGTACAAGAAGTCTTGAGGAACTTTATGAAGAAGCAGAGATAGTGGATAACACAAATTTATTTTTGTCTCTTTGTTGATACTGAGCCACTACATTTTGATGAAGCATTAAGAAGTGAGAAATGGAGAAGTGCAATGAATGAAGAGATTCAATCGATTGAGAAAAATGGCATATGGGAGCTTTTTACACTTCTAAATGGACAAAAGGCTATTGGAGTAAAGTAGATATATAAGGTTAAGAATAATGCTCAAGGAGAAGTAGAGAGATACTAGGCTAGGCTTATTGCTAAAGGCTATAGCCAACAATATGGAATTGATTATGATGAAGTATTTGCTCTTGTGACTCACTTGGAAATGATTAGATTGGTCATTTCCTTGGTTGCACAAAGGAGGTAGAGACTTTATCAAATGGACGTCAAGTCCACTTTCTTGAATGGTTATCTAAAAGAAGAGGTATATATCTAACAATCGTTGGGTTATGTAGTGAAAGGACATGAAGACAAAGTATTGAAGTCGAAAAAAGTATTATATAGCTTAAAACAAACACCAAGAGCTTGGTATTGCCATATTGACAAGTATTTTTAAGAACATGGATTCACCAAATGTCCACATGAACATGCTTTTTATGTTAAAGAAGGAGAAGATGGAAGTATTTTACTTGTGTGCTTATATGCTGATGACTTAATCTACACTAGTAACAATCCAAAAATGTTTACAGAATTCAAGAAGGTGATGACTCAAGAATTTGAGATAATTGATATGGGATTCATGTCCTATTGCCTTGGCATTGAAGTAAAGCAAGATAGAAGTGGTATTTTTATTTCTCAAGAGGCTTATACAAGAAAAGTTCTTGAAAAATTGAAGTCAAAGAATTGCAAGTGCATAAACACCCCAATTGATAGTAGAATAAAATTATCGAAGTATGATTAGGGTGAGAAGGTTGATTCAACTTTATATATAAGCCTTATTAGAAGCTTAAGGTACTTGACATGCATAAGGCTCAATATTCTTTATGCAGTTAGAGTTGTTAGTCATTTCATGGAAGCACCAACTATAGCTCACGTGATAATGGGCAAAAGGATTCTTCGATACGTGAAAGGTGCCATTGATTATGACTCATATTATTCTCCTTCTTCCAACTTCAAGCTTGTTGGTTACAACAACAATGATTGGAGAAGAGACATTGATGATAGAAAGAGTACTAGTGATTTCGTATTTTTCATGGTAGATATCGCATTTACATGAAGTTCAAAAAAGCAACCTATTGTCACTCTTTCTACATGTGAATCTAAGTAAGTTACAGTTGCTTCTTTTGTATGTCATGCAATTTGGCTAAGCAAATTGTTAAAAATGTTACATGTGCCTCAAGGTGATGTTACTACTATTTTTGTGGACAACAAACCCACCATCACATTGGGAAAGAATCCTAGGTTCTATAATTGAAGCAAGCACATAGATACAGAGTTTCACTTTAAAAGGGAATGTATTGAGATGAAAGAGGTTTAGTTCCCTTATGTGAGTAGCAAAGACAAAGTGGCCAACGTTTTTACCAAAGGATTGAAATTTGAAGATTTTGTGAAGATGCATGCTTGGATTGAAGTTATAAAAAAAATCAAATTTAAGGGAAGTGTTGGAACTTTAAACTTGATTAATGGATTTTTAATTCTATTCATGTATTTTTACTTAATTACCATATACGTATCTTTACATTCATGCATTAGTAGATTCAAAATACTTATCTATGCATGATTTAATTAATAGGTACATTGAGTATTTTGATATTTAAGTTCATTGTAAGGGGTGCCATGTATGTCTATGAATACCCTCACATTTGTGTAATTCAAACAAGCCAAGAATTTCAATATCAATAAATTTCATTAGAGAGTTTTCTTTTTCATTATCTCCTCTAGAGTCAACCATTCTACTTGTTTTTTTTTTTTTTTCCATTATACTAGCTAAAAAACTCCAACTACAGTTTCAGAACTCAACCTCAAATTTAGTGTCATCTGTGGGCACGATTGGGCCAGCTGAAAATGAAATCATTCACTAAGTTGATGAATTATAGCCAGTATCAGAATTACTTGTCTAGCAATGTAATTAAGCATTCAAAATAATTGGGAGACCTCGGATCATGGCTTCTGCAATTGTCCCTGGACCTGCCTACAAGAGTGAAAAAAATTATTAAATTTAGTCATAATGAGATAGAAGCTTGTACATACCTTACTAATGATGCAATCACAAGCTCCCATGCATTCCTTCATTTTTCTAACAAATCCTTTGACTTAAATAGGGTTCAACATAAATGTTGAACAGCTTCTATAGGCATATAGTAATGCTTTATTATCTACATATTGAAGTTACCACCTGCAATAAGAAAAGTACCTTCCAGATCAATGCATCAATTTTACCATAAAAAGGTTAATTTGAAAGTTCCTCACCCCTAAACTCTGCTTACCCACTCGGAAAGAAAACATAACATTTTAAGTGCATTTATAGTAGATACACTTGATGACTTGAATGACTCTAAATTAGAATCATTGCAGAAGGCAAAGTAAGAGCAACTTACAACCTTCATTAATAATTCGGGTTGAATATATGGTTTCTTTTAACCAAACTAAATGGAAACCTTCCCAGGGTCAATCTAGAATTACTTTCCACCCCCATAACTATATCTCTCTTAATTTTTTTTTATGTATTGAAATCCCACTGATCCTCTTCCATTTTCCTACTTAGATTCTCTCACCCTTCTTACTAGGAAACTTGCTGAATATATGCACACAGTTATCATTAGTTCCTCTATATCCTAGTGTACACATTAAAATACGCTTAAATTTATTCTATCTCAAGCATATGCTTGGAATATGAGATACCACAGAATCTGATTAACAAGGCTATATGCTAGTTCAACTTTTGCATGAAAGAAACAATTTTTTTCCGAATAAGAGTACACAAATCAGCGTGGACTACAATATCTGACAAATAAGTAAATCTTTACGCACGTGGGAATAAATGCAAATAGAGGAGAGAGGATGCAGAGGGAGCAAACACGGACACACACAGATATATATGCGATCGAGAAATTAGGAACAAGGCTCAGGAAAGATTTTGAGGGCATCAATACCTGTGTGTTTTGGTGAGTATGCTGTACAACCATCTATGTGGCATCCATCAGATGTAAACGTTTACCACCTAAGCCAAATTTAAAAGCCGAATGCCATGTATGTGCCAACTGGAGATGGGAGGGATTATACTGTTAACGTTCTATAAGTGTAAGGTTAACTTTGTAACAGGTGGAAATTAGAGGGACTGATTTGAACAAAAAATTAAACTATAGGGACTAAATTAAAAATTGATGCAAATTATAGGGACCAAATAATTAATTTTCCTTTCAAATAATATCTGTATATGAAGTCATCAAGCGAACAACACTTGTACTCCATCTATATCGTTAGTCTAATCACTAAATATTTTAAAATTTTTTATAAAAACTAAAAAAATTGATCATATAACGCTTCATCACTTGACACCATGGACGTAATTCCAAATATCCGCTGGATCTTTACACTATCATGAAAGCAATTTCATTTGCAAAGAACTCTTTTATTCCTTCCTCTTCCTCCATGTGAGAGACATAAGTCTAGTAATTCATGAGAGTTCCCCCCCCCGGGTCCCAAAAAAAAAAAAAATTAACAGCTTATGGCATGTATCAAGAATCCCTTGTTGCAATAAAACTGGGTGATTTGCCAGCTTTATTCCCAAAGTGCAATGGACAAACACACACCTTGAAAAACAAAGGATACATAAGGTATGTTTTATTAATTTATAAAATAAGAAATATAAAGCCAACACAAGCTATGCACCAAACATCGTATAATTGTAGAACTCAGTAAAAAAATAAAGATCATTGGACCCTTGAGACGGCAAAGGTTTTTAACTTGGAACTACTAATCCCATTTGATGTCTTAGTTTTGTTGTAGTGCAAGGGAAGTTATCATCGTGATATTGTAAAACATTACTGAGGACAATGGCAAATGTATTCAACATGAACTACAGCGTAGAAGAGGGGGTGCTAATTTTGGATTGAATTGTTAACCATTCAGTAAAAAATATCATAGACCTGTGCAATAACCAATAGAGATGTTGAGCTGACCTTATGCAATAGTGATGTGAGATCTTTGGTCTTTCCATGCCAAAGTTAATGAAATTACTGAAGACCATAATATATCACATACCCCAAAAAGATTTATTAATAATATGAAAGACTTAAAATAAATGAAAGCATGCAGCTTATATTTCTATAATTATAAAAAGTAATAACACCTAATATGCCGAGTGGGCTGGGATGAAAACAAGATAACACTTAATAACCAAATGTTAACATTCCGTAGAGACATTAAGACTCGCATCAATTTGAGCATTATAAGGAGCGTAGATAAGTAGTGCAAAAGATGCACTAATTAGAGCATTGATTTATTGGAATAATAATGAAATACTAGGGGAATACTGAATATCTTTGCAAGTTCTAAGCAGCTTTTCATTTAACACTTTAGAAGCATTAGAGGCAGCAGTCTCACCCATTCGAGGCAGCTAGGAAGATAATATAAATGAAAAAAAAAGATATAGTTAAGAAAAAAAATGAAATTCAAGATTTGAGGTAATATATATATATATATATATATATTAATAGAATTCAAGTTTTGAGGAAAAAAATATAGATAGTTTAATAGAAGAAGAACCGATGGCGGAAACTTTAATATTCAAGTTCTAAGCAGCTTTTCATTTTAACACTTTAGAAGCATTAGAGGCAGCACCCTCCACCTATTAGAGATAGCTAGGAAGATAATGTAATTGAAAAAAAAAAGATATGGTGAAGAAAAAAAAAATGAAATTCAATATTTAAGGTAAAAAAATATAGATAGCTTAATGGAAGAGGAAACAATGGCAGAAAATTTGAAATTCAAGTTTTGAGATAAAAATATAGATAGTTTAATAGACTAACGAATGAAGTAGACCAAACAAAATGACAATAAACTCAAACCTTACTCACACTTGTCGCTGGTATCAATGGAGTTTGCCAGTGACAAAACAGTAAAGGGGTGATGCAACCAAGAGTTAAACCTATTTTGCTTTTCTTTGAGCTCATTGCCTTTTTCTTCTCTGTACCTGATTCGAAAAGAAAAATGTGGAAAGAAAGAAGGTGAGGCTTCAATATTAATTCCAAATTTTAGACAGAATGAAAGACCATAGGAGACAAAATTTCTTGGGCATTATTAGTTCCACTAAATTGGGAAAGCTTTGTTGGTTGTTATAGAATATGAGAAAAATAGAATGATGATATATTCTTATTGCATCTTTTCTCCCTTGAAGTTAAATTGGGAAAGCATCACCTAACTCCTCCTAGCAGGAAAAAAGATTCAATTCATCAAAAGATCTAAAAATAATTTATTGCAACCCATAGAAGATGAATAAAATGTGCTTTATAGGATAAAGTGTGACATTCCTTGTTGCACCACAGAAGATGAATAAAATCGTCACTTAATTCATCCTTGCTGCACCCTGGAAAACAGGAAATCATCTTCATGTTCCTAAACCCTCAAAACTAAAAGGCAGTATTTATTGTAATCATCCTTACCTTGTATATGGATCTCTCATTTACTTGCCCTATCTTTGTTCGAATTCCTTCACATTAATAAAAGCAAATTACCCGAAAGCATCTTTGAACAAAAATCTAAAAGAAATATTGTATATTAACCAAATCCCATTGAAAATAAGAAAAAAGAAACTAACCCATTTCTTTAGCGTTTCTCGAAGAAATATTTAAATCATGGAACCCCCTCCTTGAACACTTGTCTATCCCAAATTCCTTAGCTTCCTGCATAATGCTAAGTAAATCATCAAAATTTAGAAGAAAGCGAAACTATTCAAAGGCTAGAACCTTACAGGTGGAGTCCTCAACTAGGTCAAGTTCAACCCTTTCTCTGGTCCCGTAACTGTAGGAAGAATATAAGAAAAAGATAGATGCATGAAATAGAGACGGGCTGAGAGAAGGAAATCCAATAAAGTCAGATTTGATTTTGGAAAAAAACAATTACGAAATGCTTATCTTTTTAACCTTTTCTTAGGTTCCTAACTGTATGAAAAAGATAAGATAAGAAAGAAAGAAAGATGGATGAAATAGAGAAAGGTTGAGAGAAGAAAAATCAAATAAAGTGAGATTTGTTTTAGAGGAAAAAAAATATGAAATGCTTATTTTGCCTCAAATTGTTAAATCTGTATCAAAACTTGAAGAATTAGAGAAAGAAGGGAGGAAAGATCTGCCATTGCTTCTAAGAATGTATAATACCCAAAAAAAATAAAATGGGTATAGTAGCTCCTAGTTTCTTAACAACTTAGCTACATTAGGTAACTGCCATATTCTTAGCATTTGCAAACTAAATGGATCTTACTAAGTATCTGCAATTAATCATAGTAGAGAAAGATCTTTGATGGTGATCTGCCATTGCTTCTAAGAACAACTTTAAGTACTTTTTGCTACTTACTTGTTCCGACTACACTAAACATAAAAAAGCTCCTTCACCTGCATATATATTAACAACTTCAATAAACAAACTAAATTTTAAGCATGTGTTTCGACAGATCAAGATATATCAAGTACAAATTAAGTAATCTAGCCTCAACAGATTCCTATAATTGGCATAATTAAATTCCAAAATAGGTAACACCAATTCAAAAATCCCAATCCAAAAATGTTTGCATGTATCTAATTCATGAAATATTCTTGTAAAGTTTCACTGATATTTTACAGTAGTCTAAGTTATACATTAGATGAGAATAGATTCAGATATTAGTAATGACAAATCAACATTTTAGATATTCATTCAATGGTGTAGAAAAGTAGAGACTTATAAATATTAATTTTTGAGATATTAGTCAAAGGCATATACAGATTAATTTTTTAGAGGTTACACCAAACCCATCCACAATTGAGTAAGCAAACAACAAAATTAAATTTTTAGATGTTGCGCACGAATAGAAGTACCATGCAGAAAGAAAAATATGAAGCAAAAGTTATTACCAAAAAATGCATTAGAAGAAGGAGCATTTGGTTGTACATTGTAAAGGTTCTAGAAGAAAGCCCAATCTAATGAGTATATACCCCTGCCTTGCTTACAGAACCAAACGCAAAATCAAGTAATCAAAATATATAGTTGCTAATTAATTTGATGTTCCCATATTACTCAAAAATTGAAGATTCTTCGAACTCCATCTTCATTGTAAATGGTGATGAGTCTTTAACAACTTGAAAACCTAGAAAATATTTATTTCAACAATAGCAACATTGCCCTATGTCAAACATTCCAACGCAATAAACATCAAGCAAGCAGTAAGACTCCAAGGTGTCCAAAATGAACTTTTATCATTCTCTCTAGTGTGGCCCACTAACCACTATTAACTATGCTCATCTTGCAGAGAACCTTTTATAGCAAAACAAAACAACAATGTTATTAAAATGACTATTAAGATTAATCTAAAGCATCATGCACAAAGGAAAAAAAACAACATTATGATGGGCAACCTAAATTAGAAAGTGCAAGAATGGCCTTTCCAATAACATCACTTTAGAAATCTATAAGAGAGCCAAGGGTCCTGGATCTATGATAACGAACACGCATGGTAGATTTTAAGGTGGTGAATATGCCATGGACAAAATGCTCTCAGAATATACCATTTTATAAGGATGACAACACAAACATTGCCTTGACAATTGATTCTTCAATAGCAAAATGAGTAATGGAAGGGTATAGGAAAGAGAAAAGAACAAAGGTTGAAGATTGATGATGACTTTCCAAAGCTCATGGAGGTAAAAGATAGATTCACTATATAACAAAATGCGCACGTGCGCGCACAGAGAAAGAGATGAACCTTGTCATCCATTCCTCGCCTGACCTTTTCTTCTACAGCTGTTATCCACACACACACACAGAGAAAGAGATGAACCTTGTCGTCCTTTCCTTGCATGACATTTTCTCTACAGCTGTTATCCATAGATGCACCTTATATCTTCCCATCCATCGGTGTCTGCATCCACAAAGAAAAAGGAATCATTATAAAGAGAATGATGGACATAATTTAACTAATTTAAGAAAAACAATAATAATAAGGGAATCATAAATTTATTGGTACTTAGTGACCCTTATGTAAATTGAAGTTTGCTGGCCCAAAGTATCAGCGACCTCGCTGGCCAGAGTTGGCAGAGAAAAGCTTGAAACCTGGCAATTGCTTTCAGATCTTGCGGTACACATCCAGTCCCAAAGTCGCCAGAATGGCCTCATTGATTGTTGCTGGGCTTTTATCGCGTGCCTCTGATCTTATCGATGAAAGAAGAAAGAGATGGGGAGATTTGAAATTTGAAATTACGAAAAAGAAGAAGAAGAAGAAAGACTGCAATCTTAAAAATAAAAAAGAAGAAGATCAAGAGATTTAAAAGTTGAGATTTATTGCTGGGTGGGTGTTTAAGATTGAATGAAAAAGGGGAAAAAAAAAAGAAAAAGAAAGGACAAGCAGCCCAAAGGAGTAGCCACACTTTACTAGAAATAATATATATATTGATATTATTTGATGATTCCATTATCACAGGTGACATGCTAGTACAAAGTAAAGCAACAGGAGAGTGGAAAGCTAATTTGCTTAGGATGTGTCTCTTTGGCCACCTACACACAATAGTTTTGAAATAAAATACTCCAAGGAAATATAAGGCATAAGAAGCATCCTTTAGAGGGCGTTCTTCTCCATCTTTATCCATACTTACTTGATACTTGAAAAAAGAAAAAGAGATATCAAGCAAACACTCCAGCATTAAATGAATGGGAAGATGAACGTTGAGAGAAGGCTGAAAGTGACTGGAGCACTCAATGAAGATCATATAGCCATTAGAAGATGATGAGATTTAAATTTCATGCTTTTCTTAAGACAAAATTGAGTAATCAAATTTAAATTATGTGATTTTTATGTGATTTAATTAGGTATAATAGAAAGTGAAAAATATGAGAAAATCAATAGGAAATCAGGTAATTTTAGTAAGGAGCATGAGCCAATTCTATAGGTGAGTATGGGCATGTGAAATAGGACTCTTTGAGCAAACCAAAGATTTACATGGTTTGGCCTTGTAAATTTACACAGCTATATGTGGAAGCCTTGCATCAAATGAATTACTAGAAGGCAATACAAGCAAGTCATTTAAATGGATGATTTCGACATTGGATGTTCGAATTCGACTAAAATTAGGGCTTTTTGTGAGGTTGCTTCAAATTTCTAAAAGGGAAAGGCTAAGGAGAGAGATTAAACATAGAGATACAAAGGAGGAGAGGAAATTCAAAGGAACACTATGGGGATCTGCTAAAGGTTTGAAGTTTACATAAAAAATCAATTAAATCTGCCATTAATTTCATTCTTACCTTTCTTTTTTGTATTTGGATGATATATTTGTTTAGTTTTATTGTTGTTCCATGGCTGATTGAGATGATATATAACTAGATTGTAGATCTAGAATTTAGTTGAATTTGTTTATTAATTGAGTTGAACTTAGAATTCTCTTGTGAAGATTTTAACTAGATTAATCTATTGCTCTTTTTCTCTTGTACATGAATGGCTACCCACTATTTATTTGATACATTGTGAGAGAATCGAGAGATCAATCGTAGTATAGATTATTAGAGTAGTAGACTCAAATGATAACTTATAGGGATATTAGTTGTATTTGAGTAGTCTGTGAGTATTATCTTGTATTGATTCCTTATATGTAATTGGTTTGTATTAGATATATAATCACAAAAATAGATATAGGTTTAGTATAAGCATGGTGATTTATCTCAAGAAAGAATTTCATTTATAATAGTAGAATTATTATTAATCCAATTGAATTTAGTTTTAAGAGCCTATTCTGAGTGATGTTTGGGAAAGTAAATAGGGGAGTCTAGATTCTAGGGCTTTTTAGTCAGTGTTTGTTAAGTAAATATATTGTCTTCAATTTTAATTTTAATTAGATAATTTAGATAATAGGATAAATTATGATAATTGATAGTTGATTTCCTTCTTCGTTTGAATGATACTATACATCAGTATATTATTTATGCTACCTATAACTTGTGGAATCGTTTATAATAGAAGACAACATGAAAATCAAGAGGAAGGATGTTTGTGAATAACAACTCCCTCACTCATGATTGGTTTTTAAGGAAAAGCATTGAAAAAGAAGACAAGAGCTTTGAATGTGAATTTATTGAGTTGCTTCATTGTTTACCTATTACTGTATGTATAAATGAGTTCCATAGTCATTTTTCCTCTTATAGTAAGGCTAAGTGTTAGTTATTAGGAATCTTGTTAAAATCCTAAGTTGTTGAAAGAATTAAAAGCCAGTATGATGAGCCTCACTTGCAAGGTTTACTTAGGTTATGTGTGAAAGCTAGGAAGCTAAACCTTTAAGGTTGCCTTGTCAAGTAGGTAATAAAAGCTAAGTGGCTGAACCTTGGAGAAAGAGTTGCCTTGTTTGTAAATTGCAGTGATTACCTTTGATATTAAATTCCCTTACTTTATATTTAAGGAGTAGATATATGACCACCTTAGTCTAAACCATATAAATTTTGTGACGTCATCACTTTTTGAACTCCACTATTTCAATCTTTCTGAATTTATTTGCACACAGAAAGAATCTAACCGAATTACTAATTTTGTAAAGCTTCTAAGTCTTACAAAGAAAATCTCTCTTTAAGAAACTCATTATACTTTAAAGATCTAGTAGGAATCAAGTTCTTGAGTTTGTGTTGTTTCAAAATCACTATTATTTTTGTTTGTTTTTCATCAACGTAATTTTTCTAAAGTAAACACTTTTATAAGAACTCAACATTATCATTTGAAAAATTAAGTGAGTTTCAATAATCCAATTCAAACCCCCATTTTGGATTCTTCTAGAATATTAACAATTAAGATACAACCAAATAGCCATAGACATGCACACAAAACTTTGAGCAAAGTATAATTTAAGTTGATTTTTTTAACATATTTATGGAAACTAAAATGTAGCATATGACCACACACCCACAACTCTGAGCAAAAAAATAGGATATAGTAAATGGTCATACGAGTACTAGAATTTTTAAGAACTATTTTTAAAGTTATTCTTATATATGTGATTTTTCAGTTCTTAATGACTTTGGCATTATGGTCCAAGACTAAAATTCTATATACATTAATTTTGTTAGAACTTAGAACTTTATATTGCTCTTTAAAGATCCAAATTAAAAGGTATCTTTATGTATAATTCTATGGTTAAAGAGTAATGTCTCCCAAGTCCCAAATTAAAGAGACAAAAGGCTCTTTGAATCAATAATAAATAGAATTCTCCTAATATATCAACAGGATATTTAAGAAAATTAAAATAATTTTTCCCTTATTAAAAATATGCATTTTTAAGGGAAAAAAAAAAGATAACAATTAGAAATTACAAAACAAAGGCTAATGGTTTACTATATAGGTGACAATTATTTAGAACCACTAAATAATTAAAGGCAAAAAGGTTTAATTGAATTAATTCTATTGATTCAATTCTAATTAAAAAGGATGTGGCTATTT
Source organism: Erythrophleum ivorense (assembly GCA_026724425.1). NCBI lineage: Eukaryota > Viridiplantae > Streptophyta > Magnoliopsida > Fabales > Fabaceae > Erythrophleum > Erythrophleum ivorense. Next base: position 12,289,836 of record JAIUCV010000008.1, read on the forward strand.
TTTTTAACATTTCTCTTTTCTTTTTTGAGTAAATGATAAGCATAATTTTTATGTATTTTATTTCCCTTAACTTAAGCATTTTAATAGTTAAATGAGGCTTAATGGATTTACTTAGATGGAATTTAATTTTAGTAGCCATTCTTTGCATTTTAGAAAATAATTCACAAAATCTTGAATTTTTAATGCATAAATTTCTATAGATAATTTTGTAGTTTTTCCTACTTAATTTTTCCTTCCATTCTTGGTAGGCAGATCATTGGGCTTTCTTAGTTTCATACACGAGGTGGACTTCCACATGTGGCTCCACTTGTAGCATCACACACTCATACATGGAGAAGAGAAATGAATGAAGAAAAGGCAAAGCAAGATGTAAACTCAAAACAGAGGAGAAGAATGCATAGGCAGAACCAAATGAAGACACGTTAGAAGCAAAGAAGGCAAGGAGCATAGGTTGAAAAATGCATACACGAGCAGAATAGAGAAAAATCACGTACATTCCATGTACACATGCAACTGGACAGCAACATGAAGGATATGAAGCTGAATCACGTGGGAAACTCGAGCTAGGAGTCCAAGCAGAAACAATGTGTTGGGGCTGGAAGAAATGGGCTGTGCATGTGAACGATGAGAAACATAGAAGCAGCACAAAACGTGAACGTGTGAGGAAGAAGGAGCTCGTGTAGAAGGAGTTAAGGAAATAGAGAATATAGCCTTGGGCATGGGAGAAAAGTGAAGGAAGTAGCACATGGTTGAACAGAGGAATGAAGCTAATGTGATTGCTAAAATGGCTATAGCAGAAAAAAAAAAGCAAGCAACTTAGCTGAAACAAGAAGCCATGGCCACGTGAAGAATGGAGGAGAAACCACGTGAAGAAGCTTGCTCTAATAGAAACTTTGAGCTGGAGATTAACTAGAAAAATATGGAGAGTCTTGGGAGCTGAGAACAGAGCGTGGATGAAGCAAGAAGCTACTATTTTGAAATGGAGGAAGAATGATGAAGTAGCCTCGAGCAGCAGATTTAATGGTTATTCATGCATGCAAAGTTGTCGTGGATGAAGGATTAAATGAAATGAAGCAAGAGTTGGGTGCTTGGTTGGAGAAGAAAACACAAGTTAAATGAAGAAACAGTATAAGCTATAGATTTTACATGGAAATAAGGGATTGAACACGTAAGGTAGCTCGTGTGAGGAGTATGTGGGTGTAACACATCATTAAAGAGCTCGGGCAGCACGTTATGCATCCATACATTCATCCAAACCATGTGGAAGAAGCTGTGGGCTGATTAGGAAAGAGCTACACGTGGAAAGCACAAGGAAATAATTCAATAAAAATAAAAGAAAAAGGAGGAGCTGAGCAAATGAGAAAATTCATCAGGAGAACACGTGAATTTGGCTAGGAAATGAATAGCACGTGAAAAATAAACAAGGCACGTGATGAAGGGCTGAACGGGGGCAAAGGCAAAATCAATCATCTAGACACTACATCCCATTTATTCCATCATGAATTCAATTCATTCAGACCATATCCATTCACATTCCATCCACCACGCCTTCATCCAGAACCCTCGTCCATTCCACCCCTTCGTCCAGCAGCCGCCCTCCCCACGCCATTTTCTCATCCATCCTCCATTCCCATTCCACCTCCATCCATTCTCCAATGAAGCTCTAATCCACCTTGAGACTAGTTAGGAGGAAGACCCTTGGTGCAAGCTTGAATCCATGGAGAAGAACTCAGAATCTTGGCTAAGAATTTCTATTTTCCTACACTTTTTTTTTCTTGTACAATCTTGTTTAAGTTGTATTGGATTAAAAATTTGTGTAATTGTAATTAGTGGCTAGTTAGACACTAATTAGGAAGCCTTTTGTTGATTAATTGGTTAGATTAAATACTGAATTTTTTAATTTCTTACAATTACCCATGTATGCAATCAAGGTGTTTGATGAAATGCATGTGAGAGATTGAGTCTTTAATTGTTTAATTTGAGGACTCCTTGGTATTTAGCTGGTTAATTAAACACTTTTGGATGATGGTTCAGAGGCTAATTAATCAGTTAATCAATCAAATTAGGTGTTCATTGATCTTAAAAATAAGAAGTAATAATTTAATGCGGGATTGAGTTTTCAATTCAACATTAGATTGTTAATCTCTTGATTCTTGTGTGTTAACTCAAGATACAATTGCCTTAAACACAATTAGGGATTCTTAAGCCAGAATTAATCACAATTGGATTAGGATAAGGATAATGGACACCAAGGGATGATTCCAAAGCTAGTTACAAGCCCCTCTAGTTTAGAATTTTTTAGAGTCTTTTAACATTTGAAAAACTCAATTAAGCATTAAACTTCAATTCTAAGGGAGATGACTTAGGTTATGCCAATAACTGCATATTTTATCAACCTAGTTTTATTTTGAGGGTTGTGTGATAGACCACTAATAATTCCTAACTATTCATGTTATTGTACATATTTTTCTCTCAGTAAATATAACTTTAGCCTCCACTTCTAGGGTAAATAATACATCTATAGAAAGAAATGAACATACATAGGATGAATAGTTCTAGACTCAATGCATACTCGAAAAAACCATCAGCTTTATCTTTAATTTTTGAGTATTTTCATAGCTAATCATACTTGGTTTTCTTAGAATTCATGTGTTGAAGAGTTTGGAGCAAATTCAGGAGAGAAAGGCTGCAAAGTGTTGAAGCCAACTATCTCGCCGCGGCTTTATTCATTGCGCCAAGGCGGGAAGCTCAGATATTCGAAGGAAGTGTGCTGGGTTCATTGCACCACGGCGCAACAGTTTATGCCGCGGCGTGGCCTCAGATAGAACCAAAACTCGCCGCGGCAAGATTGTGTGCGCCGAGGCGAGAGGCAAGAAGGCCTTCAGGCAGAATCAAAACTCGCCGCGGCTCAGTAAAACCAGTCGCGGCGCTCAGTCAGACAGAACCAAAATTCACCGCGGCGCAAGTCGAATTAGCTGAACGCAGCGTTTTGTTTCTAAAATTTTTTAGGGTTTAAAGCTTCTTATGGGAAGGAGAGTCGAGGCAGCCGTCATTCTGGGTTAGTATTGTGTTATTCCAGAGGAGCAAGGGCTGAGGGAAGAGCTAGAGAGCCATCTTGAAGCATAGAGAAGCTGGAGATTGAAGATTGAAGCTGAATCCTTGTGTTTCTGAGTTTCCTCTTCATTTTCTCTGTTTTGTTCATAGTTTCTGATGTATTTGATTGTTGCTTCAAGCTTGACTTTGGATTTTATAATCATGTATAGCTAAACCCTATCTAATCTAGGATTATTTGGAACTCTTGTATGGATTAGTAGTAGTTCTTCATTCTAATTCTGCAATCAATGATTCATACTTGTTCACTTAACTTTGTACTTCATGCTTTCTGATTGATTGGCCAACATTTAGATTGATACAATACCTTACTTGAACTTGGGAAAGGAAAAGGGAGGTTAGATCAAAAGTTGAGTGGTGTGAGTGCTTGAAATTCGTTGAGGTGAGTGGATAGCTTAGTTATTGAGATAGGAATATACTTAATAACCTCACATGGTCCAGTTAGGTATTGCACTCATAGATTGATCTTAGTTAATCTTATAAGGGATTATAAAATTGGCTGAGTACCCTATACAATATTTGGAAATATATATATAGGAATAATAGAATCCTAGACCAACATGTATCACCATAGAGAGCAGAAGGGAATGAATGTTGAACTAACTACTATGAAGCACAAGAGGACCAATAATCCTAGATGCTAATATTCGCCCAGAAATCCAAATCCTAACCTAGATTTTTACATAGCTTTAGAATCATAAACAATTTCCGTTAACATCAACATTTAAGAATTGATTTGCTTGATTTAAATTAGGGTGTGAATTTCAGTACTTGGCATTGTTTTGACAACAAATTTTCGAGGGAACGATCATTTCTTATCACTATATTGCCTTCACGATACGTATACTTGCGTGTACGCTTCTAGGAGAGCAACAAGTTTTTGGCGCCGTTGCCGGGGATTTGTGTGCCAAAATATTGTGTGTCAATATTGATACTAGCATACCTAATTTGAACTTAAGCACTGTGAATATTTTTACTTTATCTACTTTCAAATTCTTCCTCTGTTCTATTTTGCAGTGAATACCTTCTGTGTGTGCACAACCTCATATGCAAGAGATTGTGAGTCTCGAAGTGGTTTTGTTTCCAGAAGAATCTGATCAAGCCTCTAATCAAGCTCAGAGAGACGGTAGCGAAACTTCTGACTCAACCACAAACATAGCACAAGAGGATGAAAATCGTGTCCGCACAGTGAACGATTTTGCAACTTTGAATATGCAAGGGTACCACTCAAGTATAAGAAGACCAGCCATTCAAGCAAACAATTTTGAAATGAAGCAAGTGGTGCTGCAAATGCTTCAAATGGCTGGACAATTCAGTGGCTCTCCTCTTGAAGATCCGAACACTCACCTCTCCAATTTCCTAGAGGTGTGTGATTCCTTTAAGCAGAATGGAGTAACGGATGATGCTATTCGGCTAAGGCTCTTCCCATTTTCATTAAGGGACAAGGCTAAGGTATGGCTCAACTCATTGCCGGATGGGTCTATAACCACTTGGGATGATCTAGTCACAAGATTTAGAGCCAGATTTTTTCCACCAGCTAGATCAGTAGAGTTGAGAAATGACATTACCTCCTTCATGCAACAAGATGATGAACCCTTATATGAAGCTTGGGAAGGATTCAAGGAACTGTTAAAAAAGTGCCCCAATCATGGATTTCCTAAATGGGTGCAGGTGCAAACCTTTTATAATAGGCTGTTACCTGAAACAAAAGCCATCCTCGACTCAGCTTCAAATGGGAGTATCATAAGCAATTTGAATGTTGAAGAGGCCTATAATTTGTTAGAAAATATGGCAGCTAACTCCCTCCAATGGTCTGCATCTAGACCTCACAAGAAGAAGGTAGTTGGGATACATGAAATAGATGCTCTAACCGCACTCTCGGCTCAGGTGGCTGCAATGAATAAGAGGTTTGATAGTCTTGAAACACGTTTCAGTGCACCAGTGGGGGTCAACTCTATTCAAGCTCCAGTTATCACTTATGATCATTGCGGAGAAGAACACTGCAGTGAGCAATGCCCTTCATTGGTAGAAGTAGTCAACTACATGGGCAACTACGGGAAGGCCCAAAACAACCCCTATTCCAACACCTATAATCCGGGATGGAGGAATCATCCAAATTTTTCATGGAACCAGGGACAAAATCAGCCCCAATCATCCTCTTCGGGTATGAGACTTTCTCACCCCCCGGGATTTCCTACTCAAGGAAGACCACCAATGCTAGAAAAGAAACCAAACATGGAAGAAATGCTCATGCAATATATGGCTAAGCAAGATGCCATCTTAGCCAGACAAGATGCCACAATGACAAGATATGAGATCGCAATTCGGAATATAGAAGTACAAATCGGTTAATTGGCTTCATCTGTAAACTCAAGACAGATTGGGGTGCTACCAAGTGACACTGTTCCTAACCCCAGAAGAGAAGGCAAAGAGGAATGTAAAGCTATAGCATTAAGAAGTGGAAAGGAGTTGTCTGAAGTTCTGCCATCAAAGCAAGCCAATAAGTTAAGCCCAGACCAAGGCAAGGTGGAACAGAAGGGTGATAAGGAGGAACCATTGGAAGTGAAGAACAAGGTGGAAGAGAAGAATGAAGCGAATGAGAAGAGGAAAGATAGTGCTGAGAAGAGTCAAAAGATAGAGTAAGAGAGAATCATTCCCCCACTGCCCTTTCCTCAATGTTTCAGGAAGAAAAATCTGGACAAGCAATATCAAAAATTCCTAGAAATCTTCAAACAGCTTCACATTAATATTCCATTTGCAGAGGCTTTGGAGCAAATGCCGAGTTATGCCAAGTTCATGAAAGATGTGCTGTCTAATAAAAGGTGGTTTGGAGAATTTGAGAAGGTGGCCCTAACTCAAGAATGCAGTGCCATCCTGCAAAAGAAATTATCACCTAAGATGAAGGACCCCGGGAGTTTTACCATTCCATGTAACATTGGGAAACATTTTGCTGGAAATGCTTTGTGTGACTTGGGGGCAAGTGTAAACTTAATGCCACTGTCAACATTCAAGAAGCTTAGATTGGGCAAAGCAAGGCCAACAACTGTCACCTTGCAACTAGCTGACCGATCTTTAGGCTATCCAAATGGAGTTATAGAAGATGTTCTGGTGAAGGTGGATAAGTTAATTTTTCCAGCAGATTTCATAGTCTTGGATTATGAAGAAGATAAAGATATTCCGATTATTTTAGGCAGACCCTTTTTGGCCACCGACAAAACATTAATTGATGTGCAGAAAGGAGAACTTACTATAAGGGTTAATGACCAAGAGGTAACATTCAACATGTACAAGGCAATGAAGAGCCCGAACGAATCAGAGGAATGTTGCTTTGTGCGTCTAATCACCCATGCAGTCCAGGATGAGTTCATTGAATCAACTCTCAAGGATCCTCTAGAAGCAACATTGGTTGGATTAGCTAGGAAGGAGCACAATGGAGTGAGAGAATGCATTAAATTATTAGAAGCTACTCAAAAGCATTTCAAAACTTCTCAACAGTTTAAACCACTGGATGCATCTAATGGAGTCAAGTCTGTACTGAAGCCATCTGTAGAGGAGCCTCCATCTTTGGAGTTGAAGCCATTACCTCCTCATTTGAAATACGCTTACCTAGGGAAGGAAGGTACACTACCAGTAATAATTTCTGCCACCTTATCTGATCATCAAGAAAGGGAACTTCTTCGAGTGCTGGGCAGTTTTAAAAAAGCCATTGGATGGTCATTAGCAGACATCAAAGGGATAAGTCACTCCATTTGTATGCATAAAATCCTATTGGAAGACAACCACAAGAAAGCTATTGAACATCAGGGACGGCTCAACCCAATAATGAAGGAGGTAGTGAAGAAGGAAATCTTGAAATAGCTGGACGCGGGGATCATCTACCCAATTTTAGATAGCTCTTGGGTGAGCCCAGTCCAATACGTCCCTAAGAAAGGAGGCATGACTGTAATGGCTAACACCCACAATGAGTTGATTCCCACAAGGATAGTGACGGGGTGGCGGGTTTGCATGGATTATAAAAAACTCAATACTGCCAATAGAAAAGATCATTTCCCATTACCCTTCATTGACCAAATGCTGGATAGATTAGCTCGGAAGGCGTACTTTTGCTTCCTGGATGGGTATTCGGGATATAATCAGATTGCCATTGCACCTAAGGACCAGAAAAAAACCACATTCACATGTCCTTATGGCACTTTCGCTTTTAGAAGGATGCCATTTGGATTATGCAATGCACCCGCCACATTCCAGAGATACATGATGTCCATTTTCTCCGATATGATTAAGCAGACCATGGAGATTTTTATGGATGATTTCTTAGTTTTTGGGGACTCATTTGAAGAATGCCTTGCTAATTTAGAGCAAGTTTTAAAGAGATGTGAGGAAACTCATCTGGTTCTAAACTGGGAAAAGTGCCATTTTATGGTGCAAGAAGGAGTGGTGCTTGGTCATCGTGTTTCCAGTAAAGGCCTCGAGGTGGATAAGGCCAAAATCTCTCTAATTGAGCAACTTCCACCCCCGGCTAATGTAAAAAGAGTTCAGAGTTTTTTGGGCCACACAGGCTTTTATAGGAGATTCATTAAAGACTTCTCTAAAATTGCCAAACCCCTCTGTCAACTACTTGAGAAAGATGCTCCATTCAAGTTTGACCATAAGTGTCATAAGGCTTTTGAGGAGTTGAAGAAGAAATTGGTATCTGCCCCCATTATTGTGGCACCTAACTGGGCTGAACCCTTTGAAGTGATGTGTGATGCTAGTGACTATGTTGTGGGTGCGGTGCTAGGGCAAAGGAGAGGGAGGATCTTCCACTCAATATACTATGCCAGTAAAACTCTATCAGAAGCTCAACTGAATTATACTACCACCGAAAAAGAGTTGTTGGCAGTAGTATATGCCTTTGAGAAGTTCAGATCTTATTTGGTGGGTACCAAGGTTACGGTTTTCACAGACCATGCGGCTATCAAGTATTTGATGGAGAAGAAGGACTCCAAACTAAGACTTATCCGGTGGGTTATGCTTCTGCAAGAATTTGATCTAGAGATAGTTGATAAAAAGGGTAGTGAGAACCATGTGGCCGATCATTTGTCTAGACTGAGTAGTGATACTCAGGGAGATCAAGAGAAACAGATCAGTGACACTTTTCCGGATGAGAACTTATTCTTTGTGGAGCAAAGCAAAATGCCATGGTACGCGGATTATGTAAATTATCTGGTGTGTCATGTATTGCCTCCAGATTTAAGTTCGCACCAAAGGAAGAGGTTTCTGCATGATGTGAGGTTGTATGTCTGGGATGAGCCCTTCTTATTTAGAATGTGTGCGGATCAAATACTGTGAAGGTGTGTCCCAGATGAAGAGCAAGAGTCTATCTTACTAAGATGTCATGCAGCTGAGTATGGAAGACACTTTAATGGGTAACGAACTGCAGCCAAAATCCTCCAATCGGGTTTTTATTGGCCTTCATTGTTTAAGGATGCCCACACTTTTGTAGGGAGATGTGACAAGTGCCAAAGAGCTGGTAACCTGTCTAAACGACATGAGATGCCTCTAAATAATATTTTAGAAGTAGAAGCCTTTGATGTTTGGGGGATAGACTTCATAGGGCCTTTCCCTTCTTCTCAAAACAATCACTACATTCTTGTTGCTGTGGATTATGTGACAAAGTAGATTGAGGCGGTGGCCTGTCATGCTAATGATGCGAGGGCAGTAGTGAGATTCTTAAAGAAGAACATCTTTACCAGATTTGGGGCCCCTAGAGCAATCATTAGTGATGAGGGTACCCATTTCAACAATCACTAGCTCAAAGCATTCCTAAGGAAATATGGAGTGCAACACAAGATGGCTTTGGCATATCATCCTCAGACTAATGGCTAGTGTGAAGTGTCTAACTGAGAGATAAAGAGGATTTTGGAGAAAACGATGGGCCCCTCAAGAAAGGATTGGGCAGAGAAATTAGATGATGCCTTGTGCGCCTATCGTACAGCATTCAAAACTCCAATTGGCATGTCTCCTTACAAGCTTGTCTTCGATAAAGCTTGTCACTTACCAGTAAAACTTGAGCATAACGCTTTTTGGGCTGTGAAAAAATTAAATTTTGACTTAAGAAAAGCTGGTGGGAAAAGATTGCTGCAGCTGAATGAGTTGGATGAATTCCAACTTCATGCTTATGAAAGTTCCAGGCTCTACAAGGAGAAGACCAAGCAATGGCATGACAAGAAAATTTTACAGAGGAAGTTTGAGCCTGGTCAACTGGTATTGCTATATAACTCAAGGCTCAAACTCTTTCCAGAAAAGCTCAAATCGCGGTGGTCAAGGCCTTTTGAAGTAGTTGAGGTCACTTCGTTCAGTACAGTAGAAATCATGGAGAAGGAGTCAAACAGAAAATTCAAAGTCAATGGTCAGAGACTCAAACACTATCAAGGAGGAGAGGTAGACCGTCAAAAGTCCAGCATCTCCCTGAAAGATTGCATGTGAAGTCACCGAAAGTCGGGCTAAGGACTATAAACTTAGCACTTCTTGGGAGGCAACCCAAGTTCTCTTCTTAGTTTGTGTTTTTGAAAATAAAAAGTGTCAGAATGTTATGTAGGTGATTTATGGTTGCCTGTTTTTTTTGGTTTCAGGAGAATCTAAGGAAGAGGGTTGATCATGCAGAGCTATGGAACAAATTCTAACAACTTCATGCGGTAGCAAGGTCAAGATTGCAAAAACGAAGAATAGGGAGTATTTCTGACTTTATAAATTATCCTATGCCCTGTTCTATGCTTTAAATTTCAATCTTGAGGGGTTCAAATTGAGAGAATAGGGTTAAATCAGTGAGAGTGGACAGAATTTTCGAAATAGTGCATCAATAGATTATTGCGCCGCGGCTTAAAAATCTTCGCCGCGGCATTCTTCCAGACAGTGGCAAAACCTGCCGCGGCGAGATCATATTCATCGCGGCGTGTAGGAATACAGTGTCAAAACTCGCCTCGGGGTGTAATCAACCAGCCGCTGCGTGAATCGTATAGGCCAATTTGTGCAAGAGAGGCAGTGTCTAATTCTGCCGCGGCGCTATAAACTCAACCGCGGCGTCCCTTGGCCCAGTAGCAAAATTTGCCATGGCATTATTCATCAGGCCGCGGCGCGAGTCAGGCTGGTCAATTTTTAGTATGGCAGTGTCAAATTCCGCCGCGGCTCCCTTATCTTTGCCGCAGCGTGAGTCGAAAATCGAAGAAAATAAAAAGGGTTTTAAAACATTTTGACGCTGCTTCTCTTCTGTTCATCCGGCAGCGTCCTCCACCAGCACCCTCCCCCACCCTCTGCACTTCATTTTCACCCTGTTCACCCTCCTCCCACCCCTAAATTGTTGCTCAGAGTCCCATTCCCTCTTTCTCGCCGCTGTTTTGCTAGTTGATTCCGCCGAGGCTTCGATTTCGTTCTCCCATCCCCCTCTCATTTGCTTCAGTCTCTAACTCTCGGTAAGTCTCCCTTGTCTCTCTCTATGGTGCATTGCTTGTTAGGCCTGCTGTTTATTGTTTTAAATTGTACAAAGAGGCGCCATGTTTGATCTGAATGCTTCCTTTTTAGTTTCAATGCATGCCATGCCCACCACATGTTTGACAAATTGCCTGAATGAGCTTTCCATTGCATTTGCTTCTGTTCTGCCTGCCTGTGCCCATTGTTTGTAATCCTTAATTGTGCATGTGAGCTAGATGAGGCTTAGAGATATCTTACGCTCTGCAAATGTGGGCAATTTCTCCATGCACACCACCTGTTTGATAAAATGCCTGAGAGAGTTGTATTTGTTGATTTGCCCTTATTTGTGTGCCTCAGTGGTTGCCCCATGTATCTCTTGTGTTTAGACATGTAGTACCATCATTTTCTTCCTTGGTTTGGCTGCTTGGATTGGAGAATAGGTAGAGCATGAGTTGTTCAGTTATTCACTTATCAGTTTATATATCATTTTATCTGTTGGTTGGAATTGTTCTCTGCACTAGATTCTACGTGTGTAGCAAAGCCTCAAATGGCAAGAGTTAGGGCTCTAGTTGCATCTTTGGTACTTCACTGCTTGTATTAATTGGTTATCACTTCTGGTGACAGGTAGATGGCGCCTAAAAAGAAAGCCCGGGGTGAAGCCTCATCATCACCTGCCCTGTCCTTTGATCGCCCTCAATTTGTGTCCCTAGCAGCTCAGAAGCAATACAACGAAGTTGTCTTTCACCGAGCTTTGATTCCAGGCAGGCGATTCAGTACTTTTTGTACCAAGAGCCCGGAAGTAGGGGGTCAGATATCAGCTAGACAATAGGGCGCACTTTATTCTGAGCCAGTAACTGCTGTGGTGCCCCTTGTCCGGGAATTCTATGCCAACGCCCCATTTTGCCATGAGCATTTGTATAAAATCTGAGGGCGCACAGTTGTCATCAATGAGCAAGTCATTCGAGATAAATACCGCCTTCCTATAGTGGACGACTGTGAGTTTTGCTTGTACCGGATGGCTGGGGAGACCCCTGATTTAGATGACGTGGTTGATGCTCTGACTCTCCCAAGCCGAAACTTTTGGAAAATGTCAAGAGGGGTGCCCAAAGGTATTCTGCGAGCTAATTTGAATAGAGTGGCTCGCTACTGGGCCCACTTCGTCTGCACCAACTTGCTCCCTAGTGGTCATCTGAGTGATCTCACCATTGACCGGGCCATTCTGATTTATCTCATCATGGCTGGGCGGCCGATCGATGTCGGGTTTATTGTCTTTGAGAGCATTAAGAAGATCGCCCAGTCTACAATTTCCGGCCTTGCGCATCCTCACCTGATCACGAAGTTGTGCACCGATACTGGGGTGCCGTTTGAGCCGATTGAGGAGCTCCTTCCCCTGAGGAAGCCTTTTTCCATCCTTATGATTGGGGACTTAGAGGCTGGGGAAAACGAGCCCATAGAGGAGCCTATGGACGAGCCCATGGAGCAGCCTATTGACGAGCCAGTGGACCTTCTAGTTGAGCCTGATCAGCCACATCATATGCCAGCTGAGGATATGCCACCAGCTCCGACGCCGACCCTTTCCTTGGAGACGCTCTATACGATGATGCAGGATCTTTCCTTTCGAGCGTAGGCCATGGACCGCTGGCAGTACCAGTGTTGGAGGCACTTAGCCAGTCGTCTACAGTGGGACCCATTTGAGCTTCCTCCTCCTCTTAGCTTTGTGCTTAGTCCTGTTGGATCCCCACCTCATGAGCCACCTCCGGAGCCCTTTGAGTAGCCACCACAGGACCCCGACATTTGATATCTCTCTATGCTTCCTTTTGTTTTATGTTTTTGGCATTAATTTTAGTTTTCTGACATTGTGAGCTTTGCTGTTTCATATTATTGTCAGTAGGACTTGTTAATGTTTTTCTGGCTGTTTATTTGGTTTTTGTGACTGTCTTTATATCCTATCTCTCATTTTATTCTGTATCATGCTTGTTTAAAAACCAGAATATATATATATATATATATATCAAACGGGGTTTTACTTTTGCACAACTGTTCTGCCTTAATTCCCTGTGGTTGTCCTTGTTCTTCAACATTGGGGACAATGTTGATTTTAAGTTTGGGGGTAGGATTTAGGCATAACTGACATAATGACATAATTGATGGAAAATAGCATGAAGTTTTGTTATTGAACTTTTTCTGGTCAAGCAAGAAAATTTTTGAAATTCATGTCAAGCTAGTCTGTCTGTTGGCCTGCTGGTTTTGTTTTTGCCTACTTCCAATGATAGTGTTATGTGTCAAGAGATATTTGGTAGGAATTCTATGCTATCTATGTTTTGATCTTAGTTCAAATGCCTAAATTAGGAATTCTGCCATTTTGAAAACCTTATTATGCACCATTGGCCAATCCATAAATCAATGGCTAGTTCCAGGAGAAAATTTTCGGTAATCTAATTTGTATGGCTAGTCTTAAATTTAGAACTTTAGAACTTACCCCCTACCTTCTCGAGGCAAATCAAGAGGTATGGCATAACCTTTAGAGATGATTCAGGCATTCCTTGGTTAAGATTGTGCCTTCTAGCCTGACCTTATGGTAATCACGTTTGCTTGAACCTTATTTGAGCCTCTTGCAAGAGAAAGAGAAATCGTAGATGGTATTTCATTTTGTGTCCTGGAGTTATTAACTTGAGTACCTAACCTAATTGGCCTAATAAAAGACTATAATCCTGCCCTTATCTTGAGAAAAAGGTAATAGTGCATTCATGAGGTTGAAGAATCAAGCAGTGTGGTTGGTTTGAAAAAAAAAACGTAAACAAACAAACAAGCAAATGCTTGTTCATAAATAAAAAAAAAAAATTTGTTATTATTGGAAGAGGGGGATCCCTCTAAATCATTGTTGAAGGTATTTTGAAAGGACCTCTGGTATTCATAGACTATTGCGTAGATTTTCTCAAGGTTGTTTGTACTTACCTTGCCTATTTTTGGTAGCCACAGCCCTAGCCCCATTACAAGCCTAAAAGTCCTTTTGATCTAGTGGTGTTGTGGTACCTAATTTAGTGGAGAGAGGGGCAAAGGTGAGCTTATGAAGTCTCTGTTGGTAGGGTAGTTATACAAGTTCGAATGCAGAAAAGTAATTCTGATGCTTGCTTGAGATGAATGTTTGGCCAAATTCACACACACACTTCGAAATGGTTGAATACATTACTTTTATCGTTTGAACTCTGCTTCTAGCATATATGGTGTGTTCTTCCTATTGAATGCACTTTTTGATTGCAGTAAGTGAGGGCCTTAGCAGTCACAAACGTTCCCGCAGCCAATGGTCAAACTAATAGTGTTTTTGGATTGTTTTACTCGATGACGAGTAAAAGTTCAAGTTTGAGGGTGTGATAATTCCCAACTATTCATGTTATTGTACATATTTTTCTCTCAGTAAATATGACTTTAGCCTCCACTTCTAGGGTAAATAATACATCTATAGAAAGAAATGAACATACATAGGATGAATAATTCTAGACTCAATGCATACTCAAAAAAACCATCAGCTTTATCTTTAATTTTTGAGTATTTTTATAGCTAATCATACTTGGTTTTCTTAGGATTCATGTGTTGAAGAGTTTGGAGCAAATTCAGGAGAGAAAGGCTGCAAAGTGTTGAAGTCAACTATCTCGCCGCGGTTGGATTCACTGCGCCGAGGCGGGAAGCTTAAATATTCGAAGGAAGTGTGCTGGGTTCATTGCGTCGCGGCGCAACAGTTTACGCCGCGGCGTGGCCTTAGACAAAACCAAAACTCATTGCGGCGAGATTGTGTGTGCCAAGGCAAGAGGCAAGAAGGCCTTCAGGCAGAATCAAAACTCACCGCGGCTCAGTAAAACCAGCCGCGACGCTCAGTCAGACAGAACCAAAATTCACCGCGGCGCATAATTCTTCGCTACGGCGCAAGTTGAATTAGCTGAACGCAGCGTTTTGTTTTTAAAATTTCTGAGGGTTTGAAGCTTCTTATGGGAAGGAGAGTTGAGGCAGCCGTCATTCTGGGTTAGTATTGTGTTATTCCAGAGGAGCAAGGGTTGAGGGAAGAGCTAGAGAGCCATCTTGAAGCTGGAGATTGAAGATTGAAGCCGAATCCTTGTGTTTCTGAGTTTCCTCTTCATTTCCTCTGTTTTGTTCATAGTTTCTGATGTATTTGATTATTGCTTCAAGCTTGACTTTGGATTTTATGATCATGTATAGCTAAACCCTATCTAATCTAGGATTATTTGGAACTCTTGTATGGATTAGTAGTAGTTCTTCATTCTAATTCTGTAATCAATGATTCATACTTGTTCACTTAACTTTGTACTTCATGCTTTCTGATTGATTGTCCAACATTTAGATTGATACAATACCTTACTTGAACTTGGGAAAGGAAAAGGGAGGTTAGATCAAAAGTTGAGTGGTGTGAGTGCTTGAAATTTGTTGAGGTGAGTGGATAGCTTAGTTATTGAGATAGGAATATACTTAATAACCTCACATGGTCCAGTTAGGTATTGCACTCATAGATTGATCTTAGTTAATCTTATAAGGGATTATAAAATTGACTGAGTACCCTATACAATATTTGGAAATATATATATAGGAATAATAGAATCCTAGACCAACATGTATCACCATGGAGAGCAGAAGGGAATGAATGTTGAACTAACTACTATGAAGTACAAGAGGACCAATAATTCTAGATGCTAATATTCGCCCGAAAATCCAAATCCTAACCTAGATTTTTACATAGCTTTAGAATCATAAACAATTTCCGTTAACATCAACATTTAAGAATTGATTTGCTTGATTTAAATTAGGGTGTGAATTTCAGTACTTGGCATTGTTTTGACAACAAATCCTCGAGGGAACGATCATTTCTTATCACTATATTGCCTTCATGATACGTATATTTACGTGTACGCTTCTAGGAAAGCAACAAGTTTTTGCTTAGTAAATAAAGAGGGCGAAGCCAAAGGAAAAAAGTTACAACAAAGGAACATAGAGAGGCATGGAAGCCTTAATAGCGTCAAAAGAAAGACTATTACTAAGACTTGCAGGAGGAGAATCCCACAACTTCACAAGCTCTTGTTGAGAAACACCCATGCGAGCAAGTAAGTCTACACTTTGGTTGCAAGAATGCTAAATAAATTGAAAAACCACCCTTTAGTCATGAGTGCACAAGCAAAGAATTCTATGGAGGATCTGGTTCATATTTCGATGGGAAGCATGATCCTTCTTCATCATATTAATAGCATTTCTATTATCTGACTCAACCATCAAATTTTTGATACCTTTATCCCATGCCAATGGGAGGCCTACATATATCCCCCAGAACTTTGTATGAAGAATAAAATAAAAGCCTAGATGTCTAAAGAAATCACAAATCCATTTCCCATGATGATCTCTGATCAAGCCTCCAGAAACCACGCAATTTTTTACCTCAAATCGACCCATCACAGTTTAGTTTCATCCACCCCAACGGAGGTCAGACCTAGCTGTCGGGGATAAGAGATGTATGAGAATGGAACTTGGCAACACAAAAGTAGTTCAACTTATAATTGTCTGAAACCTTTAAGATGTAAGCCACAAGGTCACTAGGGTCTCTAAAGGCCAAGTCAAATAATCTACCATTCCTTCATTTCCAAATGAGCCACACTTTGAAGCCCCAAACAATAGGCCATCTAATGTTGTAAACCAAACCTAAGTTATCTAAGAGATTTTGCTCCACCCACTCTTTGAGATTCCAGTGAAAGAAGTTAGCCCTAGCCGAAGGTCTAACCAACCTCTTCCACACCATTTGAGCATACTCGTAGTCATGAATAAAGTGGAAAGTATCTTCTAAATGGCCCGCACACCACGCACAACTAGGATCCCTACTAGTCCACTTGCTACGTCTAGCATTAGTTAACAGGCTTCCATGAAAAACTAGCCATAAAAAATATTGAATTCGTCTTGGCCCTTTCCAATGCCAAATCAACTCCTAAGTCGTATTGTCAACTTGCTTCGAAAAACCTATGATGAGATGATAAGCACTGGTCGCAATAAATATACCTTTAGAATCCTCGTACCAAAGTCTCATGTCTACGCCCATTAGAGGATTAGGGGGTATCAAAGCACGCAATTTGTTCACACACTCAGGGGGAAGGTATTGAGCTATGCGAGTAAAATCCCAATCACCTTAAATATTCACCTAAGAAGCAAACCTTACTATGAAGCACTTCATTTGAGACATCACCCATAACACTATCATACAATCTCAAATTAGGCTCAACCCAGGTGTTAAGGAAAAAATGAGTACTACAGCCATCTCTGATTTAAGAAATATAGCCTTTTTGTATAATATCTTTCTAAAAGCATAAGAACTTCCATAAAACTGAGTCACTAGGTCGAGAAACGAAGTCAGCTCCCCTAACTCTCCTAGCATAATACTTGCTCCTTGGAACTTGACACCAAAGTTCCCTTGGGTTGTTATTTATCTTCCAAACTAATTTAACTATGCAAGCTCTATTCGTGGCTTCTAAATCCTAAAGCCTAAGACCACCTCTCCATTTAAGAGAACAAATCACTTCCCACTTGATTAAATGAGTCTTCTTAGAATCTTGGCCATGACCCCGTATAAAATTCCTTTGCAATTTATTGATTTGAGAGCAAATGACTTTAAGGATCTTAGCCACTTGCATGGAATATATAGGAATAGCATTCATAATTGATCGAACAAGAGTAACCCTCATTGCAAGAGAAAGACATTGTGACTTGCATCTTGCTAACCTTTGTTAGATCTTATCAATCAAGAACTCAAAAGACTCAGACACCTTTTTACCCATACTCAGAGGCACTCCTAAGTATTTTCCAAGATTAGCAGCATTCTTGAACCTCGAGGCATTAGAAATTTCTTAACGTAAAGAAGGTACATTCCTGGAGAAATAAATTGAGGACTTACCTTTATTAACTTTTTGACCTAAGAGATTGCAAAATCTCTCAAACAATGATTAATGTAATCTATTTTATCCATAGAAGCCTCACCAAACAACAATAGATAATCTGCAAACATAAGGTGAGAGATCCCAGGCCCTAATCTTCCAGCTTTCAAAGGTTTCCAGACACCAATGTTAACCTTTTCACAAATTAAATGAGATAACTTGTCTATACAAATAATAAAAATATATGAAGAGATAGAATAACCTTGACAAATGCCTTAAGAAGGATAAAAGGTTTCAGTCTTCTCATCATTGACCACAAAAAAATATATATGTGTTTTCGCAAGTGCACAGGTCGGATCAAGTAGTTCAGTGATAAGTATGGGTATCGTTTCCACGAGGAATAACTTAAATGAAATTAGGCAATGCACAACCCACTTTCTATGTTAAGTAACCAATTAAGCAATTCATGACTTAGAACTAATTTTCAAACAAAACAATTTAAAGAATACTTGGTTGGCAAAGAAAATTTAGACAAAAATCCAAGGATTTGAAGTTACTTAGAGTCACTATTCCCTTGATGCTTACTAGAAATTAATTACTTGTTCAATTGCAATTAATTATCACCTTGTGGGTTAAGAGATTCATAAGCTATAACCGTCCGTCGATGTAATTATAACACTACTCTCCCCTAAAATATAAGTGTCCTTAGAATTAGGTTAGAGTGCATTAAATACTAGAACCCTCTACAAACCAATTAAGACAATTAGGTATATTTCTATCCCAATTATAAATTAGATAAATCTAAACTTAATATATCCAACTCTTAGGTCCAATTAGAACTTCTTTTTCAAGGTAAATTCCAATTACCCAAATCAACTCCAAGAGGTGGCCAATCCCTAAGTAAGCATTAAGCAAGAGAAGGATACACAAAGCTCCAATCATTACGATAAACAAGAAAAACAAAGATCTAATTCATATCAAGTTCATAGTGCTCTGGGTAAAGAGAAGTTTAGCTATACACAGCTAAATCTAAGAATGAATCCCAATCAAATACATAGAGAAGATGAAGAAAAGCAGAGAAAGCAAACAAAGGAAGGAGAGATATGCAGAAAATTGAGCTCCCCCTTGGATTCTTCCTCTTCCTTCACTCCTCCAAGCTTAATGAACCACCAAAACCACCCAAAATGCCTCCTGGACGTTGAGAAACCTCCTCTGCAGCTCAATGCCCGAAAACCTAGCTGCATCTCGTGTTTTCTATCCTTATTAATCAAAACACAGAGTTTTGACATCGATTTTCATGATTGCATCTTTAGATAATGCGATCACATCTTTTCCTGGAGCTTAAGAACAATATAATGGCTTCTAAATCCTCATAGATGATAATTCTAAAACAAGAAATATTTTCCATTAATACAACATCTACTCAATCATAATAAATCACAATTAACTTCATTTCTCTCTTTCACTTTCGATTCCTTAAATTGCTTAAAAATAATGAATAAATCCCACTAAAACTTTAATGGATGACTCCCAAATTCAATCAAATTGACTATAAGTAATACAAAATATTAGGAGTCATCACTTCCCCACACTTGGACAATTGCTTGTGCTCAAGCAAAACTCACTTATCCATACTGTCAAAATAAACAATAAAACAACACAATATCTTAGAACATTTAATTATAGCTTAAAGTTCCCTCATGCTTGAATCCAGCAACCTTGTGTAACTAAGAAACTAAACAAGTGTGACTTAACTTCATAATTTACACATTTCCAATACAATTTGTAAGGCTAACCCATGTAGTCATAAAATGAAAATTAAAATTTTAAACTAGAAGAGATCATCCACTTCTTTTATTGCTTTCTCCAAATTTCATTTTATTCTTCTTTTATTTATTTATATATATAGAGATTTTCTTCCCTTCCTTGTCTCCTAAGTCCTTTTTACGCAAATGGCAACATTTGTAATGAAGCTACTCGATTACTCAGACTAAGATAACACAGTTAGGGTGCTTTGCATACTCATAGGTTCCACTACTGTTTTACGCAAGAGCTAACATTAGTGATGAAAGCCCCCGGTTACTAGGTAACTTCCACTAGAGGAGAAGAATCTTTATCATTATTGTATATCAATATATTTTTTTTTCTTTTTTTTTAAGCAAGAAGGAATATCTCTATTCTAATCAACAACCTCAATCCCATTATAAGAATTCATGAGCAAGACCACAATCAAATTATATTAGAACATAACCAATTCAATTACTTTATGCTCATATAATTAAATCACACAAGTTTTAACTACTTGTCACAAGAATTGCCATAAACAAATAAGAGGAAAATTAAACTCAATTAAATCCCCAAAAATATTGTAGCCATTCTATTGCTTTCTCATAAATCTCCATTCTTTAATATATATACGCATAAAAACCAACTTTAGTAAACACCTCTCCCCCACACTTAAAGTACACATTGTCCTCAATGTGAATAAACATGCTAACAAGCAAAGGAGGTAGAAGAGATGAGATACTGAGACTTCCTTGAAAGTACGGAGAAGAAAGAAAAGAGAGAATGAGAGAAGCAAATATGCATCAGAACCTGCCATCTGTATACATAAAAGCCAAAAGAGATAGGTAAGCATAGATCTGTCATGTGTCAATCAGGACAAGAAGAATTCCTACAGTCATCCATTAAGTTGAAGAAAATAAAGGAAGGAAACTCAAGTACAAGTATCTAACTACTAATTAACTAAGGAAACAACAAAAACAAGACAAGAGACAGAATCATATCCTCCTGCACAAAATAGTCAAAAGTATGATAATCATTCTTCCCTAGTTGAGGAGTACTCCTGTGCACTATCAGTCATTTCCACACTAGCGTCTATCCGCTATGCATCCACTTCTAAACCTTCTGAGTGCCTTGAGTGCACCCCAAGCTGCTGTTGAGGTTGTAAAAGATCAATAACTCGTGCCATTTGAGATGTCAGCTCATCACAAAATAAAAGCAATGAATCAATCTTTTGTGTCATCGTCTCACATTGCTGCTTAAGTTGTTCTTGTTTTTTCAGAATGAGGCCTTGCTGTTGCAAGAGCTGAACCATTATATCCTGTGAAGTAGCCTCCAAGGAAATCCCAGGTTGTTCATGGATAGGTTCTTGCTCATGCACTAAAGGGTCAGTTGGATGATCGCCATGCTCTTCATCGTCCCCCAAGAAATCTTCTTCTTCTGCCTTCAATGATTGATAAGTGACACCACCAATAGAATACAATTGCTCCTCTTGATCAGTAAAAATCCTAACAATCTTGTTAGTAATAATGCCTGAATCATGAAAGGGAAGGGTAGGGACTTCTTCACAGATGAGTAAACAGACTTTAAACCCTTGAGAATGAGAGGAGGTAAATCAATATCTAAATCTTCCATGATACAATACACCAACAATGCCCTACTTCGAGTGATAATTGTGTTATGGGAGCTTGGTAAGACATTACATAAAATGAAAGTAACCCAAAATCTTGCTTCCTTATGTAGCTCATGGTACTTCAATCCACGATTCCATTTCCCTTAGCCTCTGGTGGTCAACTTCCTTGCCACTTGATTGTAATCCACATTTGATAAATCTTGCAGCATTTCTTGATAAGCACATTTCTCCACAGAAGGAAGCGCATAATGCTCTTGGATCACATCTTCATCTATGAGAACTCTTTTATTCCTTATCCAATATAGATTGTCCTAATTCCATTTAGCATTTGCATAAAACTGGCAAACAATGGGACATATAGCATTGTCAGGCCTCTCCAAGAAATGATCCCATTGGCACTTGTGAAACTTTGAATATAGGCTATCCATTAAGGATAAGGCATAGAACCGATCCTGGAAAAACTTCTTGCCAGAAATTTGATTAGTAAACTAATCTACAGCATCTTGATTCAGAAAAACCTTGGGATCATACGAAGCAGTGGGAACAGCTACTTCTTCGTCACTCTCAGAATGGACAACCCTTTGTCGTTTGGAAATAGTGACAGATTTCGACAGATTTCTTAGCTTGCTTCTTCCTTGGAACACCAGGATCAACAGACTTAACTTTTGAAGAAGTCTTGGATGCAGTAGGTTTGCTCTGAGATTTTGATCCTCTAAATGGCATTTGTCGTGTTTCTGAAATAGCCAGTTCCCCATCTTTCTTAGTGACTGATCTTTTTGGGCGCATGGCTGCAAGTGAAAAATCATATTTTAGAACATTTATAAAAGATTTGAACTTTTCAACAACCCACACAAAAACACTTATTATGCAAGACTACATTGCAAAATACATGGAAATCAGAAATGCAGCATACATGGCTAGCAAATGGTGAGAGAACATCTTTGTCAGATGCATGTAAACATGAAAGTTCAAAATCATCATGCTTATTAATATAGGAAGAATAGAGCAACCCAAGCAGAGTGACTCAGACATCAATTACAGTAAGCATGATAAATTAAAGACTGACATCAATGATAAATTGAACTAAACAAGACCAGACTGCTACAGCAATGTTTAGCAAGAATATGCGAAAAGTGACAAGCATGAAGTATTTGTGCCTACTGATTTAAAACAAAGCAGGAAAAGAAACAAGAGAAACCATCAACACAAAATTGGCATAAACAAATAGCCTGCCACTCAATAATAATAGCCCCCAGCATGCTCAACAGTGCTAAATTAAATTCTAAATCACCATTGAATTCCATCTAAAGTCATAAACAAAACACACTTAAATTACAAACCATAGAAACCTATCAGCATATTAAAGAAGCAAAAGAGGTCAAAGCAACAAGCTATACTTGGTATAGTTGCGAAATAAGCAAAACAGAGAATGCAGGATGCTACCAGTAGAGAAAACAAAAGATTGCATACATAGGACAGAGAATAAGAGGCAGAAGAAACACCCAAAAATTCAGAAATTGAAATGTAAAACAGAGGTGCCACATATAAAGCAACCAACTGGCAATAATTCATAAATGTGAGAACAGAGCATGTGGCACAAATGGGAAAAAGAAAATGAAAGAATCCTTGAAACCAATCTCACTTTACTCAAGAATTTCCCAAATCCTAACCAGAATTTTCAGACCAATTAAACAAAACTAAAGGCAAAAGAGATGATGCAAGCTTTACCAAATGAATACCAAAACCAATAAGCAAACCTCCACGGTAAGCATTCAACAAACTTTGCAACCAACTAATAGATATGACAACAATTAAATCTAAAATTGAGCTAGCCAATGAACAAACCAGAAAAAGTATGTCGCATTATTTTCATATAGACACAATTATGCTATAACAGAGCAACAATTCACAATTAAATAGCATGGTTACATTGCTATTCTGAGCAAACAATATTTCCCTCAAGCAAGCTCAAAATTCCCTAAAGGTAACACCTAAGCCAGCTATAGCCAACAAAGTATTTCAGCAAACCAAAAGCTAAACTGAAACTACAACTAAGAACAGGGCCTCAGGGAGCTTACCAGTTGGGGGAAAAGAGTAAGCACAACACAATGGATTCTTGCCCTATAGAAATGCTCATACTCAATCTTATAGAGTATTGTAGATAAGCTACCAATAGAGAATGAATGAAGCTTGAATCACTATAAAGGGAAAATTTTGGCTGGAACAAGGAGATGGGGTAGGCTATTCAATGGTGAGAAGAAATGACGGTAGGAAGGAGCGAGGAAGAGGAACGATGAAAGTGAGAAGTGGCAACGAGAAATAGCGATGGGGAATGACGAGGAAGAATCAACTGGCGAGGAGGAATTGACGGAGAAGAAGATGCTGGGAATGATGTTGGAAAAAAAAATGGGAAGAAGCTACAGGGAAGAAGCGACACGGCGAGGAGAATGGATCGATGGGAAGAAGCAAAGGGAAAGAAGGGGATGGTGACGGAAAATGAGCGAACTGGCGAGGATGGTTTGACAGGAAAAAATTGACTGGCAAGGCGAAATCGACGGGGAAAATGCGAACTGGAAGGAAGCTACGGGGAAGATAAAGTTATGCGGTGGAAATGACGGCGAGAACAAAAATTGAACAGGGAAACCTAATTTTTTTTAAAATTATTATTATTATTATTATTTTGATCAGAGATAAAACAAGAAAAGATGTAGCCACATGCTCAAGAAAAAGCCATCGGATCATACTATTCGGGAAAATATATGGGAAGGAGGCTGCAGCATTTTTAGCTACCACTAAGACTGAGGTTGCAATAGCTAACCCAACTAACATAAAATATGTTGTCGCGTTCCCAAAATAATGCTACCGCATTAAACACTTTAGGAAAATATAGGGGAAATTGACTGTAGAGATTAGCGATTGCTAAAAATAGGGATGCTATCGCTAACCATGATAGAACCAGATATCAGCAACTGATTCAAATTTTTCTTTCAAGTTTCACAAAATCTGAACTAGTCATAACCAAACCTTACTCAATTCAACTCCCCATAAGTAAACCAACATTTTTCCTCATAACATATGAAGAAAACAAGTCATCACCAACAAACTTCACACTTCAACATCATCATTAAGAAATTAAATAGGTCAAGAAAAACTCCCTCTTTTTATGAGATTGTTGCCTATTGAATCAATCCATCCTCATGCTTATCAACCAAAAGATTCTTTGGGAAGAAGATTTGCTTCATCTACAAAATAAAAACAAGTAGTTAAACCTATAGCAAACTAGAAATGAACAAAGCAAAAGAAACTTGGGTTGCCTCCCAAAAGCGCTAAGTTTAAAGTCTTTCAGCCGGACTATCTTGACACTTTTATGAAAAATCTTGGAGCTGCACATTTTCTTTCATCCTGTCCACTAGTCCACCAAGGTAATGCTTCAAGTGTTGGCCATTTACCTTAAAAGTTTCTCCACTTTTCTCATCTTGAATTTCAATGGCACCAAAGGTAGTGATAGACACAACCTTAAAAGGACCAGACCACCTTGATTTAAGCTTTCCTGAAAATAACCTCAAACGAGAGTTATACAATAACACTAAATCACCAGGTATCAAATCCCTTTTTAAAATCTTCCTATCATGCAAAACCTTTGTCTTTTCCTTATATAACCTAGAACTTTCATAAGCTTGCAACCTGAATTTATGAAGTTCATTAAGGTCTAACAACCTCTTCTCACTAGCATCTTTATAATCTAAATTCAACTTCTTTATGGCCCAAAAAGCTTTACACTCAAGTTCCAAAGGTAAATGATAAGCTTTACCAAACACTAATTGATACAGAGACATACCAATTGGTGTTTTGTAGGCTGTCTTATATGCCCATAAAGCTTCATCTAACTTATCAGACTAATCTTTCCTATAACACTCACTGTTTTTTCCAAAATTCTTTTGATCTCCCTATTAGATACTTCATAGAAGCCATTGGTCTGAGGATGGTAAGCTAAAGCCATTTTGTGGTGAACTCCATATTTTTCTAGCAAAGACTTAAACAAGCGGTTATTAAAATGAGTTTCACCATCACTAATAATAGCTCTAGGGGTGCCAAAATGAAAAAAATATTTTTCTTTACAAATCGCACCACTGTTTAAGCATCATTATGTTGGCAAGCTACTGCCTCAACCTACTTACTCACATACTCAACGGCTACTAAGATATATTGTTGGCCTCTAGAAGAAACAAAGGGACCCATAAAATCAATTCCCCATAAATCAAACAACTCAACTTCAAAGATACCGATTTGAGTAAGTTCATGTCTTTTAGAAATATTATCGGATCTTTGACAGGCTTCACAGTGAGAAACAAAAAAATAAGAATCCTTAAACAATGTAGGCCAATAAAAACCAGATTACAATACTTTAAAAGCAGTTTTCTGACCACTAAAATGTCCCCCAAATGGTGATGCATGACATGCAAGCAAAATATCATGTTGTTCAATCTCAGGAACACACTTCTTAAGAACTCCATCTACACATCTTTTGAACAAATAAGGCTCATCCCAAATGTAAAGCTTGACCTCACTTAAGAATTTCTTCTTTTAATAATAGTTTAATTTAGGAGGTAAAACTTCACAAACAATATAATTTGCTATATCAGCATACCAAGGTACATTCAGCAAATTAGCAGCCATATTGCATTCATTAGGAAAAGTATCATTTACAAGCCTATTGTCATGAACATGCTCAAGATCCAACCTAGAAAGATGATCAGCCACTAGGTTTTCACTTCCTTTCCTATCTACTATATGCAAATCAAACTCCTGAAGTAATAAAACCCACCTAATCAGTCTAGGTTTGGACTCTTTCTTTCTCAACAAATATTTAACAGCAGTGTGATCAGTGTGTACAACAACTCTAACTCCCAACAGATAAACTCTGAACTTCTCAAAAGTAAAAATAATAGCTAACATTTCTTTATCAGTAGTGGAATAATTTACTTAAGCATCCACTAATGTCCTACTAGCATAGTAGATAGGATGAAAAACTCGATCTCGCCTCTATCCAAGAACAGCTCCTACTACATAGTCACTTGCATCACATATGATCTCAAAAGGCAATGGCCAATCCAGAGCAACTATTACAAGTGCAGTCACTAGCTTCTATTTCAACTCTTCAAAACTTTTGAAACAATCATCATAAAAAAGGAACTTAGTATCCTTTTCTAGTAGTTTGCACAAGGGCTTCGAAATTTTTGAAAAATCTTTGATGAATCTTCTATAGAAACCCACATGCTCAAGAAAACTTCTAACTCCTTTGACACTGGTAGGAGGTGGCAACTTCTCAATCAGTGATGTCTTGGCCTAATCTACTTCCAAACCCTCCTTAAATACCTTATGTCCTAATACTATTCCCTCCTTCACCATGAAATGGCATTTTTCCTGATTCAAAACTAAATCAGTCTCCTCACACCTTTTAAGCACTTTAGAGATATTCTTCAAACAAACTTCCAATAAATCACCAAAGACAGAGACATCATCCATAAAGATCTCCAAGATATCTTCAATGAAATCAGAAAAAATTGATGTCATGCACCTTTGAAAGGTTGCAGGTGCGTTACACAACCCAAATGGCATTCTTCCAAAAGCAAAAGTGCCATAGGGATAGGTAAAAGTTGTTTTCTCTTGGTCTTCAGGTACTATAGAAATTTGGTTATACCCAGAATAACCATCCAAAAAATAAAAATATTCCTTTTCCGCTAGCCTATCGAGCGTTTAGTCAATGAAGGGGAGAGGAAAATGATCTTTTTAAGTGGCTGTGTTTAATTTCCGATAGTCTATGCATACTCGCCATCCAGTGACAGTTCTTATAGAAATCAATTCTTCTTTTTCATTCACCACAACAATCATTCCCCCTTTCTTAGGGACGCATTGAACCGGACTGACCCACGCACTATCTGAAATTGGATAAATAATTCTAACATCAAGCCACTTGATGATTTCTTTCTTGACAACTTCCTTCATCATTGGGTTAAGCCTCCTATGATTCTTTATTAATGGTTTATGATCTTCCTCCAATAAAATTTTATGCATCACAATGGAAGGACTTATCCCTTTGATATTTGCAATTGTCCAACCTAAAGCCTTTTTATGACTCTTTAGTACTTCAATTAGTCTCTGTTCTTGATAAGAGTCCAATGATGTAGAAATGATGACAAGAAGTGTCTCTGAATCCCCTAAATATGCATATTTCATATGCTTAGGGAGAGGTTTTAACTCCAAAACTGGTGGTTGATCAATTGAAGGCTTAAAAGATGGAACTAAGCGGGAAGCCAAATCTAAAGATTTCACTTGCAAATGCTTTTTAACTCGAGTGGTTGAAAAATTAAATACTTGGGCTGCTTCATAACTAGCTTCAGTTTTCTCATGCTTCACTCCCATTAATAATGCTACAATAAGATCTTGAACTATCATTATATTAAATTATTCTTGAGCTAAATCATCAATCACTGAAACTCTGAGACAATCTTCAACATCTCTAGGATATTTTAGTACTTTGTCCATGTTAAAGACCACCTGCTCATCCCCCAATCTCATCACTATTTGCCCTTTCTCTACATCAATAAGAGTTCTAGTTGTAGCTAAGAATGGGCAGCCAATGATCAATGGATTATCTTTATCTTCTTCACAGTCTACAACAATGAAATCAGCTAGATATATAAACTCACCAACCTTCACTAAAACATCTTCAATTATACCCCTTGGGTATGCTAAGCTCCGATCCGCTAATTACAATGTTACTGTAGTAGGTCTTGCCTCACCGAGTTGCAATTTCTTAAAGACAGATAATGGCATAAGATTTACACTGGCTCCAAGATCACATAAAGTTTTACCTTGAAAGTGAGTACCTATTTTACAAGGCACAGAGAAGCTACCCAGATCTTTGCACTTCATTGGAATCCGTGGGTTGATTATTTTGCTGCACTCTTCAGTAAGTGCTACAGTTTCAAATTCACCAAATCTTCGCTTCTTGCTCAGCATCTCTTTTAAAAACTTGACATACTTAGGAATGTACTCTAAAGCTTCTGAAAAAGGAATATTTATATGAAGTTGCTTGAACACTTTCAAAAATTTTTGATACTGCTTATCTTCCACCTTCTTTTGAAATCTTTGAGGAAATGGTAATGGAGGTATTATCCTTGGCAGTGTTTGTAGTTTTTCTCCTTGTTTCTCACCCTTATTAACATCCACATGTTTTTTATCTTCTTCACTACTCACTTTTCTCTTCTTTTCAGCTAATGCATCCACATGCTCTTCTCCTATTCTTTTATCCTCTACAACAACATTTGATTTAGGTGTGTGGCTAACCACCCTTGGTGCTTGAATATCCAGCAACACTTTTCCACTTCGAAGAGTTATAGCCTTACACTCTTCCTTGCCTTCTCTTCTAGGATTAGGAACCATATCACTTGGCAATCCCCTTTGTCTCAATGAATTCATTGCTGAGGCTAATTGACCTATTTGCAACTCTAAATTTCTCAAGGAGGTGTCAATTCTAGCATTCACTTGAGCTTGTTCTTCATTTTGCTTACTTTGGATACTAATGAATTTAGCCAAGGCATCTTCCAAATTCGTCTTAGGTTCTTGAATAGATGCATTTTGCCTCACAGGTTGAGCAAAACCCAGTGGTTAAGTAGGCTTAATGCCTGAAGAAGATGTTAGTTGATTCAGTGCTAGGCTATGCTTCCAAGAGAAGTTTATATGATTCTGCCACCCAGGATTGTAATTATTAGAGTAGGGATTATGATTTTTTGGAAAGTTCCCCACATAGTGAACTGATTCTGAAGATGCCAAGGGGCAATAATCCACTGAGTGTAAATCCCCACAATTTTCACAAGCAATTGGGGCCATTTGAGTAGAACAGACATTCAAATGCTAACTTCACTGCACTTGAGATTCTAGCATATCAAATTTCTTATTCAGAGGGGAGAGAATAGTTGCAAGTGGAATAGAGGAGTCTTCTTGAGTATTGGCAACATTAGCACTCACCCTTCTATCGCGTCCTCTTTGCACATAGCTTTCAGATAATATGTTCAATGCCTGAACAATATCATCTACAGGCATTTCATCCCAATGCCCATTTAAAATAGCATCCAACATTGTATCAATTTGTGGAGTTAGATGCATGCAAAAATTCTGAACAATGGCATAGTTATCCATCCCATGGCTCGGGCATTGGCGAAGCAAGTGTTTGTATCTCTGCCATGTAGCATACAAGTGCTCATTTGAAGCTTGCTTGAAGTTGATAAGCTCACTTTTATTATTTGGAATGAAGCGAGCTCTGAACCTTGCCTCTAGCTTATCCCAAGTATCAATTGAACCCTCCGGTAGAGTCAGTAGCCATTCCTTATAGAGAGAGTGGGAATAGTCGAAGGCTCAGAACATCCCTTAGTACCCCATTCTGCTTGAATGAGTCACACACTCCCAAAAATGACAGAATGTGACGGTTGGGATCTTCATCGGACCTCTCACCAGTAAATTGGCCATTGAGCTGCAACATGGAGATCATCACAGGCTTTAACTTAAAATTAACAACTTGAAAGTCCGGCACTACTATGCTAGATAGAGTGCCCTTCATAGTACAGGCCACAAATTCTTTTATGCACTAATTTTGATTCCCTTCCTGAGCCATTTCTTCACATATTGAATTTTGAACTTTAGGAGGAGTTTCTTCAAAGTTCAAGTTCACCACAAGATCGCTAACTTTCTTTGTTATGCGCTTCTTCTTTGTAGGGGATCGCCTCGGCATGTACCATGGTACCTATAAAGGAAAATTCAACCAACTGTATTACTTTAAACAAAAAGCAAAAGCAAATGATAGAATGAAGAGAAATTCTAACTAATTAACTAACTAATGCTTAATCAAGGACTACTAAAGATTGCACACTTATAACTGAACATATAAGCCAATCCCCGGCAACGGCGCCAGAAAACTTTACTATAAAAAAAAATTATATGTGTTTCCACAAGTGCACGGGTCGGATCAAGTAGTTCAGTGATAAGTATGAGTATCGTTCCCACGAGGAATGACTTAAATGAAATTAGGCAATGCACAATCTACTTTCATCCACGTTAAGCAACCAATTAAGCAATTCATGACTTAGAACTAGTTTTCAAACAAAACAATTTAAAGAATACTTGGTTGGCAAAGAAAATTTAGACAAAAATCCAAGGTTTTGAAGTTACCTAGAGTCACTATTCCCTTGATGCTTACTAGAATTTAATTACTTGTTCAATTGTAATTAATTATCACCTTGTGGGTTAAAAGATTCATAAGCTATAACCATCCGTCGATGTAATTATAGCCCTACTCTTCCCTAAAATCTAAGTGTCCTTAGAATTAGGTTAGAGTGCATTAAATACTAGAACCCTCTACAAACCAATTAAGGTAATTAGGTATATTTCTATCCCAATTACAAATTAGATAAATCTAAACTTAATATATCCAACTCTTAGGTCCAATTAGAACTTCTTTTTCAAGGTAAATTCCAATTACCCAAATCAAATCCAAGAGGTGGCCAATCCCTAAGTAAGCATTAAGCAAGAGAAGGATACACAAAGCTCCAATCATTATAATAAACAAGAAAAACAAAGATCTAATTCACATCAAGTTCATAGTACTCTAGGTAAAGAGAAGTTTAGCTATACATAGCTAAATCTAAGAATGAATCCCAATCAAATACATAGAGAAGATGAAGAAAAGCAGAGAAAGCAAACAAAGGAAGGAGAAATATGCAGAAAATTGGGCTCCCCCTTGGATTCTTCCTCTTCCTTCACTCCTCCAAGCTTAATGAACCACCAAAACCACCTAAAAATGCCTCCTGGACGTTCAGAAACCTCCTTTGCCACTCAATGCCTGAAAACCTAGCTGTATCTCGTGTTTTCTATCCTCATTAATTAAAACGCAGAGTTTTGATGTCAATTTTAGCGAACTCATCTTCAGATAATGCGATCGCATCTTTGCCTGGAGTTTAAGAACAATATAATGGCTTCTAAATCCTCATAGATGATAATTCTGAAATAAGAAATATTTTCCATTAATGCAACATCTACTCAATCATAATAAATCACAATTAACTTCATTTCTCTCTTTCACTTTCGATTCCCTAAATTGTTTAAAAATAATGAATAAATCCCACTAAAATTTTAATGGATGACTCCCAAATTCAATCAAATTGACTATAAGTAATACAAAATATTGGGAGTCATCAATCATTCCAGAGAACATTCATCAAAGAAGAGATACACCTCATAATAAGGTCAATAATACTTTTTGGGAACCCAACTTTCTTTAAAACATTAGCAATGAAGGACCACTAAAGCCTATCATAGACTTTATCAAGATCAATCTTTATAGTGATGAAACCTTTCTTTCCCTTCAATCTCCTCATGGAATGAATAAGCTTTTGGCCAATAATAATATTATCTTGAATACACCTTCTAGGGACAAAACTAGCCTGAAAGGGAGAGATAATTTTGTCCAAAATTGGCTTAACTCTATTAATTATGACTTTAGTGAGGCACTTATAAGTAATGTTACATAAGGACATTGGCCTAAATTGAGTTATAAACTCCGGGGTCTCTACTTTAGGAATAAGAGTTAAAAGAGTTTTATTAGTTTCCTCCAATGAAATCTTACCTTAGAACGCATCATTAACAAACTGATAAACACTCAGGCATACAAAATCCCACTGGGATTGATAGAAAAAGGGTGGAAAACCATCCAACCCAAGTGCTTTAAAAGCCCCCATAGAAAAGATAGCCTCCTTAAGTTCCTCTCTTGAAATCAGTTGTGTCATCAAATCATAAAGGATAGCATTAGGCTGAGGAAAAGGAAATTTCGTTTGAAAATGCTCCACATCATCATTGGATTCCTTAAACAAATTCTAGAAAAATTGCATAGCATGGTCTTAGAGGCCTTTAAAGTTGTTCAATCAAAACCCCCTCATCATTTTGTAAAGCTAAAATTTTATTCCGTCTATGCCTAGATGAGGTCTTGAGATGATAATATTTAGTATTCCTATCCCCTTGTTCAACCCAAGACATTCCAGCCTTTTGAAACCAATGAATATCTTCTTGGAGAAGAACCTTATCAAGCTCATCCTGAAGGATCTTTTCCAAATTCCTAAGAAAAAGTGAGCTCACATAGCAAGGACTCCTTTGAATGCCTGCCAACCAAGCCATTATCTCTTTCTTCCATTTCCCAATATGCCCAAAAACCTTTTTATTCCAAGAAGTGGTCTCCTTTCTGAAATAATTCAAAGCATCCATAATAGGGATATCCTTCCTCCAAGTCCTTTTCACGAAGGGATCAAAGTCTTTATGAATAAGCCATGCAGCCTCAAATCTAAAGGGCCTATTATAACCCCTATCAGGAACTCCCCCCATAGTCTCTACAACTATAGGATGGTGATAAGAGAAATTAACTCTACCAAGAGTACGAACAATACAATTAGGATACTTAGTAACCCAGTCAATGTTTCCCATAGCCCTATCAAGCCTCTTAGAAAGTCTTTCATAGTTAGATAATTTAGGCTCCGCCCAAGTAAATATGGGTTCAACAAATCCAAGGTCAATGAGACCACAAGTATTAATCCACTCCATAAACTAATTGCAATGGGACATATTAACAGGGCCCTTCCTTTTTTATCAAACAGACCACTAATGTCATTGAAATCAGTTACAAGAATCGAAGGATCCTTTAACTGAGCAGCAAAAGAGGAAATATCTTCCTAGAGAACATGTTTTTGATCCTCATAGGGATTGGCATACACGAGTGATATAAAATGCTATCCCTTTGCTATCTTGACCTTTGAGGTGCACATATTGAGTATAAGAATTTTAGACCTGTAAATCAGCACTACCAAAAGACCAAGCCACCTATAAGCCCCCAGCTCTACCTACATTGGGAACAATGAAAGAATGGTCGAAACTGAGATGACGCAACATAAGAGAGGCCTTATTATCATTCTGGCGAGTCTCCAGTAATGCAATAATGCTTGGATGGCACATCTCACACATCTACCTGACATACTGGAATAAACCCTTATCACCTGCTCCACGGACATTCCAACACATGACCTTCATCAAAGTAGAAAGGAAAGGGATGATTAATCAACTCGCATATCCATAGCAGCCCCTTCATACGAGGCTACCTTTATATCATCACCGACGCTTGTCTCCGGAACCACAGTGTCTTCCAACTCCATAACAATACCCTTAACTGCATTCTCACTTTCCTTAGGGGGAACCGTCAACTTCCTGTCATAGAATAATGAGTTGGAATTGCCTAGGTGATACCCACTCTCATTGGAACAACCATCTTCACGAAGGTTATCTTTGCCTGGACGTTGCACCTTCAGAGTACAGAATCCAAAACCACTGACCCCTTATTAAAACTCCACTCATTTTTCTTTCCAAGACCACTAACGATTCTGGGTTGAGAAGACCTTTGTCGCACCTCATTTTGGATATTCCTTGAGCCCAAGCCTAACTTTCCTTATTCATTGACTCCATGCCTTTGGGCTCAAGTAGAGGCCCAGTACTTTGACTTGTAGATTTATGCCAGGATGTTTGCTCCACAACGTGTTGTTTTTTTAATCTCATTTAATTTCTCATTAAGACCACTGGAAATCATCACGTGGTTATCATCATTGTTACCAAAAACATCAGTGTCATTCATATTCAATAAAGAATCAAAATGAGATCCTGTATTTTTCTGCTGAAGATCCGTGCTCAGAGTACCTTTGGATTTCCTTGGTCATCTTTGCCTTTGAGCCACTGTCCATGGGCCCAAACCACCATGTGAATTTTGACCTTTTTCACCCTTATCAAAATTCCTTCCACCTTGCATCTGTGAGTCTTCTGTTTGAATCTCCTATTGCTTCTTGAGGGGACATCCTTCCATATAATGACCAAAAGTCCGATAATTCAGGCACAGAGAGTGAAGTCCCTCGTACTCAACCTTATAGGTTCTCCTTTTAAGTTTAAAGCACGGTACTAATGGTTTCTCTAAGTCAAGTTCAACGCAAATACAAGCATATCTCCCTCTAGTTTGTAGGGAGGCATTGAAATCGACATTTATTGTCTTCCCAAATATATCTCCCACGTAAGATAAAATTCTCTTGTCATAATACTCGATTGATAGGTTCAGGAAACGCACCCATGATGCCACTTTGTCAACCCTCGCAGCCTCCGGATCAAAGTTTGGGCACCATTTTCTGATGGTAAGATAGTGATCAAAGATCATCTAAGGTCCCTCAGTTAAGGCAAAATCATAATCCTCCTCGTTCATGAATTTGACTAAGAAAAAGTAGTCACCAAGATCGATCAACGTTATCACTCTGTTCCTAGCCCACATGTTCTGAAGTCTCGTCTCTAAAGCTTTATAACCAATTGATGGTCCCAATGATTTGACAATTAATGACCTTTTCCAAGGGTGATACAATCACTTCTCTGTTGTGTCTAAAAAGATAGACTTTGGGCATGTGTATCCATTCTCCATGGAATCCACAGTCACAAAGTCTTCTTCATTAAACTCTTTACCTAGTGATTCAGTCTCTTCATTCTCTCCAGCCCCATAGTTTTTGTTCAAAACATCCACCGGCTCCAATGAATCCTCTGAATCAGATCCATTGTCGCTTATCTTCTTGGCGCCCTCGAGAGCCTATTTATAAGAAGATCTCAGGTTCCTGTTCGTCCTCGTCAACGCATGGTTCATAATAATATCATCTCCATGTGAAGCTGTTGTAGCCTTCAGATTGAAAGAGATATCACTATTCTTGATCTTCTTGGTGCTATGGTCAAGAATATCCTCCTCTTTAGTTGATGGCAATCATGCCGTCTCATCACCTATGTCGTCCCTTGTCATTTTACTTCTCTGTTTTAATTTAGAATAATTGTTGAGGGGAGAACTTGATAATTAGTAAGTGTAATTAATTCTTTATTTTTTAAATCAATTTTAGGGGTGATTTGCCTTAAACTTGCAACAATTAATGGTGACAAATATTAATTGTGTTTTTTGACTCCATGTTTTTCTGTATTTTCTCTAACACAAGACAATCTAAGTCAGCTCTTCAAACCTAGCATTAGCATAGGAAAAAACTTCCTAAAGAAAGAAAGAAGTGCCTTTAACGTAATCAAGCTCAAAATTACCTACTTTTCTCTTTCAAACACTGAACCAAAAACCTGAAAATAAATTAAATCCATGCATGGAAACGGTTGGGCCCTTTTATGAAGGAAATTCCAGTTGCAACGCGCAAGTTTTCGTCATCCACAATAATGTCTTAAAGCAAATTTATATATGCTAAAACTGCTGTACTTGAAACTAGTGGCAGCAAAAGTCATATTAGACCGGCTCATTCGTTAAAGACTATATCATCTATATCGTAGGATAAAAAATAAGAAGGAAAAAACGCAACAAGTTCCCTTAAATTTTGGATTATTTTTAAATAATTTTTTGAACTTTCAAAATTAAAAATAAGTCTCTCAATTTTCTCTCTAAAAAATAAGACGTTTATTTTTCTCTTAATAACGCTAACTCAAACACTATTATTGATGTGAGAGGTTTTCATTTGTTCCTAAAGCCAGCATATCTCCCAAAAAATAAAGAAAAAAAGGAACTCACCATCCAATTTTGCACCAAATTTCTTTAAAATAGATAGAATGACCTGTTTTTTAAAATGTGAAAATAAAAAGACTTTTTTTAAAAAATTTTAAAAGTTGAGAGACTAATTGCAAATAGCCCAAAATTTAAAGGACTTTTAGCATTTTTCCAATAAAAATGTGCCAATGAACTGCAAGGAGTCAACACTTTATACCCTATTTGATACACAAAATTGTTAAGTATAAAAAGAAAATGAAAATGAAAATATAAATAGAATAGAATAGTTACACGCATTTGGTATAATATAGAAAAAAATGAAAATACTATTCTATTATATGTTTGGTTAGAAAAAAAGTGTTGAAATATAAAAGAATAATGGAAAGATGACATTCATACTCCTACTTAAAGAAAAAAGTAATAAAAAATAATGATAATAGGGACATAGATTTTGTATAAATTAGGCACAATAATTACCTTTGATCTGCGTAATTATCCAAAGAAAATAGATTATGTTTCTCTTTCTAGCATTTGAACAAAAGCTGGCTGCCAAAACTGGATGTAGAAATGGATTCCTTCTCCATCTTCCTCTACCTCATGCTACCAAACGGGGCATTAGTTGTTAAAATTTGAGATTATGTGTTCTTACGCTACTTCCTACTCACTCATATAACTCATATGTTACAAATTATAATAAAAGTATGCACCATGTTTTTTCTTGCGGAACATGATATACAATTTGAGATTATGGTCAATGCCAATTTCCAATGGGACTGGGTCCTGATGGAGTCTTGCGAGTGTTTTCGTTGACCACTGTTCCTGACTTGCTCTTTTCCTTTTAAACAAGAATAAAAATAAAAAGGAAGAAACGAAAAACAGATGTTAATCTTGGAAGAGACATAAAAAAAATGGTATGATGCAGATAACTTGAAGTTCCATGTATTCATATAGTGATGCAGAGATGCAAAAAAGTACGACAAAAAGGAGAAAACAAAAATAGCAAAGCTTTGCATGGGTTCAATAGGAGTAATGCAGAGGATCATACAAAGGAAAAGACTAAAAAGGAGTAAGAACTGCAAAAGGCTGCCATTTATCAAATTTAAAAATTTATTTGTATATATTACCATTGAAATCAAGAGCGACTATTGACTCTTCTACATATAATGACTAATACATATGTCGATTTATTTTTTATTTTATATTACGTTTTATTTATTTTTACTTAATAACAATTAGATAATACTTATATAATCACTAATACTTCATTCATATATGTTTTAAGAGATTCATTCACTATATATATACTAATTATCTAGTTGAGATAGTTTAAAAAAATTAAGTGAAATAACACAACTTAAGTGAGTCATACCTAAAAATATTGATACTGATGTTTTATAGGTATTCAAAACTAGTTGCAAGTGATACTAAAATTAACCATTTGACTGATAACCACCTCGTAATCAACTAATAAGTTTCAAAAAAGTCATACTATAACACTAGAAGTCACTAGTCAATTGGCAATAAGATACCAATTGATTGATAATTTATTAGAAGTCACTGGTCAATTAGAAGCTAAGTTTTAGGAAAGTTAAATTGCAACATTGGGAGTCTGAACATTCAAAAACAACATGATAGAAAATTCAAATGCAAAATTTGAACTGGTTTTTGAGGAAAAGGTTCAACTATTTATGAGTGGTTAGAATTTTATTATGACAAGATGTTTTTTGAACAACAAAAAACTACTCTAAATATTAGACAAAAACTCTGTCCCTCTATACTGTTATCTCTTACTTCTTTGTACCTTTTACAAGTGGTTTTGAGGAGAAAACTTCACAATTGTTGAATACAATCTTCTGAGGTGCTTTGGATTATTCCTAGAAATGATTTGCCTAAACCTTGTGACAACTAGTGGGGATAAATATTACTCTAAATATAGTGTATTTAACACATGTTTCAAAGCCTACTATATTATTGTTTTTCTAACTCCATTACTCTTGTGTTTCTATCTTCATTAGAGTCCCAATTTTCTAACAATCTTAAAGCAATATTTAGTGAAAGATGGGAACAACCCATAAATTTGCATTCAAGGTTATGCTGTTAGTTAATGTAGTCATTAATTTTGGATCTTTATTGGAATAATCCAATTGCTTTTATCTTTGTCTAGTGCTGCCAAAGGATATTTTCAAGGATTGGGACACTGACTTCATGAATAATGAAAAAGATAAAAACACATTCTTAAATATGTCAAAGCTTGCAAACTTTTTGAACATGGAGAATCAAAGTATTCACAGGGAAGGTAATACTTGATGCCAAGTTTTCTTTAATGGATTGAAAGGAAAATTATCATTTCTCAATGGATGGCATGTTTATGTCTTAAAATTACAATTTGGCTTGCATAAATTTAATGTTATGCTCAAATTATATATATCAGCAAATTGGTGGTAAAGCATGATATGAATGAGAATGACCTATAAATCTTTTAACCATTTTTCATCCCATATGGATAATACAAGCACTTGATATCTTGATATTATTGCAAAGAACACTCTAAAATTTGGAGGTAATCATTGTAATATAGTTATTGCTATGTTAAAATATAAAGTAATTAATGGATGATTGAGGAAGTTAATTCCATTATATCAGGCATGGATAAGATTCCATAGTATTTAAAAAATTCTAGTGTGTTCATTGTCACCTTGTGGAAGCATTAACTTTGTATCAAAGATGGAGAACAAATCGTTGAAGAAAGGTAGAAGATAAAGCGAGATAGTCTATTATCAAGAGTGTTCTCTTTGTGTAGGTTCATATTATATTCTTTCTTTATCTTTTGAAGGCTATAATCATATATCCATATTTGAGTATCACTATCTATTTTGGTAATCAAGAATTAGATGAGTTTAAATATACTTAAATAATGGAATATACGTATTTTCTTGGATTGAGAATTATATGTGAAATTCTAATGCTAATTAGAATAGTATATAAGATCCTATGAACTTTTAATTTTTAATTAGAATAGATGACTGTCTTGTGAGATTCTGATTTTTCACAAATGCAATAACAAGATAATAATATTATACATGTTAGGATTTTATGCTTATGATTTTAGTTAAGCATGTTGTTTGTGGATTTTACAAATTGCAAACTTGTTATAAACATGATCATATCTAGTGGAGAAGACTATTTTTAGATAGTAGACTAGATGGAACTATCTTGCCAATTTTGTCTTACGGTTAACTATGCATATGAAATGATTTTAGGAAAGGTGTAAATCTACTCACTAATTTCTATGCTTAGATGTTATGAATGTATGTTTCATGAGACAAATGGATTGGTGTGAACCAACAAGGAAGTATCTATTATCGAATTAAAAAAAATTGTGAAATAGATATTATCTTAGATTTAAGGTAGAAGACATAGTGGGAGTTTATCCTTTAAGTCATTAAAATGTAATAAATTTTAATAACCTGGTTTTAAGAGATAAAAAACTCCTTATGGTGTTTGACACATATCATAGATGCCATTAAATTCTTGTAGTGCATAGATGTTTGCCTTGTGTTGATAGTAAATATTCTTCAAAATTTACAAACTAAAAAACAAAGTACTAGTTATTAAAAGTGAAGGATTGTCCTAGGACTACAATTTTAGACATTTTCATGTAATACTAGATAGATAAACTTTGACTAGTTACATAACTAGTATATATGAAATGAATTAGTTAGTATTTATCCATGGTCAAATGAGAAATTTACTCTTGGGTACTCTTGGGTAATAGTTCTAATTTTAACTGAAGAGCTATGGTTTAAAGAAAAATTCTACAAGTAATTTGTTAAAACTTTGAATTATTTACACTAATGAAAAGTTCAAATTAAAAGATATCTTATGCATGATTCTATAGAAAGAGAAGACACTTAGTTCTCCAAACTAAGTGGAGAATTATTAGAGATAGTTTAAAAAACT
Organism: Erythrophleum ivorense; assembly: GCA_026724425.1. NCBI lineage: Eukaryota > Viridiplantae > Streptophyta > Magnoliopsida > Fabales > Fabaceae > Erythrophleum > Erythrophleum ivorense. The sequence goes on from JAIUCV010000008.1 coordinate 12,329,332, forward strand.
TAAGTAAAACAATATAACTTAAGAGAGTCATGCTTGAAAATATTAGGATTGGTATATGTTAAGTGTTTAAAACTAATTACAAGTGATACTAGAAGTAACTAATCAATCAGTAGCTAAATTCTAGTTAATTGATTAGTTTCAAGGTACAACACTAGAACCTTTAGTTGACTGGCAACAAAGTACCAATCAATTGAAAGTCAAGTTTTAGTTGGCCAATAAGTTTTGGAAAAGTTAGATTGTAACTTTGAAAGTCACCAATCAACTAGTAACTCATTGAAGTCACTAGTCAACTAATAGCCAAGTTTCAATGGAATGAAAAATTTTAGGACATGCACCCCAAGAGCAAGTAGTCAACTAATTAGAAACAAAACATCAGAAATTACAAAAACAAAAAAGATGATAGTTGAAAAACTATTAGGATCAAGGCATGGAATTTCATTAAATAACAGTCAAATGTCTATTGGAATGATAAAAAACAACATGATAAAAAATTAAAATTCAAAATTTGAATTGGTTTTTGAGGAAAAGGCAAAACTATTTATGATTGTTCAAAATTTTCTTATAAAAGGATGTTCTGAACAACAAAAAAGCTATTCTAAATATTAGACAAAACTCTATTTATCTAACTCTTATCTCCTATTTCTTTGTACTCTTTGCAAGTGCTCCAAAGGAGAAGACTTTACAATTGTTGAGTATATTTTTTAGGGTGCTTTGGGTTACTCCTAAAAGTGATTTTACCTAAACCCTAGAGCAATTAGGAAAGGCAAATATCATCTTAAAGACTCTGTATTTAATACCCATTTCAAAGCTTACTACATTGTTTTTATAACTTTATTACTCTCATGCATCTGTCTTTATTATGGCCCGATTTCCTAACATTATCTTTGAGATATAAACAGTTATTTAAGCACCCATTATGTTTTTAATAACCATTGTTTATTGATCTATACTAATATATAGCTTTTTGGTATTTATTCCTAAAAACTATATGTTTGTGTCAATAAAATTTTTAAAAGAAAATTATGTAGTTATTGATATATGAAGATTGACTATGTCAATTAATTTTTTCAATACAAAAAATTGTTTAATTTAAAAAAAAAAATTGACATGCATCAAGCACTAGTTTTTATAATGCTTAAATTTATTTCTTTTTAAGCTCTTATGCCAAATTACTATAAGGTCTTGAATGTTTATTGTCGATCAAAACACTAATTGATTCCTAACACATTAAAATGCATGCAAGTATATTACCCTCATTAAAACAACAAAATGATATCTATTTGATGTCAAAAACTAAAGCGGATTATTTTCATTTTTGCATAAAAAATATATGATAAAAATAGAGAAGGAAGATTACATCCATCCTATTAAGCACCGCATATTGCATGTTTAAGTTATTTGTTCTTCGTCTTGCAGCTTCAAAGCCAACTTTAACTGCAATATATAAAACATCAACCAAGATAAGTAAAACCAAATGCAGTGGCTAGTTTTAAAAGTATTCTTCAAGCTAATTAATTCAGCAAGGCCATTATTAATAGAACTTCAAGCTAGTACTTGCCTGATTTTGCTGCACCAAACCTAACAGCTTGAGAGTAGTAACACTCAGCGGCAAAGAGGATGATGATTCCCATGAGAGCATAGGCATTCTGACGTACTTTCTTCCTCATCTTCAGTTTGTCAATTTAGCAAAGCAGGTTTGGACTTCTTATTGTAGGTGTAAAAGACTACATATAAATATAGCCTGGTATATGCTTCAGGGTACTCATAGCAAGGTTTGAAAATTTGGTGTTTCCTTCCAAAAAAATATCCAGGAATCCTATGCCGCAGATTTGGATATATATTGATGGCAAATTGAAAATGTGTCTTTTCATTGTCTTAATTTGTCCCAGATTTGAAAAATATTTTGTGGGTTATTCCCATTGACTCTATATATATATTATTGAGCAATCAATTTCTCTTGTCCTCCATTGCACAAACCCAACGTTATCATTCCAGCTGTGGGTTCTTGAAATGTTGGGATTCGAAAATGACTGAACCTCAAAGTCAAGGTCTTCGTCCGTGGGATTAACTGTTCTTGATATCTATCTATAGCTTTTGCTGCTATACCAAGACTTAGAGTCGCAGTTTGCTTCATGTAACTATGTCGCCCCCGTAACATTTTTGCACCCGCGATTAAAACATTGTTTTAATTCTAATATTAATTAATTTTTTTATTTTAAAATCATTATAAATATTTGTTCCTTTAAACACTATATATGTAATATCATTTGCCACGTACTTTTAAAAAAATAAAAGCAGAATAAAATTAAAATTTTGAGCACTAATTATAAGTGATACAAATTTTTTTTTTAATAAATCATTTAGTATTTGAATCATCTTTACATCACCAAAATAAATTGTACTCTTTTTGTTTCTTTTTTAAAGCATTATGTCACATTATTATCGAACCGGAAAACAATCTCAACAGCCACCACAGCGTCAATTTAATTCAAGACATTGACTGCAAGCTTACTACTACAAATCTAATATGTGATATTGGTATTTTTGTCACAGCTTTAATATATATATATATATATATATATTATACTAAAGATTCACAATTTGATTTTAAAAAAAAATTTAAATTAATCATTCATACCAAATAATGTCACTCAATTCAGTTTTTCAATAAACATCCTATTCCCAGAGTGATCAAATGAGTGACCTGCTCTGTTAATTGTGATGTGCAATTGTTTAGTGTACATGCAGAATTATTTTCACTCAAAAATTCACCCAAATTCTACATAATTGAAATGATAAATGTCACGTTATTTCTTTGTAATTAATTATGTCATTTTTGGATGAATTTTTGAATGAAAAATACCTACACACGTGAACTTACAGATTAGAAATCGCCATCAACAACTCAGATCACTCATTTCGCTACTTCTGAAAGTAAAAGTTTTACATATTAAATTGAGTGACATGATATGAGAAGGACTAATTTAAAATTTTCCTTCTCTTGAGAACTAAATAATTTAGAATGACCTATTTTTGTGATTGACTAAAATAAGGTTTTAGTCATAATTATTTTAAAATTTGCATCACTTGCCAATTCCTGTTTCACTTTCTCGTGGAGAAAGTATGTTTCATAATCCTATACGATATTCCATTACTTGCCATTGTTATATATGGGACAGCATGGAAGCAAGTCGTCATTATTAACTACAAAAACAATTGAAAGAAAATAGACAAAATGATATAAAAAGTATAAACATGTATTAGAAACTTAAATAATTCATCCATATAAAGTATCTTTTCGCTAGAAGAGATCAATATCTAAACAATACCAAAAAGTTGAGTTTTACTCCTAACTTTGATGCCTAGGACAATATATATATATATATATATTCTTATTTGGCATTTTTTGGATTATGTTTACAATGATTTACCAACAATTAATTAGGTTGTTGTATGAGTGTTACAATTACAATCTATAACATCATCTTTCTTTAATTTATGATAAGCATATTGTTTAAAAATAATATCATCGTCTTTGTGATTAGCTAGATTTTATGCTGCAGTGTTGTCTGTTCTTGTATCCTAATTAAATCTTATCAGTGCTCAGACCTTAAAAACAAGCAAAGAAAGAAAGGGATTAGCAACTGTAAAAGTTTGAACTATATATATATATATATTTTCTTAGAGTTCATAGTAATTGAATTGCATTAGGGATTGAAATAATTAAGAGAAAATATGAATATTTGCGACCTCTGAAGAGCACAAATAAATGACTCTGTAAAATTTATCAACCAGTATCATCATCATTATTATTATATCAACTTAAGTTGGATTCATTTGAAGACCCTCTCGCCGTAATATAAAAATAAATAAATAACAACATTGTAATCGCGATTGCATTTGCAGAATGTGGACCGGAGTGGAATCTAAAGTTTGCAAGTCAAAGGAGGAAAAAACTGCTGTGACACCACTTCTACAACGGAAAAGGGGCCCTTCACATGGCAATAATGCTGCTGGTTTGTCTGATTAATTTCTTGTGAGACAACTAATTAATAATTTTGTTGACTAAGATTTCCCGCTTGGTCATTATAGGTTACTCTTGAAGATATTCTCCCCTACACTTTTTGATTGATGAGAAGTCACTTGGCTACTTTTGGTTACTGTTATGCTTGTGCATGAAGTTGTCACAAATCACGAGCGTGCTTTTGCAATTATATCCCCAGAACCAAATCACGGCTCAATTACTTGATTATTGTTGGAACTTTTTTCTGCAAGAGCACAAAAATTTTGGCTACAATGGAGCCGCATAGCCATGGGTGAACTTAATGAGCATCCCTTTCTTTTTCTTTTATTGAGCGACGATATTGTGAATTTAAAAATATTATGCATTTTAATTATAATGTGATATTTATTAAATAATTGTTTAAAATATTACATTATTTAATAATTAAAAACTATGAAAATAATTAATTTAATATTTGTATTAAAATAAGCAAAAATTTATTTTTTGCTTAATAAGACTGAGAAACAATTGTGGTATAATTAATAAACATGATATTAGAATTATTTATTTAGTTCATTTTAACTTCTATGTGTGATTCAAATTCAGATCTGCAGTCTTGAATGTAAAGCTCGTTGATTAATGGGAAAATTACATGACTTAGGTTTTACAAAATTTATAATAAAAGGATTTAAAAATTGAAATCATTCCCAAAGATTAAAGTTATTATTAGGATTGAGGGAACTTACTAATAAGGTTTAAAAAAATTATTATTAGATTTTAAGAAAGTTATAATTTAAGTAATTTTAGTAATAACTTTTCTAAACTCTACAAGTAAGTAATAATAACTTTAGTTTTTTAGGTGATTTTAATTTTTAAAATTTTTTAATATAGATTTTTAAAAACTTGAATTTTTAAATATAATTTGTCCTTAATTATTTTATTATTACAAAAGAAGTTTCAAAGCTTTGAAAGGACAGGGATAAAAAACATTTATTCAGTAACATCAATGTCCTGCTACTTGTGGGATGTGAGTTGCATTAGCACAGTGGCAGTTTTGCTGCGTTTATTTTATAGGCTACGCTTCCAGTATGCTTAACTGGAAAAAGAATGATGAAAAATAGAAAGTGAAAATTAGCATAAAATATTCTGAATGGTTTAAATACACAGACATATCTTTTACTATAAAAATATAAAGATATTTTTTTTCTGAAATAAAAATATATGTTATAATTAAACCCATTAAAGTATAATATTTTTATATTTATGATTTATATAGCCTAATAAGTATTAAATATGTATTTGACTAATATAAAATTTTTATTTTTTTAAATTTAGAAAATTTAAAATCATTTGATTTAATAACCAAAAACAAATTCACAATATTAATCCTAGAAAAAATTAATCAATTAAAAGATATAAATTTATAATATTTAATTTTAATAATAAGGTGTGTATTAAATAATATTTAATAAACATAAATACAGTCATAAATCTAATAAAATTTTAAAATAAATTAAGTTTGTATTTTTCAATAAAAATAAATAGTATTGAAATAAAAGTTTAAGATATTTATTTTCTAATAAGTTATGTTTTTAATAAAGAAATCATTTTTATTCTTGAAGATATCTTGATCAAATAAATTTAGTTGTAACAGTAACACATTTAAACTTCAGGGAAAGTCTGTGTGTTTTCATAATAAAAGAAAAGGTCATCTAATTAAATTTCCTTTTAAAGAAAGAAAGAGTAATTTATCTTAAAAATAGAGTGGAAGGGAAAGTCATTATAATTATATATTGTGACTACTATTGGAGATAAAATGCATAATTATATTCCATTGAAATATTTGATAATAACCAAAAGCAAATAGCACTTTAAAAAAAATCATTTCATTCACCTTGCTATTTATCTTTAATTATAATCTTCCCAACTCCTCAATCAATTAAATTTTATAATTAACCCTTGTTTTCAACGTGGGTGACAGTCAATTGGTTGTAGTTGTCTCAAGGGTGATTGTGGTGATGGTCAATCAAGGTAGGATAAAATGACAATAGAGAGGGGAAGGAGAGAGAGAATAACTTGTATTAAGGGGGTCTAAAGAGACAATGATAATAGTAGATAAAGTAAAGATTATAATTCATAGCCTCAATGGAGTCTAAACTAATTGCTTGTGGAGTGTGATCATATTGGTAAAGATGATGATGAAGATGTTCCTTTCCCAATGTAGTTGTAAGGTTCTCTATTTATAAGCTTCAAGGGCAATGAGCTAGTGATAATAACTCAACCAAGCTGCTTAATGGAGATATAGAAGTCATTTCATTAGGCAACATGCTATGTTGAAACTATTTTGTTCAAAGCAACTTTGGGCATTTTGTTATGCTAGTTCCTTAAATGAGATTCGATAAATAGTAACCATTGAGTGCTTTGGACCTTTAGAATTGGATTGGGCTAGGTTGGGCTAATGCAAACTCTTATGGTCGAGAGGTACCTATAACACTTACCTCCTAAGTCCACTAGCTAGCAAAGTGTCAAGCTAGGTGAGTTTAGAGTAATAGTTGTGCCTTACTTGTTGTGTGATTAATGATGGCGATGTTATCCCTTCACATTACCATGATTCTTCACATTCATATGAAGTGCTCTAAGGAATGAAGAAGTGGTGGGGTGCAAAGCACTGTTTACTGGTCCTTCTAAGTCTTATTTGTTATAATTTTGTCTATCTATATGTTGCTTCTCTACTTCATCTTCCATCTTACTACGTGCTACTTTTTTACTTTTTCTTTTATCTGCCTATATGCTACTTCATTTGCATTTTTCTGTCTACATTTATGTAAGTTGGTCTTGTTCGAGTGCAATGGCTATGTCTTTCCTAATGATTTCAAAAGCAATATGTTGAAGGATGATCTTTGCTAGTCTAAAGAGCACTATAATTTTCTATTGAATGTCCTTTTGTCATTGCCTTCTTGTTAGTAAAGAGTTTGATAAATGTTAAATATACATGCTTTTTTTAAGATTAAGTTGAGTAGTTAAATCCAATTTTTATCATTTTTATGTATCTTATGTTTGATTTAATGAGAAATAGTTGGAAGTAGAAAAGCTTGAGTGAATTAGTAGGAAATCAAGCGTATTGTATTAGGAACATAGGCTAATTGTGTTGGTAAGCACAAGCATGTGAAAGACGACTTTCTTAACAAACTAAAAACTTATATGGGCTAGCCATGTAAATTTACATAGCCATGTAGTCAAGTGGCTTCAACACAAATTGCTAATACTTGATAACGTTAAGGCTTTTATAAGATAAATTTGAATTTTTGAAGGAGGCTAAGAAGAGACCTAGAGATGAAAAGTAGATGCAAGGAACACTCTGAAGGAGTGCTATGGAGATCTAATAGATATAGGAGCATACTTGAAGCTTTTACAGATGTATTATGACTTTAGCCAATTTGTTTTCCTATTATCTCTTTTCCTTAGCTTTTGAACATGGATTTGTTTACATCCATCGTAGCTTTGTTGGATTTCATTATGTGTAGCTAGATTCTTCTATCTATGGTTTAGATAAACCCATTTACTAATTAAACAAATTTCAAATTACTCTTGTAATAATTTTTATTGAATAATCTATTACTCTTTTATATTGTCTATGAAGGGCTACCCACTATTCATCTGATACATCGTGAGATGATCAAGAGATCAATTGCAAATTGATCTCTTGATTCCTAGTAATATAGATCTCCTAATTGTTTTCTAGAGTTAGTTGTGTAGAACTAGGAAAAATTAGGCAAATGAAGTTGCATATGAAGAATATTGATGGATCACTTAAGTTAGGGATAAGACACTTTTTATTAGAACTTTTATCATGAATCATTCCATGAGGTTGGTTATTTTAAATGAATTTATACATTTGATGCTACTTGCTATTGTTGAAACTAGATTTTGCCTTAACTATGGTATTGCTCAAAAGGCTTAGACTTATAAAAACATCTCTTTGTACAATAATAATTAGTTAGGAATGGAGTACTTATAAAGAAGATGATGTTGTAAGGTAAATACTATTAAAAAGTTAATTCTCAATGACTCTTGATGGGATAAGGCTGATTACATCCCTTCCATTACAAAGCCTATTTATGACATGCTTAGGTTTTGTGACACTAATAAGCCTACATTTCATTTCATATATAGGTGGGATTCAATGACAGAAGAAGTGAAGTATGCAATATATAAGCTTGAGGGAAAGAAGCATTCTGAGTAATCAAGGTTTTATGAAGTTGTATATGACATTGTAATTGATCGATGGACAAAGAGTTGCAGACCACTACATTGCCTTACTCATTTATTGAATCTTACATAAATTATACTATATATTTATGTTGTTCAAGTTTTTTTCAAATTAAATTTTGTGGTAAATAAATGCCATTAATATTGTTTTCATTCCATATTATATAGGTATTATACTCCTTAATGGATTAAAGGAGCATCAAATAAAGTTTATCCACATAAAGATGTTGAAATCTTGACCAAAAGGACCAAATGTTTCAATATGTACTTTAAAGAGCCTAAGAAAAAAAGATTGATCCTTCAAGAGTTTTTTAAATTTTGTAGAGTTTCATATATATATATATATATATTCACTATTTGATTCTTTATAAGATAGGTGGAATTTGGAGCCTAAAGAATGGTGGATAAATTATGGTTCTTCAACCACTATTCTTCAAAGACTTGTGTTGAAGCTTCTTGGCTAACCATGTTCATTATCTTGATGTGAAGGGAATTGGAGCACATATTCTTTTATTCACTTACTAAAAAGGAACAAGATGAATACAAAAAGGCTAAGGATTTAGTTTATCTTCATACCAATCTTCGCGTTCTATCAAGAAAGAGTGAAAAATATTCTAATAGACAAACTAGAATAGAGATCATTATGAGCCATTTGATAAAGTTAGAGGTCTTGAAGTTTTAAATTTGTCTCTAAATGAACCAAAATTGGAATAAGAGCTCATAGGAAATTCTAGTAATGTGGATGATAATCAAAATTGAATTGCAAATTTTATGATTTTATTTGTAAATTATAACTTGTTATAAATATCTTACTAATACTTATAGCTTGTTTTATCATTTATGCTATTAATTTGTGATCTATTCAAGACTAAATTTACATTTTAAAAAGTTGATTTATTGAATATATATATATAACTATATATATCCCCATACCCGTACCTTAAAATTTTAGAAAGTGCCTATATGAGTGTTACTTAGCTAATAACGTAAACCCAATAAACATTATCTTCAACATCTCTTCACACTTTGCAAATGCCCCTTTAGAACAAGATTTAGAGAATTTGATAGTTGGGAAGTACCATTCCTATTTGTATTTGTCTTTAATAACTTTAATTAACCAAAGAGCATCTTCCTTTGTAAGGATATCCAAACCAATTTCCATGATAAAAGCTTCATTCACATGTCAATGTCAAGACCCACTTTCCTTTTTTTCTCTAAACAAATTGTAACCCAAGAAATCAAATTATGAGGTTTACTTTTGCCTAGATAATAGACATAAATCAAGTTGTGTTGTAATTTTTCAATTTCATCAAATAAACCACATAAAGGCAAAGTAGATCGCATAGTATAAGAAGGAATAGTAGAAATCACAAATTTAGTAAAAGAAATTCTTCTTGTGAGGGATAACAATTTTCCCTTCCAAGAAGAGAGTTGGCTATTAACCTTATCAATGATGTACTTAAAAGAGCTCCTTGTAATAACCTAGATTTTTACTTTCAAACAACTCCTTCATAACTTAGAACTGTGTAAAAAAATTAAAAAATAATGGTCAATAATACAAAATGATTTATATTTGGGTAAAGAGTAATGCTTAATTAATTTTAAAAATATTTTTTAGCTTAAAAATTACCCAAGCCCTTTGGTTATTTGCATTTTGCTTAGTGAGATCTTTTTGTTTCTCAAAGCCTTGAAGTAAAATATCCTTAGTGGGCATAGTCCCTAGGAGATTCTTCCTTCACTTCCTTATGTTAAAATATTAGCTTTTGCTTCTCATTTCAAACTTAATCAGAAATACTAAATATGGCCACTCCTCTTTTCATTCTTTCTTTCTTTTATCATATTTTAATTTTTTCCCCTTTCTTCTTTCTTTCCTCTTTTCTCCCCCTAACACTTCTTCCTTTGCACAATGTCTTCCTCTCTCCCACATATAATGTCTTTGTTCTTCTCCATTCATGTTGTTAGTATGCTACCATTAGCCACCAACTAACATTGTTGCTATTGCTAGCTTGTAATGTCATCTATCTTTTTTGTGCATTACAACTTCCAAATGTTACACCCACACTGTGACGTTGCCCTTAACTTTCTTTCCTTTTCCTTGTGACACTATTAGATGCTTTGGATTACTAGAATACCAAGATCAAAAGTTTCCTCCTCCTCCCCCACTCTTGAACCTACAAATGAGCTCTTGAAAAAGGGGTTTTCACTTAAGCTTTTGAAGCATGATACCTACACTTTTTCGTAGCAAGTTTTGGCTTCCTAAAGTGATTTCTAAGCTTATTATTTGATTTAAACACTAATAAGATAGGTTGAGAATATGATTGTTGAGATAGAAGTAATAAACTTAAGCTAGAATTAGAGCTTTGGGTATTAAAAGATGAATTAAGTGAAATTGAGCATGCTAATTATCAATTAAGCCACCAAAGAATTAATTTCATATTAATTATATTCATAGGTAGCTCTGTGAATACCCTTGCTATTAGGATTTAGCTTTGAATCGATGACATAAAGGTTCAACATCTACTTAACGATGTCATTGAGTAGATAACATTCCATGATCCAATTTTATTACTTACTTAACATGTATTTTTAAGTTCCTTATCAATTTCAAAATTATTTATTTCCTTCACTATTAACATACCACTTTCTTTAAGCTTTGATTTTATTTGTAATTTTTGATAAATTAGTTGACAAGCTCCAAAATGTTTTTCCTTCTTGATTATATAATGGAAGTTACATATATGGAATTGATGGAACCTAATAGTTACTTCTGGAATTTGTTTATATGTGATGATTATGAAAAGTGTATGAGTGGTATAATTCAACATGTATGTCACTTTGGTTATTCACATGAAGATACCATATGAAATTCTTGTATTTCCAGTCATGTATATGATATTTTCTAACTTGTGCCTTGGCTTGAATCCTAGCATAACAAGAAAAAAGGAAAATAGTGAGGGAATATTTCCCTTGCAAATCCCTTGCCAAACACTTAAGGAATTACCAAGAAAAGGAAAATTTCTCGCTTCATCTTATGGTAATGCAAGAAAAAATTACTCAAATGGTAGCACAAACTTTGAGAACACCTAATGACTCCCAATATTTTGTATTACTTATAGTCAATTTGATTGAATTTGGGAGTCATCTATTAAAGTTTTAGTAGGATTTATTCATTATTTTTAAGCAATTTAGGGAATCCAAAGTGAAAAAGAAAAATGAAGTTAATTGTAATTTATTATGATTGAGTAGATGCTGCATTAATGGAATATATTTCTTGTTTTAGAATTATCATCTATGAGGATTTAGAAGCCATTATACTATTCTTAAACTCCAGGCAAAGATGCAATCGCATTATCTGAAGATACGGTCGCGAAAATCGACGTCAAAACTCTGTGTTTTGATTAATAAGGATAGAAAACATGAGATGTAGCTAGGTTTTCAGGCATTGAGCGGCAGAGCAGGTTTCTAAACGTCTAGGAGGCATTTTTGGGTGGTTTTGGTGGTTCATTAAGCTTGGATGAGTGAAGGAAGAGGAAGAATCCAAGGGGGAGCTCAATTTTCTACATATCTCTCCTTCCTTTATTTGCTTTCTCTGCTTTTCTTCATCTTCTCTATATATTTAATTGGGATTCATTGTTAGATTCAGCTATGTATAGCCAAACTTCTCTTTACCTAGAGCACTATAAACTTGATGTGAATTAGATCTTTGTTTTTCTTGTTTATTGTAATGATTGAAGCTTTGTGTATCCTTCTCTTGCTTAATGCTTACTTAGGGATTGGCCACCTCTTAGATTTGATTTGGGTAATTAGAATTTACCTTGAAAAATGAGTTCTAATTGGACCTAAGAGTTGGATAAATTAAGTTTAGATTTATCTAATTTGTAATTGGGATAGAAATATACCTAATTGCCTTAATTGGTTTGTAGAGGGTTATAGTATTTAATGCACTCTAACCTAATTCTAAGGACACTTAGATTTTAGGGAAAGAGTAGTGCTATAATTACATCGACAGACGGTTATAGCTTATGAATCTCTTAACCCATAAGGTGATAATTAATTGCAATTGAACAAGTAATTAAGTTCTAGTAAGCATCAAGGGAATAATGACTTTAGGTAATTTCAAAACCTTGGATTTTTGTCTAAATTTTCTTTGCCAACTAAGTTTTCTTTAAATTTTTTTGTTTGAAAATTAGTTATAAGTCATGAATTGCTTAATTGGTTGCTTAACGTGGATGAAAGTGGGTTGTGTATTGCCTAATTTCATTTTTAAGTCATTCCTCGTAGGAACGATACTTATACTTATCACTGAACTACTTAATCTGACCCGTGTACTTGCAGAAACACATAATTTTTTTTTTTGTGACCAACACCCTAGCAATGGTTTAGAAAGGAACAATCCTCTCTAAATAGTGAGGAAAAAATTTCCTTTGCTAACTAGAAAGGGATTAATAAAGGCAAGAAATTTCCTTGCTAATTCACCATGGTTTAGAAAGAGAAAATATGGGAATGCTAGTGCTAATTCTTGTAATGACTTATTGATATCATGAAAGGACAATTTCCCTTACTAAGTTATACTTGTTGCTTACCTCTTAGTGGGGTCCATCCCTTGTTAATTTTTTTTAAAAGAATTAGTGAGGGAAATTATCCTTGTTGTTTTGCAAACTATTTTAAATCTAAATATTACCCCTTATTATTTTTCTCTTCATTTCTATGCCTTCTCCATTCCCAAACCTTAGTTGCACACTCCTTTCTCCTCCTATCTCCTTTGTGTCTCTACCCCTAAACCCGTCTCTTCACCACTATATCTCCTCTTTTCCTTTCATCATTTTAACCTTATCCTTTTCCTCCATTTACTCAGTCAAATAGCCATTAATGGAGAGAATAATGTCTCCACCCCAAACTCATCTCCTCACTACCATAGCCATCTCATGTGCAATATTGATAACAACCTCACTACCAAAGCTATCATTGATCTTAACGGTAGCATCTGGGCTCATAGCTTTAACTTCCCTTAAGTTTTCTCTCCTTTGTTCACTATACATACTTCTTTAGATTGTTGCAATTGTTTTTCTTTTTCATTTCCTAATGACGTGTTATGTCCAAAAAAGAAAATATATGATATTAATTTATATATATTAATTTTCTAAGTTTGATAGTTACTTGGTTAGCATGATTGCCATTCTGTGATTCATTAAATTTGGAAAAATTGAATCTTGCTATAGTCTTACCTTTCTTTCAATTAATGTGTTAAAAGAGAAATTTTTTGTTATAATAAAGAAAATGGCATTTTTTTAAATTGGGTTTTAATTCAATGTTATTATTAATTAAGTTTGTACTAGGTATGCTTTGTTTTCTTCTTATGAATTTGTTGATTAGTTTTGTATTTGGCTGTTATGTTATTGTTAATTTGCTTCTTATGAGGACCTTCAAATTGTAAAGAAGAAAAGGAAATATGGAAAAAGCCCTAATTTTCTTCTTATGTTATTGATGTTATTTTCCTATTCCACACTCACATAAAGTTAAGGCTAGGAGCTAAAGAATGTCTAAAAAGCCAAAGTAAAACATGTATGATTATTTTTTCCAAAGGCTAAAATTTTAATAAGAGCTTAATGTAATATAAATAATATAATTGTAATATATACTTCATTAAGTGAAGTTTGAAATGAGTTATATGGCTCTTATTTATTATTAAAAGCCTCAACAACTTTATCTTGTTCCTTGGGAGTTTGTTGAAGTCATTAAAACCTCTTAAATAATGTTATATCACTACTTGAAACTAATCCTCTTAACTCTTTCCTTAGGTTTGTTTTTTTGTTTTTAACACTTGGAATAACATATTATTTGAGTGGTGGATATGATTTGAAAAATGTATGGCTTGATTAGCTCTATTAAGCAACTTACAATGCTGAGGATACTACATTTTAGAAAGTAAACTTGAATGGGACGTTTAAAAGCTAAGGTTTTTTGTTTGGACAAATGAAAGTTGAGATTGACAATATTCTCTTTTTCTTTTTCTTTTTTTTGGTTTTTTTTTACACTACATACATAGAGAAAACAAAACAACATAACAAAGTAAAAGAAAAATAGCAACAAAGCAACCAAGGACCAAAAAACAAAGAAAACTTAATAGAAAAGTAACAAAATTAGTCAACACTATCATATCTTAACCCCAAGAAACTCATATCATAGCATTCAAGTAATAAACACCTATACTTGCACACAAAGCATAGCATATGGACCGAAATCACATAAACAAACCTACATGGTTCAATCCCACTTTGGTTTGATCAATTTTATCTATATAATATCCATATAACATTCATTCAAAGCAAGAATATCATTCCATAAACTCTAGGTCCATTTTGCACTACTTGAACTTTTCACACAATTTACTTGCACATACAACACATAATAATGGGAAGCACACTACTAAGAATCTCTAGCTCAGCATTAAATCACTTCCAAAGCCCATGAATTGATCCTCAACTCCTCTTAGACCATAACATATTAAAACATATAAGATTCATAGCCATTTAGGTTAGGAAACTCGGGTTTGAAGGTTTGGAACACATATCAGAAATTTTGCCACGGGTTCCAATTTTCAATTTTCTGGGGTAGACTTTGAAAAATCATAATTAATTCTAGAAAAATAAAAATGAGGAAAATGATAGCTTTCCAGAAAGCTCTAGATGTCTACTATAAGGTAAAAATAATTCTAGGTATGAAACACCAATTGAACTATGTTTGACAACCGAAACATATGAAAAGTCCAGCTTCCCTGGAGTTCTGCTATAGCTTACTGATATGGATTTCAAAAATTCATAACTAATTTCAAAAAAATCTAAATTAAGTAAACTATACCAATTTGGAAAGCAAGAGATGTCTAATTTAATTAAAAAATAGCTCTAAACCCAGAAAATGGCATTAAACTAGCAAAACATGATGGAACAATACTGAGGGTCCTGATATGTTACTAACAATGAGTTCTAAATTCAAAAATTTATTTCTCTCTCTCTAGACTCCAAATGAGGTGGTTCCATTTGTTATAGCTCACTGTACATGTCTAGTTTTTGTATGTAAAATTTTAGGACCATTGGACCTCATTTGGCGCTCAAATGATATAAAAACATTTCGGACCAAATGAATATAGGGGTGTTCATAGATTCGGTTTGGTTCGGTTTTAGATTAAAACCAAACCGAACCAACCTTGTCAGTTTAACAATTCTTTGGACCTTTTCGGTTTTGAATTTTAATCGGTTTGGTTCGATTTTTGCTCGGCTTGGTTCAGTTTGGTCCGGTTTGGTTCATGTTTTTTTGGCCAAAAATATTTTTTTAAGATTTTATTCTTTGCAATATATAGAATTTAATTTCTAATATTATGCATCTTATTAAATTTTAACCAATAATAATGTATTTATTATTTTTATTTTTATTTTTATTTTTAGTCTAGAAAATACTCATAAATTGACAAAAAGTTTTGAAAAGTCAAAAAATTAAAATAAAATAAGAGTAATATTTTATAATAAAATAGTATAGGCAACTTATCGGTTTGGTTCGGTTAAACTGAACTAAACATGCCATGAACCGACAACCGAACCGAATTAATCGGTTTTAGATTTAAAAAAACCAAACCAAACCATTTGTTAATTGGTTTTTATTGGTTTGGTTCGGTTTGAATGGTTTGGTTCGGTTTTGTTCACCCATAATGAACAGTAACTGATACCAAAATGCCAAATTTGCTGAACTTCGAAAAATCATAATAAATTCTATAGACCTCCAATTAATGTGGTTCTTAAACTAGCAAAAATCTCTCTATGAAATCTATAGGTGTGTAAAATCTTAGTCTCAAATTCATTCATTTTGTCACTTTATGACATAGGGTTGTAAAATGACACTTTTAAGCACTAAAATGGGTTAAAATGTGCTCAAATGCTTTCCTACGCTAATCATGACTTCTTGAGTACATGGGAAAGCATCAAAATATACCTCCAAACATGCCTAAAGGGTCCAAAAACCCATATCTCCCAAATTCACTACTCCACTTGTTGATATACATAAGAGCACACATATGCATTCTTGCCATACAATGTCAACAACATTCATTCTCATTCATATACCCTTAGTTTCCATACATACATCACATATACATGTATCTACATATGCCTAAGGGGTTATACATCATTTAAATAATTGCATTACATCACTTGACCTCCATATGGCTATAATACAAGCGTTTTACAACTTCCTTGCCAACCTCCATGTCTTCAAGTGGGGTGGCTCCCAAATTTCTTGCTATTTAGCTCTACCTAGACATGTTAGGTAATGGGGAGGGAGTGAAATTTAAAGAATCTCAATAGCTCATCTCCCTTTCAAACACACATACTTGATGCAACTTCCAAGTCTAAAATGCTTGTATGTCAAACATAGAATTCCCAATCATACATAAAGCATTTTCTTCATTCATAAGGGCATAAGTAACATACATAAGCTTACCAAAGCATTGGTTTAGCCTCACCCTCTCTCTTTGAGACTTTTGGACTTGCCTCACTTTTTTTCAAAGGACTTTTAACTAAGCCTCACTTTTGATAACTTTTAGCTTTGTCTCACTTAACTTTAGGAACTTTTGGCTCATTCTCACCCTAACTAAGGGACTTTTGGCTTTGCCAAGCTTAAGCAAACCAAAGGCATTCATCAAAGCATCATTTCAATACATAAGTAAAGCATCAAGATACCATGTGAATGCTTGCTAGAAACATATTTCATGGCTTTAAACATACACATACACATTCAAGACAAGAAAGCACTCAAGCATGTATGAAAGAAGGAGGAGAGAACTACCTTGCATACAAAAGCACACTTTAACCTTTGAAAACTCTTCCCCTCCCTCAGCCAAACATCCATAAAGAGGTGGAGCTTGATTTATTTGGCATAAATACATGGAATGAGATCCAATTATACTCTTGGAACATTCACTAAAGTTACACATACACTAGAAGAACTTGGTTGCTCATATGGTTCAATTATGGTTCCATAAAGCACCTAATGAAGCAACACCAAGAGTTCATGATTTTGGCTCCTTTCTTTCTTCCATTTTATGGTTCTTGACTCTCTTTAAATTCCTTGGAGCTATCACAGAATCAAATTGAGAACCTTAACTATAAGATGCTTCATTATGCTACAATATGAAGCCTATACTTTCATCACACTTTCTAAGCTTTCTAAATTTTTTCAAGGCTTTCTCTCATACTCTCCCATCATAGATGATACAAATCTAAGTTTGAAAGAAATTAAAACACCCCTTTAGTGCTTCTTTCCTCCTTAGATGAACCTATGCTCCTACTTGGTGCCCATGGAGTTTTGCAATTTTTCCTTGATGGGAGGTGCATATCGGGACTCTCTAGGGGTTTTAAAAACTCATTTAAACCATTACATAACCTAAACACACCCTTGGACAAAATCAAATTTTAGGTTATGTTCACAAACCCTTAGCTTTTCTATCTTGAATTTTAATAGTTTTCTTTTAGGTTTCATTGCATTTCCTTACTTCCCATAGTCTAAAACCTCCATTTCTAACTTGCTAAGGCTTGAATTAATTCTCTCCTAATTGGGTTAGGTTCTGAACAAAATACCTCAAGGAAAAATCAAGTAAGAAGAAGCAAGAAAAACTATGCTACCTTACCTTAGTTTCAAGCTTCTTCAAGAGTACTTTCTAAGCTTCCTATCAATTTCTCTCCTCTTCCTACTGAATTAGCTCGATTTCAACCTCACTTAATCTAGCAAAATCATGGGAGAAGAGAGGAGAAAGGAGAGAACAAGGGTAGGAAAGGAAAAAGCATGAAAAATCCTTAAATTTCTTACCATTTTGCTTAATCCTCTGCCTTCTTCTTTCCCTTCATCTTGTGCGTTACCTAGGCTCTCTCCCAACTCTATTTCAGACCAGAAAAGCTTTAATAGAGAGGAAGGAGAAGGGCTGGACGTGATTTTAAAAAGCAAAGGGTAAAGTTAACAAACTTTTTAACTTTTCATTTTAGTCCCTAACCCATGATTTGTCCGTTTGATCTCATTTCAACCCCTTTTCAAAATTCATCTTTTTCATCATAAAATTTGGGTCTTCTAACTTATAAATTGCTTTTGGTTTCACCCAAATTGGATTTAAATTCATTTCGAACCATTTGATTAAAATTTTAGTCAACCGATAGCCGAAATCGCTCAGTGGAGGGGTTTCAACTATTTTGGGGGTTCCTATGATTTTTAGGACCTCTAAAAACCTTAGAAAGCTTAAATTTTTTATTTAAAAAACCCTCATGTGAGTTTTTCAAATTGTTTAGAAATTATAAAAATGCCCCTACTTTCTTCAGTAAATTTTCTAAGCTTTTTTTGCTCTAGTTTTCAAGCATCTTAAGCCTCAAATCTTCATTTTCTATTATTTATAATTTTATTCTAATTTTATTTGGTATTAAACCTCTCTATCCAGGGCACTTCCTTGAATTCTCACGTTTCTAGCCCTTTTTCGGCAAACCGGGTGTTACAAACACCACATTTAACATCAAGTGCCTAATAAGGCTTTTGTTTGTGTAATTTGCTATTTTGGTGAGGAAGGACAATGATTTGATGGGTTGTAGTGTGATGAAGATGGAAATGCCATAATGTTGATGTTATTGCGCAATGGTGGTATTGTAAATTTTAATGTGATTAAAGCAAAGATAATTATGAATCTCATGTATAATATTTTGTTTATCATAGTGGGGAAAAAATGTAAACACAATAACTTGATGATAGGTTTAATCTTTCTCTTTACCACCTTAAGCTTGATAGTGGCTTTTAACGAAAGAAGCTCACAAAAATTAAAAGAAAAAAAAAAGGACTTAGCCTTTCCTTAAATAGTATCTTATTAGATTTTCTTAGTATGAGTTTCAGTAAAACCTAATAATCCACACTTTTAACTAACTTGAATTATAAATGTGTGCCCAAATGCTATATGATCACTTAATCAATTAGGCCTATAACATATCTCAATAGACCATTAGACATCCTATATTTTAAAAAACAAAATAATACAATTAATGTAAGCCCATACATAAAATTTTTCAACTTGTATAAGTACCTTATTAAACAATTCTAAAATTATCCTATGGCATGTGAGAAGAAATTATGTTTTGAAAGTATTCTTTTGTTGTGGATCTTGAAGAGGAAAACACTATTGTTTTGAATGAAATAAGTGATATCTTAGCTTTTGTTAGTTTCATAAGAGACAAAGTTATAAGGGAATTAATAATGTTTCTGTGTTTGGGTTCAAAACATGGATAAGAGGAAGAGGAGAAAATTTTGGAATTTAGGACTAGCAAGCAAGTGGTGGTTAATATGATATGCAGAAAAAGGTTTGCTTTAAAGTTAAAGATATTTGATAAGTTCAAGGAAGCCCGAACATATAAGAAACTTAAACAAAATTAATCAAATAAATAAATTAAGATTTGGAAGTTTAAAGAAAGTAATTTTTTACATAAAGAACTTAGCACACAAATAAACTTTCTTCCTTATACTTGTTGAGTGAAATCAAACAATTTGAAATTATTTCTAATGACTTCTTCTCATTTTACAAGAGAATGTTGCTCCTTTATGGTTTAAACAAAAGTAAAACATTTCAATATATCCAAACCAATACAACATTTAGTTTTCATCATACCTTGTTACTATACATATTTGCTTGTACTTATCCAATCAAAGAGGGTTAAATACTACATTTGGTTCATGTATTTATGTGATTTTTTATCAATTGGTTCCTATATTTATATTGTCCTATAAGGATTAATGAAGAGGAGTAAATACTTAATTTACCTTTCACTTTTCCTCAAGATTTACTTAGGAAGGAAAAAAATTGAAAAATGAAATGATGTGGTGGCATGATTGAATGAGTGGGTAATATGGCCAAATGTCAAGCATTGGGTTTCCTATTTATTTAGTGGAATCCACAATCACTTTGAATAATATTATGCTAAAATGGGCTTCTTCTTCTTCTTTCTTTGTTTCCTTGATTCAATGCTTGTAAAGAAATTGAAATGCTTTCATTGTTGTTGTAAAGCCTTAGGGCACTATAAAATAAATAACACAAATAAAAAACTAAAAATCACTCTTAGGGAAATCTAGGACCAACCTTAACTTTTCACAAACTTAGGTTTTACCTAAGTGTAGCTGTCTTGCCTCTAAGATCGTTGTTCATTAACATCAAAACCATTATTCTTAGCAATATTTCGATGATGTACTTAAGAGAAAGCAACATGATTTATGTTTCTTAACGCACATCTGTGAAACCAAAAGCAATTCAACCAAATTGAAGTTGGGAATAATAAAATCGTTGTTTTTTTTTCTCAAACACATCCTTGAAATAGTTAGTGCATAAGACAACAGTTAATAGGCCAACAATCTCAAGTTTTGAACTAAAATGAGATCAGATTCATTAGGCTATGCATCTCCAATTTTGAATAGCATTATCATGTACTATAATTGTGTCTTCAAAAAGTTCTCTTATGAAATTATGATGTTCATAGGAAAACATGACATTGGTGTAATTTTAATGTATGAGAATATTGTTTAAAATCATAGATGTGTAGCCCAAACAACTCCATCCCATTTTAGTTCAAAACTTTAGAATAGTTTTTAGAGCATGGTTATTGTCTTATTAATTGTTATTGTATACACTAAGTATTTTAAGGATGTGCTTTAGGAAGTGGAAACAATTTTAGTTTTCCTAACTTCAATTTGGTGGAATGCTTTCAATTTAGATGATATGCTTTTGGAAATGAAAATGACATTACTTTCTTCAAAGCACATCCTTAAGATACTATCGATGATCTAGTGATTCTAATGTTGATATGAGTAACCACGTTAAACATAAGACAATCTTCTTAGGGAAAAACCCAACTCCCTGGAAAAGCTATGGTTTAGGCCATGGGTTTCCCCAAGCACATCCCTAAAACACACCCAGATCATATTGTTCAAGGAGAAACTTAAATTCCTTTCTTCTTCATCAACGTAAAATAGATTGCTAAGTATTTCTAACTTCAATTGATTCTTCCCAAGTTTTAAACTAAAATGAGATTGTGTTCAATAGGCAAAACATCATGATGATGAGCAATATAGACACTCATATTGATGAGAATGCTATTCAAAAGTGTGACATGTGGCCTATTGAATATGCTCTCATTTTAGTTTAAACTCAGGAAGATTAAATTGAAGTAAAGAACATGTAGTGACCCATTAACGTCATTAAAAGAATTGTAGGAGTTCAAGTTTCTTATCAAGCAATTTTTTTTTTTTGTAGAGAAGAGTTAACAAGGAAATTTCCTCCCTAAATAATAAGGAATTTCATCATAATTACCTCACTATATATCAAGGAAAATTACCTTACAAGTTTCCTATTATATGGCAAGGGATATTTCCTTGCAACACCCTCTTAAAGTAGCAAAGGAATTGTTTAAAAATTAGTGATCTATTTGGCATGTGATATTCCATTGCGATTCAAAGCAACAAGGGATTAAGGAACAAAAAATTTTCTTGCTACGTAGCAACTATTATATAGCGAAGGGCTTATTTCTTATTATTTCCCTCATTATAGCTATATAGTGATGAAAGAGTAAGGGAATTGTTCCTCGCTAAATTCTTTTTTTCTTGTGGTATAGAGTGATAATATTAAGCAAGATGCTTACTCATTATCAATTACCTCTTTAATGGTGTGCTCGCGACATATTTAATTAGTTATCTATGTGATTTATTATGCATGTTATTTTTTCAAGTGTGAAGTAATTTGCAATACTTATAATATACTAATTTATTTTTAAATCAATGCATATAAGTAGTTTCACTTCCATCCAATCTGACAAGTGGTATTTCGAATTATTGACAAGTGGCATTTAAGGAAATTTTTACCTCCTTTCACCATTAAATTATATTTTTTTATTTAATCCAATTGAATTTAAATTTGATATGATTTAATTATATTTATGTTAATTGATTGATTGATTTATTTATAATGATTGATTCTTTTGTTTGAAATCCTTTAATTACAATTACATTTGATTACTTTTTTTTAAAATTACAAAGTAAATGCTTTACATTATTTCTTAATTGATTCAATCAGTATTTTAAATTTTATCATTAATATTAACTTAATTTTTACTCAAATAAAAGTATTTTAAGATTTTCTTTGAATTCAAAATTTATCTCCTCCAAATTTTTAAAAAGGCACTTGTTTGTTATTTCAATTAATATAAATTAATTAAGATAACATTATTGACTTTATTTTTGTTATATTGCATTTCAATTGCAAAATTCCATCAATTATAAATTATATTTGAATGATTCTATTTCATTTCAAATTTTGAATTCAAAATCTCTTCTTCTTTTTTATGTCATAACACAATTCAATGTTGGTCAAAACACTAGCGCATACAAAATTCATTGTGATAATTAATACACTATTTTTCATATGAACAATCTGCAACGAGAAACTACATCGGCATGTAGTGATAATATGCTTCCATCTGCAACGAGAAACTACATCAGCATGTAGTGATAATATGCTTCAATCAGTCTCAATAGGCTTTAAAATTCCAAGCAAAAGACTCTTTGGTGAAATATTTGGAAGTGTTATGGGGGAGGATAACTTGAATGCCTAGCTATCCAACAACAAAATCTTGAAGGTGCTGAAGCAAGAAAAAAAAGGTAGACTGATAAGTAGGATTCAAATCTTTATTAGTATGTTTAAAAGTTCGTTTCATTTAGAATGGAAGCTTATAACAAATTATAAATTGAGACAGGTAAGAACTACCTTATATTTATTTTAATTACCTAATACCTATAAAGTATTAATTTTAAGAATAATAACAATAACAATAAATAGTGTGTATATATATCTTATTACATTAAAGAATTTATCACTTTTGCTATTGCATAATTAGTTTATTTTCAGTTACAAAATATTCAAGATTGGCTTCCTCAATAATGTATATTGTGATTATGTTTTTAGTTGGTTTCCTCAATAGAATATTAAGAAATTAATATTACATTCATAATTTTTTAAGTTGACTTTTTTTTTTCAATATAGAAAACCCTCTATTCTAAAAAAGTACAGTGCATCTCTTCAACATTAATATTGATTGAGAAATTAAAAGGTACTTCTCTAAATGTTAGAACTTCTCTTTACAAGCTTTAGGTTAACACTTTTCTGATTTTCTTATTATTTGTCAAAAGTATTATTATTTTTAAAATATAAATGAATTTTGTTTTCATTACTTTTAACTAGTAATCACGCTAATATTGTGAATTTTTTTTATTGAGACAATTATGGTTGAATTATTTTATTCTGGCCCTGTGCCTTCTTCACACGATATCGAATCTATTCTTATTCATCTCTTCACAAAGATTATCAAACATTTTTTTGTAATGTCCTAAAGCTAGAAATCAAGTGTATATAGAGGATGGTACATTTGTTAAAAAACATTACTTCAAAGCTTAGGAGAAGTATAGATCTTTACTTATTGTTCTTTTATATTTTTAAGTGATGTTTTATTTTCTTACACTCCATGATCTAAAAGTTGAAAACCTTGTTCTAAAAGAGGTCATATTTCCAATTCCTTATGATCTGAATTTTCTATTGAAAGTTGTTGGTGCTAATAGTTTGCTCTATATGTCTTGTTTAATAATGTAAGATTTTATATTTTCTTTTCTAATTTGGAATCCTTTGAGTAATAAAGTTGGATGGATTAATCATATGGAAGGCAACCATTTTAAAGGTTCATTTTAATCCAACTTTTTTTTGTTTATTAAAAAATCTATGCTATTTTTTTGTAGGTTTTAATTATTGATTCTAATTTAATTTTTTAATTAATTAATTTAAAGAGAAACCTATGGTGCTTTGGTTATGACCATGTGGGAGATGATCTGAAGATAGTTGTCATTTTTGAAAACTTAAATGACAATAGACGCTATTGGATTTTCATAATCTCACTAATTGATGCATTCTTATCAAAACCTATTAAATTGAATAGTGTTACTAGATTGACCACTAGAACATATATGTTTGAGTGATGAGATATTTTGAATGACTGACAGTGGTAAGCTTTTTCATTTCTACCTTAAGTATGTAGTAGCCTTTAATCTCCATACTCAAAGGTATTACAAAATTGAAATTTTCAATGACACTAGATAGAGATTTTATAAGTTGGTTATCAACAAAGGCAAGCTAGGCCTTCTCTTCTTTGACATGAAATATTTGTAAGAATATAAGATAAATATATGGGTTTGTTCCATCAATGAGCCCAATTTCATTACATGGTCCAAGATTTTGACCATCACTTCTATTCCTTCTACTTATGATATAGAGGGTGCTATGGATCATCAAGTTTTCTAGCCCCTAACAACTCAAGGGAGGAAGTTAACTCTACAAAATGAATTTATAAATTATTTATAATATATGGATTTAGTGGTAAATAGAAATTGATGATGGTGTATGTAAAAAATCACAATAAGGAATTTATGACTTTTATTATAATTAATTAGTTTACTTTATAATTATAAAATATTCAACATTGGCTTCTTCAATAAAATGTTAGAAGATTAATGTTAGAATCAAATTTTTTTTTAATTTGACTAACTATTTTAATATGAAAAATCTTTTATTTTCAAAGACTATAATGGCATTTTTTTCAACATTATTTTACAAAGAAGTTAATTAGTACTTCTATGACTTTCACAACTCCTTCCAAGTTTTATGTTAACATTTTAGCAATTGATTTCCTTACTAATTGTCAATATTGTTATTTTTAAAATATATGAATATTTTATTCCATTAATTTTAATAAGTAATCATGTGAAATATTATAACAAAAAAAATCTTAATATGATGACCAACTATCCAAAATAAAATTAGGAAATTATGATCACCATTTGGCAAAAAAAAATTGAAATAGAAGAGAATGTGAATAAGTCCAATTTCCAACATAAAAAAATTTGGGACATAAAAATGTATGACACCTCATTTAGTATATAGAATTGTTATATATGGAAGGAAAGGGAATGAGTATGTGAATAGAAAAAAATAATTATATTTGATATAATATAAAAAGGAATGGGAATGTTATTCTATTTGTATGTTTGGTTAAATAAAAAATGTATTAAAATGGAAAAGAATGATAAAAAAATAACCCTCATATCCCTATTTAAAAAAAACTAATAAAAAAGTAATGATAATAAGGCATAGTAAATTTTATTTAAATTAAGCACAATAATTGTTTTTGATTCATGTATTTATTTGAAGAAAATGAATTCCTTCTCTCTTGCTAGTGTATGGATGAAGTCAGACCATGAAATGAAACATAACAAATGATTTCTTCTCTATCTCCTTTTTTCTCATGCCACCAAATGAGGTGTAAGACTTTAATTGTATTACAATTTGTAATGCTAATTATAATTATATTTTATTGACTTTATTTGCATAGAATTATTAATTATAATTATTTTTTATTGAGGGTACTTATATTTGATGGGCACTTCAATTTTCTACAAATAAGTTGCTCTTATTTGTAACCTCAGGTGCATGTTCCCTTTTTTGTTTTCAAACTAATGAGATTCAATTACTTCAATTTTGGCTAGATAAACCAATTTGTCCCAAGAATCATTTTAAATTAAAATAATAGATATAAGGGTGACATCCCATTAAACTAGGCATCCAATTCTATGTTAGATTAACTATATTAATTGTCTAATTTTATGGTTGGTAAATGTCATTTCTATATCTTTTATTCCTCTTTATTTGGATTTTTTAATAATAAATTATGGCTTAATGGGTTCTATTAGATGAAATTTGATTTTATTGACAATTTTTATACTCTAGGAATTAACTTACATAATTTTTGGATTTTAATGCATATTTTTTTTAAAATAGTTTTGTAAAAAATTTTTACTTAATATTTTTCATTATTTGTGCAGATTTTTAATAGGCAAATGGAATTTAAATGATGAAGATAAATTTGGAGAAGAATTAAAGGTTACAAGATTAAATCAAAAGGCCAAGATTTAAATATGGAAGCTTCATGTGTACAATTTAAAATAGTGGAATAAATGTCCAAATTTTTTATGAATTTTTCAAAAAATAAAAATGAAAAATGGGGGATGATTTGGCATGGGCATTTGAGACAATTTGTGCAAATCCAATATATCACATACATAGCACTCACACGAGACATGTTGTCCAAGCCCACTAAAAGAGGCAGATCCATTTCCCACATAAACATGCATCAGGCACTCTCTCGAGTTCACCATGTAGACATTCATATAAACATGCTCGGCGCTAGGCCTCACTCATTCCATGGCCTACTAATTCTCTCTCATTTCATGCACATTAACATGTAAGGGTTAATGCACCAAGTTCTCATGAAATCACACACATTCACAGCACTCCATTTATGTGTAGACACACATAAACAATGGACCAAATTCACACATCCACACTTCACACTTCACACTTCACAAATCATTCATACATGAGCTCTCTCACATTAACACTCTAGCCATTCACATGCATGGGAAAGTAGCATGGATTGACACCTCTTCACACATGGGCTCTCTCTCATATTAACACATACACACATGACTTAAAGGCTCTCCAATTCTCATGTTGATTCACAAAGACACAAATGAATGAACACACACATGACTCTCATGTGAGAAAGCAAGGATCACGAATTGGAGTGGATGCACAAGTTTAATATGAGATTGTGGAGGGGGCCAATTTTTCATTCTAATAAAGATTCACATCGAGGAGGAGCACAAGTATGTAGGTCCAGGAGGCACAGGTTTTTAAAGGAGAATAGGGGCATAATTGACATATCATTCTTCTCCTTTTTGGAGGCTCCACGATCAAATGCTATCACCACCATTTCTTCATTCAATTTTCTTCAATGATAGCTTGAATCCACCATGTAGCTAGCTCGAGATAAGGCCTTGAAGTGTATATCTGAATCAAAGACAAATGCTCTAAAATTTGGCTAATTCTCCTCTCCTTATTACTTGCAATTTTTCTAGTTATATGAGACTGGATTTAACTTGTATTAACTTGATGATTATTGTAATAATCGATTTTTTATAAACTAAGTAGAAATTGATAAAATGGTAATGGATCACCTTAAAGCAAAGCAAATTGAGGATAATTAAGAATATGATGTTAATTAGGAAACTAAAAAATATGGTTAAAAGCCTAAGGATAGCCTGAAATCGAAGCCAAAATAGCTAAACGCAATAAGACGAAAACCAATGGCAAAATTATAATTTCAGATAACCTTTTGAAAACTTAAAGGAAAGAGTTTTAAATAATAAAATTAAGTTCATTGGGATTCTTAGAGGCCTAGAAAATCATAGGAATCATGAAAATAATTAAAACCCTTCTAGTGTATAATTTAGGCTATCAATTAATCGAAACTTTGACTGGATAGTTCAATAAGGTTTTAAATTCAATTCATTTGAAACCAAAATCTTTTAATGAATTAGATGAATTAAATTTTATGATGAAAAAGGCAGTTCTCAAAAAGGAGTTAAAATGAACTCAAACTATATAATTAAATAATAAAGGCAAAATTAAAAATTTTTCTTTTAAGAAACCTAGTTTCTCTTTATAAAATTGCCACCCCATCCTCTTCCCCTCATTTTGGTCAAACTCTAATGGCTCCAAACAGACCAAGAGAGGCATCTAAGGAAGCTCTAAAGCCAAGGGAAGTTGAAGCCACTTAAGGTAACAAAACATAAGGAATTTGCCTATGCTATTTTTTTTTTTTTGCCTAGTTTCTATCCTTCCTCCTCTCTTTTCCCATGGTTTTGACATCTCAAAAGATGAAGCTTTAGATATAAACTCATGGAGGAAAGAGCTTTTAACAAGAATCCAAATACACTAAATTAATCACCATTGGAAGCCTTTTCATTTGATATATGATACATGGTAAGAAATGAGCTTCTCCTTATTTCTCCTTGCTCTTATGTGTTTGGCCAACCAAGGAGGAGTATGGAGGGAGTTGGTTTTTGATGAAACCATGATGGGAACAAGGGTTTTAGAGTGTAGAGATTAATATGGAACCAATAGAAATCATAAAATGGTCATAGGTTACAAGATTCCATAATTAGGGTTTTGATTGCACTTGAAGAAGGATAAAGCCTAAATTGATATTTCAATTTATGTAAAAGTATAATTGACCTAAGAAGATACTAAAGATCTCATTTAGATGCTAATTTCCTATGAAAGAAAACAAAAATTCCAAGGAAGGCTGTATATATATATGTTTCGGCCAAGACTAAGTAGGAGCACCTAGGGAGAGTTTTCTTTAATGTTAAGGATAGAAATGGTCAAGATATAAATTATAAACACTAAAAAAATCATTGGGTTGAATTTAGAAATCTTATTTTAAAATGTGAAAGTTTAGCATTCTATTATGCATAAAGAAACAATTTGATATTAGACTCCTTGATTTGAGTTTGTGATAAATCTAATGAGTTTGAGTGGAGTCATATGACTTATATTCGGTTAGAAATTGGATCCAAGAGAATGAATTGTATGAGTTGCTTTATTATACCACTAAATAGAGCCATATGAAAACATAAAACTAAAATTAACTTATGTAAGGCTTATGTGAGTCTAGAGATTGTTCTATTGATGCATTTGTGTCTTATTTGACATGTAAAGTCCCATATCGGATAGGAAGGTCCTGGGCTAAGGCCTTATAAGTGGGGGCGAAACTCTCCCCACCAACGACGCACTTTTCCCTTAAGCGAAGGATGGGTAACCAAGCCTTCGAAGTTCGGGAGAGGACAAAAACTTTGGGAGCGCGTGCTTGCACTGCGACCAAGGAACAATACCGTTGGAGGCTCTGTAAGTGTGTTAGTATCAGAGCCGGCCTAGTCACATGTGCAACCCGAGGACAGGTTGGCCCCAAGGGGGGTGGATTGTAAAGTCCCACATTGGATAGGAAGGTCCTGGGCTAAGGCCTTATAAGTGGGGGCGAAGCTCTCCCCACCAACGGCGCGCTTCTCTCTAGAGCGAAGGCTGGGTCAGTGTACCCTCGAAGCTCGGGAGAAGACAAAAAGCCAGGCAACGGGCAACCGACCTGGTAACAATACCGGTGGGGAGAGGGGAGAGCCCTTAACTTAATGGCACGTTTTTCCCTTGAGCAAAGGATGGGTAACCAAGCCCTCGAAACTCGAGAGAGGACAAAAACCTTAGGAGTGCGTGCTTGCACTGCGACCAAGGAACAATACCGTTAGAGGCTCTGTAAGTGTGTTGGTATCAAAGCTGGCCTAGCCCCATGTGCAACCCGAGGACGGGTTGGCCCCAAGGGGGTGGATTATAAAGTCCCACATTGGATAGGAAGGTCCTGGGCTAAGGCCTTATAACTGGGGGCGAAGCTCTCCCCACCAACAGAGCGCTTTTCCCTTGAGCGAAGGATGGGTAACCAAGCCCTCGAAGCTCGGGAGAGGACAAAAACCTTGGGAGCCGTGCTTGCACTGCGACCAAGGAACAATACCATTGGAGGCTCACACACTTACAGAGCCTCCAACGGTATTGTTCCTTGGTTGTAGCGCAAGCACATGCTCCCAAGGTTTTTGTCCTCTCCCGAGTTTCGAGGGCTTGGTTACCCATCCTTCGCTCAAGGGAAAAGCGCGCCGTTGGTGGGGAGAGCTTCGCCCCCAGTTATAAGGCCTTAGCCCAGGACCTTCTTATCCGATGTGGGACTTTACATGACATGTCAGGCCAAGCAAATCAAATCTCTCCCAAGTGTGTTTGTGAGGTCGAGAGTGTGCATCAAAAGGGCAAAGGAAGATTTTATGCTCTATTGAGAAAAGGTAGCTCTCCATTTATTCTTGTATACTTATCTTGGTTATTTAATTGTCATTGATTGCTTGTATGTGTGTATATGGATTATAAATAAAGTATATTGCCAATGGTTTGATGATTTTATGCAATTATGTGCTAATGAATGCATTTGAAATGTGGAATGGCTTTTAATGTGTGAGATTGTGCCAAAAGTCCCTTAATTTTAGTAAGGTGAAGCCAAAAGTCTTTAAGTATAGGTGAGGCAATGCTAAAAATCTCAAGAATAAGTAAAACTAAGTCAAAAGCTTCTAAAAATGTGTGAGACTAATCCAAATTTGTAAAATAATTGGGTAAAATTAGACCAAAAGTTTATAAAACTTGTTTTTATATTGATGGATCCATATGATTTCATATATTTAATTATGTTTGATATTTAGATGGCTATTATGAATACTTACTTTCTTTAACTTGAAAATATGCTTTTATAAGTGTGCTTGAAGGATGGATGAGCTATTAGGATTCATAGAATGTCACTCTCCTCTATTTTATTTCTAACCATATCTGGGGAACTTACAAGAAAGCAAAGATGGAGAACAACAAGCTTGAATAGCATGACTTTGACAATAGTTTAGGTTTTTATGTATGCATATGGGAGATTGTACATATTATTTTTGTAATGTAAATATTTTCACAAATGTAAAAGTGTAGGATTATGATGTAAATGTTGGTTTTAATGTGCACGTACAAGAATGGGCAATTTCACTATGTGTGTGCCTTGGAAAATGTATATATAATGGTAGGTGGATAAGTGATTTTGAGTTCTATGATGTTTGGGACTTGATAAAATAGTCATATATGTTGTAATTCATGTTTGGGATGTGCTCAAATGATCACATGCATCAAAGATGTCCATTTTGAGCCATTTAGGCCTAATTATGTGCCACCTTGTGCCATATTTTGTCCCTGAACTAAAATCAAATCAAATGAATGAATTTTTATATGAAAGTTGGTAGGCATTTAGATCTTATTTAAAGATTTTCATAGAGTTAAAAAAAATAATTTTTAGAACTCTGTAGAATTTATTATGATTTTTCAAAGTTGGCTGAAAATTGTAAAATTACCTGAGTTGTTCATATGGTTAGATCTGGGTTTTCATGTATCTGAGGGACCAAATGGACTTCAATACCCATGAAATTTTATAAAAATATAATTGGCATTATAGGCTTTTCACAACCATTGAGTTTACATAAAATGGAACTGTGTAGCCAGAGATATTCATCCTCAAACTTTAAATTCTGATATAGGTTTGAAATCTGATATAGTTACTATTCCATTAGACTTTTGTGGCCTAAACAAACTTGTTTTAATTTGAGATTTTTACAACATGTAGTTCATATCTTGAGCTTTCCATAGAGTTCTAATTTGTATGAATTGGAGCTTCCAAGCTTAAGATATAAATTTTTGTAATTAATGTCTAATATAAGCATCTATGTGGAATCGTGTAATTGTGCTAGTTTGAAGCATATAGCTTGGGATCATAATTTTATAATTCTTTCTATGATGTTTCATGCTGAACAAACTTGTTTATATGGATCTTGAGATTGATAAGTTGAAATTATATATTTATGTTTAATTAAAGAAGTTGAGCCTTTAAATTATGGCTAAAATTTTGGATTTAATTCTTGAGATTATTGAGCTATTGAATTGACATTTTGGATGATTAATTGATTAGATATTTCTCTATTTTATGGCTGCCCATTTTATCCCCTTTTCCTCTAAATTTTCAGCTTAATTAATGCAATAGTTATTGTGTAATCTTGTTGAAATTTTGTATTTAATTTTTTATTTAAGAAATCTTGATATTTAATTAGTTAATTAAGCATATAGGATGGAAGTACAAAATCTTTAAAGATTAATTAATCTCTATTTTGGTATGTTCAAAAAGTCTAATTTAAGGATTAGTAAGCTAGTGTAGTCTTGAGATTTCAAGAGTCATTAAATTGCTAAATTCTTGCATTCTTAAGTGTTAACATGAGAAAATTAATTATAAATACACCAAATAGAATTAGGTTCAGACCTTAGCGAAATATGATTTGGATGATGATAATTTAATTTCAAGGAATTCACTCAAAGCTAACTACACTTAATTGCTTGATTGTTAACACTCTTTGATTCTAGGTAGTAGTTTTGTTTTACTTCTTTAATTACTCTTAATTTTAGTTGTTAAACCCCCAACAAATTTTTAAGATTATTAGCTTTTAACTGTATTTGACATTTAGAAAGCTTCCTTAGGTAATTGAAATTCATTTTTGTGGGAGACAATCTTGGTTGTATCACTATTTACAAATTTATTTTTTATAATTAAGTTATTTGTAACTATTCGACAATAGTTATCAATGGTCTCACATCAATTGCCTCTCCTATAGTTAATGTATTTTTTTTTTAATCAACTAAGATTTATATAATTAATTAACATGTTGTAATGGAATCGAGTCCTGTTAATTTATTTGACTTGTTTTTATTCTATGATTTTGAACTTTTTGTATCAACAAGATTCATTACTATGTTTTCAATTGTATTATAATTTTTTTTATTTTAATTATAATTCTATTTCATTGACTTTATTTCAATCTAATTATTATATGTGATTATATTTTATGGAGGGCATTTGAATTTGATGGACACATGTAATCTTCTAATTGTAATGATATTTGACTAAGGTTTGATGGTGTGTGCAAAACATATTTGAACATTGATTATTAAGATTAGAGAATGTTTACACAACTAATTTCTTGAATAGCATAAAGGGATTCGAGCTACTTAATATGTTAAGATTGAAATTTAGTGCAATGTTTTGCTTTGGAGAAATATAGAAATTTTTTTTGGGTTGTGTAATAGAACAAGATTATTAGTGAGTTACCTTGAAAATCATGTTATAGAGGGTAAAATTATTTCAATGAATAATATAATTCAAAAGGTTTAATTATATACATAGAATGTTAATCATTCCATCTAAATCAAGATTGCCATATAAATTACAAAGGAAATAATTTCTTTTAACTATTTTATTCCTAATAACTATTAATAAAAGCGAGGGTTAACTTTTTCTCAAGTTGGATTGTATCTTTGAAAACCCATCTTTGGTCATGCTCAACTATATGTGGCAGTGTTAAGAGTGAAAAGTAAGAATAGTTTGAAAATTTTGATGTGACAAAAATGGACAAGTATCAAATATTACAATTAGTATAGTATAGAAGGAGGCATTTGAGAATTTAAAATAATTAATTGTTTTACCTTTGATTAGGCTTCTACTTTTGGAATTTTGTTCCTGTCTTTCTTAGTTTGAATATTTTTATAGATGGAAACTTTATTTCCTTATAGTACTATGTTGTTGGTTTGTTATTTGTTATTTTTCTAGGCTTCTTACACTTTTTCTTTACCCAAAAAAAGTAATTGTTATAAATTCATTTTTGACATATTTTTTCTATGTTTTATTTTAAATTATTTATATATCACATGACTTTCTGTTTTTAATGTCTTATTCTCTATTTAGTTAGCATTTATATAGTGGTTGTAACATCTGATCCCTCTGTAAATGTAAGAAACACGATATTCGATTCTTCGTAAATATTAGAAATGGGCCAGATACAAAAGAAAATTCCCTAAATAGAAGGAATTGAGACCAAATGAAATTATGATAAAATTTTAAATAATAAAAAATGAGGATTTGAGTCTTGAGTTGCCTACAAATCAGGGTCAGAGTGATTCAAAAAATTTATCGAAAGGCTAGTGACATTTTCGTAAATATGGGCCCTTTTTGAAAAACTCACAGAAAGACTTTTTAAATGAAAGTTTTGAGTATTTTGGGGTTCTCAGAGGCCTTAAAAACCATAGGAACCCTTGGGACAGTTGAAACCCTTCCGGTGAACGATTTCGACCGTCATTTGACCAAAATTTTATGTGATTCTTTTTGAGTGATTCCAAAGGCATTTTACTAAATTAGAAATCTAAATTTTATAATGGAAAAGACAGTTCTAAAAAAGGATCTAAAATGAGCTCAAACGGCATAGTCAAAGTGTAGTGGTAAGAATGATAATTATAGAAAAGGTCAAAACTATCCCCCCACCTTTTCTTTATGTCATCCACGCCTTCTCTATTGGAATTGCCGACTTAAATTCTACTAAATACCAGTAGCTATGGAGTGATGAAGGGAGGGAGGAGAAAGAAAGGAAAGAAACCTAAATAGGTAAGCATATAGGCAAAATCTCATGTTATGGTAGTTAGTAATCTTACTCCACTCCTCATGCTCTTTCTAATGGTGGTTTCAACTTCATGAAAGGATGATTTTGGTGGCTGACCTCATGAGAAACAGTGGAGGTCTGGAACAACCAAATAGAGCAAAAGAATCATCATTTAGCAAGCTTTTAAATAAGGTATGATGTGCAATAGAAAAACTTATTTTTCTTTGAATTCCAATGGCTTCCATATTAGGTCTAGAGAGAGAAACTAAAGAGGGGAAGCAATTCAAGCCAAAACAAGGTAGAGACAAGAATATTCAAGCATGAGAAACAAGAATATGCAAAGATAACAAAGAAAGAACCATGAATTTATCAGATAGAAAAGCTAGGGGTTTGTGAATATAACTAAAAATATGATTTTATCTAAGAGTTCCCAAGTCTATGTGAGTGTTTGTTTGAGTTCCTAAGACCCCTAAGATACTCCCCACAAGTTTCTTCCTTCAAAAAAACAAAGAAAACTCCATGTAGCCCAAATGATGCCTATGTCTCAGCCAAAAAAGGTTCTAGTAGTAGAGGAGAGTTTTAAATTTTTCTAAGGCCATTTTTTAGTCATATTTGATGAATGAAAATGAGGGGAGGTCTTGGAAAAAATTTGGAACTCCTAGAAATTGATTTTATGCCTTAGGTTCCATATTATGACCTAAAGAAGCAACATGATGCTAGGCCATTTGTTTTAATGATGTAATGACTCCAAGAGGCTTAAAAGGAGTCAAGAATCATATTTGAAATGAAAGAATGAGGCCTAGAAGTCCCTTGAGGGGTGTTGCTTCATTAGGTGCCTTTATGGACCATAATAGAGCTTATAGAGCAATCTAGAGTTGAAGCAAATTGTCTAGTCTTAGAATATGTTTCATGAACCTAATTGGCCCTTATAAATTGTATCTAGGCCAAGAGAAACCATATCCACCAATTTGTGGGTATGTGGCCGAAAGAAGAGGCTTGAATCTTAAAGGAAAAATGTGTGATTGTACATAAGGTAGCTCTCTCCACCTTCTTTCATGCATGGATGTGTGTTTAGCTTATGTTAGAATGTGTGTATGTGTATTTTCAAGTTATGAAAAGTATGCTAGCATATCTTTATATGCCATGATTCTTGATGTCATGTTATGTTTCCAAATGAGCACATAATGTTTGTATGAGTTTGCTTGAGTGTGGAAAGGCTAAGAACTCTTTCCTTTGGTGAGGATAAGCCAAGAACCCTTGAGCTTAGTTGAGACAAAGTAAAGAGTCTCCCAAAAGTAAAGTGGGCTCCTAAGAGTATGGTTGAGTCTAAGACTTTCAAAGAATGGGTGAGACAAGTCCAAAATATATGAGGAGAAGTGTGAGGCCAATCCAAACACTTTGTAAGTTCTTGAATGTCTTGTATGATTTGTTCATATGCCAAGTTTGCTTTTAAAATGTCCATGACTTCTATTTTACCCATGCATGCATTTGTAAAGCTTGCTTTACATACATTATGTATGATTGAAAGGGAGATGAAACTATTAAGATTTTTTGAATCTCATTCCCTTCTCTCCAATATCTTAACATGCTAAGTGGAGCCAATGAACAAGGAAATGGAAGCCAACAAGTGAGGAGATGAAGCCTTGATCATAAAGCTTTTAATTTGGTTTATGTTGTAACTAAAGGAGTGGCATATGATATAATCTTTTGTTAGAATTAATGCATAATGAATGGAACATGTGTAAATATCCTAATAGATAATGTATGTATGAAATTTGTGGATAAATGGAATGTATTGCAATTTTTGGGTATGGAATGCCAAGACTACCCTTATGGAAATATGTGTATGGTATGGGGTGAGAGTGTGAGTTCCTGAATTTTGGGTTTGTGTACCTTTAAGACAAGTTTAAAATGTCATTTTGGTGCAATCTCACATGCTCAAATGGTCACATAAGCTTGGGAAGCAAATTTAGACCCTTTGATACCATTATGGAGCTAAAAAATGACCAAAATAAAACCCTATAGGACAAACTAACCAAATGAAGGAATTTGCCCATGAAATTTTGCAAAAATGTAGGGCTCATGAAGAGTTTTTTGGAAAGCTAAAGTACAGAAAAATTGGAGTTCTATAGAATTAATTATGAATTTTCAAAGTTCAGATTTTTCTACTGTCACGAGACATGTACTGTTCATATGGTCAGATTTGTATCCTATATCATCTGATGGGTAAATGGTGTCCAATGCTTGTGAAATTTTATAGGCATAAATTAGAGGTCATAAGCTTTCTGTGGCCACCAAGATTACCTCATTTGGAGGTCTGAGCAAAGAGTTATGCATTCTTAAAGTTTTCTATCAGTAGTAGTGGCACCCCAAGAGTTCAGTCACTATTCTATAGATTTCCAATAGCCAAATGTATCTTTTTCATTCTTGAATTATTTTTATCATACATTTAACGTTTGTAGCTTTCCAGAATGACTGAAGTTGTGTGATTTCAATTTTTATAGAATTAGTTATGAATTTTAGAAGTTTATATCAGTAATCTAAAATGCAGCCTAGGTAGTAGCGACCTCAGTAACTTTTTGAATGTTAAACGTCTTCCCCTTAATGATTCATGAATTGAAACTATTTTTACTATGGGGTAGACATCTAGAGCTTTCTAGAATGGTAAAGTTTGTTGGTTTTCAATTTTTTTGAAATTAATTGGACATTTTCAAAATTTTCTACAGAATTCTATGACAGTTCCAAAATTCAGTTTGACATTTAGACCATTTTGGATGTCAAAAACCTTTTGTGATAAATGTTATGGTCTGGGCGTATTTTTAGTATGAAGTGGACATCTATAACTTCCCAGAATGACTAAGATTGCATGATTATGATTTTTCTAGAATTAATTATGATATTCCAAAATTTTGGACAGAATAAGGGGCATATCTGGCCGAAATTTAACAAACCCATTTCAAGCTTCGTTTTCGGTTTCTATGAGTTGTGGGCATGATTTTGAGATGAAAATGAGTTGTATTGATGTATTTAAATATGAGAATGTATAATGAGTTCACACAATCCACGTGACACTGAATAGAATTTTTAAGTATCACACAACGCAAAGAAAGTCATTATTTTTTTCCTTTTGTCTTATATCTTCATGAATATAATAATGTGAGGCATGTATATATATAATATGATGAGCTAGAAGTTATGGTGTTACAATGGTAACCTTGCAAACTTTGTTATATAAGGAGGACCCTTAATTGGTATTTTGTTCAATTTTTTGACTATAATTTGATCATTACAAGCATTAATTGTACTAATTGTACCAATTATTCTAATGATTTACATAGCTTCATTATTTTCTTTGCTTATTTGATTTGTTTACACTATTATAATTTCAAATATCAAATAGATTATTCTTATATACAAACACATTTACCTTATTACAACTAATGTATTAAAATTGGTTAAATTTCTCCTCCTTATCTATGTTGGTCATTTCTTTCTCCATTATTTGATAGTATTTTAATACAATTTGATATATGTACATAATTTGTTGTAAACTATAAGGATTTCATTCAGATTTAATATAAAATTTTATCATATTTAAATTATTTTTAATATTTTAAAATTAATTAATTTAATCGGGCACCTTTTTATTTTTTACTATTTTTTATATGAAATTATAAATATATAATTAAAAAACCTGTCCTATAGAAGGCGGTTTCTATTTTCCATCCTATATATAGGCAGCCGCTGCCTTCGTAGTAGAATAAAAAGTAAATAAATTGTATCTTGCCGTCGTGTTCTTTCCCTCCCTCTTGTTTCGGTGCTCCTGTCCCCTTCTCTCTCTGTCCTCTCTCTCTCTCTCCTCTCCAACAAATGGCTGCGTCTCAAGCAAGCCTTCTCCTTCAAAAGCAACTCACAGGTTAATACTATTACCGAAACCCGGCCCTGGGCTTTCTTTCTACTCTTCTTTTGTTTGATCAAAACCCTTTTAGGGTTTTTGATTCTGGGTTGAGTTTTCGGATTGATCAATTGATGATGATTATTATTATTATTGGCAGATCTTTATAAAAGTCCAGTAGATGGCTTTTCGGCGGGTTTGGTTGACGAGAACAACGTATTCGAATGGAGGGTCACCATTATTGGGCCGCCCGATACTCTCTAGTGAGTTATCTTGATCTTTTTTATTTCTTGGGCCAATTGTGAGTTATCTTGTTCTGTATTTTTATGTGGGGATTATTTTTCCCACTAGTTTTCTTCAGGGTTTGTTTGAGAAGTAGAAGAGGATGGAAAGAAATGGAAGGATTGAAAATTAACAAAGAACTTAGATGAATTAATGCAGCTATACATTGTTAGCTTCTTTCCTTCTTCTTTGTATTTTCCAAACAAAGGTTTGATGTCTTTTTTCTACTTCCTTATTATTCTGATCAGCTTAAATGTTTTAATAGTAATTTTGGATTTCTTTGCCACTCAATACGGTTAATGGTCATTGTTATTTAAATTTCGTATTAAATATAGAGAATACAGGGGAAGAAGACAGAGAATGCAGAGAGAGCGGAAGAGAGAAGGATTTAGGAGAAATTCTCGTTAGCTCAAATGTGTTCTAAACTGCATATGCCCCTCTATTATCCTTTTCACTCTAACAAGCCCAAACGACCCATAAAAACTTCTACCAGCCCATCTAACTGCCCAACTTAGCCATTTACTTTCCAGTACATATCAGGTTTAAATCTTTCTGGATATTGCGGGGCTATTTTTTGTTCCCAGCTCTTTTTCTTGCGTTCATTCTTATCAGGGAAGCTGATTTTGTTGTTTCTTTTCTTTTCCTTTTGGCTTAACTGCTTAATTGCACTTCTAGTTAAATTAGTCTCGCTAATTTCAATTTCAACAATTTTATTCATCTAACTTTCTCATTGGAGAAATTTAGTCATTCTAATGTTAATTAAAACAAAATTGTCTCCTTAATTATATAAATTAAAGCAATCAAAAAATAATAATTTGACATGACAACATCTGAATTTCATTAAGTCACATAATTTAAAATTGTCTTCAACCGCTTCTTTTTTAAAATAATTAGAGGGGCAAGATCCTATAGAAATTAGACAAATTACTCTAATAAATAAACTAGAGAGACAAGATTGCTCTAATTGGAATTATGGGGACTAAATCGCTTTACAAAGTAAACTAGAGAGATTAATAGTGCAACTAAGCATCTCTTTATTTTTTGTTGTGTGTGATTTGAAAGCATCCAAGCCTGTTTATGGTCATAGCTGTGTATAATTGAAATTTCTTGCTTGATGCTATGAGGTTCTTGGTTTAATCCCAACAGTATTAGGGTATAGTATTCAAGATTGGCTCACGAAGAAAGGCTGTGCATGGTATAGCACTCTCTATGGGTGTGGTGAAGTTGTCTAGGAGACTAGTACTAATTATTAGCTGTAGTTATTGAGATTTTTTTTTTTAATTTTTTTTCTTTCCTAGTAATTTATTCAGCAAATTAAAGCATGGTTCACTATGTCCAAAACAATATGGATTTTTCTATGCATCTAAGTATTTAACTGCTTACTAGGCTTTTGTTGTTGACTTCTTTTTGGTTTAACCCCTTATAGAATTATTTTAGGAAAATATATAGACAAACTTTATATTTGAAATTTTGAATCATGATGGGTTATTATTTGCCTTTGTGTCTCTCTCATATGGCCATTGTTTGCAGTGATGGAGGTTTCTTCAATGCCATCATGATCTTTCCTCCCAATTACCCACTTAGCCCACCAACAGTGAGGTTTATCTCTGAGATGTGGCATCCTAATGGTGATTGCATGCTCCCATCAAAACTATTAAAATTCTGTGGCTTTCATAATTTGCCTAATTTCTTTGTGGCTTTTGTATGGACTACAGTTTACCCAGATGGAAGAGTCTGTATTTCAATTCTTCATCCCCCTGGTGATGATCCAAGTGGCTATGAACTTGCGAGTGAGCGCTGGAGTCCTGTCCATACAGTATGTCTTAGATGCTCAAAGATGCATTTGTTCATCGTAATGATATGAGGCTCATATTTTTCTTGCTGTTTATTTTTGCTTGAGTAATTATTGATGACATAAGTTACTTTATAATAACTTGGCTTGTAATCTGAAATATTGTTAAATATAATTGAACCACTTGAACTTTCAATGTAAACCACTGCTTTCAACTTCCTTATTTGTTTGTCTCTCATTTTTTGATGCTGGCTTTATATATATATATATGTGGGTGTGTGTGTGTGCTGTATACAGAATATAATTGCTATGTGATTGTTTTGTAAAAGCATACGTCCAGTATGGAGTTCTTAGTGTTTGATTAGTCTACCACTTATTATACCCAATCATAATTTCTTACAATTTGTCAGTTAAGAAGAATAATACAAGTAAATGATAAATACAGATAACTATTGCTGAAGTTCTTGAGTCACAGTTACAGTGTAGGTGGGCAACCTTGTGAGTTGTGGTGCAGTGTAGTGTCTATGTCTAGATAGCATGCATTTGTTTTTGTTTTTAATTGGGTTACTTTCTCCATTGTCTGCTTATATCTGAATATTAAACAGATGAAAAACATCAATGGTGAGATTGTAGGTCATCTTGGTTAGAGAAATAGTAAAAAATTTTCATCAAACCTATATATAGTTACTTGTATCTCTGGAAATGGTGGACAATACTAGGGGGAGGAAGAGATAACATTATTACTTGAGATCACTATTGGATTCCTCAATGGCAGTCCTTCTTGGTGGCAACCATCAATTAGATCAGCAACTTGATATCATTGCAACTTTGAATGAAAGATTGGCATTGGCACTCATAATACCATACTAAATCCTAGAGTTCCGTGCTCACACAAAGACAGTAACAAAAGAGTTTAAAATATACTGCAAGAGCAGGGTTGTTCTCTCAATTTTAACCTACTTATATTAAGAATTCTTTTGGAAAGCTAAAGTAATTTAGTTTCTTATACTAGTAGTTGCTGAGGCCTTTGAAGATTGTGGTGAGGTTGGAGTGCAGCTCCTACATGGTGGATATTATGAGCTATTTAATCATTTTTTGCTGAAAGTATATGATAGAAAGAAAAACATGGGAGATAATTGGCCTTTAGTATGTCTCAATGTAAACTTGATCTCTACAGGTTTCATAATGCTGTGTCTGTGTGTTGTTTAGCGAAGTGAATGGATTGTCTCTTGGATGCTGTTTCTGTCATTTTGCATCTTTCCTATGTCTCTCTGCACAGTGGATTTTCTTTTGTTTAAATTATAGGAAAAAACTTATGTACAGTTGTTATAATATTTGTTATCAGGTTTTCCAATATTGACATCACAAATGTTTGATTTTTACAACTCATAATCACATGATTGGGTCTTTCAATGAATCTTTATACATGTCGTAGTTTTAATGGAGAACGTAACAGCAAGATATAAGAAACTGTATCTAAATCTAGTCTTATATTCTTGTTAATGGACGATGCTAGTAATAATCTGATCTGATCTGCAGAGTGATTGCATAGTTTTGAGTATTATATTATATTATTGTTGGTGAACAATGCTAGTAATAATCTGATCTGATTTGCAGGTTGAGAGCATAGTTTTAAGTATTATATCAATGCTTTCAAGCCCTAATGATGAGTCTCCTGCAAATGTAGAAGCTGCGGTAGGTTTTAGTGTACTATGTAGTGCTGATTATGCTACCTTTACCTGCATAATAATTTTCTTTATTCCTCATGTCCCATATTATTGTATATCGAAACCTGGAAAAGTGAGATCAGAAACTTGGGACTCTTGTAAAATATATCTAATTGGGGGTAGGATGAGATTAACCAAGATACATGATGTTCTCTTCTAATAGACATCTTGGCGATATGAGTAAATAATAGCAACCTGAGGTTGTTTCTAATAATTGTTGACTTGAAGTCTTATTCAATTTTCTGTTTAGCTCTATTTCTCATGTTGTACCTATAAAGTTTGCAGCATCATGACATGGTTAACTTTTTTTTTTTTTTGGTTTTAAATTTTGAAAATAGAGGAGTTTTAAAATTTCCAATAACTACCTACTAACCATAATCCCTACTTTTAAGGGTAAGGTTTGTATTTTGTAGAGAACTAGATCAAGCCCAAGTATTTGATTTTTATAAATAAAGATTATCCAAATTTGCGTTATTTATTGGTCGAGCTTGAGTATTCTTCGCATAATATTGTCATTCTCCAGGCACCAATTCGGTAAAATTCTTTGATAACTCTCTTTGTAATTTGCTGATACATTTTTTTTTTCTTGTTTACTCCCTTACTGCAGGTAATGTGGAGAGACAAAAGGGATGAGTTCAGAAAGAGAGTTAGTCGCTGTGTGAGGAAGTCTCAAGAAATATTATGAACTCCTTTATACATATATGTCATTACGGTTACTAGCTTCTTGTTTTGTCATGAGTGAAGGATTGTAGCCAGGTTTTGTTACTCTGTTTAAAAATACTTCTTATTCTTAAGCCTTTGACTAAAGGAAAGATGTTCTTGAAGTTGTGTAAGCTTGTGGCTTTCTTTAGTCTGCTCTTTACAATTGTATCTTTCCTTCCATTTTGATTACTCTGTACATTTTTTCTTTGCCTTTTTTTTGAAAAAGTGAGAATTTATTTTGGTTTAAAATGCAATAGATTTTGAAAATTGCATGTAGAATAATAGTCTAGTGGTGAGAAAATTAAGTAGTATATAAAATCTAAATTTTGGTCTTTCTTTTATAAGGTATAGATATATGTTTTTAGTGAAATTAGATAAATCTTGAATAGTTCGTTTTACAAAGGCAATTTAAATAAAGTTTTTTAGGTATTTGTTTTTAGTTATATTGATTAAAATGGTAAGCGGAGGAAATTTTGCCTAACCATTTGCCACTGAACTGTGAGAAATATCGAGAGAGAAAAAAAAGCGGTCAGAAATACGTACTTGTTATATTTTTATGAGTGAAATATTCTTTCATTCTTTGAAAGATGGTTTAATGATATAATTATCATTTTTATTGTAAAAGTATATGCACATTTCTCATAAAATTAAAAAAGTAAATTGTAATTATATTTGTTTTGATTGAAATATTTTTATACTTATTATTTATTTTCTGACTAAAATATTACTATGTTTTAAATTTAACAAATTTTAAAATCATTTGACAAAAATTAAATAATTGTTACAAACAGAAAATATATTCACAAACAACAATGAAATAAACAAAATTAAATTTAATAATATATAAAAACAAACGTAAGTAGTATAATAAATTTAATAAAATCTTATAATAACTTAAATTTATGGTTTTTAGGATGAGTTTGGTAGAGTGAAAAATGCAATCTTCAGAATGGCATTATTTACAAAAAAAAAAAAAAAGAAGAAAAAGTAGTGGTAAAGACATAAATGTCTATTATATCATTATTATCATTTATATAAAGATATAACTATTATTTTTTATCCCATTTATCTTTTTTTTTATTCCCTTAATTTTCTTTCTATGTACCAAATGTAACACATAACAAACAATATTGAAATAAAAATATTTTAAAATAAAAATTTGTTTAATAAATTGTATTTTTAATAGAAACCAATTTGATTTTTGAGATATTTTGGACACATGAA
Source organism: Erythrophleum ivorense (assembly GCA_026724425.1). NCBI lineage: Eukaryota > Viridiplantae > Streptophyta > Magnoliopsida > Fabales > Fabaceae > Erythrophleum > Erythrophleum ivorense. The sequence goes on from JAIUCV010000008.1 coordinate 12,373,314, forward strand.
TTTAATTGTTAGTTGTAACACAAAAACTATGTATAAATACAAATAACATTCGCGACATTTCCTTCAGTCGCATGCTAAATACAAATTCCCCACCCTCTATAGTCACTATAAGATTTTAGGATCAAGTTGCAAAGATGAAACATTATCCCACTACTCTCTCACATTTTGCACAAGTGGAGTTCAAGGGATTTGAAGCTCTTTGATCAACTTGTGGGTTACTTGGCTTTTACTTTCTTTGTATTGGGAAAGTCTTTCAACAAGGTTTATCAAGTCATGTTCCAGAGGATGATGAAATATGGTCACAAACCTAGTATTGTTTCATACAATGTTTTAATGGATAGGTATGTTTGAGCAATGTCATTGAGTCAAAGGAAGCAATCGGATGATCAAAGTGGCTTCTATTGGTAGTTGTGGGTTTATGACTTTGACGATAACAAAATCTAACATTTATTTATATAAAAGCTCATTTGCATCAGTAGGCTTATTCACATATTCAATGTCATTGACTAAAGGATAAAACAAGTAATATGCATATGACAAAAATGAATGACTTTCTTGTAGATAAAACACAATCAGAGTTTGAAATAGTAATTATTTATGCCCATCTCTATTACACCTATATTTGTTTTTATGTAAAGATAATATTTTACTTTAACTCATGTACTGAGTCTAGTACATCATTAATGAGGCTTTTTGATGTAAGTACACCCAAAAAAATGTTTAACTCAGATACTCAATCACCAAAACTATTACCACGAATGCTTAAAAGGGTTTCTTTTATTATATAGGGTCACGGCCAAATTTTTTTTTAAATCTTTTTTTGTAAGTCACGGCCTTTCCCTTATGGGACTAGCATCAGCTTTGGAATGTGGACCCTCGTGGTCCGTGTTCTAAACAAGTCAGTGATCGATCTCTATTCTGTTTCCTGCGTGAAATAGCATGTATAACCAACTTTTCTATGTTATAAAAGTATGGTTCCTTCTTTCTCTCCACTTCATACTTTCGTCTCCCCATTTCCCATTTGCAAAGTTCTGTTGTGGCTCCTCTAATTCTAAGAAGAGAAAAATTTTCATTTTCTATTGAGTTTCTCTACGAAGTTGCAAGTTTGGTTATATGCCCCATCATAAGTGCAATGTTAGTGTTGAGTTGAAGCATAAAGGGGACAGATCAAAAATTTGAGGTTATTTTTTGTATTTTTATTATTTAATATTTTGTGTAAAAACAATTAGACATTTGAATTTGCTTAAATTGTATTTAATTTTTATTTAATCATTTATACTTTGACCTTTTATAGTTTATATTTAAATATATTTGATAATTGTTGCATATTCACAATGTGAAAAAAAAATTATTTTGTGGTCCAAAAAAAGTATAATAAATTGTAAATCAACTCTGTTTACTCATACAAAATTTGTTATAGGTAAAAAATATATTTTCTTAAAATATATCATCTTCATATTTATATAGCTAATTTGTTATTTTTATAGCCTTTGTCTTCTAACATTTAAGTTAAAAAGTGTAATTTGGATATGTAGCTGCAATAATATAAAGTTTATTTTGAAACATATTACTTGTTGTCATTCTGATTACATTAGGATATTTTGTTTAGTTTTTTTTTTTATGTTGGAGATAAAAATTTTTTTGAACTATTTAACCATGAAAATAAAAAAAAAACTAACATTAACATTTACATATTATATATATATATATATATATATATAATGTACAAAATGAAGATATAATTATATGATAAGGATAAATGTATAATGGAAAAACATAAAAAAAATAGTTAGAATAAAAAAAGAACAAAGAAGTAAATATATTGTAGTTAAAAATATATTTCAAAAAATACCTATAGTTAAAAATTTTGTATGAATAAATATATGTGTAAAATAAATTAAAATATAAGTACATATATATTTTTATTTATGAACTATTTTATAAATAGAATTATAAGTACATATATTTATATAGATATCTATAAAATATGTAATATATAAAACAAATTTATAATATATATAATTTAAATACATGTATAATGCAAAAATGTAAAAACATAGTTGAATGTAACGTAATAAATGTAATTTAAAAAATTAATTACTTATGAATAAGATGTTAATATAACTAACAACATTTTTAGATGCAAATACTTAAAAATATAATATAATAAATATCTATATATAGATGGTATAGAATTATACATACAAAAAGAAAGTGTAATAAATATAATGAAGAAAACATATAAATAAATTTTTGGAATTACTAGATACATATATAAAATAAATAAATATATAATTATATAATTATATAAAAAAATTTTGTATATAATATATAATATTTTATCTATTAGATATATATTTATTTGTTTATATTAACTAGTTAAACATTTATTTATGTGTAGAATATAAATTTTATTATTTATTTTTTTCATGTGCCATTATATCAATTTCACGATAGAAATCATAATAAGTTTGTGTAAGGAGATTATATATATTTATATCAATGGAAATATTTATAAAAGTGAAGAAAGCACAACATTTGTATACGACAAACCCAAAATATTAAGAGTTACATTACTCTTAACAAGTTAAATAAGGCGATAGAGGAAGAGCTATGATTAGCCTCAAATTAGTTTATGTTTGAGTTGGTTTATAGAAACCTTCATTCTCGTAATCCTACAAGGTACTTGGTATGCACGTTGAATGATGATTTTGATGTCCAAATAATGTGAGAAGTCAACCAGAAATTTCTAAACTAATTGGGTGCATTGGATATATATGCACATAGATCAATTATTGATATTGATTTAAATGTGGCCCAAGCTAAGGAGTATGCCTCGCTACTCTTCTCGTCTACTAGCCAGTTTCGAGTATGAACGAGTATGCCTCACAATTTAATTCTTACATAGCAAATGTTCACCCCTTTCATTCTCAATCTGTTGTCAATTTGACACTCCAACCAAGCTCGTCGCAATGACCTATTTTCGGTACCACTCCCCTCTTGCCCCTAAATGGGGCAGAGGATGTAATGGATGACTTTAAGGAAAAAGATAAATATGATACTCTGCCAAATATTAATGACCATGGAGAAGATGATTTTGAGGGAGATGATGCTAATGAAGTGGGGGTCACTCCACTGGCTTGATATGTGGATCAAGTATATGCTATGCTTTCATAGATTAACCCGATGATAGGAATTCTGTCAAGATCCATAAGATGGCTGAGGACATTGATTTGAACAATAGTCAAGAGTTATATATTAGCATAAAATTTCAAGATAAACAATCTATGCATTGTGTAATAAAAATATACTCGATTCATAAATATCACACCTTTAGGGTGCATTACTCATTAGAGAAGTATAAAGAATATTATTGTCCAAAATATGGTGGTCAATGTAATTAAAGAGTTAGAACAAGCCGAGATAACAGGAAAAGTTTATTGAAAATAACAAGATATAATGGCTCGCACACATGTGTTTTTCTATCATTATCTTAAGACCATCCAAAATTTGACTCTGATATGATCTCATCACATATTGTGTCAATAGCGGCTAAGAATCCATTAATCTCCATTAGGCAAATTATTGAAATGGTGCATAGCATATTTGGCTATATAGTGTCATACAAAAAAAGCATGGATGGCAAAGCATCGAACAATTAGCATAACATTTGGAAATTAAGAATAATCATATGCTTTCTTGCTGAAATGATTAGTTTAGGTTGACCACTTTATGTCATGATCATATTATGAGTTTGTTCATAAAGAGTGTCTAGAAAGCAGCTCAGCTGTAGAACCTTCAGTGATGTTCCGTTGAATTTTTTAAACTCTTAAGCCATGTATTGAGCGTTTGATTACCTAAAGCCTATAATCTAAGTTGATGGCACCTTTTTGTATGGAAAGTATAAAGGTAGTATACTCATTGCAAGCTCATAAGATAGAGCTAACAAAGTTGTACCCTCATAAGCATAGTTCATTTTCTTACTCCAATGCTAAGTAGTGCCAAATAAAATGGAGATTTGCTTAATTTTTTATAGATATCCTGAAATTTTAGCCGCTGTCTCTAATCCAAAATTTGAGTGGCAGCCACTGCATGTGTATCATGTATTTTGTTTGAGACATATTGCAAGCAACCTAAATACAACGTTTAAGAGTAAGTGACTGAAGAAGAGGTTCACCAATATTAGTATGTGTTGCCATCATATGGAATGACTTGATAGATGTTGTATTGAAATGTTTACTTATGGATAACTATTGATATGAGTTACTTGCATGAGCATTATTAAGTGGACAAATAATTGGCCTAATTACATCTACTCTATGTAGAAGCTACAAATTAGATTAAGGATATTCTAAAGAGCAAATGGTCACGTACATATGATGTTGAGGGCTAACATTAGGGGCACATGACTACAAACTTGGTTAAATGCATTAATAGTATATTAAAAGATGTTAGGTTTTACTTATCAGCAGATTGGTAAAGACAATTATGTATAGGCTTAATAGATATTAGGTGGAACGTACACAAATAATAACCATATAGCTTGAGGCTAGGGTAGTTTTCCTTAAGGACATGATGAAAAAGCTATCATCATTGATATAAAGGGCATCCATTTTAACTGTATGCAATTTTGATAGGCAAATATCAAAATTCAAGGTTGAAAAACCATACAATCTAACGAATAAGTAATATAGTCGATGTTATAAGATGAGCCTGTCTTGTTCATCTACGACTACGGTGAGTTTCAAATTCAAAAGTATCTGTGCCAATATATATTTGTTGCATGTGCCATGGTCTCCATTGATCCCATACAATACGTGGACTAACTTTTTTGACTAAATACCATAATAAATGCATACAAGACTAAATTCCAATTGATAGGTGGAGAACTATATTGGCCACAAACAATGGATCTATAACTAATACCTAATCCTGCTATAATTTGTTAGAAAGGTAGGTTGATGTCCTTTAGAATTCAAAATGAGATGGATTAGTGTGAGAGCCTAAGAGAACAACAAATATGGCTTGTGCAGAAAAATTAGGTACAACTAAACAACCTGCCCATCTCGACAGCCAAGTGGACGTTGATATATTTAATTGTATCGTGTTTTTCATTTCGTTAATATAATTTTACTATGACTTTGTAATTGATTCCATCAATGAATTTTTCTGCTAACATGAATTGTTCCTTTTCTTGTACACAAATTAGTTTCTTGACATATAAATTAGTCAATAATAATTACCATATTTCATGATTGGATTTGTTGTTGCTTTATATAAAGTTACTTCATAGATATATGAATTTAAATGTGATAATTTTAACTTTAATTCTGAAACTATAACAGTATAATGGCTTGTCATCCAAGTGCTATAAATCTGAACTCGTCACATGTCATAGGCCATATAGTAAGGATGGGTAAGATAACATAACCAAAGTTATTTGATTTGACTAATTATAAATTATTATGTATATATATTATAAGTACATATTGTAGGCTGATCGCATTCTATATAAATGATGAGTTACCCAAGAGGATCACATCTTCAAGCCCCACTTACCATTATTCCTTACCTAATCAAGGTGAGTTTCTATGAGATATCCCGATTTGACCACTTCAACTTTAATGTAGCATTATTTTAAGCCTTTGTGGATAAATGGCATCTGTCTACACATACTTTCCACTTAACTATGAGGGAGGCAATAATCACCCTGCAAGATGTGGCATCTCACTTTAGCTACCCTGCATGAGACAGGTCATTTTTGGTAGGACAAATTATAATTGAATGATCATGTGCCAACAATTACTTGGTGTGATTCCACCTCCAAAGACAATGGATGGACAAAAGATCAGTGTCCTATAACTCGCCTAGACATTTACAGCCCTATCAAATGATGTCAATTATGAGACTATACAACAAGTTACCTAAGCATATATTATAAGATTGATTAGGGGATACTTAATGCAAAATTAAACAAGGCACAAGGTCAATGTAATGTATTTGCCATTGTTTGCTGATTCAATGAGGCTAGTCATTACAGTTAGGGATTAATAGTTATAACACTCGTACAAAGAAATATGCAGTGCAACAAACTATGACGAGATCAATATCGGTAGTTGTTTGACATTGCTACACTTATAGGTATGAGATCATTTCTCGCGACTCATTCCACCACCACCCCCTCAGCTAAACTCTCAGTTAAAGATATACTCCTTGACTTTATAGCTGGATTTCAAATAGAGTCATGTCTCCCAACATATTTGTCTGACTACAGATGTCTTATGGACCTACAGGATATTATTAGATCAGGTGAAAGACGATAAAGTTCATTTAGCAACCATACGACCCTCTAAGTATTCAATAATCAATTCCTAACTATTTCTTAGCATCTCCAGATATATGGCATACATATATTCCTATCATTTACTTCTGAGTCATTAAGTTTCATCATGTAGACTGTGTCTTCTTGCAGTTTGGTAAGCAGTAATATATCCCTCAAACACCATTCAATATAGGGTCCTTGCATACTCTCTAGCTGAGAGAAAAAACACAAGAAGATTAACGTTGTGAGCATATTGTATTTATTAATGCATGAAATACATGACAATAAGTTGTTACCCAGGCAGATATGGAGATGTCTCCCTTAAATCACTCGTTCCATTATATGTGTTAGTATTAGCAATATACACAACGATAGATTCATCCTGAGTGGCTCTCCAAGTTTCATGATAAGGTTTTTTATGCCTGCATTTATATTAATGACACCTACTCTATGCTTTTATACTTCAGTTGTACACATAATTGTTGGTTTTTTTTCACAAGCTAATGTATTGGAGGATTTATATAGGCTTGCCATTACCGACCTTCCAATACTTTGATTATATGGGGTTCAGGGAAAAGGCGAGCAAATATATTAAGAAGATACTACATGTCCTTGGTGAATATTAGGAGATGATAGTCTCCTAACTTGCTCCACCCGCCTCTCATCTGCAAAGGCTACTAAAGCCAAAAGCTCACCTAGGAAAGCACGGACATGGTTTTATATCTACTAGAGAGCCATTAGTAGATATTGCACGTAGTAGTAGATGTCAAACAGATGCCCTATTGTCGTATTACATGCTAGTGCTAGTCTATGGAGATATCAGGGGTCTAGGTCCTTCTTCTTTTGTATTGTTCACTGACTTGGCAGACATTGGTCCTTTTTTTTACACTATCTACGCCATTTACACATTTCGGAGGTCCTGATCTTTCTTTTGCACTAAGAGGAGATTTTCCAAATTTCAAGGGTGTTCGTCCTACTTCTTTTGCTCCTTGTTTACCATTCACAAATTTTGTTGGTGCTGGTTATTCTTCATTCACACCATTAGTTTCTTAGTCATACTTTTTCACCCCTGCCACCCCAAACCATGCAAGTTAGTAGTGTGCCCTTTACCATACTATTCTCTAATCCATTTGCATTTAGCACAAAGTATGCTATTACATCTTCAAAACAATGAGAATCATCTTTCCAATAAGGGTTTTTCATTCTAATCAATTGATTCCACATATTCAATCCCCTTAACTAACTCATAATATTAATAATGGATCATCTAATGATGATAAAAATGTTGATGATGATGATGAAGATGAAGAAAAAGAAGATGAAAATGAAGAAGATGATGATGATGAAAAAGAGGAGCCACTCCAACACCATCTATAACAATTAAGAAGAAGGCTTTAATGCAGGACTAGAGGATACATCGGTTAAAATGATAAGTTTATTTTCTATTTTCATATTTGTACCTTTTCATTTACTTCTATATACTTGTAAATTTTATTTTAAATTCATTTTTGTATATATTTTTTTAAAATTTCTTATTATTTATAATATTATAGTATTCATTATTAATTTTTCTTCAATTAAAAAAAGATAAATTATATTTTTTTATTACACATTACACAAATTAATTAAAATTTCAAAATGTAATAAAAAGATAGGAAAATGTTATAGGTTGTGAAGCATATAGATAAACTTTAAAAAAAAATTCATATGGGTTACGACATACCATATGTTGTGACCTATTAAATTGAAAAATTAGATTGATGGGTCATGACCTTTGGATTTTTTAAAACAATTTATAAAAACAAACTTTTAGCATCATAACCAAATGTTAGTCGCAACCCTATATAATTAAAAAAAACTTTTAAGCATTTGCAGCAATAGTTTTGGTAGCTGAGTATTTGAGTTAAATGTTTTTTTTTTCTTTTTTTCACATACTCATGTCAAAAAGTCGAACCAAATGGGTTGCATCAAAAGAGTTACTTGAACCAATAGTAGCTGCAAAGATGAAAAATTTTGATTATTAGAGACATGCCAAGCCTACTAGAAAAAAAAAAGATGTTGCATAATCTATATTATCTCTATTGGCTAGGAGCTACTAAAGTCTATATATATGCAAAGATTCAAAGACAAAATAAGAATATAGAAAGAAATAACGAGAAAGAAAGAGTTCTTGAATTATTGTAAACATTGCTTAATGTTTGGTCTATCTACTTATTAGAAGCAAATTTTAAGCTTAGCAAGAATCTCAAAAAAGATAATCAATTTGTTCCTTCAACTCTTGTTGTAAATTTGTGAATAACTTAATTGAGGGTGAGCTGTACAAAACCTTACAGTGATTTTAAGGTAAGTTTGAAAACCTATGTTGGTAGCGAGTACATAAAATCATTGTTGTTGTAAGATTACTATTTAGAGTGAAGAAAAATCCCTTAGAAATTTAAAGAGATTGAACGGAAGCTTGAATGACTGAATCAAGATAAATTTTCACATGATTCTTTACCCTTACTCTTTTTTACCTTTTGATTAACTTGCATCCTCCACTTTTGGAGGATTTTGATTTTAAATATTAACTTAATTTTGTGCTGAACTTGCTCACTTCATTTACCACATTTCATTCTGCTATATCACTTAACTATTTGCATCCTCCATTTTTAGTAAAGCACACTATTATTTTCTTTTACATATATATATATATATATTTGCTTTCTCCATTTGATCATCTATATTTCTTTAAGATTCAATCTGTCACTGTCTGCTTGCTCCACCTTTTATGTTAAAAATTGGAGGTCTCTTCCTCCTCTACTTTTAGGTTTGCAAAAAACTTTAGATTATTTAATTTTTTGAATATCATACCTATTCCCTCCTCCAGGTGTAATTATCAACTTTACACCCAATGGATAGTGTTCTTTACAATCTCTTATCTATGGCTTCTATAAATCAAGAAGAATTTTATAAGTGCAATATCTTGTTTATGGGGTGCTTGACAGCAATCATCCCCATGACATTATCACTTATAATATCTTGTTAAATGCATTTTGTAAAAGTTGGTATCTTGGCTAGGAAATTAAATTATTTAAGCAAATTATTTACCAAGGAATTTAGTTTAATATGCACACATACACTATTCTTCTTGATGGTTTGTGCAAAGATTGTAGACTAACCATTGCACTAGAAAATTTCTCAGCGTCTTTTGGCCAAAGGCCATCATTTATATGTCCAAACTTATAATGCTATAATTGATGGACTTTCTAAAAGTGGGTTTGTTTGATAAAGCGAAGGCCATGCTTGACAAAATGGTAAAGAATGGTTGCCTCCCTAATTTTGTAACTTTGGAAACAATTATTTGAGATCTTCTTTAAAAAAATGGGAATGATAAGGTAGAGAAGCTTCTTTATGAAATGATTGCTAGAAGCTTGTTAAGAAAAATAAAATTAGGTAAGACACTATGTATGTGTTTGGAAACATGTTGATGTACCCGCGTTTCGGCCCAAACCAAGGTTTGCACAGGAAAAGCCCATTTGCTGCATGTTTGGATCCACGTTTGATCTGCCGCACCATCGCTCTAGGGAGTATGAAAATCATGTTGGCTTAAAGCATTTTACATCAGCTTTCTGCCAACAGAAATGCATTGCATTAAAGCCATGTTAATTACTCCAATGGCCAATTGTCCTTTATACCCCAACCAATCCGAGGATACAGCAAACACACTTATCCTTGTTGCATGTTCGCTGTTTTACTCTGTTTCAACAATCTTCTATCTTCTTCCGCTACTTCGGTGAGTTGAGGAGAGTACTGGAATTCAACTTCAGGTCTGTTTGCCGTTCAGGCTTGACGTTATTAATGCAAGATCCTAGCAGCTAGTTCTAGCTCTTCGATTGACTAGCAGAGAATAACTTTGATTCTCAAGCTCCCACATTGGCTTCGTTTCTTTAGGTTCGTCACTTTCATTCTCTCTCTCTCTGTTTTGGACCTGTCTTCCTCTCCTCCTTCTTCTATGTTTCTCTCTTTGCTTCCACAGATTTCCCTCAAAACTCAAATCTTCTATTCAGCCTTGGAACCCTATAGCTTTGCTTGCTATCGCTCCTTAGCACAGTCTTCGCTTCCTCTCGCTATCGCTCTTTCTTTCTCCCCTCACCCTGATTCAACGGCCTATGAAACCCCGTTACCCGTAGCTCACCCAACAGCAAGCTATCCTGCCCTATAACTACCATTAAAAGGCTTCGCACCTGACCAGAAAGTCTTTGCGTGGGTAATAGAATATCCTGAGCCTGGTTAAGCACTTTGCATACTATTCCTTATTTTAAGGCACGAACACAGAGGAAAGAGCATACTTAAAACCAAGAATTTGATTTGGATGTGAAAAGCAGATAAAAACCTGATAGTCTTCCTCGCCCTTCAGTTGTTCATTCCTCTTCTTATCAGTCTCATGGTCGTATCTCCTCTCCCGTTGGTCGAGAACTTCATACCTCTCCCTGGTGATAAAGAAGGATTTATCTTCTTGCCTTACTGGTTAGGAAGTGAAACATCTTGAGGATCGAATTAGCTTAACCCTTGAGCTAAGGTTACTTGTACTTCTCCCTGTCGGTCGAGTCACTTAAGGCAACTTGAGCAATCTCATGCCTCTTCTTTACAGTCGAGTTAACCCTCTCCCTTAACTGCTGTAAAAAGGCTTCGCACCTAACCAGAAAGTCTTTGTGTGGGTCGAGCGCTTCATGCATGTTCCAGATTATGGCTACGACTTTATCTCCTGGCACCTATTAATTCAGCATGCATGTTTTGAGCTACCGTATTAATTCATCTAGTTTCTTAATAATGCATGTAGATGCATCTGCACTGCTTAAAATTAAATAAGGTCTCCTTTGTTAAGTGGTAATTATGTTTATGGATAAATCATCATCGTTCATTTTGAAATTCAATGCTTAGAGAGAAAGTGAGGTGACAGCCCTTTCCCTACATTTTTATGTCTTAATTATTTTTACTGATTTGTTTTGTACACATTAATTTGATCTTAAATTTATTTTTTGTTACGTTTTTCACACGTTTCGTCATCATCTGATTAGAAATTTAGAATTTCTATAAATCTACCTCGTATCTTGACTTAAATGTCAACGTTGGAATGATATTATTATACAAAATTATTGCTTTAAGACGTGAGTATGTTCTGTTTCCATCATCTAGCTATGAAGATAATGTTGCTCTGATTTCATTTAATGACTTGTAGCATTAGTTTTCAATGACTTTCTTTAAACATAACTTTCTTTAAACTAGTATATTAGCTCCAACATTATTCAAATAAACAGTTACTGTTGGCTCAATAATTGCAAAACGTCCCATGTTATTAAATCTTGTTTTCCTGCATGATGAATATTCAAATGCTCAGCCACTAGTTTTTCTCTTCAGTATTCCCAATATATGTACAATAAAACTAAAGTAATTCCAATTGCAGCAGGCTAACTTCTATGCAGATTGAATATTTTTCAAGATTTTGATGCTAACTTCCTAATATTGATTGCTTATTTGAATTTTTTTTTTGGTGGTTTGGGCAGGTTGTTGTACAAGCTATGCTGTGTGTTTAAAAACTGGACAAATTAGACAGCGAGAGGCATTAGAGATATCTGCTGAATTGAAAGAGAAGGCATGTATAAAGTGTTTATAACTTACTAATCAGTTTGGATCTATAGATTTGGCTTAAGTATCAATACATGGTTTGCTTATAGAGCACTTCATCTTATTGATTATCTTGATTTATTTGGGAAAAGAATTTACAAATACAGTTCTAATTTGTTGCTCAAATGATGTTAAAAGAAGAGAATCAAAATTTTAGTTTTATTCGATTTGTTCTCTTAAAATTAAATAAGGTCTGACAATCTTAATTTTTGATTTGTTCTTTTAAATTGTGATGACTTAATAGTTTTATTAATAATATTAATGATTTTGCTACTTATTACTGTATGTGGACCTATTGAAAATTTATGCATGCTAGCCTTAGTCTTTTATAATTTTTTTGGCTACATAGAAAAATGAGTTCTCAGAAAAAGGCTACGTGGGATCTAAGAACAACTGAGCATTTTGTTAAAGCATGCTTGGACCAAGTCTAAAAGGGAGAACGCAATGGAACAACTTTGACGAAAAAAGGGTGGAAGGCTGCCATTGAGCAATTCAATGGATTAATTGGACAAAATTATAATAGAACTCAGTTGAAAAACAAATGGGATAGCTTAAAAAAAGAATGGTCAGTATGACATAAATTGTTTGCCAAAGAAACAGACCTAGAGTGGGATAGTCCAAAGATGACTGTTGATGCACCTGATGAGTGGTGGGAGAAGAAGAAATTAGTAGGTTATGCATCAACTTGTACTTGTGCGTTAACTATAATATTTTTGTTTGATTATTTATAAAAGTGATGAATTGTCTTATACATGCAAGAAAATCAAAAATATGGAAAATTTACGTATAAAGGACTTCCATTTGCCCAAGAGTTAACTATACTTTTTAAAGATGTAGTTGCAACTGGACAATTTGCATGGACACCGTCGTCAATGACATTCTCTAACGGTTTGCTTGAAAGTGAGAATGGGTACCATCTAAACCTAGACAATATTGGGCTAGATACAAAGGAAAGATCTAGAGATAGTGAAGATGACAATGTTGGGGCAACTAAAGGAGTTGCAAATATCAATGTATACCCATCCCAGGGAACTAGTGGCTAGATAAGTGGTGGAAAAAGAAAGAGAGCTGACTTTGGTGAACGGACAAGTAAAGCCAAAGTCCTTGTAGCATCAAAAATAGCTAACGCTATAAGTGTCATTACAAATACATGTCGCTCTAGTCCTACAAAACCACCTAGAATATCAATGAAGAAAGTAATGGCTGAGTTGAACTTAATTGATGAGATTATTAGTGATCCAGTGTGGTATGTAAAATACTGTCAGATGATGATATTTAAACAAAATCGAGAGATGTTTGCCATTTTTCATGGTTATGAGGATTGGAGGTTGATTTGGCTTCGACATGCAGTAGATAATCCACTTTCATTCATGAAATCTCCACCATGAGTTTGTATTCCAATTATGTTTTATGGGTTTGTGATATTACTATGCTTTATATTCAGATGTTTTGTGTTTTGTTATGGTATTTGGACTATAGTTTTGTCTTTAGACTATGGTTTATGGGTTTCTGATGGTATTATACTTTTGTATTCAGTCTGTTCTTTTATAGATTTGTGATTATAATGTGTCGTTATATTCAAACTATACTTTATTGGTTTATATTCATACCATAATGCTTTTTTTAGGTATAAATGGAATTTAAGGAAATACAAGATGAAGAAATGAAAACTAAAACGACACAAGTTCTTTCTCATGAGCAACAAGCTCATGTGGCTGCACTAATTGGTAGCTACACAGTAACATATTTATGTAAGCAACCATGTAGAATGAGTGAACTGGTCATTCTTGGGTTCAAGAAATATTGCAAGGGCATCCCACTCGCTGTTATGAGATGTTTCGCATGGAAAAACACGTGTTTCATAAATTTTGCATTGAATTAGTTGAATATGGGTTGAACCACACTACACGCATAGAAATTGAAGAGATGGTTGCAATATTTTTAAACATGGTTGGCCATAGAGTATGTAATAGAATGCTACAAGAAAGGTTTCAATGATCAGAGGAGACTGTAAGTAGGTATTTGCATGCAGTATTACTTGCTTGCATGAGATTGGCCTTCAAATACATTAAGCCACGAGATCAAACATTTCATTCAACCCAATCAAAGATTCAAAATGACTCACGATACTAGCCATTTTTCAAGAATACCATTGGAGCAATTGATGGAACTCATGTACCATGTGTGGTTAGCCCTAGTGAACAACCTAGATTTATTGGTAGAAAAGGGCACCCAATACAAAATGTTATGGTTGTATGTGATTGGGACATGTGTTTCACATTTACCTTGCCTAGTTGGGAAGGCACTGCCCATGATGCTCGTGTATTTTCTCATGCTTTCACGACTCTGAGCATGAACTTCCCCCATCCTCCTCCAGGTATATTCATGCCCTCACTGTTACGGTTATAATTTTTTTTACAATAATTAATGTGTAATACTTTAATTATTTATTAGGTAAATTTTATCTGGTGGATGCTGGCTATCCAACCCCAGTTGGATACATTGGTCTGTATAAATGTGAGCGTTATCATCTCCCTGACTTTAGATCTTTTTCCAGATTTAAAAATGATAATGAGGCATTCAACTATTACCATTCAAGTTTGAGGTGTACTATAGAAAGAACTTTTGGGGTATGGAAGAATAGGTTTAGAATTTTGTGACGCATGACAAAGTTCAAATTTGAAATACAAGTGCAAATTGTTAGTGCACCAATGGCTATACATAATTTTATTAGACGGAATTCTACAACAGATATTGAGTTCAACCATCTTGAAGATGAAAGCCAATATGAAGGAGAAACTAATGAGCACAGTGGCCTAGATCCATTGTCAAGTTTAAACATTGTCTCTACATCTGAAATGAATTAACTTTGAGACACTATTCGGGATCAAATTATACTATATGTGCGTAATAACTAGTAGTTTCAATTAATTGTAATACTCTATTTCTATGCTATGTACATTTATAGCATAACTAAAATATTTATTTTTAATTTATATTTTAATTGTAATATCAACAAAAATAAAAAGATATATTATGCTATATCATTTGTTAAATGTTATTTAAAGAAAAGTAATGTTATAGGAATAAATCAAATAAAATAATATGACTATCCTTTTTGATAATTTTACACTTAAAAGTGATTTTGGTATATAATATCTAAACAAAATCAATTCTACCAGAATCACTTTTCACTTAAATTTTTCAAACATAAATCACGTTTATGTAAACTCACTTTTACACAAATCAATTCTATAAAATCAAGATTTGGAAAATCAATTTTACTCACCATTACTCTAAACACACACTATAAATTCAAGTTACACACATATCTATGTTGAACCAGCATGAATGGTCACAAATTGTTATACCTAACTTTATCTAGCTTATTCATACAATTTATAGAATTAGGAATAAGGTTCACAATTATTTTTAAGTTTTTCAACATCTAAAACGATCCGTTTACATGTCATATGGAGCTATAAGGATCTAATTTTGGTTCTTTCATTTCCTTTAATCATATTTATCATAAATAAACTTGATTTAATCTATTTGGTCAAGAATTACAATGAGACACCCAAGAAGTAGCCTTAACCCAAAATGGCATAGAAACCATAATTCTGCACAAACTTTGAAAATTCATATCTCAGGTTATAAAACTCTGATTTGCACAATTAGATGTCTATGAAAAGTTTAAGATGCAAACTATATGCTATAAAAATTTCAAATGTAAATAAATCCATTTGGCTCACTAAAACCACTAAGAACAGAAACTGTCGTAGCAAACCAGCTATAACTAGACCCTAAATTTCAAAAATGTATAATTGTGGCTACACAACTCTGATCTATACAAACTTAATGGCCACGGAAAGTTTATAATATAAACTTTATGCTTGTAAAATTTTCTAAGTAATAAAGTTCATTTGGCCCCTTAAAAACATGAAAAACTAGAACTAGACAATTTGAACAGTACCCGAGATCATTTTACATAATTTTTTGAATTTTAAAAATTCATGAAATATCTTGTAGAGCTCTAAAAATTCTCATTCTTAGCTTGTTAGAAAGTTCTATTAAGGATCTAATTGCATGCCAAATCTTAGGCTCAAACTAGGTCATTTAAGCCACTTTTGACGTTGATACAACTTAGGTCATTTTTAAAACCAATTTTAGGGTCCAAATGAACCAATTAATGTCTAAATAGAATTCTTTCACTTTGAGCAAGTTTTAATCATCCTAAACATCATTTCCATACATCTCATTATGTACAAATAGGCTTGGATCAAAATTTAACCCCCTTACACCCAAGTTTGCATACATACATAATGGCATCACATAGGCAAACCTTCACATAATTAGTCATTTTCTACCACAAGGAGCCATATATTCACATTTTCAAGCTCATACATAAGTTTACATTCATAAACATGATGTTATACATTGTGTTGCATAAAAAATGATCATATATACATCAAATGTACTATTCATGCCATTCTTGGTACATTAATCAAAATTTAGTACATAACATATCCTAATTCATGGTTTCTAATGTCTAGCTCTGCTTAACATCCTTGTTTTGGCTTGGTGACCTTGAAATGGTTAGTGGGAAGACATGGATGAGATTTTGGGAAGAATCTCAATAGCCAATTTCAACCAATCAATGCACACATGAAACACAATGAGGAAATGACATGTGTATGGTGCAAGAATGCTATTCATATGCCTCATATAATTCAAATGTAACTTTTAACATAAAAACTCATCAATAAGCCATGGCATTATCATAAGCCAGCTATGCTCAACTAATCTCAACTCAGGGCTAAGGAAGAGCTATTATGCTTAATTTCAAGTCTTAGGAGAGATAGGAGTTGAAAAGCATATCAATCTCATACATAAAGCTCATCATGGAAGTCATACTAATACATATCACATAAATATATCAAGTAACAACATATATAAGCACTTCAACTCATTAAAACATTCATAAAAGTGCAAAAAAAAAAAAAAAGGAGATAAAGCTACCTTACAGCTTCTAGAAACTCAAAATGCCACTAACCCACTTAGTTTTGACTTTTTTTCACTTGACACTACAGTTAGGAGAGTTTGAGCTAGATGGGCCTACATATGGCAATTATAAGGTAAATCAATTCATTAGGATTCATTCTAAGCCTCATCACTAGCACTTAATCCCATTAAAATCTAATATGTATCTTAAGGCTAGTTTAGGCCCATTAGGAGGAAACTCTTGGTTTTTCCTTTCTAAATCCTAAACTCTTGCTTGTTACAAGTTTTATAGCTCTAAGGAAACTCATTTGAATCATCATATGCATGATCAAAGGGGATCTAAAACCATCTTACTTCTTTAATCCAATTTAGGCCTTAAAAATTTAACTTTCAATCTAAGGCTCTTAAATTCAATTCAATGGTTTCATAATTATTTATTTATGATATCTAAATCTTTAAATTCATTAGAACCCAAAAAACCACTCCTTAGGAGCATCATCTTCCTCTTGGTCGAGACCATACCTAAGAAAGAGCTACATGAAATTTTGTTGCTTCCTTCTTGGATTTTGATACATATTCATATTGATTGGCTTCTCTTTAGTCTACTTATACTTTCATATAACTTAAACTAGGCTCTTAGGGTTCCATAATTCCTTAGGGCAACTAAAAGCCTAATTTCCATAAGTTGCAATCCATAAGCTTTTAATGAATTCTATTGATTCCATCTTGTTCTTCTTGCTTCCAAACCCTAAGTTCTACCTTGTTTTCATTCAAAACATATTCCCTTCTCATGGTTCTATGGCTGGCCGAACATAGAGAGGAAGGAGAAGACAAGAAGAAGTCATTTTCCTACCATGATTCATATCTCATTTTAAAACTTTTCAAAAGAGGAATTTGATGCTATGCTTGTTTTCCTTAAATCCTCTCCTCCTTCCAAAGGTTCAGCCATAAAAACCCTCCTTTTAGAAAACTAAAACTACTAAGAAAGAGAGCTTAAAGAGGAGAACAAGATTAGTAAAGGAAGTACAATGAAAAAGAGCAAAAATTCTTACCTATTTAGGCCTTTCTTCCACCTTCTTCCTTCTCCTTTTTAGGTGACTTGGATGGCTAGTTTAGAGGCAACCAAAGTTGGTTAGAAAGCTCTAAAGGTGGCATGGCTAAAATAAGGAAGAAAGGAGGTGAGTTATAAACTTTTCAAAAATTTTCATTATGCCCTTCCACTTATATGCTTCCATTTAAGTTCATTTTAGTTCTTTTTTTAAAATCGTCTTTTCTATATAAAAATTTAGGTCCTCTAGTTTATTAAAAATATTTACTTTCAATTTTATAGGATTCAGAACCATCCTAAATTATCAAGTCAATTGATAGCCTAAAACGTATACTAGAAAAGTTTTGGTCATTCTGAAGATTCTTATAATATTTAAGGCCTTTGAGAATCCTAAGGAACTTATTTTTGTAGTTTAAAACTTCCTCTATTGAGTTCCTAAAAAGTTGTCTGAAATTACAATTTTGCCACTGCCTTTTTGGTTAAATTTATTTTGCTATTCTGGCTCCATTTTCGCGCCATCTTTAACCTTACATCCCTATTTTTAGATACCTAGATTATTATTCTAATCTTTCTTAATTTCAATTCATTTTATTATGAGGTCTTCCTTTATTATCTCATTGATTTCAATTCAATTTAGAAAAATCAAATATTACACGAATGCATGTATATTTTGTGTTAGAGAAGTTCAACTATACAATAGGTTACTTGTATTTATAATCATGTAGTTTAACATATAAGTGTCCTAAAAGTGAATATTTTTACAAGCATGCTTCATAATAGAACAACTTGAAAAGTTCATGTCATTAAGAATTTTATCTGCCAAATTTGAATTTATTTTGTAGTGCTTGCTTTATTATACTTAGAAAGATTTTTTGGTCTTATTGAACCAACACTTCTTACTCAAATTATATCCCATACTTTAAATAATACTTGTTTTGAGCTTGTAAGGCCTCCTTTGATTACATGAAAGAAAAGATAGTCTTTTTTTATTCATTTTGTATACTGTTTATTATGTTTCTATCATTATTATTTAACAATATTTATTTTTTTATTTTAAAGTAGAAATGTGAAAATCACTTTTTATTTTGAAAGTTACTTTTTTTAATTTAATTTTTCATTTTATTTTTTTATTCTGTGTATTAAATGGACCATAACTCTATCTGAGAAATATATAATCTAACTGGGTTATAGATAATGATGAGAAGTGGGAAATTATGTGGAAAAGATTTCTTGAGTAATAAGGGTAGACTTGTATTAAATGAAAATAGTGGGACAAGAAATACTGCCGAGTATAATGATTTTAATTAAGATTAAAAATATATATATTAATAATGATAGGGAATGAAAAGAAATTAAAAAGTATATTAATAATTATTTATAAATTAAAAGATAAATATAAAAAGTATGATATTAATTAAGATTAAATTAAAAATTAATATTTTGAATTAATTTTGTTTTATTTAAATTATTAAGAATTATAAGAGTTATTAGACTTTATATAAAACCCTTACCAAATATATTAAAAACCAACATTTTGGATTTGAGAGGAAAATATTTTTCCGTTCAATTTCTCTGTTTTCTTCTCTTCTTCGTCCTCCCCCTTATAATGCCCTCTATTTCTCCCTTATTTTCCTTCCTTCTTCCCTATTTCCAAGTTATTCTACATCATTTTTTGTGTCAGAACAAGGCTACGCTCCAACCGCTCCCTCCGCCGCCTCTCATTTTCCCAAAATTCACCGGAAAATTCATCGCTGAGTTTGAAGCCTTTAGGTCGTTAATACTAAGATTTTGTCTTGATAACTCTTTGTAATTTGTTGACAAGTTTTTGTCTTGGTTACTCTCTTACTGCAGATACCGTAGAGAGACAAAAGGGACGGGATCAAAAAGAGAATTCGCTGAGTGAGTAAGTCTCAAGAAATATTATGACCTCCAGTATACATTTATGACATTGCAGTTTCTAACTTATTGTTTTAGCAATATGAACGTCACCTAAGTTATCTAATGTACAAAAAATAAATTTTGAACAATTAAAATTTTAAAAATAAGTTGTAATATCCCGAAGGTTAAATAGAAAAAACATGAGTGTAAATCTGAAAATGTGTGAAAGAAAGTTCAGAATTAACTTAAATTTAAATAAATTTATTTAATGACTAAAAATTTAACTAAGAATTAATTATGTATAGTATTTTCACATTTTGGTATGGTTAAGCTTTTTTTTTTTTCATTTCACTTGATTAGTTTTTGAGAGAATAAAATAATTATCTTTTTTAACTGCCTATTAACTATTGGGTTATTAATATTTTATTAAAATGTGATTGTTTTTATTATACTTTTATAGTAAGCTTAAAATAACATAAAATAATATAATATTTTTGCATGTATTGACTTCATAAGGTGAATAAAAAGTATTAGTTTATAACATTCTTTATAAAATATACCCAATTTCTACCTAAACAAATGAAATATATACTCTTTGGTAGGTAGAAGTGTTTGAAACAATTATCTAGGAAAACTACACCCATTAAGTTTGTAAAAATTTGTGAGAGGATCTTGTTGAAATTTTGGGAAGACTTGATTGTAACATAATCCTTCATTATAAATTTTATAAACTTAAAGTCCTTCTTTGCAATTTTTTCAATTATCTGTTATAAAATCAACCAAGGTGTCAGATTCCTTTCTATCTATTCCCTCTTCTGCAGTGACCGAATGTCCATCTTCTGGATTTGTTTCCAACCCTTGTGCTTTTTAAAATTTGCTAATCAGTCCCTCTGACATCACCCTTTGAAAAGTCCAAAAGCCCACTTATCCCTCTCTCATTTTCGGTCCTTTTTACAGCTTCCTTCTTGCCTTCATTTTCTTCTTCGTTCTTGTCTAGACTCTAGTCTTACTTCTTCTCCTCTCTCTTGTGCAAATCTTGTGTTTCACTGGCATTGCTGCTGTGCCTGAAACTTGGTTAGCCGTGTACAGCTTTGAAGCTTCATTTTCTCATTCTAAGCTTACTGCTTACCTTCTCATCCCAACCGTAACTGCTGCAGGTTTGACGACCATATCTTGGGTTTTTGTAGCTATTCCTCTTATTTCTTTCTTTTCCTTTCATCTCAACGTGAAAAAATTAATATGCCGTTCAAATTTCTTATTACTGATTTGTGCAATATATGCACGTACAAGGCTAACAAATTGTTCTACATATAAGGCTAACTAATTTTTTTGTACATATCTCTCTAAACAGAAACTGATACGTACGTATCTATATAAGCCATAACCCAAATAATAATAATATAAAAAAAAGTAAATTCTACACTTTTTATTATATTAATTATATTGTAAATTAAATTGGAGAATTGTAGGGGTTGGACAATAGTTATGAGTAAAGGTTATCTACACTGTATTGTGATTTAACAAAAGAAGTATAGTAGAATTGTATTGCGATATATAATTATTCCTAGTGAATGGTGAGGCGTAGTTGAATTAACTCTGAAGTTGGAAACTCTGCATTCTAACTTGATTTATGAGTCGGGGTTAGACTTAAGGGTAGGAAAACAGTCACAAGGTGAAAGGAGCTAGTAGGGGAATGTGGTGAAGTTAAAGTGTAGCGTATTTCTTATTAGAAGTTGATGGAGGAGCAACTAACCTAATTCCAAAGTTAGGAAATTGATATTAACCACAAGGCCTAAGATGTTGAGTAAGATGGGATTAAGTTAAACTTACGTGAATTAATATGTTATTTAATGATGGTAATTCCATTGTAGGTATTTAGGAGGTTTTGAGGTCAGTTCCACATCTGATGCCTAATTGGAGGAAGCATTAGAAAGTTCTACGGTGTAGCTCTTGTACTGAAAGAAGATAACATCTCACTGTACATACAATGTTCCATGCTTCCTATACCTTCCATTTTAACATTGTTTAAATTTTGAATTTTTTTTTTAACAATCATGTTTAATTGAAAAATATTTTAATTAGGATGCATTCCTTGATTTGCAAGCTATTAATACATACGGGAAAGTTTTATACATTTTCTATGTTGGTTATTGGTGAAAACTTTTTTTGTTTGAACTACATTAGTATAATTTCATATATGATGGTAATATTGTATAAGAAAAATTGGTTATAAAATACTAGTTACTAATAATAGTATTGTTAGCCTTTGACATGCCTTAATTGATACTTTTAACTAGCAAGGGGTGCAAGAGATGTTAGTCCCGTGCAATGGTGAACATATATGGAAGAGAGAAATTTGACTCGTGAGTTGAGGACTCATAACTATTTAGTTATTTATCTACGTAAGTAGTGTTGCCACGACAATTGGTTACTTCCTCGCATGGCATGTATGCTCATGATAGTTATTCCATTCTAAAGAAGTCCTTTCAATCAAAAGGCTTGCTATTATATTAAAAAAAATTGTGTTTTCAAGATCAAATGTTAAGATTCATTTTTTAGCACTCTAAAATATGATTTCAAACCTTTACAAGTATTTTACATGATGCTTCATTCATTTACTTGTTTATTTAATTATTCACTCATTTAAAGTATTCAGGCATTCACTTACTTATTTATTTCTTTAAATATGAGATATTATTCACTCAATAAATACTTAAACTTTTAGATAATAGAACTAAGCGAGAGTCCTTCTCCAATAATTTAGTGACCACTAACATTCTTTTTAGATAAATCCTACATCATTTCATGTGAGCAATATTCACATTGTTAATTTTGTATAAATTACTTTTTACTATTTAGTTATAACTTCATAAAACTGAGAGGCAAGATGCCCTACACTTGTGTAGAATGCATAGTTAATAAAAATTGAGGGGCAAATCTTTCTTGAAGCATCTTTGACTATTGTAGAAATTTCGGAATACCCTATTTTAGAAACCATTGTACCAAAATTTTTTTAGGCAAATGAGAATTATGTTTATCATGTGATCAAAGGTTTTAAATTAATGAATTTGCATTCTAAATAAAGTGTCTTATTAAGTCTTATCTTTTTTTTTTTTCTTTTTTCTCTGTTAGTGTTTCAGTATCATGAGATAGTAAATCTTAGTTTGTCCCATTTAAATTATAGATGGAAAATTTATCTTATATTTGTGTAAGTCACATCTCTAGATCTAGGATCTAACATAAGTAAAATAGTCCCAACCAAAAAAATTATTTAAGATATATTTTTAATATTCACAAACTAAGTTTTATTAAAATTCTATTAAAAAACACCACATTTTTAATTAAAAATACCACAAAAAGGTTGGATAATAACAAAACAAATCACATGATATTTTTAAATCACATGAAACAAACTAATAATATTATAGAAGTTAGAATAAAACGCAAGTTGATGTAAGGCAATTTCTTCATGATAGAAAGGATGAGAATTGGCACCAACGAGGAAAAGACATGATTTAGTCTCATGCCTTTATAATGAGGAAAATTAATGAGAATGTATTTATTTATAATGGTATGAGACTAAAACAGCATTTTATTCATAATTCATCAACAACCATTTTATTATAAATTAATAAATGATACATGAATTTGTGTAAGCTAATTGTTGCTATGCATCTATATATGATATACATAATTTTAGGTAGGTATGGAAAAGGAAACATAACAAGAAAAGTGAATAAAATAGATGAAAAAATGACTCTCATACTCTCATTTTGAAAAAGCAATAAAAATAATAAATTCTAATGATCAATGTGACTACTAATCATGTTACTTTACCCTGGAATTAATCTTTGAGTAAGACATCATACATTTTGAATGAGGAAAAATGTTAGCTAGAACATTAATAAAAACACATGGCCCTCACATGTAATGGCAGTGCTAATTTCACTAGTGAAGCGAGCACTTTGGGTTAAGGGGAAAAAATTTTTGCTCTTAGTAATTTTTAAATATTTTATTTTAAAAATTTATATTTTTATGATATATAGTTTAAATAAAATGCTTCCTTTAAGCCAAATAAAATTAATTCACTAACAATATCCTAACTATTTCTCTCCTAAATTTATAAACAAATTTAAATTTAAATGAACAATATATCAAAAATTACTATTCTTATTAATATCAACAATTTCACTAACTACATATGAGAATATATTTTTATATCTACTCAATATTTATATAACGCATAACAAGGACACATGAAAAAATACATAATCATTCAACATCACAATAATTCAATAAACTTATTAGAAAAGCATTTTGAAAAAAAAAAAGAAAAAAGCTTATTTGATGAATTATAAAATTTTATTATTATTAATTTTAAAAAAATCTATATCTATAGAACACAACCAATATCATTTTATCCGATAATATTTTTAAAAATTTTGAAGTGTTTTTAGAGAGAATTATTCTAGATTTAATTTTAAAAAAATAATGTATTAATATTTAAATTTGTTCATATTCTACTCAATTATTATTATTATTATAGATATACTAATTATAAAAATGTATCAAGGATTTGCATAAGTTAAATATAAACTAAAAAATAGAAGAAATATTAAGCAGTAGACAATAGCAAGAAAGGGAAGAAACAGTTTAACGAATGATGGATAATTTGAAAAAAAGAAGGTTTAGTGACAAAGAAATGAGAAAAGAGAAAGGTAAGAAAAAAAATTTAAAAAGGAGAAAGAAATAAAGGAAAAAAATAAATGTGTTAATTTAATGGGTTCAATTCAAAATATCAAATCATAGAAAAATATATATTTATAGATTCAATTATTAGATCCAACAAATTTAAAATTTTACAAAATATAAAGTTATAATATCAATTTTTAATATTTTACATCTATGAATTTTACAAAATTGTGCCCCTCGCCACAGCCTAACTCCGTGTAGTTGCTTGCCTTCGAATTTACTATTAATTTATTGTTATACTATATATATATACTACAAATTAATTTGTTTTTGTATATATATTAATTTAAGATTTGACATAATATTCATAAAAAAAATTACATGATATTAAAAATTACAATTAAAAAATGCAACATATATATTATACTTCAAATCTATACCAGCATAAAACAGAATCACTTATTTTATTAAAAAAAATTATCTAATTTTAGTCAAATCTTGACCTATTTTAAACATGGAAGGGTAACTAATGAATATGTGTGTGTGTATGCAATTATTGCATATCTTTTAATTCTTTTTATGCAAATTTAATCTCCACTCTTTGACTTTATAGTATAATTAAATAATAAAACATTGTTCAAATTATCAAAAGACTTCACACTTTTAGACATCATAAAATTTTAAAACTTTTATACAATAACAACAATTTCAGCTGTGTATAATTTTTTGGTTGACAAAGATTTATCTGATTCCCTATGTCAAATTCAAATTATAAAAAGAAAATAAAGTCTAAAAAAACAACAAAACAATATTGCATCAAACTACGTGTCTTATTGTAGTTGGATCTCCAAGCTTTTGGAGTGCTCCAATTTCTACTTGAGCATCCAAATCTAAGTCATATCAGCAAATAAGGGAAAAAAGCAAATATTATTTTATCTAATAACATTTTAAAAAGTTTTGAAATATCTTTAGAGATAATTGTTTTAGGTCTCATAAAAATAATAATATATTATTATTTAAATTCTTGTATATTTTACTCAATTATTATTTTACAACTATTAATTACAAAAATATATTAAAAACTAACACAAGTTAAATATAAATTGAAAAATAGAAGAAATATTGAATAGCAGATAATAAAAAGAAAAAAAAAGATGTGTCGTGTAAAGTTTAAAAAGCTAAGGATAATTAAAAAAAGAAAAAAATGAGGGAGGAACGTGAAAGAAAGAAAGAAAGATTAGGAAAAAAATTTTAAAAAAATGAGAAAGAAATGAAGGACAAAAAATAAGAAACAAAATGTGTGAATAAAGTGGATTCAATTTAAAATGTAAAATTATAAAAAATATATATTTATGAATTTAGTAAGTCTAATAGATCCAATGAATTCAAAAATTTTAAAAATATAAAATTATAATATTAAAATTCAATACTACATATATATAAATTTTATAAAATTTATACCTCTCATATAATCAAACTTTGCCGGTTTGATTGCCTTCGAATTTACTATTAAATTTTTGTTGTATTATATATATATATATATATATATCACTTAAATTTGTTTTTGCATATATATATATATATATATTAATCTAAGATTTCACATAATATTCATAAAAAGATTTACATGATATTAAAAATTCCAATTAAAAAATGCAACAAATATATTATACTTTAAATCTATACCTACATAGAATAGAATCACTTGTGTTAGGAAATGGTCTACAACTAATTATTTTATTAAAAAAATTCTCATCTAATTTTAGTCAAAACTTCATCTATTTTGAACATGGAAGGATAACTTATATTCTGCATATCTTTTAATCTTTTTTATGCAAATTTAATCTCCACTCTTTGACATTATAGTATAATTAAAATAAAAAAATGTTGCTCAAATTATCAAAAGATTTCACACTTGTAGATATCAATAAAAATTTAAAAATTTTATATAATAACAATGATTGGATCATGAATAATTTTTTCGTTCACAAAGAAAGGAGAAAAAAAAACATTTGCTTGAAACTAAATTAGGTTTCTCATCGTAATTTTTTTTGGAAAAAACTGTCATAATTCGAATATAAATATTTGAAAGAAATGACTTACCAAAAATTCTCTTCTAAATTAGGTGATGGGGTCGCAAATTAAAATAACTATATTGTCAAATCCAACAAAATTCTATATATTGTTCAACCCAAAAAAAAAATCTTCAATCAAAATTATTAGAGATTCTATTCTCACTTCTTTTTTAAGAAAATTATATTTTTTATTATTATAGTTTCAATCAATTTTAAATTTAATTTTTATAATTTAAAAATTTTTAATTAGGTAATTATAATTTATAAATTTTTTAATTCAGTTTTTATTAATACTTTATTAAATTTTGTTGATATAATTATTTATATATTGTCTTAATACTTTTAATATATATAATTTATAATAATAAAAGAGATAAAAATAAATAATAATTAAAATTAATTTACTTATAAGACATAGTATTGACAAAAATATAATGATAAAAATTAAATTAAAAATTATTGAAATTATAAGGACATAATTATTTTTTAATTAGAAAGACTAAATTAAAAATATAATTTCCTTTTTTTCAAAACAAGCCAACGGCCATATATTAATTTAACGCAAACGTACCCTCCTACAAGACACTCAACCCTCCCACATCCTAGCGATCTCTTCCTCCTTCTTCCGATCGAACCTCTGCTGCTAAGTATTGTGGCGCTGCTTATTTGGTTGGTTGACATTCCCTTCCATTCCATTCCATAGGCTAATCTTCTTGCGTTCCCCGTTTGGTGAAGAAGCATTGAAGCATCAGAGAGATATTCTTGTTCAAATCTGAAGCCAAAATGCTGTTATCTACGGCTACAAGGTACGCCTTCCAGAGATTTCCTCTCTTTCTTACGTCTTCTCCGTCTGCCTCTCTTCTTCCTGTCCCTCTTGCCCTCCATCTTAAGTTCCGTGTTCATTCCCAGCCCCAATATCCGAATAACATCCGCGACACCGTCGCCTCATTCAATCGCATGCTTCATATGAATCCCCCACCCTCCATAGTCGAAATTAATAAGATTTTAGGTTCAATTGCGAGGATGAAACATTATCCCACAGCTATCTCACTTTTTGTGCAAGCGGAATTCAAGGGATTCGCGCCAAGTTTATTTACTCTGAACATCTTGATCAATTGTTACTGCCATGTGGGTCAAATGGATTCTGCTTTCTCTATATTGGGGAAGATTTTCAAGCGGGGTTATCAACCGGATACGATAACTCTGAACACATTAATGAAGGGACTCTGTACCAATAACAAGGTTGGGAAAGCCCTAGACTTTTATGATGATGTAATGTCAAAAGGATTTCAGTTAAACGAATTTAGTTATGGTACCTTAATCAATGGGCTATGTAAAATAGGGAAAACAAAATCTGCCATTAAATTGCTCCATAAGATGGAGAAACAGCCGGTTAAGCCAGATGTAGTAATGTACAACACAATCATTGACAGTTGTTGTAAAGATGGAATCACAATCAAGGCACGTCATTTGTATTCTGAAATGATTGATCGGGGAATTTCCCCTAATATTATCACTTATAACTCTCTAATCCATGGATGCTGCAGCATGGGTCAATGGCAAGAAGCTACTCGATTGCTGAATGAAATGGCATTGAATAGCATCAACCTAGATGGTTATACTTTTAATATACTAGTTGATGCCTTTGGTAAAGAAGGAAGGATGACGGAAGCTGAAGCTGTGTTTGCTAAGATGATGAAAAATGGTCGGAAACCTGATGTTATTTCATACCATGCTTTAATGAATGCCTACTGTTTAAGCAATAATGTCATTGAGTCAAAGGAAGTATTTAATAGGATGATTAAAAGTGGTTTGGCACCTGATGTCTTCAGTTATAATATCATGATTAAGGGGTGCCTTAAAATTAAAATGGTGGATGAAGCCATGGATCTCTTTAAGGAAATGCGCATAAAAAATTTGGTTCCAAATACTGTGACTTACAATTCTCTTATTGATGGCTTGTACAAATCAGGTAGAATCTCATATGCGCAAGATCTTGTTTATGAGATGCGTTACAGTGGTCATCCCCCAGATACTATCACTTACAACATCTTGTTAGATGCATTTTGCAAAAGCCAGCATCATGACAAGGCAATTACATTATTTGAGCAAATTGTCAACCATGGAATTCAGCCTGATGCATACACCTACACTATACTTATCGATGGCTTGTGCAAAGACAGTAGAGTAAATATTGCCCTAGAGATTTTTCAGCATCTTTCGACAATGAACTGTAGTACCAGTGTCTGGACATATAATGTTATGATCCGAGGATTGTGTAAAGAAGGCTTGTTTGATGAGGCAATGGCCTTTCTTAACAAAATGGAAGAGAATGGCTGCCTCCCTGATTTTGTAACTTTTGAAACAATCATTCTAGCTCTTTTGGGAAAAAATGAGAAAGATAAGGCAGAGAACCTTGTTCATGAAATGATAGCTAGAGGTCTGCTGAAGGAATAAAACAAGGTGAGATGCTATAGTTCCATTTCAAGTGACATATAAATTTATCTTGAACTTGTATTAGCAAGTGCTTGTATCTTTTGTGTCAAAGAAGTTTGGATTAGAGCTTTTCAATTAGTTATTGTTGATTTTGGAGGTGGCTTTTCTTCCAACTATGTGTTTTCAAGAAGTCATTGTTGGATTATTTTGTTGCTGTTGAGAGTAAGAAAAAAGAAAAAACATGGATTTAATTTGGTAGATGTATTAGTTCTGGACTATCAATTTGGTAGTTTCCATGAAACCAAAATATAAATGTTTGAATTGATGTCTCAAAGTTTATTTTTTTCCTACATGGGGCTGAATTTAACCCTATCAGTACGTAGACTAACATTTGTTCGAACTTATAAATAACGTAGAGATTTAGGGAATTGAAGGTAGAGAAGGTTTCTTGAGTAGTAATTTGAGAATTACATGTAATAAGAGAAAATAAAAGGACAAGGAATAATGCAGAGCAGAAAGTGGAATTAAAAACAAAAGCACTTGGTAGACTGATGAGGAATATTTGATTGTTTTAGACTTTTATAATGGTTATTTGTTGTTAATGTGTTTTCTTGTGTCATATGTATCCTTTAGGTTGATGGTATATCCAAAATCACTTGTTGGCGATTCTGAAGTATGATAGTATCGTGCATCTCTTCATATTTGGTGTTTGTATGCAAGTCTAGTAGAGATAATGTGCATTCTTGACAAGTAGTTTGATAATCTTGTTTGGCAACCTATTTACAAATAATTCTTACAATTTTCTAAAATAGATATAATCAAGCCTTTTTGGTTTTGTTTTCTTGAAACGAAAAATAAGGCATTGTTTAAATGTTCTACAAATTGCTGAAAATTGTTTATAAAAGGAAAATCATTTTTTTTAGTGTACTGATGCACCATTTCCTGAAGTTGCAAGCAAAAAAAAGTATTGCATTCAAGTCCTTTGGCTTTTGCATGTTCTCTCTCCCTCTTTTGGGTTGCTTATCATTTAGTAATAATACGATGGCGTTTCATACTGGTAACAGCACTCTAAGTCAAACCATTCGCAAATGTTTCACTGAAAGATTGTTATGGCTTTACACTTTTCCTTGATTAGGATTGAATATTATTTGTTGAATTTTAATGGTTTTGATGTATTTATATTTTATCACAGGAAGTTCAGCAGCTTTAGGAAGTCATGATCAATACCAGATATCAATTCTTTGACATACTTGAAACAATGTGAGCTGAGGCCTGATTAGAGTATTAACGTGTTGTTGGTAAACATCATTGAGAAGTTGCTTCTCCTGTATTATTTTCTTGTCTTTTACATATGCACTGCGTAGGCGATTTTGAAACTGTCTTCCTCAAGCATACAAACGGAATCATACATCATAGCCAGCTCATTTTTTAAACAAGCAATTCAGCAGACCCAATTGAACTATACTTTGCACCATAATAAGGAACAAGAACTAGATATTAAGGTAACTGAATGTTAGTTTCTGTATACTTCTAAGCAAAGCTACAGAGTAAGGATGCTTTGGGTTTCAGGCTCTCAGCATCATAGCAGAATAGTAGCATTTGGTTATATAATTGCAGTCCTTAATTGCTTTATCACCATTAGGTAGATTTCTTGTTTCTTTCCAAAGAAAGCATAGTCAATTTTAGATTTGAACAACCTTTTTATTTTCGCTATTTGAAGAACAATTGCTTTATCCCTGAGGCTCATGGGCCATATAGCATGTCGTAATCTTCTTTCGAATGAAGTAGGCATTTTGTTTAATTGTGAGAGGTAGTGGATTTCTCTCTCTGCAAGACATTGGTATTTTCCATTTAGAAATGGACGTTATTGTGTATACATGTCAGGTGTTTTCATGGACTACTCAACTATTGGCATTAACTGAAAAAGACTGAAGCAAAATGTCTGCATTTGCAAGTGTTAGGAAATAGCTAAAGGAGACAGAATTCATCTTGTTCATTATGCTGGATACAAGGCAAATGTGATGTTTTCATTTGAGATTTTTTTTTTTTTTTGGTCTTCAAATAATGGCAAAAAGTTTGAATCTAATACCTCCTCTAAACTACAAATTTTTTACTAGTGGATCACACTTAGTGACTTCTAGATCATTTTCTACTTGGTAGAAGATGCTAAAAAATTAGGGTCTCATTCTCTGGAAAGTTAGCTTCTTTGACAAAAAATAAATTATAGAGGAGGTTTTTCTAATATATATCTAAGTGTCAGAGGAGTTGAGTATAATTTTTGAAACAAGGAGGTATCAAATATAATTTAGTTAAAATTTTGTAGAAGTTTGCATAATTTACTCATTTTATATAAAAAAATTGTCAAATTCTTCACTCATGTATTTTTAAAATAAATAAAAATTAAACCAGCATATTGATAAATAATCAGGCTATATAGATAGATATCTATAAGAAAATTTTAAAGTATTTTGATTTTAAAATTTTGTGGACAAAAATCGTGGATGACTTTAATCTTTTAAAAACACTTAATGGTTTTGGTTGTTTGAAACACATTGCCAATGTCAACTTTCATTCTGGGTGAACCAAGTCATTTGCTGGGACTTAAAAACCAAAAGCATATAGAGTGTCAAGTAGAATTTATTTTAAGTGTAGTTAGGTGAATGTTTAGCAATGACAAATAAAGAAAAATTACATTTTTGTCGTATAAAGGTGCAAATTCAATTTAATTCTCCACGCTCACACACATATTTAACTCAATCACTCATTTATTAAAATGTTTTCAGTGCTATTTTTTCTTGCAAGCATCATTCGTAACACACATATTTCATTCAATCACTCATTTATTAAAATGCTTCTTGTGCTGTTTTTTAGTGCAAGCATCATTCTTAAGTGCATATATTGACCCCTCCACTCCTTCTAAGGTCGAATGAAAGTTACTTTTATATGGCTCAGTGGTATTGATAATGATTATAATAAAATTATTCATGGACCAGCACTTATTATCTTATGTTTTTTTTTTTTAGTTGAATTGGTCATTAACTTGGTATTAGAACCTATATAATCAAGTGGTCAAGAGTTTCATCCTTGGCACCCCTATTCTGTTAATTAAGAGTAGGTATCGACAGAAGCTTGTTGTTCACATTTCAAGCCCATAGTGCTTGTATGTGAAGGGATGCGTTGAAGATTATAATAAAATTATCCATGGACCTCATTAGCTGAAGTTTTTGAGTTGGTAAAATCGTGCCAGAAACATTTGTGAATCCCCTCACATCTGACCCAACGCCGCTAGATCCATTGACCTCCACCACACCCTGAGGGTCCATCGGCCACCGTGCCCTGTCACCTTGTCTTCCTCAGCCAGCTGGTGTCGAAGTTTGAGACCCAGCATCATAGCATATTGCTGGTGGGGCCAAGAAAGCTCCATATCATGGTGGTGAGTTCTGTTTTTCACTTCTTGGACTTCCCTCCTTCTGATTTCCCTCTCATTCCTATGATGGTTCTGATTTCATCACAGATTTTTTGTGCCCTTTTATTCCCTGTGTCACTGCTGAGCTAGCTGGTTTGTGGGTCTTTTCTTGCTGGCATCATATGAGCCAGATTTACTCTGCGGGGATTGCCTCTTTCAAAATTTTGTGGTTTGAAATTTTGAAAGATGGCTTTGGCCTGATGATGTCCTTTTTTTTTTATGATGTCTATTTTTTGAAATTGCACGAAACCCTTAGTTGTTGAATAATGTTGTTGGATAATCTTTTCTATTTTTTCTCATATTCCTGAAATTAGAATGTGACATTATTGATTTTTTTATTTTTTAGGTTTCCTACCTATTTTGGAAGGTAGCATTATACTATGCTGATTCTGCTAAAGAAAGTTGGAGGCCTGAAAGAGCATCTGTGTTTACAAAGCGATGTACCCATGGTGCCACATTACAGCATAAGAAACCAACTTCTAGTGTTGATGCTGATATTATTGACGGATCCTTGTTAAGTTCTCAGGTTATGCTGAAGCAAGAGGCATCTACTGCATCATCAAAAGGTCCTACTCTTAAAACAAGTATGCTGTTTTTTCCCCAAATCAAGCGCCAATCTGCAAGTTTACTACTTATTGTCTCCTTCTCTTACTTACGCTAGGTGGCAGTATGAAATCCTAATGAGATGATGGTTACATAATTTGCAGGTGATCGAGTAAAAATTGTTGGCAACCTTCCTTCTGCTATCTTACTATTCCAAAATTATCCTTCAAGGTAAGTTATGTTATCAAAGAATTATATTCTTAATTATTTTCACAGTTTATGAGCATGGGTGGTTAATGGGAGTCTGTAGGGATGTATGATTTTCTTTGAAATATTATTGTTGAGGAAGATATGTGTGTAAACTATTGTAATATGCCTCTCAAAAGAATTGTAGATGAAGAATTATAGATGATTGGTGGCAGAAGTGTTCTCCTTTGCCATAGGTTAAATGACTTTTTCTTTTGAACATCTCAGTAATGTTCTTGGAGCTGTGATTTGTTGTTTTGGAGAGTAAATAAATTAATTTTGCATGTAGCTTAAGGCGAAATTATTAAACCTTGTTAGATGCTGTATTATGAATTTCGTGTGTCATATCTTTGTGTTTTTCTTTGTTCTTGTGGGAAGTCTTAAAGTTTTTTTTTTTTATTGTTTTGAAATTAGAATGTGAAATTAATGATTTTTTTTCTCTGTTTTGTCTATCTTGGAAGGTAGCATTATATTATTCTGCAGGTGGATCAGGCAGGTATGATTGGAAATGTTGGGAGCGATTTGGGTCAGGAGAATGTGAATGTTAGCTTCATGAGTGTTGGAAGGATTGCTCCGCGCAAGCAAGCTGTAATGGCAATTGGGGTGGATGATCAATCTGCCGAAGAGACTTTGAAGAAGATTGGAGATATTCCTGCTATTGAAGCGTTTGTTTTCCTGTAAATTGTAGCCTGAAATAGTTGTTTCTCCTTTAGTTTGTTTTTACTTTAATTTTGTTGGCCATGACTATCTGATGTGTCCAGTTTTGATAAAGCATGAAATGATGGGGAAAAGAATAACTCAGCCTTGCATTTAGTATTGTGGTTTAGCAGGTTTCTCATTCAACTTTCCAATTTTTTATAATTCGATAGACAATTAGGTTACATAGATTTTACATAGGTATTGTTTCAGTTTTGTTAAAATTACACAAATCTCTTTTATATTTGATAAAATTACTTAAGTATCCTTTTTCATTTTTCAAATATAAACAAGCTTTTCTTAAAATAAAGTAAATTACATAAGCTTTTTTTGAGTTTTGCTAAAGTTAAATTGATATTTTTTATTTTTAAAATATATATAAACTTGTAAATCAAAAAAGATGTTTGTATAATTTTATAAAAATTTAAGAGAAATTTGTATAATTTACTTTTTGTTTAGTTTAAAAAAAAGTTTGTATTTATTTTAAGAATAGAGTGGAAGTATATATACTTTTTAGTAAAATTCAAAAGAACTTTGTAATTTATTCTAGATTTTAGTGCTGAAAATTTCCTTTGTCTGGTTAATTGTACCCCATGAATTCACATTAATCCATGATATGCTGTGGAATATGATCTGGTGATTTACTAAATAATGGAATGCAGTTGTTGCCACGCGAGACTCTGCAAAGAGTTTATGAAAATTTATAAAAAGTGTTTTAAGTGATGAAATTTATTTGTAAATGTTGTTTTTTCACGTCTAGCTGTGGTCATGTGATTTAAAAAAAGGGTTATAATAAATATATTTTGGAGGAAAAAGAAATATGAATGTCTAACATTTTTTAAATTAAAAAAATCAATAATTCATTTTTTATTATTGTTTAATTAAAAAAATTGAATTTAAAAATAAAAATGAATATTTTATTTTATTTATTGAAAATAGTTAAAGATATATTTTATAATTAAAAAAAACTATTTTAGTTTTTTTATACTAAGGTAAAATGATTAGTCAATAAACTTTTTACCCTATGGAATCAAAAGAGTGAAGGTTGATTCAAGAAATGAGTGAAAGTACACTTATATTATGTTGGCCAATGATAATAAGCAAGCCTCTAATAAGAAAGGGAGAGGAAGGTCAAATACGTCTTGCAAGTTGAACAAACCTACCAAGGTTGGAAAAAGAGAGGATGTTTCTTTGTAATAAGAAAAGGAACCCACGAGGAAGGATGTCTTAAAAGAAAAGTTTGGTTAGAAATGAAAAGTAATTTTATATATAATATGTGTTATGATTCTAATATAGTATATGCCCTTCATGACACTAAATTAATTAATTCTAATTCTATAATTTATATTTCTAATACCATCTAGGATAATCTAATCAAGGAAAACCAATTAAAAGTGAATGTAGCATCTATTTCAAAATTTGGTTGCCGTTCACATGTGGAAATTGTAGGAACATATAGACAAAGTTATAAAAATTGATTTTGTTTTAGGTTTAATTTCTGTTTCAAGAATTAGATGGTTGGTTTTTCTTTTAATTTTTTTGAAACTGTCACACCCCAAGACGGTAGGGGGTGACCGGCACGAAAGGCAAGCAAATGGCTAAGCCCGTAAGCCTAACCTATAATACTTAGATATAAAAATACTCATAATTGTCGTAAAAATTTCGACAGAGTTTCCCCTTAAAGTTGGGTACTCCCAAATTTTTACAACAGCTAAATTCCAACAAAAACAGTAAGGGGAGCTTCAAGTCCTTCCCCAGAGTCATCATACCATCATAACAAAGAATCTCTAGAGAAGGGGGAGATCCTATTCATTTAAACAAAGTTGAATTCAATATATATTACAATTAATCCCAACAAAATTCTCATAACAAAATTTCCTCGCCATTGAAATCCGAAGACAGGGCTCACCAATACGACGCCTTTATCTACTCGGATGAAGGAGGCGGGTCAGATCTAACAGTATTATCTGAAAAATTAAAATTTAAAAGAGTGAGTTACACTCAGTGAGTAGGTAAATAATTACAATAATTAAAACAGTTAGTTTGTCCAATATTAGTGGCAGCTTCACCTCGTTGGCTGCTCCTTTGCCCCTAAGGGTGGCTACACCTAACGAGCAGCTCCTTTTCTATTACTAGTACACGCTATAGCTAAGTCTTTGGGGTGGCTTCACCTCTTTGGCAGCTCCTTACCCTTTTTACGAGTGGCTACACCTAACGGGTAGCTCTTTCTCTACCCAGATCTCACACGAAGCACTAGGTAGTATACCAGGAACTAGTAACCCATGCACAGTGAGGCTATAATAAAATAAACAATACTCGTTTGTCACCACTACTGAACAAGAGATCATTAATGTATAGAACGTAACACTTAGGGCAAGTAGGGGGATACCACTCAATAATGAAATAAAGCATCATAAAAAAAAAGCTGGAGAAAGAGAGAAATAGAAAGGAAGGAACTAATTGGATAGTTAAATACCAACACAGATCATCATGTGTGTAATTAATTAAATGCCAATATTCTATTCAAATAAGTTAAGATGATGTAAAAAAAAAAAAACGAACGTCTTTAAGGACTGATCAAAGAATCAAACGCATATATATATATATATATATATATTTAAGAGCGTAGAGAACTCAAACCATCTAATTCATAACTCAATCCAAATCTCGCCAACGGTTGATCGATAACCATGCTTGATAATTTCCCATAACACACCTCGCTTCCTAATTGAATAATCAAGAACAAGTAGATTTCCACATGGAATTCCCTCCATGTAAGGAAGAGTATGGGACAAGGTCGGACAAGGACAACACATATACCTCCACAAATCCTAAGTTACCCTCTATTCCACAGCACCATATAGACTTCAGACTATCCCTTGCATATGGGTACATATATATAGTAATAGAAAGGCACAGAAATTATTGTAATCATTTTCTACTCACAATGATGTCAAAAGCTAACGGGTACTCGTTCCTCCTCAAGATTTAACTCCTTGCAGTTATCAATGTCTACGGAGCTTCCTACTAGCACCAAACTTGCCAAATCAGTATATAAACTCAGAACAACAACAATTTTGAGCGTCTGTCTAATTCAATAAAATTTTTCCAACCAATTTGTTTTTCCATACTATAACTCATCCACTGCTCACAGAATTTCCTTCTAACTTAACCTTTCTTATAACATTACCTATTCATAATTTGAGTTTGAAAATCATTTCTAAGAAAGGAAAATTGAAGATTTATGCAAGATTAACATACTTAGGAAGCCTTATTCCAAAATCCCCAATTTTTTTTTCTATTTTTCGGCTAACCCAGCAAGGCAAGAGGTCCAACCCCTCTGTTCACCCTACCACGCTAGGACATGCCGGAAAATGGAAGGGAAAAACCGTAACAATCGAACCTAGCCATAAGAATGAAGCTTGGATGAAAAATCGGAGCTCACCTTGGGTTACAAAGCTTCGGACCAGTTCGCGATTTCTAACTCACGAACCAACAGCAAGAAGGCACGGGGAGACCAGCACGACGCCGGAGGAGCTTCGCAGAAGAAGAAGAAGGAAATGGCAGCTTGAACGAAGAAGAAACAAGGGAGCTTGAAGGAGATAAAAACTGACGTGATGGAAGGGAGAGGCAGCGGGGCACCAACGACGGAATAGCAAGGGGAGTTGCTCAAAACGTTCTAATGAAACCAGGGAGATGATTTTTTGTGCTTAACCACTGGAAGGGAGAGCTGGGAAGCAACTCGCAGGGATGAACGAAGGAACTAGAAGCAGCAAAAATGAAATGAAAACAAAAACCAGATAACCCAGTGAGAAGCGACGGGAAGGAGAAAAGAAAAGAGAGAGAAAAATTATAAACAAGAAAATAAAAATCAAAAATTAAAATGTTTCTTCTTTTTTTTTCGGTTTTTACAGAAACATCTTTTAATCTTTTGAAAAACTCTATTATTGTTAGAAATGATACTTTGGATAATGGTTTATTTAAATTTTATTGCAAAAGAATGTTTTTTTCAATCCAAGGATTGTGCATGATAATTGTAGTATTAATCATTATGTTATGTTATAGATAAGAAATCTTGTATGTTAAGATAGTGGAGATTGGGACACAAATCGAATGATAAAATCAAATAACTAGTAAAAGATGGAGTTATGGAGACTTTTGATTTTATAGATTTTGATTTGTGTGTGAATTGTAGAAAGGGTAAACAAACTAATAAAACAAATAAGGGTGCAAAAAGATTACTAACCTAATAGAAATTATTTATACCAATATTTGTTGTCCTAATATGAACACTTGTCATAAATATTTCATTACCTTTATAAATATTAATGATATATTTTATCTCTTTAAACTAAATAATAAGATTAAAGTATTGGGTATTTTTATAATTTATGAAACCAAATGTAGAGAAATAATGTGAAAAACAAATTAAAATTGTAAAATCATATTGAGATAGTAAATATTATGATAAGTACACTAAGTTTGAACAAATTGGTTTATTTATAAAATTTATTCAAGAGCAATGTATTATGGCTCAATATACCTTGCCTAGCTCACAAACCAAAGTAGTATCGTAGAGAGAAGAAACAAAACATTAATAGACACAACAAAGAGTATGCTTAGCAATTCTTTAAAAAAAAATTCCTATGGAGTGAGATCTTTAAAATAGTAGTATATATATCAAATGAAATTCCAACTAAGGCTATTTCTAAAATACTAGTTGAATTGTGAAAAGGTTAAAAATCTAATTTAAGACATAGACACGTATGGAGTTGTCCAATTAAAATTAAAATTTATAATGCATATGAAAAGAAGTTATATCATAGAGTGTTAATGCATACTTTATTAGATATGTTGAGAAATCCAAAGAATATAGATTTTATTGTTTACTAGAATGCTACACTTGTGTTGCATAAATTTTACTCCATCTTTTTTTGTTTGGGTACTTCAAAAAATATTTGTGAAATTATGAAGTTTTATGCCAAACTTAATTTTTTATGAAAAAAAAAGCATATTAATCTAAATGATGGAAGTGTGTGTATATAAACTAACAAAAATTCCTACTACAAAAATCAGTATTACAACTTTTCTAACAAATACAAATAAATAGATTAGTTAATCTAACATGCCATAGCAAACTTCCAAAAGCATTTTCCATCAATTTCAAAACCTAGACCAATAAAGAACATAAACTATAAATTCTTACATGGTTTTGTCTATTACAAATGGATATTTAATGCTTGCAAAAATAGGTTAATGGCAATTTGTCTAACAAGCAATATGTTAAATTCCTTATGTGTAAAAATCATCTTATGACCAACAAACCAATCAAAGCAAATAACACAACCAAACATTGAACCATGTGTTGTAAAAATGTGCTGCTTGCATTATCAATGTAACATGCAAATTATATGATCAATACATTCCTACAAAAACTAAGATGAAATATTGTAGCACAAATTAGAGTGAAAAGAAACATTAAAACAATACAAAGATAAAGGAAATAAATATAATGGCAAGCTCTCCCTTTGCAAAAAAAAAAAAATTAATGAAATAGTAGATCATATTTACGATTTCAAATTCATACCTTATTTATTTCTTGCCATGCACAACGTCACCACTTTTCACCTTCATAATTGGGCCATGGTAACCTTAAGCTTCTTATTTTGTGCTTAAGTTCATTTGTCTAGCAAAATTTTAGGAAAACAAAAAGAGAAACAAATGTAGAATGTCAATATAGTAGAAATAAACTATTACTTTAAGCAAAATCGCCTATGATCATTTGAAAAAAAAATCCTTTAAATTCAAAACTCCATGCACGCACATGGTAGAATTTAAAAGAAAGATATATATATATATATATATCCAAGGAGCTGCTCGTAATACGTTCAAACATCACGGAACAGTACCATATACTCAATGGCCAAGCTAGCTAGCATCCTAGGTTTTGGGAGGTGTTTCCTTTTGCAAATATGCTTTTCATATCTTTTTTCGATCATTAAGACAATACGTTGAAATTATATTTCATTTTCCTAGATCTAATGGTAAATTTTTTAAACTAATTTTCATTCATTATTATTGAGGATAAGATTTATAAGTTTTAGATGAAAATTTTCGCTTTCATGATACTTTTCTCCCTAGAAATTTTTTTACTTCTTATTCAAAATTTAGAAAATTTGTAAATCTACTTATCATAAATCATGTTTTAATATAACAAGGGGGACAATTAAAAATCACTAAGAATATCACAAATTCACAATTAGACATTAAATAAATGTAACATAAAGAGTGAATTAAAATTTACAGTATTAATATTAAGTGGTATAACATTAAAAAATGAATTAAATGAAAAAAAATCTCAATAATTTAATAAATATGTATAGTGTCTAGTCTTTAAAAGATTGTTTGTCAGCTTTTGGAAAAATCAGGATATGAAAGAAAAAGATAGTTACATATGAGAGTAAAGAATAATATTTTTGGGAGGGGGAGAATAATAATAATATATATATATATATATATATATTTTAAAATGATAAACATAATACATGTGTAGGTTTATAGAGTTCAGATTAAAATGTTAAACAATTTTAAAAGAAAATTATATAATCCAATGATGTATGTGTCTGCTTTGGCTCTAGTGGGTTCAAATTTCTTAAAAATAGGGGGCATAATGTCAAAACTTAATATTATATACATAGGATTTTAAATAATTAAAAGGTAGCAGAACAGACATAGCTCCCCCAATGTATGTACTATAATAAAGGTAAAAATCATCAAAGATAGGAAGATATTAAAGGTGAATTTTTTATCTACTTCAAGAAAGTCATCATAAATGACTCAAAAGTAAAGAATAAGATTTTGATAAAACATGTTAATAGCAAATATATTGCAAAATTAAATATCACTAATCAATTTGTCAAAGTGGACTATGCAAAAATAAAGATAGAACTTTGTAGTAGATATCTAAATGCAAGAATTTTATAGTGAACATTACAATACAAGAAATCATCAACAATAACTTAATAATGCTTTTAAAATACCTTATGGGGTGAAGCATACATTTGTAAGATGCCATCTTTTATTGATCATCTTGGAATGGTTCCCTTGATGTGCTAATGGACTTATATAATGGATTTTATTTGCTATAGCCTTCAAGAGAATGAAAATTTTAAACTCAACTTTTGAAAAACTACTTTAAGTATGAAACCACTAATAAAGCAAATGCTTAAGAGGATGTTTGCAATGAAAAATATAATAAGAAAAGCAACAAAGATCAAGGTAGTATAAGATGCCAAAGTTTTATAGACTACTTAATGAAGTATTTTAGAAGGTTAGTTCCCCCATCTCAAAAGTTAATTCTTGGAGAAAAATTTCCTAGCTCTCACTTGATTACTTATTTGCAAAGAGTTTTGACTAGTGAAAGATCGGGTCAAGTGCTAAGAGTAATCAATTGATAAAGACTAAGATAATATAGAATGTCAAAATTCCACATTAAATAGTATGAATTGCTTAATATGGTATTTAAGTATAATGGTTCTCTTACCTCAACAGTTGATTTTCGGAGAAGGGTTCCCCACATACTACTAGTTGCTACCATGAGGCCAAACATTTATTCATTCTTTAGGTTGCCTCAATATCTAAATTATAAAATAAAAGAGATTGTATCATTAGTGATGAGATAGAGATAAAAGAAACAAAATTATCATGTTTTAAGGCAACTACATATGGCAAAATTTGCTACGCTACAAAATGACATTTACAACAAAATGTGAATAAAAACTTAATTTGTAGATGGAACAAAGCAAATGTGGCTTCAAAACTACCAGAACAAAGATTTGATCTTAAATCTTCAATATGGTAAGACTTAAGCTATAGGGACTCAACCTTAAACAAATATGGCTTTCTTGATGTATCTTCAGCTATTGTAAAAATTTTGAAATGTCCTATTTTAAAGAGCATTTTGTCAAAATTTCTGTAGGCAAATGAGAATGAAGTTTATCATGTGATCAAATATTTTAAATTAATGACTTTGCATTCTAAATAAAGTTTGTTCTTCAATCTTATCTTTTTTTTCTTGTCGTTATTCTAGTATCATGAGAAAGTAAATCTCAATTTATTCCATTTAGCTTATGGATAGGAGATTTATCTTGTACTCATGCAAATCACATTTCTAGAAATGAAATGTGACATAAGTAAAATAGACTCAATAAAAGAATTGTTTAAGATATATTTTTAATATTCACATACTAAATTTTGTTAAAATTATATAAAAAAATATAATGACTCCTACAAGGAAAATACCATAAAAAGGCTGGATAATGACACAACAAATCACTTGATATTTTTTGAATTATATGAAACAAATTAACAAAATTATAGGAATTGGTTTAAAACTCAAGTAGATGAGGGGCAACTTTTTCATGATAGAAAGGATGAGAATTGAGACCTACAAGGAAAATACACGATCTAGTCTCATGCCTTTATATTGAGGAAAATTGATGAGAATGTATTTATTTATGATGGTATGAGACTAAAATAGCATTTTATTCATAATTTATCAACAATCATTTTATTGTGAGTTAATAAACAATACATGAATTTACGTAAACCAATTTTTGTTGTAAATTTATATATAATACACATTATATTAGGTATAAAAAGAAAAATTGAATGAAAAAAGTGAATGAAATGAATAAAAAAAGACAAATATTATTAAGTAATGATAATAAGAATATAATTGATATTACAAGAAATAGAATGAAAAAATCTTTTTCCTTCACACAACCAAACAGCACCCTAATGATCCATGTGACTACTAATCATGTTTCTTTACATTGGAATTAAGCTTAAATAAAGACATCATGCATTTTGAATTAGGAAAAATGTTAGCTATAACATTAATGAAAAAGACATGGCCCTTGCATGTAATGGTAGTGTTGATTTCACCAATAGAGCTAGCACTTTAGGTTAGGGGGCAAAAAATTTTTGTTCTTAGTAACTTTTTTATATTTTAATTTAAAAATTTATATTTTATAATATATTGTAAATAAAATATTTTCTTTTAAACTTTTGTATTAAATTAAATGAAATTAATTCATTAATAATATCCTAACTATTCCACTCTTAAATATATAAATAAATTAAAATTAAAATTAAAAATGTATCAAGAATTACTATTTTTATAAACACCAAAAATTTCACTAACTAAACATGAAAATATATTTTTATATCTACTTGGCACTTATTTAATACATAACAAGGACAAAAAAAAATACATCATCACTCAACATCATAATAATTCAATGAATATCTTAAAATACATTTTGAAGAAAAAGGAAAAATTTTATTTGATAAAATATAAAAATTTATCATCGTCAATTTGCAAAAATCTATATCTATAA
Source organism: Erythrophleum ivorense (assembly GCA_026724425.1). NCBI lineage: Eukaryota > Viridiplantae > Streptophyta > Magnoliopsida > Fabales > Fabaceae > Erythrophleum > Erythrophleum ivorense. The sequence continues at coordinate 12,416,782 of JAIUCV010000008.1, forward strand.
AGCACAATAAATATTATTTTATTTAATAATATTTTAAAATTTTTGAAATATTTTCAGAGATGATTGTTCTAGATTTAAATAAAAACAATATGTTCATATTTGAATTTGGTTATATTCTACTCAATTATTATTGTAGAACTATTAATTATAAAAATTGTATCAAAGACTTATGTAAATTAAATATAAATAAAAAATAGAAAAATATTAAGCAATAGATAATAGTATGAAAGAGATGAAGCACTATGTAAAGTCTAACAAATTAAAAATAATTTGAAAAAAAATAAAAACGAGGGAGAAATGTGAAAAGAAGGAAAAAGGTAAAACAATAAAAAATGATAAAGAAATGAATGAGAAAAAAAATAAATGTGTGAATTTAATGGATTCAATTTAAAATTTCAAATCATAAAAAATTATATATGTGTAGATTCAATTAATAAATCCAGTAAATTCAAAAATATAAAAAATATAAGGTTATAATATTAAAATTCAACACTATATATATATATATATATATATATATATATTATTGCCTTCAATTTTACAATCAATTTTTTATTTCACTATATAATATATATATATATATATATATATGTTATCCTTCCATGTTTAAAATAGATGAAGATTTGATTAAAATTAGATAAAAAATTTTTTTTAATAAAATAATTAGTTGTAGACCCTTTCTGCGTTAATGTTATTCTATTTTATGTAGGTATAGATTTGAAGTATACTATACATCTTGCATTTTTTTTTCAATGCAATTTTTAATATCATGTAAATTTTTTTAATGAATATTACATAAAATCTTAAATTAATATCATATCTTTTAATCTTTTTATGCAAATTTAATCTCCAATTTTTTATATTATACTATAATTAAATAATAAAATGTTGCTTAAATTATCAAAACATTTCACAATTGTAGACATCAATAATTTAAAACTTTTATATAATAACAACAATTAGATCATGTATAATTTTTTCGTTGACAAAGATAGAAAAAAAACATATTTGCTTAAAACCAAATCAAGTTTCCCTAGTATTTTTTTTTAAATTGTCACAGTTCAAACATAGATATTTGAAATAAATGACTTACCAAAAGTCTCCCTCTAAATTAGGTGATGGAGTTGTAAATTAAAATAGTTGCGTTGTCAAATCTAACAAAATTTTATATATTGTTCAACTAAAAAAATAATAAAATAAAATTCGCATGTCTCTGATTGAAATTATTAAAAATTCTATTGTCACTCCTTTTAATTGAAAATTTTATATTTTTGATTCTTATAATGTCATTTAATTTTAAATGTAGTTTTTATAATTTAAAAATTTGTAATTATATTTTTATAATTTATAAATTTTTTAATTCAGTTCTTATTATTAAAATTTTACCAATATTTTATTAATATAATTATATGTATTATCTTAACACTTTTAATATATATAATTTATATTAATAAAAAAATAATAACAAATAATAAATTAAAATTAACATATATATATAAGACAAAATATTGACAACAATATAATGATAAGAATTAAATTAAAAATCATTAAATTATAAGAGTTTAGTTATGTCTTTTTAAATTATAAAAATTAAGTAAAATTATAGGGATAAAAATATAATTTCTTCTTTAAATAAACAAGTCAAGGACATCATGGTTAATTTAACACGAACCTTATCTCAAACGCACGGCTAGCATACCTAAGAATTTGTACAGTCCTTCATGAGTTTTAAAAGCTATCATATGTATATCCTTGAGAGGGGGGCGGGTCCATTCATATTTGATGGTAGGCCGCTTGTAAGTTTAGCTTGGAAAAACATTAGAACTATGGAGCTCATCAATAACTTGCTCAATTAGAGGTATGGGAAATTTATGTTTTATGGTTTGGGCATTTAATTTCCTATAATCAACATAGAAATGCCATGTGCTATCCTTCTTCCTTACTGGAACTATTGGAGATACAAAATCACTTTGGCTTGGGCAAATAATCCCATTGGTTGACATTTCTTATACTAACCCTTCCATAACATCTTTTTGAACAAGCCCATATCAATAAGGGTGTAAGCTAATAGGCTTATCCTCCTTCAAGTTGATAACTAGATCAAAGGCTTTGGAAGGGGACAAGTGCTTTGGCTCTTGAAATACATCATCAAACTCTTGCAAGAGCTTTGCTAAGGTGTCCTTTTCTGATGTTAATAAGCTACTGTCATCGCCATACTGAATGCCTACCAACACTTTTTCTTCAGCGTACCACAAAAGCTTGTGTGGCATACGACAGTTGTTTCTCATTAACCTTGTCATCTTGCATCACTGACGTAGGCTAATCCATTCTAGGAATAGAATGCAATTTCTCATGCAATTTAAAACACAAGAATTATTGTTTAAAATCCCATAGAACCCGACCAAGTGTAAACAGCCACTACATGCCAAATATATCATATCCACCTAATGGCATTACCAAGAAATCAGCCTAAAAAATTTCACCATTCATTTTTTCAAGGAAGTTGAATACAATTGAAGTCAACCAATAGTTGATCTCCATCAGCTATTAAGACCATTGTTGTTTGGAAGAGACAATTTTAAGCTTCAAATTTTTTTTTGCCCAACTTGCATCTATGAAATTATAGCAGCTTACCATGTCTAATAGTATTGTTATAGGCTGCTTCTTAATCATTTCTTGTACTGTCATTGTAGAACAATTGTTGGAGTCCACAAAAGCCTCACCTATAACATGCAAGGAAATAGCAGTTTCATCAGCCTCTCTCAAATCTTTATCAATCTCCATGTGATCTTCATTTTCTCCCTCATCTACCATAATCATGAAATGTTGAGAATCCTTGCACTTATGGTTAAAAGTAAACTTCTTAAGACACCAATAATAGAAGCCTTTTTTCCTTCTTTCATTCATCTCTCTCCTTAAAAGCTGTTGGAAAGGCTTATTAGTAATTAAGGCCCTTGGTTTTGATGAAAGAGAAGAGGCCAATGATTCTTTTTCTGATGTGTATAAGGTCTAGTTCCTGTAAGAAGATGGAATCATGGTACTATAAGGCTTAAATAACTAAAAGATGGTGGAGGTGGATGAATAAGGTTGAGTTTTCTTCACCGATGCTGCACCTTCATTTTGGAAAGCTTGGATAGAAGCTTCTTGTAGCCTCGCTAGGTACATTGCATTAGCTAAGGATTTTGGTTTGAACATATTGACTGGTGCCTCAGTCTTAGGTTTGAGACCTCCAAGGAAGCAACTGATTGTATGTTCCTCAGCTAACTCCACTTTAGCCAACAGATTTTTAAACCTCTCCAAGTATTGGCTAACTGAGTCGTCTTGCCACAGATTCTTTAACTCAGCCATAAGATCAACCTTAAAAGTTTCTCCAAATCTCTCTCTAACTCCTTCAAAAATTCCAGTCACATACCTCTGTCAATGCCTTCCTCTTCATGAAATTTTGATGGCATTGCAAAGCATGTCCTTCCAGGTGTAGGCTAATTAAATGAATTCTTTGGTTCAGAGGGGTTTCGTCAATCTCAAAAAATTGTTTGTAGCGCAAGTACCAAGCCTTGAAGTCGGAATGGTCAAACTTTGGGAATTTGATGCGTGTAAATTTTGCCAAAAAATGATATCCTTCCGTCATCATTCCAAGATAGATAAAAACTATTCACACAACCTCCCACATGTTTGTATCACTAGTTGCACCATTTATTTTCTCTAATGAGTTTGATTGTAGTGATGTGAGCTTCGTTGCCATCTCCATCATCAGTTTCTCCATGCATGACATCGATGCATCAATGCACACTTGAGAGGCACGTAGCTCGCTCACATCATTGCACATTTGCAAGACCTCCTATTCAAGCTCTTGGATTCACTCTGATGAACACATTTCCATGGCTAGGGATCGAAGAGCTCTAATTCCAATTGGTATAGAGATGAACAAAATTGGTACTCAATCCCAAGGAACTATTATTTTAAGTTTGAAAAATCACCAATTACACTTAGCTAGTACCTGTTTATAGATAATAGGAAGAGGCCCACTCTCTCACAGTTAGCAACAACAATAACAGAAACAAGCATGCAATAAGAGAACAAGCAAAACTAAAAACAAGTAGTTATACTTCCCTTGCCATGTAACAATTCGATTGTTTTAGACCTTTATTAAGGTTATTTGTTGTTGTTGTTGTTGTGTATTCTTGTGTCATATGTATCCTTTAGGTCGATGCTATATCCAAAATCACTTGTTGGCGATTGTGAAGTATGATAGTATCATGCATCTCTTCATATTTGGTGTTTGTATGCAAGTTTATTAGAGAAAATGTGCGTTCTTGACAAGTACTTTGATAATCTTTTTTGGTGACCTATTTACAAATAATTCTTACAATTTTTGAAAATACATATAATCAAGCATTTTGGTATTGTTTTCTTGAAATGAAAAATAAGGCATTGTTTAAATGTTCTACAAATTGCTGAAAATTATTTATAAAAAGAAAATCATTGTTTTGTAATGTATTGATGCACTGTTTCCCGAAGTTGTAAGCAAAAAAAAACAAAGTTTTGCATTTAATGTCCTTTGGCTTTTGCCTATTCTTTCCTTTCTTCTTTTTTTGGGATGCTTATCATTAAGTAATAATACAATGGCATTGCATACTGGTAACAGCACTCTAAGTCAAACCCTTCACAAACGTTTCACTGAAAGAATTTTATGGTTTTACATTTTTCCTTCATTAGGATTGAATACTATTTATTGAATTTTAATGGTTTTGATGTTTTTATATTTTATCACAGGAACTTCAGCAGCTTTAGGAAGTCAGGACTCACGATCAATACCAGATATCAATTCTTTGACATACTTGAAACGATGTGAGCTGAGGCCTGATTAGAATATTGCCATGTTAAGCATCATTGATAAGTTGCTTCTCCTGTATTATTTTCTTGTCTTTTACATATGCACTGTGTAAACGATTTTGAAACTATCATACTGATGCACACAAATGGAATCATACGTGATAGCCAGCTCATTTTTTAAACAAGCAATTTGGCAGACCCAATTGAGCTATACTTTGCACCATAATAAAGAACAAGGACTTGGTATTAAGGTAACTGAATGTTATTTTATGTATACTTCTAAGCAAAGCTACAGAGTAAAGATGCTTTGGGTATCAGGCTCTCAGCATCTCAGCAGAATTGTCGCATTTGGTTATATAATTACAGTCCCCAATTGCATTAGCACCCTGAGGTAGATTTCTTGTTTCTTTCCAAAGAAAGCATGGTCAATTTTAGATATGAAGAACCTTTTTATTTTTGCTATTTGAATAACAATTGTTTACTTGTCATCAATACCATAATATTTTTTTAATTTTTATATCATAATATCATAGTCATGTGACAGATAGTTTTGATTTGAAAAGTTTCTTGTTCAATATGTGAATATTTGTTGATGTTTATCAACCGAAATTCTATAATTCTGAACTTTATTAGCAAATAACGATAGTAAATTTAAAATGCCTGATGAACAACAAATTGCATGTAATTTGGCAGCAATGACATTTAAGGCAGAATTATTTCTTCGATGTTGTACATGTAAATCCAGGGTCAAGAACTTTGATTTTTTGTCGATAATTTCTTGGGGTCACAAATTCAGTTGTACTATCCAAAAATAGTGTTCTTGTCTCTCCAGATCCCTGAGGCTTATGGGTCAAATAGTGGGTTGTAACCTTCTTTCAAATGAAGTAGGCATTTTGTTTAATTGTGAGAGGTAGTGGATTTCTCTCTCTGCAAAACATTGGTATTTTCCATTTAGAAATGGACGTTATTTTGTACATATGTCAGTTGTTTTCAGGGACTACTCAACTATTGGCATTAACTGAAAAAGACTGAAGCAAAATGACTGCATTTGCAAGTGTTAAGAAATGGCTAAAGGAGACAAAAATCATCTTGTCCATTATGCTGGATATTAGGAAAATGTGACGTTTTCATTTGAGATTTTTTGTTTTTGGGGCTACAAATAATGGCAAAAAGTTTGAATCTAATACCTTCTTTGTACTACTCAAATTTTTCACTATTAGATCACACTTAGTGACTTTTGGACCTTTTTCTACTTTGTAGAATATGCCAAAACGTCAGGTCTCATTCTCTGGAAAGTTAACTTTGCCAAAAAAATAAATGAAATGAGAGATTTTTGTAATATATATCAAAATGTCTGAGGAGTCTAGTATAATTTTTGAAACAAGAGGGTTATCAAATATAATTTAGTCAAATTTCTATAGAAGTTTGCATAATTTACTCTTTTTATATAAAAATTTGTCAATTTCTTAACTCATGTATTTTAAAAAAGAAATAAAAATTAAACCAGCGGATTGTTAAAATTTTAAAGTATTTTGATTTTAAATTTTATGGACAAAAATCATAGATGACTGCAATCTTTTAAAAACACTTCCTGGTTTCAGTTGTTTGAAACACACTGTCAATTTCGACTTTCATTGTGGGTTAACCAAGTCATCCAACCCTGGGAGCAAAAAACGAAGAAAGCTTATAAAGTGTCAAGTTGAATTTATTTTAAACGTTATTAGGTGAATGTTTTGCAATAATAAATAAAGAAAAATTATATTTTTGTCATATAAAGGTGCAAATTCAATTTAATTCTCCACGCACACACACGTATTTAATTCAATCACTCATTTGTTAAAATGTTTTCAGTGCTGTTTTTTCATGCAAGCATCATTCATAACACACATATTAAATTCAATCACTCATTTATTAAAATTTTTCAGTGCTATTTTTTCATGCAAGCATCATTCATAACACACTTATTTAATTCAATCAGTTATTTATTGAAATGTTTTTAGTGCTACTTTTTTATGGAAGCATCATTCTTAACACACATATTTAATTCAATCACTCATTTATTAAAATGCTTCTCGTGGTATTTTTCCGTGCAAGCGTCATTCTTAAGTGCATATATTGACCACTCCACTCCTACCATGGTGGAATGATTAATGAAAGTTACTTTTATATATCTCAATGGTAGTGATAGAGATTATAATAAAATTATTCATGGGCCAGCACTTATTATCTTATGTTTTTGAGTTGAATTGGTCATTAACTTAGTATTAGAGCCTGTATAATCAAGTGATCAGGAGTTTCATCCTTGGCACCCCTATTCTCTTAATAAAGATTAGGTATCGACATAAGCTTGTTGTTCACATTTCAAGCCCAAAGTGCTTTTATGTGAAGGGATGCGTCAAAGATTCCAATAAAACTATCCATGAACCTCATTAGCTGAAGTTTTTGAGTAGGTAAAATGGTGCCGCAAACACTTGTGAAGCCCTTCACCTTCTTTGTCTCTTCTTCCTTCATGATTTTCCTCCCATTTGCTATAATGGTTCTGATTTAATCATAGATTTTTAGTCCTCTTTCATTCCCTCGTTGTCACTGATGAGCTAGCTGGTTTGTCGGTCTTTTCTTGCTGGTATCATATGAACCAGATTTACTCTGTGGGATTGCCTCTTAAAAATTTTGTTGTTTGAAATTTTGAAAGATGGCTTTGGCCTGATGATGTCCTTCTTTTTGGTTGATCATGTCTATCTTTTGAAATTGCAAGAAACCCTTAATTGTTGAATAATGTTGTTGGATAATCTTTTCTATTTTTTCTCATATTCCTGAAATTAGAATGTGGAATTAATGATTTTTTTTCCTACCTATGCTGGAAGGTAGCGTTATACTATGCTGATTCTGCCAAAGAAAGTTCAAGGCCTGAAAGAGCGTCTATGTTTACAAAGCAAATTGCCCATGCTGATATTATTGATGGATCCTCAGCAAGTTCTCAGGTTATGCTGAAGCAAGAGGTATCTACTGCATCGTCAAAAGATCCTACTCTTAAAACAGGTATGCTGTTTTTCCCCCAAATCAAGCGCCAGTCTGCAAGTTCACTACTTATTGTCTTCTTCTCTTACTTATGCTAGGTGGCAATATAAAGTCTAATGAGATATTGGTTGCATAATTTGCAGGTGATAGAGTAAAAATTGTTGGCAACCTTCACTCTGCTATCTCATTGTTACAAAATTATCCTTCAAGGTAAGTTATATTATTGAAGAAGTATATTCCTTATTACTTTCACAGTTTATGAGCATGAGTGGTTAATGAGATTCTGTAGGGATGTATGATTTTCTTTGAAATGATCGTTGAGGAAGATATTTATGTAGACTATTCTAATATGCTTCTCAAAACAATTGTAGATGAAGAATAATAGATGCTTGGTGGCCGAACTGTTCTCCTTTGCCATAAGTTAAACGACTTTTTGTTTTGAACATCTCAGTGATGTTCTTCGAGCTGTGATTTTTAGTTTTGGAAAGTAAATAAATTAATTTTGTATATAGCTTAAGGCGAAATTATTAAACCTTGTTAGGTGCTATATTATTAATTTATTGTGGCATATCTTTGTTTTTTCTTTGTTCTTGTGGGAATCCTCAAAGTTTTGTTTTGAAATTAGAATGTGAAATTAATGATTTTTTTTTTTCTCTGTTTTGCCTATGTTGGGAGGTAACATTATATTATGCTGTAGGGGGATCAGCCAGGTATGATTGGAAAGGTTGGGAGCATATCAGGAGAATGTGAATGTTAGGTTCATGAGTGTTGGAAGGATTGCTCCCCGCCAGCAAGCTGTTATGGGAATTGGGGTGGATGATCAATGTGCCAAAGAGACTTTGAAGAAGAATGAAGATATTCCTGCTATTGAAGAGTTTGTTTTCCTGAAGTAGTTGTTTCTGCTTTAGTTTGTTTTTACTTCTAACTTTGTTGGGCATGACTATCTGATAGGTCCAGTTTTGATAAAGCATGAAATGAGGGGGAAAATAATAATTCAGGCTTGCATTTAGTATTTTGGTTTAGCATGTTTCTCATTCAACGTTCCAATTTTTTGTAATTCAATAGACAATTAGATTACATAGATTTAAAAATAAATTACAAAGATATTCTTTCAATTTTGCTAAAATTATTAAAATTATATAGATGTTTCATCTATTTTTAAATTACATAAATATTCCTTAAAATTTATTAAAATTATATAAATTCTTCATCTATTTTTAAAATATATACAAATCTCCTTTAAGTTTTATTAAAATGACATAAATTTTCTTTCTATTTTCAAAATATAAGCAAGTATTCCTTAAAACATTGTAAATTATATAAAAATTTCTTAAGTTTTATTAAAATTAAATAAATATCTTTTTATTGTTTAGTATTAGATATTTTTAAAACTTATAAAACCAGAGATAAAGAAATAATGTGGAAAACAAATTAAAATCGTATATTTAGATTGAGATGATAAATATTATGGTAGGTATATTTAAGTCTGGACAAATTGGTTTATTCAACATACCTTGCCTAACTCACAAAGCAAAATTGTGTAGCAAAAAAAAAACAAAAACAAAACATTAATGGACATGATAAGCAATATACTTAGTAGCTCCAAACTATTTTTCTCCTTGTGGAAGAGGCCTTTAAAATAGTGGTGTATATATCAAATAAAATTTCAACTAATGCTATTTTTAAAACTCTGGATGAATTTTGGAAAGGTTGAAGATCTAGTTTAAAACATAAACACATAAAATTATCCAATTGAAATAAGGATTTATAATCCATATGATATCCTAAAGTGTCAGTGCATACTTTATTGGATATGTTGAAAAATATAAATAATATAAATTTTATTATTTACTAGAATGCTCTGTTTGTGTTGCATAATTTTTATTTCATCCTTTTTTATTTGGGAGCTTCATAAAATATTTGTAAAATTACAAAGCTTTACACCAACCCTGTATACTAACTAAAATTCCTATCATAGAAGTCAGCATTACAACTCCTTTAACAAATACAAATAAATAGATTAATTAACCCATTTCTCTAACATGTCCCCACCAAACTTCCAAAAGCTTTTTCACTCTACTTCAAAGCCTAAACCCACAAAGAACATAAATTATAAATTCTTACATGATTTTGTCTATCGCACATAGGCATTTAATGCTTGTAAAAATAGACTAATGATAATTTGTCTAACAAGCAATATATTAAATTCCTTATATGTAAAAATCATCTTATGACCAACAAACCAATCAAAGCAAATAACACAACCAAACATTTAGCTATATTTTGTAAAAATGTACTGTTTGCATTATTAATGTAACATGCAAATTATATATGATCAATATACTATAAAAAAAATTGAGATGAAATATTGTAATGTAAATTAGAGTGAAAAGAAACCATTAAAACAACACAAAGATAAAAGAAATAAATATAATAGCAAGCTCTCCATTTGCAATTAATGAAACAGTAGATCATATTTATGATGACAAACTCATCCTTCTTATTTCTTGCCATGCACAATTCCCCCTCTTTTCACCTTTATCATCAGACCATGGTAACCTTAAACTTCTAATTTTGTACATTTATTTGTCTAGCAAAATTTTAGGAAAACAAAAAGAGAAACAAATATATAATGTCAACATAATAGAAATAAACTATGATCTTGGGCAAAATTGTCCATGAACATTTGAAAAAGAAAAGAAACCATCAAATTCAAAACTCCATGCATGCACATGGTAGAATTTTGAAGTATATGTGTGTGTATTGTGTTTCATGCTTCCTACCTTCCATTTTAATGTCTTAAATTTTGAATTTTTCTTTTTACAATTTTGTTTAATGTAGAAATATTTTAATTATGATGCATTCCTTGATTCGCAAGCTATTAATACATACTAGAAATTTTTACACTTTTTATGCTGATTACTAATGAAAAATGTTTACATATGAATTATATTAGTATAATTCCATACATGATGGTAATATTTTATGGAAGAGACTAGTTATAAAATACTAGTTACTAATAATAATTCTATTAGTCTTTTGCATGCCTTGATTGATACTTTAGCTAGTAGGGGGTGTAAGAAATGCTAGTCCTTGACGACAACCAACACATGTGGAACAAATAGATTTGATTCATGTGATCTGATAAACTCGTGACTCTTTAGTTATTTATTCATGTAAGTTGTGTTCCCAAGACAATTGGTTACTTACTCACATGACCTATATGTTCATGATAGTTATTTTGTTCTAAAGAAGTTCTTTTAATAGAAAGGTTTCTTATTTTAAAAAAAAAATTGTATTTTCAAGATCAAATGTTAAGACTCTTTTTTCTGCACTCTAAAGTAAAATTTCAAACTTTTACAAGTATTTCACATGATGCTTCGTTTACTTACTTGTCTATTTAAGTATTCACTCATTTTAAGTATTCATGCATTCACTTATTTATTTTTTATTTAATTGTGAGATATTATTTACTTAGTAAATATTTATACTTTCAGATAGTAGAATAAAACCAGAGTTTTCTCTAATAGTTTAGTGAGAACTAGTATTCTTTTTGGATGAACTCTACATCATTTTGCGTGAGCGATGTTTACTTTGTTAATTTTATATAAATTGCTTTTGTAATTTAGTTATAGCTCCACAAAACTCACTGGTAAGATGTCCCACCTTTTATGTAGAATGCATAGTTGATAAAAATTGAAAGCAAAACTTTCTTGATATATCTTTGGCTATTGTAGAAAATTTGGAATATTCTATTTTAGAGAACCTTTTGCCAAAATTTCTATAGACAAACAAGAATGATGTTTATCATGTGATCGAAGGTTCTAAATTAATGGATTTGGATTCTGAATAAAATGTGATCGTAAATCTTATCTTTTTTCTTATCAAATTTGGTATCATGAGAAAGCAAATCTCAATATGTCCTATTTAACTTATGGATAGAAAATTTATCTTGTACTCGTATAGGTCACATTTCTAGATCTAGGATGTGACCTAAGTAAAATAGACCTAACAAAAAAATCATTCAAGATATACTTTTAATATTCACATACTAATTTTTATTAAAATTATATAAAAATACCGTATTTTTAGTTAAAAATACCACAAAAGGTTGGATAATGACACAAAGAATCATATGAGATTTTTTAAATCTCATGAAACAAACTGATAAAATTATAGGAAGTTAGATTAAAACTCAAGTTGACATAGGGCAATTTTTCATGATAGAAAGGATGAGAATTGGCACCGAGGAAAAGACACGATTTAGTCCCATGCCTTTATAACGAGAAAGCATTTATTTATGATGGAATGAGACTAAAATAGCATTTTATTCTTAATTCATCAACAACCATTTTATTGTAAATTAATAAATGATACATGAATTTGTACAAACGAATTGTAACTATACATCTATATATAATATACATCATGTTAGATATTGAAAACAAAACAAAAAAAAAAGAATAAAATAGATGAAAAATGACATTCATATCCTTATTTTAAAAAGCTTATAAAAAAAGATAAATACTATTTAATAATGATAATAAAATATTGCAACAAACAAAATAAAAAAGGAAATCATTTTCTTTTATGCAACCAAACGACACCCTAATGGTCAATATGACTGCTAATCATATTATTTTACACTGGAATTAAACTTAGAGTAAGATATCATGCATTTTGAGTTAGGAGAATATGTAAGCTATAACATTAATAAAAAAGACATGGCCCTTAAATGGCAATGTTGATCTCACTGGTGGAGCCAGCATGTTGGGTTAGAGAGTGACAAATTTTTATGTTTTTATTCTTAGTAATTATTTTATGTTTTATTTTAAAAATTTATATTTTTATGATATATTATTTAAATAAAATGTTTTCTTTTGAACTTTTAAATTAAATGAATTTAGTTTATTAACAATATCTTGATTATTCCTCTCATAAATTTATAAACAAATTGAAATTTAAATGAACAATGTATCAAGAATTATTATTTTTATTAATATCAACAATTTCACTAACTACACATGAGAATATATTTTTATATCTACTCAATATTTATGTAATGCATAACAAGGATACACAAAAGAATACATCATCACTTAACATTATAATAATTCAATAAACATTTAAAAAAAGCATTTTGAAGAAAAAAGAAAAAGTTTATATGATGAAATACAAAAATTTATCATTGTCAATTTGAAAAAGTCTATATCTATAAAGCATAAAAAATACTATTTTATTCAATAATATTTTAAAATATTTTCAAAGATAATTGTTTTAGGTTCCATTAAAAAGATAATATATTAACATTTAAATTTGCCCATATGCTACTAAATTATTATTTTAAAACTACTAATTACAAAAATATACCAAGCAACAAACAATAGCAAGAAAGAGAAGAAGCATTATGTAAAGTTTAACAAGCTAAGAATAATTTGAAAAAAAAAAGAAAGAAAAGTGAGGAAGAAACAAGAAAAAAGGGAGAAAGATAAAGAAAACAAATAAAAATAATAAAATAAAAAAAGAAACAAATGTGTGAATCTAGTGGATTTAGTATAAAATGTCAAATCATAAAAAAACATATTTATGAATTCAATAAGTTTAATAAATCTAATGAGTTTAAAATTTTTAAAATATAAAATTATAATATTAAGGCTCCATTTGATTCATTGCATCACGAATGTATTCTATTTACATAGTTTGTTAATATCTATTATACTTTTATATTTATTATTTTATCTATTAAATTACTTTTTTAAAAGTAAGAATAAAATAATCATTTCTTATTTCACCTACCCTCACTTATTCACATTTTACACTATTCATTTTAAACCCTCTAATCAAACAAAGCATAAAATTCAATATTATATATATACACACACGCATATATATAAATTTTACAAAATTGTGCTCCTTACATAGTCTACCTTTACTAGGTTGATTGCCTTCGAGTTTATTATTAATTTATTGTTGTACTCTATATCTATATATCACGCAAATTTGTTTTTGTATATATATTAATTTAAAATTTTACATAATATTCATAAAAAAGTTTACATGATATTAAAAATTCCAATTCAAAAATGCAACATGTATATTATACTTCAAATTTATAGCTACATAGAACAAAATCACTTATGTTGCTTGGATAGGGTCTACAACTAATTATTTTATTAAAAAATTCTTATCTAATTTTAGTCAAATCTTCATCTATTTTGAACATGGAAGGGTAACTTTTATATATATATATATATATATATATGCACTTACTGCATATCTTTTAATCTTTTTTATACAAATTTAATCTTCACTCTTTTGACATTAGAGTATAATTAAATAATAAAATGTTGCTCAAATTATCAAAAGACTTTGCACTTGTAGACATCAATAAAAATTTAAAACTTTCATATAATAACAATGATTGGATCAAGTATAATTTTTTCGTTGACAAAGACAGAAAAGAAAAAAAAGACATTCGCTTGAAACTAATTCAGATTTCACTTAGCTTTTTCTTTTTTGGAAAACTGTTACAATTCAAATATAGATACTTAAAATAAATGACTTACCAAAAGTCCCCTTCTAAATTAGGTGATGGGGTCACAAATTAAAATAATTATGTTGTCAAGTCCAACAAAATTCTATATATTGTTCAACCAAAAAAAAATTCACATATCTTCAATCGAAATTATTAGAGATTCTATTTTCACTTCTTTTTTGGAAAAAATTATATTTTTTATTTTTATAATGTTATCTAATTTTAAATTTAGTCTCTATAATTTAAAAATTTATAACTAGGTACTTATAATTTACAAATTTTTTAATTCAATATTAATTAATACTTTATTAAATTTTATTAATGTAATTGTTTATATATTGTCTTAACACTTGTAATACATATAATTTATATTAAAAAAACATAAAAATAAATAATAATTAAAATTAACATATGTATAAGACAAAATATTGACAAAAATATAATAATAAGAGATAAATTAAAAATTATATAAATTAAAAGGACTTAATTATTTATTTTTAAATTATAAAGACTAAATTAAAAATTAAGTAAAATTATGAGAATAAAAGTATAATTTCATTTTATTTAAACATATCAACAGCTGCATATATTAATTTAACACAAACCGTATCTCAAAAGCACAGTTCCTCCTCCTTCCGATCAAAAGTTTTGAAATATTATTTTATCCAATAACATTTTAAAAAGTTTTGAAATATTTTTAGAGATAATTGTTTTAGGTTTAAGAAAAAAATAATATATTATTATTTAAATTTGTTTATATTCTACTCAATTATTATTGTACAACTACTAATTACAAAAATATTGAACAACAGACAATAACAAAGGAAAAAAGATGTATCGTGTAAAGTTTAAAAAGCTAAGGACAATTAATTAAAAAAAAGAAGGAAAAATGATGGAGGAATGAGAAAAAAAGAGAGAAAGATAAGAGAAAAAAATGAAAGACAAAAAACAAGAAAAAAATGTGTGAATAAAGTGGATTCAATTTAAAATGTAAAATTAAAATATATACATATATATTTATGAATTTAGTAAGTTTAATAGATCTAACGAATTTAAAATTTTAAAAAATATAAAATTATAGTATTAAAATTCAATACTATATATATATATATATTACAAAATTGTACCCCTCGCATAATCAAACTTTGCCAAGTTGATTGCCTTCGAATTTACAATTAATTTTTTGTTGTACTATATGTATCACTTAAATTTGTTTTTGTATATATATATTAATTTAAGATTTTACATAATATTCATAAAAGGATTTACATGATATTAAAAATTCCAATTAAAAAATGCAACATATATTATACTTCAAATCTATACCTACATAGAACAGAATTGCTTGTGTTTGGAAATGGTCTACAACTAATTATTTTATTAAAAAATTATTATTATCTAGTTTTAGTCAAATCTTCATCTATTTTGAACATAAAAGGATAACTTATATTCTGCATATCTTTTAGTCTTTTTTATGCAAATTTAATCTCCATTATAGTATAATTAAATAAAAAAATGTTGCTCAAATTATCAAAAGATTTCACACTTGTAGATATTAATAAAAAATTTAAAACTTTTATATAATAACAACGATTGGATCATGAATAATTTTTTCATTCACAAAGATTGGAGAAAAAAAAACATTCATTTGAAACTAAATTAGATTTCTCATAACTATTTTTTTTGGGAAAAATTGTCATAACTCAAATATAAATATTTGAAATAAATGACTTACCAAAAATTCCCTTCTAAATTAGGTGATGGGGTCGTAAATTAAAATAACTATATTGTGAAATCCAACAAAATTCTATATATTGTTCAACCAAAAAAAAAAAAAAAGAAATCTTCAACCAAAATTATTAGAGATTCTATTCTCACTTCTTTTTTTAAAAAATTATATTTTTTATTATTATAGTTTCACTCAATTTTAAATTTAATTTCTATAATTTAAAAATTCATAATTAGGTACTTATAATTTATCAATTTTTTAATTCAATTTTATTAATACTTTATTAAATTTTGTTAATGTAATTGTTTATATATTGTCGTAATACTTTTAATATATATAATTTATAACAATAAAAGAGATAAAAATAAATAATAATTAAAATTAATTTATATATAAGACAAAGTATTGACAAAAACAAAATGATAACAATTAAATTAAAAATTATTTAAATTATAGTGACATAATTATTATTTTTAATTAGAAAGACTAAATTAAAAATATAATTTCCATTTTTAAAAAACAAGTCAACGGCCATATATTAATTTAACGCAAACATTTTCTCAATATTTCATATTTAATTTTGTATGATCTGTATGCCCTCCTACAAGACACTCAGGCCTCCCACATCCTAGCGATCTCTTCCCCCTTCTTCCGATCAAACCTCTGCTGCTAAGTATTGTGGCGCTGCTTATTTGGTTGGTTGACATTCTCTTCGATTCCATTCCATATGCTAATCTTCTTGCGTTCCCTGTTTGGTAAAGAAGCATTGAAGCATCAGAGAGATATTCTCGTTCAAATCTGAAGCCAAAATGCTGTTATCTACGGCTACAAGGTACGCCTTCCAGAGATTTCCTCTCTTTCTTACATCTTCTCCGTCTGTCTCTCTTCTCCCTGTCCCTCTTGCCCTCCATCTTAAGTTCCGTGTTCATTCCCAGCCCCAACATCCGAATAACATCCGCGACACCGTCGCTTCATTCAATCGCATGCTTCATATGAATCCCCCACCCTCCATAGTCGAAATTAATAAGATTTTAGGATCAATTGCGAGGATGAAACATTATCCCACAGTTATCTCACTTTTTGCACAAGCGGAATTCAAGGGATTCGCACCATGTTTAGTTACTCTGAGCATCTTGATCAATTGTTACTGCCATGTGGGTCAAATGGATTCTGCTTTCTCTATATTGGGGAAGATTTTCAAGCGGGGTTATCAACCGGATACGATAACTCTGACCACATTAATGAAGGGACTCTGTAGCAATAACAAGGTTGGGAAAGCTCTAGACTTTTATGATGATGTAATGTCAAAAGGATTTCAGTTAGACAAATTTAGTTATGGCATCTTAATCAATGGGCTTTGTAAAATGGGGAAAACAAAATCTGCCATTAAATTGCTCCACAAGGTGGAGAAACAGCTGGTTAAGCCCGATGTAGTTATGTATAGCACAATCATTGACCGTTGTTGTAAAGATGGACTCATAATCGAGGCACGTCATTTGTATTCTGAAATGATTGATATGGGAATTTCCCCTGATATTATCACATATAACTCTCTAATCCATGGATTCTACATCATGGGTCAATGGCAAGAAGCTACTCGATTGCTGAATAAAATGGCATTGAATAACATCAACCTTGATGGTTATACTTTTAATATACTAGTTGATGCATTTGGTAAAGAAGGAAGGATGACAGAAGCTGAAGCTGTGTTTGCTAAGATGATGAAATATGGTCATAAACCTGATGTTATTTCATACAGTGCTTTAATGAATGGGTATTGTTTAAGCAATAATGTCCTTGAGTCAAAGGAAGTATTTAATAGGATGATTAAAAATGGTTTGGCACCTGATGTTTACAGTTATAATATTTTGATTAATGGGTGCCTTAAAATTAAAATGGTGGATGAAGCCATGGATCTCTTTAAGGAAATGCGCATAAAAAAATTGGTTCCAAGTACCGTGACTTACAATTCTCTTATTGATGGCTTGTGCAAATTAGGTAGAATCTCACATGTGCAAGATCTTGTTTATGAGATGCATGACAGCGGTCATCCCCCAAATATTATCACTTACAGCATCTTGTTAGATGCATTTTGCAAAAGCCGGCATCTTGACAAGGCAATTACATTATTTAAGCAAATTGTCAACCGTGGAATTCAGCCTAATGCATACACCTACACTATACTTATCGATGGCTTGTGCAAAAACAGTAGAGTAAATATTGCACTAGAGATTTTTCAGTTCCTTTTAACCATGGACTGTTGTACCAGTGTCTGGACATATAATGTTATGATCCGAGGATTGTGTAAAGAAGGCTTGTTTGACGAAGCAATGGCCTTTCTTAACCAAATGGAAGAGAATGGCTGCCTCCCTGATTTTGTAACTTTTGAAACAATCATTCTAGCTCTTTTGGGAAAAAATGAGAAAGATAAGGCAGAGAAGCTTGTTCATGAAATGATAGCTAGAGGTCTGCTAAAAAAATAAAACAAGGTGAGATGCTATAGTTCTAATTCAGTGACATAAATTTATTTTGACCTTGCATCAGCAAATGCTTGTATCTTTTGTGTCAGGGAAGTTTCGATTAGAGCTTTTCAATTAGTTATTGTTGATTTTGGAGGTAGTTCTTCTTCCACCTATGTGTTTTCAAGAGGTCATTGTCTGATTATTTTGTTGCTGTTGGGAATAAGAGAAAAGAAAAAGCATGTATTTAATTTGGTAGCTGTATTAGTTCCAGATTATCAATTTGGTTGTTTCTGTGAAACCATAATATAAATGTTTGGACTGATGTCTCAAATTTTAGTTTTTTACTACTTTGGGCTCAATTTAACCCTTGCATTACGTAGCCTAACATTGTTTCATATAGATGAAGCGGAGATTTGGGGAATTGAAGGTGGAGAAGGTTTCTTGAGTAGTGATTTGAGAATTGCACGTAATAAAAGAAAATAAAAGGACAAGTGATAATGCAGAGCAGAAAGTGGAATTAAAGACAAAAACACTTGGTAGACTGATGAGGAATATTTGATTGTTTTAGACTTTTATAATGGTTGTTTGTTGTTGTTGTTGTGTTTTCTTGTGTCATATGTATCCTTTAGGTTGATGGTATATCCAAAATCACTCGTTGGCAATTCTGAAGTATGATAGTATCCTGCATCTCTTCATATTTGGTGTTTGTATGCAAGTTTAGTAGAGATAATGTGCATTCTTGACAAGTAGTTTGATAATCTTGGTTGGCAACCTATTTACAAATAATTCTTACAATTTTTGAAAATACATATAATCAAGCCTTTTTGGTTTTGTTTTCTTGAAATGAAAAATAAGGCATTGCTTAAATATTCTACAAATTGCTGAAAATTGTTTATAAAAAAAAAAACATTTTTTTTAGTGTACTGATGCACCGTTTCCTGAAGTTTCAAGTCCTTTGGCTTTTGCATACTCTCTCTCTCTCTCTCTCTTTCTTTTGGGGTGCTTATCATTTAGTAATAATACAATGGCGTTTCATACTGGTAACAGCACTCTAGGTCAAACCATTCGCAAATGTTTCACTGAAAGATTGTTATGGCTTTACACTTTTCCTTGATTAGGATCGAATATTATTTATTAAATTTAAATGGTTTTGATGTTTTTATATTTTATCACAGGAAGTTCAGCAGCTTTAGGAAGTCATGATCAATACCAGATATCAATTCTTTGACACACTTGAAACAATGTGAGCTGAGGCCTGATTAGAGTATTAACGTGTTGTTGGTAAACATCATTGAGAAGTTGCTTCTCCTGTATTATTTTCTTGTCTTTTACATATGCACTGCGTAGACGATTTTGAAACTGTTTTCCTCAAGCATACAAACGGAACCATACATCATAGCCAGCTCATTTTTTTAAACAAGCAATTCGGCAGACCCAATTGAACTATACTTTGCACCATAACAAGGAACAAGAACTAGGTATTAAGGTAACTGAATGTTAGTTTATGTATACTTCTAAGCAAAGCTACAGAGTAAGGATGCTTTGGGTTTCAGGCTCTCAGCATCATAGCAGAATAGTAGCATTTGGTTATATAATTGCAGTCCTTAATTGCTTTATCACCATTAGGTAGATTTCTTGTTTCTTTCCAAAGAAAGCATAGTCAATTTTTGATTTGAACAACCTTTTTATTTTCGCTATTTGAAGAACAATTGCTTTATCCCTGAGGCTCATGGGCCATATAGCAGGTTGTAACCTTCTTTCGAATGAAGTAGGCATTTTGTTTAATTGTGAGAGGTAGTGGATTTCTCTCTCTGCAAGACATTGGTATTTTCCATTTAGAAATGGACGTTATTGTGTATACATGTCAGGTGTTTTCATGGACTACTCAACTATTGGCATTAACTGAGAAAGACTGAAGCAAAATGTCTGCATTTGCAACTGTTAGGAAACAGCTAAAGGAGACAGAATTCATCTTGTTCATTATGCTGGATATAAGGCAAATGCGATGTTTTCATTTGAATTTTTTTTTTTTGGGCTACAAATAATGGCAAAAAGTTTGAATCTAATCCCTCCTCTAAACTACAAATTTTTTACTATTGGATCACACTTAGTGACTTGTGGATCTTTTTCTACTTGGTAGAAGATGCTACAAAATTAGAGTCTCATTCTCTGGAAAGTTAGCTTCTTTGACAAAAAATAAATTATAGAGGAGGTTTTTGTAATATATATCTAAATGTCAGGGGAGTTGAGTATAATTTTTGAAACAAGGAGGTATCAAATATAATTTAGTTAAAATTTTGTAGAGGTTTGCATAATTTACTCTTTTATATAAAAAATTGTCAATTTCTTCGCTCATGTATTTTAAAAATAAATAAAAATTAAACCAGCATATTGATAAATAATCAGGCTATATAGATAGATATCTATAAGAAAATTTTAAAGTATTTTGATTTTAAAATTTTGTGGACAAAAATCGTGGATGACTTTAATCTTTTAAAAACACTTACTGGTTTTGGTTGTTTGAAACGCATTGCCAATGTCAACTTTCATTCTGGGCGAACCAAGTCATTTAATCCTGGGACTTAATAACCAAAACCATATAGAGTGTCAAGTAGAATTTATTTTAAGTGTTGTTAGGTGAATGTTTAGCAATAATAAATAAAGAAAAATTACATTTTTGTCGTATAAAGGTGCAAATTCAATTTAATTCTCCACGCGCACACACATATTTAACACAATCACTCATTTATTAAAATGTTTTCTGTGTTATTTTTTCTTGCAAGCATCATTCATAGCACACACATATTTAATTCAATCACCCATTTATTAAAATGCTTCTTGTGCTGTTTTTTAGTGCAAGCGTCATTCTTAAGTGCATATATTAACCCCTCCACTCCTTCTAAGGTGGAATGAAAGTTACTTTTCAATGGCTCAATGGTAGTGATAATGATTATGATAAAATTATTCGTGGACCAGCACTTATTATCTTATGTTTTTTTATTAGTTGAATTGGTCATTAACTTGGTAGGAGGGCGAGAGCCTTAGTGCAACGGTAAAGTTGTCGCTGAATGACTTGGAAATCACGGATAAGAACTAGAAACAGCCTCTTTGTAAAAACAGGAGTAAAGCTGCGTACAATTATCTTCCTTATACCTTACCTAGTGGGAGCCTCGTGCACTGGTCATTAACTTGGTATTAGAGCCCATATAATCAAGTGGTCAAGAGTTTCATCCTTGGCACCCCTATTCTCTTAATTAAGATTAGGTATCGACACAAGCTTGTTGTTCGCATTTCAAGCCCAAAGTGCTTTTATGTGAAGGGATGCATTGAAGATTATAATAAAATTATCCATGGACCTCATTAGCTGAAGTTTTTGAGTTGGTAAAATCATACCACAAACATTTGTGGATCCCCTCACATCTGACCCAATGCCGCTAGATCCATTGACCTCCACTACACCCTGCTGCTCCATCGGCCACCGTGCCCCGTCACATCATCTTCCTCAGCCAGCTGGTGTCGAAGTTTGAGACCCGGCATCATAGCACATTGCTGGTTGGGCCAAGAAAGCTCCATATTGTGGCGGTGAGTTCTGTTTTTCACTTCTTGGACTTCCCTTCTTCTGATTTCCCTCTCATTCCTATAATGTTTCTGATTTCATCACGGATTTTTCGTTCCCTTTTATTCCCTCTGTCACTGATGAGCTAGCTGGTTCGTGGGTCTTTTCTTGCTGGCATCATCTGAGCCAGATTTACTCTGCGGGGATTGCCTCTTCAAAAATTTTGTGGTTTGAAATTTTGAAAGATGGCTTTGGCCAGATGATGTCCCTTTTTTTTTATGATGTCTATTTTTTGAGATTGCAAGAAACCCTTAATTGTTGAATAATGTTGTTGGATAATCTTTTCTATTTTTTCTCATATTCCTGAAATTAGAATGTGACATTATTGATTTTTTTATTTTTTAGGTTTCCTACCTATTTCGGAAGGTAGCATTATACTATGCTGATTCTGCTAAAGAAAGTTCGAGCCCTGAAAGAGCATCTGTGTTTACAAAGCGATGTGCCCGTGGTGCCACATTACAGCATAAGAAACCAACTTCTAGTGTTGATGCTGATATTATTGACGGATCCTCATTAAGTTCTCAGGTTATGCTGAAGCAAGAGGCATCTACTGCATCATCAAAAGGTCCTACTCTTAAAACAAGTATGCTGTTTTTCCCCCAAATCAAGCGCCAATCTGCAAGTTTACTACTTATTGTCTCCTTCTCTTACTTACGCTAGGTGGCAATATGAAATTCTAATGAGATGATGGTTACATAATTTGCAGGTGATCGAGTGAAAATTGTTGGCAACCTTTCTTCTGCTTTCTTACTATTCCAAAATTATCCTTCAAGGTAAGTTATGTTATCAAAGAATTATATTCTTAATTATTTTCACAGTTTATGAGCATGGGTGGTTAATGGGATTCTGTAGGGATGTATGATTTTCTTTGAAATATTATTGTTGAGGAAGATATGTGTGTAAACTATTGTAATATGCCTCTCAAAAGAATTGTAGATGAAGAATTATAGATAATTGGTGGCAGAAGTGTTCTCCTTTGCCATAGGTTAAATGACTTTTTCTTTTGAACATCTCAGTAATGTTCTTGGAGCTGTGATTTGTTGTTTTGGAGAGTAAATAAACTAATTTTGCATGTAGCTTAAGGCGAAATTATTAAACCTTGTTAGGTGCTGTATTATGAATTTCGTGTGTCATATCTTTGTGTTTTTCTTTGTTCTTGTGGGAAGTCTTAAAGTTTTTTTTTTTATTGTTTTGAAATTAGAATGTGAAATTAATGATTCTTTTTTTTCTCTGTTTTGTCTATCTTGGAAGGTAGCATTATATTATGCTGCAGGTGGATCAGACAGGTATGACTGGAAATGTTGGGAGCGATTTGGGTCAGGGGAATGTGAATGTTAGCTTCATGAGTGTTGGAAGGATTGCTCCGCGCAAGCAAGCTGTAATGGCAATTGGGGTGGATGATCAATCTGCCGAAGAGACTTTGAAGAAGATTGGAGATATTCCTGCTATTGAAGCGTTTGTTTTCCTGTAAGTTGTAGCCTGAAATAGTTGTTTCTGCTTTAGTTTGTTTTTACTTTAACTTTGTTGGCCATGACTATCTGATGTGTCCAGTTTTGATAAAGCATGAAATGATGGGGAAAAGAATAACTCAGCCTTGCATTTAGTATTGTGGTTTAGCAGGTTTCTCATTCAACTTTCCAATTTTTTGTAATTCGATAGACAAATAGGTTACATAGATTTTAAAATAAAGTACATAGGTATTGTTTCAGTTTTGTTAAAATTACACAAATCTCTTTTATATTTGATAAAATTACTTAAGTATCCTTTTTCATTTTTCCAATATAAACAAGCTTTTCTTAAAATAAAGTAAATTACATAAGCTTTTTTTGAGTTTTGCTAAAGTTAAATTGATATTTTTTATTTTTAAAAAATATATAAACTTGTAAATAAAAAAAGATGTTTGTATAATTTTATAAAAATTTAAGAGAAATTTGTATAATTTACTTTTTGTTTAGTTTCAAAAAAAGTTTGTATTTATTTTAAGAATAGAGTGGAAGTATATATACTTTTTAGTAAAATTCAAAAGAAATCTGTAATTTATTCTAGATTTTAATGCTAAAAATTTCCTTTGTCTGGTTAATTGTACCCATGAATTCACGTTAATCCATGATATGCTGTGGAATATGATCTGGTGATTTAATAAATAATGGAATGCAGTTGTTGCCACGCGAGACTCTGCAAAGAGTTTATGAAAATTTATAAAAAGTGTTTTAAGTGATGAAATTTATTTGTAAATGTTGTTTTTTCACGTCTAGCTGTGGTCATGTGATTTAAAAAAAGGGTTATAAATAATATATTTTGGAGGAAAAAGAAATATGAATGTCTAACATTTTTTAAATTAAAAAAATGAATAATTCATTTTTTATTATTTTTTAATTCAAAAAAATTGAATTTAAAAGTAAAAATGAATATTTTATTTTATTTATTGAAAATAGTTAAAGATATATTTTATAAATTAAAAAATAACTATTTTAGTTTTTTTATACTAAGGTGAAATGATTAGTCAATAAACTTTTTACCTTATGGAATCAGAAGAGTGAAGGTTGATTCAAGAAATGAGTGAAAGTACACTTATATTATGTTGGCCAATGATAATAAGCAAGCCTCTAATAAGAAAGGGAGAGGAAGGTCAAATACGTCTTGCAAGTTGAACAAACCTACCAAGGTTGGAAAAAGAGAGGATGTTTCTTTGTAATAAGAAAAGGAACCCACGAGGAAGGATGTCTTAAAAGAAAAGTTTGGTTAGAAATGAAAAGTAATTTTATATATAATATGTGTTATGATTCTAATATAGTACATGCCCTTCATGACACTAAATGAATTAATTGTAATTCTATAATTTATATTTCTAATACCATCTAGGATAATCTAATAAAAGAAAACCAATTAAAAGTGAATGTAGCATCTATTTCAAAATTTGGTTGCCCTTCACATGTGGAAATTGTTGGAACATATAGACAAAGTTATAAAAATTGATTTTGTTTTAGGTTTAATTTCTGTTTCAAGAATTAGATGGTTGGTTTTTCTTTTAATTTTTTTGAAACTGTCACACCCCAAGACGGTAGGGGGTGACCGGCACGGAAGGCAAGCAAATGCCTAAGCCCGTAAACCTAACCTATAATACTTAGATATAAAAATACTTATAATTGTCGCAAAAATTTTGGCAGAGCTTCCCCTTAAAGTTAGGTATTCCCAAATTTTTACAATAGCTAAATTCTTACAAAAACAGCAAGGGGAGCTTCAAGCCCTTCCCCAGAGTCATCATATTATCATAACAAAGAATCTCTAGGGAAGGGGGAGATCCTATTCATTTAAACAAAGTTGAATTCAATATATATTACAATTAATCCCAACAAAATTTTCATAACAAAATTTTCTCGCCATTGAAATCCGAAGACAAGGCTCACCAATACGACGCCTTTATCTACTCGGATGAAGGAGGCGGGTCAGATCTAACAGTATTATCTGAAAAATTAAAATTTAAAAGGGTGAGTTGCACTAAGTAAGTAGGTAAATAATTACAATAATTAAAATAGTTAGTTTGTCCAATATTAGTGGCGGCTTCACCTCGTTGGCAGCTCCTTACCCCCTAGGGGTGGCTACATCTAACGGACAACTCCTTTTCCATTACTAGTATACGCTATAGCTAAGTCTCTGGGGTGGCTTCACCTCGTTGGCAGCTCTTTACTCTTTTTACGGGTGGCTACACCTAACGGGTAGCTCCTTCTCTACCCAGATCTCACACTAAGCACTAGGTAGTATACCAGGAACTAGTAACCCATGCACAGTAAGGCTATAATAAAATAAACAATACTCGTTTGTCACCACAACTGAACAAGAGATCATTAATGTATAGAATGTAACACTTAGGGCAAGTAGGGGGATACCACTCAATAATGAAATAAAGCATCATAAAAAAAAAGCTGGAGAAAAAGAGAAATAGAAAGGAAGGAACTAATTGGATAGTTAAATACCAACACAGATCATCATGTGTGTAATTAATTAAATGCCAATATTCTATTCAAATAAGTTAAGATGATGTAAAAAAAAAAACGAACGTCTTTAAGGACTGATCAAAGAATCAAACGCATATATATATATATATTTAAGAGCGTAGAGAACTCAAACCATCTAATTCATAACTCAATCCAAATCTCGCCAACGGTTGATCAATAACCATGCTTGATAATTTCCCATAACACACCTCGCTTCCTAATTGAAGAATCAAGAACAAGTAGATTTCCACATGGAATTCCCTCCATGTAAGGAAGAGTATGGGACAAGGTCGGACAAGGACAACACATATACCTCCACAAATCCTAAGTTACCCTCTATTCCACAGCACCATATAGACTTCAGACTATCCCTTGCATATGGGTACATATATATAGTAATAGAAAGGCACAGAAATTATTGCAATCATTTTCTACTCACAATGATGTCAAAAGCTAACGGGTACTCGTTCCTCTTCAAGATTTAACTCCTTGTAGTTATCAATGTCCACGGAGCTACCTACTAGCACCAAACTTGCCAAATCAGTATATAAACTCAGAATAACAACAATTTTGAGCATCTGTCTAATTCAATAAAATTTTCCCAACCAATTTGTTTTTCCATACTATAACTCATCCACTGCTCACAGAATTTCCTTCTAACTTAACCCTTCTTATAACATTACCTATTCATAATTTGAGTTTGAAAATCATTTCTAGGAAAGGAAAATTGAAGATTTATGCAAGATTAACATACTTAGGAAGCCTTATTCCAAAATCCCCAATTTTTTTTTTCTATTTTTCGGCTAACCCAGCAAGGCAAGAGGTCCAACCCCTCTATTCACTCTACCACGCTAGGACATGCCGGAAAATGGAAGGGAAAAACCGTAACAATTGAACCTAGCCATAAGAATGAAGCTTGGACGAAAAATCGGAGCTCACCTTGGGTTACAAAGCTTCGGACCAGTTCGCGATTTCTAACTCACGAACCAACAGCGAGAAGGCACGCGGAGACCAGCACAACGCCGGAGGAGCTTCGCAGAAGAAGAAGAAGGAAATGGCAGCTTGAACGAAGAAGAAACAAAGGAGCTTGAAGAAGATAAAAACTGACGTGACGGAAGGGAGAGGCAGCGGGGCACCAACGACGGAATAGCAGAGGGAGTTGCTTAAAACGTTCGAATGAAGCCAGGGAGATGATTTTTGGTGCTTAACCACTGGAAGGGAGAGCTGGGAAGCAACTCGCAGGGACGAACGAAGGAACTAGAAGCAGCAAAAATGAAATGAAAACAAAAACCAAATAACCCAGTGAGAAGCGACGGGAAGGAGGAAAGAAAAGAGAGAGAAAAATTATAAACAATAAAATAAAAATCAAAAATTAAAATGTTTCTTCTTTTTTTTTCGGTTATTACAGAAACATCTTTTAATCTTTTGAAAAACTCTATTATTGTTAGAAATGATACTTTGGATAATGGTTTATTTAAATTTTATTGGAAAAGAATGTTTTTTTCAATCCAAGGATTGTGCATGATAATTGTAGTATTAATCATTATGTTATGTTATAGATGAGAAATCTTGTATGTTAAGATAGTGGAGATTGGGACACAAATCGAATGATAAAATCAAATAACTAGTAAAAGATGGAGTTATGGAGACTTTTGATTTTATAGATTTTGATTTGTGTGTGAATTGCAGAAAGGGTAAACAAACTAATAAAACAAATAAGGGTGCAAAAAGATTACTAACCTATTAGAAATTATTTATACCAATATTTGTTGTCCTAATATGAACACTTGTCATAAATATTTCATTACCTTTATAAATATTAATGATATATTTTATCTCTTTATGCTAAATAATAAGATTAAAGTATTGGGTATTTTTATAATTTATGAAACCAAATGTAGAGAAATAATGTGAAAAACAAATTAAAATTGTAAAATCATATTGAGATAGTAAATATTATGATAAGTACACTAAGTTTGAACAAATTGGTTTATTTATAAAATTTATTCAAGAGCAATGTATTATGGTTCAATATACCTTGCCTAGCTCACAAACCAAAGTAGTATCGTAGAGAGAAGAAACAAAACATTAATAGACACAACAAAGAATATGCTTAGCAATTCTTTAAAAAAAATTCCTATGGAGTGAGATCTTTAAAATAGTAGTATATATATCAAATGAAATTCCAACTAAGGCTATTTCTAAAATACTAGTTGAATTGTGAAAAGGTTAAAAATCTAATTTAAGACATAGACACGTATGGAGTTGTCCAATTAAAATTAAAATTTATAATTCATATGAAAAGAAGTTATATCATAGAGTGTTAATGCATACTTTATCAGATATGTTGACAAATCCAAAGAATATAGATTTTATTGTTTACTAGAATGCTACACTTGTGTTGCATAAATTTTACTCCATCTTTTTTTGTTTGGGTACTTCAAAAAATATTTGTGAAATTATGAAGTTTTATGCCAAACTTAATTTTTTATGAAAAAAAAAAGCATATTAATCTAAATGATGGAAGTGTGTGTATATAAACTAACAAAAATTCCTACTACAAAAATCAGTATTACAACTTTTCTAACAAATACAAATAAATAGATTAGTTAATCTAACATGCCCTAGCAAACTTCCAAAAGCATTTTCCATCTATTTCAAAACCTAGACCAATAAAGAACATAAACTATAAATTCTTACATGGTTTTGTCTATTACAAATGGATATTTAATGCTTGCAAAAATAGGTTAATGGCAATTTGTCTAACAAGCAATATGTTAAATTCCTTATGTGTAAAAATCATCTTATGACCAACAAACCAATCAAAGCAAATAACACAACCAAACATTGAACCATGTGTTGTAAAAATGTGCTGCTTGCATTATCAATGTAACATGCAAATTATATGATCAATACATTCCTACAAAAACTAAGATGAAATATTGTAGCACAAATTAGAGTGAAAAGAAACATTAAAACAATACAAAGATAAAGGAAATAAATATAATGGCAAGCTCTCCCTTTGCAAAAAAAAAATTAATGAAATAGTAGATCATATTTACGATTTCAAATTCATACCTTATTTATTTCTTGCCATGCACAATGTCACCACTTTTCACCTTCATAATTAGGCCATGGTAACCTTAAGCTTCTTATTTTGTGCTTAAGTTCATTTGTCTAGCAAAATTTTAGGAAAACAAAAAGAGAAACAAATGTAGAATGTCAATATAGTAGAAATAAACTATTACTTTAAGCAAAATCGCCTATGATCATTTGAAAAAAAAAATCCTTTAAATTTAAAACTCCATGCACGCACATAGTAGAATTTAAAAGAAAGATATATATATATATATATATATATATCCAAGGAGCTGCTCGTAATACGTTCAAACATCACAGAACAATACCATATACTCAATGGCCAAGCTAGCTAGCATCCTAGGTTTGGGGAGGTGTTTCCTTTTGCAAATATGCTTTTCATATCTTTTTTCGATCATTAAGACAATACGTTGAAATTATATTTCATTTTCCTAGATCTAATGGTAATTTTTTTAAACTAATTTTCATTCATTATTATTGGGGATGAGATTTATAAGCTTTAGATGAAAATTGTCGCTTTCATGATAATTTTCTCCCTAGAAATTTTTGTACTTCTTATTCAAAATTTAGAAAATTTGTAAATCTACTTATCATAAATCATGTTTTAATATAACAAGGGGGACAATTAAAAATCACTAAGAATATCACAAATTCACAATTAGACATTAAATAAATGTAACATAAAGAGTGAATTAAAATTTACAGTATTAATATTAAATGGTATAACATTAAAAAAATGAATTAAATGAAAAAAATCTCAATAATTTAATAAATATGTATAGTGTCTAGTCTTTACAAGATTGTTTGTCAGCTTTTGGAAAAATCGGGATATGAAAGAAAAAGATAGTTATGTATGAGAGTAAAGAATAATATTTTTGGGAGGGGGAGAATAATAATATATATTCTTTTGGTAAAAATGATAAATATAATACATGTGTAGGTTTATAGAGTTTAGATTAAAATGTTAAACAATTTTAAGAGAAAATTATATAATCCAATCATGTATATATCTGCTTTGGCTCTAGTGGGTTCAAATTTCTTAAAAATGGGGGGCATAATGTCAAAACTTAATATTATATACATAGGATTTTAAATAATTAAAAGGTAGCAAAATAGACATAGCTCCCCCAATGTATGTACTATAATAAAGGTAAAAATCATCAAACATAGGAAGATATTAAAGGTGAATTTTTTATGTGCTTCAAGAGATTTGTCATAAATGACTCAAAAGTAAAGAACAAGATTTTGATAAAACATGTTAATAGCAAATATATTGCAAAATTAAATATCACTAATCAATTTGTCAAAGTGGACTATGCAAAAATAAAGATAGAACTTTGTAGTAGATATCTAAATGCAAGAATTTTGTAGTGAACATTACAATACAAGAAATCATCAACAATAACTTAATAATGCTTTTAAAATACCTTATGGGGTGAAGCATACATTTGTAAGATGCCATCTTTTATTTATCATCTTGGAATGGTTCCCTTGATGTGCTAATAGACTTATATAATGGATTTTATTTGCTATAGCCTTCAAGAGAATGAAAATTTTAAACTCGACTTTTGAAAAACTACTTTAAGTATGAAACCACTAATAAAGCAAATGCTTAAGAGGATGTTTGCAATGAAAAATATAATAAGAAAAGCAACAAAGATCAAGGTAGTATAAGATGCCAAAGTTTTATAGACTACTTAATGAAGTATTTTAGTATGTTAGTTCCCCCATCTCAAAAGTTAATTTTTGGAGAAAAATTTCCTAGCTCTCACTTGATTACTTATTTGCAAAGAGTTTTGACTAGTGAAAGATCGGGTCAAGTGCTAAGAGTAATCAATTGATAGAGACTAAGATAATATAGAATGTCAAAATTCCACATTAAATAGTATGAATTGCTTAATATGGTATTTAAGTATAATGGTTCTCTTACCTCAACAGTTGATTTTCGGAGAAGGGTTCCCCACGTACTACTAGTTGCTACCATGAGGCCAAACATTTATTCATTCTTTAGGTTACCTCAATATCTAAATTATAAAATAAAAGAGATTGTATCATTAGTGATGAGATAGAGATAAAAGAAACAAAATTATCATGTTTTAAGGCAACTACATATGGCAAAATTTGCTACACTACAAAATGACATTTACAACAAAATGTGAATAAAAACTTAATTTGTAGATGGAACAAAGCAAATGTGGCTTCAAAACTACCAGAACAAAGATTTGATCTTAAATCTTCAATATGGTAAGACTTAAGCTCTAGGGACTCAACCTTAAACAAATATGGCTTTCTTGATGTATCTTTAACTATTGTAAAAATTTTGAAACGTCCTATTTTAAAGAGCATTTTGTCAAAATTTCCGTAGGCAAATGAGAATGAAGTTTATCATGTGATCAAATATTTTAAATTAATGACTTTGCATTCTAAATAAAGTTTGTTCTTCAATCTTATCTTTATTTTCTTGTCGTTATTCTAGTATCATGAGAAAGTAAATCTCAATTTGTTCCTTTTAGCTTATGGATAGGAGATTTATCTTGTACTCATGCAAGTCACATTTCTAGAAATGAAATGTGACATAAGTAAAATAGACTCAATAAAAGAATTGTTTAAGATATATTTTTAATATTCACATACTAAATTTTGTTAAAATTATATAAAAAAAATATAATGACTCCTATAAGGAAAATACCATAAAAAGGCTGGATAATGACACAACAAATCACATGATATTTTTTGAATTATATGAAACAAATTAACAAAATTATAGGAATTGGTTTAAAACTCAAGTTGATAGGGGCAACTTTTTCATGATAGAAAGGATGAAAATTGAGACCTACAAGGAAAATACACGATCTAGTCTCATGCCTTTATATTGAGGAAAATTGATGAGAATGTATTTATTTATGATGGTATGAGACTAAAATAGCATTTTATTCATAATTTATCAACAATCATTTTATTGTGAGTTAATAAACGATACATGAATTTACGTATACCAATTTTTGTTGTAGATTTATATATAATACACATTATATTAGGTATAAAAAGAAAAATTGAATGAAAAAAGTGAATGAAATGAATAAAAAAAGACAAATATTATTAAGTAATGATAATAAGAATATAATTGATATTACAAGAAATAGAATGAAAAGAAAATCTTTTTCCTTCACACAACCAAACAGCACCCTAATGATCCATGTGACTACTAATCATGTTTCTTTACATTGGAATTAAACTTAAATAAAGACATCATGCATTTTGAATTAGGAAAAGTGTTAGCTATAACATTAATGAAAAAGACATGGCCCTTGCATGTAATGGTAGTGTTGATTTCACCTGTAGAGCTAGCACTTTAGGTTAGGGGGCAAAAAAATTTTGTTCTTAGTAACTTTTTTATATTTTAATTTAAAAATTTATATTTTATAATATATTGTAAATAAAATATTTTCTTTTAAACTTTTGTATTAAATTAAATGAAATTAATTCATTAATAATATCCTAACTATTGCACTCTTAAATTTATAAATAAATTAAAATTAAAATTAAAAATGTATCAAGAATTACTATTTTTATAAACACCAAAAATTTCACTAACTAAACATGAAAATATATTTTTATATCTACTTGGTACTTATTTAATACATAACAAGGACAAAAAAAAAATACATCACTCAACATCATAATAATTCAATGAATATCTTAAAATACATTTTGAAGAAAAAGGAAAAAATTTATTTGATAAAATATAAAAATTTATCATTGTCAATTTGCAAAAATCTATATCTATAAAGCACAATAAATATTATTTTATTTAATAATATTTTAAAATTTTTGAAATATTTTCAGAGATGATTGTTCTAGATTTAAATAAAAACAATATGTTGATATTTGAATTTGGTTATATTCTACTCAATTATTATTGTAGAACTATTAATTATAAAAATTGTATCAAAGACTTATGTAAATTAAATATAAATAAAAAATAGAAAAATATTAAGCAATAGATAATAGTATGAAAGAGATGAAGCACTATGTAAAGTCTAACAAATTAAAGAGAATTTGAAAAAATAAAAACGAGGGAGAAATGTGAAAAGAAGGAAAAAGGTAAAACAATAAAAAATGATAAAGAAATGAATGAGAAAAAAAAATAAATGTGTGAATTTAATGGGTTCAATTTAAAATGTCAAATCATAAAAAATTATATATGTGTAGATTCAATTAATAAATCCAGTAAATTCAAAAATATAAAAAATATAAGGTTATAATATTAAAATTCAACACTATATATATATTATTGCCTTCAATTTTACTATCAATTTTTTATTGCACTATATAATATATATATATATATATATATGTTATCCTTCCATGTTTAAAATAGATGAAGATTTGATTAAAATTAGATAAAAAATTTGTTTTAATAAAATAATTAGTTGTAGACCCTTTCTGCGTGCATGTTATTCTATTTTATGTAGGTATAGATTTGAAGTATACTATACATCTTGCATTTTTTTTCAATGCAATTTTTAATATCATGTAAATTTTTTTAATAAATATTACATAAAATCTTAAATTAATATCATATCTTTTAATCTTTTTATGCAAATTTAATCTCCAATTTTTTACATTATACTATAATTAAATAATAAAATGTTGCTTAAATTATCAAAACACTTCACAATTGTAGACATCCATAATTTAAAACTTTTATATAATAACAACAATTAGATCATGTATAATTTTTTCGTTGACAAAGATAGAAAAAAAACATATTTGCTTAAAACCAAATCAAGTTTCCCTAGCATTTTTTTTTTTAAATTGTCACAGTTCAAACATAGATATTTGAAATAAATGACTTACCAAAAGTCTCCCTCTAAATTAGGTGATGGAGTTGTAAATTAAAATAGTTGCGTTGTCAAATCTAACAAAATTTTATATATTGTTCAACTAAAAAAATAATAAAATAAAATCTGCATGTCTCCGATTGAAATTATTAAAAATTCTATTGTCACTCCTTTTAATTGAAAATTTTATATTTTTGATTCTTATAATGTCATTTAATTTTAAATGTAGTTTTTATAATTTAAAAATTCGTAATTATATTTTTATAATTTATAAATTTTTTAATTCAGTTCTTATTATTAAAATTTTATCAATATTTTATTAATATAATTATATGTATTATCTTAACACTTTTAATATATATAATTTATACTAATAAAAAAATAATAACAAATAATAAATTAAAATTAACATATCTATATAAGACAAAATATTGACAACAATATAATGATAAGAATTAAATTAAAAATCATTAAATTATAAGAGTTTAGTTATGTCTTTTTAAATTATAAAAATTAAATTAAAAATTAAGTAAAATTATAGGGATAAAAATATAATTTCTTCTTTAAATAAACAAGTCAAGGACATCATGGTTAATTTAACATGAACCTTATCTCAAACGCACGGCTAGCATACCTAAGAATTTGTACAATCCTTCATGAGTTTTAAAAGCTATCATATGTATATCCTTGAGAGGGGGGCGGGTCCATTCATATTTGATGGTAGGCCGCTTGTAAGTTTAGCTTGGAAAAACATTTAGAACTATGGAGCTCATCAATAACTTGCTCAATTAGAGGTATGGGAAATTTATGTTTTATGGTTTGGGCATTTAATTTCCTATAATCAACATAGAAATGCCATGTGCTATCCTTCTTCCTCACTAGAACTATTGGAGATACAAAAGCACTTTGGCTTGGGCAAATAATCCCATTGGTTGA
The DNA here is from genome assembly GCA_026724425.1 of Erythrophleum ivorense. NCBI lineage: Eukaryota > Viridiplantae > Streptophyta > Magnoliopsida > Fabales > Fabaceae > Erythrophleum > Erythrophleum ivorense. The sequence continues at coordinate 12,451,849 of JAIUCV010000008.1, forward strand.
CATTTCTTATACTAACCCTTCCATAACATCTTTTTAAACAAGCCCATATCAATAAGGGCGTAAGCTAATAGGCTTATCCTCCTTCAAGTTGATAACTAGATCAAAGGCTTTGGAAGGGGACTAGTGCTTTGGCTCTTGAAATACATCATCAAACTCTTGCAAGCGCTTTGCTAAGGTGTCCTTTTCTGATGTTAATAAGCTACTGTCATCACCATACTGAATGCCTACCAACACTTTTTCTTCAACGTACCACAAAAGCTTGTGTGGCATACGACAGTTGTTTCTCATTGACCTTGTCATCTTGCATCACTGACACAGGCTAATCCATTCTAGGAATAGAATGCAATTTCTCATGCAATTTAAAACACAAGAATTATTGTTTAAAATCCCATAGAACCCGACCAAGTGTAAACAGCCATTGCATGCCAAATATATCATATCCACCTAATGGCATTACCAAAAAATCAGCCTAAAAATTTTCACCATTCATTTTTTCAAGGAAGTTGAATACAATTGAAGTCAACCAATAGTTGATCTCCATCAGCTATTAAGACCATTGTTGTTTGGAAGAGACAGTTTTAAGCTTCAAATTTTTTTTTTTGCCCAACTTGCATCTATGAAATTATGGCAGCTTACCATGTCTAATAGTATTGTTATAGGCTGCTTCTTAATCATTTCTTGTACTGTCATTGTAGAACAATTGTTGGAGTCCACAAAAGTCTCACCTATAGCATGCAAGGAAATAGCAGTTTCATCAGCCTCTCTCAAATCTTTATCAATCTCCATGTGATCTTCATTTTCTCCCTCATCTACCATAATCATGAAATGTTGAGAATCCTTGCACTTTTGGTTAAAAGTAAACTTCTTAAGACACCAATAATAAAAGCCTTTTTTCCTTCTTTCATCCATCTCTCTCCTTAAAAGCTGTTGGAAAGGTTTATTAGTAATCAAGGCCCTTGGTTTTGATAAAAGAGAATAGGCCAATGATTCTTTTTCTGATGTGTATGAGGTCTAGTTCCTGTAAAAAGATGGAATCATGGTACTATAAGGCTTAAATAACCAAAAGATGGTGGAGGTGGATGAATAAGGTTGAGTTTTCTTCACCGATGCTGCACCTTCATTTTGGAAGCTTGGATAGAAGCTTCTTGTAGCCTCGCTAGGTACATTGCATTAGCTAAGGATTTTGGTTTGAACATATTGACTGGTGCCTCAGTCTTGGGTTTGAGACCTCCAAGGAAGCAACTGCACTTTAGCTAACAGATTTTTAAACCTCTCCAAGTATTGGCTAACTGAGTCGTCTTGCCACAGATTCTTTAACTCAGCCATAAGATCAACCTTAAAAGTTTCTCCAAATCTCTCTCTAACTCCTTCAAAAATTCCAGTCACATACCTTTGTCAATGCCTTCCTCTTCATGAAATTTTGATGGCATTGCAAAGCATGTCCTTCCAGGTGTAGGCTAATTAAATGAATTCTTTGGTCCAGAGGGGTTTCGTCAATCTCAAAAAATTGTTTGTAGCGCAAGTACCAAGCCTTGAAGTCGGAATGGTCAAACTTTGGGAATTTGATGCGTGTAAATTTTGCCAAAAAATGATATCCTTCCGTCATCATTCCAAGATAGATAAAAACTATTCACACAACCTCCCACATGTTTGTATCACTAGTTGCACCATTTATTTTCTCTAATGAGTTTGATTGTAGTGATGTGAGCTTCTTTGCTATCTCCATCATCAGTTTCTCCATGCATGACATCGATGCATCATGCACACTTGAGAGGCACGTAGCTCGCTCACATCGTTGCACATTTGCAAGACCTCCTATTGAAGCTCTTGGATTCACTCTGATGAACACGTTTCCATGGCTAGGGATCGAAGAGCTCTAATACCAATTGGTATAGAGATGAACAAAATTGGTACTCAATCCCAAAGAACTATTATTTCAAGTTTGAAAAATCACCAATTACACTTAGCTAGTACCTGTTTATAGGTTATAGGAAGAGGCCCACTCTCTCACAGTTAGCAACAACAATAACAGAAACAAGCATGCAATAAGAGAACAAGCAAAACTAAAAACAAGTAGTTATACTTCCCTTGCCATGTAACAATTCGATTGTTTTAGACCTTTATAAAGGTTATTTGTTGTTGTTGTTGTTGTGTATTCTTGTGTCATATGTATCCTTTAGGTCGATGCTATATCCAAAATCACTTGTTGGCGATTGTGAAGTATGATAGTATCATGCATCTCTTCATATTTGGTGTTTGTATGCAAGTTTATTAGAGAAAATGTGCATTCTTGACAAGTACTTTGATAATCTTTTTTGGTGACCTATTTACAAATAATTCTTACAATTTTTGAAAATACATATAATCAAGCATTTTGGTATTGTTTTCTTGAAATGAAAAATAAGGCATTGTTTAAATGTTCTACAAATTGCTGAAAATTGTTTATAAAAAGAAAATCATTGTTTTGTAATGTATTGATGCACTGTTTCCCGAAGTTGTAAGCAAAAAAAAAAAAGTTTTGCATTTAATGTCCTTTGGCTTTTGCCTATTCTTTCCTTTCTTCTTTTTTTGGGGTGCTTATCATTAAGTAATAATACAATGGCATTGCATACTGGTAACAGCACTCTAAGTCAAACCCTTCACAAACGTTTCACTGAAAGAATTTTATGGTTTTACATTTTTCCTTCATTAGGATTGAATACTATTTATTGAATTTTAATGGTTTTGATGTTTTTATATTTTATCACAGGAACTTCAGCAGCTTTAGGAAGTCAGGACTCAGGATCAATACCAGATATCAATTCTTTGACATACTTGAAACGATGTGAGCTGAGGTCTGATTAGAATATTGCCATGTTAAGCATCATTGATAAGTTGCTTCTCCTGTATTATTTTCTTGTCTTTTACATATGCACTGTGTAAACGATTTTGAAACTATCATACTGATGCATACAAATGGAATCATACGTGATAGCCAGCCCATTTTTTAAACAAGCAATTTGGCAGACCCAATTGAGCTATACTTTACACCATAATAAAGAACAAGGACTTGGTATTAAGGTAACTGAATGTTAGTTTATGTATACTTCTAAGCAAAGCTACAGAGTAAGGATGCTTTGGGTTTTAGGCTCTCAGCATCTCAACAGAATTGTCGCATTTGGTTATATAATTGCAGTCCCCAGTTGCATTATCACCCTGAGGTAGATTTCTTGTTTCTTTCCAAAGAAAGCATGGTCAATTTTAGATATGAATAACCTTTTTATTTTCGCTATTTGAATTACAATTGTTTACTTGTCATCAATACCATCAAATATTTTTTTAATTTTTATATCATAGTATCATAGTCATGTGACAGATAGTTTTGATTTGAAAAGTTTCTTGTTCAATATGTGAATATTTATTGATATTTATCAACCGAAATTCTATAATTCTGAACTTTATTAGCAAATAACAATAGTAAATTTAAAATGCCTGATGAACAACAAATTGCATGTAATTTGGCAGCAATGACATTTAAGACAGAATTATTTCTTCGATGTTGTACATGTAAATCCAAGGTCAAGAACTTTGATTTTTTGTCGATAATTTCTTGGGGTTACAAATTCAGTTGTACAATCCAAAAATAGTGTTGTTGCAGCTCTTTTTTTGATTTTATATTCTTCTCTCTCCAGATCCCTGAGGCTTATGGGTCAAATAGGGGGTTGTAACCTTCTTTCAAATGAAGTAGGCATTTTGTTTAATTGTGAGAGGTAGTGGATTTCTCTCTCTGCAAAACATTGGTATTTTCCATCTAGAAATGGACGTTTTTGTGTATATATGTCAGTTGTTTTCAGGGACTACTCAACTATTGGCATTAACTGAAAAAGACTGAAGCAAAATGACTGCATTTGCAAGTGTTAAGAAATGGCTAAAGGAGACAGAAATCATCTTGTCCATTATGCTGGATATTAGGCAAATGTGATGTTTTCATTTGAGATTTTTTTTTTTTTGGCTACAAATAATGGCAAAAAGTTTGAATCTAATACCTCCTCTGCACTACTCAAAATTTTCACTTATAGATCACACTTAGTGACTTTTGGACCTTTTTCTACTTTGTAAAATATTACAATTTATTTTTTTGGCAAAGTTAACTTGAATGAGACCCTGATGTTTTGGCAAAGTTAACTTGAATGAGACCTTGATGTTTTGGCCTATTTTACAAAGTAGAAAAAGGTCCAAAGGTCACTAAGTGTGATCTAATAGTGAAAATTTTGAGTAGTACAGAGGAGGTATTAGATTCAAACTTTATGCCATTATTTGTAGGCAAAAAAAAATTAATTAAAGGAGAGATTTTTGTAATATATATCAAAATGTCTGAGGAGTCTAGTATAATTTTTGAAACAAGAGGGTTATCAAATATAATTTAGTCAAATTTCTATAGAAGTTTGCATAATTTACTCTTTTTATATAAAAATTTGTCAATTTCTTAACTCATGTATTTTAAAAAAGAAATAAAAATTAAACCAGCGTATTGATAAAATTTCAACGTATTTTGATTTTAAATTTTATGGATAAAAATCATGGATGACTGCAATCTTTTGAAAACACGCTGGTTTCAGTTGTTTGAAACGCGCTGTCAATTTCGACTTTCATTGCGGGTTAACCAAGTCATCCAACCCTGGGAGCAAAAAACGAAGAAAGCATATAGAGTGTCAAGTTGAATTTATTTTAAACGTTATTAGGTGAATGTTTTGCAATAATAAATAAAGAAAAATTATATTTTTGTCATATAAAGGTGCAAATTCAATTTAATTCTCCACGCACATACAGGTATTTAATTCAATCACTCATTTGTTGAAATGTTTTCAGTGTTGTTTTTTCATGCAAGCATCATTCATAACACACATATTTAATTCAATCACTCATTTATTAAAATGCTTCTCGTGGTATTTTTCCGTGCAAGCGTCATTCTTAAGTGTATATGTTGACCCCCTCCACTCCTTCCATGGTGGAATGATTAATGAAAGTTACTTTTATATATCTCAATGGTAGTGATAGAGATTATAATAAAATTATTCATAGGCCAGCACTTATTATCTTATGTTTTTGAGTTGAATTGGTCATTAACTTAGTATTAGAGCCTGTATAATCAAGTGGTCAGGAGTTTCATCCTTGGCACCCCTATTCTCTTAATTAAGATTAGGTATCGACACAAGCTTGTTGCTCACATTTCAAGCCCAAAGTGCTTTTATGTGAAGGGATGCATCAAAGATTCCAATAAAACTATCCATGGACCTCATTAGCTGAAGTTTTTTTGTTGGTAAAATTGTGCCACAAACACTTGTGAAGCCCTTCACCTTCTTTGTCTCTTCTTCCTTCATGATTTTCCTCCCATTTGCTATAATGGTTCTGATTTAATCATGGATTTTTAGTCCTCTTTCATTCCCTCTTTGTCACTGATGAGCTAGCTGGTTCATGGGTCTTTTCTTGCTGGTATCATATGAGCCAGATTTACTCTTTGGGGATTGCCTCTTAAAAATTTTGTTGTTTGAAATTTTGAAAGATGGCTTTGTCCTGATAATGTCCTTCTTTTTGGTTGATCATGTCTATCTTTTGAAATTGCAAGAAACCCTTAATCGTTGAATAATGTTGTTGGATAATCTTTTCTATTTTTTCTCATATTCCTGAAATTAGAATGTGAAATTAATGTTTTTTTTTCCTACCTATGCTGGAAGGTAGCGTTATACTATGCTGATTCTGCCAAATAAAGTTCAAGGCCTGAAAGAGCATCTGTGTTTACAAAGAAAATTGCCCATGCTGCCACCTTACCGCATAAGAAACCAACTTCTAGTGTTGAAGCTGATATTATTGACGGATCCTCAGTAAGTTCTCAGGTTACGTTGAAGCAAGAGGCATCTACTGCATCATCAAAAGGTCCTACTCTTAAAACAGGTATGTTGTTTTTCCCTCAAATCAAGCGCATTTGCAGGTGATCGAGTAAAAATTGTTGGCAAACTTCATTCTGCTATCTCATTGTTACAAAATTATCCTTCAAGGTAAGTTATATTATCAAAGAATTATATTCCTAGTTACTTTCACAGTTTATGAGCATGGGTGGTTAATGGGATTCTGTAGGGATGTATGATTTTCTTTGAAATTATCGTTGAGGGAGATATTTATGTAGACTATTCTAATATGCTTCTCAAATCAATTGTAGATGAAGAATATATAATAGAGGCTTGGTGGCAGAAGTGTTCTCCTTTGCCATAGGTTAAATGACTTTTTCGTTTGAAAATCTCAAAAATGTTCTTGGATCTATGATTTTTCGTTTTGGAGAGTAAATAAATTAATTTTATATATAGCTTAATGTGACATTATTGAACCTTGTTAGTTTTTTTTTACTTCTAATTTTGTTGGCCATGACTATCTCATGTGTCCAGTTTTGATAAAACATGAAATAATGGGAAAAAGAATAATTCAGGCTTGCATTCAGTATTGTGGTTTAGCAAGTTTCTCATTCAACTTTCCAATTTTTTGTAATTCGACAAACAATTAGGTTACACAGATTTTATAATAAATTACATAAATATTCCTTAAAATTTGTCAAAATTATATACATTTCTTATCTATTTTTAAAACATACATAAATCTCTTTAAGTTGTGTTAAAATTATGTAAACTTTATTTTTATTTTCAAAATATAAACAAGTATTCCTTAAAACATTGTAAATTATATAAATATTTCTTGAGTTTTGTTGAAATTAAATGGATATCTTTTTTTATTTTTAAAATATATACAATTTTTTTAAAAAATAAAAGAGAGATTTGTATGCTTTTAAAAAAAATTTATGTAATTTACTTTTTATTTAGTTTTCAACAAGCTTGCATATATTTTGTTGAAATTATACAAATATTTCATAAATTTTGTTGAAATTAAGCAGATATCTTTTTATTTTTAAAATATATACAAATCTCTCTTAAAAATAAAAGAGAGATTTGTATCATTTTAAAAAGTTTATAAAAAGTTTGTTAATTTACTCTTTATTTAGCTTCAAAAACAAGTTTGTATATATCTTAAAAATAAAGAAAAAATATACGTGATTTTAAGAAAATTTTAAGGAGGTATGTAGTCTATTCTAGATTTTACTGCTAAAAATTTCATTTGTCTAGTTAATTGTACTCCATGTCATATAAACCCATGATATACCGTGGAATATGACTTGGTGATTTACAAAGTAATGAAATGAAATTGTTGCCACCCAAGACTGTGCATAGAGTTTATGAAAATTTATAAAAAGTATTTTAAGTGAAGAAATCTATTTAAGTTAAAGGTTTGGTTAGAAGACAAAAGTAATTTTATATCTTATATGTGTTATGAATGTAATATAATTTATACTTTTCATCGCACTAAATGGATTAATTCTAATTTTATAATTCATGTTTCTCATACCATTTAGGGTAATCTAAACGATAGGAAACCGATTAAAAGTGAATGTAGCATCTATTTCTAAAAGTGAATGTCATCACATGTGGAAATTGTCGGAACATATAGACAATTTTAAAAATTAATTTTGTTTTAGGTTTTAAATGAACCTTTATATTCCAAGTATTTTAAAAAAAATTAATTTATGTTTAAAGACTCATGTCATTGGATTTTTCTTTTAATTGTTCTAAAACATCTTTTAATTTTTTGGAAAATTCTGTTATCATTAGAAATGATACTTTGAATAATGGTTTGTTCAAATTTTACTTGGAAAAGAATGTTTCCTACAATCTAACCGTTGTGCATAATAATGCTAGTATTAAACCTTATGTTATAGATAAGAAATCTTTTATGTAAGGATACTGTAGATTGGGACCCAACTCCATCAATAAGATCAAGTGGTTAGTAAAAAATGGAGCTATTGAAACTCTTGATTTTATGAATTTTGATTTGCGTGTGAATTCCATAAAGGGTAAGCAAACTAATATAATAAATAAGAGTACAAAAGGATTACTAATCTATTAGAAATTATTCACACCAATATTTGTTGTTTTAATATGACTTGACTTGTCATAAATATTTTATTACCTTTATAAATATTCACAATATATTTTATCTTTATCTACTGAATAATAAGATTGAAGCAATAGATATTTTTAGACTTTATAAAACTAATGATAAAGAAATAATGTAGAAAACAAATTAAAATCGTAAAGTTAAGTTCAGATGATAAACATTACGGTAAGTACATTAAGTTTTGACAAATTGGTTTATTTGTAAAATTATTCAAGAGTATTGTATTATGATTCAACATACCTTGCCTAACCCAAAAACAAAAATAGTGTAGCCAAAATACATTTAAAAAAAATACAAAACAAAACATTAATGGACATCATAAGGAATATGTTCAATGATTCCAAACTTTTTTTTCCTTGTAGAGAGAGGCCTTTAAAATAACAATATATATATATCAAATAAAATTCCAACTAAAGCTATTTCTAAAACATTAGTTGAATTGTGGAAAGGTTAAAAATCTAGTTTAAGACATGGACACATATAAAATTATCCAATGGAAATAAGAATTTTTAATCCCTATGAAAAAAAGTTATATCCTAAAATGTTAGTGCATACTTTTATTGGATATGTTGAGAAACCTCAATAATATAAATTTTATTGTTTACTAAAATGCTCTGCATGTGTTGCATAAATTTTACTCCATCATTTTCTATTTGGGCACTTCATAAAATATTTGTAAAATTACAAAATTTTATGCCAAACTTTATATTTTATGAAAAAGAAAAAGCATATTAATCTAAACAATGGAAGTGTGTTTGTGTGTATACTAACTAAAATTCCTATCTAGCATTACAACTCTTTTAACAAATGCAAATGAAAAGATTTGTTAACCCATTTCTCTAATATACCCCCACCAAACTTTCAAAAGCTTTTTCACTTTACTTCAAAGCCCAAACCTACAAAGAACATTAATTATAAAATCTTATATGACTTTGTCTATCATACATGGACATTTAATACTTGCAAAAATAGGCTAATGACAATTTGTTTAACGAGTAATATGTTAAAATTCTTATATGTAAAAATCATCTTATAACCAACAAACTGATCAAAATAAATAACACCACTAAACATTTAGCCATATTTTGTAAAAGTGTGCTTCTTGCATTATCAATGTAATATGCAAATTATATATGATTAATACAATTTAAAAAAATTGAGATGAAGTAAAGTAACACAAATTAGAGTGAAAAGAAACCCTTAAAACAATGCAAACATAAAATAAATAAATATAATAGCAAGCTCTCCCTTTGCAAACAAATGCTGTGTTTGGAAACGCATTTGGAAACCCCTAAACCACATTTCACAAGAAACAATAAAATGGAGCTTTTTATGTAAACGTGGGTTTTGAACGTGATTCTAAACAGGTACAAAGTTAATGAAATAGTAGATCATATTTATGATGACAATCCCATCCTTCTTTATTTCTTGCCATGCACAACTCCCTTTTTTTTCACCATCATCATCAGGCTATGGTAATCTTAAACTTCTAACTTTGTGCATTTATTTGTCTAGCAAAATTTTAGGACAACAAAAAGAGAAGCAATTGTACAGTGTCATAGAAATAAATTATGATCCTAGGTAAAATCATTTATGAACATTTGAAAAAAAAAGCATCAAATTCAAAACTCCATGCATGCACATGTAAAATTTTGAAAGATGTGTGTGTGTGTGTGTGTGTATGTATGTGTGTGTGTGTGTTTTGTGTTTCATGCTTCCTACCTTACATTTTAACGTCTTAAATTTTGATTTTTTTTACAATCATGTTTAATTGAAAAATATTTTAATTATGATGCATTCCTTGATTTGCAAGCTTTTAATATATATTAGAAAGTTTTACACATTTTCTATGTCGATTACTAGTGAAAAATGTTTGCATATGAATTACATTAGTATAATTTCATAAATAATAGTAATATTTTATGGGAGGGATTGGTTATAAAACACTAATTGCTAATAATAGTTTTGTTAGTCTTTAACGTGCCTTGATTAATACTTTAGCTAGCAGCGAGTGTAAGAAATGCTAGTCTTGTGTGACATCCAATAGGTGTGGAACAAAGAGATTTGATTTACGTGATCAAAGGACTCGTGATTATTTAGTTATTTATTCATATAGGTTGTGTTCCTATAACAATTGGTTACTTACTCACGTGGCTTGAATGTTCATGATAATTATTCCATTCTAAAGAATTCCTTCTAATTGGAAGGTTTTTTATTAAAAAAAAATAATCATATTTTCAAGATCAAATTGTTAAGATTCATTTTTATGCATTCTAAAATAGGATTTCAAACCTTTATAAGTATTTCATATGATGCTTCATTTATTTACTTGTCTATTTAATTATTCACTCATTTTAAGTATTTATGCATTCACTTATTTTATTCATTTAACTGTGAGATATTATTCACTTAGTAAATATTTAAACTTTCAAATAGTAGAACAAATCCAAATTCTACTCTAATAATTTAGTGAGAATTAGTTCACATGGATGATGTTTACTTTGTTAATTTTGTATAAATTGATTTTGGCAATTTAGTTATAGCTCTACAAAACTCATAGATAAAAATGTCCCACCTTTTGTGTTGAATGCATAGTAGATAAAAATTGAGAGCAAAACTTTCTTGATTTATCTTTGATTGTTGTAAAATCTTTGGGATATCTTATTTTAGAGAACATTTTGTCAAAATTTCTACAAACAAACAAGAATAATGTTTATCATATGATCAAAGGTTTTAAATTAATGAATTTGCATTCTAAATAAGATGTTCTTAAATCTTTTTTTTTTTTTCCTTATCAATTTTGGTATCATGAGAAAGTAAATCTCAATTTGTCCCATGTAGCATATGGATAGGAGATTTATCTTATACTCATATAGGTCGCATCTTTAGATATAGGATGTGAGATAAGTAAAATTAATCTAACAAAAATATTATTTAAGATATAGTTTTAATGTTCATATACTAATTTTTATTAAAATTACATAAAAAATATCAAATTTTTAGTAAAAAATACAACAAAAGGTTGGATAATAACACAATGAATCACTTGATATTTTTTGAATCTCATGAAACAAACTGATAAAATTATAAGAATCTAGATTAAAACTCAAGTTTATGTAGGGCAATTTTTTCATTATAAAAAGGATAAGAATTGGCACCTACAAGGAAAAGACACACACGATTCAGTTTCACACCTTTATAACGAGAAAATTTGATAAGAATGCATTTTATTTACGATGATATGAGACTAAAATAGCATTTTATCTTAATTCATCAACAACCATTTTATTGTAAATTAATAAATGATTCATGAATTTGCATAATATGTCTATATATGATATACATCATGTTAGATATAAAAAGGAAAATAGAACTAAAAAAATGAATGAAGTAGATGAAAAATGACTTTTTATACTTTTATTTTTAAAAAAAAATAATGAAAAATAAATGCTATTGAATAATGATAATAAAAATATAATAGATATTGCAACAAACAAAATAAAAAGAAAATCCTTTTCTTTCATGCAACCAAACGGCACCCTCATGATTAATGTGATTGCTAATCATGTTACTTTTAACTGGAATTAAATTTAAAGTAAGACATCATGCATTTTGAATTGGAAAAAATGTTAGCTATAACATTAATTAAAAAGAAATGGCCCTTAAATGGCAATGCTGATTTCATTGGTTGAGCCGGCACTTTGGATTAGAGGGCAACAAATTTTTAATCTCAGTAGTTTTTTTATATTTTATTTTAAAAACTTATAGTTTTATAATATATTATTTAAATAAAATGTTTTCTTTTGAACTTTTAAATTAAATGAAATTATTTTTTTAACAATATCTTGATTATTCCTCTCCTAAATTTATAAACAAATTGAAATTTAAATGAAAGATGTATCAAGAATTATTATTCTTGTTAATATCAACAATTTCACTAACTACACGTAAGAGTATATTTTTATATCTACTCAATATTTATGTAATGCATAATAAGGATACACAAAAGAATACATCATTACTTAACATTATAATAATTCAATAAACATCTTAGAAAAACAATTTGAAAAAAAAAAGTTTATCTGATGAAGCATACAAATTTATCATTATCAATGTACAAAAATCTCTATCTATAAAGCACAACAAATATTATTTTATCCAATAACATTTTAAAAAAGTTTTGAAATATTTTTAGAGATAATTGTTTTAGGTTTAACAAAAAGAATATTATTATTATTTAAATTTGTTTATATTCTACTCAATTATTATTGTACAACTACTAATTACAAAAATATATTAAAAACTTACACAAGTTAAATGTAAATTAAAAAATAGAAGAAATATTGAATGGCAGACAATAACAAGGAAGAAAAGATATATTGTGTAAAGTTTAAAAAGCTAGGGATAATTAAAAAAAAAAAAAAGAAGGAAAAATGAGAGAGGAACGAGAAAAAAAAAAAGAGAGAAAGATAAGGGAAAAAAAATGAAACAGAAATGAAGGACAAAAAACAAGAAACAAATGTGTGAATAAAGTGGATTCAAATTAAAATGTAAAATTATAAAAAAAAAATATTTATGAATTTAGTAAGTTTAATAGATTTAATGACTTCAAAATTTTAAAAAATATAAAATTATAGTATTAAAATTCAATACTATATATATATATATATATTACAAAATTGTACCCCTCACGTAATCAAACTTTGTCAGGTTGATTGCCTTCGAATTTACTATTAAATTTTTGTTGTACTATATATATATCACTTAAAATTGTTTTTGTATATATATTAATCCAAGATTGTACATAATATTCATAAAAGGATTTACATGATATTAAAATTTTCAATTAAAAAATGTAACATATATATTATACTTCAAATCTATACCTACATAAAACAGAATCACTTTGTGTTAGGAAATGGTCTACAACTAATTATTTTATTAAAAAAAATTCTTATCTAATTTTAGTCAAATCTTCTTCTATTTTGAACATGGAAGGATGACTTATATTCTGCATATCTTTTAATCTTTTTTACGCAAATTTAATCTCCACTCTTTGACATTATAGTATAATTAAATAAAAAAATGTTGCTCAAATTATCAAAAGATTTCACACTTGTAGATATCAATAAAATTTTAATACTTTTATATAATAACAACGATAGGATCATGAATAATTTTTTCGTTCACAAAGATAAGAGAAAAAAAAAGCATTTGCTTGAAACTAAATTAGGTTTCTCATAACTATTTTTTTTGGGGAGAAATTGTCTTAATTCAAATATAAATATTTAAAATAAATGACTTACTGAAAATTCCCTTCTAAATTAGGTGATGGGGTCATAAATTAAAATAACTATATTGTGGAATCTAACAAAATTCTATATATTTTTCAACAAAAAAAAAAGGAAATCTTCAATTAAAATTATTTGAGATTCTATTCTCACTTCTTTTTTAAGAAAATTATATTTTTCATTATTATAGTTTCATTCAATTTTAAATTTAATTTCTATAATTTAAAATTTTGTAATTAGGTACTTATAATTTACAAATTTTTTAATTCAATTTTTATTAATACTTTATTAAATTTTTTTAATGTAATTATTTATATATTGTCTTAATACTTTTAATATATATAATTTATAATAATAAAAGAGATAAAAATAAATAATAATTAAAATTAATTTATATATAAGACAAAGTATTGACAAAAATATGATGATAAAAATTAAATTAAAAATTATTTAAATTATAAGGACATTATTGTTATTAATAATTAGAAAGACTAAATTAAAAATATAATTTCCTTTGTTTTTAAAACAAGCCAACGGCCATATGTTAACCTAACGCAAAAATTTTCTCAATAGCACGCTTAGCATATCCTCCTGCAAGACACTCAGCCCTCCCACATCCTAGCGGTCTCTCCCCCCTTCTTCCGATCAAACCTCTGCTGCTAAGTATTGTGGCGCTGCTTATTTGGTTGGTTGACATTCCCTTCCATTCCATTCCATAGGCTAATCTTCTTGCGTTCCCCGTTTGGTGAAGAAGCATTGAAGCATCAGAGAGATATTCTTGTTCAAATCTGAAGCCAAAATGCTGTTATCTACGGCTACAAGGTACGCCTTCCAGAGATTTCCTCTCTTTCTTACATCTTCTCCGTCTGCCTCTCTTCTTCCTGTCCCTCTTGCCCTCCGTCTTAAGTTCCGTGTTCATTCCCAGCCCCAATATCCGACAAACATCCGCGACACCGTCGCCTTATTCAATGGCATGCTTCATATGAATCCCCCACCCTCCATAGTCGAAATTAATAAGATTTTAGGTTCAATTGCGAGGATGAAACATTATCCCACAGCTATCTCACTTTTTGTGCAAGCGGAATTCAAGGGATTCGCGCCAAGTTTATTTACTCTGAACATCTTGATCAATTGTTACTGCCATGTGGGTCAAATGGATTCTGCTTTCTCTATATTGGGGAAGATTTTCAAGCGGGGTTATCAACCGGATACGATAACTCTGAACACATTAATGAAGGGACTCTGTACCAATAACAAGGTTGGGAAAGCCCTAGACTTTTATGATGATGTAATGTCAAAAGGATTTCAGTTAAACGAATTTAGTTATGGTACCTTAATCAATGGGCTATGTAAAATAGGGAAAACAAAGTCTGCCATTAAATTGCTCCATAAGATGGAGAAACAGCCGGTTAAGCCAGATGTAGTTATGTACAACACAATCATTGACAGTTGTTGTAAAGATGGAATCATAATCAAGGCACGTCATTTGTATTCTGAAATGATTGATCGAGGAATTTCCCCTGATATTATCACTTATAACTCTCTAATCCATGGATGCTGCAGCATGGGTCAATGGCAAGAAGCTACTCGATTGCTGAATGAAATGGCATTGAATAGCATCAACCTAGATGGTTATACTTTTCGTATACTAGTTGATGCATTTGGTAAAAAAGGAAGGATGACGGAAGCTGAAGCTGTGTTTGCTAAGATGATGAAACATGGTCAGAAACCTAATGTTATTTCATGCAATGCTTTAATGAATGGGTACTGTTTAAGCAATACTGTCATTGAGTCAAAGGAAGTATTTAATAGGATGATTAAAAGTGGTTTGGCACCTGATGTCTTCAGTTATAATATCATGATTAAGGGGTGCCTTAAAATTAAAATGGTGGATGAAGCCATGGATCTCTTTAAGGAAATGCGCATAAAAAAATTGGTTCCAGATGCTGTGACTTACAATTCTCTTATTGATGGCTTGTGCAAATTAGGTAGAATCTCATATGTGCAAGATCTTGTTTATGAGATGCATGATAGCGGTCATCCCCCAGATATTATCACTTACAGCATCTTGTTAGATGCATTTTGCAAAAGCCGGCATCTTGACAAGGCAATTATATTATTTAAGAAAATTGTCAACCGTGGAATTCGGCCTAATGCATACACCTACAATATACTTATCAATGGCTTGTGCAAAGACGGTAGAGTAAATATTGCACTAGAGATTTTTCAGTTCCTGTTGACCATGGACTGTTGTACCAGTGTCTGGACGTATAATATTATGATCCGAGGATTGTGTAAAGAAGGCTTGTTTGATGAAGCAATGGCCTTTCTTAGCAAAATGGAAGAGAATGGCTGCCTTCCTGATTTTGTAACTTTTGAAACAATCATTCTAGCTCTTTTGGGAAAAAATGAGAAAGATAAGGCAGAGAAGCTTCTTCATGAAATGATAGCTAGAGGTCTGCTAAAAAAATAAAACAAGGTGAGATGCTATAGTTCTAATTCAGTGACATAAATTTATTTTGACCTTGCATTAGCAATTGCTTGTATCTTTTGTGTCAGGGAAGTTTGGATTAGAGCATTTATGTATACTTCTAAGCAAAGTTACAGAGTAAGGATGCTTTGGGTTTCAGGTTCTGAGCAGCTCAGCAGAATAGTAGCGTTTGGTTATATAATTGCAGTCCCTAATTCCATTATCAACCTGAGGTAGATTTCTTGTTTCTTTCCATAGAAAGCATAGTCAATTTTAGATTTGAACAACCTTTTTATTTTCGCTATTTGAAGAACAATTGTTCCCTTGTCATCAAATATTTTTTAGTTTTTATATCATAGTATCATAGTCATGTGACAGATAATTTCGATTTGAATAGTTTCTTATTCAATATGTGAATATTTATTGATGTTTATTGACCAAAATTCTATAATTCTGAACTTTATTAGCAAATAACAATAGTAAAATTAAAATGCCTGATGAACAACAAATTGCATTTAATTTGGCAGCAATGACATTTACGACTGAACTATTTCTTCATTGTTGTTCATGTAAATCTGGAGTCAAGAACTTTGATTTTTTGTTAATAATTTTCTTGGGGTTACAAATTCAGTTGTACCATCCAAAAATAGTGTTGTTGTAGCTCTTTTTTTTTTGCGATTTTATATTCTTGTCTCTCCGGACCCCTGAGGCTCATGGGCCATATAGCAGGTTGTGACCTTCTTTCAAATGAAGTAGGCATTTTGTTTCATTGTGAGAGGTAGTGGATTTCTCTCTGTGCAGAACATTGGTATTTTCCATTCAGAAATGGACGTTGTTGTGTATACATGTCAGGTGTTTGCATGGACTACACAACTATTGGCATTAACTGAAAAAGACTGAAGCAACATGACTGCATTTGCAAGTGTTAAGAAATAACTAAAGGAGACAGAATTCATCTTGTTCAATATGCTGTATATAAGGCAAATGTGACGTTTTCATTTGAGATTGTTTTTTTGGGCTACAAATAATTGCAAAAAGTTTGAATCTAATACCTCCTCTAAACTACAAATTTTTCACTATTAGATCACACTTAGTGACTTTTGGATCTTTTTCTACTTGGTAGAAGATGCTAAAAAATTAGTCTCATTCTCTGGACAGTTAGCTTCTTTGACAAAAAAATAAAGTGGAAAGGAGGTTTTTGTAAGATATATATCAGAATGTCAGAGGAGTTGAATATAATTTTTGAAACAAGGTGGTATCAAATATAATTTAGTTAAAATTTTGTAGAGGTTTGCATAATTTACTCTTTTTATATAAAAAATTGTCAATTTCTTCACTTATGTATTTTAAAAATAAATAAAAATTAAACCAGCATATTGATAAATAATCAGGCTATATAGATAGACATAAGAAAATTTTAAAGTGTTTTGATTTTAAAATTTTGTGGAGAAAAATCGTGGATGACTTTAATTTTTTAAAAACACTTACTGGCTTTGGTTGTTTAAAACGCATTGTCAATTTCAACTTTCATTTTGGGTGAACCAAGTCATCTAATCCTGGGACTAAAATACCAAAAAGCATATAGTGTCAGGTAGAATTTATTTTAAATGTTGTGAGGTGAATGTTTAGCAATAATAAATAAAGAAAAATTGCATTTTTGTCGTATAAAGGTGCAAATTCAATTTAATTCTCTACGCGCGCGCACATATTTAATTCAATCACTCATTTATCAAAATGTTTTCAGTGCTATTTTTTCATGCAAGCATCATTCATAAGACACACATATTTAATTCAATCACTCATTTATTACAATGTTTTCAGTGCTACTTTTTCATGGAAGCATCATTTTTGACATACATATATTTAATTCAATCACTCATTTATTAAAATGCTCCTTGTGCTGTTTTTTTGTGCAAGCGTCATTATTAAGTGCACATATTGACCCCTCTACTCCTTCCAAGGTGGAGTGAAAGTTACTTTTATATGGATGAATCGTAGTGATAGAGATTATAATAAAATTATTCGTGGGCCAGCACTTATTATCTAATGTTTCTGAGTTGAATTGATCATTAACTTGGTATTGGAGCCTATATAATCAAGTGGTCGGGAGTTTCATCCTTGGCACCCCTATTCTCTTCATTAAGATTGGGCATCCACACAAGCTTGTTGTTCACATTTTAAGCCCAAAGTGCTTTTATTTGAAGGGATGTATTAAAGATTATAATAAATTTGTCCATGGACCTCGTTAGCTGAAGTCTTTGAGTTGGTGAAATTGTGCCAGAAACACTTGTGAATCCCCTCATGTCTGACCCAATGCCACCAGATCCATTGACGTCCATCACACCCTGCGGCTCTATCAACCACCGTCCCCTGTCACATCGTCTTCTTCAGCCAGCTGGTGTCGAAGTTTGAGACCCAGCATCATCACACATTGCTGGTTGGGCCAAGAAAGCTCCATGTCGTGGAGGTGAGTTCTGTTTTTGACTTCTTGGACTTCCCTTCTTTGTCTCTTCTTCCTTTATGATTTTCCTCTTATTCCTATAATGGTTCTGATTTCATCATGGATTTTTAGTACCCTTTCATTCCCTCTTTGTCACGGGTGAGCTAACTGGTTCGTGGGTCTTTTCTTGCTGGTATCATATGAATTGCCTTTTTAAACATGTTGTGGTTTGAAATTTTGAAAGATGGCTTTAGCCTGATGATGTCCTTCTTTTTGCTTGATGATGTCTATCTTTTGAAATTGCAAGAAACCCTGAATTGTTGAACAATGTTGTTGGATAATCTTTTCTATTTTTTCTCATATTCCTGAAATTAGAATGTGAAATTATTATTATTTTTTTATGGGTTTCCTACCTACGTTGGAAGGTAGCATTATGCTATGCTGATTCTGCTAAAGAAAGTTCACGGCCTGAAAGAGCATGTGTGTCTACAAAGCGAAGTGCCCATGCTGCCACATTACAGCATAAGAAACCAACTTCTAGTGTTGATGCTGATATTATTGACAGATCCTCATTAAGTTCTCAGGTTATGCAGAAGCAAGAGGCATCTACTGCATCATCAAAAGGTCCTACTCTTAAAACAAGTATGCTGTTTTTCCCCCAAATCAAGCGCCAATCTGCAAGTTTACTACTTATTGTCTTCTTCTCTTACTTATGCTAGGTGGCAATATGAAATTCTAATGAGATGATGGTTACATAATTTGCAGGTGATCGAGTAAGAATTGTTGGCAACCTTCCTTCTGCTATCTCATTATTACAAAATTATCCTTCTTGGTAAGTTATGCTATCAAGGAATTATATTCTTAATTATTTTCACAGTTTATGAGCTTGGGTAGTTAATGACATTCAGTAGGGATGTATGATTTTGTTTGAAATCATTGTTGAGGAAGATATGTGTGTAAACTATTGTAATATGCCTCTCAAAAGAATTGTAGATGAAGAATAATAGATGCTTGGTGGCAGAAGTGTTCTCCTTTGCCATAGGTTAAATGACTTTTTCTTTTGAACATCTCAGTAATGTTCTTGGAGCTATGATTTGTAGTTTTGGAGAGTAAATAAATTGATTTTGTATATAGCTTAAGGTGAAATTATTAAACCTTGTTAGGTTGTGTATTCTTAATTTTGTGTGTCATATCTTTGTTTTTTCTTTGTGCTTGTGGGAAGCCTCAAAGTTTTGTTTTGATTGTTTTGAAATTAGAATGTGAAACTAATGAATTACCCCCCCCCCCTTCTCTTTTTTCTGTTTTGCCTATGTTGGAAGGTAGCATTATATTATGCTGCAGGTGGATCAGGCAGATATGATTGGAAAGGTTGGGAGCGTTTTGGGTCAGGAGAATGTGAATGTTAGCTTCATAAGTGTTGAAAGGATTGCTCCACGCAAGCAAGCCGTAATGGCAATTGGGGTGGATGATCAACCTGCCAAAGAGACTTTGAAGAAGATTGGAGATATTCCTGCTATTGAAGTGTTTGTTTTCCTGAAGTTGTAACCTGAAATAGTTGTTTCTGCTTTAGTTTGTTTTTACTTCTAATTTTGTTGGCCATGACTATCTCATGTGTCCAGTCTTGATAAAGCATGAAATGATGGGGAAAAGAATAATTCAGCCTTGCATTGGGTATTGTGGTTTAGCAAGTTTCTCATTCAACTTTCCAATTTTTTGTAATTCGATAGACAATTAGGATACATAGATTTTAAAATAAATTACATGGGTATTTTTTCAGTTTTGCTAAAATTATACAAATATTTCTTTTATTTTCAAAACATACACAAATCTCTTTTAAGTTTGTTACATAAGTATCCTTTTTCATTTTCAAAATATAAACAAGCAATCCTTAAAACAAAGTAAATTACAGAAACATTTTTTAAGTTTTGCTAAAATTAAATTGATATAATTTATTTTTAAAATATATATAAACTTCTCTTGCAAATAGAAAGGATATCTATATAATTATATAAAAATTTAAGAGAAATTTATATAATTTACTTTTTGTTTTGTTTCAGAAAAAGTTTGTATTTATTTTAAAAATAAAGAGGAAGTATATATAATTTTAGTAAAATTCAAAAGAAATCTGTAATTTATTCTAGATTTTATTGTTGAAAATTACCTTTGTCTAGTTAATTGTACTCCATGAATTCACATTAATCCATGATATGCTGTGGAATGTGATCTGGTGATTTGCTAAGTAATGGAATGCTGTTGGTGCCACGCGAGACTCTGAAAGGAGTTTATGAAAATTTATAAAAAGGGTTTCAAGTGAAGAAATCTATTTGTAAATGTTGTTTTTTAAACATGCAGCTGTGGTCATTTGATTTAGAAAAAGGGTTATAATAAATATATTTTGGAGGAAAAAGAAATATGAATGTCTCCATTAATATAAATTTGGCTAAAAGGATAAAAAGAATATTTTAATAATTGTTTTTGTTATTGGTAATTCAAATAACATTTTTTTAAAATTAAAAAATGAATAATTCATTTTTTATTATTGTGTAATTCAAAAAAATTGAATTTTAAAATAAAAATTAATATTTTATTATTATTATTATTTGAATATAGTTAAAAATATTTTTTATAAATTAAAAATAATTATTTTAATATTTTTTATACTAAGGTGAAATGATCAGTTAATAAACTTTTTACCATATGGATTCAAAAGGAGCGAAGGTTGATTCAGGAAATAGGTATGTTGGTCAATGATAATAAGCAAGCCTTTAATAAGAAAGGGAGAGGAAAGTCAAATACATTTTGCAAGTTGAATAAACTTACCAAAGATGAAAAGAGAGAGGAATTCAGGTGTTTCTTCATAATAAGAAAAAGAACTCACGAGAAAGGGTTGTCTCAAGAGAAAGGCTTGGTTAGAAAAAGAATAATTTTATATCTTATGTGTTATGATTCTATTGCAGTTTATGCTCTTCATGACACTATATGAATTAATTCTAATTCTATAATTTATATTTCTAATACCATGTAGGATAACTAAATCAAAGAAAACCAATTAAAAGTGAATGTAGCATCTATTTCAAAAATCGGCTGCTGTTCACATGTGGAAATTGTTGGAACATATAGGCAAAGTTATAAAAATTGATTTTGTTTTAGGTTTTGAATGAACCTTTATATTCCAAGTATTTTTTACAAATCTAATTTCTGTTTCAAGGCTTATATTGTTGGATTTTTCTTTTAATTTTTCTAAAACATCTTTTAATCTTTTGAAAAACTCTATTATTGTTAGAAATGATACTTTGGATAATGGTTTGTTCAAATTTTATTGGACAAGAATGTTTCCTACAATCTAAGGATTGTGGATGATAATGGTAGTATTAATTGTAATATTATAGATGAGAAATCTTGTATGTTAAGATAGTAGAGATTGGGACACAAATCCATTGATAAAATCAAATAGCCAATAAAAAATAGAGTTCTAGAGACTCTTAATTTTATGGATTTTGATTTGTGTGTGAATTGTAAAAAAGGTAAGCAAACTAATAAAACAAATAAGGGTGCAAAAAGATTAGGAACCTATTAGAAATTATTTACACCAATGTTTGTTGTTTAAATATGAATAATTGTCATAAATATTTTATTACCTTTATAAATATTAGCGATATGTTTTATCTCTATATACTAAATAATAAGATTAAAGTATTAGGTATTTTTAAAATTTATAAACCAGATGTAAAGAAATAATGTGGAAAACAAATTAAAATCATAAAATTAGACTGAGATAGTAAATATAATGGTAAGTACACTAAGTTTGAATAGATTTATTCATTTGTAAAATTTATTCAAGAGCAATGTATTGTGGCTCAATATGCCTTGCCTATCTTACAAACCAAAGTAGTGTAGTAGAGAGAAGAGACAAAGCATTAATAGACATGACAAAAAGTATACTTAGCAATTTTAAACTTTTTTTTTCCTTTGGAGTGAGGCTTTTAAATCACAAGTGTATATATCAAATGAAATTCCAAAGATTCAAGGGTACAAGAAGAGGGACACCATTTGTTGCTTAAATTGCAATAAAAAATGCTATTCGGATAGTTGTAGATCAAGGTATGCAACAAGCAAAAGTTACGATAAAAGGTCCCAGTCTCAAAAGAGATGTAGCATTAAGAGTTATTTGTAGAAGTGGTATACTATTAAGTTTTATACGAGATGTAACCCAAACACTAGTTGAATTGTGGAAAGGTTAAAAATCTTGTTTAAGACATAGACACGTACGAAGTTGTCCAATTAAAATTAAGATTTATAATTCATATGAGAAGAAGTTATTTCATAGTGTTAATGCATACTTTATTGGATATATTGAGAAATCCAAAAAATACAGATTTTATTGTTTACTAGAATGCCACACCTATGTTGCATAAATTTTACTCCATCTCTTTTTATTTGGGCACTTTATAAAATATTTGTAAAATCATAAAGCTTTCGCCAAACTTAAATTTTTATGAAAAAAAAGCATATTAATCTAAAATGATGAAAGTGTATATGTATATAAACTAACAAAAATTCCTATTACAAAAGTTAGTATTACAACTCTTCTAACAAATACAAATAAATAGATTAGTTAACCTAATGTGCTCCCACCAAACTTCCAAAAGCTTTTTCCATCTACTTCAAAGCCCAGACCAATAAAGAACATATACTATAAATTCTTACATGATTTTGTTTATTACATATAGACATTTAATGCTTGCAAAAATAGGCTAATGAGAATTTGTCTAACAAGAAATATGTTAAATTTCTTATATGCAAAAATCATCTTATGACTAACAAACCAATCAAAGCAAATAACACAACCAAACATTTAGCCATATGTTGTAAAAATCTACTACTTGCATTATCAGTGTAACATGCAAAATATATGATCAATACATTTTTACAAAATTTGAGATTAAATATTGTAACACAAATTAGAGTGAAAATAAACATTAAAACAATACAAATATAAAAGAAATAAATATAATAGCAAGCTCTCCCTTTGCAAACAAAATTAATGGAATAGTAGATCATATTTACGATGACAAACTTATGCCTTATTTATTTCTTCCCATGCAGAACTCTACCACTTTTCACCTTCATAATTAGGCCATGGTAACCTTAAACTTCCTATTTTGTGCTTAAGTTCATCTGTTTAGCAAAATTTTAGGAAAACAAAAAGAGAAGCAAATGTACAGTGTCAACATAATAGAAATAAACTATGACCTTAGGCAAAATCATCTATGACCATTTGAAAACAAGAAAACAAATCCTTCAAATTCAAAACTCCATCCATGCACATGGTAGATTTTAAAAGATATATATATATATATATATATATATATATATATATATATATATAGCATAGACAGAGTTGCTTGTAATGCATTCAAACTATGTATTCAATGGTAGGGTTAATACCTTAGGTTAAGGTGGTCCCTTTTGCAAATATACTTTTCAAATCATATTTTAGTCATTATGATAATATGTTGAAATTTTAATTTATTTTTTTAGATCTAATGGTAAATTCTTTTTAAATTAATTTTGATTTGTTATTGTTGAAAATAAGATTCATGAGC
This sequence comes from Erythrophleum ivorense, assembly GCA_026724425.1. Lineage (NCBI taxonomy): Eukaryota > Viridiplantae > Streptophyta > Magnoliopsida > Fabales > Fabaceae > Erythrophleum > Erythrophleum ivorense. The sequence goes on from JAIUCV010000008.1 coordinate 12,475,693, forward strand.
TTTACATTAAGATTGTTTCTTTCATGACAATTTTTTCTCTAAAAATTTTTCTATTTCCCATTTAAAATATAAAAAATTTGCAAACATATTTGTCATAAATTATATTTTAATATAACAAGGACAACAATTAAAAATAACTAAGAATATCACAAATTTACAATTAGATATTAAACAAATGTAACATAAAGAATGAATTAAAATTTACAGCATTAATATTTAATGGTGTAACTTTACAAAGTGAATTAAATGGAAAAGAAAATCTTAATAATTTGATAAATATGTGTAACAGAAAATCTTAATAATTTGATAAATATGTGTAGTGTCCAATGGGGATATGGAAGAAAGAGGTAGTTACTTGTGAGAGTAAAGAATAATATTTAGGGGAGAGAGGAATAATAATATAGATTTTTTATTGGGGTCATGGTTGTGTTGCTCTCTAGTGAACAGCAAGAGGAATTCAAACTACTAATTTATATTAACATTAATAATTGAAGTATCAACAAATAAATTTCTTGTATCGCAAATGATTATCTAAACAACAGCAATAAATAAATAAATAAAACATTGCTACTTGCGCACTAAAAATTCTCATTGCCTTTTTCTCTTTCAGCATTTTGTTAAATTTGTCAAAATTTTCCCATTTCCACTTAACCACTTTGATATTAGGCTTAAACCCTTCATCCAACATCAAATTCCAAACCTTTGAAACTTCAATGAAATTATCCCCATCATAATACCAAACTTGATTTTTCTAGTACTCCAGGAGAATAGTTGAGAAATTGTCCAGATCTAGACCATTTGTATATAACTTGGATGATTTAGAATTCAATTTTCTTTTAAAAAATTCTCAATCATCATTTTTTAAGTTAACAGTTAAAGGATTATTTCCTTTTTACGTTTTGCTTGCTTCAAATTAAAATATATCAAAATTAAAATAATTAAAATCTAAACTATCCAAATTAAGAGCAACATCAATCCCCATTCTCTCCGTACCTCCAGATCATTTTGTCTTCTTAACCTAGCCATAAGGGTTTTCAACATAAAAGTTGCGATCACTTGACCCAGAAAGCTTTCCCCTAGCTTGCTTCGACCTGACTTAACCTAAGGTGGCTAGATTTCCATTGCTCCCATTCACCCCCAAAAAATTTTTTTTTTGTTTTTCTCTTGTAGTTTCATATATGCTTATTTCTACGGGTAGGTTAGTGGTATGTAATTCGAAAAATGCACTAACTCAAATTTAACCATACAGACCTCAGCAAATAATTATACTTGTGTGGACCTCAATCTTCAATTATTCCTATACAAACACATATATATATTTCATGACCATGGAATCGAACAAGTAGTTATAAATCAATAATACAACCAATGAAATTAAAGATTCAAATTAAAGATTAAGAAGCAACAAAAAATCAGTTAGAGAGAAGAGCCGTTGTACTTCTTGGTCTCATGGCAACTTAAACATCAGTTGTTTTACTCTGTCTTGAGCTCCTCCTTCCATGGGAAAAGCACCCCATCAATCCCCTACATTGATACTCACCCATATATGTATATATTAGGATCGAACAGGCATACGTACCTTTAGCACTTCCTGAATTTCAGGGTCCTTAAATTGTATTCTCATTGGAATTCATCAAGTACAAGTAACTCCACCCACTTCTTTAGCTCTCTTGCAGCACCCAAAACCCTTAACGCAATTCCAAAAGTCTTGTCACCCAGAAAACAACATTATCGCATCTCTTACAGAACTTCCTAGAAAAGCTCAATATTCTTGCACTTCCAAATGATATCCCCATCTTGTTGAAGGAGATGAAAATATAGTGCAGGTGAAATCGAAATATGGGTGTGTTTTATTGTCTATTAAGCAGGGAAGTTGTTGCATACCTAAAGGAAGAACTCGATGGTGATGTCGAAATTGCAGGATTAGAGCCTGGAGTAGGGTCTTGTTTTTGGCTAGTTCTACTGCTGGTAGAGGACAATGCAGACTTGGAGGAGGTGATCGTGGTTCAAGGGCGTAATGGGTTCACTGGTGGCTAGCAAACGGAGGTGGTGGCAGCGGCGAAGTGATAGTGAGAGTGTCAAAGAAGAATATGGGTGTTCTTCATTGGTGTGAATCCTGAAGTTCCTTTTAACTTTTTGTTGTTGTCCCTTTTAAATTTTGTTACTACTTATCTAGAGGGGAAGTAAAGTGATGGTGCGCGCTTCAAGCACACTTCCACTTCAGAGGATTCTTTTTACATTGGTATCGGATTTATTTCACTTCAGAGGATTCTTTTTTCATTGGGAGTGGATTAATCGTGTTTTAGGTCAATCGGCACGTTTAAATTTCGAACAATTTTTCAAATTGAGAAAAATATTTTATCTTGTACAATCTTTAGAAATTTAACATTTAAAATTTGAAATTGAACTCTACATCGATGGTTTCTTTTGGCAGATAAGTTTGAATAAGTTTCCTTATATTGGTGGAGAAATCATGTAAACCAAGGACAGTAAAGTTGAAAAAGTTGACAATGAGTAATAAATAAGGGGTAAAATTGTAATTTGATAAATAAATAAATAAACAAATAGTATAAATGAAAGACAAGAAAGAATTAATGGAGAATTCGCACATACACACACATATATTTGGTTCTTCTTTAACTAGTGTGGAGTTTGATGGGCTAAAAAATAATCTCAAGTAGAAAATGAGACATGACATAATAAAGGTAACATATATAAACACTTAGTTTTGGTATGTAAAAAGTTAGACATAAAAATAAAAATGAAAATGAAAAATAATAAAGTGATTTTAGAGATAAAAAATAATTTTAATACTCATATTTTTAATAATTAAGTAATGATTAATAGATAATATTAAATAATAATTAAAAAATAAAATAAACATTTTACATAATTTTTCCATTTCAATTTCCTTTTCTTTGCCTGCCAAACATGCCCTAAATGAAGTTATTCCAATGACCGTGTGATCTAATAGCACTGCACCTGACCGCCAGTGGGTAGCTTTAGAATTTTCAAAGCCTAAAACTCAAGTTATGAGTAATAATAATGTATTATATGAAAATTAAAAGAGTTTGAAATGATATATATCACAATTAGGTTTGTTTGGTTCTAACATAATCTATAATATACATTTTTTCGGTAATATTTATTATATTTTTATAATAATTATTCAATAATATTTATCATTTATATTACTTTTTTCATAAATAGATGTACAAGTATCATCTTTTATCTCACCTTTTTTTTTCTTTATATATCTAACATTTATCCAAACCAATGACCCCTAAAAGTATTAACAAAATTTAAATCCTAAAAATTAGTTTAGGGGCATTTTTGAATGTTAGAAGTTGAGAGAGGTGTTTAGGAATTATCTGAAGTGTAAAGAAATATTTGTAATTTTTTTAGTATAACTATACAAATAAATTATATAGATATCTCTTAAATTTTGTTAAAATTATACAGGTTTTCTTTTATTTTTAAAATATACATAAATCTTTTCTAAAATAAAAGGTTATCCTACATGTTAATCTAATTTTAATCTTTTTTATCAAAATACTATTTATTAATCTAAATATATTTTTTAAAAATTAAAAAAAATTTATATAAAAGATATTTTAGCTAAAATTATAATTAAATTAAAATATAAGGTAATTTTTTATTTTAAAAAAGGTTTGTATATATTTTAAAAATAAAAGGAAGATTTATATAATTTAAAAAATTTAAAGAAATTCTATATAATTTGTTCCAATAATAAAATTTCATATTAAAATATAACCAAAAAAAAAAGCCCCAAATGAAAAAGCAAACATCCTCGATCCTAAGTAGCATCCACCAGAAACGTCACAGCCGTCGATTCTACATCATCAATGTTCGACAATAACCCAATCGCCAAGCCACGGATCAACACATACAGCCGTCGAGAAGGAAAAGATCCAACGGTCCTCATCAACCACACTGAAATTCCCAAACCGCACCATCATGCTCGCCGAGATCGCTATACGCATAAATACCACCCTTCAGGTTGAAATTTCTCATAATCAAGATCTCTGGAATCTTCGCTTGATCTCAGAATCGTCGGTAACAATCAACAATGTCGGGTCGTGGAAAGGGAGGTAAGGGATTAGGAAAAGGAGGAGCCAAGAGGCATCGCAAGGTTCTTCGCGATAACATTCAGGGGATCACGAAGCCTGCGATTCGGAGATTGGCGAGAAGAGGAGGCGTCAAGCGAATCAGCGGTCTGATCTATGAGGAGACTCGTGGTGTGCTCAAGATTTTCCTGGAAAATGTGATTCGCGATGCTGTGACTTACACTGAGCATGCTAGGAGGAAGACTGTTACCGCCATGGATGTGGTTTATGCCCTTAAGAGGCAGGGAAGAACCTTGTATGGATTTGGGGGTTGAAGAGGGGTTTTATTAATTTTAATTGTGAAGGGCTGGATTAGAATTAGAAGCATGTTTTGTTTGTGATGAATAGGGTGATGGCTGTAATGTAGTTTGGAAATCTAGGTTACCATGAATTTCCAGAAATGAAATTTAGATAATGATATTAATATCTCTCCTTTTGCTTTGTGAGAATTTGTATGATTTTTCTGTTGCTATTGTTCATTTGGACATCTTCCAAGTGTAATTTGTGTTTCTGGTTATCCGATCTGCTTGGTTCAATTTGTTGTTTGGGTAGGAAGGATCCTGGGTTTTTGTTTATTCTTTCCGGAGGAATTTTATGGAACTTGATTTACCTAAAATTTAGGGTTTTTCAAACATATATGGATGAGATTTTTTTTCAAAATTTAATATGTGCTATTGAAGTTTAGTTCTGTTCGTTTACGAAGAAATGGACCAATCTTGGAGTGTGAGCTTTTTAATTGAAAAATTAAAGATTTTAAATTTGATAGTATTGAGTTGTAATATATATATATATATATATTGCATTTTTATTTTAAAAAAGTAATAGTAAAAGCATATAAAATCTGGACCCTTTTTTTTGCTGAATTATATATTATATATATTAATTTTGTGAAATTATACAATTTGTTATCTTTAAAATATACATAAATATTTTTAAAAATATGAATTTTTTTATAATTTAATTTAATTTTAAATTTTTTTATTAAAAATTTTTTATTTAAAAAATATATTTAAATTTAATAAAAAGTATGTTGATTAAAAATTTTAAATTAAAAAAAATTAAAAATGATTTTTTTATTAAAAGTCATCTATATAATTTTAACAAAATTTAAATAAGTTTGTATTATTTACTTAATTTCGTTTCAGTGTGAACGGTGTCCATTTTGTTTGGGCAGGATGTTGATTGGGGCATGGTTGAGTGTTTGTTTCTTGGGAAATTTTATTATATGGCATTTATAGCATGTGGGGGTGCACGTGAAGCCAGAATTCAAATGGTTGGTGTTTGGCTCAAATTTCATCAAGTTTTCACGATTGCGTCTTGCTTTGTCAGTTGTTTTTTGTTAATTAATTTACTTTCGTTGCTAGAAGTCTTATTAATGAGAAGGGCTTGTCGCTTTCAAAGGTTTGCTTTTGTGGAATCATAATGATTTTGTAACAATATATAATGTTATCCTCTCAATTATTTGCGGCAAATAGGTTGCTTATGTAGAAAAATGCAACACATGAAAAATCTTATTCACAAGTGGCTACATTATCTACGTAATTTTATGGAATATTATTAAATAATATTGTGTACTGAATGCAAAATATAGCATTATATTTCGCTTTTGTCTCATACCATGTTGCAATCTTTGTAGGACCACCATACCATCCAACTTGATTGAATAATTGTCTTGATGTTTCTTTATTTTATGATCAATCTTTTTTTTTTTAATCCAAATTATAATAAGAGCTTGGAGGGTTTATACATTTATTCTATTGATCTAGGTTATCAATTTGGACTGCTGTTTTCCTCGTCTTTTTCAACAAAAGTAGTCAATCTGTGTGTAAAGTTATTGAAACATTTTCTTTTAAAATTTGAGTGGTAAGTACAGTTTATTGCCCCTCTTTTGCAGTCGATGTTAGAAATTGGACTAAAATCACATCTACTACGTGTGCGTTTTAATTGTGTCCTCAATTTTGTACTATGAATTTTTTAATTTTTCTTGTTGTGAGGACTAAGTTTTTGTTTGATTAATTAAAATTTTAAATTCAACACACATAATAATTAACTGAAATTTATAATAAATTGGTAAAAAATAATAGGTTGCTGAAGAAATTAGGTTTTTTGGTCTTTAATTAAAAATTTTGATTGGTTGAGAAATTTAGATTTTCATTATATAGGAAATTAGAGATTTTTAGGATAAAATTTAGGGCAAACATAAAAATTCTATTTAAAGACAAAATTTAAAAAAGATATTGTGTTTTGTGTAAAGCTTTTTGACCTTGAACACCAAAACCTACCGATTCAAACATGCATACGACACACGTAAAGGTGAATTATGCATTTGCCATCAATTTTTTGTTGGGAGTTTTACAAAATACATGTTCAGCCCCTATTTGTGTTTTAGCTAACTTAGGAAGTTCCTTTTAAGTATTTTGTCAACCAGTATATGGTTGCTTTCACTAAAATAGTTCTGGCTAAAAATTTAATATCTTTAAAAATTACATTCATGCTCTCAAGCAAAATTATCGCAAAATTATCGTCATGTGACCATAGTAACAATTTTAACATTGTATGCTTGTAACTATTGATGCTTAAAAATTATGTCCACCTAATTTGTTGCCTCTAGGTGTACACTATGCAAGTTGGCCAATTATTTGTCCACCATATAATGTTCATACTAAAGACTTATGTGGTGCTATTAGTTGAAAAAATATTATCCACATGAAAAGACACTAATAGGGGATGTGGTAAATATTAGACTTAGAATACTAAAAATGCATCAATGTTAATAAACTTGTTTATTATCCAAGTCATCCTAAAGTGACTAAACATATGATATGCATAAGATAATTGTTATCTAAGTCGTGGATTTGAGACAACATTTTAAATTATTGGATGTCTATTTGAGATTGAACAAATCCCATATATGTCCTTGACCACACACTTGTGGAGGTTTGAGAAGAAATCATGCCTAGGCATCATGTATCTTGCCTTCTATCATGACAAATGTTAGGAGCACATTCCTATCACTATCTTATGAGTTAGCAATTATCATGGTTCCTTTTTACTTTCCATATATGAATATCCTATTGACTTGGACTAGTGACTTTAATTGGTCAAAAGCATCGATTTATGTTTGAATGCCCAAAATACTTAGTGAAAAATTACTACAAATTCATCTTTAGAGTTGCTTTGTGAACCTTCTTTGCTAATAAACTACACATAGGCATGATATATATTAAACAATAGCTATCCATTTAAGCAATAAAACATGAGCTTTCTCAATTCTCAAAAGTAATGACAATAGTTTGATATTATGCATTTCATGGTTTCATATATAACATTATGTAATTGAACATACTATGTATCCTCTCAATTATTTGGGCAATAGAAAACTTTGGCTTCCTAGTCATCATTGTCAAAATGCATGATGAGATCCTATTAAAATCTAATTTTGGATGATTTTGAAATAATGATATAAACATGTATGTACATGAGTTCCATATATCTTGTGATTTGCCAATAGGATTTATTTGCTCTTTGACATGCCTTGATTCTACTTTTGGGTGTGTATCATGCTTTCTATTTCTTGAATTAAGAAACAAAAAAAAAGAAGGAATTAAGACCAGGCAAATGCCTTAACCTTAAAGTGAGTTAGGTCAAATCTACCTATAAACTATAAATATAAGGACTAGACTTAAAAAGAGCATTTTTTTAATATTTTTATTATTAAGTTCTTTAATAAAATTGTAATAATTAATTTTTTCTAAATCATTCATATGATACTTAGTTATACAAATTATACACTTATTGGCAAAACATATAATTATATTATTAAAAAAATAATACACTTATTATTTTTTAATTAAAAATTTTGATAACAAAAATGTAAAGATTAAATATAAGATTTTTCTTAAATATAATTTTGGGTTATTTCTATTATTGAGATAAGCCAACCCAATAGTCCAAATATTAAATTACTTCGAGAGGCTCTTCTATACATATTTAAGGAGGTCATACACATAAGAGATTTTTATCTTCTTCACTTTTTATTATATTCTCCTTAATTTTAACCTTAACAATAAAATTTAATTTGAGCATCAAAATTTATGGTGAGACCTCTAACTCAATCATAAATTTGACCGTCTCCTATTTTGTAGGACAAATGAAACAAAAGAGTTCACTCTTATGAACAAATTGTTGTCAAAATATTGTTCATCAAACACCATTCTTGATTTATTCATCCTAGAATCGTAACATTGACATTTTGAATGTCAAAGTTATTTTTTCTTCTTTAAAAAAATTAAAATACATGAATTTTTTAAATTTTAAGTTATGTATAAATGAATCTTTCATCATGTACAAATAACATCTTATTATTAATTAATTCATTATTTCACTAATACAAACATAACATATCAAGGGTTCATTTGCATACAATTTAAAGTTGAGAGAGATTCATTTAATCTATATGTTAACTTTATGTTAGTAAATTAACTATCTACACGAATTAAAAGGGCTGAGTATCAAGTTTTAAAAATTTAAGACTATCTACAAAATGACCCAAAATTAAGTGGGGGAAGATTCTATGCATGTGTATTAAAAAAAAAAAAAAAAAGGAAAAAACCCATAAACCAGCCTGACGGATGAATAACAGTGCAATGGAATTAGCCAAATCCAAGTGATGTGCGCGCGTGTGGAGGACCTCCAAAATTATAGTTATTCGTCAAAAGTAGCATTTTGGTCTTTGTATCATTAAATATTTTAAAAAATACATGTCTAATTATGTGACCAATTTTTAAAGGGAAAGCAACCCTATCAATTATCTTGTTTTATTATTTTAAAATTTAAAAAATTTCATGTCATTGTCTCAGATATAAAAATTATATTCCCTTATAAAAAGATAAGAAAAATAAAAATTAATAGAAGCACTAAAGATCACACATTCATACCTACTTTAAATGAAGTGTATAGTTGTATAACTTTCACAACTAAGCCAATTTACACACTAATTTAAGTATGGGTCACAATAATAAATGAACTTGCTACAATTAATATTATTTTAATTAAAGTAATTATATTAATTAATGAATATAATGCAATTAGTTGATTGATAATTTAAAAGATAAATTACCCTTCAAAAACATTTGTTATGTTGACTTTTAAAAATGTTTTTATTTTTTATTTTTATTTATTTTCACAAATGCATTTTAATGGTTATTTTATTCAATTTTAATTTTTTTAAAAATTTAGATTTTTAAGATTTAGAGTTTAGTATCTAAGTTGTTAGGCTTTGGATTTAAAATTTTAAAATTTAAGCTTTTAAGATTTAGAATTTTGGACTCAAAATTAAGTGAAGAAAAAAAATTATCCTGCACATAATTCAATAAGAGAAATAATACTATTTACATTTTTAAAATAATATAATTCTCCCCAAATATATATATATATATATTGATTTTAGGAATTTTATTATTAGAACTTAGAATTTAAAATATCAAGATTTAAGAATTCAGATTCATGGAGTTTAAAGTTTTATTTTTTAAAAAATTAGGTTTTTAGATTTTAAAAATATGTCTTGTCATATTATGAAAAATAAAGACAATAATGATTAATAATTTAAAAATTTTGAATTACTATTAATTAATAATATTAAATGCACTATTTTTAAAAAAAACATTTATTATTCCCTTTAATTATTATATGCAGGTAAACATATGATTATGTGACTATAAAAAAATTGATTACATGTGGCCGACAGAGTAGCGTGACGTGGACCTGAGAACCGCCGGGCCCACCCAATACGCCAACCGCCACAGTGCCACCAATATTTAGTGTCAATCCCACCACCACAATTACTGCCTTCAATTCGCATCTTAGCTATCTCAGAACTATCCTATCCCGTCCAACAACCTTCCCCGCAGCACCACCGTGAGCACCAGCGATGCGCTTCCGACGGCTCTGAGCATCACATCACATCTTTGGGGGCTTCAGTCATGGGAATACCCTTGGACGACGTCGTTGTGATCCAGCCTGGGAAGAACCCTGATGAGCCCTGTGTTGTCACGGTGAATTGCCCGGACAAGGCTGGTCTCGGTTGTGATCTCTGTAGAATCATCCTCGAGTTTGGACTTCGCATTACTAGAGCAGGTATTTAATATTTGGAGATTTGGGGTTTTGCAGGAAATAGGGATGGCGGCGCTACTATCGCTTGCTAATAATCATAAATATTATTGTTGCATTTGCAATTTTGGGTCGTTTGGACGTTGTTCGTCCATTGTTCTAAATTTTACCGGGAAGTTTTGATGCCTTCTGACAATCTATTTCGCAAACCAGCAAGTAGCAGCTATGGCCCAGTTGGATGTGTATATTGCTTCTACTAATTTAATTCTTTGAATTACATGGGATCATAAGATTCCGTTATAAGTAGTGTCTATATACGATTTTTCTTTGTGAACAAGGAAAATAATCACTTTGAGAATTATTTTGCAAACCATTAGTTTAGAACTTCCTGGTTCTTTTGTTGGTTCACTTTATTCATTTTCCTTTGGTTCTGGCTGGAGTTGTGTTTGTTATTTGGTTGGATTTTTTTGTTTTTTGTTTTTCGGTCATTTTATAAGCAATAGTGGATGAAAAGATTGGACTCTAATGGTGTTGTAGATATTTCAACGGATGGAAGATGGTGCTACATCGTATATTGGGTTGTTCCACATCCTAGATCACTGCAAGTTGATTGGAATAGCTTGAAGAACCGGCTCCTTTCTGCTTGCCCTTCATGTTTATTTTCGTATTACTTTAATGAGCAGTCTAGTAGTCCCTCACCGGCTCCAATATACCTATTGAAGGTTTGGGTTATTGACCAGAAAGGATTATTACATGGTAATTAGTGAAGAGAATGCTATTACTTCTTTTTCTTTTGCCAAATATGAAAACCAAGGGCTGACACTGTTTTTCTTCATTTAGATGTTACTGAAATCCTCTGCAACCTTGAACTTAGTATTCAAAGAGTAAAAGTGATGCCAACCCCAGATGGAAGGGCTTTAGACCTGTTCTTTGTCACCGATAGCATGTGAGTATAAGATTCTTGTTTAGAAGATTAGAACCGTTTTTTGTACTCCATCTGCAGTCCACAGCACACACCATATAACAGGCACGCTATCATGCAAACAAACATGCATATTGGCCTTGTCTTCTGTTTTAGTGAGTAGTTGGGTACATGTTTTAACTCCTTTTTACAAATAGTGTATGTAGTTCAATTCCGAGTTTCTGGACACGGGCAACCTGTATCCATTGCCCTTCAGTTTGATGGAGTATTATTTACACTCTTCACCCGTTAGGCCTAATTTCTTTGACACAGTTATCTGAAGACAATTTAAAATTGATCTGAAGGTTGTTTATTTATTTATTTATTTTAAAAAGTGAAGTTGGTATGAGCATTTGTTTAATATTCTTCTTTGATATTGGTTTCTCTGTCATCTTCTGGATATGCAAACATCTTGGATTGTACAAGAGAAGTGGACCATTGAACCAAGTTAACTGTGTTATGTGATATATAAGATTGCATGACAGGTAAAAAGAATATGATATTATTGGAGGAGAATAATTTTTGGTGACACTACGGGTGGTGCAACTTGACTTTTATGTATATGGCAAAAAGATTGAGGACAATCTGGCTTAAGAGCCCAAGTTATATTGATATATATGTTCAAGCTTCAAATGAATCAAGCAAAACTTTGAAATTATTAATTGTGGTTCAATTTCATGATAAAATTTGGGCTCAGCTTACTAGACGCTCTCTATGATCGGAAGATACCAATAAGACCAAGAAATTGTTTTTGAATTTCAAATTATTCTGTAGACCTGTCATTCCGTGACAATTTAACATTGCTTCAACTGGGACTTGGGGCTCTAATTTCACAAAACATAGAGTGACTAAACTTATAATTATGCCAAATAAAAAATTAAATCAATATCAAGCATTTGATAAAATAAGAGAACTTTACGAGCACTTCATTAAACATTTATTTGAAGATGTAGTTGTTTCCTTTTGGTACATCTTGCAAAGAGTTTATTTTCAATTTTCTGATAGATTTTGGTTAATCTAACTATTCGTAATTTTATGATACTATGTTGAAACAGGTATTTTAACAAAGGACAACATATGCTATAAACATTCAAGGAATAACAAACAATTATTTTAACATTTAGATCTTGTAAACATTTTATGGCTAGTTTATTGTTGGTGAATTACATTTTCCGGTTATAAAAAGCTGAATCTCTTGATTGAAGTTGGGTCTTTCTTAACCAAAAGGCCACTCAAATTATAGAAAATTATATGCAATTTTATGTTATTATTTTTCTATGCTGTTAATTGTTTCTGGTCTATTCTTTCATACTTAACCTCATTCTTGTAATGATTGCTTTAACAATGGAGCCACTAATTAGTCATGCACTGGAATAGATAGAAGTTAAATATATCAAACCGCTTCTGTATTTTTCTCAGCAGTCAATAGCATATCAGTAGCTGATGCTGATTAATTATGTGATTCTTATGTTTTTTTAATTAAAACAGGGAGCTATTGCACACAAAAAAGAGGCGAGATAATGTATGTGATTATCTGATGGCTGCGTTAGGAGAGTGTTGTATTTCCTGTGAACTTCAGTTGGCAGGGCCTGAATATGGAGGTTTGCCGGGGTTTTCTTCTCTTCCATCGGTAGTTGCTGAAGAGCTATTTAGTTCTGAGCTGTCAGACAAAGGGTCTTTGCATCCTCTGAGCCCAGATATGAGCAAGCTGAAGAAATCCACTGTTGTGGTGGATAATTCATTGAGCCCAGCTCATACCTTGCTTCAGATAGAGTGTGTTGACCAGAAGTGCTTGTGTTACGATATTATGAGAATATCTAAGGACTCTGATATTAAGGTTTTTATTTATGAGTTGTTATTTATGCATGGACATAGCCTTCTGCTTCTCCCCCTTGTGCACCATGTTTAGTACATCGAAAGGAAGCAACCTGAGAGTGAAAATAGCATTAAAATTGAGAGAATATACCTTTTGTTGTTCATTGTTGATTTTCTTCTATTTAATCATTCTAACATTCATTTTCTATATACCATTTGTTGCCATATGGTTAGGTATACCTTTTTCTTTTCTTTTTGTTGGGGGGGGGGGTTGGTTTCCATGTATACTGTTTTTCTTTGCATTTAATTTTTGCCTTTTAAAATCAGGTTGCTTACGGTCGATTCTCTTCAAGTGCGAAAGGCCTTCGAAATATTGACTTATTTGTCCAGCAAAAAGATGGGAAAAAGATCATAGATGCTGAAAGTCAGATTGCTTTGTCTTCTTGCTTAAAAGAAGAGATGCTTCATCCGTTGCGGGTGGTTATTGTGAACCGAGGCCCAGATACAGAACTACTGGTTGCTAATCCTGTAGAGTTATCTGGAAAGGGAAGGCCTCGAGTATTCTATGATGTTACATTGGCTTTAAAAGCATTGGGAATATTCATCTTCTCGGTGAGATTTTAAGTTGAGCTTATTATGAAAATTTTCCTCTGGATTGAGGAAGTCCTGTAACAATTTCAAAGTGATATCTCTTTTCCATTTGAATGTAGGCTGAAATTGTGAGACATTCAACACCAAAACGCCAGTGGGAAGTCTACAGGTTTTTGTTGGATGAAAGTTGCGAATTGCCGTTGGCTAGCAGTCAAGCCCGAAGTCAGATTGTGAACAAAGTTAGAAGAACATTGATGGGGTGGTAATCTGGTCCCCTTTAGACGAGAGGCTTAGTTTGACCATTGAGTATTTGTGCCTTTAAATGCATTTATAAACTTTACCACATTATGTAAGAGCATCATCTAAAGTCTAGTTTAGGGGGTAGCTATTAGTCAGAATCATCTCTCGACTCAGCATTCGTAAATTAAAGTTATATTTCTTTTCTCTGGCCTCAATTACTAATTTCTGTGTATTGGCTTTTTTGCTTTTTTCTTTGCGTGAAAAGGAAAGTATACTATCAAGAGTTTAGTCAAGTATCTAAAACATTAGTATTCAAACTCTAATCCTAGGGTTCCGGTGTATTCCTATAACATCGACAGAAACTAGGTTAGGCCGATTAGGGGGTTCTTGGTGACGACAAATTTAGGTAAATTGTCTATTAGAGATAAGTAGAGTAAGATAATCATGAATGAACATATATATATATATATATAATATTTGACATGTTTACATATTTATTCATAATTAGTTAAATTTATTTATTTTGGATAGATTGAATTTATCTGAAAATCTCTGCATAGTGATTGAGATGAGTACAAAAGGTTGTCGTAGTCATCTGGTAAAGATGGCCTATATTATCTTCTCCATGAAATACCAAAATGCAATTGATCTTTCAGAATTAAATCGCTATACATCAATAATAGTAGCAGCAGATACAGGAAAATAAATACCTCTTGCCATGCTTCCATTGATCTGATGAAGAACCCAAGGCATTAATTTTCTCTTCAATAATATGTAGCCAAGAAAATTATAAAGTGCAGAATAAAAGCAGAGAGAAGTGTGAAAGAGAGGAAAAGATGATTTTTTGATAAGTTTTAAAGTCAGTTAGTTGATTTTACTTATCAGGAACTCTTTAAGGTGCTAACATAAAAAAATTGACTACTTTTCCATTAAAAGAGGTCAATTAATAATTTGTAAATATCTACTAACTCTCTAACTAAAATATTTAGCAATTTAAAATTTAAAAATCAAGAATCACCAACCAGAATAATTTAATTTAAAATTGAGATATTCTCTAATTTAATTTAATTCAAAATATCTCAATAATTGATATAAAATATTATAAATAAATAAATAAATATTTAATTAAATAATATCTTTAACAAATATAATAAATTAAAACATTTTAACATTCACCCACTTTGTCCATTATGATTAGCTAAATAACATGTTTATAGGTAACTAAACAGATATTACAAAAATCATGATGGTTAGTTTTTTAATCAAATAAGTATTATCTTTCATACATTATATTATAACATGTCTTGAACATTATGGGATATATAACTTCTATAAATAAACCTTAAACGTTTATTTAGGTTCTATTTTATGTGCTTGTTAATCTTTATCAAAATGTACACAAATATATAAAGACAACAAATCAAAAACAAAAATTTCATTTTATTATATATCTTAATTAGATCAAATATGACCTAAGATCCATATGAGGCATATGGTCTTTAAACTTTTTCGGATGCATCCATTTAGTTAATGGATTAACTAACAGTTCTTTTGTCAAATGTGCTCTATAGTAAGTTGATTATCCATGACTTATTCTTTTAAAATTAAATACGTTAATGTCAATATGTTTACTTCGACTTTCACTTTTATTATTCTTGGTTAAGAAAACTGCGGTTATGTTATCATAATGTACTTTAATGGACTTAGAGACTGAGTCCATATTTTTAAACCCAATAATAAAATTTCTCAATCATATAACCTGTGAACTTGTCTTGTAACTTAAAGCAAATTTAGCCTCTATAGTAGAAGTAATAATCAAAGACTATTTAGCATTCCTCCATGGGATGGTATTTTTAGCTAGTACAAATATGTAACTAGATGTTGACTTTTTAGTGTCAACACATCCTATCATGTTTGAATCTAAATACCCAATAATTTTCAAATTATCCATTCTTTTATAAGTAAAGCATATAATCTTTAGTACTTTTAAGATACCTTATAATCTTTAGTACCCTTGGGCCTTGTGTCTTTGAATTGTTCCATCCACATTATAATTTGTATTAAACACCCATTTACAACCCACTGTATTTATTGTGCAATTTATGGTACAAGTATCCAAATACTATTTGTAACATCCAATCCCTCCGTAAACGTGAGAAACACAAACGTAAGAAACACGATATTCGGTTTCTCTGTAAACGTCAAAAATATGCCAAATATAAAAGGAAGTCCGTGAAATAGAAGGAATTGAGGCCAACTAAAATTATAATAAAATTTTAAATATTATAAAATGAGGATTTGAGATTTAAGATACCCAAAAACTAGAGCCAGAAGAGATTAGAAAATTTGCCGAAGGAAGTAGGGGCATTTTTGTAATTTTTGAAAAATTTGAAAAACACATAGAAAGGCTTTGTAAATGAAAAATTTAAACTTTTCGGGGTTTTCAGATGTCATGAATACCATGAGAACCCTTAGAACAGTTGAAACCCCTCCGGTGAGTGATTTCGGCTATCGGTTGATCGAAATTTTGACTGAATGGTTCGAAATAGTTTCAGATCCTTTTTGAGTGATTCCAAAGGCAATTATTATGATTAAGAACATAAGGAATATGATGAAAAAGACGAATTTTGAAAAGAAGTTGAAATGAGACCAAACGGATAAACCATGGATTAGGGACTAAAATGAAAAGTTAAAAAGTATGTTGACTTTATTCTTTTTTTTTTTTCAAATCACGTCCAGCCCTTCTCCTTCCTCTCCACCAACATTTTTCTGGCCTGAAACAGATTTGAAAGTGGCGCACCAAGGGAAGAGAAGAAGGAGAAAAAATTCAAGTCCTTAGGTATGGAAATTTGCTTGTTTTTCATGCTTTCTCTCCACTAATCTCTTCTCCTCTTTTTCCCTCTTCTTGTTCATGATTTTTCTGAAGTTTTGAAGGGAGAACAGAGGGGAAATTTCGAAAATTAAGTAAGGAGGCCAAGGAAGGCAAAGAGCAAGCAAAGAAAAGCAAGAATACAAGGTAAAACTTTCATTCTTTGGTAGGTTCTTCCTCCCCCTTTCTCTTGCACAAATTTGGGCACCAAGAGCCCAATTCTTAGGGGCTATTTTTTGCCCAATTCATGGAGGGATTAGGGGTTTTAGGTGGAAATGATTAAGAAGGAACCAATAGAATCAAGAAAGGAGCATTAGGAAACAAGATGGAACTATTAGGGATCCAAATGCTCCTTTGCAAATATGATTTTATATGAATATTTTTAGGATTAATTGAATGTTAAAATATGCTTCTAAGATTCCTAAGAGGCTCCCCACATACTTCCTCCTTCAAGAAAACAAAGAGAACTTTATGAAAGGCCAATGCACCCATAGTCTCGGCCTAAGCAAGTTCACCTAGCTAGGGAGAGTTTTAAATTTTTCTAAGGCCATTTTCGAGTTATATATGGTGAATGAATATAAGAGGAGACCTTAAAAAAATTTAGAACTCAAGGAAAGTGAATTGGGGTCATAGGTTTCATATTATGACCTAAAGAAGCAACATGGTACTAGGCCCTTTGTTTTAATGGTGTGGTGGTTCCAAGAGGCTTAAAAGGAGTCAAGAATCATAATTGAGAGGAAAGAATGAGGCCTAGAAGTTATTTGAGCAGTGTTGCTTCATTAGGTATCATTATGGACCATAATGAAGCTTATAAAGTAATCTAAGGCTTAAGTAAATTGTATGACTTTAAAATATGTTTCATGAACCTAATTAGCTCCCTTAAATCATGCCTAGGCTAAGAGAGACCATCTCCACCAAATTGTGGGTGTATAGCCGAGGCAAAGGAGGGAAATCCAAGGAGAAAAGTGTGTAGATTTGCATAAGGTAGCTCTCTCCACTTTCTCTTATGCATGGATGTGTGTTTAGCTTGTTTTAGAATGTGTGTATGTATATTTTCAATTTATGAAAAGTATGCTAGCATGCCTTTATATTCTATGATCCTTGATGCCATGTTATTTTTTAAATGAATCTATGATATTTGTATGAGTTTACTTGAGTGAACAGAGGCCAAGAACTCTTCCCTTTGGTGAGGATGAGCCGAGAACACTTGAACTTGGTTGAGACATAGCAAAGACTCTCCCAAAAGCAAAGTGGGGGCCCAAGAATATGGTTGAGTCCAAAACTCTTAAAGAATGGGTGAAGCAAATCCAAAATCCATGAGGAGAAGTGTGAAGCCAATCCAAACACTTGGGGAATTCTTGAATGTCTTGTATGATTGATTCACATGCTAAGATTGCTTTGAAAATGTCCATGACTTTCATTTTTTCATACATGCATTTGAAAAGCTTGCTTTGTACATATTATGTGTGATTGAATGAGAGATGAACTATTGGAATTCTTTGAATTTGATCCCCTCCTCTCCAATGATCTAACATGCTTGGTGGACTAAGCAATTATGGTGAAGGGAGCCAACAACGATGAGGAAGAGAGATTGACAACCTTGTGCCTTGTTTTGTTTATTTTGGAATCATAATGATGGTTCATCATGTATATAAGATTGTATATGTACTATGAACGTTGAGACATATGTAAATATCTTATTATGTGATGTTTAGATGTATGATTATAATATATGACCACTAGCCCATGTTTTGAGTATGTAAGGCTATAGAATGAGAATTTAAAGTTTGATGAATATGTGTATAAGTGAAGGTTGAATAGGCAAAATGAGATGCATGAGGTTTGGGACTATTTGCGCAGCCACACAAGTCTTAAATATGCTTTTAGACTTGCCCAAAAGGTGCTAACACCAAAGGAAGACCATTTGACAAGTTTGGTACCTCATATGAAGCCAAATTTAACCATTATGGAACCCTATGTCACTTTTTGGCCAAATGAGTTAATCTTAGTCTGAAATTTGACATGGAATTAGGTCTCAGTAATAGCTTTCTGGGAAGCTAAAGATTATAATTTTTAGAGGTCTACAGAATATTTGATGATTTTTCGAAATTGGCAAATTTTAGGGATTTGGTCTGCTGCACTATTCAATTGGTCTGAAATTGTTTTCTGTCATTTGAGATTCAAATGATATCCAATTGCAATGAAATTTTATACAAAGAAACTAGGAAATCACAATGACTTGTGCCAACTAGAAGCACCTCATTTGGAAGTCTAGAAAGGAAGATATGAATTTTTGAAATTTCTGTCCAGTATCAGTAGCCTTGCTTGACCAGAAGTACTGTTCCATCGATTTATGAAAGTTAGGCTTAATAAAATGATCTGGAGATATTTTTCTTCTCTAGTTAACATTCATATATTTTTAGATTGGTATCATTTGCATAGATTGGAATTTTTTGGAATTAATTGGACATTTTTGAAATTCATATCAGTAAACTGTGATAGTATCAGAACCTAGTCTGACCTCCAGAATATTTTGTGTGTCAAACGCCCTGTGTGTGGGTTGTTATGACTTGTACATATTTTTAACATGAAGTAGACATCCCAATATTTCCATAATGACCAAGATTATATGTTTTCAATTTTTCTAGATTTAGTTATGATTTTTCAAAGTTTGCTCAGAAATGAAGCCAAGTCTAGCCGAGAATGAATATTTATGTCCCATGTCTCTTTTCGGTTTCCATGGGTTGCAAGTATGTTTTTATGAGGCAAATGAGTTGTAATGGTGTAATTACATATGATGATGCATAGCATGAGCTCACACGGTCTATGTGACATCGAAATGAATTTTTAACCATAACGCAACACAAGAAAGTGTATTAATTCAATGAAATTTCTCACTTTATTCTTACTTTATCTCACATGAACATGTAAGGGATGATAGATATGAGTTAGAAATGATGGTGTTACACTATTCATGACTAGAGCATTGAATTTAATAACCATAGTTTGTCCTCAGTGTGCAATTGTGAGAGCATTTGTTACATTTGTTGGCTTAATTTTAGAATCAAGTTTTATTTGTGTAAGTCCTACAAGGGGATGCCTAGGTTTGAAAATGCCTTTTTTACTTCTAGTCATTATCTAATGTCCTTTTGTTGCATGTACAATCTCTTGAGTAGCTTAACACTTTTGAGAATGGTTTTTAGCAGAAGTTTCAGTGGAACAATCATTACTTTGATTCTTATTTTCATTTGAGCTTGAAATATCAGAAAAAGTATCCATTGAACTTAACTTTAGAGGCCTGTGAATACTTGAGTGTTTAGCTAATGAATGTGCTATGTTATTAGCTATGTCATATCCAGTATTTTATATTAGGCCAGGCTTCTAGAGAGGAGCAAGAGGAAGTATATTAAGTGATTAGAAACTCAATCAACATGAAGGATTGGGATTAAGAATGAGAGAAAGGCCTAAAAGAAGTAATCGTTAAGAGGATTTGATGTAGTAAGAGAAATATCAGAACAATCATGAAAAATATATCTGATATTTTCATTTGAGTATAGACTTCATAATAAATTAAAAAAAAAGAGAAAAGAAGTAAAAGGCTAACTAAAAAAGAAAATAGAGAGAAAAATTGAAAAAGAACGAGAATCGAGAGCACCTAAATAGGGGTACATTAGAAAAAGTAAGAATATATGGATTTTAATAAAAATTTAATTAAAGTTAGTTAATGGTATTTTCCACTATATAATACTCAAATGAATTGCCTAAAATACCTAAAAAGTATAAAATAGGTCAAAACATTGATGATACAAAAAATGAGAAAACTTGTAGCATAATGCTATTTTGAGTTCCTATGACCTAAGAAAGTTAGCCAAAGGGTTTTAAGATGTCCCAAATAAGGATATGGAGTTTAAATATAAAAAAAAAAATTGAGTTAGAATGCTAAAAATTAAAGTGCAAAAAAGTTAGGACGTAAATGTCATTTATACATTTTGTTAAAAAGTTGACTTTTGCACCTTTAAATCATATGCTTCGTCCACTCATCTCTCCTGTCAACTTACACATTATTTCCATCATTTTCAAGCAGCTTACATGGTGTCATAGAGAAAGAGGAAGAGAGAGAAACAAAGATAAAGGGTTTTAAGGTATTTTTACTCACTTTTTCATCTTTTCCTATTTAAAAAAGATATTGTCCTCTTCAATCTCTTCATTTTGATGTTTTAAATTTTGATTTTAAGGTGGTTCAGCTCCCACTTGAGGGGAAGAGAGTGTTCTTTCTAATAAATCAATTGGAGGAAATCAAAGAGCACTGAGAGAGCTACAAAACGAGGTATAATATTTTATGTTTCAAGTTTTGATTCTTAAAATTTTTGGCCTCATGCATCACACCTAGAGAGAAAAAGTCTCTTTCTCTCTCTCTACATTTTTGTGCATGCATTTGATCATATGAAGCATGTATAAGTCATCCATGGTGAGAAATTGGAGAGAATTGCTGTAGAAATAAAGAAACCTCAAGCTAGCCATCCTTTGTGATGCTTTTGGCTACCTCATCCAAAAATGGCCTAGATGAACTCATTTTTACAGTCTAGCATAATTAGAGGTCTTCTAAAGAATTATAAGAGTTAGATGAAGTATCAGTTTGAATTGTAGAAGCTATATGTGAAGGTCAAAATTTCTATGTACCTTAAAAACCCTAGCTTGTGTGAATGAGCATCCATATGTATGGCATTGAGTTTGAGGCTTTTAATGTGCTCACATTGAGTCTAGAAAGCTATCTAAGAAGTTAGAATAAGGCCTAGATACATGGTAGTAAGATTTTGGAAAATGGCCATTAGGGATCTAATATGCCAAGTATAGGAAATGACCAAATGAATAATAATTGACCATATAAATAGTAAAAGTCTAGTTTTAGACTTAACTTGAGAATTTAGGGAATGTTAGTTACCGAAGAAAATTTGCCCATGAAAAACCCTAAGTTAGGGCCTAAGAGAAGGGCAAGTGAGAGGACTAAGTAAAGATAGTAAGGGTGAGAAATAACAAGCTTCATTTTGAACTAATTAAAGAGTAAAGTGAGCTTTAAAAATATGATCAATAAGTTAAGAATGAAAAGTTTGAGAAGAAGAGTTCTAAAATGCCTCTAAAAGATTATAAATGCATAAATTATGGCATAACATTGCATATAATTGCATGAAATGGCCTTAGCACTGATCAGAGTATTGGTATAATATTATAGGCCACTAATGTAACAAAAAGCCATAGTGTTCGTGCCTAGCCAATAAAGAGAAAGACCAGAGAATAGAAAGGAATAGCATTCTTGGCATTGAGTGTAGACTCTTAGTAGATAGTATTTTCTTCTTCTCTTTCATGCTTTTAACCACTTAAGTACTTTGGTTGGCTACATGATATGTTTGCTTGATGTTTGAATGAGTTTTATAAGATTTTTATGAGTTTTGACCTAGTAAGCAAAGTTTTACTTGATATTGGTTAAGAGAAGAAGGTTAGGGAATTGAGTATAATACTTCTTCCATGTGTTAAGTGTAACACCATAATAACCTCACTCTAGTTCATCTCCCTCTAGACTTAATTCCATATGATTTCCCAGAAAAATGACTAAAACCGTGATATTTTACTATTTGAAGTCAGGGTTTAACCGGTCACATTTTGCCCCGTGGGTCCCGTGAACCCATCATTCACCCTCTCTACTCAAACACCATTTATGCAACTTGTACATAGCCTCAAACAACTCACAAACCACGGATATGAGGCCAAAAACCAAGAAAATGTCATTTCTCAGTTGAGCCCATAAGTCAGATTTTTGGCTCTAACTTTCGAAAATCATAACTAATTCTAGAAAAATGGGAATCAAGCAAATCATAGCTCTCTGGAAATCTTGGGATGTTAAATTCACACTAAAAATAACTCCGAACTACAATCTCAACGTTTAGACCATCTTTGACATCGAAATAAGGACAGATGTCTGGCTGTCCCTGATACTAGTGCAGTTTACTATCATGAACTTTGAAATTCGTAGTTAATTCCACAAAATTCCAATCTGGGAAAACTATACCAATTTGGAAAGCTACAGATGTTATCTAGAGGAAAAAAATAAGTCCAGATCAGTTCAGGAGCTCTTGGACCTCGAAAACCGATGGAACAGTAATGAAGGTCAGAAACTTCCTTGATGCTGATACAGAACTTCAGCAAGTCATTTCTCTCTCTACAGACCTCCAATTAATGTGCTTTCAGTTGGTATAGGTCACTGTGGATATCTAGTTTATGCTCACAAAATTTCATGACAATTGGATACCATTTGGTCTATGAATGACATGGTTCCATTTTTGGACTTAATGCACAGTACCATGACCAAACCATCAAAATTCTCCAATTTCAATAATTCACCAAATATTCTCTGGACCTCCAAATATTACCCACTTTAGCTTCTCAAGAAGCTCTCAATAGACTCTAGAGGCGTGCCAAATTTCATAACAAGAAGAGCTCATCCGGTCATACTTTGACGGAGCTCACCTAATGGGCAGTTTTGACACCCCATTTGATTCAAAATGGGTCTAGATGACCTCCCACATGCTCTAATTTCTTTTGGGCAAGTTTGATAGTACAAACATAGCATATATGAAATGTCTAAGTGATCCAAAACATCATACATTTCAAAACCACTATGCTACAGAACATAATACACTAGCACATGTAAGCCACAAAAGGGCCAATTTTCACATTCTCATTACTTTGGCTCTTTAAACAATCCATACATCATTTATACATATATTTACATGTGCTCCCACATTTACAACTCAAAAATAATATGTGCATATTCATTTTGGCACCTTATACATCAAAAGAACTATACATTTCTTTAACTATACTCTACTAGGCTCTATGAGGTATGTCTGACTCTCCTTGAGCTCCACCTGGATATTAAGATGGGAGGGGAAGGGGGTGAAATTCGAGGGAATCTCAATAGCTCATACTCATTCAAGATGCAATCAAGGCATATAATTAGTCAAGCATGCACACAAGTCACAATAACACAACATATGTGTTTCATGCCATGATAACATATCAATGCCAAGGATAGGCTCTAGGGACTTTTGGTCTAACCTTACCCGAGTTTTGGGACTTTTGGATTGGCCTCACCCTTGGTTCAGGGACTTTTGGCTCCACCTCATCCGTCTCAAGGGACTTTCGGCACCACCTCACCCGAGCAACTTTCACAATTCATATCATAAGCATATTGGTACCAATGCATCAAGGCAATATCAAATGACATATCTCATCATACAAGCACATACACCAACATACAATGATTATTACACATCCAAGAATGCAACAAGAAAAGAGTAGAGAGCTACCTTATCGGATAATACAAGTCTTCCCTTTTGATTTCTCTCCTCCCTCTTTGATTTCACACTCACAATTAGTTGGAGTTGCTTCCTTTGAGCCTAGGCACAACAAAGAGCACCAAATCATTCTCTCATAGCTTAAATAACTCTCACAAAGCTAAAAGAGACTCTTCATCGAATTAAACCCTCACTACCCATATAAGGAGTTAGGGATTCTCTCTCTAGAACTCTACTCACTCTCCTTCCTCTCTCAAGCTCTCAAAGAAGAAAGCAAGGAAGAAGAAATGAAGATATATGAGTTCTACCCTTCTTTCAGAGTAGTTTTCCCACTTCCCTCTTCTGAACCAAACCCAAATCAACTTCTAAAACCATAGGAAGAGAGGGCAAAAGGAGGAGAACAACATGCTAAGGAGAAAAGCTAGGGAAATCTCAAGATTACTCACCTCTTTGCTTGATCTCCTTGCTTCTCTAGGTCTCTCTCTCTCTCCACCGCTCTTTTCTCTCTCCTTGGTCAAAGCTTAGGTCGGTTCTAAGAGAAAGGAAAGTTTAAAAGTTTTTAAAAAGTCAAAATCTCTCTTTTTACGCTTTTTCGGACTCACCCTCGCTATAGCGAGCCATAACCCTTGCTATGGCGAGCTCGTGTAAGTCCCGGACCTTTGCCTTCGCTATAACTCTCGCTACGGCGAGCTACTCCCTGGATTTTGTATGGAATGCCCGCACTCGCTATAGCTAGAAGTATTTTCGCTATAGCGAGAAGGCTCTCTCGCTATAGCTAGCCCATTTCTCGCTATAGCGAACAGGTACATTCGCTATAGCTAGGCTGTAGCTAGCAGACTTAGAAAAATTTCAGCTTTCAAAAATTTTCAGCTTTTCTTTTCTTTCCCTTTTCTTTTATCTTTTCTTTTCTTTTCTTTTTCTGGTTGTTACATTAAGAATAAGAGCTAGTTAGGAAAGAGAATAGTAAGCTTGGCCAGATTCCAACTTCATGCATGCATATTTTCACATGTTAGAAAGCTTAGATGTTAGGGAAAGCTGTATGCATGTATGCATGCATACCTGTGTGCTTAAATGGTTAATGCATGTT
This sequence comes from Erythrophleum ivorense, assembly GCA_026724425.1. Lineage (NCBI taxonomy): Eukaryota > Viridiplantae > Streptophyta > Magnoliopsida > Fabales > Fabaceae > Erythrophleum > Erythrophleum ivorense. Next base: position 12,500,843 of record JAIUCV010000008.1, read on the forward strand.
AGAGTAGGATTATGCTATAAAGATTTTTCCTAAAATCTCGCCCCATTATCCACTAACCCATTGCCAAGTAAAAGCATTAGAATATATTAAGGGGATTTTATAGCTTTTTAGATAATGAGATATTTGATTTAGTTTTTTTAAAAGCTATGTATATTGTGTTTTGAGACAAATGTATGTAATGATGACAATGTATATGATGAAACTTGGTTATAACAGTTTAGAAATATATTAGTAAATGTAAGAATACTTTTTAATAATGTAAATGCCTTTTCGATATATTTATGAGTATTCTATCTCTTGAGTTGATCGATTAGTCTAGGTCAACAAGTTAGCTGTTAATTGAGCCCTATGACTATTAGAGCTGAATATATTAGACTTGAGTTATATGTAAGCAATCAATTTATTAGAAGAAAGGACTATAGTGCCTAGGCAACATTTGGTTTCTAGTCTACTAGATTTTTCAATAAATTATAATGTCTGACCATATGATTCAAGTACTAGTATGAACTTGTGATATGCCATGTAATTATGTAATGATTAGGAAAGGATTTAGGAACCCAGAAGTAGATCTAGACTATTGATAGTTGTCTTTGATGTTGGCTCCAATATAGAAAACCATCTAACTTATATTGAGAATGTAAGATGCAATTGAAGTTTAGATAACATTAAAAACATTTTTTTAAAAATTTTTTCATTATTTTCACAAGTAACTTTTATGTTTTAATACTTGAATTAGCAACAGTGATAATATTACTCACTTAAACTTATGAAGGTCTAAGGATATTAATAAAAAAATAACTTATATTAAGAAAGGTGTGATAAGCTGCATTAGAATTTTAGAATTAATAGTAGATACCTCTTTATTAGAAGTTGAACTATTTGAACTTTTACCTATAGAGAAAACTAAAAGGAAAAATGAAGTTGGGACAACATCATTTTAAGGTACTTGTTTAATATTAAGAAATCCAAAGGTAAAAGGAAAATATGATTCATTGAACACCATGTATATAAATATATATAACTTGTTAGAAGAGTTCAACTACTTATACCCCTTGTGTGAACTACTATACCTAATGAAGATACCATAGTGTGAAACTATAACTTATGCTGATTCTAAAGCTTTAAGCAAGGATGACAAGCACAACTAAAGATTTTAAGGGGCTTGTAAAATGACATTGTCTTATAAAGCTTGTAAAATGGTGAAATTTCTCTCAGGACAATACTAGGAAGTTTGTTGACAAGGTATATAGTGGTATGAAATGCCTCCCACTAGTGATGTAGTGGCATTTTTGCTTGAGCTAGAAGTGTGGGACCAAGTTCAACCACATGTCTATGTTTATGTTTTGCTCTCCCATTTTGAGAAGAGGTATAAAGATAAGAATGCCTATAAAGAATTCTAGATTCTTGTAAAAGGTTAGTAAAACTTTTAAAATTTCCCCCTAATCACTTTGTAATATCTTGATTTTGTTGGAAAATTGATTTCAATTAGATTCTTGAGGTGATTGAAAGCACTCAATCCCTCTCTTTTAGTTTTAAAAGGATAAATCCAAGTGTGATGACTAAAATTATCAACAAATTGATTTCAATTAGATCCTTGAAGTAATTGAAAGCACTCAATCCCTTTCTTTTAACTTTAAAAAGATAAATCCAAGTGTGATGACTAAAATTATCAAGAAAATGAATATAAAATCTATAACCATTGGCTGAAACTAGGGTAAATGGCCCCCAAAGGTATGTATGCCATAGTTTATAAGGTTTGGCGGCATGAGAGTATGAAAGTTTAAAGCAAAGAGAATGTGACTTGCCAAACTAACATGTTTCACAAAAAATTCTATCTTCATTAACTTTGGATTTTGCCTTACATTCTTGAAAGATTTATGACTACACACAACAAGATGGGTGGCCTAGTCTCTTATGCCATTCTTCTTTAACAAAAATAAAAGCACTTATTATTTGATGTAGTTTATGGTGACTATAAGCAAAAAACACTATTTGATGATCTTGAAATCTAACTTAGAGCACCAATTTTCTAGAGATGCTCTTCAACTTTCCCTTGAAGTAGTACTATCCTTGTTGATTGGTCCTTCACAAAGCAATCATTGAAGTGAAATTCAACAACAACATCATTATCTATAGTTAACTTGGAAACATTTAAATCCTCCTTATCAACAAGTTGAATAAAAATAGTATTATATTGTATGTTAAGTCCAGCTAAAGTTTATGTCATAAGATCATTTAAGGATATGGGACTCTAAACACATGTGAAATTATTAGAGATGCTCTTCATTTTATTAAGATATTCCTCCATTTTCATATTGCCTTTCCTAGTCCTTTGCATCTCACTTTTGAAGAAGGTTATTTTGGATCGAGTGTGAACTCCAAAAAGATCCTTAGCAGCCTTCCACAAGTCTTTTGACGTGATATATTGAAGCATATGAGATGCCACTTCAAGAGTAATGGTGTTGTATAACCACTCTAGCATCAATTGATCTATCATGATCCATTCTTCATATGCTAGATTTGGCTTTTTCTTTGATCTTTAGAGAGAAACTCCAATGAGCAAGGTTTCATGCAAAAAATAAAGCCATGTAGCTTATTTTCTATAATAATGGCAAGGATCATTGATTGCCAAAGAAGATAGTTGCTTTTGTCTAACTTGGTAGATCAAACTTAATTAAGAGATAATGCAAGTTTCAAGAGGTTACTGGCAAGGGAGAAATTGGAACTTGAGATTTGTCTACTTGAAAATAAGCTAGCGAGAGGTGTGAGAGTTAACTAAGTATTTATGGTGTTAGCCTAGAAAAGGCTTTAATACCAAGATAAAAAATTAGAAAGGAGATGAAGAAACTTTTTATAGCTTTTTTGAATCATTGAGCCCACCATGAATTGCTAAGATATCTTAAACAAGAAAAGTTGTGATAGCACTTTCTCTACCTTGTTGCCAGGTAGAATAACATACAAAATAAATCTAGCTAAATTACAAACTACACGTGTCTCTATATAATAGTGACAACACTAGAAAAAAGCAACCAACTACTGAAACAACTGCAACTAACATACAAAACAAATATCAAGATAAAATATCAATAATTAAGCTACATCTTAACAATCTATGTGACATCCACCCCATCAAAATAATTAGCACACATTTGTGTGCTTAAGAGATATAACAGAAAAGGGTTCTTATGAAACAATATCAAAATTTAAGAGGTCATTTTAAAATATTTTAAATTTAAAAGACCACTTTAAAATAATAAAAAATTTAAGGGACTATAGTACTATTTTAATCTTAAAATTTTTATTTAAGGTTTCAGATAAAATCATTTATAGAAAAAGCACATCCCTCCAAGACATATAGTGGATGGGACGAAATCTGATTCTGTTGATGAGATGTAAAATGTAATACATCTGCGAACCACCAGGGAAACAAATGCAAAAAAGAAAATCATAGGCAAATGTCTTAAAAGTTTAAACCGACCACCGTGTGTATTGAAAACCAGGGACTAAGACACTGGTTCTCATGGTTTCCCACCGACCCATTTCTTTTTATTTGCAGAGAAATTAAATGGCGTCCCCCACATTCACTAACACCAAGTCCATCACCTCTCATTCACTTTGCAGAATTTGAAGTAGTCTAGTTGAGCTCTTTGTTTGCAGCAAAATATGTGTTCCAATTCAGAGACCGTAAAACGGGAAAGCCTTGTGTCTAAGGAAGACGAGAAGGAAAAGTTAGTGAGTGTGACGAGGGATTTGCAGATAATATGGAAATGGATAAACAAGTGATCTCAAGGCTTATTTGTCAGCGAAAGCGATTCAATAAGTTCAAAGCCCTTTCTCAAACACCAGGCATGAAAATTCCTGGCTTGACCATCCTTTTGTAGCCATCTGATTACTCTTTAATTTTGGTTTTGTTTTGTATATATTATCTACTAGCTCTACATCCTGTTATTTTGTTTACGATGAGCAATTCCTGCATTTTTACTCACAATCTCACCGCATTCATTCCTATCCTGTAAGTATAAATTTAAATGCTTCTTTTGAGGTTGACTAAAATTATATAATTTTTTTTTAAAAAAATAAAAGTTACCTTATAATTTAATTTATTTATTTTTATTTTTTTGACTATAATATCCTCCATTTAAAATTTATAAAAATTTTAAATAGAAGATATTTTTGGCAAAAAATTTAAAATTGTAGTTAAAAAATTTAAAATTAAATTAAAGTGTAAAATAATTTTTTTTGTTTAGATAATTTTTTAAAATTTGATTGGTTATTGAAATAGTAAAAATATTGATTCACAATTTATTAATTTGACCATGGTTGAATAAATAATAATTAAATATATATTTTTTAATTTTATATATTAAAAACTCATATAATAAATAACAAGAAGTAAAAATTAATAAATTTTATGAAATGAAAAATACATATTATACTCATATTAATTTAATAAATGCATACTTTGTGTAGTTAATATCCACATCTCATAAATTTGTTATTTTCTCCTTTAAAATTTTTAATCAGATTATCTTTGATTATTTTTAATTCAAATTTTAATAATAGTACGTTTAACAAATTGATATAATATATATTATTCAATAATATATATTATAATAGATAAGAATATCTATATATAATGATATATTTTTTAATTATATAATTTAATTATGTAAATAATATAATATTAATTATATAACAATATGAGGTATAAAATATGAAACTATATCATTAAAGATTTGAATATATTTAAATATATCTAATATTCTTTTAATATTACAATATATACTAAAAAACTAATAGGGCCATATGATACAATTTCTATAATGCATGCTTCCCAAATGAATATTATTAAAAATTTGCATATATTTACATATATTTAATAAACTTTTAATATTATAATATATATTAAACAACTAATAGGGTTCTATACACAAGCTTCCCACTTCAACACTTCCCAATGCTATTCTTATTAGTGTATTTGGACGAGTATTTATCGCTTTTCAAATTGCATTTTGTAAGAAGTGATAATTTATTATTTTTATATAAACATGATTTTTTAAAACAAAAAATAATAAAAACATAATTTTTCAACGCAACGCCAAACATGTACTATATCGCCTACAACCATATCACATCTTCTTCTTCCGTTCTTCTTGACTCTTTCTTCAACCGTTCCTTCTACTTCCTTGCGACTTTCTTCCCCTAACTGTTCTTTCTACTTCTATGTGGCTTTCTTCTCACTTCTCTCACTCCAAATCACAATCCCATGGCCTCAATCGTCCCATCTGATATAGCGAAAAAGACGCTGAAATGCTGACGATGATTCAATATTTTAAGCAAAGACTGTGACGTTGCTCCGATTGTTGTTTGGTTTTTGATCTGATTTGATAATTCTTTTTTACAGTACCATTCAAACTGTTGGCCATTCCAGTTTTACTGATTCTTACCCGGTTCTTTAGCTAGAAGATTCCGTAGGTGGATCAAACTGAATCAGTGATTAGGGGCCTGTTTAAAATTATTTTATAAAATAATTTTTTTATTTTTTAAAATAAAAAAATAAAAAAATTTGTTTGATAATGTGTTTTTAATGAAGTGTTTTGGAAAATAAAAAAATAAAATTTTATTTTCAAAAATAAAAAACTCAGAACACTTTTTAAGTGTTTTGTAATTTTTGTTCTACAGAATCAGGTAAAAAATAGAAAATAATTACTTTTTAAAATAATAATTCAAACAGATTTTTTAATTTTTTTGTTCTCAAAAATTTGTTCTTAAAAACATATGTTTTAAAAACATTAAAACAAAAATAATTTCAAACAAACCCCTAGATTATTAGTTTTTCAATAGAACCTGTCAATCCAATCTAATATTAGAATTAATAGTTTTCGAAGAGATATGTGTATATATATATTTTTAAAAAGTTTGCGTTATTTTAACAAAATTTAGAGAAATTTTGTTTAATTTATTCTAAATTTTATATACTTATAAAAATATGCCTTGACTTAGTTTACATGAAAAAATTGGTTTGAAAGACAAAAAGTTAAGTATAAAAAAAAAAAAATTTATAGATAAAAAATATTTATAATATCTTTAATTTTAATAATTGAATAATTATTATAAAAAAATATTAAATAATGATTGAATAATAATTATAAAAATAAAATTAATATTTTATCAAACTTTTTATTACCTTTTCTTTTTTTCTCTCTTTTTCCAGGTAAAGCAAACGGCCCTAAGAAAAAAAAAAAAGACAGAAATTGGTTTAATTCAGTTTGATTTAAATAAAAAAATTATGGAATTAAATCTATAAATACCCCTAGTGAATCTTTAGTTGCATATTGAGTCTCAATTGACATATTTCATAACCTGATTTCTTGGCTTGGAATTGGATTAGTGCTTGTTACTGGGTGGGAAGGCGTGCTTTTAGCGTGTCAAAAATAGCTTAGACGACACCTAGCGATTTTATTTGGAGAGCTTAAAAAAAAAAAAATATAGATGAAGACTTTAAATTAGAAATATTTATATTAAAATATTTTAAATTTTAAAATTATTCAAAAAGATTTTAAAACAAAAAATTTTAATTTAGAAACTTTAAATTATAATTTTTTTGTGCAGTTTAAATTTTTAGTCTTTAAATTCTTTAAAATAATTTTAAAATTTGAGATTATTTAATATATATATTTAATTTAAGATTATAAATTATAATTTTTTCTTAAAAAAATATACTATCAGAAATTTGGCGTTTGGATGCAAAAGGTCATGCCCGAAATGGACTTTTTATTTTTATTTTTCAATTTTTTACTTTTTAGGTTATACATTTTAAATCTAAAGATAAAGTTATAATTATGAGATCATATATTTTAATTATAAAAAATTATATTTTAAAATTTTAAATTTGTATAGTTAAAATTTTTAAAGTATAATATTTTTATAGTTAAAATTTATAATTTAAAAAAATAAAAAGTTATAAAAAATAAAAAGGCTTTTTTAGCCTTGATTGAATCCTCTTGAATCAGCTGTAATATTGGGAAAGATCGTGGTTGGTTTGAATGATTGCGATTTCAACCAAAAATAAATATATAAACTTTTTATAAAAAATTTCTAATTACTTTTCTTTTAGTTTAATATACTATTATAAAAATTCGGAGAACACATTTAAACAAAAATGAGTTTCAATCGCTGATATTTGGAGTTTTATGAAGAGGAAAGATGCAGAACAGGAGCTCAAATTCGGTCAATAGTATTTTTCATTTAAATGTTTATGTAAATATTTATATAAAGGCTTAACTAAATTTTTCTTTGAATTATTGTGCCATAATGAGGCACAATGATGAATTTAGTGTCACATCACATGATTTTTTTCTTTTCTAAAAAAATTATATAAAATCTTAATTACTATTTTAGCCTTTTAAATAATTTATTTGTTTCAATTTAATCTTTTATCTTTATTTTAATCCCTTAATTTTTATTTTATATCATACTTGTCTTTTAATTTTATTTAGTGTTTCAAAATGGTCCTTTGTGTTTCAAAATAATCCTTTAAACTTTTTAAGTATTCTAAAATAGTTCTTAATAAATATAACATAAATAGTAAATTTGAATTATTGGAAAATTATTCTTCTTTTAATTTGATTATATAAAACTAAAGTTTTTTAATTTAGTCTTTAAAAATCACTTTTCTCTTAATTTAATTTTCAAACATTCTCTTTAATTAAAATTGTCTCTCTAGAAATTATTTTATGGGCTTTTTGGAGAGATCATTTTAATAGAAAGAAAATATTTGAAATACTAAATTCAGAGACTTTATTTTTGGAGGATGAAATTGAGAAGAGACTAATTTTTTATGATTAAATTAAAAAACTTTATCTTTACAGAATCAAATTAAAAGAATAGTAATCTTTTAAGAATAAAATAATTAATTTACTGTAACAAAAAGTCTAATATATCACAAGTTGAAAATTAATGATTAAATTGAAATAAATAAATTAATTAAAGAACCAAACTAATAATTTAAAATAAAGAAAAAAGTATAGCCAAACGTTTTCTTGTCATACCTTCATTGAAAGTTTAAACTCTACTTTAAATTCTTGGCCATTGCCAAAATAGATTATTCTTCTTTTAATTTAATATTTAAAAATAAAATCTCTTAATTTAGTTAATAAAATATTACTTTTTTCTCCATTTAGTCTTTTAAATATTGTCGTCGATGAACATTATCCCTCCAGAAAAGCATTTGTAGGCTTTTTAGAGGAATCATTTTATTAGAAGAAAATAGTTGAAAAGCTAAATTGAGATACTATTTTTGGATGAGGACAGAGAAGAGTAACTTTTTATAATTAAATTAAAAGAGTTTATATTTAGAAGATTAAATTAAAATAAGAGTAATCTTTCAATAATTAAATCATTAATTTACTTTAACAAAAATCTAATATAGCATACATTAAAAACTAAGCACTAAATTGAAATAAATAAATCAACTAAAAAACCAAAATTATCTAGAAAAAAGGAAAATAAAAAACCAGACAATTTCCTTTGGCAAAACCAAATATTCGTTTTCTTATTTTTTATTATTAGGTTCTTTAATTAGAATATGATATATATATATATATATATAATTAGCATATAATAAGTTCATAATTTTTGTTACAAATATATAAATTTTCAATTAAACTATACATATTTTAATTAATAAATCATTTCAATTAATCATTTGAGAACTACAAATTAAAAATATTTATATTAAAAGATCTTAAAATTTATTTTTTTAAAAAATAAAAAATAAAAATTAATTCACACAAAAAATTATAATTCAAAACTTTAAATTGAAAATTTTAAATTTTTTAAAATAATTTAAAATTTAAAATCTTTTAATATAAATACCTTTTTAAGGTAGTTATAATTTTCCTAATATTCCTTTTCCCCTCGTACAAATGAAAGTTTAAACCCTACTACAAACTCTCGGGCCCCGCCATCACCGGCGAAGCCCCCTGAAGCCTTGAATGCCTTAAACCCGCATACACTAGGTGTGGCACTTCGGCTTCTATTGGAGGGGGGAAGATAACTATAGCACAGTTCTGAGCCTTCACAATGAATAATTTGAAGCTGTTCTCCGAGGTCCCTTTGGGCCTCCAATTGCAGTCCAACACTGAAGCTCTACGATTCTCGGCGTTTGATATCGAGCGGAACCGCCTTTTCTTTGTGTCTGTCGACAACTTCGTATATACCATCCATCTGTCTTCGTTTCATGTACGTTCTTTTCTCTGATTTGGTTTATACGGTTTCTGCTGAATTTCTGTTATAATGGGTTTGAAATTTTGAATGATATCAGTATAGTCTCCTGTTCTGGGTTTTAGTTTCCGCTTCTTAGCTTTAGAAGCCCAATGGGTCGTTTAGAGGATGTGATAAGGAGTATAAAATTAATGGTATCAGTTCAACTCTTGTGGTGTTGCTTCAGTGTTATAGACAATGGGAAATCAGGAATGGAGCTATTGAACAGTTAAATATAACTTCATTTTGTACGCCCGAGACCTGAATTTATACGTGGAAAATTGGGAAGTTCTTGTGAGGACATAATTGCCAACGAGTTGGCTTCAGATGTAGATAGTTTTGAAAGGGGGTAATTGAAAAAGACAACAATGCAATTGAAAGTTTACAATATGAAACGTGTGCAAGTGAATAACTTGTTTAGGATATATTGGCAGCATTTACTTTGGAAGTAGATTTATTTGTCAATATAGGATTTTTGCTAAGAGTTTGAGTAAGTGAGTGAGTGAGTGATTATTTGCTTGTTTTGATTTTTTCTGTTTCATTAGAAGGTTGTTGTTTTTCATAAAGCAGCAATTATAGGGCATTATATCTGTCTCATTCTTTGTCATTTTCTTTTTCATGGCTTAAGTAAGTCTGAATAGGTATTGAGTAAATGTTAGGAACATGATTTGTGTTGTAGCAATGCAATACTGCACCACGATCTAAATATGTGATCCAAACCACATGTTTTTCCAACCATTATGATTGAGAATATGCCCAACTCGAGTTATGAGGTTTTATTTGCTCTTAGAAAAGTTTGTGATAGGATCCAAGAAGGCAGGAGGAACCCACCCTTAAAAGCGTGCTATCAAGAGGAAGGAATCACTTTCCTTAAATACCACACCAAAACATCTTATATGACTTAGACATTCTATGCTACCCAGTCCCTAACATAGCACCACTATGAAGAGTTCACATCTCAACGACTATATTATGCAACACTTCACTTAGCCTTCTCATTGTCAGAACCCTCCACAAATAGACCCCTCCCTGCTATTGGCTAACCAAGCTTTGATACCAAATTATAGGATCCAAGGAGGCATAGGGAACCCACTCCTAAAGGCGCATTGTCAAAGGGGAAGAACGACTCTCCTTATGTACCACATCAAATATATCATATTACTCAATGTGGGACTTAAGCATCCTATACTACTTAGTCCCTATCAGTTTGACGTCTAATTAATTGTTGGATTTGAATTATATTTTTTCCCTCGTCATCAAGGCAAAATTGACATTGTAACTTGTATGACACATCCACAGGCTCTAGCATCGTGGTATGATTATGAAAATGGCAACATCTTTGTAAAATTTGGGCCTAGTGTGCAAAGCTTGTTGTTGTAGCTCGTCCTTGTCAGAAGAATATCTTGGAATTGCATGTAAGTGGGAATGTGGGACATATTGATTGTTGAGAAATCTGGTCCAGAGTCTGGACTTTAGGGAAACATACATTTTTGGAACTTTCTAGTCCTAGACACTTTGTGGAGCCCAATGAGTTTCTTCTTTTAGCCAAATGTTAACCTTGTGATTAAAATCAAACTGTCCCTAGACACATTCAGGAACAAACATAGCCATAATGGGCTGATCTTATTTTTTATTTGGCCAGTTAAAGATACAAATCAATTGATGAAAAATCATCTTTCAAAAGAATCAAATCTGAATCCTGTCTTAGAGACATTAAAAAAAAAGGCTATTCCTAGGCCTTCGCCTAACAATTTTAGCTTTTGGGATGAAATCATCATTTCTTGATATGGTATTAAAGCCTTTATGACCAAACTGTCATGAGTTTGATCATTTCTATTTGCCACCCGCATTCTTCATATTGAAATTAAAATTTCCACATAAGTAACAACTTATGGTGGGCCTATGCTTTGTACACGCTTCATATTGAAATTAAAATTTCCGCACAAGTAATACTTATTAAAAAAAGCATATTATATATTGTTCACTGTCAGACATTTTAAAATTTAAATGCTGGATCCTTTTCTTTTTAGTCTATTTTGCTGAGTTTTAATACATTTGAGGACATTTCTTAAAATATTAGCATGTTTCATCTTGTGTTAAAATTTGTTTTTGACATATTGAAACATTTTGAATGGGCTGGAATGGTCTGGCTCATTTCTAACCTGATTTGATGAAGCCTGCAACATTTCTGTCACAAGAATTGCTAAAAACCATAATAAAAGAACGGTGAGTCAATACAGGTGTGTGGTATGTTTGTAACATATGGATATGTATATGGCTTCTAGAAGCAGATATCTATGCTTCTTAGGTCAATTTTAAGATGGTTCAGTACTGAGAACATATTTAAATGAGCAGTGATTGAATTTTCTTTATTAAAAGGTTGATCTGAATGGGGATCTAAATATAAGATATGAAATATGAAAGTTAATTATTTAATATTCGGTACTTTCTGTTTTCCATTCACATTTTTTATTTTTTTAATTTGTTTTGCTAACATGAATTGGTTTTGTGGCAGGAAAAAGGAGCTTGGAGCAAGACCTTGGCATCTACAGATGTTGACACCATTGATCTAGAACCAGGGGATTTTATTACTTCATTTGATTATCTTATGGAGAAAGAAGCACTCATTGTGGGGACTTTAAATGGCCTTTTATTGCTCCACAGTGTGGAGACTAACACAACTGAAGTTGTTGGCAAGGTGGAGGGTGGGGTTAAGTGTATCTCACCTAGCCCAGATGGAGAACTGCTTGGCATAATTACTGGTTTTGGGCAGATATTAGTAATGACTCATGATTGGGAATTGTTGTATGAAACAGCCCTAGTGGATCTTCCTGAAAGTTTTGATGTAAGTAAGGAGTAAGGACTCTTCTGGTGATCTTAATTTATTGCATGTGTTCATGTCGGATGAACTTTTTCGTAGTGTAACATGTGCTAGTAATTATTTCTGTCTTTTGTTATATGCTGATTTTAAGCTTTTCCTAGGTGATATGGAGGGATAGACTGTTGATCTAATTTACTGTTCATGGTTTTATGTTTTGGTTTGGAAGCATGGACCATGTATGCAAGAATAGCAATTATGATTATTGTATTAATTTGTGATGTAATTGTAATTTGGGATTTAGGTTTTAGTTATTATTAGATATTTGGGATTTTTAATCCAGTTGTTTAGATGTTGGAATATTCTATCCTATAGTAGGATTAGTATTTCATTTCCTGTCTTGAATTTGAATTTATTGAGCCTTGAGTTTAGATTGCTTTGGCCTTCTGTTTAGGTTGCTTGTCCTTGTGGAATTTGGTTTGTTTGAGCCTGTATAAAGGCATATTATCTATTATAGGATCTTACATTTTTTATGTTTCTTATATTTGTTCCTCAGTTCTGCTTCCCATTCTCCATCACCCATATCAATACCTTCTATAGTATTTACATATTTGGTTGTATAAGAATGTTGGCTTTTTCTGTAGAGATTGTCCCATATAGTGACAAAATTTTGTTTTCAGGTGAATGAAAGCATTCTGCCAGAAAGCTTTGAGTATAATATTTGTTGGCGAGGAGATGGAAAATACTTTGCAACAATGAGTGATGTGTGCAATTCGATGGCATCACTTAAGGAGCTTAAGGTTTGGGAACGAGATTCAGGGTTATTGCATGCTTCTTCAGAACCAAAAACTTTTGCTGGAGCAGTTTTGGAATGGATGCCCAGTGGTGCAAAAATTGCAGCAGTTTATGACAGAAAAGCTGAAAATGAATGTCCCTCAATTGTTTTCTTTGAGAGAAATGGATTGGAAAGAAGCAAGTTTAGCATCAATGAAGGAAATAATGCAAAAGTAAAAGTTCTGATGTGGAATTGCGGTTCGGATTTACTTGCTGGTATTGTTGAATGTGAAAATCATGACGCTATAAAGATATGGTATTTTAGCAACAACCACTGGTACTTGAAGCATGAAATTAGATACCCAAAGCAAGACAATTTCAGGTTCATGTGGAATCCAACAAAGCCTTTGCAGCTAATTTGTTGGACTCTTGGTGGTCTGATCACAGTTTACAACTTTGTCTGGGTCACAGCTGTTACAGAGAACTCAACTGCACTAGTTGTTGATGGCTCCAATATACACGTGACCCCACTTTCCCTATCATTAATGCCACCTCCTATGTATTTATTCAGCCTGAAATTTCCTTCTCATGTTCAGGACATGGCTGTATATTGCAGAAACTCTAAGAACCATTTAGCTGCATTTCTGTCAAATGGTTGCTTATGTATTGTGGAGCTTCCTGCAGTTGAAACCTGGGAAGAACTAGAAGGGAAAGAATTCAATGTTGAAGCCTCTCACTCTGTGGTGGGGTTTGGATCTATTTTGCATCTTGTATGGTTGGATTCTCATACACTACTAGCTGTTTCACATTATGGTTTCAGTCATAGTGTGGACTTTTCTAGAACCTCCCTGAAGGAGGGTGGACTTCAAGGTTTCTATTTGCAGGAAATTGAGCTTGAATGTTCTGAGGATCTTGTTCCAGGATTATTGACATGCTCAGGTTGGCATGCAAAAGTTTCAAAGCAAAATTCTCTTGAAGAGGTGGTTATTAGCATTGCCTCTAATCCTGCTCGTAAATGTTCTGCATATATTCAATTTTCTGGGGGGAGAATCTTTGAGTATGAATCAAAATTTATTGTCAGTAGAGGCTTTCTAGAACAAGAATTTCAAAGCTTTTCTTCAACATGCCCTTGGATGAATGTAGTTCTAGCTGCTCACGGTGAGGCATCAAAGCCATTACTTTTTGGATTGGATGAGATTGGCAGGCTGCATGCCAATGGGGGGATAGTCTGCAACAACTGCAGCAGTTTCTCATTTTATTCGAATTTGGCAGACCAAGTTATCACACACTTAATTTTTACAACTAAGCAAGATTTACTTTTTATTGTTGACATTGTTGATATATCGAATGGAGAGTTAGATTCAAAGTATGGAAACTTTGTCTACGTTGGCACCAGAAAAAGAGAAGAAAGTATGAACTGCATAAATATATGGGAAAGAGGTGCTAAAATTGTTGGGGTTTTACATGGAGATGAAGCTGCTATTATTCTGCAAACTACTAGGGGAAACCTTGAATGTCTTTACCCTAGAAAATTGGTTTTGGTTTCTATCATTAATGCCTTAGTCCAAAAGCGCTTCAGAGATGCATTACTAATGGTAAGGCGTCACAGGATAGATTTCAATGTAATTGTTGATTACTGTGGTTGGCAAGCATTTTCACAATTAGCTTCTGAATTTGTCAGGCAGGTTAACAATCTAAGTTACATAACTGAGTTTGTTTGTGCTGTAAAGAATGAAAATATTATAGAGAAACTCTATAAAAACTATGTATCTGTTTCCAGCCCAGAGGGTGCAAATATTATGCAAGTTGGAGACCTCCAGCATTCTCCTACTGATAACAAGGTTTCTTCTGTTCTGGTGGCTGTAAGAAAAGCCCTTGAAGATCACATAACAGAAAGTCCCGGTAGAGAGCTTTGCATTTTGACTACTCTAGCTCGGAGTGACCCCCCACTACTTGAAGATGCTCTAAAGAGAATTAAAGTTATCCGTGAAATGGAATTGTCCCATGCTGATGAGCGGAGAAGAATGTCTTACCCTTCTGCTGAAGAAGCTCTGAAGCATCTTCTGTGGTTAGCTGATTCTGATGCCGTCTATGAAGCTGCTTTAGGTCTTTATGATTTAAATCTTGCAGCTATTGTGGCATTGAATGCTCAAAGAGATCCAAAGGAATTTCTCCCTTTCTTACAAGAATTGGAGCGTATGCCCACTCTGTTAATGCAATACAATATTGACCTTAGGCTTAAAAGGTTTGAAAAGGCACTCAGACACATTGCTTCTGCAGGAGATGCTCATTTTGGTGATTGTATGACACTCATGAAGAAAAATCCTCAACTCTTCCCATTGGGACTTCAACTTATTGCTGACCCTGCCAAGAGGATGCCAATCCTTGAGGCATGGGGGGACTATCTTAGTGATGAAAAATGTTTTGAAGATGCTGCAACAATTTATTTGTCTTGTTTCCATCTGGAGAAGGCTTTGAAGTCTTATCGTGCTTGTAGTAACTGGAGTGGGGTGCTTACAGTTGCTGGGTTCCTTAATATGGGAAAGGATGAGGTACTACGTCTTGCTCATGAGCTCTGTGAAGAACTTCAAGCACTTGGTAAACCTGGGGAAGCTGCCAAAATTGCTTTGGAGTACTGTGGCGATGTTAATGGTAGTGTGCATCTGTTGATTTCTGCACGGGACTGGGAGGAGGCTATAAGGGTTGCCTTTATGCATAGAAGAGAGGAGTTAATTAAAGCTGTGAAGAATGCATCTCTGGAATGTGCAAGCACACTAATCAGTGAATATGAGGAAGGCTTAGAGAAAGTGGGGAAGTACTTGGCCCGTTACCTCGCTGTTAGACAGAGAAGATTACTGCTTGCAGCAAAGGTCCTGGCAGAGGAACAGGCAGCCAGTGATATTGATGATGATGCTGCGTCGGAAGCTAGTAGTAATTTTAGTGGAATGAGTGCGTACACCACAGGGTATGCTTGTTTACTTGTGTCTCAGGTTTTTCTCTATGCTTTAGTAGTTTGTAGGGCATCAATTTATCAGATATATAAATACGTAACTACTATGATTTCTGGTGGCAGTATTTTCTACATGTTCTGGAATGTATATTGTGAACCAGTTTTCCTCGTTGATTTTGTGATGATGGATTATGTCCATATAACATGTTATATAACATTTATTTGATCATACATCATGCTGCTTCCATTCATTTTGCATACATCAATTATATATACCATGTTTTGATTCTTCTGAGAAGGACTAGCATTGAGATTAAGTTTTGCTTTTTGAGACTATGGTCAGTAGATATCATCAGATTCATGATAATTAAATCGTTGAAATGGGTGTACTTCATCTTCCTTCATCCTGAAGCATTTATGTCTTGTGGTAGCTTGAATAATTTCATTCCATAGCTCATGATTTGAGTCAAATTCCATCCCTTGCCCTTGAGGGATTAAAGAATCATTAAATATATGACATTGACAAGAGAAAGGGATAGAACAGTGTATTTTCTTGTGTTGTACATGTTTCTGATCTTATTTTATTACCCAATCTCTAATATAGTGTATATGATTCCCCCCCCCCCCCCCCCCCCCTGTGCTTTGTTATTCAAAAGTTTTATATCTCAATTGCTTCATACCAAAAAAATAAACAAAGCCTCCATGGTACATTAACCAATGTTTTAGTGAGAGAAACAGTAGCATGATTAAATTGAATCATCTAGATTTTGTTTTTCTTACAGAAGAGAATAACAATAATATTTCCGGTTATATCACGTTGGACGCTGCTGTGTATATTTGTTTAGTTATACTTTCGGTATGTTTGGCATCAATTGTTTTTTTTTTTTCATTTCACAAACAGGACCAGGAGAAGTTCTACTGCTTCTCTTAGCTCAAGTGCAACTAGCAAGGCAAGAGACTCTAGGCGTCAGAGAAAAAGAGGAAAAATCCGTCCCGGCAGGTAATTTGACATGAAAGTTACTTATGTCCTCCTCTCCCTTCAGATTAGGATCCTCTTATGTGAGAAAGTCACATAACACAAGCCATTTTTGTTGCATCTCACAATTTATTTTCAATTATAACTAAGTTGATGATTAACAAGATGTCATGTCCGATAACAAATAAGATCTCCAATATTAACGGTAAAAATTTACAAATTGATTTTTGTGAAAGTGATTATTGGTGATTTTTTTTGTCTTCTAGTGTGCCATCTTGATAACCAATGATTTGCTTTTAATTGAAAGTAAGTGATGAGATGCAAGCAAATCAACAGTGTTATGTGATATCTTCAGGATCCCGATCCCCCTAACTTCCTCTTGCTTATTATTGCATTTAGTTAGTCACTTTCTTAAATATGAAATAATGTTATACTTGCTATTGTAGTCCTGGGGAGGAGCTGGCCTTAGTGGAGCATATGAAAGGCATGTCTTTGACAGTGGAAGCTAGAAATGAGCTAAAATCTTTGTTGGTTTCCCTTGTGATGTTTGGTGAGGGAGAAACAGCTAGGAAGCTACAACACATGGGAGAGAACTTTCAGTTGTCTCAGATGGCAGCAGTTAGATTAGCTGAAGACACTGTGTGTAGTGATAGCATAAATGAGTATACACATACTTTGGAGCATTACACACGAAAAGTAAGAAGTGAAATGCAAAATTCAGAGGCTCTCTCTTGGCGGACTAAAGTTTTTCTTAGTGGGTGAGCTTAGCAAATTAACAGAATTAAGAGGCTTTTATCTGCAAATTATTATTATTTGGGCTGATACTAGGTTAGACATTGGGGATCATGAACGTTGTTTTATGTAGAAGTAGTTGTGTAACTTTAGATTGTATTCTGTATGATGTGTGTTGCCCAAGCTTCTTATCTTTTTTGGTCAGAAGCAGGGCCTGTCTAAGTTTTGATTTGTATTTGAGCCCCTGTAAAATCTTCATGTATTCTCTGAAACTCTGGCTCTGATGATTGTTACAGTGATATTTCTCTCTTGACCAAAACATAGTTAGTTGGCAATTAGACTAATTTAATGGAAACAATTTGGAATAAATTATTTGTTCTTAAAAATTAGTGTATTATTTAAAGATGTGAACAGCGTTGTTAGATGGGCTGTGTTGTTTTTTTTATTTTGCCAATTTTTTTCCGGTCAAATGACATTAGTTCTCTTTTAAGAGTGTGTTAAAACACAAATTTTATAAACTATCTTAATAATAAACAACAACTACAATAAACAATTTTTTTTATTAGGTGGGGTCGGTTTATCATAATAACAAACAACAAATTTAATTTTTTTAATACTAATCTTGTCTTTGGATTGTGCAATTTTTTATTTTATGGATAAAGATGATTATATATATATAAATATATCAAGTGAAACGACTAATTGGTAATTATGTATAATTAAATCACAATTCAATCATCCAAATTAGTACAAAAATACTATAAATATATATTAATTTTTCTTAATTTTTGCATTAATGATTTTTACATTAATTCTGACCATTAATTTATGATGCAAAAGTAATTATTTTCTTCTCTCACTTCTCATACAAGGGTACTTTTTTCACTTGATACGCATCCTCTAGATGTGTGTATATGATTCCTCGTTCTTTTGTTTTAAGAAAACTTATTATTTATTCATTTTTTAATTCTGATTTGCCTCACAGAAAGAGTTCCATACTTTCAGGGCTCCTGAAAATAAAGGAAAAAAAAAATTGCACCAAAAGTGAAACAATAACGACTCTCTCTCTATGTATATATGATTACTCATTCTTTTGTCTATGTATAACTTTCTATTTATTCTATTTTCAAATTTTGATTTGTCTCACAGAAAGCGTTTCAGACTTTCAGGTTCCTGAAGATAAAGAAAAAGAAAATTAAAAAGAAAAATTGTACCAAAACAGCCCAAAAGCAAATGTATATTCCTTCATTCAAAAAGCTCAAGGAAAATAAACATAAGGGCCCTACCGGGTTCGAACCGGTGACCTCTTGATCTGCAGTCAAATGCTCTACCACTGAGCTAAGGACCCCTCATGGCACAAGGTAGTTCAAATAACCATATAAGTCCGGATCATCCAGTAAAACACACTTATTACAACAAATTCGGTGATTCCTAATTTGTCGTCTTGATTATAACTCTCCAGCGGGATCATACTATCAAACCTAAATTTTCTTTCTTGCACCTTAACTCAATAACCTGTTGGAAATTTCAACTGCACATTATAGTTAGTCGAAGGAAATTCAAGTTCAAAAGAGGAGAAATCATGTGCCAAGATTCGGTGCACGTTTATTTTAGAAAATAATTATTTTTAATAAAAAATCATCAAGAGAGTATTCTTTTGTGTAGTTACAATTTAGAGTAAATTATACTAATATTCTTTTTTGAAATTTGACTAAGTTACACTTACTATTTTTTTTTTTATTTTAAAAATATCATTTGAGTAATTTGACATTTGATACATGTTATAAATAAATTATAATTTAGAGTAAATTATACTAATATTCTTTTTTGAAATTTGACTAAGTTACACTTAATATTTTTCTTATTTTAAAAATATCATTTGAGTAATTTGACATTTGATACATGTTATTAATATATTCTTATAATTTATTTTTTATTAATAATGTTTAATTTTTACACAACATGAGACTGTAATTTTATTCTTAATAATATTAGTAAATATAGCTAAGTTGGAGTTTAGTTTTAAGATGATGTTATAATTTTTTTCCTTAGTATAATAACACAAACAAATGTGTAAAAAGTTATAAAAATAAATTAAAATTTTTTTGTAATATATATCAAGTATTATAGAGTTGGATAATATTTTTTAAATTAACAAATATTAGATGTTAAGGATAAGTAATATTTTAGAATTAAACAGTTTTGTCTTAGATTTAATCCTGATATTGTTTTTTGGCAAGAAACTGTGTGCAACATTGTTATAAGTAAGATAACGAAGTTGCGTTATTTTCAATATTTCCATTGTGTTGATGCACTTGGAAGGAAATGAGATTTGCAATTACTATGGAAATATTTTATTAAAATACATTTTAGTAGTTCCACATAGAAAATTCATGGAACTTGCACCTTGCAAGATGGAGCCGACGTTGCTCTTCCTAGGGTTTATGGCCCTCTTAAAGTACAAAATCACATGAGATAACCAAAACGAAACGCATAGTAAATTGAACAAAATAAAGGAAATCTCAGTTAAAGGGAACTAATCCACTTGGTCGAACAATAGGATAAATGCAAAAGACGTATGGGAGAGAATTAACAGAATTAATTCCATGTAATTTTTCTAGGTTAAATAAGTTTGCTTAGCTATGTCGAAGTTCTACTCCTTGCTCCTACAGACGGATGAACACCTCCAAAGAAAGAGGAAGACTTTTAAGTTTGAATTGATGTGGTTAAAGGACCCTCGTTGTATTGAAGATGCTTGGGCATGCTTGTACAATGACTTAAAGGGTGTTTCAGTTCACTCAAAACACAAAGAATGCTGCTAAGTCCTTAACAAAATAGAATAAGGAATGTTTTGGTGGTGTCACAAGCCAGAACAAGGAGGCTGAACAGAGACTTAGAGATCGCCATAGTGGTTCTTTATCTCCCCAATTCAAATGGGAGCAACTAATAATAAGGAAAAAAATGGAACTCCTGCTGGACTGTAAACAGGTTATAAAGGTTCAAAGAGCCAAATAGAGATAGAAAACACCAAATATTTCCATGCTTTGGTGAATCATAGAAGAAATAAAGTCAAGAATACAAGCTAGATTTTCTCAAGCTTATTTATCAGAAGATGTAATACCATTGGAGAATGAAGGATTGAGTATATGAGGAGGGCCAAATTCTAAAGTTTCAAGGTCAACACTCAGAAATTCTTAACAAACTTTTCACTCATTTTGAGATTGAAAATGCATTGTCCTAAAAGCGCCTGGCTTAGAAGGGTTCCCCACTTTTTTTCTTTTTTAAATCAACATTTTTGGCTCCAAGTTGGTAACGATTTCGTCAGTATGGTGGCATATTTCCTGAACAGAGGTCATATGCTTAAAGAGCTAAACGAGGCAAACATTGTGCTTATCCCCAATGTGGAGTGCCCATCTTCGTTCAAAGATTTTCGCTCTATCAAAATGTGGGTGATGAAATTTCTCCATTCCAAAATGCCTTTGTAAAGAATTGATTGAACACGGATAGTATTATGATAGCGAGGGAAATATTGCTTTACATAAGAAAATGCAAGAATCATAAGAAACTCTAGGCTACAGCAAAATAGACCTTCATAAGGTTTAAGTCAAGGTTTTGTGGCAATGGAGTTCCCACCACATTGGAGAAACCCCCTAACGGAATGTGCTACTAGCTTGTCTCTTAGAGTCCTGGTTAATGGGAAATGTTCTCAACTGTTTCAGCCCTTGGCGGGTTTGAGATAGGAGGACTCCTTATTTCCATATCTACTTACCCTATGTGCTAATATCCTTTCAGAGCATCTCTTGAATGCGCTGGATGCAAAAGCTTTTGGTAGGTGAAAAGGTCAGCATGGGAAGCCCCTAATCAACTATTCTCTTGTATGCACATGATCTACTCCTCCTCTTTTTCAAGGCTAATATGGAATAATGTAATAACAAAAGGACTGAGATCTTAGAGGAGTTTGGTATGTAGTTTGGCCTCATATCTAATGGAACAAAATTGAAAACCAAATTGAGCCCAAATATGCCAATAATATTTCAGAATATGATGGGAGAGATCATCAGATATGGAGTCGTGGAGAATTTGGGAAGAAATCTAGAAGGTTTCATAGATGAGTCTAAATGGGATAGGAAAACTTTTGAGATGGTATATGAACAACCAGAAAAGAAACTTCAAAGGAAAAGAAAATTTAAAGGTGAAAGACAAATCTTTTATCACAAGCTATGAAAGCTTGTATTTATTTACGTCCGTTTGAAATGGGTATATTTTCTTTTCCTCTTGTGTAATGTCAATTATTATATTTTTGTAATTACTACTTAATAATTTTTATTTTTTTATGACTTTTAAAATAAGGTGTGAGATTATTTTTTATTTTCGCGATTATTTTTTCTTTACTTCGTTTTTTTTTTTTTTTAGATACCGAACAACCTGTTAATTTGTCCTTGCCCAAATTCCAATATATTCCCTCTCATATTGTAGACTATCTAAAAAAGAGGCCCACTAATGCGATGCTATCATATTTCGGATTTGTACTTTTAATATCCTAACCTTATCTAATTTTTATTATTGGTCGAATATTTATCTTGATCATCTAAAATACCCACCCAAATTGCCATTCATAGGTAAAATGACGGATTGGTACGAAGAGAGCTCAAATATTTTGATAAAGAAAATGATAGAAATGACGAGAATTTCAATTGGGATGTCTTAATAAAATATTGAGAAAAGCCCCATAAAAGTAGTGCCACAACTAATAAATTAAACAACTAGCTTAATATAAAGGAATAATCTCCCTATATGAAACGAGACATAATTTGAATGACATTAGAAACTTTTGGGCAGCTTTATAATTCTCCTTGAGACAGCATCACGATGAATCTGATCCTCCATTGTTACCTTCTGCGTGATCGATATCGGAACCAAACAAAGTCCTCTGCTCCTTAGGTCAACCTGTTTCTCCCCACAGTCCATCTGACCACCAAAAAATTAAAAAAAAGAAGTTCAAGCAAACAGGGAAATTAAAAGGGGAAAAACCAAGGGAATCTACCCTAATATTTTGGAGGTGAATGTGCAATAATAATCACAACAACAACAATAATAATAAGTGTATAGAATTAATGTTCATAAATTATTTACCTGTTGATAAGGGAGTTTAACAGTATTGTTGTATGAGAAACTCAGCATTTGAAACAAATTCTGCGCCAGTGACCCCACAAATGAAAAAGAAATTAATGGAGAGAAAAGGAATTAGAATAACCTCTAAGTATATATGTTGTACAAAGTTATCCTTGTAACTAAGTTTTAGCCAAAAGCAAAATAAAAGATAAAAATTTTATTATGGTTCTCCAAAGATGATTAGGATATCATTGGCTCCTTTAAAAAGCTTTTTTTTGGGGCACAACTTTAGTACTTGAAAGTTTGATGTTCCAATTTTATTCTTTAACAAATAGTAAAATGATTCTATATAATTTTTTGAGGAATAAATATTTTATGGGAATTAAAACAAATTAAAACTTTCAAGTAGTAAAGAGATATAGAAAATATGAAGGCGCTAATTGGCACTTGAGTTATCTTTAGGGAACCAAAATAAGTTTGAATCCTCCAAGATTATCAGAGAAACCTGAGTGTAAATTTTGAAAAAGAAAAAAGAAAAAGATACAATTGATTTGTGACCCATATTTTAAAAATAAGTGATATTCACTAACTAAAGAGGCGACTCCAATAATTTTATCTTTCTCTCTTGCAAAATTTTATTATAAATTTCTCTAAAACTGCAAAGAATTTTAATTTTAATAATATCCTTAGAACTTGGATCCTCTTCATTTTTTATTTTTTGTCAATTTCAAGGAGTAATAAACACTAAATAATTTCCGCACATTTAAATGAAACTTATCATTCAAGTGAATTTTAAACATTTTGTGTTTATCTTTTTTCAAAATTAATAAAAAATAGAAAAAAGGAAACGGAGAGAAATCAAATTCATATTGTTACCTTTTCTGTTTTCTTTAATATATGGTTTTTTTATTTTTCTGCTTGAAGAAAAAGGATCCCTGTATCATTTCGAAATAAAAAAGGAGATAATTGGAGTACATATATATTTACCCGGATTTGTTCTTGAAGAAGCTTGATATAGAGAGAAGCCTCTTGAAGAACTGAGGCAGTGTCACTCTGCAGAGTATCCACAAATAACCCAAATTTTATTTTTCTTTTTGGAAGGATAAGAAGCAAATAATTAACGGGAAATGAATAATTTTTGTTCATTGGGGGTAGGAATCATCACTCACCTTGCCAAAAGGTGAAACCAGCTTTTGTAGAGTTGTAATTTTATCACTGAGCTTTTGATTTCTCCTCACAGGCACATGCAACTAAAAAGGATTTTATTAGTTTTAAAAAGGTTTTAATTTAGTTCTTATGTTTCAACATCAACCATTCTTGCCTTTTTATTTTTAAAAAAACTTTCAACTACATTCTCTAAAATCTAAATAACAAATTCGTCCAATATTTTAAAAGAAAAATTTTTCGTTACTAATTACTTAACAACATGACATCCTCTTGGCCTGTCCTTTGTCTTGTGAGATAGGTGTCAAGAAGTCAAATAACAGATTACATCAACGGTTTTTGGGATGTATTCAATGGATTTATGACTTAGAAGTAATTACATTTTAAAAAAAAATTATATTTTTAGTTCTTATAATTTTATTTAATTTTATTTAATTTTTATAATTTAAAAATTCGTAATTTACTTCTACAATTTATAAATTTTCTAATTTAGTCTATATTATTAAATTCTATTAGTAGTATACTAATTTTTATTGACATAATTAATTATGCATTATTTTATCACTTTAAATATGCATAAATTATACTAATAAAAGAGATAAAAATATAAATAACAAAATAAGATTAACTTATATATATATGACAAAATATTGATAAAAATATAATGATAAAGACTAAACTAAAAATTATTTAAACTATAAGAATTTGATTACAAATTTTTAAATTATAAAGACTAAATTAAAAATTAAGTAAAATTATAAGGACAAAAAATATAATTTTCTCTTAAATTTGTTGAAAAATAAAAAGATAATATTATTTAATTTTAAAACAAAGAGACTAAAATGGAATTAAAAAAAAACAACTAGAGTGAATAAAGAAATTTTATTTAAGCCTATAATTTTTTTATATTGTAAATTGCTTTTGTTTCAGTGGTAATATTAATTCCTAGGAAACTCTAGGTTTTTTTTTTGGGTTAATTTACTCACTTTGTTCCTCAGAATTTTCTCTGAAGTCTCTCCGGCCTCATGCCATTTTGGTTCCCAGTTTGTAATTTTGCTTTCCAGATTGCCTTCCATCCTTTTAAACAGAGCCATGTTGTCACTGGCCTCAAATGGACGTTTTCTTGCATTGCCTCTGACCTGCATGTCAAGTTGAGCTCTAGTTAAGAGTTCTTATTACTTTTCTACAGAAAACAAAAATCATTTACCCTTCTTATGAAACTTAGCATTCACAAGAAGAAATCATCATATACATGTAGTTTTTTTTTTTCCTTTTGGGCTTCTGGTTTTTCCAGTTTTCACTAGATCATCCAAGGCTCATCGGTTGGCAGTCTGGTAAATCGGTTCTTGAAAACATTAGCTCTAATTGTATATTTATCAATTTAAGCTGTTTTAGGCACAATCTTCTTTGTTAGAAAAATTCAATTTCAATAAAAAGAATAATCATAAACATTAGTTTGGAATTTTATACATGTCCTATAAAAAAGAAATATTTTTATATTCGATATACAACATATGTCTTCTTCTTGTTGAATAGGAATGATAACACCATAGGGCGACGTAGTGCCGGGAAGGCCTTTCTTATCTCATCCTCCTCAAACTCTCCATCCTCATTCCCATTCTCCATACCGGGAGAGAAAATTTTCTCATCTTCATTTTCTATGGGTGTGAATATGGGACTTGCAAGAATCGTCATGTTTAAGAAATTTTATAAAGATTAATAAAATTTTATAAAAATTACATAAAGTTTTGAAAAATAAAACAATATAATCTCTAATTTAAATGTGTAAAATATTAAGTTAGACATATATACCAAAACAATTAAATAAAATGAAAAAGTATTCCAATAATTTTAATGTAGTGGAGTCTTGGTATGTGGGATATATGATCTCCTTTTCCATTCTCATAAAAATTTACCCCTACACTTGTCTTCACAGGGAAATAGCCTCTATGCAAAATAGCCTCCAGAAAAATCTCCACAAATAATTAAGAAAAAAAATTGCCATCTCTATTGTTGATATCAATTAAAAGAAAGAGGGCTAAATATTGACTTACTCCATCATATTGAGAATCTGAAGGTCTCTTGCTAGGCAACAATGATTGCTGAGAAATATCTTTGCTGCTGGATATGCCACATAGGCATCCTGTCCCACAAGAAGCTATCTTAATTAGTTTTAGTCCAATTCTCTCATGTTTAAAAGATTTATACGTTGGAGCGAAAGTGACACAATGAGTAAGGTTGATAGATCTATTAAGAAGAAAAAGAGATATGAGGTAAAATCCAGTGGATTCCGGTTCTCTCCCCTATCTCTTTGTCTCTTAAATTAAAAAGAATCCTAGGTCTTGAATGTGTGGATCTTATACTCATTGTGTCATTCATTCTCTCTTTCTCTCTCTCACCTGGGGGCCTTTTGAACAAGAGAAAATATGAACTTAATTAGTCTTCAATTATTTGATTGAAAGATGAGTAATAAGCATGGAGAATAGAGAAAGTGAGCACGAATTAAAGGAGAGGGTAGGTAGAGAAAAATGAGATGCTATATATCAATTCTTGATTGGGAAATAAACCAAACCTTGTTGAATAAGGGGTTGAGAATGAGACTGGTTGGCCAGCATTGTATAATCTCCATTACCCAATTGGCTCTCATTGTTCAGTATTCTAGACCCGATGGAGAACCCATTGCTGTGAAACTGACTGCTAAATGAGTATTATAAACAAAAACTATTGGTGTGTGTATATATTATAGATTAAAACTAAAAATTCTATTTTAATCTTCCAAAAATGATTTTAGGTTTTGATTGTCTTCTTTAAAGATTTATCACCTAGATTGATAAAAGTTTGATTTTGTTCCAATTTCATTCAGATGTAATAAAAATGATACTATATATTATCTTTTAAGGAGCAAATATCCTATGGAATTAAAAAAAATAAACTTTTGAATAAATCGTAAAGTAATACAAAAAACTTATCGAGAAACCAATTGATAGTGGAACAATGTAATTTGAATGACCAAAATGCAATTTTACTTTTTTTTTTTCCTTTATACAAATTGTTGATACTAAAACTAATTTAAATTCTTGATACCAATTTTTTTTAAAAGCCAATTCATACTAAAATTGAAAGATCAAAATAATTTTTTTAATACAAATTGCCGATAATAAAACTAATTTAAATTCTCATTGCTGATAGTAAGATATCAATAATATTCATCTCAGTCTCTAAGTTTTCTTTAGGCGTATATATAAAAAAAAAGGTTGAAAGAAACACATGTATAAATGGACAGAAAAGCTAGCAGGCCATGCTCAGTTTAGTTAGTTCATCTACCTCAAAATAATAGAATTAATTGTTACTTTATGTGATCAACTACCGCCATATATATTTAAAGACTAGTCAAGGATTCCTTTATCCTATATGTCAGAAGAAAGAAATACCGAGTATCATATATAGAGTACTAATATTGTTTAGAGGTTTAAACAATTTCGAACCAGTTTTGGCTTACAAATGCTATTCGAAGGAATAACCTTATCTTGTCCATTTTGTATATATCCATATTTATTGACCTATGGTAAATGGAAATTATTTTTTTAAAACCAAAGGATTATAGCCTACACACTAATTAATATGATCCTATATATTCATCTCATGTACGATCTTGCCTGCAAGATTCAACTGCTTGTGTGAAATTAAAGAACAAATTCGAGTTGAATCCATTTGGCTGAGATTGATTGGATTAATTAGGGTGGCATATATATATATATATATATTATATTGTACTCACTTTAGGTCATCCATCTGCATGCAAGCTTTCAAATTCTCCAATTGAAATTCACTGTTTCCTGAGTCATCAAAGAGATTCGATCAAGCAAAGCTTGCTAAATTTAATTTAAATTATAATTAAGGTTTTAAAGCTTTTACCATAGCAGTGGAGCCGTGAAGACAGTGTGGGTAGAAGAGCATTCCTCATTTTGAGCAATTGGAAGCAACAGCTTATGATGTATTGGTATACCTGCAGACAATTTAAGTCCAGTATATATCAATCATGGAGTATAAATACTTTAAAAATAGAGTTATATCATATTCAATACATATTCAACATCGAAAGTAAATATGACTCGATACTTCAGATTTCCATTTTAGGTCTTATATTCATGCCAGTGATGAGAAAAGGAATCAAGTCTGGTTTTTCCTGAAAATGAATCTTGCTACTGCAACAAGACTACTTTTCAATTCACTCAAACAGATCTGATCGAAAAGTGTGACTTTAATTTGCATAATCTCTCTAAACAGAAAGGATTGTACATTTACCAGCAGTTCTCATAGAAATTAACAGCAATTATTAACCCAGCAAGGCCCAGAAAATGCTTAGTCTTTCATGCTAAAATGTCATAAATTCATAAACATCCACGAATACAAACCTATAACGACCAAACCAAAAACTAAAAAAAGAAAAAAAATTGCAATGAAATTTCATAGATGAAAGAGAAGCCTGATTACAAATTAAAGCAAATAACAAATTCTTACCTCTGATGAGAATGTCTGGCTAATAATTTCCTTCAAAACGAAGGCCTCCCAAATGAAAATGTATAGAGGATCTTCGTCACATACACAGAGAGAGAGAGAGAGAGAGAGAGAGAGTTTGTGTGTGTGTGCTTAATGCTAATTAATGGAACTTATTGAAATTGGGGATATATAGAGCTGGGAATGGTTTTCTTTGAAGTGTGGGAAGAGGAAAGTGTTTATTCATAGGAAATAAAGTTTTGTCGTGACTTGTGAGAAGAGAAGGATCATTTATTGCATGAAAGGAATAGGATACGTCCATGCCAGCTTAAGGAGAGGGTCGGCTATTATGGAATTTGGGAGTAAATTAGAGTAATTAAAGCAGCTGATCATACTAAGTTTATTATCAGTTTGGTTTCGCTTCCAAATTAAATTTTTGTTTCTTCTCTTTATTGCCTGCCTGCAAATCAAAAAATTAAGTGTTTAATAGGTCAATGCCTGGCTTGGCCCATGCTGCAATTTTTTTTTTGGAAACTGGTTTTTTAAAAGTGCTATAATATTTTTTATTAAAATAAGAATATTTTTAATCCGAAGGCAACTCTTTTGTGTGATTTATATAATGATTACTGTGGGCCCAGTTAATCCAAATTATATATAATCAGCATCCTTGTTAGTGTGCTCTATTTATTAGCTTTATTAATTATCAACTTCAAACAAAATTATATTCGTCAATTGATAATCATGTCAAAGTTAGAACATCGAAAAATCTATCATTGAGTTACACAAGTCCAAAAGCTTGCACAGGAATTTGAATTCTTTCACATGTGACCTGATGATTATATGAAGGAAAAAATAAATATAATAAATTTTTTAAAATTATTTTAAAGTAATTATCTTGTATCTATTTCCCCTCACATATTACTTGAGAGAATCCAAATCAAACTCACAAATGGTCATAAATCAATTACTTAAGGGTCAATATCAGAATTCTATGAACCCCATTAAATGTTTATAGCCAAGCGTGTAAGTAAAATTACTAATGCATTAGTGTGATATTTTAACATAAATATCTAATGGAGTGAGAGAGTACACGAAGTCAAAACAATTTTAAATTTTAAGCCTCAAACACAGTTATAAAAATTACTAATCGATTTTAGTCAAAGTATACTGATGAACTCATCATTTTGTCCCAAAATTCATGTCTATATGTTCAAGTGAACAGAATTTCTACATTTGGGCAAGTAAAATTACTAATGCAATATAGTGTGATATTTTAACACACACACACACACATACATATATCTAATGGAGCAAGAATAATAAACGAATTCAACGCAATTTTAAATTTTAAGACTCAAATACACTTAGATATAAAAATTACCAGTAGACTTTATTCAAAGTGCACTCATGAACTCATCATTTTGTCCCAAAACTCATGTCTATATGTTCTGGTGAATAGAGTCTTTTGTCATTTGTAAATTTTTAGTCGTCATCAATTGATTGATTGGTTGAGGGTAAAGAAATTTCATACTTATAATTTTGAATTAATTTATTTAGGTCAACCAGAACTATAAATTTGAGTGAAAATTTTCACAATTGAAATTGACTGCGATTGCATCACAAAAGACCCCCCCCCCAAAAAAAAAGATTCTGACTATTTGATTGGAGCATCAAGAAATGTAAATTGTTTTAAGTCGTCAAAGCAAAACGACAAAGCATTACACCATGCTCTAATCAGCGTGCAATGTTAGAAATGGTCAAGGAAGCCATTTAAATGGCCTGCTAAGTATAGAAATACTTAATTAACTGGTTCTCTGTTTTTTTTTATTTGACTTACTGTTTCCATGTGATAATGATTAATTAACTAGATAATATTGGCAAGGTTTCATAATTTCTGAACTTGCCTTTTTCTCTATGTGAAAAGGAAGTGCTAAAAATTGCTAACTACCCCGAAAAAAAAATGATAGAGAGCTACTATATAGTTATTAATGAGAAAAATTATATATTTCTTCAAGATAGATAAGTGAATTTTTTATTTGGTTCTCCAAATATCATTTATTTCAATTTAGTCCTCGAATGATTAAAATTCTTGCAATTTATCTTTATATTCTATTTTCATCCAAATTTAATTAATGCCAAATCTACATATATGCTGATTTTGATGCAAGATATAAGATGTGACTTAACAGTGTCGTATAAACAAATAATGCCTAACTCAACATATTGTTAGATTTGTGTTAAATTTTGAATGAAGATAAGATAAAGAGGGCAACATAACAAACATTTTAGTAATTGATAGATTAAATTGAAAAAATGATTTTATAAATGACTAAATTAAAAGTTCATATATATATATATATATATCAAGAATAAAATAAGGTTTTCTTCATGATTTAATAATTAATGGGTATTTGATTTTGATCCTTTGCCTAAATAATTTTTTTGTTTGATCTATTTTCCAAGCACAAAAAGAAAGATAATGCTAAGATAATACCAATAAAAGGTAGTTATGTTAGTTAGCCTGCCATAGTCAATGTATTTATATTAAACATGTAAGGTGTAAGTTAATTAGTTAATGAGCTAGCAAGTTAGTTGCAAGGAAATGAGTCATTTAGTTGAGTCATGCGGGAAGGTGGGAGTAATCTAGATCTAGTGGTTTTTTATCTTTCTCTCTCCCTTTAGCCTTTTAGTTCTTATTCCTCTTTCCCCAAATTCTCTTTTCTATACTTATCTTTAGTACAAGAGCTTGACAATTCTTGACAATAGTAGACAATACTAGAGCTCAAGCTTCCTGATGAGAAATTGAGGAACACTTAAAGGCAATGATCACTAATACTAATGTGAAAGTTGCAGGTATGGAAGATATGATCAATACCTTATCATTACAGTTCACGAAGTTGATGAATACATTGCAACACAAAAATGGTGGAAAAAGGCCATAACTAGAGCCATCGAGGTGAATATCACATCTCTGCTCATTTCACTAAAATGGAGTTTCTAAAATTGAATCGTGATAACATGCTTGGGTAGTTGAAGAAGTGCAAGACCTTCTTCCAGCTAGATTTGACACGCAAAGATTGTAAGGTAACCATGGCTATCTTGGTTCTAGACAAGAATGCTTATAAGTGGCATTAAGCCTTTAAGAGAGCTTACCTTAGACCTATTCCTTCGCTTAGGTACTTGGAAGCCATTAAAGGAAGATTTGAACCTACACATAAAGATCCTATGGTAAATTGTAAATTATGGCAATTAGGCAAGGTAGCAGATTATTAGTACATTTTTTATTCTTTGGTCACTTTGTAAGCTCAGTTTTCTTATGGACTACTTAATTGCTATTTGTCTAGGTAGAAGGAAGATATTATTGCTGGTCTAAGATCATTCAGACCTAACACATTGATAGGTGCTATGAAGTTGGCATGTTTGGAGGAAAAAATTGTGAAATGTTGAAGAAAGGAACTGACAATTTCAAATTTAGCAACGTGAAAGCCATTAGAGCTTATGTTAGGCCTAGTCAGTTATGAGGAAAAGGAATTTTAGGACTTAAACTTGCTTATGTGGAGGTTTTAATATGTCGACGGTTAAAACTGAGACTCTTAAGGCAGGACATAAAGTCTAAAGAGCTTCAACTCTTGGTGAATTGGATGAACATAACTTATGTTGTTTTTACTATGAAAATTCACCTTTGGCTTTAATTGTTCACTATGTAAAAGGATTTAAATCCATTTTATTAAAGTAGAGGATAATGAGAATGAAATGGAATACGTATGGAACAAACTTGTAAAGAAGATATGTAAATTGAACGCCTTAAATGCTATAAATTGAGTTGCATTTAATTCCATAAGGAGAGTGCAACATTCAAATAAGGGAAAGTTCCATTTATATCTTGATTGATATAAGGAGTACCTATGACTTTATTGCCAAAAGGGTAGCTTCCAAGCTTGGTTGTATGGTAGAACCCATGAAGTTGGCTAAGGTAATAGTTGTTGGGGGTAGACAACTCCAATGCTCAAGAATTTGTGAAAATTTAGAATGACAAATGCAAAAAAAGGATTTCAAAATAGATGTCCATGCTCTTTTATAGTTAGGCTATGATATGGTGCTAGAAACGAAATGGTTGAGATCCATAAAAAGCATATATTGGGATTTCTTTAATCTCACTATGGGGTTTGAATAAAAAAGAAAACCAATCATGTTGAGGGGTTAAACTTCCTAACATCAAGCAATTACAAAATATAATCGTGTACAAGGAACCCTAATTATTTTTTATTCAGTCTTCCAAAGAGAAGGAAACTTATTTGGAAGAGCAATTCACGAACTTAAAGTACCTTTATGTTCATCAAAAGTAAAGTATTCCTCTATACATTAGCAAGTTTCTAGTTCTTCACCCTTTGCATCCCTAATTGTCCTAGTTATGAAGATAGATTGGTCTTATAGGTTGTCTGTAGACTATAGGGAGTCAAATAAGAATACTATTAAAGATAATTTCCTATATCTTTAGCAGAGGAACACTTAGATGAATTAGGGGGTTTCAAATCTTCTCTAAACTTGATTTGAAGGCCAGTTACTATCAAATAAGAATGCTACTCAGTAATTTGCCTAAAACAACCTTTAGAACTCACTTTAGCCATTATGTCTTTAGTAACATCTTTTGGTCTTACTAATGCCACTTATACTTTTCAGAAGGTTATGACCTCCATCTTCCATAAATATTTGAGAAGTTTGTGTTAGTTTGCTTTGATGACATCTTAATATATAGTTTAAGCCTTACACAACATGTGGATCATCTTAAATTAGTCTTCCAATTTTTTTAAAGGTAATAGTTTCTTTGCTAAACTAAGAAAGTGCAATTTTTTGGTGAACAAAGTGGTGTACTTAAGGCAATTTATTTCTATAGAAGGGGTCCTAACAAGGTCAAGGCAATGAAAGAGTGGCTTCTACCAAGAACCATCAAGGAGTTGAGGGGATTTTTGGGACCAACTAACTATTATAAGCATTTTATAAGACATTATGGCCTTATAACTACACCTTTAAATGATTAGTTAAAGCTTAGTAGTTTTTAATGAAATGATAAAGCTACTACAACATTTACCATATTGAAGGAGATCTTTATTTTAGCACCCATTTTAGCTTTTTCAAACATTTCCAAGCAATTCACCATAAAAAAATGACATTGTTTAGGGGTTATACTAATGTAAGAACGTCATCCACAAGCCTATTGTAGTAAAGCTCTCTCTCCTAAGTAGCAATTTGATGAAACCCAAATCAAAGTTGATATTATTTATGAAACAAAGCTTTTGTATCCCCCTTCATAGAGAAAAATGGAAGATAAAATGATAATAAAAGACAACAATTGTCCATTATAGTAAGCAAAGAAAATGAAAGTAGCAAGAAGAAAGAAAAAGGTACTCTTATAGTATTTAAAAGACTAGAGACTTTTTATTAAGCCAAATTATTTTCCTCTCCCCTTATGTTGAACCCATGCCCTAATATATTACCCACCACAGCCCTTCTTCTCATGCATCCCTTCATGCCTTATACGACAAGTTAATTATTAGTGAACATTCTCTCTCTTGTCCCTACCTCCAACTTAACACCATCCACTTTTTTTCCCTATCTTTCTCTTTCCATAAACATTCCCCCTTTTTAGTTTCATTAGTATTGGGTCTATCATTACCCTCCCTAACAAGCTTCACCTTGCCTTTAAGGTGGAAATTAATAGTTAGGACTGGTAACATCTTAAGCATGGAAACTTATGCTTATTTCACCAAAGAACCTAAATATGCATCTTCCAACCCATCTTAATAGCTAGTAACAATAGCATGAACCAAGCATCTTCCTAATTTACTTTGCAAGATCGTAAATTCCTTTTGATTGGTGGACAACACTAGGTCATCACCATCATCCCAAGTTTATATGGCCCAAGTCCATCACCTACTATTGTTAAGCAACGAAGAACAAACTCAATGCAATAACAATATAATTAAGGACATTCACCATTTTAAGACAATTTAATCACTTGCTAAAAAGTAGAGGGCACTTATCAATGTTATGCATATAGTTGCTTTAGGACATAAACACTCTCTAGATGGTTGGTAGAGCATTACAATGGCATAAAGTTTAAGAAAAATAAGTTCAATTGGTTCATTAATATGATCATCAATGAAAATAAATCAAGATGCTTCTTCTCCTTCTAAGAGTGAAAGAGATGCTGTCAGTGCTTCTTTGGCCTTAAAAATGGGCCTTTCTTTTACATTCTCTAATTTAATTATCAACCAATTGTAATAGGTTTCATCAAAGAAGTAATACTCATTCTAATCTTAGAACTCCTTCAAATCCTTATAAACATAATCAACAAAGGCATTAAGAGTTTTCAAAAGCTTTTTTAAAGGTTTAACATGAAAATTAAGTACTCTATGGGCACCTATAGGCATCATTGAGACTATCTATATAGAAATCAAAGTGAACTCCTTAAAGAGTATATTGTTATGTACTAATGCTTGGAGGAGAAGGTTTTTACTAGCATTTTTAACATTAGTAATTGTAGATGGCAGGTTAAAGCAAAGCCATTAAATGACTTTAACTTTTTTATGTGACTTTGTAGCATATGTTGTTTTGCGAAATTTGATAGCTTATCATATTTTCCAATCAATAGTTCTTAAGATCTAAGCAAAATTCTCTCAATAATTTCTACAAAATAATTTATAGCAAGACAGAATATTTGGTATTTGACATGTACACTACTATTTAGCCTTAGTTGCATAATGTGCACAAAAAGGTCAACATAACAACATGTAAGTTAAGAAGCATATATCCCTATTAGCTCCTCATGATGCTTTGAGAAGGGAAACATTGCATATATATGCATAATGATGTCACCAACATTGAGAATTTTGTCTCTGAAGGCATCCTTCATTTCATCAGCAATTAAATATTTAAGCACAAGCACTAGATGAGCACCAAATTGAATCATTTAAGGATTTTTACAAGGCCTACATGCATTTTGATAATCTTCTAAAGTATAAGTCTCCCAATAACATGAATATCAATCTCTCTTTAGGCTACTAACCTATCTTTATAATTCCTCCAACATTATCAGTAAATAAACCAAAAATACCCAGACTAAAAATATAAGTAACAATGCTCAGTATTCCCATGGTTGCTATAGCTGTGCCAAACAACCCATTGGTTAGGTTTCTTGCTTCTATAACTAGTCTAAAGATGTGACTCAACCTAAAAAGCTGATACAATTAAAACATTGATGACAAGGACAAGAAGAATAGTTAATTTCAAGCCTAAGTTGACTCTAACAATTATATTAGTCTTATAACTCATACAGCTAGAAAAGAGTTAAAATGCTTACAAGCTCATGCTTATAGTCTGTGTCATACTTGGTTATCTAGATAAAATTGTACGTAGTGATTATACCAATCAACCTACATAAGGTAGAATTGAATCACACTAAGAAGGCTTATGTAACATAAAGTAATTAACGAGTAGACAAACCAAATGTCAAAATAGTTAAAACTACTGCAACAGAGTATCCTTTCTAAAGAATTGTCCTAAGATCCTCAATGGAAACCTTTACACTAAACTCATGTGAGCCCCTAAATGAAAATATTCCAATTGTTGAAAAGACCAGATCCGATGAGTGAATAATGAAAGGAAACAAGATGAAGCCAGATGGATCTTCTATTTTACAATGATGTGCTATTGTTCCTCCAAGTAACATGGCATTGATTAATTCAACTGCAACACTTTCAAAAAGATCAACACCTATAGCAACACAATCTTTTACATTATCTCTAATGCCCTTTACTTCTATGAGTTTCTCTTTTCCATGACATCTACATCTCCACTTTTTTCTATTCATTATCTTTGTGCCAATTGAGCATTGTACCAACACCACAAGAGTTACACACAAAGATAATGGGTGCATGTTTACTTTACCTGATATCCATTTAAGACAAGTAATGGGTTAAGTCACTACTACTAGGTTTTCTTCCATAAGGCTTAATAAATATATATTTACAAAATAGTTTAAAGCTTTTTTCCCACTTAATTTTTATGACCCAATCTAAGGCCCACTTACTTTTCCCTCTTCCAATAATGTCTTCTTCCTCTTCTATCATCGAAAACTAATATCTTGGACACTTTCTCCCATTGTTTGCTTAGAAGGTCTCTTTCCCATTAAATTTCTCTACATTCTCTCATGCTTCCTTGTGCGTTTAGGAGGTAAAAGTTAGTCTAGTCTTTAGAGGCTTAGATTTGTCAATGCTTGCTAGTTGTACCTCTCCTATAGGTCTATTTGGCATTGACTTAATGGCCTCAAAAATTAGAAAAACTTTCAATTCTTTGTCTTCTTCTGGTTTATTCTTATAAGCCACTGTAACAGCATATCTAGTAACATCACCTTTAAGATTCTCTTCTTTTCTAGCTTTCTTCACTTTTTTGTGAGCCTTCAATTATGTCAACTCTTCTTCTGAAAATGATGAAGGCTTTGGTAGGTCTCTTTTCAATTTCTTCCACATTCCCCTTCTTCTTTACAATCTTTAGTATGTCCTTTAAATCTCTTTTATATCTTGCATCATTTTTGTCATCTCTTTGACATTTCTCTTTTTACATCTCCATTTTCCACTTAGCAATCACTCTTTCATTCTTCTCACTAGGGATTCCCATTCTATTATTTTTTCCTTTCTTGAATTGTCACTACTTTGATGCCAAATTAATGGAACTGTCACTACTTTAATACCAATTAATGGAATCTAAATCAAAATTGATATTATTTATGAAACAAAGATGTTGCATCCTTGTCCATAGAGGAAAATGGACAATAGGATTGCAATAGAAGATAGCAACTGCCGATTACAATAAGCAAAAAAAAAAAAAATGAAAATAACAAGAAGAAAGAAAACGGTACTCCTTTAATATTTGAGAGACCAAAAAATCTTGACTAAGCCAAATGATTTTCCTCTCCCCTTACAATGAACCCATGCCCAATAAATCATTCCCTATAACCCTCTTACTCAAGCATCCCTTCATGCCTCATGTGACAAGTTAGTTACTAGTGAATATTCTCTCTCTTGCCCTTACCTTTAATTTATCATTATCTTTTTTATTTTAGGCTCTCCACTCTTTTTCTATCTTTCTCCTTCTAAAACATTTTCTCCTTTAATTTCATTAGCATTGAGTCTATCACAATTACTATCCACATATAAAAAAGAACTACTTGCTATGGTAGAATTAATCATTAAATGGCAACAATATCTAATAGGATGACCGTTTTTATAAAAAAAGATCAACCAAGCTTGAAGCATTTAATGAAGCAAAAGCTTCCATTCCATTTCAATTATTATGGTTAGCAAAATTAATGAGGTGTACGATTACAAAATTACTTGCAATAAAGGCAAGGAAAATTTGGCTACAAATGCTCTTTTTAAGGCAATAAATTTTACACTGATGCAATGATCCTTTTATTCAATACTTATTGACTTGTGACAAACAATCAAGCAAGGTTGACAACATGATGAATCTTTACAAAGAAATATAATTGATTTGAGTGTTGATCCTATTATTCATCCTTATTTCACTTAGGATGGTCATTATCTCCAAAGAAAAGGTAAATTAGTAATTAGTCATGCTACTACACTAGAGGAAGCTATTCTAGATTGGTTGCATCCATTGACTCGAAGTGGAGACTTTAGAGTGCTTCTTACTTATCAAAGAGTGAAGAATTTATTCCATTGGAAAAGGTTGAAGAAGATGTTCAGCAATACATTTACAATTGTGCTATTTATACTAGAAACTAGCATGACTTTGTTGCTGATGACTCCCAATATGTTGTATTACTTATAGTCAATTTGATTGAATTTAGGAGTTATCCATTAAAGTTTTAGTGGGATTTATTCACCATTTTAAAGTAATTTATGGAATTGAAAGTGAAAAAGAGAAATGAAGTTAATTGTGATTAATTATGATTAAGTAGATATTGTATTAATGGAAAATATTTCGTGTTTCAGAATTATTATCTATGAGGATTTAGAAGCCATTATATTATTCTTAAGTTACAGGCAAAGATGCGATCGTATTATCTGAAGATGCGGTCGTGAAAATCGGCATCAAAACTTTGTGTTTTGATTAATGAGGATAGAAAAAGTGAGATGCAACTAGGTTTTTGAGAGTCTGCAGGAGAGAAGGCTTCTGAGCGTTCCAGGAGGTGATTTTTGGAGGTTTTGTGGTTCATTGAGCATATAAGAGTGAAAGGAGAAGAAGAATCAAAAGAGGAGCTCAAATTTCTGCATATCTCCCATTCTTTTGTTTGCTTTCTCTTCCTTTCTTTATCTTCTCTATGTATTTGATTGGGATTCAATGTTAGATTTAGCTATGTACAACTAAAATTCTCTTTACCTAGAACACTATGAACTTGATGTGAACTAGAGCTTTGTTTTTCTTGTTGATTGTAATGATTGGAGCTTTGTGTATCCTTCTCCGTGCTTAATGCTTACTTAGGGATTGGCCACCTCTTGGATTTGATTTGGGTAGTTAGAATTTACCTTAAAAAAGGAGTTCTAATTGGACCTAAGAGTTGGGTAGATTAAGTTTGGATTTAACTAATTTGTGATTGGGATAGAAATATACCTAATTGCCTTAATTAGTTTGTAGAGGGTTATAGTATTTAATGCACTCTAACCTAACTCTAAGAACACTTAGATTTTAGGGAAGAGTAGGGCTATAATTACATCGACGGATGGTTATAGCTTATGAATCTCTTCACCCACAAGGTGATAATTAATTGCAATTGAACAAGTAATTAAATTCTAGTAAGCATAAAGGGAATAATGACTCTAGGTAACTTTAAAACCTTGGATTTTTGTCTAAATTTTCTTTGCCAACCAAGTTTTCTTTAAATTTTTTTGTTTTAAAATTAGTTCTAAATTCATAACTTGCTTAATTAGTCGCTTAATGTGGATGAAAGTAGATTGTGCATTGCCTAATTGCATTTAAGTCATTCTTTATAGGAACGATACTCATACTCATCATTGAACTACTTGATTCGACCTGTACACTTGCGGCAATACATATAATTTTTTGTGGTCAAGTTTTCTAGTGCCGTTACCGGGGAGTGGCTTATATGTTCAGTTAGAAGTGTGTAATCTTTAGTAGTCCTCGATTAAGAATTAGTTAGTTAATTAGTTAGAATTTCTCTTCATTTTGTCATTTGCTTTTGCTTTTTGTTTAGAGTAATATAGTTAGTTGAATTCGCCTTTATAGGTACCACGGTACATGCCGAGGCGATCCTCTGCAAAGAAGAAGTGCACAACAACAAAAGTTAGTGATCTTGTGGTGAACTTGAACTTTGAAGAAACTCCTTCTAAAGTTTAAGTTTCAGTATGTGAAGAAATGGCTCAGGAAGGGAATCAAAATCAGTCCATAAAAGAATTTGTGGGCCGTACTATGAAGGGCACTCAATCTAGCATAGTAGTGCCGAACTTTCAAGCTACTAATTTTGAGTTAAAGCCTATAATGATCTCTATGTTGCAGCTCAATGGACAATTTACTGGTGAGAGATCCGATAAAGATCCCAACCATCATATTCTGTCATTTTTGGGAGTGTGTGATTCATTCAAGCAAAATGAGGTACCAAGAGATGTTCTGAGACTTAGACTATTCCTACTCTCTCTACAAGGAAAGGCTAAGGAATGGTTATTGACTCTACCAGAGGGTTCAATTGATACTTGAGATAAGTTAGAGGCAAGGTTTAGAACTCGCTTCATTCCAAACAATAGAATAATAGATGCCTATCATGAGCTTATCAACTTTTAGCAAGCTTCAGATAAGCACTTGTATGCTGCATGGTAGAGATACAAACATTTACTTCACCAATGCCCAAGCCATGGGATGGATAACTGTGCCATTGTTCAGAATTTCTGCACGCGTCTAACTTCATAAACTAATACAATGTTTGATGCTATTTTAAATGGGCGTTAGGATGAAATGCCTATAGATGATGTTGTTCAGGCATTGGACATATTATCTGAAATCTATGTGTAAAAAGGAAGTGACAGAAGGGTGAGTGCTAATGTTGCCAATACTCAAGAAGACTCCTCTATTCTACTTGCAACTATTCTCTCTACTCTGAACAAGAGATTTGATATGCTGGAATCTCAAGTGCAGCGAAGTCAGCATATGAGTGTCTGTTCTACTCAAGTGGCCCTAACTACTTGTAAAAATTGTGGGGATCTACACTTAATGGATTATTGCCCCTTGACATCTTCAGAATTAGTTAACTATGTGGGAAATTTTTTGAAGAATCAGAATCCTTACTTTAATAATTATAATCCTAGGTGGCGAAATCATCCTAACTTCTCTTGGAAGCATGGCCCAGCACTGAATCAACCAGCATCTTCTTCAGGCACTAAGCCTACTCAACCACCGAGTTTTGCTCAACTTATAAGGCAAAATACACCTATTCAATAACCTAAGATAAATTTGGAAGATGCCTTGGCTAAATTCATTAGTATCCAAAGTAAGCAAAATGAAGAACAAGCTCAAGTGAATGCTAGAGTTGTCACCTTCTTGAGAAATTTAGAGTTACAAATAAGTCAATTAGCTTCAGCAATGAATTCATTGAGACAAGGGGGATTGCCAAGTGATACGGTGCCTAATCCTAAAAGAGAAGGCAAGCAAGAGTGTAAGGCTATAACTCTTTGAAGTGAAAAAGTGTTGTCAGATATTCAAGCACCAAGGGTGGTTAGCCATACACCTACATCAAATGCTATTGTAGAGGATGATAAAGGTGAAATTGCTACAGAGCTGAAGAGTGAAGATAAAAGAATAGGAAAAGAACATGTGGATGGATCAGCTAAAAAAAAGAAAAAAAGTGAGTAGTGAAGAAGTTAAAAAACATGTGGATGTTGATAAGGGTGAGAAACAAGGAGGAAAACTACAGACACTACTAAGGATAATACCTCCATTACCATTTCCTCAAAGGTTTCAAAAGAAAGTGGAAGATAGGTAGTATCAAAAATTTCTAGAAGTGTTCAAGCAACTTTATATAAATATTCCTTTTTCAGAAGCTTTGGAGTACATGCCTAAGTATGTTAAGTTTTTAAAAGAGATGCTGAGCAAGAAGCAAAGATTTGATGAATTTGAAATTGTAGCACTTATTGAAGAGTGCAGCAAAATAATCAACCCACGGATTCCAATAAAGTGTAAAGATCCGGGTAGCTTCTCTGTGCCTTGTAAAATAGTTAATCAATTTCAAGGTAAAGCTTTATGTGATCTTGTAGCTAATGTAAATCTTATGCCATTATTTGTCTTTGAGAAATTGCAACTCGGTGAGACAAGACCTACTACAGTAACATTACAATTAGCAGATCGGAGCTTAGCATATCCAAGGGGTATAATTGAAGATGTTTTAGTGAAGATTGGTGAGTTTATATATCTGGCTGATTTCATTGTTGTAGACTGTGGAAAAGATAAAGATAATCCATTGATTGTTGGCCGTCCATTCTTAGCTACAGCTAGAACTCTTATTGATGTAAAGAAAGGGCAAATAGTGATGAGATTGGGGAATGAGCAGGTGGTGTTTAACATGGACAAAGCACTGAAATATCCTAGAGATGTTGAAGATTGCCTCATAGTTTCAGTGATAGATGATTTAGCTCAAGAACATTTTAATACAATGATAGCTCAAGATCCTATTGAAGCATTATTAATGGGAGTGAAGCATGAGAAGATTGAAGCTAGTTATGAAGTAGCCCAAGTATTTAATTTTTCAACCACTCAGGTTAAAAAGCATTGGCAAGTAGAATCTTTAGATTTGGCTTCTCGTTCAGTTCCATCTCTTAAGCCTTCAATTGAGCAACCACCAGTTTTAGAGTTAAAACCTCTCCTTAAGCATATGAAATATACATATTTAGGGGATTCAAAGACACTTCCTGTCATCATTTCTACATCATTGGATTCTTATCAAGAACAGAGACTAATTGAAGTACTAAAGAGTTATAAAAAGGCTTTAAGTTGGACAATTGTAGATATCAAAGGGATAAACCCTTCCATTGTGATGCATAAAATTTTATTGGAGGAAGATCATAAACTATCTATAGAGAATTAGAGGGGGCTTAACCCGATGATGAAGAAAGTTATCAAGAAAGAAATCATCAAGTGGCTTGATGCCAAAATCATTTATCCAATTTTAGATAGTGCGCGGGTTAGTCCAGTACAGTACGTCCTTAAGAAAGGGGGAATGACAATTGTGGCGAATGAAAAAGAAGAATTGATTTCCATAAGAATTGTCACTGGATGGCGAGTATGCATGGACTATCAGAAATTAAAACAACCACTTGAAAAGATCATTTTCTTCTCCTATTCATTGACTAAATGTTAGATAGGCTAACGAGGAAGGAATATTTTTATTTTTTGGATGGTTAATCAGGGTATAACCAAATTTCTACAGCACCTGAAAACCAAGAGAAAATAACTTTTACCTATTCCTATGGCACTTTTTCTTTCAGAAGAATGCCATTTGGGTTGTGTAACGCACCGACAACCTTTCAAAGGTGCATGACATCAATTTTTTTTTGATTTTATTGAAGATATTATGGAGATCTTTATGGATGATTTTTTTGTCTTTGGTGATTCATTTGAAGTTTGTTTGAAGAATCTCTCTAAGGTGCTTAAAAGGTGTGAGGAGACTGATTTAGTTCTGAATTGGGAAAAATGCCATTTCATGGTGAAGGAAGGGATAGTATTGGGACACAAGGTATCTAAGGAGGGCTTGGAAGTAGATCGGGCCAAGACATCACTGATTGAGAAGTTGCTACCTCATACCAATGTCAAAGGAGTCAGAAGTTTTCTCAGGTATGTGGGTTTCTATAGAAGATTCATCAAGGGTTTTTCAATAATTTCGAAGCCCTTGTGCAAGTTATTAGAAAAGGATACTAAGTTCCTTTTGATGATAATTGTTTAAAAAGTTTTAAAGAGTTGAAACAGAAGCTAGTAACTGCACCTGTGATAGTTTCTCCAGATTGGTTATTGCCTTTTGAGATCATATGTGATGCAAGTGATTATACAGTAGGAGCTGTTCTTGGACAGAGGCGAGATCGAGTTTTTCATCCTATCTACTATGCCAGCAGGACATTAGCAGATGCTCAGGTAAATTATTCCACTACTGAGAAAGAAATGTTAGCTATTGTCTTTGCTTTTGAGAAGTTTAGAATTTATTTGTTGGGAGTTAGAGTTATAGTACACACTGATCATGCTGCTATTAAATATTTGTTGAGTAAGAAAGAGTCCAAACCTAGACTGATTAAGTGGGTTTTATTACTTCAGGAGTTTGATTTGCATATAGTGGATCAGAAAGGAAGTGAAAACCTAGTGGATGATCATCTTTTTAGGTTAGATCATGAGCATGTTAGTGACAATAGGCTTGTGAATGATGTTTTTCTTGATGAATGCATTATGGCAACTAATTTGCTTAATGTACCTTGGTATGCTGATATAGCAAATTATATTGTATGTAAAGTTTTACCTCCTGAATTAAACTATTATCAAAAGAAGAAATTCTTAAGTGAGGTCAAGCTTTATATTTGGGATAAGCCTTATTTGTTCAAAAGATGTGTAGATGGAGTTCTTAGGAAGTGTGTTCCTGAGATTGAACAACATGATATTTTGCTTGCATGTCATGCATCACCATTTGGGGGACATTTTAGTGGTCAGAAAACTGCTTTTAAAGTATTGCAATCTGATTTTTATTGGCCTACATTGTTTAAGGATTCTCATTTTTTTTGTTTCTCACTGTGATGCTTGTT
The DNA here is from genome assembly GCA_026724425.1 of Erythrophleum ivorense. NCBI lineage: Eukaryota > Viridiplantae > Streptophyta > Magnoliopsida > Fabales > Fabaceae > Erythrophleum > Erythrophleum ivorense. Next base: position 12,544,939 of record JAIUCV010000008.1, read on the forward strand.
AAAGATCTGGTAATATTTCTAAAAGACATGAACTTCCTTAAACTGGTATCTTTGAAGTAGAGTTGTTTGATTTATGGGGAATTGATTTTATGGGTCCCTTTGTTTCTTCTAAAGGCTAACAATATATCTTAGTGGTTGTTGAGTATGTAAGTAAGTGAGTTGAGGCGGTAGCTTGCCAACATAATAATGCTCAAACAGTGGTGCGATTTGTAAAGTAAAATATTTTTTCTCATTTTGGCACCCCTAGAGCTTATTAGTGATGGTGGAACTCATTTTAATAACCGCTTGTTTAAATCTTTACTAGAAAAATATGGAGTTCACCACAAAATGGCTTTAGCTACCATCCTCAGACCAACGGCCTCTGTGAAGTATCTAATAGGGAGATCAAAAGAATTTTGGAAAAAACATTGAGTCTTAATAGGAAAGATTGGTCTGATAAGTTAGATGAAACTTTATAGGCATATAGGATAGCTTACAAAACACCAATTGGTATGTCTCCATATCAATTAGTGTTTGTTAAAGCTTGTCATTTATCTTTGGAACTTGAGTATAAAGCTTTTTGGGCCATAAAGAAGTTGAATTTGGATTATAAAGATGCTAGTGAGAAGAGGTTATTGGACCTTAATGAACTTCATGAATTTAGGTTGCAAGCTTATGAGAGTTCTAGGTTATATAAGGAAAAGACAAAGATTTTGCATGATAGGAAGATTTTAAAAAGGGATTTGATACCTGGTGATTTAGTGTTATTGTATAGTTCTCGTTTGAGGTTGTTCCCAGGAAAGCTTAAATCAAGATGGTCTGGTCCTTTTAAGGTTGTGTTTACCACTACCTTTGGTGCCATTGAAATTCAAGGTAAATGGCCAACGTTTGAACATTACCTTATTGGACCAGTGGACAAGATGAAAGCAAATGTGCAACTCCAAGATTTTTCATAAAAGTGTCAAGATAATCTGGCTAAAGACTTTAAACTTAGCGCTTTTGGGAGGCAACCCAAGCGTTTTTTGCTTTGTTCATTTCTTAGTTTCATTAGATAGTTTGTTGTAGGTTTAATTGCTTGTTTTTATTTTATAGATGGAGCAAATCTTCTTCCCAAAAAAATCTCTTGGTTGATAAGCATGAAGATGGATTGATTTAATGGGCAACAATCTCATAAAAAGGGAGAGTATTTCTTAACCTATTTGATTTACTTAATGATGATGTTGAAGTTTAAAGTTTGTTAGTGATGAATTTTTTTCTTCACATGTTATGAGGGAAAATGTTGGTTTATTTATAGGGAGTCGAATTGAGTAAAGTTTTGTTATGACTTGTTCTATTTTGTGAAACTTAAAAGAAAAAATTCGAATCAGTTGCTAATATCTAGTTTTGTCATGGTCAGTGATAGCATCCCTATTTTTAGCGATCGCTAATCTCTGTAGTTGATTTCCCCTACTTTTTCCTGAAGTGTTTAATGCGGTAGCATCTTTTTGGGAACGCGATAGCGTATTTTAAGTTTAGTTGGGTTAGCTATCGCAACCTCAGTTTTAGAGGTAGCTAAAAATGCTGCAGACTCCTTTCCATATGTTTTCCCGAATAGCATGATGTGATGGCTTTTTATTGAGCATGTGGCTATAAATTTTCTTGTTTTATCTTTGCTTTAAAAAATAAATTAAATAATAATAAAAATATATAATAATAACATAAAAAAATTTCCAAATAAAAAAATTTAATTTAATTAAAAAATTAATTTTAAAAAAATTTTGGCTTATGCATACTGCACTTAGGTTTTCCCTTTCACGTTTTACTCTTGCCATTAGACACGCTCCTAGCCTCAACCCATCCCCCGCCATTCCTCATCCTCACCGTCACTCCTCCCCTGCTGTTGTTCTTCCTCGCCATTCCTCATCATCGCATCATCTCATTTCTCGTCACCTTTGAACGGCCTACCCCACCTCTTTGTTCCAGCCAGAAATTGCCCATGTTACTGTTTCTCCCACCTTTACCCTCTTAGGTTATCGTCTCCCCCACCTCCACCTGATGCCACCGTATCCTTCCTAAACTTCCCTTTCAATTGAACCACCCTCGAGCTATATACCCAATCTTCGGCCATTAATCCAAACTCTGGCTTTACGGTGATTCAATCCTCATTTATTTTCTCGGCCTGGTAGCTTATCTACGGTACTCTATTTGGTTAAGTTCAAGGATTTCTATGGGGCAAGATTTCATTGTGTTGTGCTTACTCCTTTCTCCTTAACCTGTAAGCTCCCTGATGCCCTGTTCTTAGTTTTGGTTTCAGTTTAGCTTTTGGTTTTCTAAAATATATTATTGGTTGTAGCCGGCTTAGGTGTTACCTTTAGAGAATTTTGAGCTTGCTTGAGAAAAATATTTTTTGCTAAGAATAGTGCTGTAATCGTGCTTTTTAGTTGTGAATTATTAAATCTATAAGCAAGCAAGGAATACTCGTGGATCTTTAATTTCTGTAATTGCCATTTTAAGTTGAATTGTTGCTATGTTATAGCTTAATTATGTCTACATGAGGACAATAAAACATAGTTTTTCTGGTTTGTTCATTGGCTAGCTTGATTTTGGCTTTGGTTGCTATTCATATCTATTATTTGGTTGCAAGGTTTGCTGATTGCTTACCATGGAGGTTTTCTTGTTGGTTTTGAATTTTATTTGGTTTGGCTTGAATCATCTATTTTGTTCTCTTACCTTTGGTTTGGTTTAGTTTGGTCTGGAGATTCTGGTTAGGACTTGGGAAATTCTTGAGTAAAGTGGGATTTGTTTCAAGGATTCTTTCATTTTTTATTTCCTAGTTGTTGCCAGTTTGTTGCTTTATATGTCGTAGCTCAGTTTTGCATTTCAATTTCTGAATTTTTGGGTTTTTCTTTTGCCTCGTATTCTCTGTCCTGTGTATGCAATCATTTTGATTTTCTGCTAGTAGCAACCTGCATTCTCTGTTTTTCTTGTTCAGCAACTATGCAAGGTACAGCTTGTTGCTCTGACCTCTTTTGCTACTTTAATGTGCTGCTAGGTTTCTATGGTTTGTAATTTAAGTGTGTTTTGCTCGTGAACTGAATCGTAGATGGAATTAAATGGTGATTTAGCATTCAGTTTAGGCACTGTTATGCATGCTAGGGGCTGTTATTGTTAAGTTGAGGGCCATTTGTTTGTGATTAATTATTGTGTGCACTGAAGCTATAAGCATGAGGGGACTAATCTTGAAAAATCAGTGGATATTCAAATTGGTTGATTTTAATTGTTAGGGCATTTTTATTGGGTGTATTGGCTATTGAAATTTTGTTGCAGATTAAGCTTTGTATGTGCCAGTTTTGTGTTGGTGGCTGTTTATGGAGTTTCAGATTTTCTTGTTTGGGATCTTTTTGTTTATTGGAACTGATGTGAGATAGATATTTTTCCTGATTTGTTTTTAAATTAGGGGGCATAAATTGATGTTAAAATTTTGACTCTTGGTTGTATGTTGCTCAAATACTTCAAGCTCTTCAATTTTTGCATATTTTTTATGAACATTGATGCAAAAGTCTGGTCTTGTTTAGTTCAATTAAGCGCCCATTTCTGTGAGTTTTCTATGAGGGATCCTCTGTTTTCATTGATATTAGTCTTCAATTTACCATGCTTGCTGTAATTGATGTCTGAGTCCCTCTGTTGGGTTTGCTCTATTCTTCCTATATTAATGGGCATGATAATTTTGAATTGCATTTTTATATGCATCTAACTATGATGTTCTTTCACCATTTGTTGGCTATGTGTACTGAATTTCTGGTTTCCATGTATCTTGCAATGTAGTCTTTAATAATCAGTGAAAAGGAAAGTGAGCTTTTTGTGTGGGTTGTTGAAAAAGTTTCAAATCGTTTATAAATGTTCTTAAATTTGATTTTCACTTGCAACCATGGTCCAAAAAGATCAGTCATTAAGAAGGATGGGGAAATTGCTATTTCAGAGCAATGACAAATGCCATCTAGAGTTTCAAAATCTCAGAGCAAACCTGCTGCATCCAAGAATTCTTTAAAAGCTACGTCTGTTGATCCTGAGGTTCAAAGGACGAAGCAAGCTAAGAAATCTAACACTACTACGAAAGAAAAGCTAATTTCTACTTTCAAACGGCAAAGGATTGTCCATTCTGAGAGTGACGAAGAAGTAGATATTCCCATTGCATCGTATGATCCCAAATTTTTTCTAAATCAAGATGTTTACTAATCAAATTTTTGGCAAGAAGTTTTTCCAGGATCGGTTCTATGCCTTATCCCCATTGTATATGCCATATTCAAAGTTTCACAAACGCCAATGGGATTGGTTCTTTGAGAGGCCTGACAATGCTATATGTCCTATTGTTCGACAGTTTTATGCAAATGCTAAATGGCATGAGGACAATCTGTATTGGATAAGGAAGAAAAGAGTTCTCATAGATGAAGATGTGATCTGAGAGCATTATGCGCTTCCTACTGTGGAGAAATGTGCTTATCAAGAAATGATGAAAGATTTAACAAAAGTGGATTACAATCAAGTAGCAAGAAAGTTGACCATAAGAGGCCAAGGGAAATGGAATCGTGGATTGAAATACCATGAGCTACATAAGGAAGCAAAATTTTGGGCTGCTTTCATTTCACGTAATGTCTTACCAAGCTCCCATAACACAGTTATCACTCGAAGTAGGGCGTTGTTGGTGTATTGTATCATGGAAGATTTAGATATTGATTTACCTCCTCTCATTCTCACGGGCTTAAAGTCTGTTTATTCATCTGTGAAGAAGTCCCTACCCTTCCCTTTCATGATTTCAAGCATTATCACCAACAAGATTGTTGGGATTTTTACTGATCAAGAGGAACAATTGTATCCCATCGGTGGTGTAACTTATCAATCATTGAAGGCAGAAGAAGATTTCTTGGGGGAAGATGAAGAGCATGACGATCATCCAACTGAACCTTTAGTGCATGAACAAGAACTTATCCAAGAACAACCTGAGATTTCATTGGAGACCACTTCACATGACAGGATGATTCAACTCTTGCAAGATAATATTGTGCAGCAAGGCCTCATTCTAAAAAAACAAGAACAGCTTGAGCAGCAATGTAAGACGATGACACAGAAGATTGATTCGATGCTTCTATTTCGTGATGAGTTGACGTCTCAAATGGCACGAGTTATTGATCATTTGCAACCTCAACAGCAGCTTAGGGTGCACTCAAGGCAAACAGAGGGTTTGGAAATGGATGCACAGCAGACAGATGCTAGTGTAGGCGTGACTGATAGTGCACAGGAGTACTCCTCAACTAAGGAGAGTGATTATCATTATGATGACTATTTTGTGCAAGAGAATTTGACTCTATCTCTTGTCTTGTTTTTGTTGTTTACTTAGTTAATTAGTAGTTAGATACTTGTATTTGTGCTTCATTTCTTTATTTTCTTTAGCTTAGTGGATGACTGTTTAGGAATTCTTATTGCCCTGATTGACACATGACATATCTATGCTTACCTATCTCTTTTGGCTTCTATGTATACAGATGGCAGGTTCTGATGCATAATTGCTTCTCTCCTTCTCTCTTTTCTTTCTTCTCCGTACTTTCAGGGAAGTCTCAGTCTCTCATCTCTTCTACCTCCCTTACTCTTTTTCATGTTTATACATATTGAAGACAATGTGTGATTTAATTATAGAGGAGAGGTATTTACTAAAGCTGGTTTTTGTGTGTATATATATAAAAGAAAGAATGAAGATTTATGAGAAAACAATAGAATGGCTATAGTGTTTTTGAGGATTTAATTGAGTTTAATTTCCCTCTTATTTGTTTATGGAAATTTTTGTGTCAAGTAGTTAAAACTTATATGATTTAATTGTAGTGAACATTTTGATTTGAGGTGATTGAATTGGTTAAGTTCTAATATAATTTAATTGCGGTCTTGCTCATGAATTTTTAGAATGGGATTGGAATTGTTAATTAGAAGAGAGATATTCATTTTTTTAATAATATATATATATAATGATGATAAAGATTCTACTCCTCTAGTGGAAGCTACCTAGTAACCGGGGGCTTTCATCATCAATGTTAGCACTCGCGTAAAACAGTAGGGAAACCTATAAGTATGCAAAGCTCCTTGACTGTGTCAACTTAGTCTAAGTAACTCGGTGGCTTCATTACAAATGTTGCCATTCACGTAAAAAAGATTTAGGAGACAAGGAAGGGAATAAAATCTATAAAAAAAAAAAAAGAAAAGAAAGAAAGAAAAAGAAGAAAATGATGCTTATGGAAAGCAATAAAAAAAGTGGATGATCTTTTCTAGTTTAAAATTTCATTTTTCATTTTATGAGTGCATGGGTTGGCCTTGCAAATTGTATTGGAAATGTGTAAATTGTGAAGTTAAGTCACGTTTGTTTAGCTTCTTAGTTACACAAGGTTGCTGGATTCAAGTTTAAGGGAACTTTAAGCTAGAATTAAATGTTTTGAGATATTATGTTGTTTTATTGTTTGTTTTGAAAGTATGGATAAGTGAGTTTTGCTTGAGGACAAGCAATTGTCTAAGTGTGGGAGAATGATGACTCCCAATATGTTGTATTACTTATAGTTAATTTGATTGAATTTGGGAGTCATCCATTAAAGTTTTAGTGCGATATTCACCATTTTTAAGTAATTTATGGAATTGAAAGTGAAAGAGAGAAATGAAGTTAATTGTGATTAATTATGATTGAGTAGATATTGCATTAATGGAAAATATTTCTTGTTTTAGAATTATTATCTATGAGGATTTAGAAGCCATTATATTGTTCTTAAACTCCAGTCAAAGATGCGATCGCATTATCTAAAGATGCGGCCGTAAAAATTGACGTCAAAACTTTGTGTTTTGATTAATGAGGATAGAAAAAGCGAGATGCAGCTAGGTTTTTGGGAGTCTGTGGGAGAAAAGGCTTCTGAGCGTTCCAGGAGGTGATTTTCAAAGGTTTTGTGGTTCATTGAGCATATAGGAATGAAGGAAGAAGAAGAATCAAAAGAGGAGCTCAAATTTCTGCATATCTCTCATTCTTTTATTTGCTTTCTCTTCCTTTCTTCATCTTCTCTATGTATTTGATTGGGATTCAATGTTAGATTTAGCTATGTATAACTAAAATTCTCTTTACCTAGAGCACTATGAACTTGATGTGAACTAGATCTTTGTTTTTCTTGTTAATTGTAATGATTGGAGCTTTGTGTATCCTTCTCTGTGCTTAATGCTTACTTAGGGATTGGCCATCTCTTGGATTTGATTTGGGTAATTGGAATTTACCTTGAAAAAGGAGTTCTAATTGGACCTAAGAGTTGGGTAGATTAAGTTTAGATTTATCTAATTTATGATTGGGATAGAAATATACCTAATTGCCTTAATTGGTTTGTAGAGGGTTATAGTATTTAATGCACTCTAACCTAATTCTAAGGACACTTAGATTTTAGGAAAGAGTAGGGCTATAATTACATCGATGGACGGTTATAGCTTATGAATCTCTTCACCCACAAAGTGATAACTAATTGCAATTGAATAAGTAATTAAGTTCTAGTAAGCATAAAGGGAATAGTGACTCTAGGTAATTTCAAAACTTTAGATTTTTGTCTAAATTTTCTTTGCCAACCAAGTTTTCTTTAAATTGTTTGTTTTAAAATTAGTTCTAAGTTCATAACTTGCTTAACTAGTCACTTAAAGTGGATGAAAGTAGATTGTGCATTGCCTAATTGCACTTAAGTCATTCTTCATAGGAACGATACTCATACTTATTATTGAACTACTTGATCCAACCCGTACACTTGTGGCAATACATATAATTTTTCGTGGTCAGTTGCCTCCCTACGATTATTGCAATCTCTCCCTATTCTTAGAATTGTTTGGCATATGATCTCTATGGATTTTATTGAGGGCTTTCTTAAATCCTCTATTAATGATACTACATGGGTGGTAGTATATCGCTTGAGCAAGTATGCTCATTTCACTAGCTTGTCTCACCTTTACAATACAACTACAGTGGTTAACCAATTCATTATCCACACCTATAAGCTAGATGGTGTAACTAGATATATTATTAGTGATAGGGATCCAATATTCATTAGCACTTTTTTGCAAGGATTTATAGCTAAGTTGGGTATTGAACTACACCTATTATTAGCCTACCATCCTCAATCAAAATGGCCAAACAAAAGTCTTAAATAGCTATCTAAAGACATGCTTAAGATGCTTGTCCAATGACAAACCAGGAATGGTACAAGTGGATTCCCTTAGCTGAATAGTGGTACAATACCACTTATCATTCATCTACTTATTTAAAATTATGTATGGCTAAACCCCCTCCTCTTCATTTACCTTATTTACCAGGTGAATCTAATGTGGAAGCCATTGGCAGAAGCTTCATAACCAGAGAACAAATGTTTCTATTATGGAAGCACCATTTAGTAGGAGAGTGAATAGAATAAAGAAAATTGCAAATAAGCATAGAAGTGAAAGAGTTTTTCAAGAGAGAGACTGGGTTTACCTCAAATTACAACTCTTTAGACATGCTTCCCTAATTGGCAAAGGCAATCCCAAATTGGTTATAGGATATTATGGCCTACACCAAATTGAGGAATGAATTGGACCTATGGTTTATAATGGTGCTATTCATAACACTTTCCCTTTTTTATTTTCTTAAGAAGTACCAAAATCCAAAAGGAATTTGTTCCATTCACCCATTAAAAGCTTGGCAAGACACTCTTGCTCTTAATGACAAAACAATCTAAGATATTCTACGAAGGAGGTTTGTTAAAAGAAGAAATAGAGAAGCACTAAAGTTCTGGTTAAATGAAAAGGCTTACCTGATGAAGATGCTAAATGGAAGTATGGTCTCAATTGAAATAACAATTTACTTAGTTCGACTATGAATTATCACTTAATCCTTAAGGACAAGGATGCTTGGGGAGGAAGGTCATGATGAGACACTTAATATAAATAAAAGGCAATTATGTTAGTTAGCCTACAATGTATTTTTATTTAATATGTATGGCATGAGTTAGTGAGCTGGCAAGTTAGTTACAAGGAAGGGAGATATAAGCTGAGTGATGTGAGAAGTTGGAGTAGTCTAGATTTGGTATTTTTTTATCTCTTTCTCCTTCTAGCCTATTTGCTCTCATTCCTCATCCCATAAATTCTCTTAATTGTAATTATCATATAAGAAACAAGAGAATTTAATTTGAGAAAGTTGAAGTAATTAAGAATTCTTTTTCATTGCCAAATATCTAGTAAAAGAAACGCAAAGCCTACAAGCCAATCTCATCAAATAAGGAACAAATGTGAATACAAATTTCTCTTCAAATAAGAATGTAGGTTTAAATTAAGTGTCAAAGGAAATATTGTTTATGAATTTTATGCTTAAGATATGTAGAAAATCATGAAGAAGAGAAGGTGATGAAGGGAGAATGAATATTTTTCTTTAAACAAACTGAGGGAAGGAGTACATAATATAAACATGAGTGTAACATGCATAGATACTTGATAGGTCAGCATAACTAACTCAATTGACATAGTAAATAGTCTAACTGATATAACTTATCAAATAATAGACTTTTTTAACATTCTCTTTTAATTCCATGCTCATTTTTTTCTTGCTTACACTAGGCACATTTTTTTGCAACCTTAAATAAAACAGACTCAGGACATGAAGTTTTTCTCTTAGAATCCTAAACTTAGCACTAGAAATAGCCTTTATTAAGCCATTAGCAACTTGGTCAACAATTGGAATATGTTGAATTTTAATAAAACCTTTGATAGTTCTTTCAACGAATGTAATGCACATTTAACTTAAGAATTTATTCTAGCACGAAGAATTGGATTTGTAATTCATAGTACTAAGATTATCACATAGCAACATTATAACATAAGGTGTTTTAACATAGAGCTTAGATACAAGAGATTGAAGCCAAGTCACCATAGCTATACCATGTGCAAGACTTCGATACTTGGCTTGTATTTGAGTAAGTGATAGTTAGCTGCCTCTTTGAGGACCAATAAGTTAAATTGGGACCAAGGAACACAGAGTAACAAGTGGTGCTTCTTTTGTTGTCTAGATCAACAACCTTGTCTGCATCATTATAAGCCACAATAGAGAGATCATTTGCCTTTTGAATAAGCAAGCCAAAATCAATACTCCCAACAAGGTATCTATGAATGCACTTCCTTTCCAATTGACTTCAAATGGAGAGTACATAAATTGATGAACTTTTTTAACTAAGAGATTTTAGGCCTTGTTATGGTTGCATAATGTAATGCACTGACAATCTGCCTATATAACTGAGGATGTTGAACAAGATCACTTTTGGATTTAAAAGTTATAAACTAATTGTCATAGGGATGCCAATGCTTTTAGCAAACAACGTGTGGGCTTTGCATAATAGATCCTTGATATACTTGGTTTGTGATAGATGAAATCACTATTGGGAAACCTGTTCACCTCAATTCCAATGAAGTAACCCAGCAATCTGAGATTTTTTTAGCAAAAATTCTGTAAAAAGTTCCTATTAAGCTTGGTTATCTCCATGGAAGAACTTCAAGTGATGAGTATGTGATAATTCCCAACTATTCATGTTATTGTATATATTTTCTCTCAGTAAATATGATGTTAGCCTCCACTTATAGGGTAAATAATATTTTTATAGAGAAAATAAACATACTTAGGATGAATAGCTCTATACTCAAGTCGTACTTGGAAAATGATAATTTTTGCCTTAATTTTGAGTATACTGATAACTAATCACATTTTGTTCTTCTTATAGGATGTATGTTTTAAAGAGCATTGAGCAATCTTAGGTGAAAGAGGTTTCACAGTGAGATTTTTGAAATCTTGCCGTGACCAAGTGTTTCTCACGCCGCGACTGAAAGGGAAGAATTCAAGGATAAGCGTGCTGTGCAATTTGCGCTGCGACGGATCATGTTATAGCTTCGGTGAAGATTCAGTCAGAAGTAAATCCTGTCGCAACAAGAGCATGAGGAGTCGTGACACTAATCGAGTGAAGCCAAATCCACGACGTGTGTGTGTTGAGCCGCAACACGAACACGAACTCACACAGAAGCAAACCTTGCCGTGGTAGAAATGATAAACGTCGAGGCGAGGAACTTGCATACCACTCAAAAGCTATCTAGAAGCCAATCTCGCTGCAGAGCATCATAGTCAGGCCGTGGCACAAATTCTCCCAGAACTCAATTTGGTCGCGGCGCAATGCGAATTAACTAAATGCAGCGTTTTGTTTTCAAACTTTTTGAGGGTTTGAGGCTTCATATGCGAGTGGGAGACGAGGTAGCTAGCATTCTGGATTGTATTCTCTTTGTTCCAAGTGAGTGGAGGCTGGAGAGAGTTAAGGGGGCATCTTAGAGAAGAAGGAGGCTAAGGATTGAAGAGGGAAGCAGAAACAAGCACCATTTCTAAGTTTCTTCTTCCTTCCTTTTGTTCTTTTAATAATTTCTGATATATTTGATTTACACTTCAAGTTTGCCTATAGTTTTCATGATCATGTGTAGCTAAACTCTCTAATTTATGATTATTAGGAACTCTTGTATGGATTAATGATTATTCTTCACTTTAATTTTGCAATCAATGGTTAATATCTATTCATTCAACTCCATGCTTCATGCTCTCTAATCGATTGGCCAACATTTAGGGTGATTTGATACGTTGCTTGAACTTGGGAAAGGGAAAGAGAGGTTAGATCAAGAGTTGAGTGGTGTGAGTACTTGAAACTTGCTAGGGAATGTGGATGGTTTAGTTAATGAGATAGGAATATACTCATTAGCCTCACATGGTCCAATTAGGTATTATGCTAGCAATTTGATTCTTGTTGATTTTATAAAGAATTATGAAATTGATTGGATAAACCTATATGAGATTTAGAAAAATACTTATAGGAATAAATGAATCCTAGGCCAACATATATTATCATTGAGAGCAAAGATTCTAAGTGATGAGCAATTCGTTATGAAATACAAGAGGAACTAATAATCTTAGATGCCACTAATCACTTGGGACATCCAAATATTAATCCTGAGCTCTGTATAGCTTTTGATCCATAAACAATTTCTTTTTATCACCCACTATTAAAAATTGATTTGCTTGATTTAAGTTAGGGTGTGAATTTCAGTATTTGACATTGTTTTGACAATAAATCCTTGAAGAAATGATCTTTTTTTATCACTATATTACTTTCGCGATACGTATACTTGCGTGTACACTTCAAAAAAAGCAACAATATGTCATGTACATACTCTAGAGTACAGGTAGTATGATAAGGATGCACAAAACTAGTAGGTTGTTCCATGTAGACACCTTCGTGAAGAATGCCATTTAGGATGGCATTGTTAACATCTATTATGTGAATCTTACACGACTTGGATAGGCCCAAAGTTAGGACAATTCTAATGGTAGGGGGGTTTTACGACGAGGCTAGATGCCTTGGTAAAGTTAGAACCCTCGTTAGTGAATACATATAGTTACCACTCTTGCCTTGTACTTTTTAATGGATCCACTTGAGTTTTCTTTTACCTTGAAGACCAGTTGCAATTGTAATTCTAACTTTTAGAAGTTCAGCTAAGGACTAAGTCTGACTCTTTGACGTAAAACACATAACAAACAAGTATATGAGGTAGGTTGATGATCAAAAATCCGAGCAAAGACTCAAATAGGTGGCCTAACTTCCAATTTTCTTCACTTTTACGGCTTTTTATTAACTTTCCTATTTTTAGGCTGATTCTTATTTTAAAGACTTTCTTATTATTAGGTGTTTTTCTATTTTAAATGTTTTCTTATTTTACTTTTAATATCATTTATTACTGATATGATACAATTTCTATTTTGAAGGAATAAAAATTTTTCCTAGTGGCAGCAAGTAACGTAGAGAATAATTTGATTACTTTTTTTGTTAATTATTTTATTATATATTATTTATCATAAATAAATCATAAAACAAATATAACAGATTAATTAATAAGTTTTAGTTAGATCATTCCATATCTTTTTCACGTGATATCATATCATGCGTATACTACAGAAATTGGCGAAATCGTAACGCATGTATTCCCACTAAATTCTTTACTTATCATTAAGATAAATTAAAAATCATAAAAAATTGAAGATAATTATGGTTAAAAAGATAGGTTCTTATTATTTTAATTAGATACCATAAATTATCTAATTGTTAATAGATAGCTATTAAGATAGTTCATCCATCTGGAGAGAATTTAATTGCAAACAACTCAGAGCCACGTAACTGTTATACGAAAATGAAATTAAAAATTAAAAAAACTTCAACTGAAATTACACTCAATCCCTAGAGTGGTCAATTCACAAAAGCACTATCTTGTCATCTGGGAGTATTTCCAGGATAGATAATTAACCAGTCTTCCGAAAATTATTAGTGATGTTGGCCGCTCATGAAATTCACCTTAGAGTTCAGGTTCAGCCAACTCATATATATGATAAAGAACAACTTTAGGGGATCTGCCAGAGTTATAAATCTTGATTCCTAACCTACTAAAACAAGAACATTTAATCTTGACTTCCCAGATGTAAAGAGTATTTCTGATAACCTACCCCAATCTAGTCAAGCAAAATGCAGCCAATTCCACAAACTAAGGGCAAAAACCTTAAAATACTGTAGTCAAAAGACGACCCTTGCAGTTGGGAATTACAGAGGAACAAATATATGCGCCCACTTCTGGCGCCATCAAATACTTTAGCACCCAGAAGGGTGCAACTATAGATACCATGCCTGGCATATATTGGTTCGGCTAATTACCACAGCAAGCTGACTTCTGGGCAGCTTGACCGCCACTGGCTGCCGTATCTGCTTGATTTATCTTGATTGTCTGAGGCTGAACCACCGGAGAAAAGGAACAAATCAATATTTGTGTACTTAGCATTTCAGCAAAAAAGGGACAAAAAAAAATTACTTTATGATATGACAAAATTCTAGTCTCAGAAAATATAGAAAAAAGGTATATAGAAAGAAATTCCCCATTCACTATGCATTTAGAATTTGTCTAAAAACTAAAAGGTTTGTAAGAATGTCAAAGGCATACCTCAGCCCTAGAGTCTGTTTCTGCAAGCCTTTGCTTGATGTCTCTTGCTATTGAAAAGAAAACCTCTTCCACATTCATGTTTGTCTTTGCACTCTGCACGCATGTTTTAACACAAATATAACAGAATCACAAGTATTTTAAGAAAATCGCATCATCGAGTACGTTGCCACTCACGGTTTCAAAGAACTTGATACCATACTCATCAGCAAGAGCTTGACCTTTGGAGGTAGGCACAACCTAGAAAAATAAATGGAATATTTGTCAGCATTAATAGAAAAAGGTAACGTAAACACTGATGCAAACACAGTTACACAAAGAATGCTCTATGAGATCATTTCCTTATTGGCTAAAATGCTCAGCAATGGGTCCCTGCTTCTATGGCAAAGACACAAGGATCCTTCAAAAACAGACTTCGCTAGAAAACAAGTAGGGGATTGAGTAGGGAGTCTTTTTTGAGAAAGTCATGCTCCAGCTAGTTACCAAATTAATTACATTATACCCAAAGATCAAGTTTTGAAAAGTGAATAAAAAAGGAATACCATATATACATACATACCCTTTTACTTTCATCCATATCAGCCTTGTTGCCTACAAGTATCTTGTTTACATTGTCAGATGCATGTTGTTCAATGTTGCGAATCCAATTCCTAATATCTGAACAGAAAAACAGAAAGCTAAATAAGAATTAAAAGAAAGGTATAACATACAATAGAAACTAGCCTTCAAAAAAAAAATGACAGTTAAACTAGAGAGAAATAGAAGAAATGGGAGGTAAAACGAGAGAAAGAAAACACAATTTGATGGGTTAAACACAGCTGAATTGAAAGCTACAAGCAATACTCTCAAAGATGAGTGCATAAATTCACCAAAACAGGAAGAAAAACAAATTTATTAAAACATATTTAAACTTCCAACAATGAAAGCAAGGCAAGAGAGTAGTACTATTAAAAGATGCTTCATCAGTAACATCATAAACCAGCAAGATGCCCATGGCTCCACGATAATAAGCTGCAGAAGTGCATAACATAGTAAGAGACCTTCGTATCATCAAAGAGAATACTATTAAACCAGACTATAACTGACTGTACTTAACATTACTGTAGAAACTGATCACATTTATTAGACAATTTTAAATGGCTTGTTAGTCTAAAGTTTAAGTGTTTCGTCTTTCTATAAAGCAGGTCTATAAGCCCTTTAATCACTGATTTAAAGCACTCTTTCTTCAAACTTCATAACTTGTTCTCAAACAAGTATATTCTATTACAAAATCTCAAAAGCCAAGACTTGGTCAAAGCCAAGAAACTGACAAATCATTATATAAAATGTAATTATTTCAAACTAATAATGATTTAAGAGTTATTGACCAAAAAAACAAGATTTAAAGAGTTGATTTCCCTTACATGTACATATTTAGTTAAAATGTTTAAATTAATTTAATTATATTCCACTGATGATAGTTCATCAATCTCCATGGAAGAAATTTATTAGTCTCATGAAAATCTCCTAACCTCGTAAGTTTCTTTCCTATACTACTGCTCCATTACCTCCAATTATTCTAATGAAATATACAAAGCCTAGGCAACTATGATAGCATTGCATCTTGTAGACCCAAAACTAGGAACAGGTGCAAGCATATGAATCTTTTAATATTTCCCTCTGCCAGAATCTGACATCAATATGATGGCAGCCTAATGCAGTATGAGAAGTGATGTTTATTAGTTATTTTATCATGTAACAATGTTATTGTTATTTGGGAATTAGGGTTTGTGAGCCAGGTTGTACAAGACAAAACACATACCTGTTGTGATAGTTCGAAATCGCTCCTGACCAGCTGTGTCCCAGATTTGCAACTTAATGCGTTTACCATCAAGTTCAATGGTTCTTATCTTAAAATCAATCCTGTCAAATAAAGTATCATAATAAGAACTTAATTTTTGAACAGAGACATGTACTTGCACAAAGCACAAGTATCAATGTGGACACATACACATATAGACAATTTGGTGGTACCCAACAATAAGACAATGTTTATATTAAGTAACTATACACCATATAAACTCTGCATTAAGTCCACCCCTGCAATGTTTTCCAAGGCATATTCAAGGAGAAATAAGAATAGTCATTCAGAAAGCTTTAATAATTACTTGGTAAAAGTGAATGGAAACACTGATATGAGCATTGAAATATCCATAACACAAGGCCAACTGCATAAAAAATTTTAAAAGAGAAGGTATAAAAGTTTCTATAGGTACTCACCCAATAGTTGTGATAAAACTGGTGGTGAAGGAACCATCAGAAAACCGCAAAAGCAGACAACTCTTCCCCACACCTGCAATAGTTCAAGTTAGAAGACTGAATAATCAGGACAAAGGCTCAACTGACTAGAACACAGGACAATAATTAATATGCAGAAATTTTATAGTACTTTAAGTTACCCAATTGCTCAAGTTCTCACACAAGAACACTAAACTAAAAGGAAATGACAACATCATGAGCAGAAGATACATTAGGAGGTGCAAAAAAAGCATGTTGATATCAGCAGAGAAAGAAGGATCTTACAATTAGAAATTTATTAACAAACTACTAAGGGCCTCATAAGAACAAGGCCAAAAGAGAGAATGCAAGTCAATAAAAAGATGCATTCGATTTTCAACTACCAAATCGTGATATATGACAAACATGGTCTCTTGCTGGCTGAGAATAACCTATTACAATCCCATGTATTTAGCAGATATTCTCCAGACTAGACAGAACAGAAATATCTTGATCCAGAAGACAAACCCCATAAGAGAAACATATGCTTCCAAATCTGCAATTCAACCATCCCCATTAAATACTAGTCCTAACTCCCATCTGATACCAGGGGCTAAATAGTAACTCATAATAAGAACATATGTTTAGTGAGAAAAACAGTAGCCCTCTCTCTCCCTCTTTAGCTACCTACTCCATTCCATCAATCTCACCAAAGTCAGAAAACTGGTTCCTCAATGCACTTGATGTCGCATAATATGCTTTGTAAAGAATTGCATTCATGGAATTGGTCAAAATTTAATTGGATGATGCTATTAGCAACCATATAAACTCCAATTCCAGAGATTATGAGAGTTCACAATTGGACCTCTCAGAAATTGCTGAAACAGTCAGATGCATGCATCATGGTTGGTAGAAGTGTGATGGTGGTTGGTTTTATTGTGTGGTCTTCACCACCCCTGATGCTGACCAATGTTTGCAGATCAGGTGGACAGTAAATTTTAAAGTGGCTGCTGGTGAATATCATGATCCACTTTTCTCTGATCATTAGGGATGAAAGCCTTGCAATGTCCAACTGCCCTTGGGGCATCAAAAACCTCAATGGAGCCACTGTCTCAAACTCTGCCTCCACTATAGCAACAGAAGTTAACTGGTACTTGGTAGCATTGTTATTTTTTCTTACCCAAATAGAAAAATGGCTAACAAATAGCCATTGAGGAAAACTTAAGTATTAGAAATAAGAGATTGTGGGTTTCAAACAACAATAAAAAGCAAAGCTGTGGGAAATTTTCTTTCATTTTGGTGTGACAAAATCACTGCTCATAGTTTTTCCCCCAATATCCTCTCAAAGGAAAATTTTACAGACTGCAATGACTTATGATAAGTAACCACACCACCAAACCAGGACTAGTTGAACTACACAAGCCAAACTGCCCCTTCAACCATTCAAGCAAAATAGTTCAAATTCTTAATGCTGGACCCATTTAACCATCTTCATAGTATCAGGGCAAATGGATCTTTAAACTTCAAAGATCCACCTCTTAAGGCTTCTTATTAAGAGATGCCAATCATCTACAAAAAGACTTTACCAACTGGTTAACATAGTCACAATATGTGGTAACAATCACTTTCATGGTTTCTCCAAAAAATTATAGTTGGCCATTGTTTCTTATAAATATTCACCCAGGATTTTGCATTAAGGTAGTGAGGCAGAGCAGAGAAAGAACAAGTGAAGCAGTAATTTAATGACATTGACAACTTGTAAGAGCGCAGAGAAACATACCAATTTTCATCTGGCATTAAACCTAATAGCTCAAGACGCCAATATAACTAGTAAACTCATAACTCCAATATTGCACAAAAGATCATACCATGTACATCACCCACACAAAAATGGCAAGATACGATATACTACATTTGGGTATAAAGAAGTATAGACTGTTGATCAAATGATTCCCAATCTTTGTCCAAGTAGAAACTTGGTAGGAAAAACTTACAAGTGAAGATTAAACTAGGAATGAAAGATACTATGACATATAGCAAATATAGCCTTCACTAACTTACCATTGTGGTATACAGACTACCAAGACAACTAACAATATGTACAAAGAGGACTATGTCCTATACAACTGATCTGTTTTTGAAAACTAAATTAAAACAAACGCTCCTAGAAAAATAATGCGTAGTTCAGCAATCTCATAGAGAAATAATGCCTCAACGAAAGCCCACAGCTATCCCTTAAAAAGTCAAAATCCAAAAACCAAGTGAGGCTTCCTTATTCAGACAATTGGAGAGATGAACTCATAATTTAAGCTATATAAAGACAGAGTGAAATAAATTCATCATTTGAAACGACATAGGAGACTTCCTACAAAATGGATCAGTATCACCTTCCCTTTTCTACATAAACCAATTATGGTAAACCCCAACTAAAAACAAAATTAAATGGTAAAAACAAAAGACAATAAAGCAGCATTAAGATCTGGAAACTGAATCTTCCATTTGCTTTCCTTCAATTTCCAAGCAAAAAATAAAAATTTTGGGAATAGGGAAGCAATAACCAACCACTATCGCCTATAAGAAGAAGCTTAATGAGGTAATCGTAATCGGCACGAGCCCTTGCTGGTGGTGCTGCCATCGATTATTATTTCTGAACACAAACTGAAAATCCTCACGCAAGAGTCTCTATCTATCCCTTTTTGCACAGAGACGCAACAGTGTCAAAATTGAATTGGGTAAAAGAGATCCCAAGCGACAAAGGAAGGAGAAAATTGGACAGCAGAGAGAAATGATACCTTTGGCAAAGGTTACCAAATCGTCATCGGCGACATGGGAACAAATCACAGAGAGTTTTTGGTTCTTTCTCTCTCCTCGTATATACAAGGCTTCGTCTTCGTGTGCGTGCGTGTGTGTATCGCTCTACTTCAGCGTTGTGTGAGAGGAGTGGATGCCACGAACTCCTAAAATACTCTCGGATGCATCAGATTCTCACCTGCTTCCTTTTTGGGGCCGTTGCTTCAAAGAATGATTTTCGTCTTGATTGCTTTTAAGATTCATGGAAATGTCCCTTCTTTTTTCGTTGAATTATTTTATTACTTTTCATAATTTTATTCAATTTAAAATCATTTTGTTATGGTTAAAAATTTTATAATAATTCTTATAGTATTAAAAATAATTCATTTAGTCCCTATCATTAATTAAATTTTGAGTAAATTATATAGATATTTGTTAAAATTTACTAAAATTATATATATACATTTATCTCTCATAAAATCAAAAGTTATACTACATTTTAATTTAATTTTAAATTTGTTAACTAAAATAATCTCTATTAATATAAGTACATATTAGATTTTTTTTCAAGAACTAGCAATAACCCCTGCATATCTAGGGGTTTTAAAAAAAAGTGGATCCCATAAGAAGGAAAAAATAAATAAAAAATTGAAAAGTGTAGATGAACGGTGTAACACATTGCAATGAATAGGATAACACAGTAAATGAACAAGTCAACAATGTGACACTGTGAATAGTAATTTATGAACAGTATCAAATGAACAGTGATGACCCACGACTTTTAATATATAAGGAAGATTAGAAGACATACTGCTTGATAACCTAATTACCCTTACTTTCATTGTTATTTTTTGTCAAATTATATCTAAATATTTACAAACAAAGATAAGAAAATAGTATATTTTTTTTTCATTAAATTTAACAAAACATTAGACTAATTATCATTTATTAACCAATAAGTAGTGTGGCACATGTCTTTCACAAGAAATGATGATAGTTTTGAAGTTTTTCTTTTTTCTCTTTTATACAAATTGACTAATTTATAGTTAATTGTTGCAAATCAAAATTTTTAACTCTATATAACTTTCAATGTACTTATTCACACTTGGTTTATCAATGAATCATTTTCTTAAGTTTAGTTATAAGTTTAATTTTGGTTTTGTGTAATAGATTTTCTTATAACAAGATATACTCTCTTGAATTACTAGATCTGAAAAAGGGTATTTTAGTTTAAAAAAATTACATAGACCTCTTATTTATTGTTAAAATATATATAGACCTTCCTTTAAATAAAATGTTGCCCTATTAAAAAAATATTTATTTCAGTTTAATGGAGAGTATTTTGGTAAAAAAATTTTAAATTAGACTAAAGTGTAGAGTAATTTTTTGCTTTAAGAGAGAATTGTGTATATTTTGAAAACAGAAGATAGTATGTATAATTTTAGCAAAACTCAAGAAAGTCTTATGTATTTACTTAAAAAAATATTACACAAATTGTCCAAGTCGGGTCGTGCCATTAAAGCTTATCTATTAAAGATAGTCAACAATGGCTAATGATAGATCAAGTAAATGATTATTGTGCATGACATGTGGCAGGTGGACTAGCTAATTGTCTTGTGAAAAATGGTAAAATGCATTGAGCACATTAGTTTAATTGAATCAAGTATGTGTTACATTAATAAACAAACCATAAACATCATGTTAAATTATATTATCTCACATGATTAAGCTATTGGTGTATGCCCTGAAAGCCAATGATATGATGATTGCACTTATATACATTTTATTACGTTTTGATGAATAAAGACATTTCAATTATTATATTTAATATTATATATGCGTAATATAAATAAATATATTAACTATCCTTAAAATAATTTATTATTCTTGAATTGTCTCTAGTTGAGTATTATTGTAAATTGAGATAGCAATAATACAATAAGACTAGTATGTTTATTAGCTAATAAATATGAGACATCAAGTTATTATATAGGTACATATTAGAAAACAAATATACTAGATAGACCCATTGTGAGAGTGTTTTATGGATAGATGTGTCATAAACCATTCTCATAGTGACCATGATGTATATTGTCCTTTGGCTTAAAATCACTATAATTTCTTACATGAAGAGTCATATACTTTGATGCCATCAACTATCACCTTTAATAAGGATGACCAAAAGGCAATATTAGGTGTATCACAAATCATGCTGAGGCATGTGAGTGATATATATGGCATCTTGTCCCTTCGATATAGAAGGAGTGATATCTAAAAGTCTTTTATTGAATGAGACTAAGAAATATATGGTCATGGTCAAATGGATCAGGATGTGATATTAATTCATTTGTTTCAATTTAATCTACTTAAGGATAAAAAAACACATGGATTGAATTAATAAGAGGATAATACATTCCATGCCTCAAGTTTAATCTAAATATTTGGACAAAAGAGACTAAACTACCTAGAATATTGGTCATGGATTAGGTATGTCAAATCATATACATTTTTATTTTTTAGGTGGTTATATTGCTAGATACTACTCATTATCTATGATACTAAAATGGGATTCTTTTTTGAATCACAATCAACATAATAAGAACCTACAAGGTTGCATACAAAGAGTATATTAAAATTAGAGTTAATATAATATAATTTAAATTCGAGTTAGACTAGAGATCTTAAAATATATAGCCTAAAATATATAATATAATGTAATATAATATAATCATGTTATAATCTTATAATATATTATATTATTATTTTATATTAAAGTAATATTACATTCTTTTGAGTTTTATTATATTATATTCTTTTTGGGCAATTATCATTAAACTAGGTTAATAACTAAAGCCCAATTATCTCTCCACTCATCATCTATTTGGTTAAGGCTCATTAGTTGGACATCACAAAACCCTAGGTGTTTATTTATAAATAAATAACCAGGGGTTTGGTAGCTATATGAATGAAACCAAGTGAAAGCCCACAAAATAAAGTAAGAATGTCTTATAGCAGAGACTAAAAGAAGAGAGAGATTCCATCCATTCACTTTGGGATTGGAGTTTTGATCTACTCGTGTATGGATGCCATAGAGACCCAAGTTCATTGATATGCACTTGTGATTCCTTGCACATGCACATAGAGATTGTAGAATCATTCGAGTATACTTGCATTCGCAGGATAAGGAGTTTGTGAGTTGAACAAAATGAGCTTAGCTTCATGAAGTGATCTTTGCAAAAAGGTAATATTTCTATTACTAGCTTATACCTTTTTCTGCTAAGATCCTTGGTAGGTTTCAAGAAAATTTTAAATTATTCTACAATGCTTGTACTTTGAAACCCAACACAAGCCACATGGTTTGTGAAACATGTGGCATCTAGAAGTATAGTAGCGAGTCATTTTCTGGCCTTGGGTTGATAACCTATTGCATACATGCCATTACTTTAACATTTTTATAGCCGATTATGTGTCAATTACAACATATGAGTACAGATGTTGGATTCATTTATAAATAATAGGTATCTATACATATAAAGTCAGATAATATTTATAAAATTAAAATTAGCTACACATTTGTAATAACTAGTTTTTATACATTCAAGATAGGTACAATTAAAATAGGTTTCTATACATACACAAGCATTTTAATTATGTTACAGGCCAATCTAGTGACGATGTGGACCAGTGGAATGATTATGATTAGTTTGCATACAAAACCAGCATTTGTTTGGTTGTCCTTATTATGTCTAATCCATCTCATTATGTATGTAAGTCGAGCAGGGATGCCTTTTCTCTCAAATTATTAATGGATCAGCTACCAATTTTGGTCCATCTTGTTATAGCCAATGAACCTCGCCTCTAAGCAGCCAAAACTCATTGCTATATGTGTTATGCATTATTTCCAATTGAAGAATATGTCCACAAACTGAAAGGGGTCTATGTTGCAAAAACATACTGACATTGATACTTTTCAATTTGAAATTTACTTTAGTTGCATTTGTGCTCAATCAAGCAAACCTTGCAACATTGACCAAATTAATAGTTCTGGAAATTGCATGGCTTTTTGATCTTGAATGACATTCCTTTCCTATCGAACTTGTGTATAACACACATAAGGGTAGCCTATTAAATTTGTGCCAGCTTCATATTGAGTGTCTCACAAAATACTTGCCTTACCACTAGTTGTGAGTGCACTTGCTAGGCTTATTCGACAAAATGTTTGTTCACCTTATACATGGTTACCTTCACAAGGTTGATTATGGGCAAACTCTTAGTGGCTTTGAAGACATCATTCATGCTATTAGCCAAGTTTGTTGTCATGTAATTGTAACATTAACCCTCAACATCATATGCCTGTGATCATTGCTTCTTGGAAATGTTTACAATCCAAGTGGCTAAATGCTATGTAAAATTGTCATCTTAGCCAATTGTTTGTTAACCACATGATGTTCATTTATGTAACTTATGCAAGGTATACATCCAAAACAAATTAGCATAAAGAATAAATAGTAATAGTATGACACTTAGAGATGGGCAATGCATTGATATTTATGAACATCTCCTTCAATTAATTTGTCCTATATGATTTATGAAGGTTGCAAGCCAAATGCTGGAGACAAAAAACATGATGTCTGTATGGTGACTACCACCTAACACATAAATCAAAGATGACAGACAAAATTGATGGATGTTTATTTGAAATTAAATATATCCCCCTTCTATCCTTTAAGATGCACATCCAATGAAAAGGAACCATGACCATATGGATTGTGTCTGTCCGACTTGTACATCAAATGCAAGGAACATAACATTTCTATCACCATTTTGTAATATAGCTATAAGCAGTATGCCTTTATACTTTTTATACAAAACATCCTATTCATATGGACAATTAGATTTAAGTTAGCCATATGGGTCAATGCATGGTTTGAATGACTAAAATACACAATAGTGTTAAGAATGGCAAGGTATCCAAGAGAGGGTGAATTAGGTGTTTTAAAAAATTAACACCCGAAAGACAATTTTTAATTGACAAAAAAAAAGATTAAGTTAAATGCAAAATGAGAAATACACAATACAAATTAAAACTAGTAAGTAAAGTGCAATAAATTAAATTTAATAAAAGAAAGATAAATTAAACATAAGAAATCTATCTTAGTTAAACTTTACCACAAGCTTACATCTAGTACCTAAAAGTAATCTTGAAAATTTTTCACTATATTAGCAAGATTCAAGTAGACACTTACAAGCTATTATAGCAAAGAGTTCAAATGAGCCATTCAAACAAGGATCTCACCACTTACACAAGGTATTTGCCCAATACCCACTCAAGCAATCCCTATCTTTGAGATTTCAAACTCTCCACAAGGAAGAAAAAAAATTATATAAGAAAAAAAGAGTAGATGTATAAGTGGAATTGAACTTAGAAGGACAAAATAATGATTTAGAGTTTAAATATGATCGCTTAGGTTTTAGCCACCTTTCTTGATGATTTTGAGTTTATATGAGATTCAATATATAGCACAAATCCAAGTAGAGCTGTTAAAGATAGGAAGGAAGTTAATTTGTACAAAAATAACTATTAAAAAGCTGTTATAACCCTTTCTAATGCTATACCAGTTGATTGATCAAACTTTAATAGTCGACAAGTTCTGCTTTAACAGGTAACTACTCAAGAGAAGGCAATTAATTAGTTATTGATAGAATGACTAGTCCAAAAGGTTGTCAGTTTAATCAACTAAACTTTGGCAAACAATTGGCTAGTCCAGTCCAAAATGCATGTTTGCAGCATTAGACAAGACTAGTTAACTGGTTCTAAGTAACTGGTTAATTGGAGACCATCTAAATGTATCCAATTGGATTTTTTAAGTAAAAATAAACTTAAATAGCTAAAGTTTTTAGAGAGAAATTTGAAGGAGAGCAAGAATGAGCTCATTTTACAATGAAAATTCTAAGTCTTATAAGTTGATTTGTTCTTCCATTGAACATCATTTCAAACCTTAACTTAGTGATTTCTTTAGTATAATCACCTAATTTGTTCGTTATCATCAAGATTCCAACAATATAGGCAATGGGGTCAACAATTGGTCCCTTTTTATGATGACAAACACTTTGGCAAGGCATAAAGTGTTCTTGAAAAATATAACATGAATTTCGCAAATGCTCTCCCTTAATCAGTACTGGGGATTAAATTTTATTAATAGGCTATCATGACATTTAACATTCTTCCTAATACACATGCAACAAGATATCAATATATCTAGCACTTTTTCCAATACAAGCACAACAAGATATCAATATATATCTAGCACTCTTTCTAATACACATACAATAAGATACTAATATACCCAACACTCTTTCCAATACACATGTAACGAGATATCAATATATCTAACAATATTTCCAATTCACATGCAACAAGATATATCATTCTATGCAAAAAAATATGAGTACTTAAGAATGTAAACATTTAATCATATAAGAGTTAAAACTTATAGTTAACTAAAAAACTCAAATTAACTAAAACCATCAAATCAAAGTTAAGTAAAACTAAAACAATTAAAAGAGTTATTAAAAAAATCAAAGTATCAAACTAAAAACCATTAAAGTATTAAATTAAAAAATTATTGGAGTTAACTAAAATAAAACCAAAGAGTTTAATACATCTCCCCTTTTGTCATCACAAAAAGAAGGGGAAAAATGGCTAAGAGTCGAAGTCCACATCATCAACCATTTCTAGTGTCATGACTTGTGTTAGGATATCTTACAATGTAGCTAGATATTAGTGAAACCAACTTGCATATTATCTTTCATATAAGTTAAACTAGAATTAATGGAGCGAAGCTCAACAAGAATAATAGGCTTAAGGATGATAACTCCAATCGATAGAGAAGGATGTGATGTAAAAGCTGATAAACCCTTAGTGTGGGAACTTGGTCTAGGTATTGTTAATTGCTTTAGAGACTTAGGTCTTCCTTCCTTCTTAACCTATAGACCCCCTTACTTGATGTAGCTTATATATAGGAGATTATTCATCCTAATTTCTTGTGGAGCTATGATGTCTTCTTCAATAAGGTTAATACCAAAATGATTTAAAATGGTAGTAATGATGGAACCATAAGATAGAGGAAAAGGTGGCTTCTTTGCATTACTCACCATCCTATGCATAAAAAGATGGGTGACCTAAAAAGGCTTATGCTCTAATATGCAATACATGGCATATAATTCTAATTCATTAGCATAATTCAAGTCTTTAGACTTGTTAAAAATGCAATGAGCGACTATGTAATGCAATAACCTTACTTCCTAGATAGTTTATATGAACTTAACATGAGTCCTTCATCAAGAGTTTCTTTATAGGACAACTCATCTACACACTTCTTCTTGTTATAATTGGAACTACTTTCAAGGAATTTGGTTATCATTGAAGAAAGGCCTTGATAGTATGGGAAGTTTCAGAATTTAGGCAAGTGTTGCCATTTTTTTACCTCTAATCTCAGTCTTAAGAAAACTTCTATTCAAATAAAAAGTGAGGTAAGTGCAAAAGGCTTTTACAATATTAAGGCTCCATTCTTTTTTTCTGACAAATTAAATATTCAAAGTTTAGAGCCTTAAGATTTTTTATAAACTCAAATCTTTTAGCCTCAAAGAGCTTAAGACTAACATACCTTTAAGAGAAGATTCCTTTCTTTTGAAATTGATCCTTAGCATTGTTCTTGATCATGGTCAAAGAAAAAAAGAGGAATGTTAAAAAAAGGTACCCCTACTAAAGTGTTCTTTTAGTCCTAGCTTGCTTTTCCCTAAAAGCTATACTCTTCAATCCAAGAACAATCCTTCAATCTAACAAAAGTTCCTAAATCAATGAGTTTTTCATTTGCAAAAGGGAATTTTCACATCAATAATTAGAGAATAAAGGTGATTGACAAAGGAAAAGGTGGAAGAAAAGAGGGTTAGGCCAAAAATAAAATGGGAAAGGGAAAGAAGAGGTGATGATTGTGAAAAGAATGAAATGAACAAAAATAATTAAAGCTTCTTTTCAAAAATAGGTCTTTTTAGGATTTAACTAATTGACTGATAGTCCTTCATCTATCGTCAAGTGCATTTGTCAATTGGTTTTAACCCAAAAGGCACACCAAACTTCAATCCTTAACCAGTCAACTATAAGGCATGTAGTTAATTGGTTCCAACCTAAAAGGCATAACGTGGCCTAAATCCAACACTAGTCGACTATTCTCTAGGGGACAATTGATTGTTAGCCCTTTGATTTAATTAGAACATAATTTTTCTTATACGGAAAGGGCTTTTCTTTAAACCTTGAAACTTTTCAAATATTTTTAGGCATGAAGACCACTCTAAAGAACTTTTAGATTTTAAAAAACCTTTCCAAGTGAATTTAACACCATATTTAAGGACTCATCCAAAAATTCTCCCTTTAAGCAAATGATTTTAGAGTATGGCTAGATGAGCACACATAAAGGACTTGTAAACAAAATTTTAAGGAGACTCTGCTTTAGTAATGTAAATTGAGTTAAATGTGCAAGGGGAGAAATAACAAATTTTACAATTCATTAGTATTAACCATGTTAAATTCCATTATAATAAAACATAATCTTTCCTTATGAAAAGGCTTCATAAAGATGTCAGCAAGTTACAAATCAAAGGGAACAAACTTAAGAACTACATATTTCTTTTGAGCATAGTCCCTAATGAAATGATACCTAATTTCAATAAGTTTTAGTACATTAATACATAATGGGATTCTTGGTAAAATTGATAGCACTAGAATTATCACACTTAATGGGGGCATTTTTAAGATACGCTTTAAGATCCTCAAGTTACTACTTCAACCAAAGGATTTGAGCCTAACAATTCCCAACTACAAAATACTTCACTTCAGTAGAAGATATTGCCACTTTTTTGCTTTTTATTAAACCAAGATACAAGTAAGCTCTTAAATAGTTGACATGTTCTACTAGTGCTTCCCTATAGGCTTTGCTTTTGACAAAGTCAACATCAGAATAGTCAACCAAGTCATAAGCAAAACCTTTAAGGTACCATAATCCAACCTGAGTATTGCCAATAAGATATCTAAAGATTCTTTAGAGCAAGTTTAAAAACGGGCAGGCATGTATACATTATACTTTATATCTAGTATACTTGTAGTCAAATATAAGAGAGAGTAAACCATACCTCTATATTTGGTAATATCAAAAGGTTTTCCATTTTCACTGTTGTCCACTTTTGCTAAGGAGCTTATAAGAGTGCCAATTGATTTTGTTTTATTCATTTCAAATTTCTTGAGCAACTCCCTAGCATACTTGGTTTGACTAACAAAGATACCATCCTTTTGTTATTTGATTTTTATATAAAGGAAGAAGTTGAGTTCACTCATCATAAACATTTCAAATTCACCTTACATAATCTTAACAAAGTCTTTATACAAAAATTCATTTGTAGCATAAAATATAATGTCATCAACATATATTTGTACAATAAGAAAGTCATGATTTTTCTTTTTAAAGAATAAGGTTGTATGCACTTTTCCTTTAGAAAAACTATTTTTCAATTAGAAATGAGCTTAGTCTTTCATACAAAATTCTAGAAGCTTATTTCTTAATTTACAAATGTAACACCATCATTTCTAGCTCATACCCATCATGCCTTACATGCTCATATATATCTAGGAAGACTAAAGTGAGATCTCCCTTCCTTAGATGCTTACACTTTCTTTACATTGTGGCATGGTTAAAATGCATTTTAGTGTCACATGGACCGAGTAAGCTCATTATATGCATCCTCATATTTAATTGCACCATTACAACTCATTTCAATCCCAAAAACATGCTTTAAACCCATGGAAAGCAAAAAGGGATATGAGACATGTAGATTCATTTTCGGCAGACTTGGCCTCATTTCTGGGCAAAGTTTGGAAATTCATAACTAAATACAGAAAAATCAAAAACATGCTCTCTTAGTCACTCTGGAAAGCTTAGACTGTATAATTCATAGGAAAAATACATAAAAATCATAAAGTCCCACACACAACACGTTTGACACATGAAATCATCTGCAGGTCGGAGGGGTTCCTGATGCTGTCACAGTTTACTGATATGGATTTCAAAAATGTCTAACTAATTCCACAAAAATCCAATGCTTGCAAAAAATATCACTATGGAAATATGTGGATGTTAACTAGAGGATAAAAATATCTCCAGATCATTTCATCAAGCCAAACTCCTGGAAACTAATGAAACAGTACCTCGGGTCTGGTAGGATGACTGATGCTGGGCAGGAACTTCAAAAATGTATATCTTCCTCTCTAGAACTCCAAAGGAGGTGTTTCTAGTTCCTACAAGTCACTGTGACTGTCTAGTTTCTGCTTATAAAATTTCGTAGTCATTGGACTACGTTTGCCCCTCAGATGACACAATTTCCCCACTGACCAAATGAATAGTGTTTAAGGAAATCCGAATTTCTGATACCAACTTTGAAAAATCATAGGAAATTCTACAGACCTCCAAATGATTTGATCTTTAACTTCCCAAAAATCTCTAGATAAGATCTAGTCACATGCCAAATTTCAAGATAAGAAGAGGTCATTTGGTCAGAGTTTGATATAAGGGAACAAAGTGCCACTTTCTCTTACAAAAAGGGGGTTCCAATGACTCAAATTGGCTTCTCCTACTTTTAAGGCTCTATGAGCACGTGGGATAGCATCAATAGGGGCTATCAAACATGGCTCAAGTGTCTAACAACCCAGATTTGCAAAACTCACTCTCCCACACCAACACATACACTCATGGGAGAATGCTAGATCTTACCATTCATTGTAAAACTTGCTACATCATGCACCATGAATTCAATTCTCATATATATATATACATTGAATACATTCATTTATAAGTATTCATAGGTGCTACATCATGTACATCATATCATTAGATTACATCTCTTGACTTAATCACAAAATAAAGATAAAAGGGCTCTTTTACAATTTCTTCATTGAATTTCCTAACTTCAAGCTGGGTGGCTCCCATCTCTTGCCTCACTTGGTCCACCTAGCATGTTGGGATGGTGGAGAGGGAGAGTGAGATTCAAAGAATCTCAATAGCTCATCTCTCATTCAATCATACACACAAAACTTGCAAACAAGTCTCATAATGTATGCATAGGCATATTAGCATGTGAAATCATAAGAAAAGTATTTTCAACATGTGAGTAGGCCATACATAACATACAAGAGCTTGCCAAGCAAATGGACTAGCCTCACCCACTCACTTGTGGATTTTGGACTTGCCTCACCCATTCTTTAGGAGGTTCTTAGACTCAACCCTTACTCTTGGGAGTCAATCTCACTTTTGGGAGACTCTTTGCTTTGTCTCAACCAACTTTAGGGTTCTTGGCTCATCCTCACCATGGCTAAAGGGTTGTTAGCTTTTCCATACTCAAGCAAACCTAAGAAAATCATATAAAACATCATTGAAATACATGAGGCATCATCATGCTAGCATACTTTTCATGGTTTAAAAACATACATACACACATGTAAGACAATGTAAACACACATCTATGCATGAGAGAATGTGGAGAGAGCTACCTTATTGGTTATTCACAAACTTTCCCTTTCAATTTGTCTCCTCCCTTGTTGGTTTCACAATCACCTTTAGATGGGAGTGCTTCTTTTGAACCTAACCACATAAGAAGCATGGAATTATTCTCTTAACACTTTATTCATAAAGCTAGGGATTTCTTTCTAGCAATCCTACTAAGCATATAAAGCTAAGGGTTCTTTCTCTCACTAGAATCCCACTAAATTTCCTTCCTTTCTTAACTCTCAAACTCTTAAGAAGGAAAAGCAAGGAAGAGAGGGCTACATGACTTCTAACCTCCCTCAATAGTGGTTTTCCACTCTCCCTCTTCTGAACCAAGCTCAAAACCTAACTACTTCCATAATCAAAACCATAGGAAGAGAGGGCAAGGGGAGAGGAACAAGATTCTAAGAGAAAAGCCATGCAAATCTTACCTTTCTCTTACTCTTCCTTCCTTTTCTAGGCTTCTCTCTCTCTCCTCCGCCCTTTTCTCTGTCTTAGAGGGAGCTTAAGTCAGTTGGAAGAAGAAAGGAGGGGTTGGGATGTTTTAATAAGTCAAATTCTCTTTTTTCACACTTTTCCGGACTAACCCTCGCTATAGCGAGCCATAACCCTCGCTATGGCGAGCTCGTGTCAGTCCCAGACCCTTGCCTTCGCTACAGCGCGCGCTACGACGAGCAACGCCCTGGTTTTTATATGGGATGCCCGCACTTGTTATAGCTAGAAGCATTTTTGCTATAGCTAGAAGGCACTCTCGCTATAGCTAGACCATTTCTTGCTATAGCGAACAGGTACATTCGCTATAGCTAGGCTGTAGCTAGCAGACTTAGAAAATTTTCAACCCTTCAAAAATTTTCAGCTTTTCTCTCCTCTTTTTCTTTTCTTTTCTTTTCTTCTTCTTTCTTTTTCCTGGTTATTATAACAAACATGATTAATAAGGAAGAATTTTCAAAAATAGGTAGGTGCTTTACATAAACTTCTTTAAAAATGTAACCATTTATAAAAACACTTTTTATATCCATTTGGTAAAGCTCAAAATCTTTAATGCATGCAAATGCTAATAATATGTGAATAGCCTCCAATCTATCTTCAATAAAGAATGTTTCATCATAATCTATACCTTATTCTTGATTATACCCCTTTGCAACTAATCTAACTTTAATTTTAATGACTATACTCAATTCATCAAGCTTGTTCCTAGAAACCCATTTGGCACTAGTAAGAGGATGATCATTTGGTCTAGGGACCAATTCCTAAAATTGATTTCTTTCAAATTGAATTAATTCTTCTTGCATAACTAAAACCCAATATTCATCAATTATTACTTTACTAATGTCTTTAGGTATAGCTTGGGAGAAAAAGGCAAGATGATTACAAATATTTCTCATGGAGTTTCAAGTAGTTACCTTTTAAGTTACATCATAAATCACTTGGTCAATGGGATAAGCTCTTACAAAGTTTCATTCTTTTAGAAGATCTTGTGTATCTCTTATTGCTTCTTTTTGTGTTTGCTCTACTTGAATTTCATTGTCCTTTTTTGCACCTTTTATAGCATCTTCCTCCTTTGACTCATCTTTTTCTTAATCTTCTTGCAAAATCATCTTTTCAAGTGTAATTACAACATCATCACAAGATACCTTTTTAAGCTTAAGAGGGTTAGCTTCATCAACTATAATATAAATAGATTCTTCTGCAATCAAAGTTCTTTTATTATAAATTCTATAGGCTTTACGTAATATCATATCTTTCTAGCATTCCTCATGCAATTAACATGCTCCATAACATGCATTACTTAGGAGTTGTCAGAAAATGGGATATAAATAATGGATTAACTTTGTGTGGCGCTACATATGAAAATTTCATTCCATGTCACGTGGGGCCGTATGAGCAAATACTATACTTTCCCATATTTAATTACATCAATAAAAATCCTTTGCATCACAAAATCATACTCACAATTCATGGAAACCGAAATTGAGTATAAAATGTGGCTATTTAATTTCAGGTAGATTTGGCCCTCTTTCTGATCAAAATTTGAAAAATCATAACTAATTTTAGAAAAATTGAAATCATATAATCTTAGTCATTATAGGAAGCTATGGATGTCTAATTCATACTAAAAACATGCCTAGATCATAACATTCATCACAGAGGACATTTGACATACAAAATGGTCTAAAGGTTAGATTGCATTCTGGAACTGATATAAAATTCTGCAGAAAACTTTGAAAATGTCCAATTAATTCCACAAAAATCCAATTCATGCAAATGATACCAATCTAGAAAGTTGTGGATGTTAAATAGAGAGAAAAAATATCTCCAAGCCAGTTTATCAAGCCCAGCCTTGAAATTCAATGGAATAGTGCCTCTGGTTGGGCAAAATTCTTGATACTGGACAAAATGTTCAAAAATTCATATCTCCCTCTCTAGACCTCCAAGTGAGGTGCTTCTAGTAGGCATGAGTTACTGTGAATGTCTAGTTTCTCTATATAAAATTTTGTGACAATTGGACATCATTTGAGCCTTATGTGACAGAATTCAATTTTGGACCAAATGAATAGTGCAGTAGACTAAAACCAAAAAATTGCCAACTTTGAAAAATCATCAAATATTCTGTAGACGTCCAAAAATTATGTTCTTTATCTTCTCAAAAATCTCTCAATGAGAGCTAATAGCATGCCAAATCTCAGATTAAGACTAACTCATTTGGCTAAAAAGTAATATAGGGTTCCATTATGATCAAATTTAGCTCCATATGGGGTACCAAACTTACCAATGGCTTTTCCTTTGTGTTGGCACCTTTTGGACAAGTCTAAAAGTATAGCTAAGACTTGTGTGAGCTGCCCAAATGGTCCCAAATCTCATACATCTCATTTTGGTCATTCAACCCACACTTATGCACATTTCCATCAAACTTCCAAATTGAATACTTTGACATTATATACTCAAAATATATGCTAAAGGTCATACACCATATCCATACATTTAAACATCACATAATATTATATTTACACATGTATCAAGGGTCATAGGCCATTTACAACACAATATACATCATGAAGCATCATTATAGTTCCAAAAAGAGAAAAGCTAGGTATATGATTGTCAATCTCCTTTCTTCAATATTGTTGGCTCCCATTATCATAGCCACTTGATCCACCTAGCATATTAGATCATTAGAGATGATGAAATGAGATTCAAAGAATCCCAATAGCTCATCTTCCATTCAATCATACATAATATATACAAAGTAAGCTTTACAAATGCATGTATAGAGAAAATGGAAGTCATGGACATTTAAAAACGCAAGCTTGGCATATGAACAAATCATACAAGACATTCAAGAGCTCACCAAGTATTTGGATTGGCCTCACACTTCTCCTCATAGATTTTGGACTTGCCTCACCCATTCTTTAAGAGCTTTGGACTTAATCATACTCTTAGGAACTCACTTTATTTTTGGGAGACTCTTTACTTTATTTCAACCAAGCTCAAGGGTTCTTGGCTTATCCTCACTATAGTGAAAAGTTCTTGGCTTATCCTCACTATAGTGAAAAGTTCTTGGCCTCTCCACATTCAAGCAAACTCAAACAAACATCATGTATTTATTTGGAAACATAACATGGCATCAAGAATCATGGCATATAAAGGCATGCTAGCATACTTTTTATAACTTGAAAATACATATATTCATATTCTAAAACAAGCTAAACACACATCTATGTATGAGAGAAGGTGGAGAGAGCTACCTTGTTTACAATTACACACTTTTTCCTTGGAATTCAAGCCTCCTCTTTCAGCCACACACCAATAAATTGGTGGAAATGGTTTCTCTTGGCCTAAATACAATTTATGGAAGCCAATTAGGTTTATGAAACACACTCTTAGGTTATACAACTTGCTTAGATACTAGATTGCTCTATAGGCTCCATTATGGTCCATAAATGCACATAATGAAGCAACACTCCTCAAATGAACTCTAGGCTCCATTCTTTCCTTTTAAATATGATTCTTAACTCCTTTTAAGCCTTTTGGAGTTATCACACAATTAAAACAAGGAGCCTAACATCATGTTGCTTCTTTAGGTCATAATATGGAACCTAAAACACCAAATCACTTTCTATGAGTTCTAAATTTTTTTCAAGGCCTCCCTTCATTTTCATTCATCAAATAGGACTCAAGAATGGCCTTAGAAAAATTTAAAACTCTCCCTCAATATAAGAACTTTACTTGGCTGAGACTATGGACTTCCTTGGCCTTTTTAGAGTTCTCTTGAAGAAGGAAGCTTGTGGGGAGCATCTTAGGTGTCTCAAGAACTCATTTAAACTCTTAATTAAACCTAGGAAGTATCATACAAACTCAGAATTTGGAAGGAACACTTGAAACCCTAAGTTTTGCATCTTGAATTCTAATGGTTATTTTGTTATTTTCTTTACATATTCTTAATCTCCACATCTTTTTTCCTTAGATTTATGCTTGGTTCTACCTAAAAATCATATCATCCTAGGGTTTTCTCAAGAAGGGCGAAATGGAGGAGGAGGGAACCAAAGATGACAACCATTGGAAGAGAAATTACCTTATTTTCTTACTTTTTCTCACTTGAATCTTGTGTTCTTTGAACTCCTCTCTTCAAATCCAAACTTTCCCCTCAATTTCTCATTTAAAATAGATCTATGTACTTCATTATAATCATAGAAAATAAAGGAGAATGAAGAAGAAGAGGTTTGGAAGAGAAAGAGCATGAAAAACCATGAAAATCCATACCTTTCTACCTTGAATTTCTCCTCCTTTTCTTCCTCCTCTTGTGAGCCTCATCCCTTAGGGTTTTCTTCTGGTTTTGGGCAGAACATAGTCGTGCATAATGAAGGGAGAAGAAGGGTGCATCGTATATATAGGTGGGAATAAGTTACACTTTTCAAAAATTCTCATTTTGCCCTTCGTTCTTGGCATTTTTGTTTCTCCTTCATTTTAGCTCCTTTTTTAGGACCATCTCTTCCATTATAAAATTTAGGTTCCCAATTAAATAAAATGCCTTTGGAATCACTAAAATCAGAGCTAAAACCTTTCTGAATGAATCGATCAAAGTTCGAGTCAACCAACATTGAAAAACGTCCACTGAAAAGGTTTTAACTGTCTTGGGGCTTTCTATGATTTTCAAGGCCTTTGAGAACCCTGGAGAACTCAAAATTTTCATTTAAAAAGCCCTCCTGTGTGAATTCCAAAATTTTCTCAAAATTACGAAACTGCCAATACGTTTCGTAGGCTTTTCGTAAGAAATTGTTTCTTCATTCTAGCTCCATTTTTCTTTCCGTTTGAGCATGAGATTCTCATTTTTAAGAGTTTAGTATGCTTCCCAAATTTTTTAGGACCCTAACAACTTCGTGGCGAGGGACTTTCTTTTATATTCGATGAGTTCCATTCGTTGACAAAGAAATTGTACGTTACATTTCTCACATTTTCTCTCGTTTTCAGAGGATTGGATATTACACTTTACTTATGCTTGAATATCTTAGAAAGATTGCCTTATCATATTTTGTATCAAATTTACCCTAATTGTCTTTACCATTATTAAGTACAAAACATTTATAACTAGACATATGGAAGTCAGAAATATTAGACTTCATTCCTTTGTATGCTTCATATAGGGTTTTGTTCAACAAGGTCTTAATCAAGGCTTTATTCATAATATAAATAAGCAGTATTCATCGTATTAGCCCAAAAATACTTAAGAAAGTTCCTTTCATTAAATATAGTTCTTGCTATCACCTACAAAGTTCTATTTTTCCACTTAAAAATATCATGTTGTAATGGTGTGTTAGGAGTAAAAAAATTTTGCTCAATGGCATTAATTTCACAAAAGTCTATAAGTTAATGTTATCAAATTCTCCACTATGGTCACTTCTTATCCTCACAATGGTCATACCTTGTTCATTTTGAATAAATTTGACTAATTTTAAAAAGGATTTAAACACTTGATCTTTATGAGCAAGAAAAAGTGTCTATGTATATCTAGATTAATCATCCATAACAACAAGTACATAAATGTTACCACCAAGACTCATTGTTCTAAATAGTCTAACTAGGTTCATGTAAAGAAGTTGTAATGGTCTAACAGTAGAGACAATATCTTTAGATTTAAAAGATATTTTAACTTGTTTACTGTGAACACCGTATTTTGTCTAAATAAATTTCAAAAATAATAACAAAATCAAATCATCAAAAATTAAAAAAAAAATCAAAAATTGAAAATCAAATTAATAACAAAAGAAGACAAAAATAATGATTTAAAAGTAAAAGCCAAATTACTTTATTTGTCGGCCCAAGCCCGTCAATCTTATACCCAAAAAAATTTCAAACTCAATTTTAATAAAAAAAAGAAAAAAAAAAAAGAAGAGCAAGTTAGCAGCTCTAGTCCAATTTGCTTAAGCCCATTAGCACCACCCTTGTCTTAAGCCCACTTCATCTGAACCCATTGGCCCAACAACAAAAAAATACTGAAGGGGCATCAAAACGCAGGGCTTTGCATTTTTGACCCAGAGGCTCCCAGATCTTTCATCCCTTCAGTCCTTGCCATCGACAAAAGTAAGAATGAAACGCAGGGAGAAACATGAGAAAGGGAAAATAAGCGAACCATAGAGTCTGAGAAGATCCAAAGGGCAGGCTACAGATGGAGGCTTGAGGATTTAACCTCTTCTCAGGTCCCTTTCACCGTGGGAGGAACGAGGCGAAGCGGAGGGAAGCTCTAGATACAAATGAGGAGGGGATTTCAGATTGGGAGAGATAAGGAGGAAAGACTGGAAAGGGGGCAAAAAATCTAGAGAAAGTGAACGAGAAACCAAAAAAAGTCAAGAAAGGGAAAAACCAAAAAAATTGGGGAGCGAGGGATAGAGGCAGAAAAGAGTGAAAGGGATTTTTTTGAGGAAGGAAAGAACAGCTGGAAAAGTAATAGAAAGTAGGGGTGGATTTTCTAATTCGAGAAGAAAGGGGATCCTGAGGCTGAAGCAGAAATCAGAAGGGACTGAGACCGGAAAGGAGAGTAGAGCAACACGATTTAAAAAAAATGAACGAACCAACAGCGAGGCATTCCCGGCTGAACAACGTGGTTTGCTAGGTATTGATTTTATTTCAATCCGAATTGATTGCTTAATCCTGGATTGCTAAATAACAGCTTGTCTGGCTTCACCCCTATGACTAATTTGTCTCATCTCCATTTCATTAGCAATGCATTGAAGGTTTTTTATTTTATTTTATTAATGATATGAAAATAAAGTTAGTTTAGAGCCTCCTTATTGGAAATACAATGTTGAATACCAGATCATATGCTATTAATGACCATGTATTAGGAGGTTACGACGAGGTGAGGAATTCTAGCCTTGTCTATGTGTTTCTGAGAAAGCATCTTGTAGGTGTTTGATAGAATGCCTAAGAGAAACTCGATGTGTGGGTTAGATGTTACTGGGATTTCATTAATAGAGATTGCTGTGCAGGTAATTGGGCACATTAAACTGGGGGAGGTTATAGTTTTTATTTTCTGTGAGGCTGTGTTTATGGTTCCATTTTTGTGATACTATTGCTCAATGATATGGTGGGATTTGTTTGCTTACGGCTCAAACATCGTGGGGAAGTAACATATGAGGTTAGGCTTAATTTTGAAGTGACCTACTGCGCTGTTTCTCTTTGCCATGTTTTTGCTGGTTTGTCGTGGTTATTAAGTGTAAGGTTTGCTACTCGGACGTTATGAAGAAAGTAACGCCTGAGGAATTTGATCTGCAACCACAAACAAAAACTAGGCATTGATTCAACTTGAGATATAGGCATAAGTGTCAACGTGGAGAGGTATATGAAAAACTCAAGTTGCAAAGTCTCAAGGAACTATTGTATGGGACTAAATTCTTGTTAGGCTGAACACTTTCCCCACTCTCATGTATTCAAACATAGTGCAATGATATGACAAGAAATACACTAAGCACACACAGGATCTCATATGTGCCTAGCTTCACTTTACTTTCAAATTTATTTTCATTTATTTGCTTTTTATTTTTGGTTGTGTGGGATTTTGTATCCCCTCAAACACGCAAGAATGAACCCATGGACCATGTGAGGCAATAGGCCTCCTTGGTATTCATTGGGTTATAAGTTTGCATTTTTATATGCTTTGGGTATCAACAAACAACATCAAATCGGTTTCCTTTAAAGAAAGATATTCAAAAAGGAAACTAGGAAAAAAGGGAAGAAAACAACAAAAAAGGGGATAAAAAAAAGGATAAACTTTTCAATTTCGAAAGTCAATTTTAAATAACTAAGCTTTTAAAAATCCCCTTTTAAAAAAAACATTGTAAACGAAAACTAATTTTCTAAAAAAAGAGGTAGTTAAATTTTTCTTGTAGACTTGGATTTTTCCTCCATCCTTTATTCGGTAAAGTTGCAAGTTTTAAGCGTACTTTGTAAAAACACTAAAGTTTCGTAAAAAAAATCCTAAAAAGTTAAAAAGGAAATAAACTAGAAAAAATTCAGTAATTAAAGGAATGAAGAAATCCACCGCTAAAATCACAAAAAAGAAAAAGACAAAAGTTGAAAGACAATCTTAAAACAACAAAACAAAAGGAAAGACAACAAAAAACAAAACAAAACAAAAATTAAAAATCCTTTGAATAAATGAAGAGTCTAAAAAAAAAGGATAAAAGGAAGGGAATTAAAAATGGGAAAAGCTAGGGAAGTAAAATTAATTCTGTCTTTGGTAGATTAAAACACATCGACTAATGCTAACTTCATTTTATTTGACAAAGATAAAATAGTTCTTATTTCTTTCTCTTTTCTCAAAAAAAAAGAAGAAATAATAATAATAATAAATAAATAAATAAATAAAAGGCGAAACAAAAAAAACACCAATTGATAAACACAATTTTTGTCGAACTACGTGAACTTTGATCCCTTCTGGAGGGTACGTAGGCCATTGGCTCTGATCCTAGGTCAAGTCCACCCTTGTAAATAAATTTTTCTTTTCAATTTTCATTTTCTTAATTTCTTTTCTTTTATTTTGTTGTTTCTAATTTGGTTTCTTTAATTTCTTTCTTCCTTTTTATTTTTAATTTCATTTCCTTTATTTCTATTTCTTATTTTGCATGTGATTTGTTAAGGAAAATCAAAATAAATTAAAGGCCATGTTGATTTTGCACAACTAATTTAGGGTAATTGTTCTTAGCAATAGGTGTTGTGGGGTGCCTAATACCTTCCACACTGATAATCGACTTTTGAACCCATTTTTTGGTTCGCAGACCATTTTTGTTTTTCTTATAAAAAGGTTTTTCTAAAGTTTTACCTTTAAAAAAAATTAAAATTTTGGTGGCGATTCTACTACTTTTAATTTTGATTTCGATTTGGCATCGCGCAGTTGCATTTTCGGATGTGATAGTATGGTGACTCCACTGGGGAATTATTAGAGTCAAGCCCAATTTCAGTTAGTTTTATAGAATATTATGGCCTTCATTTTACTTTCATTCTCCTTTTGTCTGTTGTTTGCCTCACATGATTAAGGTAGATAACATGCTATTCACATGCTTGTTTCATTTGTTTTATTTCATTATTGTATACATGACATGTATTAGGGTTAGATAATATGTGGAATAAAATCTTAGAGTAGATGACCACATCTGTATATATTTATTTATATTTGTACAAATGCTTTGCTCTCCCAATCGTTCCGTCAATCTGCCTAGCAGATGAGGGTTGGGTAGTTCATAGAGTGAAGAGGTAAATGATCTCCTCACACACACCACTGTAACACGAACATATCATACACATTATAGGTCCTATACCCGGGTTTGAGTGCTCCCTAGGTTAGTAGAGGTTTATACTGATTTCCTTGTGAAGCCTTGTGCTTCCTGAGGCTATCACGAAGACCTCACCTAAATTATGTCTTGTTATATGGGTTTGACCTGTGTAGGATCTCTTTCCTCTCAAGATCAAACTTATATAGTAAGATCTTCACCTCATGGTGGGGGCAATTTAGGGACCAATGTTTAGGAGTCATAAATATACTTGATAAATTTGCACTGATAGTCAAGCCATAGATGCCTCCTAAATAGTTAGAGCCAGGCTCCAGTAATCACAACTTAGGATCTACCCATATTAGGAAAAAGGAGGGCACTTTTAATTATTTGTTCATCACATCCATGCATCTAATGATATCCAAAGGAAAAGTGACACCTCGTCACTGTGTATTAGAGTAGTTAATAGGCTGTCATAGCACAATTAGACATGCATTAACTATTATGAAAGTCTGCATTAGTCAAACCAACCCCTACCTAATGGGTCTTCGACCCTGAAGAGGCCATAATCATATTCCTTATAATCCCTCAAAAGGGGAATCTTTCAGCAAACATTTATTTTCTCTATACATTCAAAAAGGGGATAAGATAAAATAATAAATAATGCATGATCCAGTAAAAAAATCTTTACCCCCATAAAACAACGAATTTCTA
This sequence comes from Erythrophleum ivorense, assembly GCA_026724425.1. Taxonomy (NCBI): domain Eukaryota; kingdom Viridiplantae; phylum Streptophyta; class Magnoliopsida; order Fabales; family Fabaceae; genus Erythrophleum; species Erythrophleum ivorense. The sequence continues at coordinate 12,586,100 of JAIUCV010000008.1, forward strand.
GTAGAAAATGAGTGTTTTCAAAATTTTGAAAATTATAAAATCCTTAAGTTTTGCATCGTCAATGAATAGGTGTGAAGTCTTGGTTAGAGAGTGGAACCTTTTTAAGACAACAAGCATGTAGAAAAATATATTTCTCTCGATTTAACTGTCGACTCTTCTCTTCCATGGAGTAATAGACTCCTCAGAAAGAGTACAAAGTTTTTTTATTTCTCGCGCTGAGGCATTATATCCAACGTCATAGTATGAATGTTAATGGATCGTTACAATAGCTTGCTGAACATATCAGTGTCAATTATGTAGGGAGTTATTCCTTTTTAAATTGATCCTCACACCCTCATTCTCTATGGAATAATAAATCCCTTGAGGATTGGGTAAAATTGTCAAGCTAGTAATGATTATACATTAACCAATAAGCTTTGATATTTTGAAATAGTGAATGGTTATACGTACTGATTGGTATAATGGAGGTAATGGGACCTTTGGACAATAGATGATATCTGAGTTCAAGATAAACTGGCCTAATTGCGACTGGAACAAAACTTAAAATCAAGGCAGAAGTTGAATCAGTTGAGAGCCTAATCATATTGAGCGAGAAATTAAGTGGACGACATATCTAAGATTTTCGAAGGGCTTACGGAGACATTCTAGACTTGCTGTGGATACCGGTAGAGCTAGAGGCACTTTTAGCCTTGGCTCGGCATTGGGATAGTTCATTAAGGTGTTTTACATTCTCTACATTGCAGATCACACCCACTTTAGAAGAATATGGAAGCTTTATGAATACACCTATGGGAAAAGATGCCTCAATTTATTACTATCGGGGACATTTACCATCAAAACATACAGTGGCTCAAGTTTTAAGGGAAGATCCTAGTAGAATCCAATTACATCAGAGAGGACAGAATGAAGGCCTTTTGAGGAAGTACGTAGAAGGGCATTTGAGGATCCTAACCGAAGAGAAAGATTGGGTGACTTTTAAGAGGGTTCTTGCCTTAGCCATATACAGATTAGTGTTGTTTCCCTTAGCAGTGGGGATAATTGATTTGGTGGCCGTGAGTGTTTTGTGAATGGTGGAAAATCATCGTGTAAATTCTATGCCAGCAATCTTAGCAGAAACGTTTTTGACCTTGAGCTTCTATCAACAAGAAAATGGAGGAAAATTGAAGTGTTGTCTACAACTCCTCACTGTTTGGATGTTCAATCATATTTATGGGAGACAATATCAATTGGGTCGACGACATGACACTATACACCACCCGGTTAAGGATTTTCTTAATCGTGAAGGTGTTATCCTGTCATCTTCAAAGATGACTCATAATGATTGGGCATGATCCCTCGATCAATTGGATGAAAACACAGTCTGGTGGAAGTTGGCTTAGTGGGAAAGTGAAGAAATCATATACTATTGTGAAGAATTCTTGAATATACCCCTGATAAGCCCTCGGGGTTGCATTAATTACAACCCATCAGTTGTTCATCTACAGTTCGCATATAAATAAGATATTCCATCTGAGAAGGCGATACAATTAATTCACTTTTATCATAATGACCCGGAAGCCAGGATGCTTTCCAAAAAATAAGAAGCGCATGGAGTTAAGTGATATACAAAGGAAAATACGAGCTAGGCAAGTGAATCATAGCTACAACCAAGGAATATCGAGAGTGGCTAAAGGAAAGGACAAAGGGGGCCAACCTTTCTTTCGGACCACCTAATCCTATGCTTGGTAACGACATGCAAGTAATCAACGAACAATTAGCGAGGCAAGTTGGAGAAAAGAAGGAAAAGTTAAAAGTTTTAGAAGAAAAGAGGCCAGAACGCTTGAGGAGTTTGAACCAGATACGAAGTGAATGCGCGCTCCTACAAGCAGAAGGGGATAGGGCAAAGAGATAGAAGGGAAATGGGGGAAGTGTCAAGATGAAAAGGTTGAAGGAAGAAAATACAAGGTTGAAGGATACCTTAAAGGAAGCTCAACAGTGAATAACTGAAAATGAAAAGATGCATATTAGTAGGGCCCAATTCATAAAAGTCCTTAAGGAAAAAGATGTACTAGAAAGATAAATGCAGAAACCTAAATTTAGTGGGACTCGACACGAAATTGACATGCTGGCAAAGGAATTGGAAAAGAAAAGGAATGAACTATCCATCATCAGGAGTGATAATGCTGCAATAATATAAAACCTGGTGGAACAGCTTAATCAACAGGCCGAGACGATTGAGACATGGAAGACACTCTATACCGAGCGAGTCACAGAAAAGGAAAGGTTCATATCCTAGTTTAAGAAATTGATCCTCCTTGCTGATGAGATCCTCCCCAGTTTCACGAGTTCACTCAAAGCAGCTGAAGGCCTAGCTAATCCATTGAACACACCGAAAGAAATGACAAATTTTTTTATGTTATGTAATGATATTGTAAAAGAGTTGAAGCACCTCAATAGTTGTTAATTTCCAAAGATGCCGATGTAATGTATCACTTAGAACTTTGTTATGAAAGGACAAGCATTTCATCCCCTTGTGTTTGCCGTTTAAAAAGAAAATAACTTAGATAGACCTGATCATGTAGGGATGTCAATCCCTTCTTGCATCAAGTGTTAACTTTAATATTTTTTATGTGGATTAATAAAATCCTTTAAGGATCAGAGGGCCCGGTGTTCCTCTGCCATTATGTCAAAACAATCAGCCCAAGCTAATACGTGAAAAGAAAAAAAAAAGAAAATGACAATAATAATAATAATAATGATGATAATAAGGATATAAGAATAAAAGAAGTACTTTTCAATGTCACTAAATTTGCCTTATCTTTACAGAGAGAAAGAATATAAAAAGTGAAATAAAAGGAAGACAATATTGCACCTCCAAAACGCGTTCCATCTAACCAAACCCGTCCTACCAAAGTATACAGCATGCATTCAAGGGCCAAGCTCATGGAAAAACATCAAGTGGAGGGTAGTCAAAGAGTTGAGGAAGACACAGTTGCAATGAACAATCGAATGACAAATATGGAGAACCAACTAGCTCAGATAAGTGAAACAATGAAGATCCTTGTCGAGACACTGAAGGGGAAGGCTGTCGACTCTTCACCTAGAGTATCCAACCATCTACATGCCACTGCAAATATCCCAAAGGTAGGAATGAGCTTACCAGGAGTGGTCATATCGGAAGCACACCTTGATCAAATAGCAGAGGCTACGCAGAGACAGAAGAATGTCCAGAATCCTCTAATGAAGACATCTGACAAACATGGTCCCTATGACGAAGTGAGGGATATGCAAGAATTTCCCGGCTATGACCCCACCTATACACTTCAGATCCTAACTGCGAAGACCAAAGGAAAAGCTAACTATGATAAGGAAGATTGGGAGAAAGAGTTAGGGGAGGTCAATGACCAATTGCAAAACTTACGGGGACCCAACACTTGGGGGTCACTGGATGTGGAAGAATTATGTATGATTCCAGAAGTTTCAATTTTGAAGAAATTTAAAGTTCCTGATTTTGACAAATATGATGGTATTGGTAATCTGATATATCATCTGAGGTCATACTGTACAAAAATGACCGTCTGGTCAAGAGACGAGAAGTTTCTGATAAACTTATTTTCAGAGAGTCTGATGGGGTCTGCCTTGTTATGGTACATGCAATTAGACCACTTAAAAATTCAGAGGTGGAGGGATCTCATGGAAGCTTTCATGAAGTAATATAAATTCAACCTCGACACTGCCCCAACCAGGAAACAGCTAAAAAGGATGAGTAAGAAATCGACAGAGTCATTTAAAAAATATGCTCAAAGGTGGAGACTGATGGCTTCCCAAGTCCAACCTCCAATGATTGGATCTGAATTTTGCTCCTACTTCATTCGAACTCTCTTCGACTTATTTTATAAAATCATGTTGGGGACCCATGTTACGGATTTTGCTGACCTTGTTGAAATTGGGGAAAGGATAGATGCAGACATCAGAGATGGGAAACTTTCATCTCCTCAGACAAAAAATAGCTTCAAAAGGAGCTAAGGATTGAAGAAGAAAGAGAGAGACATAAATTATGTCCAACCTACGAGACTGTATTCAAGATAACACATTCCTTATCAAGTAAATAGAGAAAATCAAGGTTAAACCCTGTTTGTGTCAGTTATGAATAGACAAGGGCAACATGAGAGAATGACCTATGGGTGACCAAAAGATAATCGCCCTTGGCCCAATTTTAATTCCACCAATGCTGAATTATATAAGAAGTTATTGGATGCAAAGCTTCCAGGGCCTCGACGGGCAAACCTAATGCAGCCACCATATCCAGCATGGTACAACCCTAATGTCTCTTGCGAATACCATATGGGTGTTTCAGGCATTCAACTGAGAATTGTGTCGCATTCAAAAGAAACGTGCTAGATCTGATTGAATCCAACCATATCTAACTTAAACCTAGAGAAGATTGCCACTAACCCTTTACCAAGTCATGGGGGATAGGTGAATGCTGTTGAAGAAGAATAAGGGTTTTTCAAGAATCCTAATGCCCTTAAGTTGTCAATGAAAACTTTGTTAGTCAATCTTCAATCAACCGGATACGTGTTAGAATTGCCAAAGGAAAGGGTGATTGGGACTGTTGTTAGGCTACCAGTTCAATTTTGCGACTTTCATCAGTAAAATATGGACCATGATATCGAGAATTACATGCAGTTTTGGGAAGCTTTGAAGAAATTAATGGCACTAGGGGTTATGGTCATAAAGAAGTCAGAAGAAAAGATTGGAATGATAGAGGAGAAGTATGTCAACATCATTATCCCCACCAGACGACTAGAGGCGATTACCCTAACTGTTAGAGATCCTTTTTTGACATCGGGGCCATCTTGTTCCCTTCTCCCGAGGCAACCATCAATGGTTATCAACATGCCAGCTCCATTCCCATGTCAAAGCAGTCACGCCATACCGTGGAGATATGAGGAAATCTAGGACCACCCCTTTAATCAGATGGTGATTGCCAAGTCAGAAGGAAAACCTGTTACAAATATAGTTGAAGCATAAGGGATTACTCGAAGTGGCAGGGCTTACCTCCCAGCAAATATTGACAAGCGTGGGAAGGGAAAAGGAATTGATAGCAATGATCGAAAAAAGAAAAAGAAAGAAAAGAAGACAACACGGATGAAGAGTTCTTACGAATCATGAAACAAAGTGAATATAACGTGATAGAGCAATTAAAGAAAACTCCAGCCCGAACTTTCATGTGGTCTTTGGTTATGAGCTTGGAAGTACATCGTCGAGTTTTACAAAAGGTCTCAGAGGAGGCATATGTATGGCCTGATGTCACCCCAGAAAAAGTAGCTAGTATGATGAATATCGTCAAATCCACCTCTGCCATCTCATTTTCTGAAGAGGAGATTGTAGGGACATCTGCTAATCAGCCTAAGGCCCTACATATTACTCTGAAATGTAACGGGTTCATCATCGCAAAAGTTTTAATTGATGGGGGGTCAGCACTAAATGTGCTACCGTTAATGATATTTAAGCAATTGGCAGTGGAAACATCACACATTAGAAAAACGGTCGACTAATCTAATCTAAAATGCATGTTTATAGCACTAGATAAAGCCAATCAACTGGTTCCAATAGCTATTAAACTAAAAACCTTCTAGAAGTCTCTAATGGGACTTTTTTAGAAGAAATAAACTTAGGTAGCCAAGGTTTTTAAAGAGAAACATCAAGGAAAACAAAAGTGAGCTGTAAATAACTCTATTCCTTTTATAATGAAAATTCAAGTTTTAAAGGCTAATTTTGTAACATCTAAGATTTTTGAAAATTTTCTAAGTCTACTGGCTATAGCCAGGACCTTTGTTAGCTATAGCGAGTGTATCAATTCACTATAATGAGAAACCAGTTAGTTATAGCGAATGTACTAGTTCACCATAGTGAGGATGTAGTCTGCTATAGGGAGTTTGTGCATTCTATACAAAATCTAAAGAGTTTCTCACAATAGCATATGCCATAGCGAGAATAGGGGACCTGGGACTGATAAGTGCTTGCCATAGCGATGGGGCATTTTTCGTTATAGCGAGAATTAATCCAGAAAAAGCGTGAAAAAGTATATTTTTGCTTCTTAAAGACCCCAAAAGCTTCTCTTTTCTTTTAACTGATGTTTCCTCTACTTAAGAGTAAGGGAGAGCTCTTTTAAGAAGGGTATAAAGAAGGAGAAAGGGAGAAGGAAGGAAACCAAGGAAAAAGTGAGAGAAACTTAAGATTTTTATAACTTTCCTTCTTGGAATTTTGTTCTTCTCTCTTTGCTCTCTTTCTATAATTTTGATTGTTGAATTGGCTTTATTTTAAGCTTGGTTCAGAGGAGGGAGAGTAGAGATTCAAAGGGAAACACTCTTAAAGAAGGCTTGAATTTAAGGTAGATATTTATGCATCTTTGCTTCTTTTTCTTCTTTGCTTCTTATGTATGTTGGTTCTACCAACTTGAGAGCTTGAGAGAGGTAGAAAGTTCTGACCTAGAACAAGCATGAAACTCATGAATTAATGTATAGTAAGCTAGGAAATGCAAAGTAAGTGGAGAAAAAATCATTGAACTTTAAGATAGGAAATATAGGGGTTTTTGAACATTTTGTACAATCTGATTTTGTCTAAGAATATCCTAGCCTTTATGAGTATTTGTTTAAGTTCCCAAGACTCCTAAAAAGCTTCCTCAAGTGCCTTTCCCTTCAAGAAAAATTTAGAAGCTTCATTAGACCTATTATGGAATCTTAGATAAAGTATGCCTCTCAAATATGTAGTTAATGCTTTGGCTTATTCCAAAAGATTAATTATATGCTATGTGTTGTGTCTAGACCAAAGAGATCAATCTCCATCTAGTTGTAGTTATAAGACCAAGAAAGGGAAAGAGAAATTAAAAGGAAAGAATTATGTTTAAGTTCCAAGGTAGCTCTTCACTCTTTCTTATTGCATTCTTAGATGTATGATGGTCATTGTATGCTTGTGTGTGCACTGGTATTGTGAGACATGCCATTTGATATTGCCTTGTTGCATTGGTACCAATATGCTTATATTTTAGGTTGTGAAAATTGCTCTTAAAAGGTGAGGTGGTGCCAAAAGTCCCTTGTGATAGGTGAGGTGGGGCCAAAAGTCCCTAGGTATGGGTGAGACAAGGCCAAAAGTCTCATAGATGAGTGAGGCCAAGTCAAAAGTCCCTAGACCAAAGGTGAGGTTAATCCAAAAGTCCCAAAAGAAGGATAAGACTAGACCAAAAGTCCCTAGAACTTATTCTTGGCATGAATATAATTTTCATGGCATACAAATCATGTGATGAATGATTCTTATGATTTTAGATGCCTACTTGCATGCATTGACATGTTTATATACTTTGATTGCTTCCTTGAATGAATATATGAGCTATTTCATGAATCTCACTTCCTTCTCTCTCCCATCTTAACATGTTAGATGGAGCTCAAGGAGACCAAAGTGGAAGTCAATGAGCTTGAAAAGCTATTTCTTGCCACTTTGTATAGTTTTGTATGGCCTTTGATGTAAAAAGACATCAATATTTATATGTACATGTTATTTTTGAGATATAAAAATTTGAGCAAGTGTAAAAGTATGTATAAGTGATATGTGAACCATGTATGGGACCAAAGCAATAGAAATATAAGATTTGGTCACTTGATGGCTTATATGTAGTAGTACATTCTTGCCTGTAGCATGATGAGTTTGAAATGTGTAATGATTTGGACCACTTAGGCAACTCCTATATATTGTATTTATACTTTAAAACTTGCTTAAGAGGTGGTAGAGCATTTAAGAAGCCATTTGAACCACTTTTGACCTATATAGGGTGTTAAATTCATCATATTGGTGAGTTACCTCAAGATTTGACCAAATGACCTTTTCTTGGTTTAAAACTTGGCATGCTTATAGGTCTTGTCTAGATTTTTTGATAAACTAAAGTGCAAAATATTTGGAGGTCTATGGAATTTTTGGCAAATTTTTGAAGTTGAAAAATTTTTAGTTTTTGGTTAATATATAGTGCAATTGGTTCAAAAATGAATTTATGTCATTCATAGAGCAAACGATATTCAATTGCCATGAAATTTTACAGAGAAGAACTAGACCTGTCCAGTGACTTGTGTCAATTAGAAGAACCTCATTTGCATGTCTAGAGAGGAAGATATAAAATTTTAAGTTGTTGTTATGTTCTAAGCGCACCCCCAGACCTATGTTATTATTTAATTAATTTTTGGGGTCTGAATGCTCTTGGATTGGTCTAAAACTATTTTTTCCCTCTATTTAACATCTGTAGCTTTCCAAATTGGTATAAAACTCATAGATTAGATTTTTTTAGAATTAATTATGATTTTTCAAATTTCATATTAGTAAGTTGTATTAAATTTCTAAGCAGCTCAACCTCCCTACATTTTCTATTATCAAATAGGATCTAGATGAGATTTTTGTAGTTGAAAATTATTTTTAGTGTAAATTTGACATCTATAGCTTTCTAAAAAGCTATGGTTTGTATGATTTCAGGTTTTCTACATTTAGTTATGATCTTTCAAAATTGCCTTTGAAATTTGCCATATGCTATCCACGAGATTAAGTGAAAATTTCGGGGTTTTTGACTTGAAAACTGTGGATTGCTTGATATTGTGAGTTGATTGTGATTTGTTCCAATGATAAATGACTAGAGAATGTTGTTAGATAATCTACGAGGCCCACATAATGTGAGTTGAGAAAAATTAACCTAACATAACGCGATAAAGTGCATGAAAATGTGGCTTTTCTTAATAATTCCCTATAAACATGCACATAATTATCTAGAATGGAAGGATATAATGAGAGAAAATATAAGGTATAACAAATTTGGTCTTCCATTGAACAACACTTTAATCTTTGACTTAATGACTTCTTCAGTGCATTTACTTAAATTGTTTGTTATCATCAAAGTTCTAAAAATATAGGTAATAAGGTCAATATATAGAACATCGTCATGAGTCCTATCGAAAGTCCTTTACAAAAATTTTTTATAAGGAAATTGTATGTAACACCATAATATTCCTAGCCTCACTTTTCCACTAGTGGGCTTTATATATGTTACATTAAGAAAATTTAGAGACAATGCAAATACATGCATTGCATAAAGCTTAAAAATCTTTTCTATTATACTCTCTGGACCCCGTGAGTTTTTAAACATCATACCCTACTCATAATCCATCTATAAAAGTCATGAAAATCATAAAAAATCTCATGTAATTCAGATTTGGACATGTTCAATTTTAGGTCTAGACTTTAGTTTTCTGGGACAAAATTTGAAAATTCACAATAAAATCTAGAAAAATCAAAATCCAACAAATCAGAACTTTCTAGAAATCCTTGCATGTTAAATTAATGCTAAAAATACTTTTATGCTATGAAAACATCATTTAGACCATGATTGATAATAGAAAAGCATCACAGGTCAGGCTATCCTGGAGTTTTGATACAGCTTATTGATATAGATATCAAAAATTCATAATTGATTCCACAAAAATCCAAATCAAGTAAACCATACCAATCAAGAAAGCTAAAGATTTCTACTTTAAGGAAATATACCTCCAGATCCAGAAAATGACATCAAGCTAATGAAAATCAATGAAATAATGCTTGAGATCCTGCTGCATTACTGACAATAAATTCTAATTTAAAAAATGCATATCTTTCTCTACACACCTCCAAATGAGGTGTTTCTAGTAGGTACAGGTCACTGTGAATATCTAGTTTCTTCAATAAAATTTTAGAATTATTGGACCTCATTTAGCCCTCGAATGACATAAAAACAATTCTAACCAAATGAACAATAACTCATACTAATATGCAAAACTTGCTAAACTTTAAAAAATCATAATAAATTTTATAGACATCTAAATAATGTGAATCTTAGACAAAAAAAACTCTATATGAGATCTATATGTGTATAAAATCTTAGCCTCAAAATTATTCATTTGGTCACTTTGTGACATAGGGTTGTAAAATAACACTTTTAAACCTTTATATGTGTCATTTGGGTACCAAATGCTCTTCTAATATCATCATGACCATTTGAGCATATGGAAAAGCATAAAAACAACCTTTAAACATGCTTAAAGGGTCCAAATACCCATACATCACAAATTCACTCTCCCACTTGCCCTTATACAAGAGATCCTACATGTATATCTTTGCATTTCAATGTCAAAAACATCCATTCTCATTTATATGCTTTCAATTTTCATACATACATAATATATTCTTACATTCATATGTGTTCAAAGAACTATACACAATATACATTATTGCATTACATCACTTGGCATCCATATGGCTATAATACAGGCATTTCACAACTGCTTTGCCAATCTCCATGTCTTCAAATGTAGTGGCTCCTAATTCCTTGCTATTTTGATCCATCTAGACATGTTAGGTAATGGGGAGGGAGTGAGATTTAAAGAATCTCAATAGCCCTATACACTTTCAATCATACATGATGGATGTAATTTTATGTAAAGGAATGCCATGTATGGTCTATGAGCTACATATGTATATTAAAAGCATAATTTCCATTTCATAAGTCTCAAATATATCAAAATATGCTCTCAAGACCTCGGTTAGCCTCACCCACTTCTCTTGGGACTTTAGGACTTGCGTTACCTATTTCTTTTGGGACTTTTGACTAAGTCTCACTCCCCTTGAAACTTTTGGCTTATCTCATCCATACTAAGGTACTTTTGGCTCATTTTCACCCTTATCAAGGGACTTTTGGCATTACCAAGTCTATTCAAGTCTTATGCACACATAAAAACAATTTAAGACACATAAGTGGCACCACATATATCCTTACTAGCTAGGCATGCTTTTCATAGTTCAACACACATATAAGCATCCAAAGCAAGAAAATATCCACACACATACATAAGAGAAAGGTTAGAGGGTTACCTTGTAATGAATCACAATACTTTTCTCTTAGAATTCCCTTCCCCTTCATGGTCACACTCTTTCAAGGAGGTGAGACTTGTTTTTATAGCCTATAAACACAAATGGAGCATAATTAAGTCATTGGAATAAAACTTAGCTCCTTACAACTCAAGATTAGGCTACTTGACTTAAAGATCTCATTATGGTTCCATGATGTACACAATGAGGTAACACAGGGAGTTCTTACTCTTGGCCCCCATTTCTTGATCATTCTAGATCTCTTGACATAAATTAAACTCTTGGGAGTCATCACAAATCAAAACCAAGGGTTCTAGAATCACAATGCTTCTTTATGCTTTAATATGGAACCTACAAGTTCATCTTCCCCTAAAAGCCTCCTAAATGGATTCCAAGCCTTCCTTTAAGATTTCTTACTCATAATTAGTCCCTTTCTAGTCTTAGAACAATTTAAATTACTCCCTAGGTGTTCCAACTCCCTTGAGGCTAAGATATGTACATAAAAGGAGCCCATGGAGTTGCTTGCTTTTTCCTTGAGGGAATGGCTCTTTATAATCTTCCTAGGGGTCTAATGGACTCATACAAGCTCTTATATAAGTCATAATATCTCTAAGAAAAATTAGACTTAAGCATTAGGCTTAAAAGCCCAAGATTCTAAATCTTGAATTTCATTGCTTCCCATTTGATTCCAATAGACTATTCTTAATTCTCACACTCTCAAGCACTTATTTCTCTCTTGCTAAAGTCAAAATTCATCTGCCTCTAAGAGAGCTAAGTATAACCCAAATTTCACTAAAGAGAAACGTCTAAGAAGAAGCCATTAAAACTCAAAAAGCTTACCTTGTTTATGAACTTGTTCAAGAGACTTCCACTTACAACAAGCCTCTCATTCCAAAACTTCCTTCTTCTACTTGGGCTGACCTCAAAACATAACCATATCAATCTCTAAATTCAAGGAAAAAGAGAAGAGAAGATGGAGAAAAGACTTGGCATGAGAAGAAGTAAGGAAAAGAGCAAGGTTTCTTACCTTTTCAAGACTTCTTCTTCCTCTCTTAGCTCTCCCTCCTATGCACCCCCCTCTCTCTCTTTTCAGCCAGCTAAGAGTCGGTCCAGAAGTGAGGGAGAGTTTTGGACTTTTTTTTGAAAAGTAAATTTCACTTTTTCATGTTTTTTCAAAATAAATCTCATTATAATGGGAAACACTCCTTGCTATAGCAAACATTTATCAGTTCCAGGTCCCTTTGTTCTCGCCACAACTAGCACTATTGTGAAAAGCTCCCTAGATTTTGTATGAGCTATGAACTCGCTATAGTGAACTGGCAGTTTCACTATGGTGAACAAGCATCCTCGCTATAGCTAACAGGCCTCCTCCCTATAGCTAAGGGACTTAAAAAAATTCTAAAACATTGAGTTCTCATGTCTATGAAAACTTGGATGCCACATTGTATGCATGAGCCATGTATGAAATGTTGAATGGTGGCCAACCACTTAGGTAATAAAGCATATGAGCTTTCCCAATTACTAAATGCAATGGTAAGGGCTTGATGTTTTACCTTCCACACTTTTTTGTAGGTCATGGTATAGCCAAACAAAGTTTGCATTCTCTCAATGATTTAAGAAACTTTCCCTTTTAGCTTGTTAGTCATTATTGCTATGTTATAAGATGAGATAATGTCAAAATCTAGCTTTGGGTGATCTTAAGATAACGACACAAAAAGACATATATTTGGCCCCTTGTATTTTGTAATATGCCAGTGGATTTCATGTGCTTTTTGGCATGCCTTAACCCTTTAAATGTAATTAATGTTGTAGTTAATACATCAATATTTTTCTTTTTTACATTGGAGTAGTAAACCTTAAATGTATAGTGCACTTGAATGGAGAAAAATTTAATTGCATGACATCGAGTCCATTTATCCTTATATTGCATGCCCATGGGAAATGCTTGGTTGTCATTCAGATTCATAGGCTCACCTATTCCAAGGAACTTAGGATGCCTCACTGCCATTGTATCAACCTATGAGAAGAAAGCAATGGCTAGCTCATTATATTCACTTATAATTACATGTGGAATGGTATTGGTAGGATCATCTCCATCATCATCATGATCCTTATTAAACTCATCACCATCCTTAGTGTAATAGGAATAATTAGCATTAAAAGCAAAATCATTTTCATCCTTTTTCTCAAATTCATCAATTATGTCATTTATAGTAGCAAAGGGAGAAGTAAGGTATTACCAACCAATGGATGGGATGAACTAAGTTACAAAATGTGGTCAATAGAAGGGATGTTATCCTATTAAGTATAACTTGGTTGTGGATCAAATGAGTAAACATATCTAAGGTAAGACGCGAACATGGATGATTGTTTAGTTGTGTCATGATATTGTTGGTAGATAGGAGTGTGTATGCAACACTGTCCTCCTCCAATTGCAATTCAATGTAGAGATCTACTAGTGGTTTAGATAAACATGCATAACTCTATACTAATCAATTGGGATAGAAATTGTGAGTTCACTTGTCATATCTCCTAGACATCATAATTGTCCTTTAGTCTCCACAATTGGTATCACATTGGATTTAAGGACATCGAGTACCTATATCAACTCAGACATAAACTATTTAAGAAATGTCATAACTTTTGCCTAACCACCTATTTTAATCTTTTTAAAGTAATGTCTATATCAACCTTCATTAATTTCATTATAACACATTCAAATGTCGTGCCATCCAAACCATCATAAATTATGTTTGCAAATATGCACATATACTCACCCTTATTGTTCATTGTTTAATCTTGCAATATGATTTGTAAATAAGAATATGTAGAAATACTTAAATACCATTTCAACTCTATTTTTTAATCAACATTTATTTACCTTAATAATCACTTCAATAGTAAAAATTTTTCCCACCAACCTAAAACTTCCAAAAAGCCTAATTTTTATTTATTTATTTTCTCTACATAATTACTTTCTAAAGAAAATGCTTATACTATTATTTCCCTAAAAAAATGTGTATATTGTTTATGTCCAAAATCAAAATAAATAAATTGTCAAAATATTATAATTGTTTATCATACCACAAAACTCATAGATTATATACCCAAAAATAAATAAAAATATAATTGTTGCAATAACATAAGAACAAACAAGTAAAATGACCAAAAAGGTGACAACATATTTACATATAATTAACATAACAAAAAAATTTTGCTAAAGTCAATTATAAACATACTAATAAAATTGATCACAATAAGTATGACATTTATATATAAAAAATAGAATAAAACAATTTGTTGCACTAAAATTATAACAAACTAGTAATATGGTTAAAACAAGTAAAATTACAAATACATATATCAAATGAAATGAAAAAAAAAAAGGACTACGATAACAAATTACTAAAAAAAATGACATTTACTTGAATGTGTGATGTTGAAAGGGATGAAAAATTTTGAAGACAATAAGACCTAATTCACCATATACTAATATTGATTTTAGCTTTGAAGGAGAGGAGTTGTGAACCACCACTACGTTGCAAGAAACCATAATAGAAGGAAAGAATTTGAGAAGAAGAGAAGCAAGAGAAGAAGTCGCATTAGGACCATAAGTAGGGGAGAGGGGGTTTTTAACATGTTCAGGAAAGTATTTTTGTTTGAAGGCAGTCAATATCCCTTATTGACTAGATGACTAATTAAGGTTGATTTGACCCTAACTTACTAGCATAGCCTGCCAAAGCAACATGTCATGGTGACAGGCCTATCAATGTTAGGCTTGTCACCGTGATTGGTTGAACTTGATGGTGCTACCACTAAGTTCAACCTAAATTGGTGATAGTATCATTAATTTTTTGAGAACTTAATGGCATTACCACCAACCTCATAAAACAATTTTTTTAAAAAATAAGGAACTCGGTAGCAGTGTCACTAACATTGGCAAAGTTACATATAAATAAAAGGGGATAGTTGCCCTTCTTCAATTTTTTTAAAAATTCATGTATATAATATTAAATTTGATATTATGCTCTTCTATTTTTTAAAATTTTAAACCCACTAAAGCTAGATACATACATAATTGGATTATATAATTTCTTTAAAATTATTTGACATTTAAATCTGAATTCTGTAAGCCCACACATGTATTATGTATATGGTTCTCACAAATATACTTTATTATTGATTTTTTCCTTTTTACTCAAAATATCCTTACTTACTCACACAAACAAGTAATTGCTTGTCTCTTCACCTATGTCTATTTTTTCATAAAAGTGTACACATAATCCATATAATTGGAGACAAAGATAAGAAGACATTGCGTATAGACAAAACTAAAAATATTATAATATTTAATTCTTTGAGTATTTTAGCTTTGGGTGCAAGCTTCCAAAGTGTAATTCCTACACCTCTAATATTCAAATTTTAACTTTTTGAGATAATTTTCAAACTCAATTTGAAATTTGGAATCTCAACTGGGTCACTTTAGTCTTAAACGTTGATTTCCTTACTCATTAGAGTATTAGTTGTGCTACAATTTTATTGTCTATATAGATTGCTAATATAGAATTAAAGAAGTAAATTTATAATTTCAATTTCTAGTTTTTTATTTAGTTAATATACTATACAAGTATACTTTTTTCTATATAAGATGAAATTTTTGAAGAAAAAATTTGAACACTAAAGTAATAGTTTTCATCTAAATCTTATGAATCTAATTTTTATCAACAACAAATTGAGATTAATTTATAAGATTTACCATCAACTCTAGAAAAATAAATTAAAATCTTAGCTTACCATTCTAATGACCGAGATAAGATAAGAAAAGCATATTTACGAAAGAAACCATGTCATCTTCACCCCATCGTATGGGGTTTTGGCTTCACCATTGGTCATCAAGTTTCCTAAAAGTATGGTATATGAGTGTCATATTTTTGCTTGACATGGATTTGAATACTTAATTTTATGTACAGTAGTGTTTGGGTTAAAAAACCTTCTAATGACCTTGATAAAACAATATATATACACACACACACATATATAATTTTTATCACTAATATTTTTATTTATTTTCTTTTATTATTATTGGTAGTAATATAGGAAGGACTTATTGGAAATAAAAATAAATAAAAAGGAAGTCATTTAAAATGCTATTGGGTTATCAAGTATCAAAGCATGAATTTGGCTATAGAAGAAAAATCTATTCTTCTAATTCCCAAAATGCCGTTGTCTACCCCATTTCCTTCTTTCTAAAATGCTTATGGACTAATGCTTTGTTTGGTAGGAATAATTAGAAAGGAAAAGAAATGAAATGGTGGGAGAGAGTGAATAAGCTACCTTTCATTTTGTTTGATATGATATGAGGGAAAGGTAAATTTAAAAAAACATATACATGAGATATCAAATTGCTTTATTATTCTATATTTGGTTAAATATATTTATCATAAACATAATATATACTATGTCTATTTATTAATATAAATATCTATTTTATTTATTTTGATTTCTATTTTCTATTGTTTATTTATAATTACTTTTTATTTTCAAAAATAATTTTATATAAATATACATATTCATATCTTTCTTATCCTTTTTTTTTTCTTTTACCTACACCAAACAAAAGAAGCCCCTTTTTTATTTCTTTTTTCCCCTTTTCTATCCTCTTCCACCCTACTAAACAAATTCTAAGTAATGAGACCATTTTGGTTTTTCCCTTATTCTCGTGAAGTGCTAAAGCTTCATGACATGAGTTGATATCAATTCCATGTTTTAATCCTTCTTTAGTTTTTTACCTGCATTGCTTTGATAGCTCTAAGGTGGTAGTGAATAGATGGAGGAAGGAAGCTTCCTCTTCCACTCCTTGATTTTCCAATAGTGAGCTTCTTACCTATCTTTCTCTCTCTATCTTTGAAATTTGTTTCTTGTATTTTGCTTGGTCTCAATTAATTTATAGGTAATTTTACTATTTTATTTTATTTTATTTCAATTAATTTTTATTTTATTATTTTATTGAAAGTAACTAACTTATGTATGCATTGTTATAGAAATAGAATTTTACCTTGATTGATGGTAGTAAATAATGATATAGCATTTGGAGCTTATGTTTACACATAGAAGAATTGTGTTGATAAATTTAAATAATAAATTTGGAACTATATTAAGAGAAAAATAGGTTGAGATTACAGTTTGCAGCAACTTCTACAGTGTTAAGCTTCACCTGTGCCTCTTAATTATTTTTGAACTTCTTGCCTCTTTTGTTTTTGTTTTTTCAAAGGAGATAGATTGATGAAGTTTATTTTGTTTTATTTGTGTACATGTTTTCTTTAAAGATGTAATTTTTACACTAGATTTAAATTTTTAGAAATTTTTACTTGTTGTAGTTGTTCTATTTGTATGGATGTGGATTCTATTTTTGCATTGAAATATGGTATAAATTAAGATGATTTGAAGTTAGAAACTTACATGACAAGGCATATGGGTTAAGCTATAGGGAATTTTGGAAACATTCGTACATTGAGGATTCAATGGAAAGAGTGATGGGAAGTAAAATTACCATGGTAGCAGCATAATGAGTAGATAATGCTTACGATGCACATTATTTCCTTTTTTTTTGGGTCTCCTTTCCTTTATTCCAATTAAATTAAATGATTCTTGATCTCTATGAGTTTAGGGACAAGTCTTCCATTTCTTAAATTTTCTCATGACTATGGAAGTTTAAACTAGCATTTTCAAATTTACTTGCGTTACTTGCATATCAGCTTAATATTATATTCCTTTTCTCAACAATAGGTATGTTAGTTGAACTTCCCAAGTATCTTAATTTGTAATATTACTTTTGTATTGGAATTGGACAATCTATTAGAAATTTTAATTGAAGTATGAATTGAACTCTAATCTCATAATTGGAATTTTAGCTATATTTTAAATTCAGTCCTGTTTGTATTATTGAAAGATATATATATTTCCTTGAAATGATTTTGGAAAATTTTCTAATTCAATACCTTACAACTAGCATTAGCAATTGTTAGCCATGGTGAATCATAAAGTGACATGATATTATATGATGTCATGTGATGTGATATGAAACCATACTCCTGTTGCACTTTGAATTTTATAGATGGTGTGATCTAGTTCTATTTTAGAGTGCATGGATGGTAATATTTAGTGTGCTTAGGAGGGAATTACATTGTGAGCTTTTGTGCTTTCACATGATAATATGATATGTTTAAAAGGGAATTGTGTAACAATCAACCTTTTAACTGAAATGGGATTGGTATGTTAATAGAAGAAGACCCTAAAGTAAATTGAATTAAGGCCAAATAATGGTAAAATAATAATCAACATATCGAGAAATTGGGATAAGAAATCATACACAGAAAGAAACTGAAACTAAAATAGTAAAACGGAGAAAAAGGGCTTATTAGTGGCAAAATTATAATTTTGAACAAAGTTTAAGAAACTCAAGAAAAAGAGTTTTAAAGCCAAAAATTAAGTTTACCAGGTTTTTCAGAAGTCCTGAAAACCATAGAGACAGTCAAAATCAGTTAAGACCTTTTTGGTATATTGAAGTATCAGACAGTGCTGAGACTTTAGGTAGAGCTATTTTTTACCATTTTAAGTCATCTAAACTTCAAAAATAATGTTTTTATGTGAAAGAGCAACCAAACTTTTATAAGGAGCATTCAAATCTTGAAAAGCTTGAAAAATAAGTCAAAACGGAGGAAACAGACGCATGTGAGCAAAATGGTCATTTTGAAAAATTATAAAATGAAGCTTATAAGGTAAGCCACGTCCCTTATCTTCTTCAACCTTCAATTTTTTAGAAAAAAGCTCAACCATGACATCACGTTAAAGGAAAAAAGAAAGAAGAAGTTTAAGCTCCTATTTAGGTAAGTAAACAGCCCAATTTCACATCGCGCTAGTTAGAAAAATTGTTTCTCTCTTTAAGAGTTCTCTAATGGTGGTTTTCTTTTCTTAAAAACTTGAAGTTTTAGATCTATCCCAAGCCAAAAAGAACCTTTTTCAAGAAATCAATTAGTAGAAATTAATCAACGTGAAGAGTACATTATATTACGGTAAGAATTCATTTGAAATAATTGAAAATCTTTCTCTTTCTAGACCATGATAGCTTCGATAAAGAGAGAGAAAGTGAGGAAGAGAGTTCTTCTTTATGTGTTTTTTATGGAACCAAATGTTTTAATATGCAAGGATTCCATATCTAACATTATTTTCCATTAAATCACAAAAGAAAGCAAGTTACACTATGTTATGTGATGTTTTGGCCACGACTATAATCAAGGGGAAATCATGTTATTTTCCATTCTTATTTAGTATATTTAGTTATTTTATGATGTAAGGAGGAACGAACGGTAAATTTGGTAAAACAATAAAATGAGTCGTATAAAGGCAAGTCCCTTGTAATGAGTTAGATAATGTCCCAAAATATTCAGGGAGTATCCTAGGCTCTGAAGAATAATAAACCCAGGTTTAGATAGAAAGAAAAACGGAGCTAGGACGGTAAAACAAATTGTGACGAAAACTAATGAAACATAGTGACATTTTTGTAAATATGTGCAATTTCTAGAAAAACACATAGGAATGCTTTTTAAATGAAAAATTCAAGTTGCCCAGGATTGTCAAAGGCCCTAAAATACCATAAGAAGCCTTGGGACAGTTAGATTCCCTCCGAGGTACATTTTCCAATGATGGTGAGTTCGAACTTTGAAGGATTCATTTGGGAAGGTTTTAACTCCAAATTGAGTGATTCCAAAAGTATTTTATTAAATTGGGAACCTAAATTTCATAATGGAAAAGATGGTTCTAAAAAAGGAGCTAAAACGAAGCTAAAACAAAATTGCTATTACAGAAGGACAAAATTGAAAATTTTGAAAAAATGAGTTTCTTGAATGTTCCATAAGTTTCTTGAATCTTCCTCCTCCTACATAGCTCGACCTTCTTCTGCCTAAAATACAAAAAAATAAGCTCTCTCTTAGGCACACAAGAGAAGGAGAAGAAGGAGGGAGAAAAGCCAAGAAAGGTAAGAAAATTTATAGAATTTCATACTCTTTCTTCTTCTAACTTTGTTCCCCTCCTCCTATGCTCTCTTTCTATAGTTTTTTTTTTTGAGTGGAATGGTTCTATTTTTGGTCCAGAAGAGAGGGAGGGCAATTCAAAAATTTAGGGAGAAGTATACCAAGGAGAAAAGCTCTTGAAAACAAGTTGAAATCCAAGGTAATCCTTTGCTTTTGTTGCTTTTTCTTTGTTTTTCTTCCTAGTGGGTGTCATACCTCAAAATAGAACCATGAGAGGGGAGGGAGTTCTATCTAAAAACAAAAGAAGAACTAGGGTTTTAGACCATGGAGAAGAGGTATATGGCAAGAAATTGCAAGAAAAACCAAAGGAAACTAAGATAGGAAAGTGTGGTGTTTTTTAGGGTTTTGTGAAATTTGATTTTGAGTTTGTGTTTCCTTGACATTTTAGGTGTTTCTTTGAGCTCTTAAGACTCTTAAAACCTCCTCAAGTGGCTCTCCCATCAAGAAAAATTTTGAAACTCCAAGAACCCCTTCCATGGTACTTGTCTCAACCTAACTAAGTTCAATGGGGTAAGGAGTGTTTTAATTTGTTCTAGCCTTGGTTTAGGACTTTATATGATGTTAGAAGATTGGAGAAACTATTGGAAAAAAATTAGGAGCCATGGATTGGAAGATGGGACAATGGTATCCATAATAGTGCTTTGTGAAGCAACTTAGTTTTTAGCTTGTGTAAATGAAAGTGTGATGGCACCAAGGACCTTAAATAAGGTCAAGAGGCCTAGAAATGGGAAGAAGATGGAGCCTAAAACTTAAAATTGTGAGAGTTGCTTCAAGGGGCCAATTATGGAACCATTATGTCACTTATAGAACCAAGTGTGTGTTTAAGAGTAAGTTAGTGTCTTGGCTTGCTTTAAGTGCATGATTATGTGTTAATTATGATGTTTAGGTCAAGAGAATCTCATCCCACCTAAGTGCACTTGTGAGACTGAAAAGGGGAAGGAACAAACAAAGTAAAGCTTGTCTAAAATTCAAGGTAACTTTCCACCTCATTCTCTTTGCACTCTTGGTTGTATATATATCATTGTGTGCTTGTGTATGCTTTGGTAATTTGAGAACATGCCACTTGATATCTTGATATTCCATTGGTACCAATGTGTTGTCTTGAATGTTATGGATGATGGAAATGGCTCATAAAGGGTTAGGTGATGCCAAAAGTCCCTTAACAAACGTAAGGAGATGCCAAAAGTCTCATAGCATAAGTAAGACAAGGTCAAAAGTCTCTTGAATGGGTGAGGCCCAGTTAAAAGTTCTTAGGCCAAGAGTGAGGAAAATTTAAAAGTCCTAGAAATAAGGTGAGGCAAAACTAAAAGTCCTTGGGGCTCATTCTTGAAAGTGATGTGGATTAGTGGTATAAGAATGTGACCTTGTATGCCTTATGGTGGTGTTACATTCCATACTTATGCCTTGATGTGTATATGCCATAAATGTATGTATGAATGGGTATATAAGCTATTGAGATTCTAAGAATCTCACTCCCTTTCCCTCCTTTATCTTAACATGATTAAATGGTGCTCACGAAGCAGGGAATACAAGCCAAGAGCCTTGAAAAGTCATACTTTGACTATTGTGTAGTTCTACTTGTAAGTAAGTGTTAAAGTGGTTATGTAAATATTATTTTTTAGATGTAAACCCATGAACAAATATAAAATGATGTATAGATGTTATGTAGACTATATGTGATCTTAAATCAATGTAATGTGGAGTTTGGCTTCTTAAATGGCTTATGTATGCAGTGCATTAGAGGATGCGGAATAGCCAAATTAAGATACATGGTATTTGGGACCACTTGGGCAACTTATACAAGTCATATTTATACTTTTAAACTTGCCAAAGAGGTGCCAAACCATAAAGGAAACCGTTTGAGTAGATTTGATATTTCACATTAAGCAAAATAGGCCATTTTGGTGAGCTGTACCACTTTCTGTCCAATGAGCTCTCCTTGGCTTGAAATTTGGCATGCATATAAAGTTTGTTAAGAGCTTTTTGGAAAGCTAAAGTGGGTATTACTTGGTGTAACATCTGGTATGTTATAAAAACACTGGAACGGGCTAGTTTAAAAAATAAGTCTTCTGAGATGAGTGATTCAAGGCCAAATAAAATTTAGATAAAATTTCAAATAATAGAAAATCAGGATTTAAACCTTGAGTTACCTAGAAACCGGAGCTAGAGTGATTCAAAAACTTTGCTGAAAAGCTAGTGATATTTTCATAAATTCAATAAATTTTTGGAAAACTCGTAGGAAGGATTTTTAAATGAAAATTTTGAATTCTCTGGGGTTCTCAAATGCCCTAAAAACCATGAAAAATCTCAGGACAGTTAAAACCCCTCCAAGGTCCATTTTTGAACATTAGTTGACCTGAATTTTGACTATTTCATTTGGGAAAGTTGTAGCTTCAAATTGAGTGGTTCCAAAGCTATTTTCTAAATTAGAAAACCTTAATTTTATGATGGAAAAGACGGTTCTCGAAAAGAAGCTAAAATGAGCCTAAAACAGAAACGCACGCGCAAGGGACAAAATCTTCCTTTTTTAGAGACAATTCTCTCTTAATTTCCTTTTATATGTGGCATCCCATACTTGGCTCTCTTTAACCTACTTGCTAGTGTCCAAACTAGAGAAGAGAGCTAAAAAGAAGAATGCACAAGAGGAACCAAGAAAGAGGAAGGAAAAGGCTAAAGAAAGGTGAGAAAGTTTAAGATTTTTATACTTCTTCCTCTTGAAACTTCATTCTCCTCTTCTTGCTTTATCTTTCCATGGTTTTGATGAAGTTTTTGGTGCTGGTTTAGGGTCAAACCAAAAGAGATAATTTCAAAAT
This sequence comes from Erythrophleum ivorense, assembly GCA_026724425.1. Taxonomy (NCBI): domain Eukaryota; kingdom Viridiplantae; phylum Streptophyta; class Magnoliopsida; order Fabales; family Fabaceae; genus Erythrophleum; species Erythrophleum ivorense. Next base: position 12,608,919 of record JAIUCV010000008.1, read on the forward strand.
TCAAGGAGGAGGAAAAGGGAAGAGGAAGAACTTTTGAAGAAGGCTTGATTTAAGGTAAATTCTTGCATTTCCATCACCTCTCCTTCTTATTCCCTTAGTGTGTGTGTTCGGTCAGACTAGAGCCATGAGAGGGGAGGAGATTTTGTTCTGAAATAAGAGAGAATTGAAGGTTTTAAACCATGGGGAGTTGGGAAATAGTAAAAAATTGCATGAAAAACTAGTGAAATGCAAGTTAAGAAAGTATAAGGTTCTTGAACATAATCTGAAATTTGGGTTGATTTAAGAATTTTCTAACATATGTGAGTGTTTGTTTGAGTTTCTAAGGCTCCTAGGGAGCCTCCCAAGTGCCCCATCCATTAAGGAAAAATTACAAACTCCATGGGTCCTTAATGAAGGCATATTTCGGCCAAGACCCATAGAAATAGCTAGAGGATATTTTAAATTGTTCCAAACTTGATTTGGGACTTTGTATAATAAAAGAAGGTAGGAGAAACCTTTGGAAAAAATTTATAAGCCTTAGGTTGAGAAATGAGAAAATGGTCCATAATGTAGTCTTATGAAGCAACATATATCTAGGCTTGGGAGAATGGGTGTATGATGGCTCCAAGGACTCTAAATAAAGTCAAGAAGCCTAGATAAGGGAAGAAATTGGAGTCAAAAACTTGAATTATGGTAGTTGCTTCATTAGGCCATAATGGAACCATTATGTAACCATTAGGCAAAGTGTGTGTCTCAAGTGTGAGTTTGATATTTTAGCTTGCTTCAAAAAAGTAATTGAATATTATTTATGGTGTTTAGACCAAGGAAGTCAAGCTCCATCTCATTGTGATTATGTAGCCAAGAAAAGGAAGGTGTAGCCAAGTGAAGCTTGAAAATTTCCTAAGATAGCTTTCCACCTTTTCTTGTTGCATATGTGTCATTGCGTGCTTGTGTGTATATTTATATTTTTGAGACATGTCACTTGATGCTATGTTGTTATTTTGGTACCAATATGCCTCCTTGAATGTCTTTGAATTGTAGAAATGGCTCATAAGGGTGAGGTGGTACCAAAAGTCCCTTAGTATAGGTGAGGAGATGCCAAAAGTCTCATAGCATGAATGAGGCAAATCTAAAAGTCCTAGAAATGAGGTGAGGCCAAACCAATAGTCCCTGGAGTTCATTCTTATGCTTGACATGAGTTTATGGCATAAAAATGTAAAATTGAATGTTTCATAGATTGGTTAGTTACATACTTGTACCATTGACATGTTGTATGCCTTGGAAATATGCTTGAATAGGTGTATGAGCTATTGAGATTCAATAAATCTCACCCCTTCCTTTTTTTTATCTTATATGGCCTAGGTGGAGTTCAAGATCCAAAGGATGGAAGCCAAGGAGCTTAGATATCAATCTCTTGGCAATCTTGCTATTTTTGATGTACTAGAATATCAAAGTATATATGTATATGTTATTTTTGAGTCATGAAACCTTGAACAAGTGTAAAACTATGTAATGATAGTGTATGTATAAAAAATGGAGTTAAATGAATGGAAATATGCAATTTGACCACTTAAGAGTCCACTTGTGCATGTATGTTTATGGATATGTCATGATGAATTTGATTTGCATGATGGTTCAAACCTTATGAGAGACTTATTTATGCTATATTTATGTAACACCCTAAAAATTAATTAAGGTGTTAATCATAAATTTGGATTAATTAGAAATAATTAATATAGAATAATCGGGTAAGTTAAATGAATGAAAATTTTGGAGAGATAAATTATTAATATGAGTTTAAGATTTAATTAGGATAAAAACTTCATCTAGACCCAAATTAATGTAGGAGATCATGATAAGAGGCTAATGGAGGCCCAATAAGTTAGGTGCAGACCCAATCTGATTTAATATGATAGAGGCTCAAGATCCACCTTTTATAGGCTCTTACAATTGGCCCAACAACCTTTGTGCAGACCCAAATCTTTGAGCTCTTAAAACTTGGCCTAATTCAATTAAAACTCAGCAACCCTACACATGAAAGCTGGCCCAACAAAGCATAAATCTAAAACCCATTTGGAGTTGGATCTTTGGAGTAGCCCATAACTATGGAAAACCTAATAATGTAAACCCTAAAAACTAACCTAGTCACCCCTCATTCTGCAGAACCACAAGGAACACACACAAATTTCAGAGGTCTAAAGGAGAGCCTAGGGTTCTTGGCATATTTCCACCATTTTCCACTTCTAGAGTAAGATTCAGCCAAGGTAATAGTTATATAACTTAATCCTCTCATCTTTCTCTTTAATTTGACTTAATTAATGTTCCAATTGAAGCACTTTCACCCACACCTAAAATTTGAGACTTGTCATTTGATGTTTCCATGGTGAAATTTCGTAGGTTGAGGCTAGGGCTGACATTAGGTAAGTATGAACTCTTCTTTTTGAGGTATTTGTGCTAGTTTGAGACGCCAATGATTGAATTATAATATAGGTATTAATTTTTTACGAATTTACTTAGGATTTAAGGTGATATATTGAAGTTTCTGGTAGAGGACACCTTCATTCCGAATTTTGGAAATTAGTAGTGGCTGGGGAGATTTTTGTACCACTGGTGGCTCTTGCAAATTTTTCTACAAGTGAGATAACTGGGACTATATTAATTCCATGTATATATCTGCTTTAATTTCATATTTGATGTACATGAATAGTTTGAAATGCTAAAAGAATTAGTTAGCTATCTATTGTATTGTGTTTGGACCTTGTGAGTCTATAAAGGAGCTGTGGTGCGGCTACTATCCATGCATATGCTTAGATCGAGCACCGGGTTATGATTAAACCCCAAATGCATTGAGCCTTGGTTGTGCTCATTGGAGAGTGGGTGCTGTAGACGGGCTTCTCCCAATGTTATTGGCCTTTAACATGTGAAATTATGATTGCTAGTATGGGATGGTAATCATAGTAGCCTAACCATTTTCTTTGTTAATATGACTGATATGATTATGATGTTGATTCTAATTCATGCATATATGTTAATTAAATTAGATTTTATGAATAGAAATTTCCTTGGTTACTGAGATTCGCATCTCACCCCGTTTCATGGGATCATACTTTTAAGTGAGGGCTCTTCGGGTAAGGATAAGGGAAAGCAAGTGGATGAAAATCCATGAGCTTCAACCATGTGGGGAGAAGGCTACACTTAGACTGGTTTATTTAGAATAGATGCTAAATTTTGTATCCCTTTTTGTATAGTATCATCATGTAATCATGTTGCCAAGTGTAGGCTCTTATATTTTGATTACTTAGGATGTATCTACTAAGGAGTTAGGCCTCATCTTAGCTTGGTATTGGATGTATGAACCTATAACACCTGACGTATGAATTTTACTGAATTCATGGTATGGTATACTATTGGAAATATAATTATATGATGCATTAGATGTTGATATGAACCATTGATGTATAAAATCTCTAACAAAATGTGTATCGAATGTTAATTTTTGATAGTGCATGAATTCTTGCTATCATTAATCCATGAATTTGCTTACATGTGGTAATTGGACGAGTAGGAATTAGCACTTAAGTTTTGAATTGGTAATGGTAGAATAGCTAGGTAAATAAGGTAGATAAATACCATTAGAGCCATATAAAATGAGGGGAAGTGATCCTAGAGTGTTCCTAAAAAGAAAATTGGAGTGCATAGGATGAAATTTGATAGATGTAGTTACAAGAAGGAGTCACGCTGCAGCTGGGAAGGCCTCACCACGGCCTGAAGAGTGACAATGGAGAGGAATGCCACGACTTGAGGAATCACATTGCCACTCAGTGCAAAAAAAATCACCTAGGGGGGTGGTAGAGAGAAACCTCACCGTGGCACAATAGGTCCTGCCGTGGTGCTAGTCAAGGAAACTAGGTAAGGAATGTCCAGTAGCGAGCCTCACCGCGACACAAGAGTATTTCACTGAGGTGAGAATCATGGGAATTCGAACAGTAGTCTCAGGAGGCATTTCTGCCTCAGTGATGGTCTAACTTGCCACAGCGAAATTCGCATAAGTTGCCCAATAAGATTCTCGAGAGTAACTTAGCCATGGCGTGAAAAGTTGGGGTAGTGGCACAAAGTGAAAAACTTAGTTGTTGAACCTTAGTACCTAACTTAGCTGCAGCGGGAGAGGTTCAAGTCGCGCCACAGGTCCCTAAACTCCTACCTTTAGCCTAAAAACCCTAATTTCTTCAATGGTAATGCTAGGAAATGATATAGGGACACTTGTAGGAGGTTTTTATGTGTTGAAACTGATGGATGGATGAATCATAAACCCCTCATGATAGTATAATTTCTTTTATGCATTCTCACGTTTGTAGTTGTTTAGTGATGACCCTAACATCAAGGTTCAAATTCCCCTATATTTTCATAATGTAATAAATTGTAATGACTCCAAACCTTGATCATTAATTATTAATCATGTATTTAACCATAATTACCATGTTTAGAAGATAGGGTTGTCACAATTTATGCTTCCAAAGTTGCTCAAATGGGTGTGGGAAAATGTATGGATCATTTGGACCAAATTTACCCCCTTTTTGGAGCCAAAAATGCCATAATCTTAAGCTATGGCAAAGTCTGACCAAATGACTTCTTCTTGACTTGAAATTTGGCATGAAATTAGATCTTGCCTAGAGCTTTTTGGGAAACTAAATACCAGGTCATTTGGAGATCTATGGAATTTTTATGATTTTCCAAAGTTGGTATTAGAAATTCAGATCTGCAAAATTACAGTTCATTTGGTCAGTTGTGATTTTGTATCATATAAGGGGCAAACATAGTCCAATGGCTACGAAATTTGGTAGGCAAAAACTAGACATTCATAGTGACTTGTAGCAATTAGAAGCACCTCATTTGGAGGTTTGAGCTAAGAGTTATGAATTTTTTAAATTTTGGAACAGCATCAATAGTGCAAGACGACCTTGCTCATTGTTCCATTGAATTCTAATAGTTAGACGTGTTTTTTTTTGTCTAAATTTATTTTTATCATAAAGTTAACATCCACAAATTTCCATATTGGTATTATTTGCATGGATTGGATTTTTTTGGAATTAATTGGACATTTTTAAAATTTATATCAAAAATCTGTAACAGCATTAGTAGCTAGTCAGACCTTTGTGCCTTTTTTTATGTCAAACGTGGTCCAAATGCTATGTTCATGACTTAAAATTATTTTTATTATAAATTTAACACTCAGAGATTTCCAGGAAGCTATAACATGGCCGATTTCAATTTTTTTACATTTAATTACGAATTTTCAAAGTTGACGCATAGAATCTGTAGACTGAACCCAAGGTAGAACCATTAATATTTATGTATGTTTGATGTAAGTTCAGGTTTTTAGCAATATTTTGAGATGATTTTGAGTTATATTGGTGTAATTAAATTTGAGAATGATTTGAGAGAGTCCTCAAGGTCCACGGAGCCAAAACGAAGAAATTATGGATGACGTAATGCAAATAAATTGTATTATTTTCTTTGTTTTCTTGGAAAAATTCATGTATGAGACTTATGTATGTAAAAAGGATAGCTAAGATAGATATGGTATTACACTTGGTGGTCTATGAAATTTTTTGGCAAATTTTTGAAGTTGGAAAATTTTTTTGTTTTGGTTAGCGTTATTGTTCATATAACCTGAAATGAAACTCCATCACTCATGGAGCAAATGAAGTCCAAACGCCATGAAATTTTACAAGGAGACACTAGATCTTCCCAGTGACTTGTGCCAATTAGAAGCAACTCATTTTGATTTCTATAGAGGGAGATATGAATTTTTGAAATTGTTGTTCTGTTGCAGGTGTACCTCTAGATCCATGTTATTGTTTGATTGATTTTTGGGGTCTAAATGCTCTTGGATTAGTTTGGAATTATTTTTCTCCTCTAGTTAACATCTGTAGCTTTCCAAATTGATATAGAATGCATGAATTAGATTTTTGTGGAATTAATTATGAATTTCCAAAGTTTATATCAGTAAGTTGTATTAGATTTCTGGACAACTCAACCTCCCTACATTTTCTATTGTCAAATATGGTCTAGATGAGATTTTCTTGGCTAGAACTTATTTTTACTGTAAACTTGACATCTAGAGCTTTCCAAAAAGTTATGGTTTGTATGGTTTTGATTTTTTTACATTTAGTTATGATTTTTCAAAGTTGCCCCTAAAATCGGTCACTGTATAGCAGTGAAGAATGAAGGAAATTTTAGGGTTTTGACTTGAAAACCATGGATTGCTTGATAATTTGAGTTGATTGTGATTTTTTTCAATGATAAATGACTAGAGAATATTATTGAATAATCCACAGGGCCCACGTAACACGAATTGAAAAATTTTACCCTGATGTAACGTGATAAAGTGTATGAAAATATGACTTTTTCTTAATAATTCCCTATGAATATGCACTTAATTATCTTGAATGGAAGGATATAATGAGAGGAAATATAAGGTATGACATAAGGAACAAGAATTTAAGCCTAGAATTAATTGGAAACTTGAAATCGCTAAGTTAAGGTTCCATAGTGCTCTTCTTGGCCAAGACCAAATCCAAGGAGTTAGGAAGTTGTTTAATTGATTCTTGACCTATGGATAGTCTTAAAATGGTATAAAAACAATAATTGAAGCATTAGATTAAATTTAGAAGCTAGATTTTGAAAGTTGAAAATTTAGAAGTCAAAAAAGAACAAAATTGAACTAATTGATGTTAAATTTGTGTGAACAAACTTATGATGCTTCTAATCAATCCTAATGTGGCTATATAGATCATATATGGCAAGATTTTGAAGCCTAGAAGTTAAATTCTTAAGGTTACCCCTTGAAGCTTAAGGTTGCATAATGAGCTCCATTATGTAGAAAAGTGAAAATACTAAATGAATAGTGCCAATGACTAAATGAATAGTAAATGTGAAATTTGTGGTTTGAATTGTGAATTCTAGAAGCATAAGTTGGCATAGGATTCGAGCTTAGTGAAATCCTTAACCTTAAGTTTAAGTGTTGAACCAATCACGGGCAGCTAAAATCTAAAGGAAATTACACAAATTTAGACCCTTGAATATGGTCAAATTTAAGCATTTTAGATTATCAAATTATCACCCAATAAGTGTGTATTTTTGAAAGTGTGTAAAAGAAGGTTTTAAGTGCACTTAAATGGCCTAAAATAAAAGTCATAAAGACTTAAGAGAAGTAGTTATGAGCATGAGATGTTGATAATATGTTTATATGTTATTTCTAAGACAAACTAGTGAAGCTCCACCCCATTTTAAATGTAGAGCTAAGAAAGAAAAAGAGACTGAGCCAAAAATAGAATGGGGAAATTAGAGATTTTTACTGGGTTTTATCGCCTATCCAAAGTAACTTACTCTTTCTTATCTAGTTGCATGCAAACTTGTTTGAACTTGATATACACTATATTGTATTGGTTGTTCATGACAATATATGCTATATTACATTGCATCAGTATATAGCATGTTTTGCATGTTATGTTTGATGAGTTGAGGCTAAGGGGTAAAGAGGGGTAATGGGAATGAACACAGTAATTCTCCCAAGACCAAGAGAAAAGCCTAAACTAAGTTGTGTTTCATGGCCATGATTGAAAATATTGCAAACATGTAAGCATTTATGTTAATTTCATATGATCGTGCATACTTGCATTATTCTTGCTTAACTGTCTTATACTTATTTTGGATGATTTGAGTATAGCTATTAAGATTCTCCCAAATCTCATCCCAATCTCTATTTTTCCACTAACCAATACCAGATGTAAGTACCAGTGCCAACAAAGGAAAAGAAAAAGAATTATATTCGAATTTGCAAAACTATATGAACATTTTGTATTTAATTTTGTTGTAATGTACAATGAATGTATATGGATTATGTTTAACTCCATCATGATATAATGTGTATATTAGTGCATCATAAACAGTGATGTATAACTCCAATTTGAGTTATTTAGTTTTAGTTAATGTTTTATGCCTAAATTGTAGTATATGACCTTGTTATTATCTATATTTTTCTATATTCGTGAGTTTGGAATATAATGTAACCATTTCATTAGTCTGGACAGTCAATTTTATAAGGGGAAACTCTGCCAAATTTTTCTTAGAATATTATGTACATTTTACTTTTAATGGTTAAGTTGTTTGGATATGGAATTTATGAACAAGGCAAGTATATAAATTTCTGAAATTTTAGATTCAGTATTTTTGTGTTATCAATAAATGATGATCCATAGTAATTAAATAAGAGCTAGATAGCTAAGGTGTTACAAATTGAACTAGAGGAAATCATGTTGTAAGCTTCATGCTCTTACATATGATAATCTAGTGTGTTTAGGAGGGAATTGAACTAGATGGAATTACATCTTGAGGTACATGATATGACATAGGGCAAGCCTTGGGCTCCCTTCTAACTTGGTTTTGGTTAGAAGTTTTCCCATTTTAACAAGTGAAGTGATGATTATTTGATTTTATTATAAGTGTAATTGGCTTTGGAATATCGATTTATTTATGAATGAAAATGTTATACTTGTCTTTGGTAAATTTGATATTCAAACACATGGAGGAAAGACATGAATTTTGTTTCGTTCAATTGCACGTTGCTGTAATCTATTTTTCAAAAACTCTACCATTGTTGGCTTGTCCTTTTCTAGCATAGTTAGTTTTATCTACTCACTAAATATCACAATTCACACCTTTAACATTTTATAGATTTCAAGTAATAATACCAGTCATGAATTAGTTTTGTTGCATGTGTGAGTGACATCTAATTTGTATAGCCATATTTTTTTTGGGTGATGTTTCTTAAGAATTGTACCTTTTATTGGTTTACAATCTAATTAGCTCCACAAAATCCACAGGCAAGATCCCCCAACCTAGGGTATAATAAGTAGTTGATGTAACTTGAGAGTGGGGCTCTCTTAGCTATATTATTGAAATTTAAATTGTTGTAGGAATTTCAAAAGGTCTTATTCTAAGAAGATCCTCTACCAAAATTTTTGTGGAAGTTTGCCAACAAATTGATTATGAAATTGGAAGTTTTGGAATATAGAATTAACTTTAAAATTGAAAAATGTCATGTACTTGAATCCTATTTATGTTAAGTCTTCCAATGTGAATAGCATAGGTTTAGTTATCTTGTTAAGCTTATGGATGCAAGCTTCTACTTATATTCCTTGCTAATCACACCACCAATTTTGGGGTGTGATAAGAGGCACCGTGGATGGCATTATAATTGGTTATAATATGAACCTTCTTTATCTCAAACAAAGCTAGACCTAAAACCTTGTGGAACTTCCAACACATCTAACATTGGTTATGTAAACAACAGAAGGGATGTTCTCTTGAAATAGATAAAAAGTAGCAAGCCCATCAATCTACAATTTCCTTTGTGTAGTAGCCACAAAAGCAAAAGTTGTATCAACATCAGCAAAAAAGAAGGAGGAAGATAAAACCATCAAAATGCAAAGAAGAATAAGGAAATTTAAAGCTTATGAAAAAGCAATTTTTAGTAGGGCCAAGTTTGAGAAAATAGGTGGGAAGGTTGCAAGAGGTTGGAAGGAAAGCAAGGCAGAGAAGAAATAAGGGAGGGGAAAAGGGGAGAATGCTTCTATGTGTATTACATTATCCTTTGATTTTAGGGAGCCTTAATGTGTTAGGGTTTTAGGTAGGGAAAAGAAATAAAAGGCAAAGGCTTTAATAGAATGAAAGAGGAGGGAAACTAAAAATATGTATCATATGTCAATTTTATTTATCACTTGTATGAAGTTTTTATTAATTTATTAAATTTTGATATAGATATTAAATTTAAAAAATAGCATATACAAATTATAAAGTGTTAACTGAATTTTATGAAATGGGTTGATTGTCAGAAGCCCAACAGAATGTCCAAACAAGGGACTTGACTTCTAGGAGTCGTAACTTTCACTTCCAGTGGAATTTTAAAGCTTATAATATGTCCACAAAAAGCTTTACTTAAAGCTTGACACTGAAGTGAAACCTAATTAGGTCTAATTTCAAGCCCAAATTCAATTATTTTTGTGACTTTTTAAAGTCTTTTAGCAGCTTTCTTATTTTAAGTGTTTTTCATTTTTTTTATTTATTTTTTAAATTAATTAGGGCTTTGTATAAATGTTTTCTTGAACAATTTTGTATAGCAATCTTTGATCAATAATAATTTTGAATTTTCTCTCAAGGTTTTTGCTTGGAATTTCTCAATTTTCACATGTTTCGCTACATCAAGTTTAGTGCTAAAAAGGACATCACAGCTAAGGGAGGGAAAAAATAGTGGATAAAAAAAAATCAAATTTTAAGGGAATAAAAATTAATTTTAAGAGAGGGAAAAAGAAAAACTAATGTGAGGAAAAAATATAGGGGAATTGATATTAATTTCATTTCAAGCCAAATTAGGCTATAGATAAAGAGAGGAAGATGGCGGCTGTCTTATTAAGATATCAAAGTAACACAAAAAGTAAGATCTTTGGAGATAATGTAAATAAGCTTGCGAGGAGCCTGGTCCAGCTGGAAATAAGGAAGGGTGTTAATGTCCAGGAATGCTAAAGGGGGGCTTAAGATGAGATTAAGGATGAATATAATGTTTCTAGCTAGTGCTTGCTGTGAGATGCTTGCAATGCCTTCAATACTTGCCCTTAATCCTAGAAAGAGACCTCTATCTATAAGCTTTCTTAAGGGTAAGTCAATGATGGTGATTAGATAAAGTAGCCTTGTGAAGCTATAGAAGCAGCTTGTTCATGGTAACTTATCATGCTTAGTCATCTTAAGCCATATTACGCTAAACAACTTATTATGTTAATTCATTACATATGGCTTATTGGATTATAATCACAGAGTTCTTTGGATAGAATATTTATTAGATATGAATTTTACTTGTTAATTATATCTATTTTGATGTACTAAATTTTGATATAAATGTTAAAAAGTAATAGATATGAATTTGTGAGAATATTAAATAAATTTTTAATATTATTTATAAATTGTATAAGTGATATTTTATAAGTTTTTTGTTATTAAAAAAATTTAATTATTATATATATTAAAATATAAATATGATTTCAATAAATAAAAAATAAAAGGAGTAAAGTGGTTAAAACATGAAAAAGATAAGAGTTGGTTGGAGGAATTTACAACAATTTTAGCAAGAGAAAAATCCCCCTAAACTTTTAGCAAAGGATTTATTTAGTGGGAAAAATTTTCCTCGCTACATCCTTTTTAACAATGGAAAATATGGTTGTGAGGAAATTTTCCTTCACTTTTCCCTCGCTAAATCCCTTTAAACAACTAAAAATTATTTAGCAAAGGAAATTTCCTTCACTAATTGTTCGTAGAATTTGGCATTAGTACTCGGACATTTTTATCCATATCTCAATCAATCAGTAAGAAATTTACATTTTTCTCGCTAATCCCTCCCTAAATAATCAGGGATCAGCGAAAGAAACTATCCCTTGCTAAATTTACATTTTCTTTTAGTAAATATGACTTACATTCAATCTCCTTTCTCAACCAAAGATTTTTTCACTTTAATCAACTAGCTTATTTTACACTTGCTCACAAGCAAGTGTCAAAAGAAAGTCTTCAATGCTAAGCCACAGTGCGTTTTTCCTTGCTCACCCAAAATGGTTTAACTCACTAATATTTATTACAATTGAAAGTTTTCTCTGTAGCTAACTCACAACTAGATCTACCTAAGCTTCCCAAACTAGGAGAATATTATAATGTGTATGAAATAATTGGTTGACCCTATCAATTCACTATAGAAACATAGTTCAGTATATTTACTCTTTTAGTGATATAAACCCAGACACAATGTGTGGTAATCATAACAGTGCTATGATAGTTTCAGACATCCGCAGACCTCTGGTTCTATACTTCTTCTGCTAGAATGAGTCCCTCATAAAGGGGGGAAGCAGGTAGCCTTTAGAAGCATATCTCCTTTAATCTTGCACATTTGATCATCATATTTCATGTGTGGACTTCCCTTCCTTTTCAGATTGATGTACAAGTCGTTGGGGTTAATCTTCATATTATGTTGGAGCTCCCTTTCCTTTTCTGGTTTACTGATTATTGCTCTTTTGTTAATTACAGGTTCATTTTCTGGCTTCAGTGCAGCTTCAATGTAGGAAGCTTGATTCTTGCCTTGCTGCTTCTCTTTTGAGATTTCTTTTGATTCTTTCTATGGAAATTGGCCGTCGAAGCCTCTTGATAAAAAGTTGTCTGATTTCACAGCATTCATTTAATTTTAGCATGTCTTACACTTGATTGCAGCTTCTTCATTATGCATTTAGCGGTTTTTGCTTTGATTCAGTTGCTGTAATCCTCTAGTGAAGTTCTGGCTTTGCTTTAGTTATGTTATTTGACTTCTGGATATAAACTTCCTGATTTAGGAGTTAGCTCTATAATTTCATTTGCTTCCTTATTTGTGTGTGATCTTGCAATTGGGCATTAGCGCGTATGAATCCGCCCTTCACTTCTTTCCTTTTCTGCTTCATAATAAGGAAAGATTTTAATGTGTTATTATGTAATCAAATCAGCATTTAAATTAATAATAATTATTCAGTCAACTAATATTTTTAATCACGTAATCTTGAGAATTTAATCAAACAGTCCTAAGATTTTGTTATCATTAACTCACATTTGAAACCTTGGAGCGAACACTTGATTGTAATGGTTGCAACAGTTCTCATGAGTACTACAATCTGATTCATTGCAACAGCTCTCACAAGTACTACAATCTGATTCATCGGATTATAGGGAGATGGCTCGAAAAGATTGAAATGTGAATTTCTCTCATACTCACATGGAAGGAAATAAAGTTGCTGATTGGTCTGTTTCATTCGCTGGAGCTGGGGAGCAGGCATTTTCCACAACCACCATCTGGTTGCTTCAATCTTGTAATGGATTACACAACAGGAGTCATGTTTCCAAGAGTGGTTTCTATTTAGGCTTGCCATGGCCTCCTCTCTTTCCAAAATAATAATAATAATAATAATAATAAGCAATTTTAACCTTATCAACTTTCTCAAATTTTTTTAAAATAATTAGATTGAACTGCTATATTCAAGGTAGATATTTTTGATGTATGTTATTTATTTTCTATGTATTCTATCTATTAGTGAAAGATATTCGACTATCAGTTATAAATATTCTTTCCAAAATGTTTAAAATTGACAATTAGTCGAACAAAATTCAAGGGGATTTAGAAATGAGATTACACATAGCAAGGCAAGAAGTCTCAAACTTGCTAATTTGATACTTTTTTAAAAGACAAAATTAAAATATGTACAATAAAGGAATTCTTTTATCAACATATATATATATATATATATAATTAGCAAATAAATCTTTTTTTTTTCAAGTTATCCTGTGCCTCTTTGGTTCCTAATGGTGATCTCGAACAATTCCATTTATTAATTGCATCAAATTATATTTAAACAGAAAAGTTTTAGGAGATCATAATATACTTGAGTTCCATCTTTACCTTGTTCTTTCTTTTACTTTTTATTTTCAAGGCCTTGTATTGTATGTACTTTATTTGTAACAAAAACAATTTATAATTTTCATAATTCTTTTTGTTAAATAAATCAAATATACGCATCCATTATTTAACATGATATAAAACATTAACTACAATAATGGTCAGTTTTATATAATACTTATACAATCTCATCCGGCCGATAGTTTAGGACTTTGAATCTCTACAAAAGTGTTTGCATTAGATTTCTTATAACAAACATTAACTCAAATTAATAACACCTTAAAAATAACTAACTCCCTTATTTATTTATTTTTGTTACTATAAAATATAACAATATATGATTTCAAACCCTTCCCAATTTGAAATGTTAAAATTCAAACTTTTTAGAAAATAAAATATTTGAATTCAATAATTTAGTCAATAATAATAAGTCATGTATTTTTTTTCGGTGAAATATGTTAAAAAAATAAGTCATGTATTTTTGGAATTAAGAATAAGATTCACCAATAAGATTTTTTTGGGGTAAAGTAAATCAAAATCTAAATGTTGACCACTCAAGAGTAACTATCTAAATCCAAAGTATATATCATAAATTTCAAAATATACGTCAATACTTACAAATGTCTAAATTGTAAGGAATTATTTGCATTCCTAATTAAAACGTTAAACCAAAAGATCCGAAATGGTTGAAGGTTGAAGAAATTCTTAGAAAACAGAATATATATATATATATATATGGTGTGATAAAGAATATATGGTTGAAGGATTTTAAATTCGAATGGGAGTCAGAAAAGAGAGAGATTTAAAATTAAGAATTTATACTGACTATATTTGAAATTATAATCAGATTTATGGGACATTTATATAGCAAACACAAACTTTTTCACTTAGGATTGACAGATGGCAAGCACAATGACAGGTGGAGGAAATCGTAGTGACACCTGTGTCTTTTTCGCTTTTATATAAATGATAAATATGATATTAATAATTAAGTAATTAATAATATATATAGTTGAAATAATTAGATAAATCAATTAAAATACATATGTTGGGAATTTGTCGGGCCACTTGTAGCAAGCCTAAACTCTCTTTTAGCTATTAATTACTTGTATGTTATTGAGTTTGAGAGTAAGCCAAGTTTAATAATATAAAAAAAATTTGAGCTATAACAATAAATAAAAGAAATTAATTATAGAATAAACATAACAATATTGTAAATTATAATTTAACTTATTTGAAAAGAAGAGTAAATGAAAGTTTTCTATTGTAATTATATAATAGTTTTTTGAGTTTATTAATTTTAAAAAACACTTTACAAACAATATTTGATATATAAATGCCTTTCAATTGAAATATTTATATATGATATTTTTTTTATTTATGTATTGCATATACTTTTAATAAATATTGGATTATTTTTTATAAATAAATTTTATCAATTAAATGATTTATAAATAAGAATTAAATACTTCTAAAAATTGAAACAAACAAAAGTGCACTTTTAGTCCTTTAACTTTGTATCAGATTTCAGTTTTATCTTTTAACTTATTTAGTTTTATTTTAATTTTTTAACTTTCAAAAATCAATGAAAAACTTCTTCATTTCTAACGCGATTAATTTACTTGACAAAAAATGTTGAATAAGATTTGATACACCTAGCACATCATGAAAATGCATAGATGTTCCCATATATAGCAAATGCTCTCCATGGCTACAAACATTGGCTTTATTGGATCAGAAAAGTAGAAGAAATGGAGAAAGGCAAATATGCTTATTATATATTTTGACTTGACAAAATGTCAATATTTCATTGACCTACAAATGAATCAACCATAATTAAAGCTTGAAGTATTGCTTCCAATTTCTTAGGATAATATTTCAAGTACTACAATCATGAAAGGATCCTGGAATTGAGTACGGGACAACTAGGATGGCTTGCTATAGTACACTTAACATTGACAATTAGAGTTCGTGATTGGCAAGGCACCACAATGTGTTAGGTCTAACTTTTTTATTAGAATTGCGTTTAATTTGAAGACTTTAAATGATTGTGCATGTAAGATTAATAGATAGGTAATAATGACAATGATTTGCCATGAAAACTTACATCTCAACATTTTTTAAGTAAATTAACGGTGTTAGTAGCAAGGAAATTTTTTATTAATTTTTGAAAATTAAAGGACCCAAATAAAACTAAATAAACTTAAGGGGTAAAATTGAAATTTAAAATAAAATTAAGAGATTAAAATTTTATGTTATTAATATTTACCTTTCAAACATCAATAGCTTTTATTTTAGGACAACGTAACGTTGAAAATAGAACCTACCTATCAACCGTTATATATACGCAAATAATTTAGAGATTTGCAATTTATATTTGAGCATTCATGATAATATTCAATTTAAATCTGATTATTTAATTTTTGAATCGTATAATATCACTGAATTCTTATTTAAAAATAAATTATAATTTATTTTAGTCAGTTTTCAATCTACAAAAATGGAAAAAGTAAGAGAACTGATGTTGGTTCCTGAAGACGTGGGAGAAAGTATTGGCATAGAAATAGCATCAAAAGGCTAACGAACAAAGTCACCGCACAGCCATAGGGTTTACTTTCAATTTTTTTTTCTCCAGGTTGCTTTTCTTTTTTAACGATTGCTTTTATTCATCACTTCATTTCTTTTTTTTCGTTTGACTTTTTTTTCCCTTGTGTTCATTCTTGTGTTTATGTTCAAAGTTGTAAACGAATTGAAATCATATTAGGTTTTTCTTTTGGAAAGCAAATCAAGAGCTGTAAGCAGAATCACGTCTGATTTTCATGAATTACTTAGTTTCCAATTTTTATTTTTTCAATACCAGAGTTCAACTTTCAATATCTTCTTTCCATTTAATTATTTGTTTTGTCCCTTGCTGTTTTTGATTTAACATTCTTTTGACTCAACCTAATATTTGTTCACTCGAATACTTTAAATAAATTAATTTGTTAATGCGATTTTGACATTAAATATTTAAGCTTAAAATTCTTTGTATTGTGGTGTCTTCCTTCAATTTGCAGTTGTTTTCCGTAATTGATTCTACATTGATATACATTTTTCAGTAGCAAATTACATATGCTTCGTTTTGTCTTGTTTTCTTTCTATATTAAGACTGTCTATGGTTTACCGTGATTATTTTGAGAGAAAATTTATGGTTGTCTGTTTCTTTTTAGCACCTTAATCAAACTTGAAGCAATCTTACGTTGAATTTATTTGTTCATTGGTTTGATTTCTGATAGGAATGTCAGAGTCTAGGTTTTGAGGAGATACGGCCATTGGAAAATTGGTGACATTCTTGATATTGTTGAGACTGAGGGCATGGCATGGTTTAGAGCTAGTTCCAGCATTGCAAAACACGCAATCAAGAGAACTCTTTCTCAGAGTAGATCATCAAATTATCTGACAAGGACCAGAGTCCTTCCATCACAAACTAGATACTTTCACACCACAGTTTTCAAAACAAAAGCGGCGGGAACTCCACCGGTGCCTCGCGCCGTCCCGCTTTCTAGGCTGACTGACAGCTTCTTAGATGGCACAAGCAGTGTGTACTTAGAGGAGCTCCAAAGGGCATGGGAAGCAGACCCAAACAGTGTGGATGAGTCTTGGGACAATTTCTTCAGAAACTTTGTGGGGCAGGCTTACTCTTCACCAGGAATTTCAGGACAAACAATCCAAGAAAGTATGCGTTTGCTATTGCTGGTGAGAGCATACCAGGTTATTGGCCACATGAAAGCGAAGATAGACCCCTTGGGTCTAGAAAAACCAGATATCCCTGGTGAACTAGACCCTTCCATTTATGGCTTCACCGAAGCTGATCTCGACAGGGAATTCTTTCTAGGTGTGTGGCAAATGTCTGGATTTTTGTCTGAGAACCGCCCAGTTCAAACATTGAGAGCCATCTTGACGCGACTTGAGCAGGCTTACTGCGGAAGCATTGGATATGAGTACATGCACATTTCACATAGAGAGAAATGTAACTGGCTAAGGGACAAGATTGAAACCCCTTCAGCTACACAATTCAGTCGTCAGCGTCGCGAGGTTATTCTTGATAGACTTGCATGGAGTACACTCTTTGAGAACTTCTTGGCCACCAAGTGGACATCAGCAAAGAGGTTTGGGCTTGAAGGAGGAGAAACGTTAATTCCTGGTATGAAAGAAATGTTTGATCGTGCAGCAGATCTTGGGGTTGAGAGCATAGTTATAGGAATGGCACATAGAGCAAGATTGAATGTTCTGGGTAACGTAGTTCGGAAGCCAATCCGTCAGATTTTCAGTGAATTCAGCGGTGGTCAGCCTGAGGATGAAGTAGGGTTTTACACAGGAACCGGTGATGTTAAATATCACTTGGGAACTTCTTATGATCGCCCAACAAGAGGAGGGAAGAGGATACATCTGTCTTTGGTTGCAAATCCCAGTCACTTGGAAGCAGTTAATCCAGTGGTTATTGGGAAGACTAGAGCAAAGCAGTATTACTCAAATGATTTGGACAGAAGAAAGAACATGGCTATTTTGATCCATGGAGATGGTAGTTTTGCTGGACAGGGTGTGGTGTATGAAACTCTACATCTTAGTGCTCTTCCGAATTACACAACAGGTGGGACTATACACATTGTGTTCAACAATCAAGTTGCATTTACAACGGATCCAAGTTCTGGCAGGTCTTCAAAGTATTGCACTGATGTTGCCAAAGCTTTAGATGCTCCCATCTTTCATGTAAATGGTGATGATGTGGAAGCAGTTGTTCATGCCTGTGAACTTGCAGCCGAGTGGCGCCAGACATTCCATTCGGATGTGGTTGTTGATTTAGTGTGCTACCGACGATTTGGCCACAATGAAATTGATGAACCATCTTTCACGCAGCCTAAAATGTATAAGGTTAGGTCCCCCATCCTTTTTATTTAATATAAAAATATACTTTTTGTCTTGGAAGATCTATGTTTTAACTATTTGAATCTTAAATTTTAGACAATACAATTTATCTGGTCACTCACAAAAAGTTTTATACTCATTACTCAATAGCTCCTAAAGCATGTAGTGATGTGGACTAGTGAGTAGCGAGTTAAATATTCTAATGACTGAACAACATATTTTTAACATTCAAGATCAAATAGTTGAGTCATGTACTTCTTAAAGACTAAATTGTGTATTTATAAAACTCAGGATCAAATAGTTGAAACATGAATATTTTAGGACTAAAAGTTACATTTCTTTTTTTTTTTTTTTGCATATTTCTTTTGGGAAATTTAACCAGATTCTTTGTATTTTGAGCTACAGGTCATCCGAAGTCATCCATCATGTCTTGAGATCTATGAGAAGAAACTTTTGGAATTAGGGGAGGTGACACAGGAAAACGTTGACAGGTTACACAAGAAGGTCACTTCAATTTTAAATGAAGAATTTGTGGCTAGCAAGGATTATGTTCCCAAAAGAAGAGACTGGCTTTCAGCATATTGGTCTGGTTTCAAGTCGCCTGAACAGCTTTCACGTATTAGAAATACCGGGTATATATGTTAGATTTAATATTACTTTTGCCTGACTCACTGTGCCATTGTGTTCACAAAACACTGTTGTTTCCCATGCAGTGTTAATCCAGAGATCTTGAAAAACGTTGGGAAAGCAATCACAGTCCTCCCTCAAAGTTTTACTCCTCATAGAGCCGTGAAGAAGATTTATGAAACGCGTGCTCAAATGATTGAAACAGGAGAAGGTATTGACTGGGGATTTGCAGAGGCCCTTGCTTTTGCTACATTGCTAGTTGAAGGCAATCATGTGCGATTGAGCGGTCAAGATGTTGAAAGAGGAACATTTAGTCACCGCCATTCTGTCGTTCATGATCAGGAAACCGGGGAGAAATATTGCCCTCTTGACCATGTTATGATGAACCAAAATGAGGAAATGTTTACTGTTAGCAACAGGTAATCTGGTTTAGTTTCTTACATATATTTTTGAGCAAATGAAATTTTTAATTATCCTCAAAAATACATATGTCAACTATATGATTCCTGAATCTTAACTTACTAGAGGTTCACTATCAGTACATGCTTCAAGGGCAAATCTTAAACTTCTTAGAACTGAATAATATATTTCTAAGATTCAGAGACTAAACAGTCAAAATTTGTATCTTTCAAGGATTAAAAAGTATGTTCCCTCTATATTTTTCTTTACCTTGCCTGTTTGAACCTTTGTAACTAATCTATGCCATGTTTTCTGTTTTACTTCTGAAGGATTTTTAATACAAAATTCCTGCAACGAGTCTTTATTGTAGGCTTACCTTAGGCTCTGCCTTCAATATATATATATATACACCGTATAACTAGAACTTTATTGTTCTTAAATAATTAGTGTGCATTCCCTGTAATTGTTTTGCTGTTTTGTGTTGTTTACAAGTTAGAACTATTTTCGTTCTATTTGTGAAGGATGCTTCTTTTTCCATGATAGTTTCAAGAAGATATGTCCATTTGTGTTGTAATATCGTCAATTTATATCGGCCCATGAGGCCCACGTTTCTGAATTATGGGCTTCTGACCTGCTGGTCCAGTGGTTGTGGAATTTTGGTTATATGTGTTTTAGGTTTTGAAAACTATCTTTGTTATGCCTTCCAACCATATGAAATATATGGCGTACTTCTGTATATTGCAAGTGCAGAAAAGTGCACCTAAGGTGATGAGGAAAGGCGACAGAAGGGTCCTTGCCTTTTGATGCATAAGAGTTAGCTAGCCCGTTCAATCATGTCTATCTTTTGACTAGTTGTGCATAACTGTTAAAATGCGCTAAGCCCATAGAGTCGATTCATTCAACCCTAAATAACATATAGGGTTTGGGTTGGTAACATCTTTGTTTCAAAAAAGTTTTTCGGCTTGGCCCCAAGGCTAACTAATATAGTGCCAAGCCAATTAGCCAAACATCGTGTTTTCAAAAAAAATTTAGTCTATATAAACTTTGAAAGGAAAATTAGTGTACCTACATTGTTCATAAGTTGCGGTTCATTTTTCTGAATAAGGGGGACATTTAAAATTGTGCAAACTATAGAGGAATTAAGCTCATGAGCCACACAATGAAATTATGAGAAAGAGTAATTGAACAACGATTAAGGAAAGAGACCCAAGTTACGAAGAATCAATTTGATTTTATGCCGTGAAGGTCAACTATGGAAGCAATATATTTGTTGCGAAGATTAATGGAATGATATCGAGAGAATCAAAGAGATTTACACATGGTGTTTATCGATTTGGAAAAAGTATATGATAGAATACCAAGAACGGTTCTATGGAAAGTTTTGGAGAAAAAAGGAGTTCGTATAACTTATATTCGAGCAATACAAGATATGTATGGTGAGGCTACAACTAGTGTAGTAACAAAAGGTGAACGTACAGAAGATTTTTCGATAACTATTGGTTTACATCAAGGGTCAACCCTGAGTTCTTATCTATTTACTTTAGTATTGGATGTGCTTACTGAACATATCCAAGAGCCGGTACCATGGTATATACTATTTGCAGACGATATTGTCTTAGTTGAGGAATCGAGAGTGGAAATAAATGAGAAGTTAGAGAGGTGGAGATTTGCTTTGGAAACTCATGGATTTCGTTTAAGTAGAAATAAAACCGAGTATATGGAGTGTAAGTTTAGTAAGAGACACATCACTTCTAGTGTAGAAGTGAAAATTGGAGAACATATTATACTACAAGTCACACAATTTAAATATCTTGAATCCGTCATACAACATAATGGGGAAATAGAAGAAGACGTAAAACATAAGATTCAAGCGGGGTGGATGAAGTGGATGAGTGCTTCGGGTGTTATTTGTGATAGAAGAGTACCACTCAAACTTAAGGGTAAATTCTATCGTACAATTATAATACCTGTAATGTTGTATGGAACTGAGTGTTGGACAATAAAAGGTCAACAAGAGAATAAGTTCAATGTTGCAGAGATGAGAATGTTGCATTGGATGAGTGACACACTAGACGAGATCGGATTAGAAATGAATACATTAGAGAGAAAGTAGAAGTCGCCCCTATTGTGAAAAAGATTGTAGAATCAAGACTTAGATGGTTTGGTCATGTTGGGAGAAGACCTATAGAAGCCCCAGTTATGAGAGTAGATGAGATGGTGAATAGTCCAATAATTAGAGGTAGAGGAAGACCAAAACAAACTATAGGAGAAATTATTAAGAGAGATTTAGATTTAAATGATTTGTCTAAAAATATGATTTACGATAGGTGCTTATGGTGTCGATTGATCTATATAGCCGACCTCACTTAGTGGAAAAAGGCTTTGTTATTGTTGTTGTTGTTGTTGTTGTTTGTCGTTTTCTGTTTATAGCTACCACTTTTTCATATTTTCATTTTGTCTTCAATAATTTCTACTTGCCCAGAAATGCCTAGATGAATTTGTCATTTTGCTTTTCTCTCGCCTCCTTTTTCTCTCTCATTTCATTCCTGTCACATCCTTTCCAATTCCGTGCAAGATACTAGCTAGTTTAGATGGAACTAAAGAAAGAAATATGGGAAAATAATGAAATGTTTTATTGTGAAAGATTTAGAATATTTCGCTTCTCCCTCTATTGATTTCTCGTTTTGAGAAAGTTCACTTTAGAAAAAGATTATCTTTTTTTTCCTTTCTTTATTGGAAATAAAATAATAAAAGCATTAAACTTAGCAGCTGAGTGCAATGAGTTAAGAAATTGGGGTAGAGAACTGAATATGAGCCCCATTGGACATGTGTGTGACCAGAAACAAGTATTCTGAGACTAGTTATCGTGTATAGTATTCATTAATGATATACAAGGAGCTCAAGAAAAATGTTGGGTCATGTATTATATAATTAGGATAATAAAGTTAATAGCTTAGGTTTATGTTTATAACCCCAATCAAGTCAAACTACCAAAGATGGATATGTAAACAATTATCTAGTTGAGGGATAAGGCTAATTTTGTTTGGTGGAAGATTACGCATTTCATACTTATGCAATACTGTAGGAATTCACACTCTGACAACCATGGAATAGTCCACCTCTAATCTTTTATCTCCAAAGTAAAAAATTATAATTTTTTTAGAGTACATTTCATAAATTTCTTATGAATTTTGTTGAGATTACATTAATTTTCTTTTTATTTTTAAAATATATACAAACTTTTTTTAAAAAAATGTTAACCTACATTTTAATTCAATTTTAAATATTTTGATTAAAATATCCTCTATTAACTTAAATATATGCTTTTAAAAATAAAAAAAAATTAAATAGAGGATATTTTAGTAAAAAAAGATTAAAATTACACTAAAATAAAGAGTAACTTTTTGTTTTAAGAAATGTTTATTTATTTTTTAAAAATAGATAAAATGTTTGCATAATTTTAGCAAAACTCAGTTATATCTATGTAAATTACTTTTTAAAAAAAAAACAAATTTGTAGTCACTTATTATGAAGCAATTTGTGTTACTGTATGCAGCTCCCTTTCTGAGTTTGGTGTTCTTGGTTTTGAACTGGGATATTCGATGGAAAATCCTAATTCATTGGTAATATGGGAGGCACAATTTGGTGATTTTGCAAATGGGGCACAAGTGATGTTTGATAATTTCCTGAGTTCTGGTGAGGCTAAGTGGCTCCGTCAGACTGGGCTTGTTGTGCTCCTTCCCCATGGTTATGATGGACAAGGCCCTGAGCATTCAAGTGGAAAATTAGAACGCTATCTTCAGGTAAACTCTTCAAATCTAGGCTCTATTTTTTCTTCATATTCATACTATTTCTTGTGCTTCATCCTATTTTCCATCTCAAATTATCAATTTGTCTGCCTCTTGTTTGTATTGGGTATAGGGCATAGGGTATGTGTACGATACTGTAATCTCCTATATTTAGGAACTCAGATTCTTAAAATATTTATAAAATTTTTCATATCTGGATTCAAGCAGGTTTTTTGCTTATCCCTAATTTATATGCTGGATTTATATTGAAGTGGGGCTAATAGTAATAATCTTGCTTGATGGTTAAGTCTTTGCAAAATGATTTCTTGATATCTAAAAGTTAGTTGCATGGCCTTCTCTAAAGATTCAAAATCCTTTGAAGTAACTTGCTAGAAATCTCTACCTAAAATCTCAAACATACTATTCATGCCTTTGTCAGTAATTTTGAAATAACTTTATTTTGTTAAAGATCCCAATCCTACTATGTTGAGTATATTTTTTCAGCTAGAATAGTTTGGGGATAAGTGTTAATGAGACTACGTGTATTACCTTTCATTGTGGAATCTTTAGGGCGTAATAGAAGGGGAAAGGAAGCAATATATAATATATATATATATATATATATATATCAAATATAGATTGGTGGTTGGAATCTCATATTTTTGTAGCTAACAAGTAATTAACTAAAATAATAGCTATTGGGACTTCACTTGTAGCCTTGTTGCGTTATTCATATTCTGTTCATATTATTCATTTAATTAGCATATTTAATTAATGGCAGATGGCTGATGACAATCCATATGTTATTCCTGAGATGGATTCCACTCTTCGAAAACAAATTCAGGAGAGTAACTGGCAGGTCGTGAATGTCACCACTCCTGCTAATTTTTTCCACCTTCTACGGCGGCAGGTCAGTGAAACCTCTTAGTTATAAGCCATTTGAGGTAGCTTTTTTTTTTTTTTACTCCCTAAATAGAGTTTTATAAAAAGTGCAAGAAAAATATGATTTCTGTTTGACAAAATTATTTTATAAGCATTTTTTATCAATATAAATATTGTATTTGATAAATATTTCAAAAAGTGTTTTCAACTATCAAATTATAAAATATAGTATGTATAGATTTGAATTTACAATTAATATTATTTTTACCAATAAATTTTCTTAATAATTATTATGATTAATTTTAATTAATTTTATAATTTTTTATTTATTTAAAATATAAAAATGACATCACAATAAATATATAAAATTTTCCAGTCAAAATAAATATATATAATATAAATTTAAAATAAATATATAGGTGTAGAAAAGAGAGAAAAATGGAAAAAGATGAAACTATTTATTAAAATAAATGATAAGGGGTAATATAGTAATTAACATTTTAAGTAAGGACTTTTTTTTTAATCTTTTGTTTATACTTTAAAGGAGAAGCAACAAATTTTTGCTTTCTATCTTCATTGAAAAAAACTGCCTCAGCTATTATTTGAGAACAAGAAGTTGGGATTTTTGCTTATGTTAAATTATTTTTAAAATAAAATTTTATAAAAAGAATTATAAGGAAGAAACAGTTTGTTTTCAGCAAAATCATTTAATAAGCTCTTTTATCAATATTATTATATTTGATAAATCTTTTAAAAAATAATTTTTACTGTCAAATTATTAAAGATAATATATATAAATTTGACTTTGCAATTAATATTATGTGTGTGAATAAATTATTTTAAATATTCAGTATGGTAAATCTTAATTAATTTTTCAATTTTTTATTTAGTTAAAATATAAAAACAAAAAAAATCAATTAATATAAATTTAAAATAAATATATCAAAATACATAAAAATAAGTATATGAGTGTTAGAGAAGAAAGAAGAACAAAAAAATATTAAATAAAATTATAAATAATAAGGGATAATATAACAATTAATGATTTTGAGTAAAGATATTTAAAAAAATTAATTATTTGCTTCCCTTTCAAAGTAAAAGCAACAAATTTTTGCTTTCTTCCCGTAACCCCAAAAAAAAAATTACTTCTACTACTGTCACTACTTGAAAGCATATTTGAAAAATTGTCATACACCTCAAAAAATGGAAACGATATTTTAAAAATTAAACAGATAATTTTGGCAAATAAGCAATGTGAAACAGGCTTCCAGACATAGTTTCTTGCTTCGTATGCTTATGCTCTAGCGGTTTTGGTTGCATCAGATACACAGAGAATTCCGTAAACCTCTGATTGTAATGTCTCCTAAGAACCTGCTTCGTCATAAGGATTGCAAATCCAATTTATCAGAGTTTGATGATGTTGAAGGCCAACCAGGTTTTGACAAACAGGGAACCAGATTTAAGCGCCTCATCAAAGATAAGCATGATCACTCTGACCTTGAGGAGGGTATTAGACGTCTCGTCCTTTGCTCTGGAAAGGTTTGTCATAATTGTTTAATTTTTTTTTAATTTCAATTATCTATTTTTTATTTTAAAGAATGTAAAATATAAGATAAAAACGGTCGAAAAATTTTTATCAAACAAACAATTCTATCTAATAAAAACTGAAAGATTACTTTTATCTTATATTTTGCTAGCTTTAAAATTGAAAAAACATATATAAAAAATAAAATAATAGATGGCTGGAATTGGAAAAAAAATTAAAATCTAGACTATTTAAATCTATATGGATCGTCCAGGTTACTGAATACATTTCCTTATATATTTAAGCTTCTTTTTTTTTTGGGTCATTGCATATATATTTAAGGTTAAGTTGATATAATTTCATGCAATCTTTAATTTGATTTTTATAGTTTAAAAAATTGTAATTAAATTTTTGTATTTTTAATTTTTTTAATTTATCTCTAACCATTAAAATCCTGTCATTATATCACTAAATTTTGCTAATACAAGCAACCATATGTCATATTATATTGGCACTTTGAATATACATGATTTATGTCAGTTAAACTGAAAAAAGTATATGAATGAGGAAAAATAAAATTACTCTTGTTCATGACATGTGAAAATTATATTAAGTAAATTAAGCGATTTCACTTAAATCTTGTGTATTCCTAGTACCAAGGTGATACTTGGCAGTCTATGTTAACAAAATTTATCAGCATGATGATGAAATTTTAATGGCATGGATTAAACAATTTTTTAAAACCAAAAGAATCCAATTACATATTTTTTAAAATACCAAAAATAAAATTAAAAATTGAATAAAATTATAAGGGAAAAAAATAATTTAACCTATCTAAATTTTGTGGACTCACATCTCCTGGATTTTATAACAATTATGACATAGCCTTTTCTATACGACATAGGGTCTAGTTTTCCTGACATGCTTAAAACCATCAATATCTTATTTCCCTTGCAGATTTATTATGAACTGGATGATGAACGAAGGAAGGTAGATGCGAAGGATGTTGCAATATGTAGGGTAGAACAGCTTTGTCCTTTCCCTTATAACCTCGTCCAACGAGAGCTTAAACGATATCCTAGTAAGTATTTTCAATAACACAATATTTTCGGCTTCTCCTTTGAAATGGATTCTGATTTCATTATTCCTTGTGAAAAATGGATAGGGCATTTACTTGTTCTAGCGTCATTATTCGCCTGAAAACTGATTTAAATGTGTTACCTGCTACGCAATCTAATTCTTAGGCAGAACTAACATGGGGAAGTGGAGGTCTCTGCATGGTAGTTGAGAAGGACATATAGCTAGGACAGCATCTTGCTTTCTCTTATTCAACATATTTTAGCTCTTACAAAACAAAACCTTGTCAATCTTGCCCTGGATAATGCTGCTAATTGATATTCGAATGGCATTGTAACATTCAACTGGTTAAAGGGATACAGACATCCTTATGTACAAGGGTTCAAATTTTTCCTTCAATTGATAGTCTTACTTGGTGGTCAACCATTCCCATAGGAATCTCCTGACACCTAGGGATCAGCTAAGTAACTTCTTTTAAGTAACAATGATCTTTGGAGGTAATCCTATAAGTTGGACTTCTGTCTAAACTTTATGGTTACAAATATGCCACTGGAAACCCTTGCCAACAGTTCTTCACAAAACAACAACAAAAAAAAGTATGTATATATATATATATATATCATTGGAACGTGGTGGGAAGATAGTTAAAAGCCTAAAGGTAGTCTCAACCAGTCTAATTTGTCTTCCTGTCCCTTTATTTAGAGCCGTTATTGAATTTGAGAACATTTCATCTGATCTAGGAAAGGTCTAAAGTGTGGCTGTGTTGACAAACTCATTAGATGATTTTTTTTTTAATTTGGTTTAAGCATTAAAACAGTAGGATTTGAATGACGTTAAACTTGTTACATTAAACAAAAACGGTTATTTGTTTCACGTATATATTCTATTATGTTTCTACTAGATGCGGAGGTAGTTTGGTGTCAAGAAGAGCCAATGAACATGGGTGCATACAACTATATTTTACCCCGACTTATAAGCGCCATGAAGGCTGAAGGCAGGGGAGGGTACGAAGATGTCAAATACGTCGGCCGTTTGCCGTCGGCGGCCACAGCCACCGGTTTCTACAAGGTTCATCTGAAGGAGCAGGCTGAGATTGTTCAGAAAGCCGTTCAGCCTGAACCCATTAACTTTCCTCACTGAGAAGCTCTACTTATACATCATGACTTGAATAATCAATTATGAAGCAATGGTTGGAAGGTGGCCTGCAAGTCTCTTAAATATATGCCTTTCAATTTTTCATGAGCCAATTCTGAGAAAACGTTTGGTAAGCTGAATTTCTTGGTGTAAACTCTTGCTGAGGGTTTTTCTTTTGGCTGAGAGGTACGTATTAGTGTTAGGCAGTTGAAGATTGATGTTGATATTTGATGTTGATATTTTCCTAAGGTTTCTTCATACTTTGTAATGGAAAAGTGCTTTTTTGGGTGAACTTTTTCAATAAATTGTTGGCATGTGATACCAGGGGCCAAAATATAATTTTTAATTTCGTTTCAATATAGATTAACTGTAATGAAGATCATTAAACAAATAAGTACAATGCACGCGGACATGCCGGTCGATTCTGCGCACGGTGATTTTGGGGGCTACACTAGGGTGAAAATTATTGTTAGTCCCGTTGGAGCTGGAAAGCATAACGTTAGGAGACATCATCTACTTGTTTGGATGATTTTTTTTTTTTCGTTTATCTTTTATTATTTAATATTTTCTTCACTTTTTGTTGTCTTTCTATGACTGTAAGGTAATATTGACAATTCTGTCATTCAAATTCACTCAAGGTGATTAATAACATTGCAAATTCCATAGGGAATGTGTTGTAATACATTATTCCTCTTTTTAATATCAAATTTTCAAACAATGACATGGGAAATTTTCATCTTTCCGCCCTACTCCATGCCACTTCATTGTATTGATGATTATTTTATCTCACTCACTTCAAAGGACTTGGATCCACTGAATTGCAGAAAGATAAAGTGTCTCTTAAGTATTTCACATTTCTTCTATTTTATTTATTTATTTTCTTAACATTAATTTTTTAACAGCAAAACTCCCTTTGAAGCCTCTCATTTCAAAGGCAATTCACATATCCTTACTTTAGAGGATCTGTGTCCCACTTCAAAGCTTTCAAATGAGTTTTAAATGAAGAATTAAACCAATAAATTCACTTTATCCTAAATTTTCACAACATGCACCAAGCTTTTAGGCGGTTTTAAAAGTTTGCTTTCCCAAAAATAACTTTGGTGAAATTGTTAAAATCCATTTCTTTTCACAATTATTGAATTGATATTTATCCTAAAATTAAATCTCCAACATTCATACTACCTTACATAAGTAGGATTTTTTTTTTTGGATAGAAAGTGGGTGAAAACCTAGACAAGAACCTTATTACATGAAAGGTACAAACCCAAAAGGTTAGCTTTAAGGAGCAGGATACAGCTAAGAGGGGGCATTATACACATGCATTCCTAATGATAACGAATGAGAGCAAGTTGCAATCCAATGAGCACATGTTCGAGTCTCAATGTGAGTGAGCAAGAACAAACTCCCAAGAGTGATCAGGGAGATCTTTAATTCTCACAACAAGTTGGAGACACAAATGTTTTTGATTACACCCTTTCATGATCAAATCGATAGCAGCCAAAGAATCAGCATGTAGCCAAACTTTTTTATAGCCATGGTCTTAAGCAATCTTTGTCCAATAATAGATACCCCAAAGTTTAGTTTCTGTCATCGTACAGAACCCAAGGTCACTTCCAAAATCCTTCACCCAACTACCCTTATCATCACAAACCACCCTACCACACAAGGCTTCATCGTCATCAGTCATTGAGCCATCTACATTGGTCTTTAGTTGTCACACCCTACAACCAACGGTGTGACCGGCACGAAAGATAGCCAAATTCCAAACAAAAATGCTATTCAACACTTATGCAAATCCTTACAATTTAATACCAAATAGAACAGATTTCAAATTCTATATACGCATTATGCATTTGGTTCCAATGGACTCTTGTAGAAATTCCGACAGAGTCTCCCCTGTAATTTGGACCTCTTGAAATTTCTACAAATAAGCCAACCACTTCAATACATAAAAAAAAAGATTCAGCTAACCATTCAGATCAAAATTACATTAGTTTCTAGGGGTGGAGAGTCTTATCTGTGACTCCATGGAGCTACATACAATAATCTGCGATATAAAATGAATTCCAAAACAACACAAACAAATGTGAGGCTCACCAAGTGTGCAGGAAAGTGCTAGAGCTAAACTGCCGATGAGGGATTGGGCTCAACCCTACTATCTGAAACCGATTAGAAAAAAAAAAGGGGTGAGATGATGCACAGTGAGTAAACAAGGCTAACTATATTGTGTAAGAATATTAAGATATTATTCGAATGGCAATTCACAAGTGAAACTATAAAAGTGATTATATGTATATAAATATAAGAAATAATAGTAATAATAATAATAATTCATGCTTCAGATGCAGTGGGAAGCATCCAATCAGTACCAATTTAGCCAGATGCAAAGCACATAGCCCACGAGGGTAAATAACATAGACGCTGAGCAACTTGCTCGTGAAAATGAAAATAGATCCACGTATGGGGGCCAACTGGGGCTAACAACACCCCTGCTAGCTGAGATATTTTTCACAATACACCATGGCTAACCTCTACTGCGGTTAGTTGCAGGGTTTCGAAACAGATAGTTCCCACTAGAAATAATCTCAAAAATACCTACTCAGAATAATCAAATTATACTCATATACATACTTATAGTCCTAACATCTAATAGAGTACCTTAGTAATTATTCCTATAGTCCGAAAATCCTCAATAGGCATTCAGGCCCATAAATAATCCAAAACATATTTGAGAAAGTAAATTCATTAACATAATTAATCAGAAACATATTTAATAAAATAAATACAATAATTGAGGAGTAGGTAACTACAAACCTTGAAATAAAAGGTATAGATGGCATTATTTACTCATCTTTCAAGATAATACATAAATTCCCTATAGTATTCTCTACTCACTCCTTAGCTATGATTCATTCTTTTGAAAATCCTACAACACCCGTTCACAAGATTTTAGAGTTTGAATGGCCATCAATTGCCTCATAATAAACTTATCTTGATTACCCCAAAATTTCAATATTTTACGAGTTTGAAGCACAGACTAAAAATGAATGAATAAGGATAAGTTATACATTTTAGGTGGCTAAAGATCACCTCTCCCTACAAGCAAGAGATTAATCACAACGATAGTTCATATAATCATCTAATTGGATCTATTTGAATAAGATTCTTGAAAGGCATGGTCTCAGAATTTGAAAGGCAAATTAGACTGAGAAAGAAAGGGTCAAAAATAAAACTATAACTCTTTTTTTTTAACTTCTTATTCTACACATTCCTACTAGCATACAATATACATATATTTTTCAATTGGCTAATCACGCTTCCCTTCTCAATTTCACACATTCCAGCCACACACACAAAATATAGGGTAGTAGGGTAATCATAGATGTGAGTATAAGAATGGGAGAAACAAGTTTACAAGGAACAACTACCCACCTAGATAAAGCTTGAGTTCAGATCCCAAAACGTGAGCCCCTCTTTTCTGATTTCCAAATACAGAAGTCACCAATTTAGCCCCTCAAACAACCATTAGCTCTGCACTCAAAAACTGAGAACCATGAGGGATGAAGGGAGAAGCACACAAATCAAAAGCTCAAGATCATTTAAAGGATAGCGTAACACACAACCAGTTGCAAAAGAATCAAAAAGGCTTTATGACATATTAGCAACAAGAATAACAAAACCCACCCTGAATATACTAGCCTTGCACGAAGAAGAAGAAGAAAAGAAAGAAAAAAAAAACTAGCTACCAATTCCTTGCACCCACTCACGGCCAAAACAGAATGGAAGTAGGTTGCAATGAAGGAATGAAGATGCAAAGAAGAAGACACTAACCGAGGACTCTAGCGCTGCTATCCCAAGCTGAACGAACCAACTCTAAACGAGGGACATAGCAGCTAAACTTCAAGAACCACCAGCTGAGAATCCCATGGCCAAACTTACTCTTACCAAGCACGGTTTTATAGCAAAGTCACAAAAAACCAATGGAGATTAAGGGAGTAGGGCTACCGTGGAACAAGGCTGAAGCAGAGGACAACTTTGTGGTTGATTTTGTTTTTCTGATTTGAGTTGGCTGCCCGAGAAAGAGAGTTCAGATTGATGGAGGCATATGGCAGAAGATTGGAAGGGAAAACACAAAAAAACCAACCCTTTTTCTACATATGAATGGGGCATTTTTGGTAGTGTAATATAGTGACCTGGGAAAAGAAAAAAATCTCAGTCACTAGGACCCACACCACAAGCTCAACTGATATATATGCATTTTTTGTGATTTCTATACATATAGGTTTCAATTCTTCACATTAGTCATCCCTTTTTAGTTAAACTCCATGTTGTATCCCTTCCAGACTGTTAAGGCAAGATACAGTTCTTGTAACCCTGCAACCAAACATCCTCTATAATTCTGTGAAAGCAAACAGATCGTTGTAATTTGCATTCTTTCCTTTCAAAAGCTTAGAGCACCGTGAAGTCCATAGAATTTGGCTAGTATACCTAAAAAGTTTCTTTAATAGGTGACTTCTAACAACGTTAGCATTTGCCTCTTTCATGCAGTTCCAACTTATCCAAGCCTTCGTGGGAAAGGAGAAGAAGGTGTTCCATAATGAGGGATCAATTGATTCTTCCAAAAAGTGGTCACTCTTTCACAATCACAAATGGCATGCATGGTTGTTTTCATATTTGCGCACCTAAAGGAGCAAGAAAGATAGTCTAGTGTCAAAGTATCTAGCTCAGATTAGTATTGCCACGTCTTTTTGTATAGTTGAATAGGTGTCTAGTTAAGTAGAGTCACTTTTATTGTATTGAATTTGTTTGTTATTCTCTACTCTGTATTTTTGCTTTCTGTTACAACAAACTATTATCAACCACACACATGTCCTAGAGGTTATTGAATTTCAACTATATAACGTGATTAATGTACATAATGAATAAAATGAATGAACAAATCCTTGATTAATTTTGATATGGTATCAGAGCCACTGCTTGACCTTCAATGTCAATTATGGTATAGAATACCTTATAATTGAATAATTCTAACCTACCACCATTGTCATCTACCTCCCTCCCTCATACTACCACTTAATCCTAAAACTCTTCTGTCACATCCTTAGCACACTTTGTCACTATAAAACTCAATTATGATAATCACTTAATTTGGAAGGCACAAATCCAATCTTATCTCTATGGCCAAGGTCTTGTTAGCTATATTGATGGAAGTATTCTACCTCCACCTACTCTTCTTGATAATATTGAACTAAACTCAGAATATACTTGTTGGTTTACTCAAGATCAATTAATTTTATTTGTTGTAATCTCATCTTTGTTTAAAAATTTGGTTGCTCTAGTGTTTAAGCACAAGACCTCCTAAGCAATATGGAATGCAATTGAAGTTCTCTTTGCAAATCAGAGTCAAGCACATTATGTTCAAATTCATAATCATCTTGCTGATTAAAGAAAGGAGGAGATTCCATTGCAGAGTACTTTTGGAAAGTTAAACACTCACTGACACTTGCTTCCTTTGGGAAGCCTCTTACCAATAGTAAATTTGC
Organism: Erythrophleum ivorense; assembly: GCA_026724425.1. NCBI lineage: Eukaryota > Viridiplantae > Streptophyta > Magnoliopsida > Fabales > Fabaceae > Erythrophleum > Erythrophleum ivorense. The sequence goes on from JAIUCV010000008.1 coordinate 12,642,294, forward strand.
TATACATCTATTGTTTAGGCTTGGACCTGAATATGACCTTATTGTGGTATCTCTCACCACTTGCATTGGCACTCTTTCACCTAAAGAGATGCAGAGTCATCTATTAACCCTTGAAGCAAGACTGTCCTTGCACATTGCGGTTCCATTGACTACTAATGCAATCACTACAAATTTGGCTACTAAATAGCTTCTACCAATATTCCTTCTTCTCATGGTGGCAAAATCACCCCTTCTAGTACTCGTGGTCATGGTGGACGCTTCTTATGCAGAGGTGGTAGTTGTGGTGCATGTAGTGGCCAATCCTTATTTAGGACATCTCCTTAGGTTGTTTTTCAAGTTTTCTCAAAACTCAGACACAATGCTCTGAGCTACTATTATAGGTATAATCAAACCTATCAACCACCTCCTCTAGCCTCATTCAGAGTTCATTATTCTGTACTCTCCCCTATTGATTCTACTTGGTATCAAGATACTAAAGCAACACATCATATGACCCATCAACTTTCTAATCTCAATCTTGCCTCTGAAGACTACACTAGTACTAGTCAAATTCTCATTGGTGATGGTTCACCCATACCCATTCATCACCATAGCTCTGGAATAGTTTCTACTCTGAATGGCACTTTTGTTCTCTCACAATTTACATGCTTCATTACTCTCTAAAAATTTACTCGTAGTTTCCCAACTTTCTAAAGATAATTGTGTTTTCTTTAAGTTTCATGACTTTTATTTTCTTGTAAAGGACAAAAACACAAAGACCATTCTCTTTCAAGGGTCCAACAGTAATCACCTTTGTCCTCTTCATCTCTTCTCCTCTTTACAAGCTTGTATCAGTGGATGATCTTCCTTTCTTCAACGACATTAGCGTCTTGATCACCATGTCTTTGGAATTGTTCAACATGTTCTTCTTCTTAAGGTCTTTCAGTATCTACACTAAAGCCTGCTTATCTTTTTCCAGCTTATTGTGTCATCAAAAGTCATCGTCAGCCTCATCCTCTTACTACTTGTCGATCTACGAGTCCTTTACATTTAATTTTTAATGATGTATAGGGTCTTTCACCAATTGTGTCCAAATTTGGCTTCCAATAACATGTAATATTTATTGATAATTTTACTAGATTTACTTGGATTTTCCCTTTAAAATCAAAGTTTAAAGTCATGTCCACTTTCTTATCTTTTTGATTACATGTTGAATGCCTCTTTAATCATAAGATTAAATTCTTACAATTTGACTAAGGGGTGAATATCATTCAATGCACAAATAATCAAATGAATTAGGTATCTATCATTGCCTAAGTTGTCATCATGCTTACTATCAAAATGGTACCGTTAAGCATAAACACAGGTATATAATCAAGACTAGTCTTGCTTTTCTATCTCACGTTAGGATTCCTTATCAATTTTAGGATTATGCCTTTTCTACTACTATGTTTCTTATTAATTGAATTCTTAGTCAAACTCTTGGTCAAAAGTCACCTTATGAATTATTATTTAACTAGTTTCTTGACTATTCAAGGTTAAAAGCATTCAAATATGGTTGCTAGCCCTATCTCAGAGCCTATAATAAGTATAAATTGTAACCTCAGTCAAAGCCTTATGTGTTTTTAGGCTATAGCCTTGATCATTTTGGGTATTTTTGTTATGATCTAGATGTTGGCTGACTTTATGTGTCTAACGATGTTGTATTTGATGAAAATTTCTTTCCATTTGTGGTTCAATCCACATCTTCCTCATTTTCTCTTAACCTAGGTCTAATTGTTCTTCCCTCTAATCTAAACATTTCTAAAGCCTAGCCCACTTATTCCCTTCTTACTCTTCTATCTCCATAATTTCCCCCTCTATTTTGGTCAATCCACCACCCTCACATGCCTCTCTTATCTTATCCCATTCATCCTTGTCTGCACCCATGTCTCTACCCATGTCATTGTGTTCCACCACCTCATTACTATCCTTTGTTTCCATGTCATCCTCACCATCACCATCCTTATAACCTCCACTCGTCCCCTCTCACCCTATGACCACCAAACTTAAAAATCAAATCTATTGTCCTCGAGTTTGTATAGATGGCACTATGAACTAGCCTTCATCACATGCTCTAATAGCCTTCAAATCTCCACTTGAGTCACCTACTTCATTCATTGTTGATTTGAGATTTCCTGAGTGGAGGAAAGCCATAACCGATAAACTTGATGCTTTCCTTGCTACTCAGACCTTGTGCTTAGTTCCTCTGATATCATCCCACAATCTCACTGGGTACAAGTGGGCCTTTCGAATGAAACACAAGCCTGACAAAACTATTGATTAGTATAAAGCTTGATTAATCACTAAAAGATATCATCAGCAACCCAATATGGACTACTATGAAACTTTTTCTTCGATGGTGAAACCTGTGACTCTTCATCTTGTGCTAGCTCTGGCTATTTTTAAAAATTGGCCTCGTAATCAAATAGATATTCAAAATGTTTTTCTTATGGGTCTCTCACTAAAGCTATATACATGACTCAACCCTTTGGTTTTGTTAATCGTGAGTTTCCTGACTATGTTTGTAAATTAGAAAAGGCTATCTATGGTTTAACATAAGCCCCACAGGCTTGGTTTGCAAAATTAAGCCCTCGATTGCTTGAGTTGGGTTTTATTGAATCTAAATTCGATGCCCCCCCTTTTATCTATTATGGCTTTTCTATTCAATTATATGTGTTGATATATGTCAATGATATAATTATTACGCACTCTTCCTTTTCAGCTATTTAGGACCTTATTTCTACCTTAAATGCTTCTTTTCCAATTAAGAATTTGGGTCCTCTTAACTATTTTCTGGGCACTAAGGTTACTCATGGTTCCTCTGGACCTTTTCTTTCCTAACAAAAGTATATTAAGGATTTACTTTCTAAGATGTATATGCTTTTTTCTAAGCCTGTCAACACACCAATGGCTCTCTCTACTTATAATCCATCTGTATAGAAGTCTTGTTACTAGCCTTTAATATTTGTCTTTCACATGCCTTGACCTTTCATTTGCTGTAAATAAGTCCTGCCAGTTTATGCATTCTCCTCGAACTATCCATTGGCAAGCTATAAAATGTATTATGCATTATCTGTCATATAATGGATTATGGCTTGTTCATTTGTCCATCTTCTTCTTTGTCTTTTCTAGCCTACACTAATGCTGATTGGGCTAGATGCCCAAATGATCATAGATCTATGAGAGGTTTTCTTATTTTTCTGGGTCCAAACCTCATTTCTTGGAGCTCTAAGAAGTAGCATAGTATAGCCAAATCAAGCAACAAAGTTGAATATAAATCTTTGGCCCTTACTACATGTGATATTATTTGGTTGCAGTCTCTACTTAAAAAGCTTAGCATCTTTCTTTCTCGAGCACCTACTCTCCATTGTGACAATATTAAAGCTATATACTTGGCTACAAATTCTATTATGCATTCCAAGATAAAGCATATTACTTTAGACTACCGCATTGTTAGATCTTTCTTTCTCGAGCACCTACTCTCCATTGTGACAATATTAAAGCTATATACTTGGCTACAAATTCTATTATGCATTCCAAGATAAAGCATATTACTTTAGACTACCGCATTGTTAGATCTTTCTTTCTCGAGCACCTACTCTCCATTGTGACAATATTAAAGCTATATACTTGGCTACAAATTCTATTATGCATTCCAAGATAAAGCATATTACTTTAGACTACCGCATTGTTAGAGAACAGCTTGTTGCTAACGCTCTTCATCTCCCTATAGTTTCAAGTAAGGATTAATTAGTAGACATTTTAACAAAACCACTTCCTACACCAAGATTTCAACTACTTCAGTCAAGCCTCACTATGCTTCCACCTCAGTTTGGCTTACAAGGAGATGTCAAAGCATTTGACTTAGATTAGTATTGCCATGTCTTTTGTATAGTTGAATAGGTATCTAGTTGAGTAAGGTCACATTTATTGTATTGAATTTGTTTATTATCCTCTACCCTATATTTTTTCTTTCTGTTACAATAGACTATTGTTAGCCACACACGTGTCTTAGAGGTTATTGAATTTCAACCATATAAAGTTGTTACTGTACACAATGAACAAAATGAATGAAAAGATCCTTGATTAATTCTGATATCTAATAGACCACGATGGAATCTCAAGGCCTTTGTATGGAGCTGATCCTTCACTAACAACCCAAGGAAGCTATAAATCTTTTTTGGAATTAGCCATCTCTAAATTTTCTTTCAAATGCTTTCTTTATGCAATGATCCATTATCCATTAAAAAGTGGTAAGTAGACTTGACAGTAAAAGAACCATCGTGGGATGATCTCTAAATAACTATGTCTTTTCCACAAAGATAAAGAGATGGTCTGATGTTAGCAATGACTTGCAACACATGAGAAGGAAGCCATTAGGCGAGTTTAACCCAGTCCTACTCCCCAAACGTCACAATGATTTCTTTCGCCCGAGCTTGACATATCTCAAGTAAAACACTATGATAAGCATAATTTATAATAGGAGTTAATAAAGGAGTCCAGTTATCAAGCCAAAATCTAACCTCAGTATTGTCACCAAGAGCCTAACCAAATCCATTACTGAAATCATCCTAAACCTTTATGATAGCATACCTAATGAAAGAATCATTCTTCTTCTTACTAACCAAAGGCAAACTCCCTAAACCACATTTGTATTTATCTCTTAACATCTGTACCCAAAGTGCCTTTTTGTTTGTGATTAAAACCCACAGTTTCATTAAGAATGCTTTATTACGGGTTCTAATGTCTTTAATACCTAGCCCACCAATAACATTAGGCCTTCTAACCTTGGCCCAAGCCACAAGATGAATTTTCCTTTCTTGGGTGGTCAATCCCTACAAAAAGTTATGATTAATCTGCTCAATCTCCTTACACACAAAGCTAGGCAGGTACATTGCTTATATGAAATAGCTAGGCAAAGCAGATAAAATAGAATTGATTGAAGTAATACAGCTACAATTTTAAGAAATTTACCTTTCCAAAGGGACACTACCTATGAGATTTCTCCATGATTGGCTTAAATAGAGCTTTTGAAACATGCTTGCAGAGGAGCAGTATGCCAAGGTATTAGCCCAAGTCCCCTATAAGGGTTACACGCAGGATACAACTTAACTCAAAGACTCTAACTAAATGAACATTTCTCGAACAATATAATTTAGTCTTAGCTAGATTTATTGTTGTCCTAAGACTATTGTTTGTTCTAAGACTTTATCAAAAAGCTCCATGCAATGCTTCATGACCTCCATTTGACATACACTAGCTTCTGCAAAAAGAAAGAGAAAAAGATAAGTGATGGGAGGACTTGTTCTTAAGAGCCTTACCAATTTCTAGTAATTGTTATTCCAAGCCCAATTAATATAGTGTCCTAGCTTTCCATGCAGAAAACAAAGATGTAAAGTGAGAGCAAGTCACCCTGTCTGAACCTTTAGAGGGGACAAAAGTATTAGAAGGCACCATATTCCAAAAAACCTATATCTGGTAATTAGAAATACAAGACATAATAATACTGACAAAATGAAAGTACAACCCAATATCTTACAAAGCAACATTGTTAAAATTTCAATTAAGGCGATCATAAGCCTATCATGAGTCTTTTTAAGATCAACCTTAATAGCGATAAAACCCTTTGCTCTTTTTTTAGTCCTCATAGAGTGAATAACTTCTTACAATATAATAAAATTATCACTACTATGTCAGCTCAAAATAAAGTTGCATTGGTTTAGGCAATTGCCTTTTCCAAGTAGTGTTTGAATCAATAGTGATGAGCTTTATAATGATATTGAAACTCACATTTCTAAGAGAGATGAGGTGAAATTTTTTCAAAGTTTCTAGATGGTTAACTTTTGAAAAGAGAACAATATGTGTTTTGTTATTCTAGTGACTAGTTTCAAGATAAATGAAATCCTCTTTGATAAAGTTGTAGATAGTGAGGCTAATAACCTCCCAATAGTTATGAAGAAACATAGCCTACAACCTGTCTATCAAAAGTCCTAATACTACATTATGTAAATTTTAATTTCAACATCAAACACATCCTTTTAAATGAAGGTCCTTAGGAGAAAGTTGCAAAAAAGTATTAAAGATAAAGATTCAGTTGAACCCCTACATCCTTCGTATATAAATTCGAAATATAGTTGACTGTCGTATCTCTCATAGTGCTTTGATCAGTGACCCGAATCCTCATATCATCCTTTATAGCTTCAGTGTTTTTATTTTACCTTCTAACCATTGTGATCACATGAAAGAATTTAGTATTCTTGTCATTCTAGTTGAAACAGTTACATCTATATTTCTAGTACCACAATAATTCTTCTTGAGCCAAGATTTTATTATATTCCTCCTAAAGCTAAGTTTCAAGGCTACGGAGGTAAGGATTGTCTTAATGGATATGTTTTCTCTCCACACCCTCAATACGTCTCAAGACTCTTCTTTTATTAGAAGGAATACAATCCACCTTATTAGATTTATTCCATTCATTAGCATTGGACAAAATAATTTAACCCCTTCAAGCCAATTATTATCACTCTAAGAGGCTTTGACCAGGTCCTGAAACGAATCCTTTAGCAACCAAGCAGCTTGTGTTAGAATATTTTTATTAAATATGGATTAGCATTAATTAATTGTTAAGCTAATTTACAAATTTGGATTATTGATATTAAGTGATTAAATTTTGCTTAATATTTTATTAAATGGATTGGGTCTTGTAAGTGAATAAACCATAATAGGCTAGATTATTCATTTAGCCCATTTGGAAGAGACCCCAACTTATAGGGTCAATTTTAGGTCAGTTATCCTATTTATACTAACCAGGGGCAATTTTACAATTAATATTATTTTTATATGTATAGTTGTTAAAAAAAAGGTTAGACAGCCCATTTCTATTTGCTAAACTAGGGTTTTTGGTTTTGTTATGAGCTGTTTCCTCTTCCTTTCTCCCCATCTTCCATTTTGTACTCTCTCTCCTTCCATTCCTCATTTTATCATCTTCATCAACTTGCTAATCTCAAGACTAGAAAACATGGATTCAAGTTTACTTCCAGGTATGTTGAACTATGCTATCTTGTTCTCTCTTTTTTTGTTTATATTTTTCAAGTAAATGGTATTAAAGCCATCTTTAGCATGTATTTTTGTGGAATCCATTTTACTTATTCTGAGTGAGAAAGATTAAGGGTCTTACTCCTCTAATTACAAGCTTCATTTTGGTGTATTACATGCTGGTTATTCGATCTATAGCAAAAGAAAAATAATCTAGAAGTTTTAAAGTTTACTATTCATGTTCAAAGTTGATGTCCATTTTTCTTATGTTTCACTTTGAATTACTTTGTGGGAAATATTGTTTATATGTTTGTGAAACTAATGGAACCATTTGATTGCAAGGAAAACTGATATTACATTGTAAATTTAAGAGAAAAAAAGTTTAGCATTTGAAAATGAAATATTCATTTTTGATCCTGTAATCAAGTTTTTTGGAGTTGAGATCACTTGATTTATGCTTTTGGTAACTTGTATCATTTTTTAGGCTGTAAAATGCATTAAAATAAGCCATTTCAAAGATCCCATGGTAAAAATGGAAGTTTTTTTTTGCTGGTACCGTAGCTGCACTATAGTTGTGCAAGGAAGAAGAAAACCAGCCTTAGTCTTTACCTACTTGCGCCCCAACGAGTGGAAGCACGTGAATAGTATTTTTAGGCCTATTTTGGACCTAATTTTGGCCTGTGACATCCATTTTCAATTTCTTGATTTATGATAATTTTTTCAAAATTTTTTGAGATCCTTAAATATGAGTTCTTGAATTTCCAAAAGGTTTCACACTAAATTTCACATATGTACTCTTAGAATTTTGGGCTAAAAAAAATTCATACATAATCTCCTCACTTTTTTGCATCATATATATTTTGTACTCTTCTTGGTGAGATGTTTTAGTATGCCAATTAATTTTATGGTTATTTAGGCACTTTTAGGGCTTGCATTGTTTTAAAATTAGAATTTTGAGTTCAAATTTTATGTGGACTTTAAAAACTTGATTGTGGCAATTATGGTAATGATAATTTGACATTTTGTGGTCATGTTCTCACCCATCATGGGTCCGATCATGCAAATGTCTTGGTAAGTTAAAATTAAAATAACTGTTATTTAAGTTCATATGTGTGTATCAATTTTTTATTGGCTTCTATAAAAATTGTTGCAAAGGAAAATTACATTAGTAATGGATATTCCTTATTAGTATAACATTGTTAATGTAATTCATTACTACTTGAATATATTGAATTTAATGTCCTAGTGTCTATTATGCCCTATCGATGTAAAAACGTTGGAGGTATTCCTTTTTTGTAAGCTGCCTCGATTGTGTAATTGAGTTTCTTGATTTATTATAGTCCGAGAACCTTAGGTGGGATTATAATGAATATCAGTTATATGGTCGCAATTGCATTAGTTGGATTTGAAAGGAACTCTTGTTTGTGACTATGTTGCACACATAAATTCATGTTTCCTTGTTTTTTTTTTAGTCCAGCTTCTACCACCATGCAATTGACATTTGTGAAAATCTAAATGGAACAAATTATGATGATTGAAAGGAATCCTTAGATATGTATTTGGCCATTGCCCAAATGGACTTTGCTCTTAAGGTTGAGAAACCAATTGAACTGGGTGACAACCCTTCTGCTACTGACAAAGGCCACTATGAGAAATGGCATAATTCTAATAGGGTTTGCCTGATGGTGGTGAAATATACAATAGACAAGACCATTAAGGAAGGCATCCCTGAAAAGGCGATTACTTTAGAATCTCTAAAGGCGACAAGGGAAAAATATATTATCTTTGATCAGGTTCAAAAGGGCTAATATCTCTCTCTTTTCAACAATACTTAATATGATGGAGTTTCTAAAGTTTGTGAGCACATAATGAAACTCATGAACTACAACAACAAACTCAGGCCTCTAAAGGTAGATTTAGGAGAGAGTTTCCGGGTTTGGCATATTCTTAAGTCTTTGCCTGCATAATTTCAACCCCTAAAGACCTCTTATAATGCCCAACAAAAAGAATGGAGTATAAATCAATTTATGTCTATTATGACTTAAGAGGAAGAGTCCTTGAAAAGGAAGAATGCCATTACCCTTTCTGTGAATCTTGTGTCACATGCTGGAAGTAGCAAACCAAGTACAAGTGCCTAAAAAGATAAGAAACCCAAATTCCATTTGGATGGGAGGAAAATAAGGGAAAGAAGAGTAATAAGCATGAAGGCCACATGGGACCTAAAAAGAAGGGTTTCAAAGGCAAGTGCAACTATTGTAAGAAGCTTGGACAAAAGATAGGAGATTGCTACAAGCTTAAAAATAAGTGTGAGAGAAAAGGTACTTCTCTTGTATTTGACCTACTAAACTTAGCTTGTTTTAAATCCAATGTTGTTGATATCCCTTTTGATTCTTCATGGTTGGATTCTGGATCCACTATACATGTTGCAAATTCTGTGTAAGGATTCAGAAGCAAGAGGAGACCAAGTGAGAGGGAAAAGACCATATTGGGCATTAATGGTAGAGCTGCCTTAGTAGACTGTATAGGCACAACTATTTTGAAATTACCTTTAGGACATGGATTAGAACTAACTAACACCGTTTTTGTACCTCTTTCTAGGAGAAACTTGATATCCACTTCTGTACTAAACAAACATGGATAATCTTTTTGGCAAGGAAATAGAAGAATAGATATTTATTTTGAATCTGTTGTTATTGGTTTTGCTGTATTGAATAGTGACTTGTATGCTTTGAATCTAGATTCTATCTCAGCTCAATCTCAAGATTTTCCTATTAATGTTGTTGTTGGGCACAAATGTCACAGAGTTAATAAACATTTTTCTATGTTATGGCATAAACATTTAAGCCACATTTCTAAAGAAAGGCTTAAGAGAATGGTAAAATAGGGTGCATTGTACAATCTTGACTTCTCTAATTTTGGCTCTTGTATTTATTGTCTTAAGGGCAATTTCACTACTAAAACTAAAAATAAAAGGATAAATAGAAGTAAGAATGTTTTAAACATGATTCATACTGATATCTGTGGACCCATTACTCCTATTACAATAGGTGGATTTAAATACTACATTAATTTTATTAATGATCACTTTAGATTTGGATGAGTTGATCTTTTGCATGAGAAATCTGAATCTCTTGATGCCTTTAAGTCATTCAAGACCAGCATTAAATTGAAATTAGATTAAGGCACAATACACCATGCCTGACACCTTTTGCTTTGTTTCTATAGGAATGTGGTATTAAGGCAAAATACACCATGCCTAGCATCCTTCAACAAAATGGGTTTGCAAAAAAATGAAATTGTACTTTGATGGACATGGTAAGATATATGCTTAGTCACTCCTCTTTACCTGAATTTTTATGGAGTGATGCCTTGAAAGTAGCTGCATACACATTTAACCAAGTTCCTAGCAAGGCTGTTCCTGAAACCCCATATGAGTTAATGTTTGATAAGAAGCATAACTTGAGGCACTTTCATGTATAAGGTTGCAAAGTAGAAGTGAGACTATATAATCCTTATATCAAGAAACTAAAATCAAAATCTGAGTCACTTCTTCATTGAATATTGTACAGGGTCTAGAAGTGGCTGGTTCTATTGTCCCACTTATTCTACCAAAAATTGAATATAATTTAGCAGTTTATTTTGAAGATGACCTGGATAGTGGAAGTCAAATGCCATGTGTTATTGATCTCCGAGATAGGAATACTATTGTACCTATACCTGTATTACCTTCATCATTAGGTTTAAATCATCCTAAGAGAGATGTTGTTGATCAAGATCCAATAGTAAATGATGAAAAGCCCAATAATGTTGATGATATGATTATTTTAAGACGGTCTTAGAGGATTCGTGGACCTGCAATATCAAGTGATTACATGGTTTATTTGTAAGAACAAGAATTTGATGTGAATGATAATTCAGATCCACTTACCTTTTAAGAAGCCATATTGAATTCTCACTCATCTAAATGGTTGGAAGCTATGAAAGATGAGCTTGCTTCCATGGAACATAATTAAGTTTGGGAACTCATTGAATTACCTAAAGGCTGCAAAGTTGTTAGGTGCAAATTGATTTTTAAGACCAAGCATGGAGTCACAGGTGAAATAGAAAGATATAAAGTCAAATTTGTTGTAAAAGGATACAACTAAAAAGAAGGAATTGACTATACAGAGACATTCTCACCAATATCTATTAAAGATGCTTTCAAAGTTGTCATGACTCTTGTTGCTCACTTTAACTTAAAACTCCATCAAATGGATGTCAAAACTGCCTTTCTAAATGGAAATTTATCTGAGGATGTTTACATGACACAGCCAAATGGTTTTATTGTACTTGGAAAGGAGCACTTAATGTGTAAATTGAAAAGATCTATCTATGGCTAAAATAGGCCTCAAGGTAGTGGTATTTGAAATTTGATGAGGTTGTGACCTCTCTTGATTTTGTGGAAAATTATTCAAATCAGTGCATCTTTCAAAAAATTGATGAGTAATTTTATTATTCTTGTATTGTATATTGATGACATACTCCTAGCCAACAACTGCATTGACCTCTTGAATGAGACAAAACACATGTTTTCATGTTATTTTGACATGAAAGATCTTAGAGAGGCCTCTTATGTTCTTAGGATTCAAATCCATCATGATAGGCCTTGTAATATTCTTGGTTTGTCTCAAGGAACTTATATTGATCAAATACTCAAGAAATTCAATATGCACTCTTGTTTCTCTTGTGATGTACATGTTCAAAAGGGTGAGAGGTTATTCAGATCGTAGTGTCCTCAAAATGATTCAAAGAGGGTTAAGATGGTTAGAATTCCTTATGCTTCCGCAGTTTGCAACTTAATGTCTGCTCAAGTATGCAATCATCTATATATAACTTATGCTATTGGTCTACTTGGTAGATATATGAGTAATATAGGCAAGAATTATTGAAAAGCTGTCAAGAAAGTCATAAGATACCTCCAAGATACTAAGAATCACATGTTGAAATATAAAAGATTCGATTCCCTTGAGATTGTTAGCTATTCAAATTCACATTATGCAAATTGTGCAAATGATCACAAATCTACTTCTGGTTACATCTTTATGATGTGTGGAGTTGTCTTTTGGAAAAGTGTCAAACAAACACTTACAACTACCTTAATCATAGAAGCAGAGTATATCGTTTGTTATGAAACCACTTGTCAAGCTATATGGTTGAGAAAACTGACACACAACATGCATATTATAAGAGTATATCTCATCCCTTGACTATTTATTACAATATGTGTACTTCTCTCAAAATCACAGGAACTTTAGTTGCACTAAGCATTTTGATGTCAAGCTCTTGTTTGTTAGAAAAAATACTAATTAATCTCAAACTTGAATTGAACATATTCCCACAAATCACATACTTATTAATCCATTAACCAAAGGACTACCCATAGGATTATTTCAAAAACATGTAGTTCATAAGGGTCTCGTAAAATCTTTTAATGATTCCTTGAGGAAGTCTGTATTATGTCCATGTATGACATCTTGATATATCTTGACACTTTGATTATGAAACATGATTAAATGTGTCATTTCGCATTCCATTTCATTTAATAATGAATTTTTGTTGACATATATATCATTGTTTTTCCTATTGGATTTAATGTACTTGTTTTGTGATTTTATTACTGAATTTTTGATTAAGGTGCTTACTTAATATTAATATTCTTAACTCTTATAAGTTGTGCTATTTTGATAGACTTGACAATTGACCAATGCTATCCAAGTGGGAGATTGTTAGAATATTTTTATTAAATGTGGATTAACATTAATCAATTGTCAAGCTAATTTACAAATTTTGATTATTAAGTGATTAAATTTTGCTTAACATTTTATTAAATAGATTAGATCTTGTAAGTGAATAAACCATAATATGTTAAATTATTTATTTAGCCCATTTAGAAGATATCCCAACTCACAAGTCTAATTTTTGGTCAGTTATCCTATTTATATTAACTAGAGGTAATTTTATAATTAATATTATTTTTATATGTATACTTGTTAAAAAGAAAAGGTTAGACAGCCCCTCTGTATTTGTTGAACTAGGGTTTTTGGTTTTGTTATGAGTTGCCTCTTTTTCCTTTCTTCCCATTTTCCATTCAGTACTCTCTCCCCTTTCATTCCTCATTTTATCATCTTCATCAACTTGCTAATCTCAAAACCAGAAAACATGGATTCAAGTTTACTTCTAGGTATGTTGAACTATACTATATTGTTCTCTCCTTTTTGTTTATATTTTTCAAGCAGCTTAATGGCAGACAATTTTCTTTTTCGCCCCTCTCTGACCTTAAGAATAAAAAGATATTCATAAAGGCCGATGTTCTAAGCCATTCTTCAGAAGATGGTAAACCATAGCCTGAGGAAATTTCGGATGCCAATTAATGTTAAGGAAGGCCCAATCAATTCATTCCTACACCTCTATTTTTTTTCCCAAGTAAATCGAAGCCCAATAGACCCCAAAACAATAAACTGAGCTTCCTAAATACAATCGGAAAAATGAGACATGGATCTCCAGTTAGGCTCCATACCTATGCGCTTATCCTCCGCAAATTAATAAGCTTTAAAGTCCTCAAGCACCATCCAAGGGTCATCAGTGTTTCTATCAATACCTAGGATAACATTCCATAACTCATCACACATGTAAGGGCTAGGCCACAATAACACACGAGAAGAAAATTATCATCCGAAGCTTTGATTTTGACGTAACAAAGTAATAATTGGACCTGCGAATCCATATAAGGGACTTCCACAAAATCCTTTTTCCACAGGACCCATATATCACCTACAAACTCATGGCTTCAACTCTAATCCAATCAAAAATCCCTAGTCTATGAACAACTGAATCTACTTTGGCCCCACTAATCCTTGGCTCAACCATGATCAAAAGAGACACGTTGTAAGCATGCACCAAATCCCTTACCCAAAGGGGGAAAGTTCTAGAACCAACACCTCTACAATTCTAACAAATAAAATTCAACAAAAAAATTATAAAAAAAAGAAGAGAGAGAGGGAGAGAAGCATCCCCAGGAACTCACACACTGTTGGAGCACACTGACATAGCTCCACAAGCTTCCAAAGCTTTATCCTGATCACTACCCAAAAGGGTTTGCTACAATATTCTAATCAATTTATACGCATCAAGCCTATCTGGTAGTTTACTATGCTTGGGAGGACTATTGATCGGACCTTGACCACCAAGAGAATCAATACTGTTCGTTCCCACTTGTACCATCCCCACACCACGATTGGCCAAGCTCAGAAGGCCAGCTTCTTTGCACCGATTTTTAATCTTCGAACCTATCTTGGAAATATTGCCTTGGACCACATAATGAAGCCAAGAATTGGGCTTTCCATTTTGGGCTTTGCTTGAATCCTCTAAAGCCACTCTACCCCCCCAGCACTTTTCGAGAGTTTAGACGAAAGCCCAGTAGAAACCCTTTGCTTAGCAGTTTCGGCCTTACCATCAAGAGGCCCATTCAGAGGGACAAAATTCTCCTTCCCTTGAATAGTCAACGCCGCATTGGGATCTTACTCCATGTGTGCCCTAACGTCCATATTCTCCTTCGACTAATCTCGTGCCATTGAAGGATTTGGATCCTCTGAATTAGGAAGGGATGAAGTGTATCTCAAGTCCTTTTATTATATTTTTTTTAATATTAATTTTTTAATAGCGGACACGGATACTTAAATTATCTCTAAAGTGAGAGACCTTTGTTATTAAAAAATTAATTAATGTTAAAAAAATAAATAAATATTAAATATAATATAAGACATGTGAGGTGATTGATGTGCACTTCATTACTTTGTAATTCAGAGGATCCAAATCCGACTGCTTGCGGATCATAATCCCCGAATTGTACTCCTCATCGGTTGGAATAGTTTAGCGCAAGGGGACCACCGTAAGAGTAAGTGGAATCCCAATGGTAGTCTGGACTATATAGAAACAGTAGGGGTGTTCATAGGTTCGGTTTGGTTCGGTTTTAGATTAAAACCAAACCGAACCAACCTTGTCGGTTCAATAATTTTTTGGACCTTTTCGGTTTTGAATTTTAATCGGTTTGGTTCGGTTTTTATTCGATTTGGTTCGGTTTGGTCCGGTTTGGTTCATGTTTTTTTGACCAAAAATATTTTTTTAGGATTTTATTCTTTGCAATATATATAATTTAATTTCTAATATTATGCATCTTATTAAACTTTAATCAATAATAATGTATTTATAATTTATTATTTTTATTTTTATTTTTAATCTAGAAAACACCCATAAATTGACAAAAAGTTTTGAAAAGTAAATAAAATAAAATAAAATAAGAGTAATATTTTATAATAAAATAATATATGCAACTTGTCGGTTTGGTTCGGTTTAACCGAACCAAACATGCCATGAACCGACAACCGAACCGAATTAATCGGTTTTAGATTTAGAAAAATCAAATCAAACCATTTGTTAATCGGTTTGGTTCGGTTTGGTTCGGTTTGAATGGTTTGGTTCGGTTTTGTTCACCCCTAAAAAGCAGTGCTCCTTTTTATGGCTGTATCTTCCATAACCAAAATAAATATGGTTCAAATCCTCATACTCTACAATGAATAAGGAATTTCTGACAATGAATTTCAACACGAGTTTCTTTTTTTCAAATCTATCTCAACACTAATACGTGCAAATCAACCTCTTTCAATGCTAGACTCATCCCTTTGGATATTAGATAAAGTGTTAGAATCGACCTTCAGAGTTCCGCCAATTCTATTCCCCAGTTTTTAAAGGTGTTAGAGTAGCTGATTAAATATATACATATATATATATATATATATATATATGTATGATGATGAATGATGTGTATGTGATTATGTGAATAATGTATATATATATATATGTGTGTGTGTGTGTGTGTGTGTGTGTGTGTGTGATAGGGCTGATGCGTAAGACGTGTAGCATTTCCCGTGTGAATAGCAGAAGCTTCTAGGTTGCTTTTACGTTAGAAAAAGGTGTATAGGTGGCATATTTTTATTTGTTGAATTGAATAATGTATATATATATATATATATGTGTGTGTGTGTGTGTGTGTGATAGGGCTGATGCGTAAGACGTGTAGCATTTCCCGTGTGAATAGCAGAAGCTTCTAGGTTGCTTTTACGTTAGAAAAAGGTGTATAGGTGGCATATTTTTATTTGTTGAATTTTTCTATAAATGTAAGAATTCTTTTCAAGCTCAGAGCAAACAGTAAATACACTGAGCATTTTCCATTCCTCTGTTTTCCATTATTATCGACTTGGTATCAAAGCCTTTTCGTGGCAATCACCATGTCTTCCTCTTCAACATCTGCCTCGCTACCATTAAACTCTAATATACAATCACCAAGCCTTCCCAAATCAATAACCTCTCAAACTACCAATCCATTTACTCAAGCTTGCCCTATTAGGTTGGATAAGAGCAATTATCTTATATGGGAATCAATCACGATGTCTCTGTTAAGAGGAAGCAGACTAGATGGTTATGTTACCAGCAGGAAGCAGTGTCCAAATGAGTGGCTGGCCGAGGATGGACAACAAATCAACCCACAATATGAAGAATGGATAGCAAACGATCAAGCAGTGAAGGGATGGCTATTAGCAAGTATGATAACAGAAATTGGTAGCCAACTGGTTCAATGCAAGACAGTCTCTGAAGTTTGGAAGGCAGTTCGAGACCTCGCTGGTGCTCAGGCCCGTTCTAGGGTCATGATGTACAAAGGAGAGTTACAACGATTACATAAGGGATCTATGCGAATGGAGGATTAGTTGATCAAGGCAAAGCAAATTGCTGATAATCTATGTCTTGCTGGTTGTCCTGTACCTGATGATGAACTCATTACAGTGACTCTTGGAGGTTTGGATCTGGAGTATAATGTTATTGTTTGTACTTTAGCTGAAAGGGAAAATCTATCTTGGATCGAGATGCAGTCTGCTTTGCTAACCTTTGAGTGTCGTTTGGAGATGTATCAAAATATGACAAATCTTAACATCAGCAATTCTTCTGCTCATTTTGTTAAGCATGATACTAACACCTTTTCTTCTTATGATGGATATCGTGGCAACTGGAAAGATACAAGAAATCATTCAGCTCGCAGGGGAAGAGGCCGAGGAAGAAATTTCTGAAATAATAGACCAGTGTGTCAAGTGTGTGGAAAAACTGGTCATATTGCCTCTAATTGTTATTTTCGTTTTGATCGGAATGTGAGGTTGCATTCACAAGATCCTCTTCCTCAACGCAACTTTAATCAAAATAACTCAACTTCTCCTAGTGCTTATGCTGTTACTTCCAACGTGGTTAATGACCCCTCATGGCTGATGGATACTGGTGCAGACTTTCATGTTGTGAATGATGCCCGTTTGCTGAATAACTCTTTGAATGTTGATGGTAAGAAATCTTTTGTAGTAGCTAATGGCCATAAATTGGATATTGTAAGTGTTGGTAATACAAGCTTAGAAACTCCCCACAAATCACTCTCGCTTAAGTCTATCTTATTAGTGCCTGAAGTTAGTAAAAATTTATTGAGTGTTTCAAAGTTATCGGAAGATAATGATATATTTGTTGAGTTTAATGCTAGAGAATGTTTTGTGAAAGAGAACCGAACAAAGAAGGTTCTTCTTAGATGGTGGCTTAAAGATGGACTGTATGAGCTTGAAAGCAATGAACGTTTTATTGGTGTTCTATTTCACACAATTGCAGATGTTGAACAAACAAAAATTACTTCCCCTATTCAGATTTGGCATCAAAGGCTTGGACACCCTTCAGCTAGTGTTTTAAATAAAGTTTTATCTATATGTAATGAAAAACTTAGTGGAAATAGTAATATGTTTTGTGAAGCTTGTCAGTATGGAAAATCTCATGTACTTCCTTTTCAATCGTCTTTGTCACATGCTGCTAATCCTCTTAATTTAATTCATACTGACATTTGGGGTCTTGCACCTATTGTAAGCACTTCTAGTTTCCGTTATTATATCCACTTCATTGATTATTTCAGCAGATTTACATGGCTTTATCCCTTGAGAAATAAAAGTGAAGCACTTACAGCCTTTGTTCAATTTAAGAAAATGGTTGAGACTAAGTTTGAAAGAAAAATTAAGACAATGAGAAGTGATTGGGGTGGGGAGTACAGAAGCTTTGTTAATTTATTGGCAGACTCAGGTATTACTTTCCAACATTCATGTCCTTATACGTCAAATCAAAATGGTAAGGCTGAATGTAAACATAGACCTATTGTGGAAATGGGATTAAGTTTAATGGCTCAAGCCTCTATGCCTATGCATTATTGGTTAGAAGCATTTCAGTGTGCTATTTTTCTGATCAACAGATTACCTACTGGTGTATTGAAGGGTAAATCACCATATTCTATTTTGTTTAAACAAGAACCAGACTACATGTTTCTTAAAGTGTTTGGTACAGCATGTTATCCTTGTCTCAGGCCTTACAACAATCACAAGCTATAATATCACACTACTAAGTATGTGTTCCTTGGCTCTAGTGGTGAACACAAAGGCTACAAGTGTCTAAGTTCAACTGGAAGAATGTTCATTTCTCGACATGTGGTGTTCAATGGACATGAGTTTCCTTTTAAAAGTGGTTTTCTAAATACTAAACAACCTGAGCTAACTCAATCAGTTTCTGCATCTTTCTTCCCAATGTTGCGGGTACCTGAGACCAAATTGGATCATTTTGAGGCTTCTCTTGATGTGCCACAGACGCAACATTCATGTTCTCACAATTTTGTTAGTAACATGGATTCTACAAACTCAGCTCCTAACTTTTCAGATGACAGATTATTGGAACATCCTGTACAACCATCTCATAGTTCTTCTACTTATTCTACTTTTTTAGAAAACCCAGTTCCAAAGGCTGATTTTAATGCTCATAGTCCAACTAACACTGCTTTGCCTATCAACACTCATCCAATGGTTACAAGAAGTAAGCATGGGATATACAAACCTTAATCTCCCTTTGTTGGACTGATTCAAAGAGGATTACAATGTAATTCAGAACCTGTATTTGTGAATGAAGCTTTATCTAAGCCACAATGGAAAGTTACAATGAAATCAGAATTTGATGCACTCATGAAAAATCATACCTGAACCTTAGTTCCTTATAGCAAAGAAAATTCAGTGGGCTGTAAATGGGTCTTCAAAACTAAGTTCAAGGCCAATGGAAGTATTGAAAGGCATAAAGCCAGGTTAGTGGCAAAGGGATTTCAACAAAGCCCAGGAGTGGACTATACTGAAACTTTTATTCCTGTCATCAAGCCTTCTACTATTTGAGTTTTCCTAACTATTGCTGTTTCAAGAGATTGGCAGGTAAATCAATTAGATATTAATAATGCTTTCCTAAATGGTAGCTTAACAGAACCAGTTTATATGCATCAACCTGAAGGTTTTATAGATAAAAATAAACCTAGTCACATCTGCAAGCTAGAAAAAGCCTTGTATGGTTTACATCAAGCCCCTAGAGTATGGTTTGATAAATTGAGATTTACTCTACTCAAATGGGGTTTCAATAGTGCCAAATGTGACACATCTCTTTTTTGGTTCAGAGATCATTCACATGTTATTTTTGTTCTTGTCTATGTGGATGACACTGGGAATGATTCTAAAAAATTGCAGTTGTTTATTCAATAACTTAATACACAATTTTCTCTTAAGGATATGGGTCCATTGCATTATTTTCTTGGTATTGAAGTATATCGAAATTCTGTTGGTATGTTTCTTTATCAAGCTAAATATGTGGCTGATTTGTTACAAAAGCACAACATGGCACTTGCTGCACCTGCTCCTACACCTTTACCAGCTGGGAAAACTTTTTCTGTCCATGAAGGTGAAAAATTACAGGATCCTTCAACATACAGAAGTGTCATTGGAGCACTTCAATATGTCACACAAACTTGACCTGATATATCTTTTGCAGTAAACAAGTTGAGTCAATTTCTTAGTGCTCCTACTTCAATTCATTGGCAAGGAGTAAAACGCGTAATGCGATATCTTAAAGGCACTTTAACTTATGGTTTACAAATCAAGAGATCAATTGATTTGTCTCTTATTGGTTATTCAGATGCTGATTAAGCTTCTTGTCTTGATGATAGGAGGTCTATTAGAGGATATTATGTGTTCTTGGGAGATACTCTAGTATCATGGGCTTCTAAGAAGCAAAAAGTTATGGCTCGTTCTAGCACTGAGTCTGAATATCGAGCTTTAACAGATCTTGCAGCTGAATTAATATGGCTTACTTCTTTAATACAAGAAATTGTTATCTATTTCTCATGTTCCTCAAGTTTGGTGTGACAATATAAGTGCTCAAGCTCTTGCTAGTAATCCTACTTTTCATGCTCGAACTAAGCACATTAAACTTGATGCTCATTTTATTCGTGAGCAAGTTCTCTCTAGATGGTTGATTGTTGGCCTTGTTCCTTCTGAAGATCAGTTAGCTGATTTTATGACTAAGTCTCTTACTCACACTCAGTTTTGGTCACTCCGAGACAAGCTTGGGGTTGCAAGCACTCCCTCTCGCTTGAGGGGGGATGTTAGAGTAGCTGATTAAATATATACATATATATATATGTATGATGATGAATGATGTGTATGTGATTACGTGAATAATGTATATATATATATATATATATGTGTGTGTGTGTGTGTGATAGGGCTGATGCGTAAGACGTGTAGCATTTCCCGTGTGAGTAGTAGAAGCTTCTAGGTTGCTTTTACGTTAGAAAAAGGTGTATAGGTGGCTTATTTTTATTTGTTGAATTTTTCTATAAATGTAAGAATTCCTTTCAGGCTCAGAGCAAACAGTAAATACACTGAGCTTTTTTCATTTCTCTGTTTTCCATTATTATCGACTAAAGGAAATGGCTACCGTGATATTGGACAGGTAAATTCGGAATTCTAACCCATATGGCAATCTTGCCTGTGGTATTGCTGGCAGGATCAAAATCGAACAACCACCTTTGCACTACCAAGTAGTGTTCCATGATAACCCATGGGCCCTCATTCAGAACAAAGTGGTAATCTTTTGGATCCGAGAACTGGGCAAGAAAGTAGTTGTTTTCCAAATCAATGAGTTAAGCGTTAGTAATATTCCAAAGTTTCAAAAGCCTGGCCCTGAGGAATCTATTACTCAGCCACTTGCCTAACTAAGTGAGAATCAAAGCTTTCTTCCATGGTCAGCAGTATTCCTTGCATTCATCCTAGGATAAGGGTATAACCGGCTGTACCCTCATGAGCTCACGAATTTCGTCAAATATGACAACTTCATCCTCATTATCAGACTCCATAATCTCTTCTCCATCAGAGTCTAAACCATCATGGTTGTCAATGCCATTATACCCAAGAAGGGAGTCTCTGTAAGATAGACATGTTCTCGTATGTTTGTTAAGGCTAACATCGAGACCAGGGCTACCCGTTACTTCCTCATGACTCATATTCTCGACTATCATCTCTTAAGCCTCCCCATTACTTACAGATCTGCTCCCACTGTCGTGATCCTTAGCCATGCAAACATCAGCTGCCACCACCTCCATCTTGTCTGCTCTGAGTTTTTTAATGCGTCTGCCAAGTTAGTTGTCTTCTTCCGTCAAGAGCCCTCGTCCTCCTTGCTCACCAGTCGCAGCGCTCTCCTCCATCATTTAGAGTAGTCTCTTACTCTCTTTCAAAATGGCTGTCTATTGAACAGATAGGTCTTGGCATCGGAACACATAAGTTAAATATCAAGTGAGTGCCAAATACGCCATTACTCAATTCAACATTTCTCTTGATCCTAATAAATTACTCCTCATTCACAACTTATCACTATAACTTACATGACCTCATTTAATTATATCGTATGGTTTCTGTTTAAAATCATATTATTAATTATACTACTAAGTAAGATTAAATTTCTACATTCATACTACCTTGCATAAGTAAGATTTTCAGATGAGTGCCAAATATCTCATTCTTTTATACTATATTCAACATTTCTCAGTCCTAATACATTATTTCAAATTCACCACTCACTAGAACCCTACACAACCTCATATACATCGTTGTTTTTGTTCAAAATCATATTATTATTATTATTATTATTATTATTATTATAGTATCATCCAACAATCATTTTAGCTAAATTAATTGATCAAAAACATACTTTCATTCATAAAACTATCATAAAAGTAGTCCACTCCTTTTCCTTTTTTTTGAAAGTGAAGACAACCAGAGGAAAAATGGAGATATTAGACTTCCCTCTCAAAACATGTTCTCCAACGCTGTAACTTTTCCTAGGGAAGGATTGCACTGCAAAAAGAAGCAAAAGAGGAAGCTAGCCGGCAGAAATCCTCGTTAAGCAACCTCATCTTCCAATTGCAAGGTTTGGAATGTATCCTCTCTAAATCCTTAGTCAGCAGCAAAACAAGCAAGAAGGTATTGTTGACTGGAAGAGGGGTGTGATCGCATTTTCCAATCCACACTAACAGCTTCTGAATCGCATTCATTTATGCCGTGCTTTTGCCTTAGGAGAAAAAAATCCTATTCCCCCAACATTCTAAGCAATTCACCTTTAAAGTAAATCCAGCAAAACCTTCTACATGCAGTCCTTCTATTCTTGCACTTCCAGATACCAAAAATCACACATCAACCTATGTTTGAGATATCCAGTTCAAGGTTTCCTTTTGAATGGAAAGAATCTGAATTTCTCCCCTGGAAAAGGATATTTGGTTTTGCCAGGAAAGGGATATTTGGTGAATTTGCATTCTGATATTGCGGATGGTATTTTCAGAATAAAGCTTACAGCATACATGGATAATCCTATTCCTGCTCATCCGTATTTTTAAAGGGCGATGGCAATGAGATTGGAGAGGAAATCAATGCGTTGTAGGTCCTTCTCTTTCTAAGAAAACCAGATTTTGATCCACTCGACAATATTTTGGGGCTTAAAAGGATCGATTCTAAGTCCAAGGGGAGAAGCAAACCGAAGAGCTATATAGCAAATGGACATTGAAGAAATAGATGATCCATGGTCTCTGGACAATGAAAACAAAAAGGATAGTCAACATCCAAGTGAAGATGGTGATCCTTGAGAACATCAATAATTGGGATAGCCCTATGAATTAGCTTCCAATAGAAAAGAATCATGCGCATAGGGGGTTTGCGTTTCCATATGTTAGCCTAACCATTGAAAGTAGAGACATTTGTAGTACTCACTCCTTTGAGTAAAATATTAAACCCCTCTCTAGAATTATCTAAAATGGAAAAAGGGGTTTTAATAATATGCAGACACGTATGACTAGGATAAAGTTGTTGAAGTTTTTGCAGATCCCATTTCAAATGGTTATGCGGGATACGATCAATCACCTTTTTAATTAAGGTCACTTGATCTGGTTACATAAATCACCATTATAGAAGCTTATAAAAGATGTGTGATCTTTATTAAAAGGAAAAAAAAAGAGGCTGTCAGATTTCAATGAGACAAACGAAGCCCAGTACCTCAAAAATTTGTTTGTTATTGCACTCATTTCATGCAACGTATACTCTCGAGCATTAATAATTAAATAAATAAATGAGAGTGGTTACAACTGAAAAGGAAACATTGTGTATCGTACCCTGCCGTCAATTAGTTATTGCGACTATGAGCTCTTTCACATTGGCTGAGCAATTGCTATTAGGAAGGGAAGCAGCCACCAATTGCTTCCACATTACACTTCTAAGTTTCTGATGTTACCATCATGAACTCTAAAAGATATTCTGTATAGATTGAATATGGTTCGTACAAGGCCTACGTGTAAGCTATTTAAAAACACTGTTAACCAAAACTCACGAAAAGGCTCAAAATTATATATATATATATATATATATATATATATAAAGGCATTCTGAATCATTTTGAACGTCAAGTGAAATAGAACCACGTCCAACAACTACAAGATTAATAGTAGGATGAAGACCTCATATTATCCTATTAAAACTCAGTGATTTGTCTTTTCGATATAACATTTGTATTGAAAATAGAAAATTATAATTACCGAAGAGTTATTTGCAATTGCAAGTTTCAAAACTCTTCCACAACCTACACTTCCAAATTATAATAAAGACACATCTCGTAACTAATAAACATGATAGGCTTCTGAGGACGCCAGAGCCAGCCACTTCAGCTCATAAAATTATGATGGCCTTGTCCTCATAACTATGGTAGAATTTTAGCTAAAACTAATTC
Organism: Erythrophleum ivorense; assembly: GCA_026724425.1. Lineage (NCBI taxonomy): Eukaryota > Viridiplantae > Streptophyta > Magnoliopsida > Fabales > Fabaceae > Erythrophleum > Erythrophleum ivorense. The sequence continues at coordinate 12,666,585 of JAIUCV010000008.1, forward strand.
GGGTAAATTATATGAAGTAACGTGGTTGGTTTGCAGCGAAGAAAAGGAGAAAAAAAAAACACAGGAAAAGCAACAAGAAATCTGCAAATGGAGGGCAAGAATGGAATAAAACCATTAAATAAAATCTTCATTACCTTAAAAAGGTAAAACCCTACAAGACTGCATCAGCTCAAACTTAACAAATTCATGTAGATGTAGTCTAAACAACTACTACGTTGCTGTGCACTATGAACAGATCACACAACTGCCATCGTTCTGAACTTTTGAGAAGTAGAAAACCAAACTCAAGTTGGGATGATCACTTCATCCTTTCCATATATACGCTGAAGTTCCCGAGTAGCAGCTTGATATGATGCTGATAAGAAGAAGCTATATATAAGAGAAAGCAAATGTAGGAATATGTGAACATAATTAAAGCCAGAATATGGTGTTCATCATAGTGTTCTTATCCACAAAGCAAACTGAATTCTCAATACCTTTCCAGATACGGAAATTCTTCTGGTTGATGGTAGATCCAGTAACAGTTTGAATTGCATCAAAAAGCATCTCCTGGGGAGTGTTCTTCAGCTCTTGAACAGCAGCATAGATGGTTTTTCCATTCTCAAAATATATGTGATTGTTCGGGTGTTTGGTCTTGGCACCAGCATGACGCTCAAACTCATATGCATTAAGAGCCTGGATGACATAAACTGATTTATGACATTATTTGGATCATGCAGCTAAAAACAGTAAATGATCTTTAGATTCTAACCTTGGACTGCTTGCATTCATCACAGGAACACAAATACCCAGTCCCTTTTATGACTCCTTTAAGATTTTTCTACCAAGTAGAATATGAAACACATTTAGGGAAAAAAAAATATATATATATATATATATAACAACAGAACCTCAGAAATAAAGCAAGATAAAACTTGAAGACAGTTTACCTCCCGTGACCAAGAAACATACTTCACAGGAACACCATCAAAAATACCAGTTGATAACAGACTTTTGACATTTGAAGGGAAGTTATTTGTAGGAACTTTCTTGCTTGTCTTTGGTTCCTTATTCTTAAGGATAGTATCAGTTTTAGAATTAGATTTTGGATTGCTATTTACAACTGGTTCAGGATTAGACTCAATTAGATCCTTCTGACCATCCAAACCATGAGCTGAGTTCTGGTTGCCCATCAACAGATCATAGCCACTAATGATCCCACCAGAGGGATTTGGCTCCGGGTCATCATGAAAGCCTCCAAAAGATATGGTACAGCCCTCACTCTTATTGTAATTGTGACCCACTGGTAAAGAGTTAGAATCTCCTTTGTCATATGAAGGGTCTGTTGATACGATATTCGAATCCACCTTGTCATACGTAGGACCCACTGATATGATATGATCAGTTCCCTTGTCATAGGAAGGAGCAATTGATATGAAATTTTCTCCTGATTTACTGTAGGTTGGGCCCATTGATATAAAGTTTTCATGCCCCTTGTTATATGAGTTGCCCAATGATATCATATTGCTATCTTCCTTTTCATATGACTGACCTATTGATATGAAATTACCATCTCCCCTGTCAAAGGGCTGACCCATTGATAAGACGCTTTCATCTCCCTTGCCATAAGTGTGGCCCATCAACATAAAACTTCCATCTCCTTTATTGAAAGTGTGACCCATTGAAACAAGATTGTCATCAGCCTTAGTTATTGCGGTTCCCATAGAGACAATATTCTCATTTCCATTGTTATAAGTCTGACCCAATGATATATTTCCATCATTCTTACTGTAGCCAGCAACCATTGAAATTGCACTATTATCTGCCCTACTATAGGAGTGCCCCATAGATGCAGACATACAATTGTTAGTATCTCTGACTTGATTAACTTTAACTTTTCTGATGCCACCAAAATTGAGACAAGATGAAGGGTCCTCAATTGTATGAGATATTGATAACCCCACTGATGGATCATTTCCATAATTGTTCTCAAAATCCTTCCTCCCCATATTCAGATTTCCACTTCCAATTGATGGCATGTTCTTATCAACCAAATTGAAAGTCCGAACAGGCTCAGATCCAAAGAGACGATCAGAGAATTGACCTGTAACTGAATGAAACCCTGAATTGGTGTCCCAAGGAGATACATTCAAATGTGAAACTCCTGAAACTGGCCTACCACCAACGGCTTCAATAGCTTGCTTCTTATGGTTGCTGATAATTTCTGGTTCACCTGTTTCCACAAACCACTGATGACCACGCTTTGGTTCAATTCTGGAGGAGTTCTCATATCCCATATTTTCTTCAGCCAAGCATCCTGCATCCCGTGGCATCCAAAAGCTTTTATGCTGGAAAGACTGCAAAACCATATAATAGAATATTTATCTCCTTGACAAAACATGTACTACTAAAACAATGATCAAATGCAGTAAAGAATCAGAATTACAACATGACAGATATTCCTTGTACCAAAGTAATTATTCTTAATTCAATATCAAGATCACATACAAAACAGGTAAACAACTAAAAACCTATAAATTGCAAAATAGGAGTAGTAATGATACAAATAAAGGGCAGCTCAGTGCACGAGACTCCCACTAGGTGGGGTCTGGGGAGAGTAGATGTACACAGCCTTACCCCTTATTTTTTACAGAGAAAATTTCATTAAATCTCATCACTCACCAGTCAGCTTGGTCAAAAGAAAAAAGATGACAAATAAAAGAATCATTTACACGACTCAAATCCACAAAACAAATTTGTAACTAAGACACAATATCCAATCAGAAGGATTTACTTAGCTCTTGATCTCTCCCAACTGAGATAGCATACTAAAGAAATATAAAATATTTTCCTGAACAGGTACTCCAGAAACAATCATGATCTGTCTTTTTCATACAAACATTTCAGCATGAAAATTTATGAACAAGAACTGCTCCCTGCATTGTTCATTTCTTATCAATGAAAGGACAATCTATAAAAAACAAGGATAGAGGAACAAGAATGGAGGACAAGGAACCCTCCCAAAACAAAACCATGAAAATATATAGTCCACCATCTCAATAGATCTACTTAATTTCTCCACTATCAGACAAAAACTTACCCTAGCAAGACCATTAGCATCAGCCAACAAAGAAGTTGGGAACAGAACCATATACCAAATCTAGTGTTCAGAAAAATATTTACTCTATTTAAGGACTAGCCAAATGCCCCACATCCCGGCCATCAATATTGTCCCTTTTCTTGCAATTATCATTACTGAACATCAAATTTCACATTTGTTACAAAGTATCTAGGACATTCTTGCAGGTTAAAGAAGTAGTTACTTGTAATACACCCGAGTTTTTTTTTTCCAAAAAAATGTCCTTGTGTTGTTATAGTATTGGAATAGAGTTACATGTAATTGAATCTTTCACTTACATATATTGTTTGGTCCTTTCTTTTTTTCCCTAACAATTATTTGCTCTCCCTATATTCTCAACATGGTATCAGGGCATAGTCATTGCCCACCTTGAATCCTAATTCTAAATTCCACAAAGGAAAACAAAAACAAAAACATCATCACCTTGGATCTGCTTTTTTTAATTATACGTTTCACCAAGGTTTCCCATTCTTCATTGGATCTCAATATGTGAAAGTACTATTTTTTGTTACGGAGTTGTTGACTTGAATTCTACTATGGTGACTGTGATAGCTTGGCATTATTGGCAAGTGTTGTAGTATTAGTTTGTCAGCTCTGCTATCAAGGAAATTGCAATTAAACCTCTTGGTTAGCTTAGGGAGTCATAAGGAGCAGAGACCCAAAGAGTTGTGGATCAAAGTCTTTGGCACTAGAGAGGGAGTTGCATTGTTGGATGCCTTGATGTGTAACCCAAATAAGGAGATTGGCAGGGAGAAAATTGATGAGACTACTCATAGGAAATAGGTTGAAAACTTCTGTGAATATCATTATGTAAGACAATCTGGCTGAAGAGTACTCAGGGAGAATCTCATGGGTCAAAATTAATTTCTGAGGGAAAAAACACGTTACCCTCCTGAACTAAAATCTAATTACAACTTTCATACATGAATTTCAAACATATCATAACAGCCCTCATATTTCATAAAAAGTAAAGTTAAATATAAATATGCAACAACATTAATGTTGAAATAACCTGTGATGGGCACATGGAGGAGTCTTAACTCCCTACCAGCACAAAGAAACCCATCAATTTTCCCTTTCAACCTATTTTCCCCCGTTTAGCATAACTTCCCCCATCATCTTACTTTCCCCCTTTCCATAATTTCCCCTTTCATCCTACTTTCCCCCCTTTCATATCAAAGAAATTAAATGAAATTGCTCAAAGATTGAAGCTGTTCGAAGTGTTGGGTAGTTAAAAAGTTGCTTGCTTATCAACAGATGGTGCGCTCCTATTTTTTCTACTAGCAATGTGTTTTATGATGCTCCATCAATCATAGCAGTATGTATGGGTTCAATACGTGGATTTTCATACATCTGCAACCTCTTCTTGTCTGCAGATGCTAAGCTTTAAATATTTAGAACTTCCTTGTATAGAGCTGCAGCTATGTCTGCAACCTCTCAGTTGAACTCCCCACAATTGCTTTTGATGTCTATAGGCAAGAATCAAAGGAAGATTAGGGCTGATTGAGAGGTGGAGTGAATTGCAGATTTAAAAATTTTCTTCTTCCTTCTTTTGTTACCAGTTTTGCAGAAATTGGGTGGAAATGGGGATAAACAAGTGAAAGATAAGGAGGGTGTTTTACTATGTTTTGAAATTCATGTATGAAATTGTAATTTGGCCTTGTATCAGGAGGGTGAAGTATAATTTTCCCCTAATATGTTTTACCCATTATATTTTGTTTGGTCTCTTCTAGATTAAGATAAGAGTTACCATGGTGAAAGGTATTAAGAATTTGAGTGTCTCAGATGATTAAGGAAATAGCTACTTGTAGTGCACCCAAAGTAAAGGGAATAGTGTCTTTGAGGTTGTATAAATAGAGGTTGAGAGACAAGTTACACGCCCCAAGGTGTAGAACCATAAGACAACAAAAGAGAAATATCCGAAAACAAAACAAGTGTCTGTATAGTCGATGTCAATAATAAAAAGGTGAATAAAACAATGACCTAGCAATCCTATATCCAGGCATATAGGCAGCAAAAGTTCAGCATAATTAAAATACTCAAACAAAGTAAATGATCATCCAGTTGGTGCATGGACTAGCCACGCTTGGATACCAATTTGGTGTAGAACCAGAAAGGGCAGGGTGAAGAAAAATAACTAAAATCAATTCAATTGCCTATATAGTCAATGTAAATAATTAAAAGGTAAATGAACAAATGACTCGGCAACCCTATATGTAGGCATATAGGATGCAGGAGTTTAACATCACTAAATACTCAAAGAAAGATGCATATGGTTACTGAGGATATGGATTAACTTATGTCCAAACAACCCAAAGTACAAGTACTAATAAAAAAACTGTTGTTCCCAAATTAGAATTTGTTAGTAATCAAGTAAGAAATTCTGTTAGTCTGTTAGAAAGGATTCTGTTTGAATGAGTTAGATGACTTGCAGCCTATAAATAAGGGATGAACTGATGTAATGTGGGGATTAAGTTGAATATTAGTCTGTTTATTTTTACAATGTATCAGAAACTCCAATTAATACATCCATCAAACAGTTAATAAATAAGCATCTTCATCACGCCAGCATTGAATCTTACAAAAATAGAATTTGTTTGATCCCTTACCTTGCTTTTCTCCCTAATTTTTCTTCTCCTCATTTTCTCAAAACCTCTTAACCTACAATACAACACTCACTTAAAGGATACTTTTCTAACATGTAGCAAATCAATGACTCACCTTTCAAGAATATAGCTAACAAAACCTTAAACCTCACCTATATTTATCTAAAAGGTGCTCCCCAACCTTCCTCGCATGCAGATTCAAATTCAATTGAGTGAATTGCCAGAAACTTTAATTATGAATGTGTAGATTGCATGGGCACACACAAACATGCCTTGTTATGAAATACAACAAGCACATTGCATGATGGCTATCCAATAACTAAATCTAAATTATAGACCGACAATTTTAGACTAATCATCCATGACTGCTATCAAATTATTCCCCTATATGACCAGGTATCTCAAGAAAGTGAGCGTGCAATAAAAATTTAACCTTGCAAAGCCAACCACAATCATCACATCAAGTAAAAATAATAAAATTATCGACAACATATTTCAATGAACAACTAAATACTTCCTATAGGTTCCTACGATAGTTAACAAGCAAAAAAGCTGTCTGATTTCTCTGCATATTAGAAGCAAGATCCTTTAAAAAAAAAAAAACATGTGCAGAAACCAAAGAGAGCTGATAAACACAACCCTATCCCATAAAATAGGTGATGCATGCTTTTATTCCAATCTGATACCTGAGAGAAAGCATAATTTGCACACTACCACAAAGGAGACCTAATATTCACCAAGAACTATGAAGTGATTATTCCTTATGAGAGAAGCCACGTTACAATGTAAAAAGATTTGAACAATCATTGAACTGATCCATAAATGAGTGTCATGAATGTGGTCCATGATTGCTTGTCACACACATATCAAGGATCATAGCCGTACGCCTACAAATCTTCATGTCATTAGTATCAACCCTATCAAACACCACGGTCCAGAGTTCACATATATATCAAAGTACCTTCTAGCAGTCAGATCTCAGGGTGAAGCACTGAAAATAATACCAAGGAAAAAACCCTTGGAAACTAGAAGTTTATCTCCAAGATAAGTTATATGTATGATGGAAGTGCTAGTACAAAGATCCAGCCACATGTTTCAGGCTCACAAACAACATTACACTCATTTATGGATCAGTAAAAAGAGTCTATTTGTTCTACAGAAGGAGTGATACAGTATATCTTGAACCACATTCATTCAAACTCCTAACCTGTAGTTTATCACCGGTGTATTGATCAATTCACTCCGTGCAGAGTCACTATTTACAAGTTATACAGGACATAATCACCTCATGGATTGTTATAACATTGCACAACACATTACATCAATGGCATCAATAAATTACAGCAACTATCCTCTAAATATTCAATCGTCTACACCGTCCTGAAGAGTTGTTATTGTTGGTGATTGTGCTTGTTTGGGCATTTGTCACGTGCTTTTATTTTATTATATTTTTTTTTCTTCTCTGTTGTTGTTTACTTCAGCTGCTTATTTTAGGATTGTTTTTAGCATCTTCTAGTTAAGTTGTTTCCTATTTTTTTGGGGCTGGGTTAGGCAGCTAATAGGGCTGGCTTTGTAACCTATTTTCATCGTATAAATAAAGAATACGTCAAAGCACTTAGAACTCTGACTTATTCAGCCAAATTGAGCATGGTACCAGAGCTAAACCATGGCTGATCTCTCCTCTATTTAATTCGGCTGAATGAGAGGTCTGACTTCCAAGAGCCATTAAGGCCAAGGTGCTTCATCTGCCATGGGTTACTCTTCATCTACTATTATTCCTTCTCCTCATCCCTTCATCTCCACTTCAGCCACTCAACCTTCCAACAATTCCACTCCTGTAGTCATCACTGGACACAAACTTAATGGTGACAACTACTTGCCGTGGTCTTCAAGCGTCATGCTCTTCATACAAGGCAAAGGCAAGGAGGTCTGTCTAATAGGAGAGACGCTCTGTCCAGTAGTGACTGACCCAGCCGGAGTGGGGTGCCTGACAACAACATGGTGATAGCCTGGCTATTTAATTTTATGACTTTGGAGATTGGAGAGACCTACCTTCTTTACAAATTTGCAAAGGACGTGTGGCACTCAGTGAAGGAGAGTTACTCTTCAACCAAAAGCAGAGCTGCATTCTTGAAGAAAGCTTTCTTCAAGAATAATCTCACTCAGTACTACCACATCCTTGTCAAAAATTGGCAACAAGCTGATCTGTATGAAACACATCCTCAATTGTCTTGCCCAGTTGATGCTAATTATTTCCAACAGCTAAAGGAGGAAAGAAGGATTTATAAATTCCTTCTCGGTCTAAATGACATCTTTGAAGCAGTTAGGAGTAAAATTTTAAGCTTTGATCCTGGGCTGTCCCTTGGAGAAATCTTTTATATGGTAAAGATGGAGGAAAGTAGAAAAAGGCTAACATTTGGCACTTCAAAACACCCATGAGACTGCTGACAGCTCTGCACTAGTGGCCAAGGGTTCCCACTCAAGTGATTATAGGCTGAAAAATCAGAATAGGCCTTGGTGTGAGCACTGCAACAAGGCTAGGCATTCCAAGGACAAGTGCTGGAAGTTACATGGCAAACCAAGTAATAATAAAGGAAAACAGAAGCAAGAAATGAGGGGATATGCTATGACAGGAGAAGAACAAAAACCATCTGACGATTCCTTACTCAACAAAGAACCCTATTGAGTTATCACATGGTGTACTTGGATAGAAAACACAACCTAACAAAGTAGTGGGAGCAGGCATTGTGGCTCAGTGAGATAATTATTTCACTGCACTAAATATTCAAGTTCAGCAAGGCAATACCTGGGTGATAGATTCGAGTGCCACTGATTATATAACTGATAATGTTTCATGCCTTGACAACTTTGTACCATGTAGTGAAGTGCTAATTGTAAAAATTGCTTATAGCTCTATCACAAAGGTTGCTGGATTCGGTACTATAAAATTGAGTGATTGTATTGTCAACAAAAGGGTTCTCCTTGTTTCCAACTTTACTTGCAACCTACTTTCAATTAGCAAGGTCTCCAAGGATTCAAACTGTATTACTAATTTTACCTCTGATGGTTGCAAATTGCAGGACTTAGTCTTGGGAAAGACAATTAGCAGTGCCAGAGAGTGTGCAAGTCTCTATTTTTTGCATGGCAACATCAAGAATAATTCAGTAGCTTCTTCTAGCACCAATGTAGCTCTCTCTGTTAGGAGCATTGTTAGTGATATTATTGATGATCATACCCATATAACCTAGACTTATCTCAACAAAAGAGAAATCAGAAGTACCCACTCTATTTAAGTGTTCTTACTCCCTTATTCAAAATTAATTTCACACTAACATTGAAGTACTTTGAACTAATAATGGTAGAGAGTTTTTTTACGCTATCCTTACCAAAGTTCATGTGTTTATAGCCCTCAACAGAATGAGGTTTCTGAGAAGAAGAATAGACACCTTCTGGAAGTTACTAAATCCCCAACAATTGCCTCAAATATGCTAAACCCTATTGGGAGAAAGATGTTCTCACAGCCACTTATTTCATCAATAGAATTCCTACCAAAATTTTAAATTATGTCACTCCTCCCAATCAACTCTTAAAATCCTACCCATGCACTCAAACCCTTCACCCTTCACCTCCCAAAATTTTTGGTTGCACAGCCTTTGTTCATATTTACCACAGAGGAAAACTTGACCCAACATCACATAAATGTGTCTTTCTTGGTTACTTTCCAAAATGGAGGGCATAAGTGCTATTCACCCATCACAAACAGATTTTTCATTACCATGGATGTGACTTTCCTTGAAACTCGGTCTTATTTTCCAAAAACACTCATTCATGGGGGAGACAAGATGAATGAGGTTTTCTTCACATATATTTACCTCCCTAAGAACCCCTTCCCAGATTTGATTCTCCTCAAATAGGCCCAGGTTGTCCCATTACCGGTTTTGCCCCTTCTGTTACAGCTTCCAAACACCTTAATACTCCTCCTGAATCACAACCTTTCACTATTACTATTCCTGAATCTGCTTTACAGCTAGAACCTGCAACCAATAAAGAGAATAAGGGTCGTAAACAGAAAGAGCTATAGCTTTACACTCAGAGGCAGAAAGCAAGTGAACCAAAACCTTGCACACTTCAAGGACAGTACAATGAGCCTTCCCCAAGTCCCGGTAACATTGAGGGTGATTTAAATGTTCCTATTGCTTTGAGAAAGGGAGTTATAGCTTGCACTCTTCACCCTATTGGAAATTATGTCCCTTATGATAAGTTGTCTCAACAAATGCAAAATTTAGTTGCCAATCTTTCACAGGAAAAATTACCTCACAAAAGCTGTTCAAGAGGAGGAGGAGGAGGTTAATGCACTTGAGAAGAATGGAACTTAGGAGATAATGGATCTTCCTAAAGGAAAGAAACTGGTTGAATGCAAATGTGTGTTTACAATCAAGTAAAATGCTAATGGGATTATCAATCGACACAAGGCAAGACTGATTGCTAAAGGGTTTATAAAAACCCATGGGGTTGATTATTAATAAACTTTTGCTCCGATGGCTAGCTTCAATACCATTAAAATACTCTTTTCATTGGCTGCAAAATTTAGATTGGCCACCTCACCAATTACATGGGAAGTGTGAGTTCTTGAATGGAGATCTAGATAAAGAGGTATATATAGAAATACCTAGTGGCTTGAGTGCTGAGAAAGATGACAAAAACAAAGGTATGTAGACTGCACAAGTCTCTTTATGGGCTTACACAATCTCCGAGACCTTGGTTTGACAAGTTTAAAAAGGCTATTAGAATATATGGTTATAATCAAGGTCAATTCAATCATACTCCATTTACCAACTTCCCACCTAAAGGTAAAATTGTTGTTTTGATTGACTATTTGGATGATATAATAATGACGGGTGATTTTGAGGAAGAACTTCAGTAGTTGAAAGGTGCTCTTGCAAAAGTGTTTGAAATCAGGTTGCAAGGTGACCTAAATTGTTTCTTGGGGATGGAAGTTGCCTATTCAAAAAGAGGAATTGTAATCACATAGAAAAAGTATACCCTTGATCTTTGGGAAGAGACAGGCATGCTAGGTTGTAAGCCAGCAAAGACTCCCATAGAAACTATGTATAAGACAGGGTTCAAAGAGGATAGTCCACTTGTGGACACTGGGAGATACCAAAGACTTGTAGGAAAACTAATCTACTTGTCTCATGACAGGCCCGACATCAGTTTCCCAACTAGTATGGTTAGCCGATTTATGAATAAGCCTACAGAGGAGTATATGTTTGCTGTTGTCAAAATCTTAAAGTACTTGAAGATAACACCAAGAAAGGATATTTATTTTAAGAAAGGCACTGAGAGAAGTGTGGAAGCGTATACCAATGTTGATTGGGTAAACTCCATCATTGATAGGAGGTCTATAAGGATACTACACTTATGTGTGAGGTAATTTAGTTACCGAGGGAAGAAAAAAGCAATCAGTAGTTGCAAGGAGTAGCACAAAAGCTAAGTATAAAGTATTATCACAATGAATTTGTGAAGGGTTGTGGTTAAAACGTCTCTTAAGTAATTGAGAATTTCCATGGGAGCACCTATGAAAGTATTATGTGATAATATGGCCACAATCAATATAGTAAAGAACCCTATACATCATGACAGAATAAAGGTTGTGGAGCTTGATTGCAATTTTATCAAGAAGAAGCTAGACAATGGAATTCTTGAACTTTTTCATACACCTACTTAGTTTCAAGTAGCTAACCTCTTTACCAAAGTTGTGTCACGCATTAAATTTGAGAATTTGACTAGCAAGCTAGGAATGCAAAATCTATACTCTCCATCTTGAAGGAGAGTGTTGGTGATCATGCTTGTTTGAGCAGCATGCTTTTTTAGGCATTTGTCACCGACTCTTATTTTATGTCTTTTATTTTTTGGGTTCTTTGTCGTCATTTACTTTAGCCGCTTATCTCAGGGTTGTTTTTAGTATCTTTGATTAAGTTGTTTCCTAGTTTTTTGGGCTTGGTTAGGCAGCTAGTAGGGCCAGTTTTCTACCCTATTTTAATCGTATAAATAAAGAGAAAGTCAAAAAACTTAGAACTTTGACTTATTAGGCCAAATTAAACAATTATTATTCCATGTCTCAAAGTCAAAGCTATCTTTTTTTATTTGCCATGCGTCCATGCTCTTTCATGCTTTATGGTCTATAAAAGGTCATCTTGCGTGGTAAGACTATAAAAACAAAATATTGATAATGTTAGCACTATGATCAGTAATCTTCAAACATATATTCAATAAAATATGGTAAACAAGTGTTCCCTCTCCTTTCTCTTAAATTATGATGGGCATGAAAGGTAATCATTTTCAATGGAATCATGATTTCAAATTTTCCTTTTACAAAAATAGAATTACTTCAATAGAAAGAGTGGCCAAAAAATATCAAAATAATAAACAAGATATCCTCCAATGACAACAATGCTCGATCACACATACGATAATCATAACTATTAAAAGAAGCAAGTCCTATTGATATTGTTGAGAAACCCTATCAAAGTGAAACTCCTAAAGGATTAGAAGTTTATCATTATCTAGAGTTTTGTTTATTATAGTTTAAGCGTCTTAGTTATCCTCAATCATTACCTTTAAGAATTCATCTTGCTGTTAATCTCAAGAATAAAACCAAGTTGTCCAATCTCTTTGCATATCAAAAATAGATGAATTATTGGAGACTTAGAGTAACCTACTCTTACTACCATTTTTATTGATCAATAAAAACTTAAAAAGAAAAAAGAAAAAGAAGATCAATGGAAATCAAATTTAAAATATAATTATTTGTTGCAAATCACATTTAACATGTGATTATTCTCAGGCTTTAATACCTTTATTTGTTTCTTCATTTTGAGGCTTTAATGCCTTCATTTGTTTCCTTATTTTGCCTGTTGGGTTAACATTTTATTTCCTTTTTCGTATGATTATAATTAGACCTTAATTAGGTATTTTGTTGTGCTTTATTTCTTTGTGTTTTCCTTTACAAGATGGCGTAAAGCTATTTGCCCCTCTATATTATACCTCTGTTCCAACTTAAATAATAAAAGAATTAGAGCATTACTCTTTGAATTCCTTCATCATATCAGAGCCCTCATGACCTGATCACCTCATATGACCAAAAACGATCAAGCAGTGGTGATTGACATGACGAGTAATTCTGTCCACAAAATTGCCACTCCAAACAACTATGGGGTGAGCGAAACAACTCCAATCTCGATCATCACAAGGCAAACCATGGTGTTAAACACCAAGAAGAAAGAAACCACTGAAATTGTCATTTCAGCCAATTTTCGAGTGAGCAAAAGTACCCCAACTCTCATCACAAGGCATTGTCTTCAAAAAATGATTGGTAGTCAACCATCATCTTCATCTGATGGTGTTATAGGGGCGGGAAACATTGCTCACTCAAATAATTTTTCTGTAGCTCTAAGCTCTTACTCCTTGAAAAATGATACCTAGATAGTGGATTCTAGAGATACAGATCACAGAAAGGACTTGAGATCCAAGAGGATGATTGGCAATGCTAGCTCCAAGCTGTTCCCAACTTGGGAGAGAGTTGCAAATCACATTTAACATATGATTATTTGTTGCAAATCACATTTAACATGTGATTGTTCTCAAACTTTAATTCCTTTATTTGTTTCCTTATTTTTAGATTTTAATGCCTTTATTTGTTTATTTATTTTGCTAGTTGGGTCAACATTTTATTTCTTTTTCATATAATTGTAATCAGACCTTAATTAAGTCTTTTATTATGCTTTATTTATCTATTCTTTCCTCTCCTTGAGAGTGTGAAGGTGTCCAACCCACTCTATATAGTGTACGTCTCTTCAAACTTGAATAATAAGAGAATCAAAGCATCAATCTCTGAATTCCTTCAAATATGAATTATGTAAAAAGAAGAGACAATAGAGAGAAGGAAAAGCTTCTAGAAAAGAAATACTTCCTAACCAAATGCCATCCAGAAACATGATACAAGAAACATCACCCAAACACCAAATGACCATTGGTAAGATACGTATCCTTAAAAATAAACTTTCAAGGACTTGCATGATTTTCAATGACCAATGAGTTGGTGTCTCATCCCAATCCATTCTAATCTAAATCATACTCACTAAGACTGACCTAGCGCCATAACAAATTAGTCTCTAAAAGAGAACTCCATAGCCACTGAGCTGCCAAAGCAATACTTTTATTCGTAGGCAACTAAGAGTGCAACATATTATTCCACAGTGGCTAACTACCTGTTTTAATGTGATAGTATCATATTGCATACAAGTCAAGTAATATAATCTGTGTAACAACAAAATCCCAACAGCACTCTTTATTCCTTTGTTTCTCTTGGTTACTACACAATTACTATGGAAGCACATTTCTTTTCAAGCAACAAGGCAACAATGAGGTATGAACCATAAATGACCATGTTACATATCAGTTTGAGCACTCATTTTGACAATATCTGTTCCATAGAATAGCAATTTACCAAATAAAAGGTTCAAATCCTTAGCATTTATACCAGCCTGACATAATTACGTACTATGAAGAGCAAAGCTAGAGCCACAATTATTTTAAGTAAGTCTACCATAGTTCATCATACTATTTATCTTTCATCATAACCATTAGTAATTACATTACAGGCAACACATTATGCAGACAAGGGTGGTAAATAGTTACATAATTCTCACCAAACATAACTTCGACAGTCAAAGTCAAATATTAAAAGCATCTAATCAATATAATAAACAATAAACATCGCAAACAACAACAACAACAATAAACATCACAAAATTTTGTCAAAAACAAGCCGCCCTTGTTGTTCAAATGATTTAGAGAGGGGAAAAAAAAAAAGGCCCTCTCCCCATTTACATTAAGAGGGAAATCAACAAATGCATAAGTACAGAGAAGTAGCATATATTTCGTTAACCCCAAAACGACTATATAAATTTCAAGCATGGTTTTGATGAATAGAATATTATTTACAAAAAAAGAAACGGAGATGCTAAATATCATAAGCGCAACAAACCCCTCAAATACAGACCCAGCATTTGCATGCCAAAAGATTATCAGAGTTCCAAACCTACCATTTCCTCAATGATGTCCAACTTAATTAAGGTTAGCTGACTGAATACCCGCAGTCACTACAAAGAAGCGGAGTCACTGAGTAATGCAAAAGACCACCTCTTCAACTGGATACTCCCAAACCCACACCACCTTTTACTTCACTGCTTCCCTCACAAAAGCCATTTTTGAAGATCAATTTCGAATCGCCATAAAATAAAACTCGAACTTGATCAAGTAATCTGCAAAAATGATAACAATAAAGCAGCCCAAAAAATACCTAGAATGAGAAACCCAGAATCCAGCAATTCGGCTTCGATCACGCCGAAGATGCCTTCAATGATTCAGATGGAAATAATAAGAACCTCTTTGAGAAAGAAAAACATAAACGTGTACACAGAATATGAAATCCAACTTCAAACCTATGCAAGCGTGGCCGCGTGAGTCATATGAATCAACAAAGGCGAGTAAACCCTAATGCAGCGAACGACGGAGGTTCAGAACGCCGAGCAATCACCGGAGCGGTCGCCGGAGATTTTTCCCGGAGGAGCCACGCTGAAGATAGGGACACTTCAAAATGTAGGAAAATGACCGCCGAGTAGCTCCCACACTCCTTTGATTACGAAATGAGACCAACCCCCAAAAAATAAAATAGCTTGGGTTTTGAAAGTGGGCAAGACGAAGATATAGTGCGGAGCTCCATAAGATGACCTTTTTATGCTCATCTCATATCCTTCGACACGTGTCTAATTTAGCAGTTGATTGGCTGTTTGGGCTTTGGTTATATCTATTAAAAATCCTGACCGTTGAATTTTTTATCCAATGAAGGAGCGGCTCGATGGTGTGCAGTAAGTTAACCTCGCAACACCATGCGACAAGCCACGTGGCATACTTTTCTTGGTAATGTTGTGCCCACGTGATGGTGTTCGTAGTCTACGGTGCCGATTTACTGGCGGACTGATATGGAAGTGAGGTGAACGTAGGTATATTGTGAGCAAGGTAACTAGGGCTCCTTCCGCAGGCGGAATAAAATAAGGCTTAATAAAATTTTAAAATGATGTAATATTTGATATAATATTATATAAAATAATATATAATATAAAATAATAATATTTTATATTTAGTAATGTATTGTATGATATTAGATATTATTAAAAATAATTTTTTAATAAAAATATAATTTATTTTAAAACATATTATATTCATTTAAATTTATTATGTTATATTAATTTTTAATAAAATAAAAGTCCTTTTATCATTAAAAAAAGAAAAGAGAAATTAAAAAAAAAATTAGAGTGTCATATCGTGTGCTTTCATGGTTGTAATTGGAACCACCGATTCCTTACTAGTTAATTGGGGGCCTTTACAAGCGACTTACATGATTTTCAAGCCTCATAGAGTCAATAATGCCTACATTAATAATTGGTAGGCATTATATGAATGTGGTAAATCTCCACACCTTATATATGAATGTGGTAAATTCAAGTATAAGTGGATGGGGTGGTGAAGAGCATGGTGGTGGGAGAGCTAGAAAATCAAGTTATAGGGAAGAAGTTGCATAATATCAGTATAATAAGGTGAGTCATCATAAAGGTGGTTGCCCTAGTGTTATGAAGGGAAAAGAGGGAGGATTAGAAAGGGACTGGTATGGTTCTTCTAAATGAAGGTACAAGGATGATAGAGATCAAGGATATGAGAAAGATGTGCTGAGAGAAAAACATATGGGGTTTTAAAGAAGACATTGTGATGATAAAAAAATAGGTTGTGAACAAGATAAGGAGCATGATTATGATCTTAACCATGCAAGGCATCATGAAAGAGACCATGACAGGTACAAGGAAGGGAGGGACTAATATGTAGACCATCACCAATGTAGAGATCGTGAAGTAGACCATAGGATGAGTGGGAATAGGGGCGATCATCAAGGACTCACAACAAGTCATGATCATCACAAGAGGAAGATCCACCATTCTAGATTTAAGGATGCTAATTATGGCTAGACAAGATGGCTTACGTCTGACCAATAATGGCTTAAGTGAGATTGGTCCAAATTTGCAACTTGTTTGACAAGAAGACATAATAGTCCATTCAACTAAAAAAAATCTCACTATAAAAACACAACATCCTTTGTTCGTAAGTTTGTCAAAAATTTGTTGCATTCTTGGCCAAAGTAAGGTCAAGAGATGGTGGAATGGTGGCTGACCAGTAGATCTACAAATGCAAGATAGAGCATAAGCAAAGGTTCAAATAAAAAAATATTGATAAAGCCTTATACATTAAACCTAATTAGGCTTAATTGTACCCTCAAAGACCTAATGAGTTATACATCATTTTGATGTATAAATAGATTTTAATGTATAAACTTATATAATAGATTATAGGCACTAAGAAAATGATATATTTAAAATGTATTATATTAGCTTATATTATAATATTTAAAACTTGTATACCAAAGGGCTCCTTAATTTATGCTAATAATGTATTGCTTTTGTAAATTATATTTAGGTTTTAGCTAGTGTTAGGTTTATCTAAATTAAGGATTTTTTTCAAATTAACAATAATTAAAATTTTCATTTCCTTTTGAGAGAGAGCAAATTTTACTTAGTGTGGAGTTTCCCAAAACTAGGTAAATGATTTTTTTTAAGAAATTAATAATCTCCAAAATTAATAATAATTAAAATCTTCATTTCCTTTGGAGTTCGTTTATGTCTTGACAATTAGAGCTTGATGTTAAAAAAAAAATTGGGAAGGACCATGTGTAATTTTATAGGGATTTATACGTAAACTTTATCATTTTTTTAAAGGTCATACTTTATTTTTACCAAAACTTTAATATGCAAATTATTGATCTGCAAAATGGTAAGGGACAAGGCCCCCACTGGTCTTCCTACTTTCACCCCTGTTGACCATGAAAAGATCCAACTTATGTTATACATTTACCAAAGGCACCATTAGTTTATCATATGAAATAAAGTTTAATAGTGCGAATAATGATAAATAAAATTACTTAACTTTTTTTTTTAACACTAGCATGCGTATTGTATTAATTTTAGTATGAGTTTATTTAACTAACAAAAAAGAATCAATATACTTTCATAATCACTTGTTGTAGAGGTTTGACTCTTACAACTCAAAGTTTTATATTGATGATAATCTCTTCTTAAAGAAATTTCTTAGTTGGCAATGATTATAGTGAGTAGTGTTAGTAGCAAGTGTAATGATTATGACTATGAGCTAATAATAATAATTACTGTGGTAATTTTAATAAGATATACATTCATAAATAATGACAATCAATATATATAAATTGTAGGAGCCACATCTTTCTCTAAACAATATTTTTAAGTCGAATTGTCATTGTTCATAAGCCAAACTTACACTAAAAATTTGTGCTTGTTTTTTATCATCTTTTTTTAAAAAAAAAAAAATCCTTCATGCACTTCTTAAGTCCCATGCGCTTGCACAGGGTCACCCATTTAGTTCTTTTAAAATTATACAAATTTTTTCATTAAAAATTATTCCATTTTTAATGGATATTATTATATGACATAAGCTTTTATATTTCAATAAAGTATACAAGTTTCTTTTTTATTTTATTAAAATTATATAGAGATCTTCTCTATATATCAAAATATATATAGATCTTGCCTGAAATAAAAAATGTACACTTTAATCTAATTCTAAATCTTTTTGACAATATCATTTATTGATCCAAATATATATATTTTTTGAGTTAAATTTAATGAAAATAAAATCTACTCTTTTTATTTTTATTTGCATATATTTTGATATAATACATATTTATATATTTAGATTAATTGAGAGTACTTTCATAAAAAATATATAAAATTAGACTAAAATATATTTTTTTCAAATTATATATATAATTTCAATAAAATTTAAAAGAAATTATTATACGTTACTCTTTTATATTTTCTTTTGCACACCAACATCTACATTATATTAACTTAGAGCATGTTTGATATGTTAGGGGTAGACAAATTTGTCCCGGCTTAGTTGGCCTGTTCTGCCCTATGCATAATTGGGGAGAGACAAGTTGAAATTGTTTTTAAAAAAATTGAAACAAGGTCAGGTCGGGATAGGTTTCGGGATAACCTCTTAGGCCTATCGAGCTTGGCTCGACCTGAGGTCTATATATATATATATATATATAATGATATGAACTAAATTAAAAAGAATTCTTTTTTTAGGGTCTTTTTATAATTTTAACCACAAAATTTTTAACATATTTTATAAATTATAAATAATTAGAGGGGTCAAAATTTATGTTAGAGCTCTCCTAAATATAATTATCACATTTATATAAGAAAAATAAAATTAAAAAATGTATATTTTTTTAAGTTTTAACTATTATATTTGTATTTTTTTTCTATTTTCTTCATTGAATTCATGTTTTTTCATGTTTATTGCACAAATTTTAAAAAAATATATTAAAAAAATAGTTATATGTCTAAAATAATTGAGCAAATATAAAAATATAAATTTTTAAAATTAAAAATTTTTCTTTAAAAATTTTAAAAAAAATTGGCTCATGGCCCGATTGGTCCAACCCGGCTCGAACATGGCTCGAGATGATTTTTTCGTTTTGAAGTTGAAAT
Organism: Erythrophleum ivorense; assembly: GCA_026724425.1. Lineage (NCBI taxonomy): Eukaryota > Viridiplantae > Streptophyta > Magnoliopsida > Fabales > Fabaceae > Erythrophleum > Erythrophleum ivorense. Next base: position 12,686,012 of record JAIUCV010000008.1, read on the forward strand.
CAGGCCAAAACTCGGGTTGAAGCAAATCTCGACTCGTGCCCACCCTTATTATATGTTATATAAGATAAGGCTTGATATGATAAAGTCTTATAAGATAAAGACTAATAAAATTTTAAGATTATGTAACGTTTAATTTAACATTGCATAAGATAATGTATTGTATAAGATACTATTATTTTATATTTGGTAATGTATTATATAACATAAATAAAATAAAAATTAACCCTCCAGACAAAAATACCATTTATTTTAAAATATATTATATTTATCCAAATTTATTATATTATATCTATTTTGTGAGATATATATATATATATATATATATGAAGAGAGAGAGAGAGAGAGAATACAAGTGAGCAAGGTTGCATATAATGGCGAAGGCTTAACCAACTTGATCATAAGAAAAACCAACCTGGCTTGACCTAGTATTAAATTGAACTAGGCTAGGTTAGGTTATTAGTTTAGAAAAAGAAGCCTAATACAAAACTGAACTAAGGATCAAGGTAAGCTAATACTTGACCAATGATCTCCCTCGATTAGTTCCTACCTGATCACATAAGGCCAAGTTAAGTCAAGGTAGGTCAACTGTATTGGTTAGTTTAGCTTAATTTTATTAATTTTTTTAAAAATTATTTTGCAAGGACAAAAATGAAAATTTTATTTTTTTAGTGGTCATTTATAATTTTTACTAAAAATTATAACGCCAAAGGCCTAACCAATTCAGTCTTAAACTGATCTAGAATTAAATTAAACTAGGATACATTAGGGTACTAAGTTTAAAAAAAGAAACCTAATGCAAAACCGAATTAGAAATAAAGCTAAGCTAATATCTAACCAATGATCACCTCCTATTAGTTTCCACTTGATCACATAAGGCCAAGTTAAGTTGAGATAGGTCAACTATGTTGGTTAGTTGGTTAGCTTAGCCTTATCTTATTAATTTTTTTAAAAATTATTTTGCAAGGACAAATATGAAAATTTTATTTTTTTTAGAGGTTATTTATAATTTTTACTAAAAATTAAAAAAAAAAAGTGGGCCAACCTATGACCACTCTTACTAATCCCCTCAATCACTTTAACCCAAGGTGAACTTAGCTAAAAAAAATTTTGGGCAAATTGAAATAGTCATTGATTACTTTGGCCCAACTCAACTTAGTTATATGACTTTTATATTTAGAAACATGTTTATTTTATAGGGGTTTATATAAAAAATTTAATTTTTCCTGAAGTAAGATGTAATTTAATAAGGATTTATATAAAAAGTTTATTTTTTTTAAAATCATTTTATTATTTTTACCCAAAATTATAAAAAAAAAGTGTCATAACCTACTTAAAAAAATAGTTTAACACAAGTTGATACTAAACCAATTGGGTTGAACCCAATAATTAAACTAAAAAAAAAGTAGCTTGTTGCCAAATTGAGTTAGGTTAAAATCTAATTACGCCCATAAATAACCCTTTGAATAATGGTTGAAATGAAAAAATATTGATAAAGTTTTATATATTAAAACCTAATTAAGCCTAATATCACATTTTAATATTTGATTAAGTTATATTTCATTTTGATATATAAAAAAAGTTTGATATATAAATTTATACAATATATCATTTGTGCTAAACAAATAATAAATTTATCACATTTGTATTATTTTATATTATTAAACCTAATATAGTGTATTAAACATACTCTTATATATTTCATTGAACGAGGCATCACATATCTTTAAAAAAAAGACAAGGTTTAAATTTGATAATTAGACAAATGGAACAAGTTTAGATAATTTTTTATGTCTAATTACAAAATTAGGCCAAGTTTGGCATTAGAAAAATTTCTTAGATGCACCAGGTACAATTAATGGCTAGAATTTAATTTATACAAGTGAGATCCATGTGTTATATAAATAGCGTCCATATGTAAAGTAAATTGTAATTGTTAAATGTATAAATGACATGGCACATCAAGTATATATAAAAATTGTTCTAGCATCAGAAGCCAAGTTGATCTATTTGTCACATATTTTATATTATAATATTGTTAAATTAATTATTTATAAAAGAAAAGTCCTAAGTTCTTAAGTAGAAAGAGACAAAATATGTTATAAAATATAGAGTGAAATACATTTTTCATCGTAGAAATTTGTTCAAATGACACTCCCCTCCAAACAAAATTTAATAACAATATAATTATTTAACTTTTCACTATTCCACAAGCATTTTAACTTCTTTTTTTTATATTTATATTTTATTTTATCTATATACCAATAAACGTTATTGAAGACAGAGGGATGCATCATTTTAGGTTGCCATGCCCAGTCCTTGATCATCATTTGTTTACACATTGAGGCTTATTGACCTTAAAAGAATTTATGCATTCATTGATAAATTTTGCATCCACTTTTATCTTAATTTATTTAGATAAATAAAATTTTTATCAGCTACCTATTTAAACAAAAAAGAAAATTTACCTACAATCTTTATATTGAAGATAAAATTAAAGAAAACTCAATTAAATAAGTGTTTTGTTGATCTTATTACTTAAAATAGTCAACAAATTTTTATTCACTCCTTGAATGTATTATAAGTGCAATAGATATGCTTGAAAATTATTTGAAATAAAAAATAAAATTTGAAGCAATTTAAAAACAGGTTTAAAATTTAAAAAAAAAATCTCTTTTTGTCTGTATTAAAAAAATCAAACGGAGATAAAAGGCCTGACCTTTTTTTCTTGGATGGTGGATAGGAGATCTAAAAAGCCTGGCCTAGGCATCAGGAGACAAAATTAAAAAAGAAAGTAAATGGGCTAATGGACGCACAAAATTTAAACCCAACCCACACTCATTAAGAAATTGAACAAATACAAGTAAAAAATAAATAAATAAAGCAACATATTTTTAAAAAAATTTATATATAATTTTTTATATCTTTGTTATCAAAATTTTTAATTAAAATATAACAAGTGTATATTCTTTAATAATATTATAATAAGTGTATAATTTTTATAAATAAATAAATATTTTTCAACTAAATTATATATTTATCATAATATTATTAAAAAAATTATAATCTATTATATTTTCATTAAAAAACTTAATAGCATATATATAAGAAACTACAGTTAAATTTAATCTTATTCCAAAACAATAATATTTTTGGTATCCAAATGAAAAATAAAATAAAATAATTTATATAATGTCTATTATATTTTTATAATTATTATTCAATAATATTTATTTTTACTATTTTTTTAAAAATAAAAACCATGATAATTATTTTTTATTTATAAAATAAATTTTTTTATTCTTAAATTTTTGTCCGTAATAGACTTACTAGCAAAATTTACTAACAAATTTATGCTTTCTAACAACTTCATTCAATAAAAAGCCAAATCTATAAGAAACAACTTCATATGTTGAAAGTTAGCTATACAAAAGAATTAATTAGTAGGTTGTTAAAAATATTATAGTATTTAATTATATCATACGGTATATAAGTGATATGGATTTTTGTCATTGATTATATCATTTTTACACTTATGTCGTGAATTTAAAAGGTGAAAGTCAATTATTAATATGCAATTAAAGATAGATATTTTACATCATACACAATGTCATACATTATTTCTTTTTTATAATTAATTAATTGTTGAACTTAATTTAGTATAAATTAATTTTAAAAAGAAAGAGCATGTGGAACAGCGAAATTGAAAAAAAAATAATAAACAAAGAAAATAAAAATAAAAAGTGTCACCTAACAAATTTTATTTTCAATAGCAGGGAACTAAAAATATACAAAAGATATTCCAGAAATTGAAAAAATGTTACATCCACTGAATTCTATATTATGTAACTTTATGTGTTTAAATTCCTTTTTTTTTGGGTATTTTTAGACTTTCCATTCCTCATTTTCTTGTTTTCTTTTTGTTAATGGAACTATTCAATTTGTGATATTTTTTCATAACCAGGTTCCTAAACTCTTGTGCAAAAACTGGAAAATAGAAATAAGTTTATGTAACTATTTAATCTTTAGATTGATTCACATTCACTTTAGTTTTGTTCTTTTTGGGCAATTAGTTTACATAGCTATATTCGAAAAAGGATTGGATATGGATTTTAAATTTAAAGCTTAAATTAAATTTAGTTTTTTTTTTCCCTTTGGGTCAAATAAAATTTGGGTTGGGCTTTGACTTTGTTTACAAAACAGACTTAAGCCCAACGCCAAAAAGTGTATTTTAAAAAATTTACTATAATTTTTCGTCTAAAAGTATATAAATTTTCTTTTTCTAAAATTTGAATTAATTTAAATAAATAAATATTATTTCATCACACTTCCAACGAACCATGGGCTTGACATATTTTATTTGGATCGACTACGGACCCGAATATGAAAGGCAAGATGGATTGACTTCAATATTGAAAAAAAATTATAGATAAGAATCTCAGTTAAAAATATTTATATTAAATATTTTAAAATTTAAAATTATTTTGAAAAATTTAAGAACAAAAAATTTTAACTTAAAATCCTAAATTATGATTTTTTTTGAGTAATTTAATTTTTAGTATTGATTTTTTTAAAATAATTTTAAAATTTAAAATTTTTAAATATCAATGTCTTCGACTAGGATCCCCAATTATATATATATTTTTTAATTTTTTCTGCTTCTTCTTCAGAAGTCTGATCTATTAGTAGGTCTACATACCTATTGAAAAAACAAAAAAGAAACACAAAAATTGAAGAAATTTCATAAATTGTATAGTTACTAAATAAAAAATAAAAAATTGAAAGTTTAAAAACAAAAATAAAATAAACGAAAAATACAAAACAATGATATATAAACATAAAAGGTTGTGATGAATCCTTAGTTAGTTTATAATCTTTGACTACAAAAATAACAAAGGCAAATAAGTCACGAAAAGCAAAAATAACCAAGTTCAGCTAAATAATGCTGGTCCAAATTTTCGTTGACAAAATTTGAAATCTAAAACTACATAATTTTATTTACCAATAATAATTTTTTTTTTGGGTTGTCTTCAAATTAGAAGCAATTGATTTAGAGACCCGATGATGGTATTGGATTTTTGTTTTGGTCAAAAAAATCATTTTGTTCAATTCCTTTATTCTGCATGGCAATTCTCTAAAATTGTAAATAAAATTAAATTTAATAACTCAAATATTTCTACTTAGCTTAAGTTAATTTCAAGAAAATATATCTTTAGAATAATTGATGGTGCTACTATTCATATTGGTCAAATAGAATTTGGTATATAGCAAACTACTTGAGAAATAATAAATGCTTTATTTTTAAAAAAATATACTATTATTTATAGAAATTTAGTATATTTAATATAATATGTTTAAAAATAATACATAAGCCCTATAAAAAACAGTAAATAACTATAATTATATATTTTTTAATATTTTGTATAATAAAGCCAATGCATACATTACGAAAGCAATGCATTAGTAATTCCTTTGAAATGCCTTCTGGGCAAAAGCCATTACGCAGATTAGCCCGTTTGACTTGTAAAAAGATACTGGTCAAACTAATAAATATAATACTGACACGAGTTAATTCATGGTTTAATTTTTGGAGAAAACAAAATTGAAGTGTAATTTTTATGTGTTTGTTATTATTTTTTTCAATAAAATATAACAAGTATCATTTTTTTTAGTTTAACATTAAATAATTGGATTTTCCAGGAAACATTGTATTTACATACTAAGAAAATTTAATAGTAAATACTTAGAGAATTTTACTTTAGTTTAATATTTAATTATTTTGACTTATTTAAAAAAATGAGTTTAGCCAATTTTACATAGCTAATTTTGACATAGATAATTATTCAATCAATCAATCATCTATGTAATTGTAATAAAGAAGTCACTAGGGTCAAAATTGCCTTTTTCTGCATAAAGATTTAGCAGAGGGAAAATTATATTTATCCATCTAATATTAGCCTTCAATTGCAATGTGGTTTCTAATTTAAAAAACATTGCAATCAACTCCAAATGTATTAACTATATAGCAATAAATTCCATGTCATCTAATTTGAAAATTTTAACTACATAAAATTATTAAAATAGCCTTCTTTAAAATTGAGTACTCTTTTGCCCTCTTATTCATCTTCCTTAATCTAGATATCTATGGCTTCCCTACCTCCTATAAACCCAACACCACCTCAACCTGCATCTCCCCTTTTCTTGTGAAGTTCTAGGCTCAAGGTTATGGAAGGAAGAAGCAAAAACAACATAGAGAGGGAGAGAGAGAAACCCTTTGGGGATCCTTTTTGTAGGGTGAAATGGATGTATGTGACTCTTAGCTTTTGCCTTTACATCCATCAAAAGGAGCAGAGTTCTCTCCATGTCTGTTACATTGTTTGCAATTTTAGACAAAAAGCTTATGGCTTTCATTCCACAAACACTTGTTTAATTTTTTGAGTAATTAAATTATTCAATTTTTTTTCTAAACTTTATTTAAATTATACAAATCTCTCATATATTTTTAAAATATACATACACTTTTTCTAAAATTAAAAGTATTTTATATTTTAGTCTAATTTTAAAATTTTTGACTAAGATGTCTTTCATTTAAAAATTTTTTAGATTAAAAATAGTATTTAGGTTTAATAGATGGTATTTTGGTCAAAAAATTTTAAATTAGATTAAGGTATAGGGTTACTTTTTATTTCAATAAAAAATTATGTATATTTTATAAATAAATAGAAAATTTGTGTAATTCCAATAAAACTTTAAAAGAAATATGTGTAAATTACTTTTAATTTTTTTTCCCAGAAGAATTTGGCTATCATTCAGAGGCATATTCGGCAATCTTGAAAATGCAAAAATATGAGGATTTTGTATGCTGTGGTGGAGTTAGATAAATCGGATTACAGCGTATGGAAAATTCTACTTCAAAATTCAAAGCTGTCATAAACTAACATCTAAGAAATGAAGAAACAATGGGTTAAATTGCTCTTTAGTGCTAGTCAAATTATTTTAGTTTGAGTTTCCAAAAGAAACCACCCCTCACAGATTCATGAGGGGTTTTAAGAATCAATGACAATATGGGAGTTGGAGTTGGGTTTATGGGTAGCACGGAAGTCATGGATTCAAGGATAAATTTGTTAGGGAAGATGCACAAGAGGGCAAAAGAGTATTATTAAATTATAGGAAGGATATTTTAGTAATTGTACATAGTTAAAATTTTCAAATTTTGATGACGAAGACTTATTACAATAGAATTAATAGATTAGGGAGTTGAACAATTTTTTTTTTAAAAAAAATTAGGAGAGACATTGTAATTAAAGGCAAAAATTACGACAAGTATATGTAATTTTCTCATATTATATGATTGGCATTTGTCAAAGCTTGTTTGCTATAAAACTACCATTGGTCACCTGAACTTTGTCATGTGTTTGCCATTTGTCAAAGTTTATCCATATATATATATATATATATTGTTGCCTAAAGTCTTAATAAAACTTCAAAATCCTAAAATTTGTTGAGATGTTATTTAAATTTGTCACAAAAATATGTTAATTTGACAATGAGCATGGAATAGGGTACGTGTGATAGAAGTAAGTTATTCTTATCTTTTTAACTAATCATTGGAATTCAATTAATCAATAAACTCCATCTCCTTCTCTCTCTCTCTCTCTCTCTCTCTAAAAGAAAAGATGTATTGATAACTTTGCGAGAGAAATATATCAGTCGCATACAAGAGTCTATTTGAATCTCTTTTTGTGCCTTTTGTATAGCAGGAGATGTTATGTAGACAAAATATGCACTAAAAAATGCTTTTTATTTTCAATCTTTGGTTTTTTTTCCCTAGATAATACATGAATTTCTTACACAGTACAAGCGTTTCACAGCAAGGGGTCTAACGTGCACAAAAGTCGGTCATCAATCCAAAAAGAAACTAAGGTAATGTTGCTCCCAGGTTGGCCTAATTTGTGAGCAGTAACATTAGCATCTCCTGGGATTCAAACAAACAAGTTTAAAAATGTTGTGAAAAATCACGTCGATACAAAAAATTTTAACATTTTGTTTCTTATCAAATGTGGTTTTGACAAGGGATAACACGTTTCCAAACATGCTATTAGGCTTTTAAAGTTAGATTGCAGATTGTATCATCCAAAATAACACCAAAATTAGAGGGTTCCATTTTCTTTAAGCATTTAGTAACAATGATCTATTTTGATTCACCTTCGATCTAGACATCATGGAGACACAAATCCCAGGCAAAACAAAAGCCCTCTCGAATGGCCATTGCTTCAAGCAGCTCCACCAAAGAGAGGTTAACAACTCGCTTCACCATTGGACCACAAAAGGACCCATGATCATCCCCTATCAAGCAACTTCCAACTCGATTACCATCCTTGAATTTAGCTCCATCAAATTCAAATTTGAGAAAAAGAACTAGGAAGGCTAGTGGGTACAAATGTTACTGAGAAATCTCACCTTGAAAAGAATTAGATTATAAAAAGGATATATAAGTAACTTAACCTATAAAATTAAAGTTATTAGTTTTTGGGCCAAAATGTAATGTCAAGTTTGATGAATACTGCAAAGTCTAAGATGAACTGAGTCTTGAAGTCCATGTAACTTGATTTAACAGTGAATCAGAAAGTGCCATTGCGAAGTATCTGAACGTTGCCTAACACAGAGGAACACTGCAAATATTTCTGGCTTCATTTTCTACAAATAAATCAGAAACTAAATCTCTGTTCCATCTTCTATACCATTGGCTTCGTTATCCACAAAAGAGGGGTATCTACAAAGCCCAGCATTAATAAAAAGCTCGTATGGGAAAAATATTTAGGCTCAAAAAAATGAGTGAACCAGAGAATTTTCTTGCTACAAGTGATGCCAATCTTGTTTAGCAAATATAGCCATATTAAATTTTCAAGATCTTTAAAACCCATCCCTTCAAGATGCTTTGGCCTTGAGAGTTTTTCTTAATTCATCCAATGAATCTTCTTATCATCATTATTTGACCCTCACCAAAACTTCATCATTTTGCATACATGATCACAACAAGATTTGGCAAATTTATTGATCACACTGCAATTCAGACTAGAACAATGCAACTGTTTTCTAAAATTGATAATGTCCTGAGCATGTTTCATAATCCAACAAGCTTCTTCTAAATTCATGACTATAACCTAACTTAGCATTAGAAAAACCAAGCTATTATCAGCCGAAAAGAGATGGCTAATGCTTAGGGCTAGACGTGTTCCAGGACCCCATGAATCAGATTTTGACATTATTTTTGGAGAAGAAGTATGGTGAAAGGGGGTTTCCTTGCCGCGATCTGCACTTGGGCATAAAATTCCCAAACTCTGCTCTGGTCAACATCACAGAAAAGGGCACTGATCTAACATATTTCACAATTAGATTGATACACCTCTCTGGAAAATCCAGCTTTGACATCATTGCCGTAATGAAATCTCTTTCCATTTTATCATAAACTTTGTTCATGTCCGACTTCAAGGCCATGAAATCTTCTCTTCTTGAGCACCTACTATTAAGAGCATGGAGAAGCTCATGCACTATGAAGACATTATCTGTGATTTGCCAATTCTGAACCAAAGCATTCTGCTTATCTGAAATTAACATAAGGAAGAACAGTTTAAGCCAGTTAGCCAACACATTAGCTATGGTCTTATATGGCAAATCACCTAAGTTGATTGGAGGGAAATGAGACATTTTTGTTGGGTTTTTTATTCTTGGCATCAAGACATTTTTTTTAATCTCCTTTACAAAATTGCCATAGTTTAGGAAATTCAACACATCATTAGTTACATTCTCATCGACAATACTCCAATAATTTTGATAAAAGAAAATTGGAAACCATCCACTTTGGAAGCCTTACGAGGAACCATTTAAAAAAAGTTAAAATGCACATAATTTCTTAACTTTTAAGTTATATATAGATAACTTTATAATCTTCTAAACATAAAAATGAACCCTTAAAGTAATTTTTTGCCATTAATAAGTCTGTTGTTTTAAAGTAATTTTCTGCCATTGGTAATTTTTTGTCATTAATAAGCCTGTTGTTTTACTAAATGTATCATAGAGTTATTTGTATAAAAAATGAAGTTTAAAAGGTTCATTTAATTTGACATGTCATTCTTCCGTTAATAAATAGTAGATTTATTGATGAGGAGGTTATCTATATAAAAAATAAAGTTTGGAGGGTTATTTTAAAGTTTTGAATGTCAAAAAATTATTTGTACATGATTTAAAATTCAACATAATTAAGTGCAAGCATTTTGGCCTACAAAAGAAAAATAAACATCTTCACTTATAATTACTTTATAATATAACTAATATTTATTTAAAGAGACTTATAATTACTCTATAATATATACATATATATATATATAGAGAGAGAGAGAGAGAGAGAGAGAGAGAGAGAGAGAGAGAATATATTGTATTGAAATTGAATAAATTACTACCGCACCATGGCACTCATGGCCACAACTAGTGCAACACCACAACGTAAAACATGCATGGAATGAAGCATATTTTTTAAATAAGTCTTATTTTATGAGTCATCTTGTTAGCTAACTTTCTACGAACTAGAAACTAAAATCAACTAACAAAAAGATTATATTTATTGATAATTTGATAATAATGATATGTAAGATAATTTACGAAACCTATATGCAAGAAGAGATTATAAGGGACAAGTTAAATCATTAAAAAACAAGAGAGAAAAATATATGTTAAAAAATTAGAAATAGTGATGGTCAAATAAAGTGAAAGAATACGGAAATGAAAATAAAATAAACAAAAATGATTGAAAGAAAATATTGATCTGTACTTTTTCAAAATTTAGTGCACTAACATAAAAGTATAAAAAGAAGTCTTTTTACTTTTCAAATTTTCAAAATTTGGTAAGATACTGTCATGAAAATTTGCCGTTGTTAAATATTATTATTCTAACAAACTTATAAAATTATTAAAGTAAGTTGTTATTTATAAAAACTAAGTAACAATCGATGATTTTTTTATCATTTAAAATATGACATACATAAAATCAACATAGAAATTAATAGTTATATTATTATATCTTTTTTATGCACATATAAATTTAATTTTTTTGAGAGATCTCATGTAAGTTAATTTTTTTTAAGGGAAGGTTATATTAAGAAAAATTCATATACATATATAGAAAAAAATAATAAGATTAGTCCCAAGGTTTCCATTACCTTTTGAAAATGAGCCAGAGAATCACCTTAATGTATAGTTGCTTTCAATTGTTTATTTTTAATGTTCTTTTTATAAGCAAGATAGCAAGGTTGGGTTTGTTATAACCCTCGTCCACTGGTTGTCTCAAAAGAGTTTATGTGGCTATTCTCGTTTTAATAAATGAATGCATTTATTTTTGGTTAAAAAAAAATCAATTGACTTGCAGCAAATCTCATACCATTTTTCTACTTTTATTCTATTATAATAATAGCTAAAAATACTCAATTTTGTAGTGAAGGGTTCTTATTAGCCGATAAATGTTTTCAAGATTTGGAAATTGCAGAGAGAGAGAGAGAGAGAGAGAGAGAGAGAGAGAGACATTAAAGAAAGAATCATTGAATATATTTTTTTAAACTTATGTTGACGTATACTCAGTATTTAAAAATGTAAAATTTTACTTCTCCAAAATAATATCTCTAGAGGCAAAAATTCAATTTTAATTTTTTTAAATTTTATTTGATACTTAAGAAAAAAAAGATATTTTGTGATATTTTTCCTGCTTTCAATGACAATTCTAATCGTCGTCGAATGAATCTGGTGGCCTCTGTTTAACTGTTATTGTTGCATTTGTCGAGAGGCATTTCATGGCGAATGTTGGTATTAATTAACGGAGGACCACCAGCGATTGGTTCAAAGATCTAGTGGCAAATTCGAAATTCTTGGCCATAGTAAAAATCAATTTTTTTGGCAGCCTCATTTTATTAGAATTTTTATCAATTGAAAACTTGATTATATATTATTGAAATCCTTTTTAAAATTATCAACCAAATGTTACTGAGTTATCAAATCACATATTTAATATAAATATTAAAGAAGGACAATTCACATATTTATTGAAATAAAAATTGTCAATGATACAAGATCTTAATAATAAATTAACAAACTGTTTGTTTATAATATTATTTAGCTGAACATCCTATAAAGTGCACATCAATTCTTAACTATTCGAAATATGACTTGAATAAGACATGGCAACTTCCAAGAAAGCAAAATCAAAAGCAAATTTAGAAAAGAAAAACGCACACAAACCCATACACATTTTTAAAAAGGAGATAGCAAATTATATTATATATAATATATACATGTGTCCCCCTTTACAAAATAACATTAGTACCTATTGAGTGAAATAACTCTGAAATCTTGTAACAGGCTCTTCAAAGTTTGAGTGATACTACATAAATTCAAATGAAATCTCTCTATAAAATTATACACAATTCCATGTCCTTATTAGACACTTGGCATACAAAAAAAAAAAAAAAAAGAATGGAGTAGTCAAATAAACAATTGAGCTGTTCTCCTTGGTCACCCTATTTTAAGGGAAATAGAGAGACAGAAAATTAGACTATCACTCATTGTTCTTTTATCCAAATAGTGTTTAACTAAATAAGGACATTGCCAATACCAACGCTTCTGATGAATATATATGGATCATATTGTTAGTTTTCAATTGATGTATGAAGAACATCCCTTCTTATCAATGTAATCACTTGAGATCAGATTGAATGATCCTACTCATTATGCCCCTTTTGTCTCCTCTACCACTTTTAAGGGTCAATGTACCAAGTAAAAGATATTTAAATCAATCATAACAAAATCAAGAGATACCACATAGCTTGCAAATAAAGATTGCTATTTTACTAAATGACAAGCATACCAAGATGCATAAGTGGGCCAGTTTTGCTCCAAATTGAAATGTTTTATGAAAAATTCAGTGATAAATCAGCAGACTCAAAGCAGCTTGTAAGCTTTCCTCATCAAATAATTTTTGACCTAAAACATCTCTTTTATCAATGTACAATCCCTTAAACTTCAAATCAACTTCAAGACTCAAGTGTTTCACAGAAAAAAGTATGAAGAAAATGACAATGAAATCTCCTTGCCTCAAACTGAGCTTGCAAGTTCAGAATTGATTTTCAACCCAGTTATGGCACCTTGGGCAAACTGAAGCAATTCCTTCCGTTTCACCTGAAGTAAAAGTAAATATTCACATAGTAACAGTTTCATTTAAAGGAATAAAAAAATAATAACTCTCACCTATAAACCTTTAAATTGTGAGCATTGATGGTCTTATATTAGCTGCAGATTTTGTGGCACTGCCTTTGTGGTCCTTTTTCTTTCTTTCTTTTAATTCTATTCTTATTTGAAAGATTAATTGCTATCAATTTTACACATAATTCTAAGGTAGTGTGATAAAAAGTTTAAGGTCTAGTCACTTTTTCATTTAAGCCACACAGTATAGATTAATATCTGTCTACAAACTACAGGCACAGAAACTTGTATGCTAAAAATCTGTCATTAATCATCGAGTATTGCGCTTCCTATTCATGGTATAGAATTACTGCCAAAATTACTTGTATATTATTTGCAAAAGCATAAAAAACTATTAACAGATCAATAATTTACAGTAGGTCTTCAAAATTTTGCTAAATCTAATATTCATAGAGCAATACTTTCAAAGAATTAGTATTATTATAAATACTTTCTTACAACAGCAAGTGTAATCATTTACATAATCTTCTATACTGCAGATCTTCAAAATTTTCAAAATCTAATTATTCATAGTGCTATACTTTCAAAGACTTCTTATTATTTTAAATACTTCAGTGCAACAATAAGTTAGCATAATGCCATAATCATTTAGATAATCTTCTAAAATCAAGGATGATGAAAAACATATATAATAATTCATTTGGTCACATCATTGCAAGGTCAGTTACCTCCATTAACGCATGGACACGATATTGAATGAGCCAAATTTCATACTGATTATTAATTTCAAGGTTTGAATCAAATTAAGACGTGTCCTTGCTTAGAATGTTTACCTTACTCCTCAAAGCTTTATTGGTTTCATCGAGCACTCTCTCCTGCATATGGATTTAGTAATTAGTATACGCCAAGTATATATATACACATACACACACACACAACAAACCAAAGAATGGGATATTATTGTGTTGGTTTCTGCAAATGAATGTAGATGATGACATACTGATATCAGGAACAATTCATTTTTTTTTTTTTTAAAAAGACACATACTCGGTTCTGAAGATCAGCAAGCTGGTCAAGCATATATCGAGACTGAGAAACAATTAGAAAATATAACTCAAATTATAATATCTCAAGGAAATTAATATAAGTAAGCCAAGAAGGAGGACACAAAACATTTGGAAACACAAGTAATACAAACATAAACTACTTAAAGTTTTATGACTGTGAAATTTTACTTTAATTTGAGTCTTCCCAGAAACTATAGAAGTTTGATATTTACTATAAATCAACTAAAAAGGTGAAATTGCAGTTTCTATTCCAGGGAAGCTACTTGAAGTTTCAATTTCTTAATATGATGGAATTAAATTCTCTCTGTCGTATATTTGTTCATGTTGTAATGAAAATGGATGATACTGCATTAACCTGCCTATTTATTCATGATTTAATCCCCATAGATTGGTTAATTGAGAGGTCATAAAATGAGATTGGGAAGGAAGATCCTATGCCTTGAGTGTAATTTCACTTCGATGGCTAGTCATCTAACCAGTCCACTTAGTTAACTATATAAGAAGAAGAAAATTTCTGCCTCCGAATGTAAGTTTGGAGTATTGAGAACTCTAATCCAATATCAGTGAGTTGCTTCAGCTTTCAGCAATTTTTAATCACTTGAAACGCAATTCATACTTCTAAACATTAGTATAGGATTCTGAGCATAGTTACAAAATTCCATAAATCATAATTCTTATTGCATGTGGTGGAGTGGACTAATGGAGAGTCTGTATCAGAAATCTAACTCTAAACAATGAAATTGAATAGTATGCTTTATATAAATGTGTGTGTGTGTGTATGGCGATGGATCGGGATTCTAGCAACTTCAATCCCAACGGCTTCCTTCCTTATTTGGACCCAGCGGATACTTTCCCTTCTCCCTTCCTCTCAACGGCTTTTTTTCATTCTAGTTTCAGCCTTGTTTATTTCTATTTTTATTGTACTCTGTTTTTCCGCTTCGTGCCTCTGTTTCTCGCTGCGTATATATCCTATATATTCAGTTTCTTCTTCATTTTTGGTCCTGTCTGTCGAAGAAGTGGTGTGGTTGTTGCCATAAAAGTGGTCACACTAAAGACACATGGAGGAAACTCCATGGAAAACTGGCAAGATGGAAGAATATGCCTAAAGGTGAAGCAAAAAGCTATACGGCGAACTCTGGTGCTGCTGTCCCTGAAACATCTTTGTTCAGCCGTGAACTTGAATTGCTTCAAAGAATTTGTCTCTCAAAATTTAACTACTAGTGATAAGAAGGGTATAAATACTTACAATAATACTGTCCAAACGGCTAATTATCTTTTAAGTTTTAACTACCCAACTTTATCTGCTCGCATTTGGATAGTCGACTCTAGGGCCTCCGATCATATGACTAGCAATCCATCATTGTCTAGTCAGTTCAATCCCTCCACTGGATCTATAAAAGTTGAAATAGCTGATAGGTCACTGATTCATGTTACTGGGTTTGGTACTATTGGTATCTCTAGAGAGCTTATCCTTAAGAAAGTTCTTAGTCCCTAATATTACCAATAACCTAATATCTGTGAGCAAAATCCCTAAAGATAGCAACTGTATGGCTTCTTTTTTTAATAATGGCCATGTCTCCTAGGACTTGGGATCCAAATTGGCAATGCTAAGAAAGTAGATGGCACAGCAGGCTTGACCACCCTAATTTTGTTTTCATAAATGAAAATGTACCCATTGCTATTTAATAAAATTTCCACTTTTCCTTAGTATGATTCTTGTTAATTAGCCAAGCATACCCTATACACTTTCCCATCTCACACTTACAAGCCCTTTAAACTATTTCAACTTGTTCATAGTGATATGTGGTGGCCATCTAGAGTGAATGGGCTCACAGAGGTCAGGTGGTTTGTAACAATTGTTGATAATCACATTAGAATTATGGGTTTACCTTATGTGAGAAAAATCTAAAGTTCCACATACCTTCAAAAATTTTCACCAACTAATCAAAAATCAATTTCAAACCTCCCTAAAGATTCTTCGTAATGATAATGAAAAGGGAGCACATAAATACCCAACTTACCTCTTACCTAATTGCTTATGATATTTACTATCAAAGTTCTTGTCCTTATACCCTCAAACAAAATGGCATAGTTGAAAGAAATAATAGACATATGCTTGAGATGGCTCACTCCTTTATGTTTACCTTATTAATATATTGTCCTTCATGTCCTTCCAATTTATGATACCTTGTGCTTCCCTCTTTCAACACTACCCTTACACTTCCTTACTTTCTACTTTTATCAAAGTATCTAGGTGCATTACTTATGTTAATTATCCACTATAGTAACAAGCTTGATCCAAAAGCCACCCCATGCAAATTTGTTAGGTACTCTACCACCTAGAAATGGTATCAATGTTATTCTCCTACCTTACACAAATACTCTGTCTATGTATGGCACCTTTTCAAAAGATCACTCCTACTTTCCACAAAGCCTCCATTTAAGGGGAGAATAATGAATAGCTAAAGAAATGGAGTTTTTTAGATGAAAACCCACCTTACATACCCATCTGAAGTATTACTTCTACCTATATAATTGATTATGAGATACAGTGTAATATTTTATGTTTTGTAAACCAATATATATATATGTATGTGTGTGTGCACGCACGGGCACTGTTGGATTGGGATTCTAACAACTTCAATCCTAATGGCTTCCTTCCTTATTTGGACCTAGCGGATACTTTACCTTCACCCTTCCTCTCAATGGCATTTTTTCATTTTAGTTTTAGCCTCATTTATTTATATTTTTATTGTGCTATGTTTTTCTACTTTGTGCCTCTGTTTCTCGCTGTATATGTATATATGTATATATGTATATATGTTTGTATTTTGCTCTCCCAAAAATAATAAGAATTTAGTTTCTTCTTCAATTTTGGTCATATCTATTGAAGAAGTAGTGTGCTTGTTGCCAAAAAAGTAGTCACACTAAAGACACATGGAAACTTCATGGAAAAAAGGACAAATTAGAAGAATAAGCCTAAAGGTGTAGCAAAAAGCTCAATGGCAAACTCTAATGCTGCTGCCCTTCAAGCATCTTTGTTCAGTCATGAACAACTTGAATTACTTTAAAAAATTTTTGTCTCTCAATACTTAACTATTAGTGATAATAAAAGTATAAATACTCTTAATAATATTGCTTGATCAAGAAAGCTTTAACTATCCAAATTTATCTTTTCACACTTGGATAGTTAATTCTGAGACCTTAGATCACATGACCAGCAATCCATCATTGTTTAGTCAGTTCAATCCCTGCACTGAACTTGCTTGGCACTATTAATATCTTTAAAGAGCTTATCCTTTTAGTCCCTAATACTACTTGTGACTTATTATTTGTGAACAAAACCATGAAAGATAACAATTATATGGCTTTTTTTTTTTCTAGTAATGGCTATGTCTTTTAGGACTTTAGGATCCAAAAAAATGATTGGCAATGGTAAGTAGGTGGATGGTCTTTATCTCTTACGTACTACTACTAATACAGTGGCTTTCACTGCTAATAACTTTGAAAAAGACCTGGCCATCCTAATTTTGTTTTCATGAAGAAAATGTAACCATTGCTATTTAATAAAATTTCCACTTTTCCTCATTGTGATTCATGTCAATTAGCCAAACATACCAAAAACACTTACCCATCTCACACCTACAAGCCTTTTAAACCATTCAACTAGTTCACAATGATGTGTGGGGGCCATCTAGAGTGAATGGGCTCATAATAATTAGGTGGTTTATGACATTTGTTGATAATCACACTAGGATTATGTGGGTTTACCTTATGTGAGAAAAATCTAAAGTTCCACATATCTTCCAAAATTTTCACCAACTAATCAAAAATCAATTTTAAACCTCCATAAAGGTTCTTCATAATGATAATGGAATGAGTATGTAAATACCCAACTCACCTCTTACTTGACTGCTTATGGTATTAAATGTCAAAGTTCTTGTCTGTATTACCCCCTAACAAAATGGCATAGTTGAAAGAAAGAATAAGCATATTCTTGAGGTATCTTGCTCTCTCATGTTTACCATGAATGTCCTTAAAAGATTCTAGGGAGATGCTATCCTTACTTTTGTTTACCTTATTAATAAAATGCTCTCCAAGGTCCTTCATTTTATGATACCTTCGGCTTCCTTCTTTCAACACTACCCTTACACTTCCTTGCTTTTTGTTCTTCCTATGAAAGTATTTAGGTGTACTACTTATGCTTTTGTCCACCACAGTAACAAGCTTGATCCCAAAGCCACCTCGTGCATGTTTGTTGGGTACTCTACCACCCAGAAATGGTATCAATGTTATTCTCCTACCTTACTTAAGTACTTTGTCTCTATGGATGGCACCTTTTTAAAAGATCACTTTTATTTTCCAAAAACCTCTACTCAAGGGGAGAATAATGAACACCTAAAGAAATGGACTTTTTTGGACCAGAATCCCCCCTCACATACCTATCTTAAGTATTGTTCCTGACCATATAATTGATTATAAAGAATGAATTTTAGTATTGGTGATACTAAACCTCAGTTAATCCTTCAACTTGAATTGCCCCATATTAAAGAGTTTAATGAGCTTAAACAAAGTAGTCACTTGCCTTGAAAAGAGCAATTGGTTTTTGTTGGATAAAAGAAGGCCCAAGAGGTTGAATACACTTTGCCTCTTCAGCATATCAGTCTCTTTGGTCCCAATTCTATGCTTAACTCTCATGGGGAGAACTACTTGTACCTTCCTATTGCCTTAAGGAAAGGGATATAGACTTGCAACAAATATTATATTGGTAATTTTGTTGCTTATAATAGACTTTCACCTTCTTATCAAGCCTATGTGGCCAATTTATTTGCTAAAAAATTTCTTAACAATATTATGAGGCTTTGAAACAAGATGAATGGAGAAAGGTAATTAATGAATAAATGAATGCTTGTTAAAAGAATGGAATTTGAGATTTGTTAGAACTTCCTAAAGGAAAAAAGGCTGGGGGTTGCAAGTGGATATTCAATATCTAATATAACTTGGATTAGAATATAAACATATACAAGGCAAGGCTTGTGGTATAAAGCTTCACACAAACTTATGGGATTAACTACCAAGAGACTTTTGCTCTTGTAGCCAAATTCAACTTTATATAGGCCATGTTATCTTTAGCTACTAATCTAAATTGGCCTTTCTATTAACTTGACATAAAGAATGCGTTTTTAAATGGAAACTTAAAAGAGGAAGTGTACATAATTATCCCTATTAGGTTCAAAGACCATGGAAAAGGAAAATTTTGCAAGCTTTGTAAGTCTTTATATGGTCTCAAGCAATCTCTTTGTGCTTGGTTTTAGAAGTTCATTTTAGCTGTAAAAAAATTAAGGGTACATTCAAGGACAAGCTGATTACACAATGTTCAATAAGTTTACTGATAGGAAGATTATAATACTTATTGTTTATATGGATGACATTATTGTGAGTAGAGATCATGTTAAATAGATTAAAAATTTAAAGGATGCCTTGGCAAAATAATTTGAAATTAAAGGCCTTGGAAGCCTAAAGTACATCCTTAGTATAAAGGTAGCCAAATCTTCTATAGGAATTGCTATATTTTAAAGAAAGTACACCTTTGACCTTTTTAGTGAAATTGAGATATTGGGATGTAAGCCAACTACAAAAGTAAGTTCTCTTAAGAAAGTACTCTAGTTGACATTGAAAATTGCTAAAAACTTATAGACAAACTTATATACTTAACTCACTTAAGGCTTCACATTAGCTTCCCTGTTAATATCATTACCTAGTACATAAGTAAACCCACTAAAGCTTACCTTAAATTGTTCAAGAATTTTAAGGTACTTAAAGATGACCCCTGAAGAAGGGATATACTTCAAGAAGGGTACCTATTGTGGCATTGAAGTATTTTGTAATGTAGATTAGGTAGAATCTATTTTAGATAGAAGGTCCACCATGGCTATGACACCTATGTTTAGGAGAACTTAGTGATTTAAAGAAGTAAAAAGTAGTCTGTGGTTATAAAGAGTAATGCTAAAGTTGAGAATAAAGTTTTAGCTCAAGGGATTTGTGAAGGATTGTAGCTAAAAATGCTTCTCAAGGTAAAGTTGAGTGTGAAGAAGCTATGCAAGTGTTATGCAATAATTTAGTTGCCCTTAGTATTACAACAATATTGAAATTGATGGACATTTCATCAATTGAACTTAGTAATAGTCCAACAAGGTTGCAAATTTCAGATGTGCTCACCAAGGCTTTAACATTGGTCAAATTTGAAGAGCTTAGACTTAAGCTAGGAATGATTAACATCTATTTCTCAGCTTGAGAGAGAATGTTGGAAAAGGAGCTATTGGATTGAGATTCCATCAACTTCCTTCCTTATTTGGACCCAACAGATGTTTTCCTTTCTCCTTTCCTCTCAATGAGCCTTTCTTTTTTTAGTTTTAGCCTTATTTATTTATAATTTTATCATGCTCTGTTTTTTTGCTTTGTGTCCCTATTTCTCATTGTGTATGTATCCTATATATATATATACTTGTATTATGCTCTCCTAAAAATAATAAAAATTTAGTTTTTTCTTCATTTTCAGCATTGTCTATCTCTATTGTTGCTAGAAAATAGACTACTAGCAAAATCCGCTTCCTTTATAGCATAAGATTTCACTTTCATCCTTCAAATTCCTTTGGTTTTAATTTTGTCCCTTAACTTTATCTTAAATTTTATTTTCATTCCTTAGCTTCATTTGGCTCCAGTTTGGTCTTCAACTTATCTCATATTCTACTTTCATTCTTTAATATTGTTTTGTTCTAATTTAGTCGTTTAGCTTTAAAAAAAAATTATTCAAATCAAATGTTTCCTTCCTTCTAAAACCATCAAGTTAAAATGCTAAACAAAAAAATTTTGTATGGCTCATTAGTAACTTAACTTTAATAATCTCTTACCAACTACCAAGGAGCCACATAAAAATTTTCTATTTAATAATTTGGTGGTGTTAGAAAGAAAGATACATTTGAATGGTTTTTATAAGTTAAAGGACCAACTTGCAACAAAATAAGAATTAAGTGATGAAAGTGAAACTTAAACTAAAATTAAAGGACCATATGGGAACAAAATGAAGTTAAGGGATGTAGATGACATTTAAGATAAAGTTAAGAATCAAATTGGAATAAAATATATTTAAAAAACAAAAGTGAAACTTGAGGTAAAGTTAAAAAATCAAATATGTATTTTAACCTATCATAAATGATTATGTGTAGGCAGCAACAATTCCTACATTATAAATCATGTGATTTCCATGGTATCTTCAAATCAAGGCCCTAATAATCCTGGCACATGAGGGAATTAAATCAAGTATAGATATAGCATAATTGTAAGCCATATTAATAATTAAAAATGGATTTAACCATTTTCCAAATTGGTTGCTAAAATGCCCCCTTTATAGTCAACCCTTCATTTGGATGCTATATTCATCCACCATTTTCACTAACAAAATTCAATAAGTATTGCCCTAGGAGTAGATAAATAATAAAGCTGGGAGCTATCCTTTCATTATTTTTAGTTATTCTCTCTTAGGCACCACACTTTAGGTCAAGGTACGATTATTTCATTACAAAAACAATTATATTATAACTGCCACTAAGTTGTTAAGTCACATAGCTTAATGTTGAGCACATATGATGACTTAGCAATGACTATTTCATAATTATTCTAGGTCAAGACTTAGCGATGGTTATTACTAATCATCACTAAGTTGTGTTCTAGTGACAATTAGGTAACCATTGCTAGGTTGAAGAAATATGAAGTCTTTGCAATTGTTGTAATAAACCATCACTAAGTCTTAACCTAGCAACAATTTAACATAACCATTGCTAGGTCAATTCAATGATCCCCTCCCTTATCAAGTTTATAGAATTGTGAACTTTAAGCTGCAAATTAGCCCCACCCCTTAAGTTGCAAGTGATGCCTAAATTACATAAACTAGCTGCTGTTGACCTGCCAATCACAGAAGAAGCTTGTGCAAAGGCCAAAAATGTTGGAAGTGTGGGAGATAGTGGGAAAATGCCTAAAACTGCCCTCTTTATACAAATAATAGAGATTTTTCCAAAAAAACAACTATCTATAGATAAAAAATAGAGATTTCGTCGATTTCTTTTTTTTTTTTTGGATCAAGAATAAGCTTAACATTGGTTTGAGTAGCTCCTATTTTTGCAAATGAGGTTTGTGGAATTTTGTTTTGTGAAAATAACAGCTATACTTTTTTTAAATGAGCGCTGGATTTTATTTTGTGGAATTAAGTGTTGAGATTTTTTATTGGTAAAAGTGCACAATTTTATTTTTGGTGAAGCTAAGTAGTGATTTTTTTAAAAATAAGTGCTAAAATTTGTTGTTATCATCATGCCCTCTCTTAGATTTATTGGTGTTGAATTGCTAGTTGAAAGTGATTTTGGTTAACTTGATACCTTAACTCTTTTGAGGATTATGAATAGCTAGTAGCTTGCTTCATCATATATGCATGTATGTTAGGTTACTTAACTTTTTTTTCATTCCTTGATGTGAGTATGCACTTCTTGAAACTAAGGTTGGAATGTTGAATGAATATGTAATTGAACATTAGAAGCATGTAACGCTTTATAATTCCAAGTAGGAAAATAAGTGTTGTTGATATATATGTTGCCTAGTTGCATTTATTGGTTTATTTACTTAGTTATGTTGGTGTTAGAATGTAATGTGAAATCTTGGGTGAACTTTTTTTAGATGCAAACATAGATATTTTTTTTAGTTTCAAAAGTGGACAATTTTAAAAATGAAAAAGAAAATTTAAATATTAATTCAATTCATGCAAGCTTATTGTTAAATGAATTTAAATTAAAAATTATACACTTAAAATTACTTGAAAAAACAATAATTTGAACAAAAGTCAATAATACTCTAACCACAATAAACCAAAATAAAAAAAAATGTAAATTAAAGTTCTAAATATGTGTATAAACGGGTTATTCCACAATGGAATTGGTATTATATATATATATATGAGACACCTCTTATAAACTTAAAAAACACTTCTAACGTATAATAATAATAATAATAATAATAATAATAATAATAATAATAATAATATTTTTTGTTAATTTGATATGATTAAAAAAAATTTACCATACCTAAAAGAAATAAATTAATTTTTTGGCCCATATTGTAGCAAGACTAGTTGGCCCATTTTTGATAATGAATTAAATGTCTAAATCTAGCCACATTGTATAAAAAAGAAAAAAAAAGAAATTAGCCATAAATTTCGTACTTAAATGAATATTATCATATAGATATATAGATAATAGCACATTGATTATTCAATTCTTTTAGTACCTTGAATTCATAAATTTATTAATTGTTATATTTTATCTTGTAAAGAAAGTTTGCAATTGACGATGTGCAAAAGGAATTTATTTTACAATCAATAAGACTCAAGTGGGTAGGAGGTAGAAATGGCTAAAAGACACTAACAAATGAAAGTAGCTTAGGGTTTCCTCCTTTATAGATTTTAGAGTCAATTACCACCAAAACTTGCCACTATATAAACTTAAGAGGTAATTTTTTAAACTTTTTGTTCTAGTTGAATTATATGAATGAATATTTTTATACTTTGGTCTTTAATTCATTACTCATAACATTTTATTTTGAACTTTAGGCACTAAGTGATCGGGATAATAGACACCCACCTGCTGATGATAGAACTCATTCCCCATATTCTAATAATAGGAATAACTAGTATGAATAGATTTTAATTACATTTATACTCTGATTTCTTTGTAATTATAATGAAATATCTATTTACAATTTCAATGACATATTGGTTGTTGCTACCATAAATTAGTTGTTGCTGTTAGATGTTAGCTAGAAACTGTTTTGTTGCAAGTTTGCTTCAAATAAAAAAAGGATAAAAAATATAATAAAAAGTAAAAGAAAAGGAGTTAGCAATGTTAAAATCACCATAAAAAAATTTGCAAATTTTTTACAATGGTTATAGTAACCATCATTAGATCTTGGTTTAATGACTATATTTTTTTATCGTTGCTAAACCATGATCTTACCAAGGCTTTTGTAACTATGCTATTAAGTTCTCAGGCAAGTATGAAGCAAGTGCAATGCCTATGCACTACACTTCAATAGATGTTGCTCAACAATGATAATGCCAATGTGATATTATTTATGAAAGAAGCATATGTACTTCCTCTAAATCCAAATGAAAGGAAAGTAATTTTAGCTTATAATTAATTGATAAGACACTTCTAGATTGCTTATTTGAAAAGCTCATTTTTTTCTCATATCAATGTTAATTATAAGGATAAATTAATAAATTACTAATACATTCTATAATGTTTGAAATTTTATCATTCAATACCTTTTTAGTTTAATATAAGTTAAATTACACATAAATCCTTTAAACTTTGGGTCATGCAAATAATTTCTCTAATCTTCAAAACTTAATAACGAACTCCTTTAAACTTTCAAATTTGTGCAAATAACCCCTCTATCATTAGTTGATCCGTTATTTCACTAACGAAGCGTAACACGTCAAGAGAGTTATTTGCATATGACCTAAAGTATAAGGGAGTTATTTGCACATAACCTAAAGTTAAAAGAGGTTATTTGCACAAAAAATTGAAGTTTATAGGGGGTTTATTGTTACTAATGTATCACATTTTGTTAGTGAAATAATAGATTGACTAACAACATGAGAGTTACTTGCATAAATTTGAAATTTTAGTGTTCATTATTAAGTTTTAAATATTAAGAAGTTATTTGCACATGACATAAATTTAGGAGGATTTTGTATAATTTAACCTTTAATACATATAAACACCTTTCTTAGTTAATAACAATGAAGGATAATTTTTATCTTTTCTTAATCTTTCACCTTTTTTAACCCCTTTCCTTATTCTTTTTCTCTCTCATTGTTATAGTATGGACAAAGTATTTTATCTAAGTAATTTTCTTTTCACTTAAAAATATGATAAAAATATAAAATTTTTCTTATATAGATTTAATTTTTAATCCTTAATTTTAAAATATAAAAGAAGAAAATGTTAAATTACAAAAATCCCATGTTTAAACCTCGGTAGTTGCTAAAGCTTTGTTTTTAATTAATGAGTAAGATTAAACAAAACAAAAATGGGAATTTTAGGCTACAGATGAAAGGCCATAGCTAAACCTTAAATATTTTTCCTTTTTTTATTTATTTCTTTTCAAGTAATTTGTTTTTAATTTTTTGGCTTGTGTTTGATAAAGAATAACCAAAATACAATCAATGTTGTAAAAAAATATATTGGAAAAAATTATATATAGTTCATTATATCTTTATTATTAAGTTTCTTAATCAAAATATAACAAGTATATAGTTTTCTAATTAAAATATGATAAGTGTATAATTTTTCAAACAGTTGTATAATTTTTCAATGAAATCATATGCTTTTCATATTTTTATTAGGAAACAATATACTTGTCATATTTTGATTGAGAAATCTAATAATAAAAATATAAATAATTTATATCTAAGTTTAATCCAAAAATATTTTGCACAATTCAATTGGGCTGAATGTTGTAAGCAAAAAGCATCATGGGTTGCCCCATATATAGGGGTGTTTATTGGCCAAGTTGGGCTAGATTTTGGCCTAGTTCAGTGTCTAGTTCAATTTTGCATTAATTGTTATTTTTAAGCATGGTGCTTAGCCCAACTTGGCTTAATATCAAGTTAGGTTAGTTTCTTGGGCTAATTGGATTACTTTTTTTCCTTAAAATTTTTGGCAAAAATTATAAAATAATTCTTAAAAAATAAAATTTTCATATGAGTCTCTATAAAATAATATTCTTTTTTAAATTCATAAAACTAAGTTGGGCTGATCCAAAAAGGCTAACATGATTGGCTTAATATGCATAAAATTATTTTTAGGCCTAGCCTAATTAGGCTTGATGTGACTAGGTTGGTGGAGCCAATGGACACCATGTGCAACCTTATTAACACTTTATATTTTGGTGGAGCCAATGGACACAATTTCTTATTTAGAAAGTTTTTTTTCTTGAGATTTTTTCTTTCAAAAGATAAAATGTTGGTGGCACTCCATTGAATTGGTTTTCATTTTGAGAATTTTCACCTTGCTCATCGCATTTTTGATGTGATAAAACTAGCCTTTTTTAATTCTGCTAAATAAAAAAATGCACAACAAACATTTTTCCTAAGTTTTCTAAGAGGAAAATTGTAAAGTCCCACATCGGATAAGAAGGTCCTGGGGCTAGTGCATATAAGTGGGGGCGAAACTCCCCCTTCACGAGGCGCCTTTTCCCTGAGCTAAGCGGGAGGGGACAAAACCCCACTGAACCGGGAAGGCAAGGTCACAGACCCACGAACCGAGAAGGCAGGGGACAATACCTCGTGGAGCTCTATATGTGTTGGTATCAGAGCTGGCCGTTCGAATGTGCAACCCAAGGACGGGTTGGCCCCCAAAGGGGGTGGAATGTAAAGTTCCACATCAGGTGGAATGTAAAGTCCCACATCAGATGGAATGGTCCTAGGAATGACCTATACAAGTAGGGAGAATTCTCCCCTTCACGAGCACGCTTTTCCCGTGAGCTAAGCGGCAAGGGACAAACCCCAACGAATTAGGAAGGCAGGGTCAACAACCCACGAAAGGGCTCTGTATGTGTTGGTATCAGAGTTGGCAGTTCGAATGTGCAACCCAAGGACAGGTTCGCCCCCAAGAGGGGTGGAATGAAAAGTTCCACATTGGATGGAATGGTCCTAGGAATGGCCCATATAAGTGGGGAGAATCCTCTCCCTTACGAGCGTGCTTTTTCTGTGAGCTAAGTGGGAAGGGACAAATCCCAACGAACCGGGAAGGAAGGGACAATACTTGTGAGAGCTTTGTATGTGTTAACACCTTATAGAGCCCTCGAAGATATTGTCCCTGGTCCGACCATGTTCGAAATTGGGTTCCGTAGCCAGGGTTTTGTTCCTCCTGGAAGATGGCTTCTCCTATTAGCTCCCAGGAAAAGGCCTCGTCGAGAGGGAGAGCTTTGCTCCCACTTATAAGAACCTAGCCCAGGACCTTCCTATCTGATGTGGTACTTTACAATCCACCCCCCTTTTTGGGCCAACCTATCCTCGGGTTGCATATGCGGTTAGGCTAGCTCTGATACTAAACACTTTACAAAAATTCTTATTTTGCCTTTTCATTTTGGCATTTTTATTTTAGCTTCGTTTTAGCTCCTTTTTGAGAATCGTCTTTTCCATCATAACAAATAGGTTCCCAATTTAATAAAATGCCTTTGGAATCACTCAAATCGGAGCTAAAACTTTTTCGAACGAATCGGTCAAAGTTCAGATCAACCGACGTCGGAAAGAGTACACCGGAGGGGCTTTACCAGTCTCGGGATATCCCATGGTTTTTGGGGCTTCTGAGAACCCTGGACAACTCAAAATTTCTATTTAAAAAGCCCTCCTAGGTGCTTTTCCAAAATTACACTTATTTATGAAAATGCCACTGGCCTTTCAGCAATTTTTTTGAATCACACCGACCCTCGTTTCTGGGCAACCTAAGGCTCAAATCCTCATCTTCTATTATTTAAAATTTTATCCAAATTTTATTTGGCATTGAATCACTCATCTCAGGAGACTTACTTTGAAAATTGACTCATTTCGATATTTTATGAAAAATCAGACATTACATTTCTACTCCCCTTAAATAAAATTTCGTTCCCACACATAAAGCTCCACGAGGTATTGTCCCCTGCCTTCCCTGTTCGTGGGTCTGTGACCCTGCCTTCTCGGTTCAGTGGGGTTTTATCCCCTCCCGCTTAGCTCACGGGAAAAGGCACCTCGTGAAGGGGGAGTTTCGTCCCCACTTATATACACTAGCCCCAGGACCTTCCTATCCGATGTGGAACTTTACAATCTGCCCTCCTTTTGGGGCCAACCCGTCCTCGGGTTGTACATGCGGCTAGGGCAGCTCTGATACCAACACATACAGAGCCTTCACAAGTATTGTCCCTTCCTTCCCGGTTCGTGGGTCATTGACCCTGCCTTCCCGGTTCGTTGGGACCCTTCCCGCTTAACTCACGGGAAAAGCGCGCTCATAAGGGGGAGAATTCTCCTCACTTATATGGGCCGTTCCCAGAACCATTCCATCCGATGTGGGACTTTACAAAAATAGGCAATCCAACTTAGAAAGTTAATTCTCTCCTTACCTTAGAGTTTGTTTGGAATTGTTATGAATTTTAACTTATTTTGAAATAATTTTTTCTTAAATGGAATTTTATAAAAATTAGTGTAAAAAATAAAAAGTTTGTGTTTAGCAAAATATTACTATGTTTAGCAAAATTTTCTCCACAAAAAAAAAGGACTATCAAATTATAAATAATACGTGTACAAACTTAACTTTGCAATTAACATTATTTGAATAGATAAATGTTTTTAAATGTTCATGATACTTTCTACTATCACCTTTAAGTACTCTTTGTGGCTCACTTTGGTAAGTACATGGCAAGGTCAAGTACTCATTGTCCCATAATCCCATATGTAATAATTCAAAAATTTAATATATATATATATATATATATATATATAATTTAGGAGAATATATCTAAAATTTGAAAGAGAACATAATTGTTTTTTCATTTATTTAAATTAAATTACATTAATTAAAATAGGTTGATTTAATAAAGCATTAGCTTAATTGATAAAAGCTAGAGTTCAAGTAAATGAAGGATCCAAGTTCTACACCTTAGTTGATTTATCTTTTTTGCATTTTGAAACACCATTTTGTCCTTGTCTTATTTAGCTCCAAGAGGGCTTTGTAGTCATTTAACTGGAAAAGAAAAGATTTGTACTATATCACTCATCAAGGACACTAATCAAAGGAGAAGAGAGAGGCTTTTGGAGATAGACATAACTAGAGAAAAAATTTATTACCAAAAGAAAATAAGGCAAAATATATTGCCTCTAAAGGCAATATTTTTACCAAATTTGAATTCAATTGAAACATATATTTCTTTTTTCTTAAAAAAAAATTGCTTGGCTTCAGATTAAACCACTTCGAGTTTAAGACAATTTTCTTTTAAATTTTGTATAAATTTAAACAATTAATTAAATATAGATTAAGTAATTTTTTTAAGTAAATATATTTTACACAATTAATAAACTATAAATTTAATTTAATATAAGAAAAAATAAATAAAATTATATACAATAATAATAAAAAACTTTTAAAATATTTGACAATAAATTACATAAACTTTAAAGAAAAAAACTATAATAAATTACTTCCAGTATCATAACAAGGCTTTATCCTTTCATGTTGTAGTTACTACTGTCTCACTTCTTTTGACTGTTGTTACTTTTATATTATGAATGGAAAATTTAATTTTAAGCATGAAGAATTAGCCAGAGGAATCAACTTATGTGGAATCATAAATCCTAGTTGCAACGATCCTCAAAACTCAAAGGAACTATTAGTGTATGTGATATTAAACACGGATGCATCAAATAGAAGCTTTGTGAATAATCCTAAAGTGTTAAGCTGTTGCTTGGGTGTTCCAAAATGGTAAACAACAATGACAGCATGTAATATAAATGATTGGATCTTAAAATATTGCCAAATTAGCTGGCTGGGCCAAAAGAAGTTGGACTAGCCATGACAATATCTTGATGCACTGGTGTTAGAATATATAAAGATGGACTAGCTATACTAATGCCAATATTCTACTGCACCGGCTCCTCATTTTATTGTCTTTCTCCTTCAATAGTGGGTTGCTGGGATGACAAGTAACCTTGACATCTCTTACTCAACTGACTGATTGAAATTTGAGGCTTAGGTAGATCAGATACTAATTTAACATGTTGGGAAAATAACGAGAATCATTGTTCACTAAGAACTAATAATATATTTCTAGAGTCTCAACCTACAATCTTAAAGAAATCCAAGGTTAAAGGATTTTACAATTGCATTTTGTAAAATCTTTCTGCCAGATCAGCTTAAACAAAAAGAAATGAAACTTTGAATGTTAGTATATTAGTGTTGTGTGTGTATGTGTGTGTGTGTGTGTGCGTGTGTGTGTGTGTGTGTGTGTGTGTGTGTGTGTGTGTATCTACAAAAACAAAAGATAACAAATGTAATAACTGTAAAAAAATCTACAACATAGCTAGTCACAGCACTAAGTGGCTAAATCCACTGCCGAGTACATCACTAGTATTATCGCATGTGTTTGGACATGCGATCAAAAGACTCATCAGTAATAGGTCACACTCTAACATCTTGCCAGTTATATCATTATTGGATGAAAATACTATATTCTATTATTTAGTTAGTTTGGATTCTTCCTCAAAGTTATAAAACATATAGAGCATCCAATTTGACTGACGCTTGAAGGATTGGTTGGCAACAACCAAGCTGGTATAGGATGCAATTCGAATGGTGCTACTCTATAACGTGGAAGCATATGAGTAGTACTAGAGCAATCTAAATATTCAAAAAAGTCAAACAATATTTCAGAATTAGGTCATGCATGCCCTGTGACTGATATAGACACCAAATAATATATGGGAAGTATGAACGAAATAAGAAGATATTAAGAAATGTTAAAGTTATGATGTCTATATAGAGAAAAAAAAACCAACAATTCACCTCATTATTCCCCATCATATCTAGTAAAGTTCAGTATTGACTAAAGGCTCAAATACCTAAAGAAGGAGGTCATCTAATATTCTTCCATTTGTCACAATTTTCAATCATATTAGGTAAACAATGATTAATACATAAAGCCATCATCAATGGAATTGCATATACAATTTAACTATAATTTATGCATGAAGCCTATAAGTAGAAATAGAGGATACTTCTTTATGCAAGGATCAAGGGTTAGCAATCTTTCTGGTGCAAGTATAGAAAATCAATCTTATGCCTACAAATGTAGCGGTGTCAAGCAACCAACTATGCCCTTCTTATCCTTATATGTTGCATTACAAAGCTCTTGGTATAAGTAAGCCAATACTATTGAACTCAAAGTAAGCTTGCTAGCTTGCTCGAAGTTTGAAAGTAATAAAAGGTACATCAAAAGCACCTTATAGTTAAACCTTTCTAGCAATTAAAAATCTCTCTAATCAACTTGAGTATATAGGCATGTGTGCCTCCTTATCGGCATCAACTGATAAGTCGGCAAAGTTTTCAACCAACTATATAATAATTAGTTGCTGCCAATCAATCTTCTCAGTTGGCTTTTAAACTCTAAGAAGCCACTCATATATATCTATCCAAGGCCAATTCATCCCTTTAGAAATAGGGCCTTATCACATGGTAGGCTTAATTGCACAACAATGTTCTCAAAAGTGATCATGCACTCATTTTGAGTGGTGTGGAATGTGTATGTCTTTGTGCACCATCGCTATACAAGCACACTGACAAGTGATGGTTATACTTAAAGTGGCCTAGTTAGGTCACATTGTAAAAACTAACCTACCCCAAATAATCTACAATAGCTAAAGGTGGATCATCTATTGGACACATCATGGAAGTAGAATCCAATTGTCCTATAAACATATACAAATTACACATTGCCTATTCATTAACTTAGACAATCGTTCATATAACTTAATATATAGGTGACAATGGTAATCAAATTATCTCATTTGACTATTTTAAATGGCTTCGGATATATGTTATCTTTGTAGATATAATAGTGAGTCATAAATATTTATTTACATAATTTTTTTAGAAGTGTAAAAACTACTTTTTTATTTTAAAAAATGCCTTTCACATGTATCCTGATTTCTTAAATAAAATTATTTTTTCTTATAATCATTTTTACGTTTTTTTTTGGCTATTTTCAAAATTTTCCACCATAATTAAAACTTAATATTTTTATTTAATTTTTTTGCTATCTAGGAATCTAATTTTGTTTCTCTTAAAATTTTTATAAATAATTTTCAAGATGCCCTATTTTCAAATTTCATATTTCTTAAAATTTATGCTATTTTTTAAATTTTTAATATTTAGATTACATTAAATATGTATAATTATTTTTTCTTACTTTAATTTTTAAACATTATTGATATTACTATAACATAATTATTTGTAAAAATCCTAATTTCTATGTTGGTATAATTCTATTTACATTTTTTTATTTACCTAATTATTTCACAAGTTTAAAAAAATACTTTTTTACTTTAAAAAAAATTCTTTCTCTCATATCCTAATTTCTTAGATATAATTATTTTTCTCTATAAATCTTTTTGCATTTTTTAGGTTATTTTCTAAATTTCCCCCTATATAATATACATTTTTAATTAAGAATTTTTATTACTTATTATTTTTTTTTCACTTCTTCATTTTTTTACACTCACAAAATATGTATTCATTTTTTCATACATTTCCCAAAATGATAATGAGGGAAAAAACAAAAAAGTAATATAACAACTTCATCCAAAAGAAATAACATAACAAACATGCTATAAAATATCTAAATTAGAGTTTTTTTATCTTCTCATTCTATTTACATTTTTTTATTCACATAATTGTTTCAAAATTTTTAAATCTATTTTTTTTACTATTTTAAAAAATTTCCTTTAAATATATCCTCATTTTTAAATATAATTATTTTTTCGTTAATCCTATTTATATTTCTTTGGCTTTTTTTCCAAATTTTCCACCATATAATCTAAAATTCTAACTACATAATTTTTTATTACTTATTATTATTATACTTCTTTATTAGCTTATACTTACAAAATATGTATTCCCTCTTTCATGTCTTAACCAAAATGATATAGAAAAATGCAAAAGATTATCATACAAATAACACCTTAAAAAAAAACCCAAAATAAACATGCAATGCAATAACTATAAAATAAATAGATATTTATATACATATAACATTTTCTACTTCATTATAACAATTTTTTTTCTCTTCACTAAACTTACATGAACATTAAATTATTTACTGGCACATAATATTAAAAAATTCATATACATCATGTAAAATAAAAAATAATAGATAAAAGAAAATTACATATAAAATAATATTTACTTTAAAAAAAATCCCCTCTTGGCTCTTTTAAATTCTTAGCTCTGAGTTTCTTAGCTCAACTTAATATGGAAGAAGCTGATTGTAGAAAAAGAAGTTAAATGTTAAGCTGAAGGTAGAAGAACTAGACAACTAAAGCTAATGAATCAAAAGGTAAGAAATTTTCATGGAGAAGGCATAATGTTATAAGGAAAACATTAAGGGCATATTGGCAATTTTATAATTCAATATTATCTCCTTTTGTTTTTCTTATCAACCAATCATATTTTGCAGAAATCCCCTTTAGCTAATTACTACGTGCCATGTGGTCATTTTTGAGTTCCAGTAGGCTAGGCTTTACTCTCTCTCTCTTTTCTTATGTGACTGATCAAGCATCAACTAGCCATAGCATTAAGCTTTTGTAAGCCAATCTAGCTTGCAACTAGCTGAATTCAAAACTACTAGTTCTAAGTTCCAATAACTCAATATATATATTTATATATATGTGTGTGTACATATATATACACTAAGTTTCTCATAATAAAATAGTTTATTTCTTGTCCAAGCTTTTGTTTTTTTCAATTGTACAAAATTATAAATTTTTGTGAAAAAAAAAAGTTTGACCTTAAGGGTCATTTTGGCCCTTTTTAGCTCTTAAGGTTAAAAAAAGATAAGCCAAAAGAGTTCTATTTAAAATGGGAGACAAAAACTTTTTAAATCTTAGATCATAGATAACTCTTTAACTTTTAAAACTTTAAAATAGACTCCTTAAACTTTAAATTTTTTAAATTTTAGATCATGTATAGATAATTCTTTGACTTTTAAAACTTCAAATAGGCTCTTTGAACTTCAAAATTTGCTTCAATCATCCTTTGTTGTTAATAAGTCTATTAATTCAATAATGGCAATGTTACACATTAACATGCTTTTGTCCACATGGCTAATTATATGGAAAATCAAAGTAAAGGATAAAATTGTAGTTTTCCAAAGCCCCCCTCTCTCTCTCCCCCCTTATGGAAGAAAAGCCAAAATTAGGTATAGAAGAAAACCTAGAAATAAAGAGCAAGGAGGTTAGCAAGTTTTGTGGGAACATTGTAGTACTATACCATACTCTGAAAAGTCAATCTCTCTTTTTCTACACTTCATTATCAATTATTTATCTTATGTTCATTATGAATGTTGCAAAACCAAAACCTAGAAAGAAATGAATAAGTAAAGATCCTAGTTTCACGCATAATAAAAAGAATTTACTTATCAATATTAAGAACAGATAATTCAAAGAAGATAGCAAGAATCTTGTGTTCATGGTACAAATGATCTTCGTATAGATCTAACTTCCAATAGGGAAGCAGCAAGGAGTTACACACA
The DNA here is from genome assembly GCA_026724425.1 of Erythrophleum ivorense. Classification (NCBI taxonomy): domain Eukaryota; kingdom Viridiplantae; phylum Streptophyta; class Magnoliopsida; order Fabales; family Fabaceae; genus Erythrophleum; species Erythrophleum ivorense. The sequence continues at coordinate 12,720,703 of JAIUCV010000008.1, forward strand.
GCTACACAAGATCAACATCAAGATAGAAGATACGCATAACTCTTGTGCCTCAAATGCAACACAATCACTACTTATCCAAAAAGTTAAACACAGTCACTGCTATTCTAATTTTCTTCATAGCAAGAATTTTAATTGTGGAATATGATAAGTATAAAACTTTTTGGGATTCAGATTCATATACAATATATTGGAAAAAGTATATTGTTGTATTCATTATAGGTAGGCCTATTTATACAGAAATAGAGATACAGGCATACAGCTACTATGACAGCTTCGCCTTAGTTTATTTATTTAATTTTTTTGGGGCTGAATGACCTGGCCTTAGTTTAATACAAGAAGATACTGCAAAATAAACTTTACAAACACTATCTAAGGCTTAAACAATTAATTGTCTTTTAATTCAAGCATGAAATTTCAGCAGACAATCCATTCATAAAAATGTTACGATAGTAGCAAATAAGTATAATTGTGGCATTAGTAACATAGGCTTCTACGGTGTTGAACTAACCTTTAAATCTATGATATTTCATGAATTATAGCCTCTTCGTCCTCTTCCTTGGACAGAAACCTGAATACTCCATGTCGTATAAAACATGAATTTCATAATTTAAAGACTTCAAAGATATATCTATTAACAAGAAGCGAGATAAAAATAGAGCATATCAAAAGAATTTGTCATTCTAAATTATAAAACTCTGCCTTATTCTCTAATCGTACACTAAAAGGGTAGTGGAAACTCAACAAGCAGCTGAACCAAAAATGACTAGTAATAATCATCACTACAATAGACCTCTTTTGTCAACAGTAGAAATCAACAAGGATTTCATCCCTAGATATTTAGACAGCCTATTTTGGCACACCCAAAATTAAATATATCACCTCTTTTTCTATTTGTTGAGTAAGCTCTCTAGTAGAAGCTAAAACCAATGCTAAAGGACCATCACCACGCTGAATTGGATGTTGAGCCAAGCAATGCGACAAAATAAAAAAGAATTCCAGGAAACGAAAAATTAACACTTTGGGAAAACAACTAGAGTGCATACGAGCAAACAGAATTCAATTAAACTGCGTGATCAGTGGGCAACAAATGATATTTATACACTTAATTAAACTGAACTTCATTGTATGGCCAAAATAAAATGCCAACCCTCACAGCTATAGATAAACCGTTGCAAAATGATTTCTGCCTCATCCATCATCCAACATAGCAATCAGGGCAAAATACTATAACGAAGATGGCATAGCAATTCAGCATAGCAATGAGCACAACTATAGATAAACGAAGGGGCAATTAACTTACCTTGAAAAAAAATGTTCTGTGAAACAACTTACCAACATCATACTTAGTTTCCTACCAAAAAAAAAATCTGTGAAATTAAAAAAATTGGAAGATTAACATACAGGAAAACAAAGGGAGGTGTTGTTGACAGCGAGGGAGCAGCTTCATGTGAAAATGGAATGAAGATGGCAGCTGGAAAGTCGTGAAATTGCAGTCGCAAGATGGATCTGTTAGCTTACATGGATATACAAAATTATATTTATAATATCCAAACCAAGAGAAATGGGACAAAACATTACCTCTAGCTATCGCTTGATAGCTTTGTATTTTTTATCGAGAATTAGTGAATATGAGGGCCTGAGGGGATGCTTCCAAACTCTGGTTATCATTGGGTGATGGCGTTATGCTTAGAGATTGTGTTAACTGACCTTAAGGACCCATGTATTTATAGGCAAACTTTTCAACAGCAACTCCATCATCTTACCGAAGAAAATGCAACCTACAAAGGTGGAACTTGCATGTTCTAATCCATCCCACGAAACTCATGATTTCGAACCACATTGAGTTATTGCAAGCCAACGTGGTTTGTTGCCACGAACTGCCGTGTGCATGTAACATGGTTTGTTCCCACATTCTACATGCAATGTCTCTCATTCTCCCACTTGGTTCAAAAATCATTATTCATAATAGCTTCTTAAGATTTAAATATTTAATTGAAACTAAAATGCACAAATTATAATGGTAGTTCCTTTACAAATGAGTAATACCTTCCATGTATTGCAATGTATTTTGTTTCCTTACCCATTACATATTAACTTTATGAATAAGCCATATACTTATTCTGGGTTTTCTTAATGTCGTTATTCTTAAAACATAATGTATACGCAAAGGCTTTATTACAAATGACATATATATAGTATATACATCAATAACATAAGGTGAAACTAAGTCCCATTCTAGATACATGATCCTTGAACATTACTGGTAGCATGCATATTGTTAAAGGATCAGCAATTATCAACTTAGTGCTAATGTGTTCAATGATAACTTTATTTTTCTTGACACGTTCTCCAATGGCTAAGTACTTAATGTCAATATGTTTATTTTGAGTTCCCATTTTGTTGTTCTTAGCCAGAAAAATAGTAATTGAGTTGTCACAATATATCTTAAATGACTTAGAGATAGTGTCGATAATTTTAATCTTAAATATAAAGCTCTTAAGCCAAACACCATGCAAAGTTGCCTAAAAACAAGAAACAAACTCTACCTCCATAGTAGAAGTAGCAGTCAAAGCCTACTTTGCATTCTTCCAAAATACAGCTTCACTGGCTAATATGAAAATGTAGCCTGATGTTGATTTTCATAATCAACACATTCAGCAAAATCTGAATCAAAGTAGCCAACTACCTTAAGGTTCTCAGTTCGTCTGTACATTAGTATGTAGTTCTTGATACCCTTAAAATACCTCATTACCTTCTTTGCAGCTTTCCAATGATCTATACCTGGATTACGTTGATATCTGCCTAACATTCCAACTGCAAATGCAATGTCAAGTCTTGTGTAAACTTGAGCATACATAAGACTTCTGACAGTAGAAGCATATAGAATGTTATACATTTGTTCCCTTTTCAAATCATTCTTTGGGCACTGGTTCAAATTAAACTTGTCACCCTTTATAATAGGTGCTACACTTGATGAATAATTTTTCATTTGAAATCCCTTTAAGACCTTATTGATATAGGTTTCTTGTGCCAGACCTAAAATATATTGAGTTCTATCTCTATGGATCTTAATGCCAATGACATAAGATGTTTCACCCATATCTTTCATATCAAAATTCTTAAAAAGAAATTGTTTCACCTCATATAGCAAACCTTTATCATTAGTTACAAGCAATATGTCATCCACATATAACATAAGGAAATAGATTTTACTCCCACTGACCTTCTGATATATACATTGATTCATGACATTTTTCACAAATCCATATGAGGAGATAATACCATGAAATGTTAAGTACCACTTGCGGGAGGCCTGTTTCAATCCATATATAGATTTCTTAAACTTGCATACCAAATGTTCGCCGGCACTAAAGGAAAATCCTTTAGGCTATTTCATATATACCTCCTCCTTTAGTTCTCCATTAAGGAATGCCATCTTCACATCCATTTGATGCAACTTTAAGTCAAAATGGGCAACCAATGCCATTATTATATGGAGAGAATCGTTCTTAGATACAAGAGAAAAAAGTTTTGTGTAATTAATTTCTTCCCTTTGAGTGAATCCCTTAACCACGAGTCTTGCTTTATATCTTTCAATGTTGCCTAATGAGTCTCTTTTTGTCTTATAGACCCATTTGCATCCAATGGCCCTAAAGCCATTAGGTAACTCGATGAGATCCTAGACTCTATTAGATGCCATAGAATCCATTTCTTCTTTCATGGCATTGTGCCACAGTTCAGATTCTTTGTAACTGATGACTTGTGAAAATATTTTAGGGTCATTTTCAACTCTTATATTATAATCAGATTCTTGTAAGTACATAACTTATTCATTAGGAATTGCTAACCCTCTCATCCTAGTTGATCTTCTTAATGTTGATTCAACATTCTCTTGGGAAGCATGTTGTTCAACTATTTGTTCAACTATCCCTAAAGGCTGTTCATTAATCGGATTAACTTGGTCATGGTTAACAGGTTGTGGATCCTGAATGATTCGTTGTTCAATGCCCGTTTAGACTTGAGGGGCATGGATCACAATCAATTTATCACTTGATATAGGAGTTTGAATATTAGATTGATCCTTTTTAAAATCTAAGTTTTGAGTTTAATTACTCTTACTAATCAAGCCATTCTCAAGAAATTTTACATTTCTTGATTCCACAATCCTAGTGCTATGAGATGGACAATAAAATTTATATCCCTTAGACTTTTCAACATACCCAATGAAGTAGCCATTAATAGTCCTAGGGTCCAACTTGTTCTCTTATGGATTGTAAACCCTAACCTCAAATAGGCATCCCCAAATGTGCATATGTCTTAAATTTAGTTTCTAACTCTTGAGCAATTTAAATAACATCTTTTTAATAGCTTTGGTTGGAACCCGGTTAAGAATATACATAGCCATTTTAAAGGCTTCAATCCATAAAGATTTAGGAAGTTTAGAGCTGGCCAACAGACTCCTCACCATGTCTAACAATGTTTGATTTCTTCTTTCAGCTACACCATTCTAGTCAGGTGACTCAGGCATGATGTATTAGGCAATAATTCTATGCTCTTGAAGAAACCTAGGAAATGGACCTGATACTTGTCCATCTTCAATGTATCTACCATAGTACTCACCATTTCTAGCCGATTTCACTATTTTGATTTTTTTATCAATTGTTTCTCTACTTTTGCCTTAAAGACTCTAAAGGCATCAAGTGCCTCATTTTTATTATTTAGCCGATAAAGATACATGTATCGTGAGTAATCATCAATAAACGTGATAAAGTATTTCTAACTATTAGAGTTCAAATATGGACTATAAATATTTGTATGTATGATTTCTAATATACTTAAACTCATCTTAGTACTTCTCTTGGTCTTATTAGTATGCTTTTCCTTGATATAGTTTACACAAGTGTTAAAATTAATAAAATTAAAAGCATTGAGTACCCTATCTTTTACCAATCTTTTCACCCTCTTTATTGAGATATGACTAAGTTTACAATGCCATAACATAGAGCAATCTTTATTATTAGCATTTCTTTTAACACATATACTACTAAAAACATGCATTGAGTCATAAAGGTTACTATCTCATAGTTGAATTTGAAATAGACCATCGCAAAGTGTACCATTGCTAACAATATTAGATTTATAAAATAATTTATATTCATTACTTAAAAATTTAAAGTAATATCCCAATGGTACAAGTTTGGAAATAGAAATCAAGTTTCTATAGAAACTTAGTACATAAAATATCTTTTCTAAATTCAAAACAAAACTAGAATCAGGAATTAATTTACATGTTCCTATGGCTTCTATAGTTGAGCCCATCTTATTTCTTGAATAGATGTGTTGCTCACTATCCACCAACTTCCTTTGGTTTAGAAAGCCCTGCAAGGTATTAGAAATGTGAATTGTTGAGCCAGAATCAATCTACCATGTGTTACTACTAGCATCTACCATATTAGATTCGTAACAAAAATATGAGATTGAGTTACCTTTCTTTTAAAGCAAAGCCTTGAATTTGACACAGTCTGTCTTCATATGTCTCTTCTTTTTTACAGAAGAAACACCTAGACTCTTTTTTAATATCCTCAGGGATGGGAACCTTGCCCATTTCTTTTGTTTTGGTCTTTCTTTTCTTCTTTCCTTGTGTCACTGTATGTGCATTTTTATCTATTTCTACTATAAGCCTTCCTTCTTTTTGTATGCACATGGTCAAAAGTTCATTGATTGACTATTTCTCCTTATGTGTGTTGTAAGAGATTTTGAAAGGCCCATATTATTGTAGCAGGGAATTCAAGATGTAGTGTATGAGAAAAGATTATGATATCTCAACCTCGATTATTTTCAATTGATTCGCTATATCCCTCATCTTCATGATGTGCTCTCGCACACCTTTTACACCAGTAAGTTTTATAAATAATAACTTTGTCATCAAGGTGCTTGCCAAAACCTTATCCGAATATTTGAATTGTTCATCAATAGCCTTGAGCAAATTTTGAACGTTTTGATGCTCTCCGATAGACCTACGAATACTAGTTGATATTTTAGTCTTAATGTACATCATACTGAGGTGATTGGATCGCTTTTAGCATTCATAAAGGTTTATTGCTAATGCACTACTAGTATTCTTGAGTTTAGGAGGTTCATCTTTTCTTATTGTATCATCAACGTCCATCTACCCTAATTGGAGAAGTATTTTCTCCTTCCAAATACTATAGTCATCTCCAATTAATTCAGAAACTTGAAAATAAGAAATATTGAAAAGTTGAAAAGATGTATATATTTATATGCTATGTCAATAATTTGAGACAAATAAAAATATTATGAATGACATGTCATGCTAATGCAATACATGTCAATTCAAACTATGAGCCTAGTAATAAAAAAAACTATCTATGGGCTAAATTTTATTTAATTAGACTCATAATAATGATAAAACTAATAAATTATATTCTTTTCTTAATTCCTGCAGGTAAATCAAGAAAAAAAATCACTATTCCATCCTAATTGATCATATGAAATATGATAATATTCCTGTAGGATAATAATTATCATATTAAATATGATTAATTACAATTTGATGTCATTTTACTTTATATGATTATAATACTTAATGTATAATTTTTAAAATAATTAAGGTATTGTGGCTAAACTTTAATTAAATCAAAATTACACAAATCACATAACATTTAAATAAAATTACATACTCGAATATAACTTAACATAATGCATAAATAAGCATACATAATGAGAATTTGAATAATTAATGAATTAATCAATAAAATGTGACTAATTTAATTAATTAATATGCTCCCTTTAAATTAATCTAAATGTGCTATAAATATTGCCTAAAAATAAAAAATAATTATTTAAGCAAATTTAGGCATAAATTAAATGACACCATAAATTAATTTTTTTTCTAAACATGCCAAAATTGCTTAAAATTAATTAACTTTCCAAGATTTAGACAAATTTAAAGACATAAAATTAATTTCACAATTATTTTGACAAATAAATAACTAGATATTGTCAAAATTAATTTAATTTTGTCCATAATAATTTTGCCAAAATTTAGACAAATTAAAATATGCTTAATAATTTTGAACAAAATAAATGGTTAACAAAATATTTTGTTCAAAAATTATCTAAAAGTTAGGCCTAAAATATTATTTATAAAAAAAATGCCAAAAGGTTTTCAAATTTGGGCTTAAACAACCCAAAAAAAAATAAATTTATTATACTAGAAAATAGTAATAATAATAATAATAATAATAATATATTCATATATAATTTATATATACATATAAACCATGGAAAGAAAATTCATATATTATTGGTAACATGAATCCAAATTGATATATATATATATATATATATATATATTAAATGTTGCGTATACATAGCAACAACAAAGCATGGCTTAAGTGGCAATGCCTCACGCTAATATGGAGAGGGGGCAAAACTACAAGTCATTTGCTCTATTATGGAACAGTAACGCCAAATCCAAAACAACATGTCGTTTGATTAAAGATTAAAATGACGTGTCGTACAATTCATCATTGAGCTCTAGATGGGTTGATTAGATCCAGTTATGATCCGTTTCGGACTTAAATGAAAACTCGATTGTTTTTGGCATTTTTGAGCTTCGCTTTGGGTGATTCAAGAGTCCATTTTCATCAAAATTTCATGAGGATTTCATTTTTGATATCAAAATGATGAAAAAATGGCTTCATAAACTAACCCAAATTAGCAAACAAATTGATACTTTTGAGCTCAAAAATTCAGCAAGACAGAGGTATATTTCGGCTCTAATTCCAACCGTTAGCTTAGATGGATATACAAAATTATATTTATAATATCCAAACCAAGAGAAATGGGATGAAACATTACCTTCAGCCATTTCTTGATAGCTTTGTATTTCTGACCGAGAATCAATGAATATGAGGGTCTGAGGGAATGCTTCCAAGCTTTGGTTATCACTGGGTGATGGTGCTATACTCAGAGATTATGTTAACTGACCTTGGGACCCCTGTATTTATAGGCAAAATTTTTTAATAGCAACTCCATCATCTTGCCAAAGAAAATGCAATCTGCAGAGATGGGACTTGCACATTCTGATCCATCTCACAAAGTGCATGATTTTCGGACCACATTGAGTTGTTATGAGCCAACGTAGTTTGTTGCCACAATCTACCGTGTGAGTGTAACGTGGTTTGTTCTCACGTTCTGCATGCAACATCTCTTAGGATCTTCACCAAACAACTTCAAAGTGACAATCTTCATCAAACAATAGTCGCGAGATAGATCTTCATCAAATAGGGACCGTCGGATGGCTGGATCGTTGTTGATTGGTCAGTGATCGTCGTTTGCCACTCGTGGTGTGCCTTCACGGGTGAGCAGTAGTCCTAGTCACGTGACTATGTTGGGGGTAAAGCTTTGAGAGAGAGAGGGAGGAGATATTGTGGTCGCTGGAGTGGGGCCATTGCTCAATTTTGGGCAGTTTAATAATGGTTTAATTTAGGACAATTTAATAATGATTTAACTGCTATTTAGCAATTATATTTTTTCAGTTTAATCGTGATTTGAATAAATAGAGGTTAAAATTTTGTATTTAGTCATAATTAAAACTTAATTTAATTGCAATTTCTATAACTGCTATTAAATCACCGCAATAAAACTATAGTCTTTTCAGTAGTGAAAAGTGCAATTCTCCATGAACCCTAAGCTGAAAATGTGACACTAAAGACATGTTTGAAATGCAAGGATATGCAAAGGAAAATGGAAGAGAAGGAAAATTTTTTTTGTAATATTTATTTTGTCTTTGTAATTATTATTTAACATTATCTATTAATTATTACTTAATCATAAAAAATAAAAATAATAAAATTATTTTTTATTTTTAAAATTATTATTTTTTATTTTTATACTTAATTTTTTAGTATCATATGAGTCTTAAATAAGATAGGAGTTAGTTTACCAAGGCCAGTGAGACTTCCCAAGGCCCCAATTATCCCCACAACGCAGCTACCCACACATCAACATAACTCACGATGCAGGAGGGGAGGCCACAGTGAGGGGTATTTGGACGAAGCAAGATGTTGGGGGAAGGTTAATAAATTGACTGAAGTAAAGGAGGAGTCCTCCGAGCTGCCCAGCTACCTCTGAATGAGACCAAAGGCCACTTGAAACGAAGCTGCCATTGGTGAAGAACAAACGTTGAATGGAGGGGAGATGAGCTACAAACATGATGGAGGGACTCGACGCTGCTAGAACAGGAGGAGAAACGGGAAAAATGTGTTAGAGATAATAATTAGTTTAAGAATTAAGTTATAAATATTTGAGTGTAAATATATTTTTAAGAAGCTTAAAGGTTTTAAATTTTATATAAATAAAAATTCACATCACATGTTAAATTAATAATTTAAAAAATTGAAAATATTTAATGTATATTAAATAATATTTATATTTAATATTATTCATTCAATAATATTTATTATTTAATAAATATTAAATAATATTTATTTTTAACACTTAGCATGTAGTGTAAATGCGTGCATCGTATTGAAATAAATCAAACTTTTGTGTTTTTGATATGAATATTTTAAATTTACATTTGTTTAAAATTTAAATTATTTTATTTTAAAAAATATAACTAATTATGAAATAAAATATAATTTATCATTTAAACTTTAAACAAATATATTTCTTTTTAATAAATATAACTTTTTTGAAGAGTTGTATTAATAGAAGTCTTATTATAAATAAGAGTCGGACATATAAGAAAAATATAAGTAAAAAATTAACATTGTTTTCTTTTTTCTAAATTTCCTATTTTATGACTTTAAATTATTCTATAAGAGATAGTCTAAAAGTTATTATTTGTCAATTTCAAAGTATTTAAAATAAATTTAAAAGTAATTTGTCATATACCCAATAGTAAACATAATAGAAGCAAATATTATTTTAAGAAAAATGTGGATTAATACATATTTTTGGATACTTTTTCGTCTTCCTCGTATATTTTCTTCTACAAAATGAACAAGAAATGAGGGAGCAAGATGAAGACCATTAAAAGTGAGCTGAACAGGGTAGAAGCTACCTTACCATGCAAAAATGTTTCAGCACCTCCAGAAAGAAGCTATGGTGCACGAAGTCATGGAGAACGAAGGAGCAGCAACCAAGATGGAAGAAATAGAGAAACCTTCGAGAACTAATCTCCTGTAATTGGTATATAAAATTGTTAAATATAAAAATGAAAAATTGTAAATAAAATAAAATAACTATATTTAATATAATATACAAATAAAATATTATTTTATTTATATATTTTATTAGATAAAAATAATGTTAAAATAAAAATAATAAAATAATTTTCTTGTTTTATTTAAATATAATAAAAATATAATAAATTTTGTATAAATTAAAAAAATAATAATTTTTTATTCATTTATTTATTTAACTATTTATAATTTATGAAAAAAAAGTTCTCCTTCAATCTTTCCCTACCACGTGGGCGTAAAAACTTGAAGACAAAGGGTGATTGTCGTGCGTTTTGGACAGATGGGGAAAGGGAAATAATGGGAATTCTTCATTTCAGCTTCACATGGGAGTAGGTGAGATGGGTGGATCTCATCTGATGGGTAACGGCACCAAATTCCTTTATTTTCTCTTATTATTATTATTATTATTATTATTATTAGAAGATTGTCCGTTTTATAAGCATTGAGTGTAGCTGACAAGATTCTCAAATGGCAGTTAATGGGTTCAAATTCTATCACTATAAGTTTTTATTAATTTATTTTTTACATTAATTATTATTAAATTATTGATTTTAATTAATTTCTTATTACTTCAAATTTTCAATTTATTAGACTATCACATTAATGTATTTTATCATAGACTTTTAATTGGACTTAGGGCCAATTTTGGACTCGGCTGGAACATTTAATCTGTCCTGATCCTCTCTCTCTCTCTCTCTCTCTCTTTTCAAATGGAAGTTTGAATTTTAACACGACTAGATTCGCAATCAAATAAACTTTACACAAATTGCTATGCAGATTTTTTTTTTTTTTACTTTTATTTCCTTCACCTATCCTTTGTCATAATCTCATATCTAAACTCTTATAGAGGTTTTTATATCATAAATTTTGTGAAAGTCATATATAATTTTCTATACTGTTCAATATTGTCTTTAGCCTACAATTTTTCTTTTCCATATCTTATTAAATTATACAATTTGCATGCTATATAAAAAGAAAATAATTAAAACATAATTTGTGTGGAGTGTTACAAACGTGGTCGAACTGTATGTGGTTATTGATTGTGTCTTCGTTATGCATCAGTCTTTCAGTTTGGTGGTGTAAGCGCGTACGTGTGTGTGTGTGTTCAATAATTATAAATTTGACTTTTCAAACAATCGCATTTGAGTTTGGTTGTTTGGTTTTTTCTTTTTCAAAATAACTAAACATTCTAAATCCTTTTAAAGAATGCAAGGCAATAACTAGTTTTTTCTTTGAATTAATTTTCCCAATTCCAAACCAGAGCATTAATTTGACATTAGAGTTAAGTAGTATAATTGATTTTGAACACTATTTTTTACTAGCTAGTTTTATTTTTTTAAAACGAAAAATTTGAGTAGTTGTGGTTAATATGCACCTAATTAATTTCCTTTAGTTGACTTTAGTCTTAAACATGCAATTAATTTTTATATGTTAGTATAAACATTGAGTTTAAACTCTCTTGCAAATTATTTATATTTCTCACCTCTAGACATGCAATTTCAATTTCTTAAAATATTGGGCAAATATCCTAATAAGGTCCTAAAAGGTATGAAAATCATAGAAAGTGAGTTCTAAGTTTTAACACCAATAATTACCCCCACCTTGAAAACTGTATCCTAATGTAAGCCCATGAACTAAAGCTTGAATTCTAGATGTTTGGCATTGGAAGTCAGTCTCGCGTGTTGCTTCCATATCAGCTTCTTTTCGATACTTATCGGCATCAGAAGTCATAAACATGCATATTATCATAACCCTAATTGGAACCTTCTAGAAGTTTGAAAAATCTGGTAAGTGGTAAGTAACCCTACCACGCTACCCGAGTCTGAACTCGCGACTCGTTCTGCCCTGTTTGGCTAAGCTCCGCTGTCATGCTTACGTACGTGCTGCTGCTGATGCTGAATTAATTGTGATTGTTCAACGAATCCAAACTAAAACTAAGACACTAGCAGTGTGCAACTGGTTACTTTGATTGTCCCAGCAGTCTCATTTCCTTATTTTACAAGAAATCCATCAAAGTCTCACAATCAAACTGTATGACTATTTGCCTTTCATTCACAATTGTCAGCTTTTAAAAGTGTCTCCTACTCCTAAGCTAACCAAGATACAAGCCAAGAGCATCATGGTTTATGAGTGTTAATATATTAAAATAAAATAATGGTGAAATAATGGAAAAAGCACAGGTGTTTCGAAAAAATGAAAAAAGCAGTCTAATAATGGTTAGGTTTTACATGTGAGTTCAATATGATCAATTATTTTCTTTTTACTAGGACTAATCAATTACTATCAAATAATTATATATGATTTTTTAACATGCATTATAATTAATTTATTTATCTTTTATTTGAAATTAAGAAGTTAATGAGAAATTCTTTTTATTGATCTTGAATAATTAGAATTTATAAATTTTCACAAACTGATCTCAAAAAATTCATAAAAGTATATGTTAAATATATAACCATATATTTAACGACACACAAAACTTCCAACTTACACTAAGTTCCTGATGTTCCTGTATGAGTTAATTAATTTTCAATATGCTGATATGTATTGATTGAGCTCAAGTATGACGTGTAGGATGTGTCCAACAAAGAAAATTCCAACCCAAACCGCCCATTATAAATATCAAACCTTTCCCACCACGTCTCAGATTTCCATATTCCCATTGCTTTATAATTTTCTCTTCTCTATTGCAAACTCATTCGCACCTTCAAATCAACACTACTGCAATATTTCAATTTCTGGTTAGTTTCTTCATACAACTATCTCATGAAGAGGGAAAGAGAGCAGGTTATTGATCATAGCATAACCATGGCCAACTGTTTGATGTTGCTTTCTCGCGGAGGCCAATTTGATCAGGGAATCCCCTCCCATGATAGCCCCCGCGTGTTCGAGTGCAGGACCTGTAACCGGCAGTTCTCATCGTTTCAAGCGCTGGGTGGTCACCGGGCCAGCCATAAGAAGCCGAGGCTCGCCGCAGCCGGAGGAGATGGTGGTGGAGAACTTGATGAGCATGCGCATCATGATGCCAAGCCTAAAACGCATGAGTGCTCCATATGTGGATTGGAGTTTGCAATAGGGCAAGCTTTGGGTGGTCACATGAGAAGGCACAGAGCTGCAGCTTTGAATAATGGCCACAACAAAACTCACAGTTCTATGATGATCACTATGAGTAGTAGTAGCAGTGGTAGCAGTGTTGAAGATTCTGATAAGATTAACAGTGGCAACAACAGAAAGAGAGTTTCGTTCTTGGATTTGAACTTGACACCCTTTGAGAATGATTTGGAGTTTCTCAAGATTGGGAAGCCAACTCCGTTTGAAATCTCAGCTTTAAGCATTTAAGTATGAAGTTTGTGAGTTAGTTGAATAGTTAGTGTGTCATAGGCAATATGGTGATCTCTCTTTGTTTTATTTCTGGTGATTATACTGAATGTAAATTTGTTCATTTCTTTGGTATAAGTGTATAAGATCATCAAGTTCCTTTGGTTAATTAATTTGGTTTCCATTGTCACAAAAACAAAAAAATAAAATTGGTTAGTTAATTTTGTAAAATGGATCCTTTTTGGGGAGAAAGGATTGAGAATAGGGAGTTGTAAAAAAGTTAAGGTTTGCTGAAATTTGGCCAGCAAATTTCAAGTAAAGTGAAAAAGGAAATTATGATTATTTTTCTATAATTAGAAGTGACAGTATAATTAATCACAAGCTTTTTTATGATGTTTTTCTTTCATAGTATAATACAGGTTTCCTCGAAATTGGAATACAAAAAATCCTCAATCTAATCAACTAATTAGTTTTGGTTTTTCATTTAATATACTTCATCATTTCATAACTTTGTCCGTAATATTTTCCATAGACTTATTATTAATTTATAATCACAACTCATTTTCTATATGGAAATTTAAGTAATTGTTCATATATGAGCATTTAACGTTCACACATTCAGGAAAAATATAAGTACAATTTTACTAATAAAAAAAATAATGAAGGAAGTATCATTGACTCGTCTTATAGTTATATGACATTGACCTCATCTAAATAACTAGTTTGCTTATATCTTTAACTTAGTGATGTCACTTGATAAACAACATAGTCGAATGGCAATTAATCGCTGGCTAGAATTTTATTTGTATGTATAAAAAAGTCCTGGATAAATATTCAATCTTTATAGAGGTCTCATAATCTAGAAGGGAATCAAAACTTTCGAAATTGTAGTGCCGTGCAGTTCAATACAAAAATACTTTAAGTCTGTAAATTAACTTTTTGAGGCTGCCATCTAGAAGACCTTTTACTAGAATCAATCTATTTCATTCACACTCTGCTTTAAAAATTGTGTTAGTCTAAAGAATATTAGTGCTTAAATATATAGCTGTTGGTAGTTAGAGTTAGATGAGTAGTTAATCTTAAGCGAAAACCACTAATTAGTTAGACCCATATATATATATAGTAGCCATGTGCTTCACATGGCTTTCTTTGAAATTTTTTATAGATATTTTCTTTTTCTTTTTCTTTTTCTTTTTCTTTTTAATTTTGCCCTTTTTTATTTTACGTGTATAGGTTATAAAATGAGAATTAATCCTCAACTCTCCCCACTAAAGACAGAATGTTAAGTCTTGCGTCAATTATAAAGGACTCTATCATCTAAGTTGGCCCATCATTTTCTTTTTCAAAGTCGTTTCTATTTTTAAGAATTTGGGTACAATTATTTAAGTATTTATTGTTAAATTTTTAACAAAATTATAACTTATGAAAGATTTATTTTGAAATTATCGAAAAAATTTTATAATTACAAACATAAAAAATTACATTTAAGTCTGGTCTTTTCTTTTAGTAAATTAACAAATTAATTAATCCTACACTTGTATGTCAATGTACTTTTAGTTTTCAAATTTTTAGGAGTGTATTAATCCCAAAAATATCTAGTTCACTGCAATTAGTTAGTCATTAGGTTAAATGTCCCATGAGTGCTGTCTAAATTTTGTCACTATTAATTGATTGATTAAGTTGGCACACTACAAGGTTTACATGCCATGTTTAGAAATGGATAAGCAAAACTCTCTATTTTACAAAGCTCATAGGAAACTGCAAAATCCTTTTTTTCCAAATATAAACATATTCAATTTAATAAATTAAGATATATCCACCATTCTTCTACCACAATATGAAGCTGCAAATTTTTTCTCTTGGAAAACAGCACAGTCATCAAAATTTAGACTGCAAGTATAAAACAATTGATGAAAGGATCAATTTACGATGAATTATTATTACTTTTTTTTCTTAAAAAAAATAACTCTTATAGTTCAGAAAATTCAAGAACTAAAGCTCTACAAATTTGAAGACTAGATTAATTTAGTCTTTCTTTTTTGTCAGTATTTTTCAATGAGTAATAAACTTTATTTGAACTATTATCCCTTCCCGAAGCAATGGTGACCAATTTTGACACTAATTCTTTTTTTTTTTTTTGGGAGACTGAACCAATTTTGATACTAATTCAAGTTGCAGCACACGCACACAAATACAAAGACATTTAGGATTTTTCAAAGAGTCACAGTGTATGTTTGGAATTGTAATAAGAAAACGCGTTGGTATAAAAACATTAAATTAAAACTTCCCGTGAAATATAATTTTAAAGAGAAGTACGCGTTTCCAAACACACCTATGGTTCTGGGACCGTTACCCCCACAAGCGACGGTGACAAATTTCGATGCTAGCACAACTGAATTACGTCGGCTACCCACACGAAGTTATCTAGAAAATGTGCTTTTCTTTCAAAACAAGTTTCCAACCACAAGAAAATGTTGCCTTTGGATTTTCTTAAAATTTTTTAAAACATTAATATGATTAATTTTATAATAAAAATAGACACAGAATGTATAAAATTCATTTAAATAATGAGTTCTACTTAAATATATAAAACTCATTTGAATAAATTTTTTTACATATTTTATATCTATTTCAATATTATTTTTTTAAAAATTCAGAGGATATATAATACTTTATTATATATTGACCTCAATTGACTATATATACAGAAATTTGAATTTTCTACAATCATAAATTAATTATATATAGTATAATTTAAAAAAATAAAAAAAAATTGATATGAAAAAAATAGATCCTATACACGTCCGTATTCTACTATATTACTCTCTTTTCTCATTACATAATTGTATAACTACTAAATATCCTATTTGATATTACACCCTAACTTAACGCATTATCTGCCACTGATTGCGCTGCAAAATCTGACATATTTTATCTAATTATACTTGGTGGCTATGTAAGATAACAAACCATGTGGATATAGTCATAATTTTATTTTCCTGTATAAATTATTATTATTATTATTATTATTTTGTTTCTAATAAATCCGGTTAAGCTAAAAATTATATTGGTGTTGTGAATAAAAGGACAATTATGATCCGTAAATTAAATATGTTCAAGTGGATTAATAAAACTTTAATATTGATGGTGAGCTGGCTAGTTTGTGCCGGTAGAAGACTTCAATTTCCGATACAATGATATTAGACTTTAGGACAATGATATTAGACTTTAGGGTAATTGTATGCAGAAGGAGTGTTTTGATTATTAAATTTTAAATTTTATTCTATTAATAGAAAATTTAAATAAAAATTGTACAATAAATTTAATAATTAAAATATTCAACATCTTGAAACTTCAATTTTTCATAAAATTATCCGAGATTTTATCACATTTAAGTTTGACTTCAAATCCTATCCTCTCCTTATACTCATTAAAAAATAAAAGAAAAGGGAAAAAAACTGCTGGTGCATTCATCTATCAACAATTCCGGGGTGGATTCTACAATGGAATTGAATGCATGCATTGGTGTAATTAATAACTTTTTTTTTTAAATTGTGTTAGTAATAACTTTGTATTGTACAAATAATGATTTATTAATATACTGATAACTAGTGCATTTATAATATCTTCTTATTATGTTGTTGATGACTTTGTAATCTGTTAATAAAAATTCACTAATATGTTGTTACTCAACTATTAGTGATGATAATATATAATTATCAACATATTGAATGCAAGTTACCAATATATAATAAAACAAATATTACTAAGTACGCCTTATTTTGAATATACATAGATATATATAGGCATATAGCATAACTAATGTACAAACTTTAGTTAATAGTATTCTTTGTCATTGTTTTCATCATCACTGATTACGTCATTGTTACCGTCAAAGTTTCCTTGAGCAATTTCCTTCATCTTGCTTGGTCAAGTCACATGGCTCCATGATCACATTCTAATTCTGGGCAAGCGACTACGAAAAGTCACATAATAAATAAAAGGATTTTTCTTGGACCCAACCACTTCATTCGAGAAAATGAGAACAATTTATGTGGGAACTACTAGAAGAATTACAATAGTTATATATACAACATTTTAGTCAAACAGGGAAAGACGAAATATGTTTAATCAAAGGGTTTGGCTTGTTAAGGGGTGAAACTTCCAAGATTGATTTCTAAAATGTCATAAAATAGTAGTTATCGATTTATAAAATGTATAACTCTTTAAACAACCCAGCCTTTGAGTGCAAGAACCGGCAGTTCCGGTTCGTTTCACGTGGTCCCCGGCTGCCGCGGGGAATTTGGGGAGGAGATGGTGAGCTCAAAATGTATGAGTCATAGGAGAAGGCAAGGACATCAGTTATGGATGGAAATTAATACCTTAGGCCACTAGTGTGATTTAGTGACCAAGGTGTGAGAGGTTTAATACAAAATTTTGAGTTTAAATCTTTATTTTTTGAGTTGTTCACCATGGATCAAAGTTGGGAAAAAAGTTTAACAGATTCAAACCAAACCAGCCCCCATACGTTGGTTGGGTCAGATGGAGTTTGTGGTGGAATTATTTTACAATATATTTTCAAAATAATATTTAAAAAATAAGACATAATTTGTTGACATAAATAAATACTTTAACATCATATAAAAAATTAATCTTTTCTATCTTTAAATCAAATGTTTCATTATCAAGATGATAATAACTGTATATTTTCATCTCTAGCACTCAACAATGATATATTTAATCTAACAAATAATAATAACAATATTATTATTGATTAATTAAAAAATAAAAAAATTATCAATATTCAACGCTACTATAACATGATTGTTTGATGTTGAGTTGGGTTTATTGCCTGAACATGTCCCTGTTTACTCTTACAAATCTATTTTAAAAAAAAAATTCACGCTTTTAGTCACTAGCTAGTGTATATACAAAGAGTTATATCGGGGTTGCAATCTTGATTCTTATTAATAGGAATGGTAATAGATAGATATTTGAAGCTTTTGAAAAATATTACATTAACCTCTCTTAGTTTAAATTTTCATATTACAAAAAACAAGGGTCATTGCAACATTGATTTTATGGAGGTCAAAACAACCATCACAATGCCAAAACTTGACAACAATTATATTAGTCATTGTTAAATTAACTAACATAATGACGTTTCTTAGAGAATCATTGTTATGCCAATAAAGCCTAGCAATGATTCTCAAAAATTACCCTTAAGTTAGTAAGGGCCAATGACAATTTTTAAGAAATGTTGTTGAGCCAATAAGGCCTAACGAGGGTTTGAGAGAATCGTTGCTATGCCATTTTAGTTGAACCCTATAAGCCCTTATCTCTTATATCTATCTTGATCGACACAGTGCCTCACCAGCTGTGGCAAAAACATTCTACAACCATGTGAACGATGTTAGACAACCATCCTCTTGTCATGAT
Organism: Erythrophleum ivorense; assembly: GCA_026724425.1. Taxonomy (NCBI): domain Eukaryota; kingdom Viridiplantae; phylum Streptophyta; class Magnoliopsida; order Fabales; family Fabaceae; genus Erythrophleum; species Erythrophleum ivorense. The sequence goes on from JAIUCV010000008.1 coordinate 12,739,734, forward strand.
GACGTCCTAGTCACCTTCTCTTGTGCAAACCTACCGCAAATTGAGAGAAAAATCACCTCACTTATGTGAAACATCATAAACCGTCACTCTTGGCTTGGATTGTAATAAGAATAATTAGCATGGACAAATTCCAATTGTATTTGTACTTGACTTTGACTTGTTCTCTTTGTAATGAATCTATTTGCAACTTTAATGGCATATTGGTTTTTACTTTTGTGGATATTGGTTTTGCTTGTGCATATATATGGGTACAAGTTTATTAAGAAAAGCAAGCAAAAAGATTTTGAACCAAAAAATATGGATAGTTTTTTTTCCCAAAGGGATTTGCTGAAAAAATATGGTTTAATCATTATCACAAAGATTGTCATTAAATCCCTTCATTTGAATGATGATTTATATGGATCATTGTTAAACCTTTAAACTTTAGTGATGGTTCATTTGATAGTCACTGAAACTAAATGTTTTAACAATGATCGTAAAAAGTCATACTTAAGATGAAGGAATGTAACAACAATTTTAAAATTGTCATTAAACTAGGGTTATTTTAGTTATTGCTAAAAATTGTTGTACATTTTTTTGTGATTAGAGATTCTACAATGGTTTTTTGCAACCTTTGATAAAGGATTGGGTAGTGGTTAAAATCATTGTTGCCTTTTAAAAAACCTTCACAAAAACCTTATTTTTTCATAATGTCGTAAGCTTTAACTTGACATCATTGTGATATATGTTGCCTTTAATTAGGCTATTATGAATTTTAAAGATGAAAACTACAATGGTTATTAAGTTATTAAAGTCACACATTGGATAAATGTGCGTGTGCATGCATGCATATGTATAAGTAAGATATTTGCAATTTGGGTAACATCTATATTAGATATTTTACGCTTTAGTGTTTGGTTCCACAAAAAATTAGGAGATATATTTTTTATTGGACTTCTCTTCCTATAAATAGGTACTAGTCGTTTTCCTTTTTGGTAATTAATTGAATGGTATTTCAAAATTTGCTTTTCAACTTGAGTTTAGATTTTTACATTGAGAATTTGCTTAGTTCTTCAAACTTAACCCTCTACATTAGGTGGTATCAAAGTAGGTTTTTCACCTATTCTAATGGCTATTGACTTAGTGGTTCCAGGTGACGATCCTTATGACAATGATCAAGGCATTAAGACCTCATGATCTATGGTGGAAGATCATGGAGTGGCATTAAAGGCTTTGGAGCAACAGATGGATATCAAAATTCAGTGTTTTGAGAAATGCTTTGAAGAAATTCTAGATCTTCTTAATGCTCTGGGCCTTGATGACAATAGAAATAGGGAGAATGATAGGCCACATATTAGAGATAATTTGCCTTATGAATAACCTATCAATAAACCTACTCCTGGAAATAGGCATAAATAGTAGTTCTACTAAGAGGATTCTAAAGAGGAGGATGACAATTTCATAAAACCTATAAGATATGAAGTTATGGAAAGAGTGAGTGTATATTGGTGAGTTCAAATTGAAGGTTGTTATTCTATGATTTAATGGGAATTTAAGAATTGATGACTTTTTGGACTAGATTGTAGAAGTAGACAGGTTCTTTGGATATATGGAGATTCTAAAGAAAAAAAAAGTGTGAGACTTGTCGTATACAAATCAAAAGGTAAAGCTTTTTTATGGTGGAACTTTGAACTCATAAGAATGCATAATTTGAAGATGAATCTTGCTAAATGTGCTTTTTAAAATTTTCTTGGCTTTTTAGTGCATCAAAAGGGGATTGAAGTTGATGTCAATAAGGCTAAAGCTATTTTGGAAGCCAAGCTACCAACCAATAAGGAGTTATAGAGACTTATTAGAAAAATCAATTTGCTTCGAAGATTCATAGCGAATTTAGCTGGAAAACTCAAGCTGATCATGACTTTATTTTGATTGAAAGATAAGGAGGAATTTCATAGGGGAGTAGAACAAGGTGCCTACAACTAGATCAAACAATATTTGTCCAGGCTCATAGTATTAGTTCTTTTAGTGATGCACAAACCTTTGAAGTTGTACATATTGGCTACAAAAGGAATCCATTAGTGCATTGTTAGCTTAGGATGTTAAAGATGACATAGAGATAGAAATCTACTATCTTAGCAAGATCTTGACAGATGCTGAGTTAAGATATAGTCCTACTAAGAAGTTAGGTCTTTCTCTATATCATGCTCACTCCAAGTTAGAATATTATATCTAGTTAAGATAGGTGCAAGCTATTTATAAGGTTAATCTGCTTATATATTTGTTATCATGGCTTATCTTGCAAGGCAAATTGACCAAATAGGCAATCAAGCTAAACTCATACGTCCTATAACATGTGTCTCAAAGGGCTATTAAGGGACAAGCTTTGGTTGACTTCCTTGCCGAGCACCTTTGCTTGGAAGTAGTTGATATTGCACATACTCTTATAGATTCATGGGACTACAATAGTCACTTATGTTCTTTGATGGATCTTGTGTCCAAGGAAGAATTGGAGCTAGCATAGTTATAATTAGCCTGAGTCAGAAGAGGCCTGCCTGAACTTTGAATTGGAGTTCTCTTATTTGAACAATTAGGTAGAGTATGAGGCTTTGATCATTAGCCTAAAATTACTAGAAAGTATGCGAGTCTCTTTCATTCAAATTATAGGAGACTTATACTATCAACTAACTTTTGACAAACTTTAGTACTTCTTGGGTGCATGCATGTGCCGAAAGGAAAAAATGAGGAAGCCAATAAACTAGCTTAGGTCCCTCTGGGTACAAGACTCTATCATACAGCAATAAACACTGGGTGTTTGATAGAATCTTTCTTTCAGCAATTGGATAGATAACCTAAGTGGTGAGACCTGTAGCAATGGGATTTGACCTTAACTAGAAACCAACAATTGAAGAAGAGGATTTGCAAGGGCACACTCTCAACAATGAAAGGCATCCCTCGATGCTGACAACTGGCATGGCACTTCAACTTGTCAAAGAGCGAAAGAATAAAATTGGACTTAAACCAAGACCCACTTGAAGTGATTGAGATATCTTATGAAATTAAACCCAATCTCATAGGAGACTCAGTCCAATGTTGGTTAGAAGAAGTCACTTATGAACCTCTCATGCCTTTGGATGCTAATGAAGTAGAACTAGAACCCATGAAGAAAGAGGAAGGGAGTTACAAGATATTGTGCACAAGAACTAATCACCAATGTAGAGTAAAGAAGGTACAAGAGAAAGGTGATTGACAAGATTGGTTATCAAAGTAACTAAAGAGTAGGGAAGCTAGAGTGGCTAATGAGATAGAAGTAATGGGAATCATTGAAAAGTGTGGACCAATCATCAAGCACGTTTGAAATTCATAAGAAGTTGTGCCTCCTGATATTCTATCTAATAATTCTAGTATATTAAGAGGCAGTCGAGGGGACATATTAACACTAAAAACATAGGACAATGATCAAAGACTAGTAGGTAGGGCTTGTCAAGTACAATTTAGCCTAAAGCCTTAAAGAAGTAGCTAAAACAAAGCACTGGCTGAAGATTATAGTGTTGTTGAACCCCTAAATAATTGAATCTGCCTTGTTAGTCGATGACCCACATTGTACCAAATAGAATAAGCAATGAAAGAAGTATGGACACAACATAATAGCAACTTCTAAAGACATTCAAAAGCAATAATTTCCACTCGTAAGCCAATAAACAAGCACGTCAAACATAGTTGATAGAATAGCTTATTAGGGGATGTACCAACATGGTAGATGTTATAAATTAGAAACAAAGACTATTATGAAACACACACAGAAACCTCCTAAAAAATGTTTGCTTTATAGCTTCTTTTAAATTTAAGTCATTTATCAATTTTATTTATCATTTTTTTACTATTTTATTTATTGCTTTTAATCTAATTTCTATTTGAAATTATAATTAATTTCTTTCAAAATATTATATTGTCAATTTCAAAGCCTATACATTCTATTTTAATACAATTCAACACTCCTTTCATTTTATATTTACCTTCATACTCATATACACTTACTTATTCAATTTGAGACTTAACTACGTTTAAGATTTTCGAAGACTTTCTTCTAGGAGATTTGTGTCTCGTATCCTCTATCTCTTTAAAAAAAGAAACTAAAGATTTGGTTTCCAAATCCAATTTCATAGAAAAGTTACACTAACTTCTAAGCTGCTTTCTAATAAGAAAAATACACCAATACCATCCTTTGAAAGGCATGTACTTTTTCGATTGCTTCTATTTCTTTTGTTCTTTTTCCCTTGTATTGCTTTTTCTTTGTCTTTTATTCAAATAATCTTGATTGACTATACTAGGCTTTTTGACTTATATATATAAAAAAACAAAAGAAATATATATATAAGAACATATTCCCAAAATATATAACTAATTTTTTGGTTTCATGTCACTTTTTTTTAAATATTATGGAACGCAGAGCCTGTGGCTCTGTGTCCCTTTTAATGTTTTAAATTTTTTTAAATTTTAAAAATGCTTCCTCTTTTTAAAGAAAAATAATTTTTTAAAAAAATTATTCTACTAACCCTTGGGGGTCAGTGTTTTCATTGACCCCCGAGGGTCAATCAAAAGGGTTAGTCTTACATTGACCCCCGAGGGTTAGTGACAACTCACTGACTCTCGGGGGTCAGTAAATAAATTTAAAAAATACATTTTTTTGTCCGTGCAATGGTTATAAATGCTTCTCCTTCTCGTTCCTTCATTCTTAACATTTAGTATTGTTTACTCTTCTTCTTCTTCTTTCATCCTCAACTCAATATTGCTACTTCTTCTTCTTCTTCTTTTATCCTCAACTCATATATTCATTCTATTCCTTCCAACTTTCGACTTTACCTTTAAATCATCTATCATCAATTTTTTGAGGTTTGCATTTAATTTTCACATGATTTTTTTCTCATTTATCATCAATTTCTTCTTAAAAGTTTTTATCATTCGCTTTCCTTTAATTTATTCTAATATTATCTTTATTTGTTATCTCTTTATCATTTTTGTAAGGTTGTCCAATGTTTTTTAGTATTAATTAAGATTGAAGGTTATGCAGAAGGGATGAGATTCACGAAATATTAATATGTTGCGTTTGATTGTTATTTATTCACGAACATTGGATAAGTTTATGAAGGAAATTATATGTATTTATGCAGATAAAAGAATTTTTTATACTAATGAGAGAACAACATTTATTTGTGATAAGCCAAAATTATTAAGAGTCAACCCTGACATTAGTCTCGAATAGTTGAAAGGCATAGTTAGAGAAAAGTTACGACTTTAGTCAAGATAGTATGCGTTTGAGTTGGTGTACCAATACTCACAGTCACTTAATCTAACTTGGTACTTGTCGTGTATATTGGAGGATGATTCAAATTTCCAAACCATTTGGCAAGCAAATCGTCACTTTTCACCCCCAACTGGGGGCACTAGAATTATATGCATACATTTCAACTAATTATGTAAGCCCAAGTGTCGAAGAGTGTGATGTCAAAGAGCCATTGACAAATCCATGTGCAAGTCAAATTGATAGACATGATAAATTGGTTTCCTTGTTTAGCTCTTATCTCAGAGATATTCATCTTTTTGAAATCCAACCTTTTAATACTTAACAAATGTTACTCGTTAATGACATATCTCAATTAAGTTTATTCAGACTATTAATGTGTAATACCAATCCTCCAAGTCCTCCAGATGCAGTCGAAGATATAATAGATGAGTTTGAGGGAGAAGATGAATATGATGCTCCACCAAATGGCAATGAATATTAGGACAACGATATTGATAGTATTGATGCTAAAGGAGATCCAATCACTCTATTGAACTAGTATTTTGGTTAGACATTTACCTTTTTGTCTTAGATTAACAATGATAATATTAGTGAATTTAAAATGCCTAATATATAGGGGGCCATCAATCTGAATGATGACTAGGAGATGTATATTGGCATGCGATTTCTTGATAAACAGTCAATGAGTCATACTGTAAAATTTTATTCAATCTGCACACATCACACATTTAAGGTGCATCAATTATCGATAAAGTACATGGAGTATCGTTGTCCAGAGTATGGTGTTCGATGTAACTGGCAGATAAGGGCTTGTCAATTAGAGAGAGAAAATGACTGGCGGGAACAAAGTATATAGGCCCATATACTTGTGTTTCCTCCATGTTATCACAAGATCATCTTGAAACTAAACTTTGATATAATAATATCAAATATTGTGTCGATGGTCACTGAAAATTTTTTTGTTTTTGTCTGTGATATCATTAAGTAGATACATAATATCTTTAGATATACAGTGTCATAAAAAATTATAGTATGGTAAGCAACAAGCAATTGCATCTCACTATACACCATCATTGTCTTCATCCATTTATATGGAGTTATCTTTCTCCATACCACCACTGCAACCAATGCAATCTAGTGAAATATCATTTACATCATTGTTTACAAATTTAGCTGCATTCAGTGCTGAGTATAGTAATACTTCTTTCACCCAATGGACATCATACCAATTTTAACAAGGCTTTTTCACCTCAAATCAACTGATTCCGCTTGTCTAATCCCCTTAATAGAATTTTAATTCTCAACAAATTCGTAATCAGATAGAGAGTGAATCATCCGAAGAAGAAGATGAGGAAGGACATGAAAATGATGTCGAGGAAGATAAAGAGCAAGAGCAAAAGTAAGAATAGCCACAACAACGTTAGCCCTAACGAATAAGGAAAAGGCTTCAATGTGAGACAGTCAGTTATTACGATCGATAACTATTATTATTTTTTCAAATTCAATACTTATTTATATTATTGAATTGTATATTTAAATTTTCTTTTCACAGTACTTCATTTCCTTCTTAATCAACATCAATTTATTGAAAAATTAATTAATACAATTATATATACATCTACATAATATATATATATATATATATTATATAACATTATTATTATTTAATTTTAATTCATTGTATTTTTAACAAATTCAACTAATAATTTAAGAAATTATATTTGCATAAACAACATTTTTAAATAATAATATTAAATTAATTAATTTAATTTCTTTATAAATAAATAATATTAATTCATTTGTATAACTTTAATTTTAAACACATTATTATATTTCATTTACAAAAATTGTATTTTATGCATTAACAATAAAAAATATATATCTACAAATTTTAAAAAATAATTAATTTTTTTCAAAATATAAATATTTCATAACTACAAGATTAAAAAAATTATATATACAAATTAAGACATTATATTATTCAAAATACAAATGAAAAATTTTCTTTATAGTTGAAAAAATTTTATATAATTTTAAATAATAAATAATTTAAAAATAATTTTAAAAATTCTTATCTAAATTTTTAAAAATAATTACTTAAAATTTAATGTCTACAAATTTTAAAAAAATAATTAATATTTCTCAAAATATAAATATTTTACTTCTACAAGATTAAAAAACTTATATATACAAATTAAGAATTATATTTTTCAAAATATAAATAACAAAATTTTCTTTATAGTTGAAAAATTTTTATATAAATTTAAATAATAAATATGTTAAAAAATAATTTTACAATTTTTTTAAATTCTTATCTGAAATTTTTTTAAAATAACTACTTAAAATTTAATATCTACAAATTTAACAAAATTAATTTATATTTCTCAAAACATAAATATTTTACAACTATAAGATTAAAAAAATTATATATACAAATTAAGACATTATATTCTTCAAAATATAAACAATTTTTTTTATAGTTGAACAAATTTTATATAAATTTAAACAATAGATAAATTAAAAAATAATTTTGCTAATTTTTTTGGTTCTTATCTGAATGTTTTAAAAATAATTATTTAAAATTTAATTTCTAAAAATTTAAACAAAATTAATTAATATTTCTCAAAACATAAATTTCTCACAACTACAAGATTAAAAAAAATTATATATACATATTATTACTTTATGTTTTTTAAAATACAAATAAAAAAATTTTCTTTATTGTTGAAAAAAATTTATATAAATTTAAACAATAAATAAATTAAAAAATAATTTTAAAGATAAATTTATAATTTTTAAAATTATTTTCTGAATTTTTTGAAATTATTATTTTAAAATTTTTATAAAATAATTAAAAAATAAAATGAGACGTGGAGCCCCTTAAAATTTACAAAACAAAATTTTTAAAAATATTAAAAAGGGAAGCGTCCTACAATATTTAAACAAATGTACAAGCTCTGTGTTAAAAAAATTATATATTTCATAAATTTATTTGTACGATTATATATATATATTGTTATATATATATATAAGTAGAAAAGCCGGGCCTTTTGATAGAGATATATGAGAAAAAAAAACAAAAGAAAAATATATATAACAATAAAAACTAATTTCAAATATATATAATTGAATTATTTTTAAAAATTAAATATTTTTTTTAAAAAAATTAGAATGCGAGATATGTGATCTCGTGTTTCTCAAAATTTTTTTTTAAAAAATATTTTTTTTAATTGGGCGTCAGTGCCACTGACCCTGTTCACATTACTGACCCTTGGGTCAGTGAAATTGACTCATGGGTCAATTTGATCCGTAGGTCATTTTTTTAAAAAAATTTAAAAATTAATATTTTAATTAATTTATTTAAAATATATAAAATAATAAAAAATATAAATTTTGAAAAATATAAATTTATTGTAATAAATATTATTTAATTATTTATTATTTATATTTATATTAATTTTTTTGTATATTAAAAATATAATATTTTTAAATCTCTTTATAATTTTATTAATTCTGTAAGTGTTAAAAGTTTATATTTTGAGAAAATTTAATTAATTTTATTGAAATTTGTAAAAGGTGAAATATAAATAATAAAAAAAGTAAATAAGAATTTAAATAAATTACTAAAAGTATTTCTAAAATTACATTTATATGAAATTTTTTTAATCGGGGAAAAATATTAATCTATATATTGAAAAAACAATGACTTAATTTGTATATATAATTTGTTTAATTTTATAATTATAAGAAATTTATGTGTTGAAGAATAATAATTAATTTTATTTAGATTTTGAACAAGTAAAATATAAATAATAATTTTTAAAAAATTCAGATAAGAATTCTTAAACATATAGTAAAAGTATTTGTAAAATCGTAATACAACTTATTTACTGTTGAAATTTTTGTAAAATTTTTTTGCTTATAAAAAAAATTCTCTTACTTATAGTTTGAAGGACATAACGTCTTAATTTGTTTAAATTATTTTGAGAAATATTAATTAATTTTATTTAAATTGCAAGAAAAAAATTAATAAAAAATAAAAAATTAGTAAAATAATTTGTAAAACAAAATAGTTATTTATGTATTTATTATTTAAATTTGTATGAAATTAGTTCAACGGTGAAGAAAAAATTTTTAGTTTGCACCATGATGAATATAATATCTGAGTTTCTTAAATATTGTAGTTGTAAAATATTAATATTTTGAAGTATTATACTTCAAATTAAGACGTTATGTCCTTCAAACTATAAATAAGAGAATTTTTTTTATAAGCAAAAAAATTTTACAAAAATTTCAACAGTAAATAAATTGTATTACGATTTTATAAATACTTTTACTATATGTTTAAGAATTCTTATCTGAATTTTTAAAAAATTATTATTTATATTTTACCTGTTCAAAATCTAAATAAAATTAATTACTATTCTTCAACACATAAATTTCTTATAATTATAAAATTAAACAAATTATATATACAAATTAAGTCATTGTATTTTTCAATATATAAATTAATATTTTTCCCCGATTAAAAAAATTTCAAATAAATGTAATTTTAGAAATACTTTTAGTAATTTATTTAAATTCTTGTTATTTTTTTTATTATTTATATTTCACCTTTTACAAATTTCAATAAAATTATTTAAATTTTCTCAAAATATAAACTTTTAACACTTATAAAATTAATAAAATTATAAAGAGATTTAAAAATATTATATTTTTTAATATAAAAAAATTAATATAAATTTAAATAATACATAATTAAATAATATTCATTACAATAAATTTATATTTTTTAAAATTTATATTTTTTATTATTTTATATATTTTAAAAAAATTAATTTTTATAATTTTTTTAAATGACCTACAAGTCAAATTTACCCGTAAGTTAATTTTACTGACCCAAGCTGAATCAATGACCCTTGGGCCAGTGATTCAACGTCATTGACCCAAGGGTCAATGATGTGAGTCGGGGGGGTCAATGACACTGACCCTCAATTAAAAAAAATTATTTTTTTTAAATTTTTGAGAAATGTGGGATCACATATCCCACGTTTTAATTTTTTTTTAAATATTTAATTTTTAAAAATAATTCAATTATATATATTCGAAATTTTTTTTATTATTATACATTTTTTTTTTCTCATATATCTCTGTCAAAAAGCCAGAAAAGCCGACTATACTACATCATTATTAAATATGTAAGAAAATACACTTGAACTAAGTGAATATTGGGATAACCAGGCATTTACTTATTCAACAAATGTTATTAAAAAATATTTATAACATGAATTTAAAATTTTAAAAAAACTATTTTAATATATTTCACATTTAAGAAATTAATTCAATGTACTGAATAAAATTAAACGATCAGTATAATAATTCAACTTAAAATATTATGTAATTAAAATGACAATGGTCATTCTACATCATAATTGAAGGATTTTAGCTAACGAGAACGAACGTGATTGGAAGAGTCGTGCCACTGCAGTTGCTCAATCTATTAATTTGATCAAAGCTTGCAGGTAAAGCTTCAATCTATTCCTCTTGAACATAATTTTGCTGTGGCGGCAAATAGTCTTAACTTTTAATAACTGCTACTTATAAGTTATTCTTAAAACGCCCCGTTTGGTTAATTATTGTTTGAGTACACGTTGGATTCAAATCATGCTGACATAACAAGGAGTTATCAGAGTATAGTCATATCGGTGTCACATCTGTTGTTACAGAGAATAAGAGAATGTGTCCATCATTTTTTAATTTTAAAAATAGTAAATTACAATTATTTTTTAATATTTTTGATATATATTATAAATTTTTTATAATTTGTTTTTTATCAAATAAATTAATTTTTCACAAAATATGAAACTATAATTTTATTCATAATATGATAATAAAGTTACGTAATAATTTTATTTTTCATGTGTAATTTTTGAAATAAAAAAGATATTAAGTGTAATTTAATCAAATTTTACAGAAATTAATATAATTTATTCTAAACATTTTGAACGGTTTTTTAAAATTATAAATTAAATGAAAATAAAATAAAATAATAATAAAAAAGTATAACATAACCCCAAATCAAAGTATTTCTCAAAAAACCAAAAAAAAAAAAAACAAAAAATGAAAAAGAATAGACCGATTGGTATAAGCTGGGTAGGCAGCTAGCTGAACCATTCTGGTCAAACTTTTTTATGAAGTGTGGCCTCGTACGTGATAGGCAGCCACTTAGCGTCCTTGGTCAAGCTTTAAAATACAACTTGCCCCCATCTATTCAAGTCTGACAAGCCACTTCGAATTTATGATTTGGTACATATGACGAGTAGGAAAATTATATGCTAAAAAAATATATGAATATATTATCTAATTGACAATGCTTTTATCATTAGATAAATTTCAGATTCATTAAATCATTAATAATATTTTCAATTCAGCAAGGAATTGGCATGTTTTGAATAACAAAATACTATCTATGATGAATATCCACACAAAAAAATTGTCACTAAAAAGATAGTGAAATCAATGTTGGGATTTTAAAGCAGGTTCTTCTTATATCACTAGAAAAGTTTGAATAACTCATAACTTTAAGGTTCCTTTAATATGTAAGGATGATTTTTATGAAAATTGAAATAACAATGAGAATTGGAGTTGAGAGGAATTTTGTGATCTAAAATCATATTTGATATATTTTAAAAAAATAGAAATGTTATTTTATTTCTATGTCTAGTAGGGATGTTCAAGAATAAGATTGGTTTGACTAGGTTTAGATAGGCCTTTTTTTGGGTTAAAATTTTTTATAAAAATTATAAAATAATTTATAAAAATAAAATATTTACATAAATCTATGTAAAATTATATTTTTTAAAAAAATTTATATAAATCTTTGTAAAATATTTTTTTTTTAAATGAGGCTTGGTTGGGCAAAATTGACCAACCAAACTGATTTAGTGCGTGTTTGGATTTTCGTTTAGACTTCTCCAAACCACGTTTCAAAAGAAGTAAGGATCGAGAGTTTCTATGTAAACGTAATTTTGCAACTAAAATCTAAACACGCACTTAGTGTAGTCAACCAAACTGATTTAATGCAGTCAGTTTTTTTTATTTGGGTCCAATCCAAAATGACAAAATGGAATTAAATTATTTGAAAAATTGGGCCAAATAAAAAGCTCTAATATTTGGTTAGATGAAAAAGACGTACCATTGGAAGGGACGGGTGAGATAAAGACTAAAATATCGTTGGTTGAAAAAAATAAATAAAATAGGTTTGGCTAATGGGAACGGAGGGCAAAATGATGACTTCAAACTTAATTCCAAAGGAAAAGTTGAGATTTTATCGATATAGTTGCAGAGAGATCTTTCCTTTCTTTCTTGTAAATCGGTTTCTTGCAAGAAAGCAGCATACCAAGAAAGTTTTTGATTCTTTTTTATTCATCTCCTTTTCTTTACGTAGCTTTTACACGCAGTAGAATACTCTGTAATACAGAATCTTATTGCACACCATGCAAAAGGTGAATTTTAATATTTTTTATTTTTTGCTTTTTATAGTTTGAAATTTAGGATATAAGATAAAAATTGCAACTGTGAAGATAAAAAATTTAACTGTAAGAAAAAAAAATATTTTAAAAATTTTAACTGTGCAACACATTTAAAATTTTTAAAGTATAAGTTTTTTTTACAATTAAATTTTGTATTCTTATAGTTGCAATTTTTACTTTCTATCTTAAACTTGAAACCTTAAAAAGTCAAAAAATAAAAAATAAAAAAAATGTTAAAATTAAGCTACCACACCCCCTGAGGTGATCCATATTCGCTTTTGCACCCTACCAAATGACGTTAGGCAAAACGCATCCCAAAGACCTTCATAATACTACTATAGCAATGACAGCAGTCAAATTGAAACTTCTCAACAAGACTACTTATCGAATGAAATGAAAAAGCCCTTGGTATAAAGGCTGATCTGTTTAACCCTTTCATGGAGAAGTTAAAATAACACAAGACGAATGACAAGCAGCAGTTAAATTTGTGTTCAACTCCTTCAGCTTATTGCTACATCCACAATTGAATACAAGGATCACGTCAAGCTGGCAATTTGCTTGATAAGTAGAGAGAAAGATTTTCTCTCATAATGGAAGCAGTTTTGTCGGCGAATTCACAAGTTTGATCTCGATATCCTGAATCATGTTGGTGGCACAAGGGCATATCATTGTGTATGTCATCCTCCATGTCGATAACTATGTTGTGCAGGATACAGCAAACAAGAATAATCCTTGGTAACTTGTGCTTATCAGGCTTCCACATCACACCTTGTATTATCTTCCACTTCTCCTTCAACCTTGCCAATGCTCTCCTGGCCAACATTCGGGTTGCAACAAGGCGTTTGTTAAACTCAACCTCACCATCTGAAAGGCTTTTCCCTTTATAAGGAGTGAGAAGCCATGGCAGAAGGGGAAACCCTGTATCCCCTGTTATATACTCCCTCAACACTGTTCCTTCTGGGAGTGTCTTCTTACAACCATTCAACCTCTTTCCTTCTTCAGCTAGTCGGAAGAAAGCTGAGCTTCGAAGCACAAGGTCATCACTCAGACTTCCTGGCCATCCAGCAATTATGTCACGGAATCTCAAATCAGGATCTACAATTGCTTGCAAGATCATGCTGCAGTTCTTCTCACGATCCAGCCATACGTCATTCAAAGAGTCCATTGAGGGCAAAGTCATCATTATGTGTGTGACGTCAACTACACCACAACAATTAGGAAGGCCCCGAATACTCTCAAACTTTGACTTTATCTCTTCCATTTCTATTTCAGTTGAAGGCCAAGTAAGATGGCAAAGCCCTCTTTCTTCCATCGATTCTACAAACCGCCATGTTATTTGGGAAACAGTAGATTGGTTCATTCCAAATGAGTCACCAATGGTTGACAATGACTCACCAGAGCTAAGCCTCCTAAGAGCAACAGCTACCTGGTCATTCAGAGACAAATGCTTGCCATTTGCATCCATGAAATTTGAAGATCTAGCCCGCATATCGTCTTCCACAAGAGAACATATATAGTTGAACGTCTTTCTTGAGATCTTGAAAACAGACTCAAATTTCTCTATATTTTTTGATTGAGATAACGGTCCTAAAAGTAGCAAAATTGAAGCGTGAGCATATATCAATTGGAAAATCTTGATCATGAATCTCAACTTTCACAGGCAAAAAAAATATATTGAAAAATTACAGTGATGGCATATGTTGCAGCATCTATTTAAGCACAACAAAATGAAGGTAGCCTGTGAAGCAGAAGAAGCTATGCAGATTTCATCTTTTTCATATTTAGAAACAAGCATAACCGACTAAAAGTTAGACTTGCAGTTTCTTGAGAGGAGATAGTTGATCTCTCAGTTATGACACAGACATGTAAATAAAGTCCACCTCTTCTGCTATACAAACTACTCAAAAGCATCTATAAAGAAAAAAAAAGGGGTAAAAAAGACAGCAAGATACAAAAGGGGTGAAAAAAAAATTAGCACAAATATCTCACCATCTGAATCTTAAGATAATCACCTCTTATACACAGAACAATCCTACCATGCAGAATAATTAAAAAATGCAATGCCTTGTCAGTACCAGAGAAAATTAGTCAAATGACTGCGGGTGTTTGATTGGTAAAATTGGCAAAGGCTCCCTTTGCAGCTCTCTTTTCATTCTTCTTTTCAGATTTCTTCAGCCTTCAACCACATTCTAAAGTTTTTGAACTTATAATAGTTCATGTTTTATCATATCCACATGTCATTTCAGTGATTTCATTATCTTCTCCCCATTATCATTTTGGGTAGAAGTATTTTGATTTTCTTCAAGTGCTTTAGCAGAATTACAAGCGTATGTCACATTTAACCATGCAATTTGTCAGAATATAAGCATGCATTCAGGTCTTTTCTCTTTCACCCAAATATGCCTTCCCAGAGTGAAGAGAAACTAGCTTGGAGATAATGTATGGACCAACTAGCAGTAATGAAAAACAAGATACATGAGAATCTGGGCCTGTTTGATTCTGTTTTTGTTTTATTGTTTTCAAAATAGATGTTTTTTAGAACAGGGTTTGAGAACAAAAAAATTAAAAAATTCGTTTGAATCATTATTCTGAAAAGTAGTTATTTTCTATTTTTTGTCTAATTCTATAGAACAAAGGTTACAAAACATCTAAAATATATTTTGATTTTTCTGTTTCTGAAAACAAAATTCTGTTTTTTTATTTTACAAAACACTTCATTAAAAACACGTTATCAAACAAGTTTTTTTGTTCTTAAAAACAAAAAACTATTCTGAAAACAGTTTACCAAACAGGCCCTAAGGTTTACAACACAAGGTGCCTAATTTCAACCACTTTACTCAATGAAATCCAAAATAAGAGAATGCAAAAGACTAAAAAAGTTTTCCGTAAATATCCTAAAGTAGTCAAAGGCCCTATATTCTCTTGGAACATTTCACTACAAGCCGGAGAAACTGAACAAAGATAAATAAAACATATTACAATGACAAATAAAGGAGGAACTCTCTTAGTTATAGTAACACATACTTTTGAGGGACATAAAAGATCTAAAATTATTAAAATCCTTTCAAGAACCCAGTGCAAATAATGATTACAAATCTCATATGAAAGTCATAAATATAGTTTGAATTAATAAGATATAACATTTTTCAAAGAACTCATAACTTTTTTACCAAATTCATAAAAAAAAAACTTGTAAATCCATTGAAGCTTTCCCTATATCTCTATGTATCAAGGCCTAGATACTTATGACAATATGCTATACTATTTAAATCAGCATATTATATGAATTTAGACACTAAAACAAGAGCAGCAGAGGTCCTGCTTTTGTTTGATTTTTCCTCTTCAGAAATATAGGAAGAAGAATAAAAAAGGCAAGATGGTTCCTTTCCCCACAAAAAGAAAAGAAGAGGACCAAGAAGAAGTTTTGAGTAAGAAACTATTGTGCTGAACAGAAGCTTGTAAATTTATTTGTAATCAGGAGATTCAGTTATAAAATCCTCATTGCTCACACATCAGGTAATTAGTCAATCTAAAGAAGAGATTGCTGATTATATGATTCCTTGAAAGTAGAAGTTAGGGAGAGATAGAGAGCAAGATTATGGGACAAAATGTAGTTAGAGGTGGGATTTCATTCTAAGTTTTCTTTAACCAGTTTCATTACATCAGTAGGTATTAAATCAATGAAAGTGCAGAGTTGAAAAGAGTAAAATTTAATCATACAACATAATGGCACAAAGAGAGAAGGACAGTGCACAATTAATGTGAAAATAACCATAAGATATCAAATTTTAATGTAAAAGTAAATAAATTCAAATTAGTGACAAAAGGAAAAGATAATAAAAACTAAGTAGATTCTGCAAGTGGGATCCTGCTAACGCTTTAAAATGCTGGGACAGAGAGAAGCTGCAGCAGTGCAAGTGGTAAAATTACAACAGGCACATCCACAATGTGCAAGACTAAGTTAATAAACTGACAAATTGTGAAGGAAAGATATGTATAATACATTAATAGTAGATGAAGAAGAATATTAGCAATATCTACAATCTTCTTGATTTGAGAAATTAGTTTCATCTGAATACAAACATATTCAGGTTAAAGATATATGGTCACATTTTAAAGTAACAAAGCAAGAAGTATGCTCATTAAGAGCAGCATCAATGCAAAATGTCAACAAAAGCTCAACATACAAAATTAGCACCTTAAAAATATCAGGTTCTTTAGATTAAGTAAATAATCCTAATGACCAGAAACATATAGTTTTTATGCCCACATTTAATGACAAGAAACAGACAAACTACCTCATAGTATACAACACATAGCAAGTGCAGAGCAATATCAGACATCATTCACAATATCAAGCATTAATCGGTAACTTCATTTATGGAAGGTTATAATAGTAAAGCACAGGGAGCCATATATTTGAACAATAACCAATGATCCATTCCCTGAAGTAACACCACAAGCGCAATAAGAATACGGAGAAAATTTAGGTTAATTTTTTAAGTATTTCAATAAAATTTTGACAATTGGACATTTTTTTAGCATCATATTATTGGGTGTTTCAAAAAAAAATTTCACATGTCGGGTGTATACTTCACCTAGTTCTAAAAAATATATAGACGAAATGTCAAATCGATCAATAACTGTGGTGGTTGAGATGTTCATTTGACCCAGCTCATACAAACCATTGAATGCTTCAAATTTCAACTAATACCCACTTTAACAAAATAAGAGTGATGCACAGCAAAAACAGTCTCAATGTATAGATTGCACAAAATCTAATGACAAAGAACATTTGGCAGGAAGTATTGTATTGTAGGTACCCGTAATTCTCTGGGAAAACTCGTGCCACCAATCCAAGGGCTGGGGTTGAAGAAGCTGCAATGGAGTTTCTGAAGCATCTTGGTCATCCTTACTCTCGGCCTTCTTCCTCTTCTTGATCCCTCTAATGGAACCCATGTACAGAAGAATGCTTCGAAGTCCCACCAATAATAAAAGCCAAGAAAATCAAAACAAACTTGAAGAAGAAAAACCCATTCACCATGAGCCCCGATTTCAAATCAAGGGGAGCAAAATCACATGAAGCCGAAAAGGATGAACATGTAAAATTAGAATGGGGCTGTATCCATAAAATCAAAACGTGATATGGTAAGTTAAAGAAAGTGGAAAAGGCGTATACAAGAGTGATGGGGGGAAGAAGCAGAGAGGGGAATCAAAGAATGAATGAAAACAGAATACATGAGCAACGCGAGCTATTTATTTGTCAAGGGAAAGAAACGTAAGCACCAAAAGCAGGATGAATAACACTCGGCTAAGCAAAATGACTTCGTGTTTTCTGGACATGAACAACGACGACTTCTCATTTTATAGTCTCTCAGTAATTTCGAGACATATTTAAAGCGAAGTAAACTTGCCTTTTATTTTTATAGATTTTTAAGTAAAAAGCTGTTTTCGTATTTAAAAAATAATTAACTTCTTAATTTAAAATTTTAATACTTTTAACTTTTTTTAAAGAATTAAATTGAGAAGTTATTTCATATCTTTAACAGATAAAAAGATCAAAATAATTAAAAAAATTAATAAAGTACCAAAATAGAAGGATTACACTTTAGATAAACAAATTGAAAAGTTAATCATTTTTTAAGAAAAAAAGTAATAATTTAATCCAAATTTTTCTCTCTCACTGGACACTAATTTGGCTTTTAATATGCTTATAGATTTTAAAATTCCACACACGAATTTTCATGTTAAATATTCTTTTCACACCAATTTTCTTTTCATGTTTCATTTTCTTTTTCTCTTTTTATGTTATCTCAAAAAATGATATATTGAGTTCAAGAGGGCAACATTTATGACCACTTCGTATCTTTCCAACTATGAATATTGTCCGTTAGATTTGTTTGAAGTTATACTTTTATTAATTTGTCTAAGTTTTACATAACAGATTTAGTATGTGTTTGGATGGTTGAGTTTTTTAAATCACATTTTAAACAAAATAATAATTTATTATTTTTACATAATGCAATTTAATAAACATGATTTTTAACATTTTTATTGTCAAATTAAACACACTTTTAGAAAAATGACATTATTGGAGATTGTGATCCTTTACAGCCATTCAATAAAAAGTGTGTTATAAAAGAATACAAATATATATAGAATTTATTTTTTCTCTTTTTATCTATTTTTATTTTTTCTTTTTCTTCAAATGCATAATATGCATTTACTTATTAAATTTTAAAAATCTAAATTTTATTATGGTAGTTTTACTTTTCATACATTGATTGATGTTAGAGTTTAATATATTACATAAATTGTATCATACTTGGATAATAAATCATTCACAAAAACTATATTAATGATAGTATAATAAATATCCAAAAATGTTGTATTCTTATTAAAATAAATAAAATAATAAACCAAAAAATTGCTTGCAATCAATCATCATGACTAATTTTAAATTTATACAATATATTTTTAATTTTTAGAATTTAAACTCTATTTAACTGTATACTCATTTTAAAATATTGTAATATTTGAAATATGAAATTATAATATTTTCCTTGTATTAATTGTTTCATTTTTCTACGGTGCATGCTAAAACTAATGAAATTGAAGCTTGTAATTAATGAATCGGAATATTTGCTTACGATGTATGTTTATACGTTGTGATTTCTTATTTAGTTTATAATATTCTAAATTTTATTAAAGTCTTCAAAATAATTTGCATATTTATGTAGTCAATTATCATAAATATTTAACTCCTTTCAGATTGGAGAACTTTTTTTTTTTCTTTGGGAACTAGCATATTTATGTATTTTGTTTACCTCTTATTTTTCTTTGGATATTGACCTAATATGTACAAAAAAAGAAATGGGTAGTTTATTCTACGTTAAATTCAACTCTTGAATTTATGGTTGTACCAAATTTCTAATTTGGTCTTTTCACTTCATTTTCTTATAAGTTGATCCTTATAAGGGCAAAACTTAGAAGGCCTATGCCATTAGTGTCTTTTAAAATATCGTTAATAAGGTGCAAATGTGGTAAGTACTTAATACCGCTAAAATAAAATAGTTAAATAATAACTAAATTATCCAAAAAATATTATTTTTTATTAAAAATTATCACACCATCAATTAGATTTTTCTAGTCACTAAGTGATTATCAACTAAATTGGATAGCAACATAGTGGTAAACAATAGTCTAATTCTTTGGAACCTTTTTGAATTGTAGCCTTTTTGTCATTGTTTTTTTGAAATGTTTTATTTTACATATTTCCTTTTGTTCTATATTTATTTTGTTTTATAATTATTTTATATATATTTTTGGTTTGTTAAACAAAATAACATCTTTATATGTTTTATTTTTATTCTAACTTTTTACCAACTATATATTATTATATTATTTTTATTCTTCTGTTTTTAAATTTTCCTCATCTTTCTCTTTGTCTTTTTGTGTCTCAGCTTCGTCTTTCTCTTCATCTTTTTATATAAATTCTGCAATTTTCTAACATACATTAAAAATACATAAATGTATAAAAAATTTGCAATAAATATTACAAATAAAAAACTTAAATAAATCTTTACTTTGTCCAACAATTTATAAAAAAATTAAAGAATTAATAAGCGAAAATGAAATAAAAAATATGTTGCACAAAAATGAAAAAAAAAAGCAGTAGAGAGAAGAAGATAATCTGAAGAAGTTTCATACAGAAAAAAGAAGAAGAGCAGTTGCTCTAGACAGAGGAAATAGATGAACAACTTCAGATGAAGAGAGAAATAGCTTCCGACGAAGAGAAAAACAATTTCAGAAGAAGAGAGATTCAAGCAAGGAGAAGAAAAAAAATTTATGTGTATATTGAAATGAAAGGACAAAAATTTGCTGGGTTTAAAATTTGCGCCACTTAATTTACAATAATTAAAAAAATATTTGAAAAAAAAAAAAAAGGATACTGGCTACTTCAGTTGGCCAACATTAGCTGATTGATACCCAGCCTTTTTTTTAGCTTTTTACAATTTTTTATCTTATTTGCCGCCTAAAATTATTTAAAAAATATTGTTAAGCGACTGAATTTGTCTGCAAAATTGTAGCTTTGGTATTGTTTTATTTTTCCTCTTAAAAATTAGTAGGAAACTAGTTAAATATTTTTTAAAAATTAAAGTAATTAAAAATTAATCGAAAGTCTTAGCCGGTATTTCCAAACAACATTGTAGTGTACATGTATAATTTAATAAATGACCACGTCACTCACATTTTGCCACACAAGCCACACATAAGAGAAGGAAATAAAATTACCTATTTGCCCATGTTTACTCTCTGTCTTCTGTCTTCTGATTCGCTGGGTGTGCTGCTAACAGGATAGCACCAGTTTAAGAGAGAGGACGCGCGTGCATATAAATTAAGGAATACCTGCCAGGGCAAACGCTTTAATTGCTATTAAATTGATTCACAGTTTGAAAGAAGGAAGGACACGTATAGAGATGCAATCTACGAAGGAGAAGCTAAGCAACATGGCGGGTGCTGGCATGGAGCGCGTGAACTTGCAACTCCAAAGCCAGAATGGGCCATAAGGTCCGATTTTGAAAAAATTTTTAAATATTTTTAGGATGTTATATTATTCATATTTTATTAATAAAAAGTTTAAATTAAGTAAAATAAAAATTATTTATAAATAAAATAATACAAAGTTATATAATTGTGTATTGTGTTTAATTATTTATTATTTTATTATTATATAAATAAAATATTGTATGATGTATATGTTTTCTTACGAGAAAATTTTAATTTATTGATAATCAGATTTTATCTTATTTGATTTAAATATTTTTATTAAAAAAAATATAAATTATGTAACCATTTAAGAGTATCTAAAAATTTTTTCCTTTGATTTTGAGCTTTCTCATGTCTATAATTATTTGGGTTAAGTTTGAGTAAAATGAAAAAAAAAATCGTACGCTACATAAAATTAGAGTAGAGAAAGAATATATGAATAGAAAGAATATTTTAATGCCAAATTAAACATTTCTTAGGTCTACTTATGTAAATAATGATAAGTTCATCCTCCAACACAACTAAAAACTTCTTTTTTTCGAAGTTATAGAAAAGCACCATGATTAATCATAAGAAATGGAATTTCTTTAATCAAATATGATATATATATATATATATATTATAACCAACTCAAGAATAACTTTAGACAAGTCTTGTCATAAGAATTTTATTTATGTGAGTACAATAGTCGTTGTTGGTGCTATCCTGCTAGCAGCACATCCAACAAAGAAGGAGAAAAAAGACAAGGAATAAGCATGGGTAAATGAGTAATTTTATTTTTATATATATAGCTCATATGACAAATGTGGGTGATGTGGCTATTTATTAAATTATATTTGGGTTAAATACTTGTTACGCCGTTTGTCACATCTCTCCTTAGGTTATAGGTTTTAACAAGCATTAGTGGTTAGGTCCTTTTTACAATGTTTTAAAATTACAAGAACCAACTTAAATATATATATAATATAAAGGTCAAATTAAAAATTTGATAAATTAGAAGGACTAAAAGTTTAATTTTAACCTTTATTCTACTTGTTAATTTCTTTATTTTTTTTAAGTACATGAGACAATTTTTTTTTTTTAAGTAAAGCCATGGGTTTGAAGCTTGAAATCAGGCAAATCGATAATATCATAGCAAACTATGTTATAATGAGTAAGATTACTTGGCAAACTTATATGGAGCATAGATCCTCGGCAATAGGGGATTCTTGCAATAATCATGTAGTAAGGTATTTTTTTTTTAATTTTTGGGTTTAAGAATGATTTTGAAAACAAAAATTTTAATTGTGAAGGAAAATTACACTTTAAAAATTTTAATTATCTTGTATAGTTAAAATTTTTAAAGTATAATTTTCTCTCACAATTAAAATTTTTGTCTTCAAATTTATAAATTTTTTCTTGCATATTCATTTTTAAACCTACAAAATTAAAAAAAAAGAGAAAAAATTATTACTGCACGATTCCCCTATTGCAAGGGATCTGTGAAGTGACACTAATATTACTAACAGTTGGTCAAACTTTGGTAACATTTTAGCCACCGTCACCATGACTAGACGCTAAATTTTTTTAAAGAATTTGTTTCCCTTTAAACTCGATCAACAACCAAATACACCTTTTATTAGAATACTTTATTTTATTGTGTATCCCCTTATTACACCTCCTTAATAATAAAGTGGGTCCCAACATCACCTAATTTATGATGATTTTTGTTAGATTATGGGGTATTTACTATGGCTTGACCCAATATTTATGATCTAACTTATTATTTATTAATTAGTTAATTAATTAATTGGTAGATATAATTTATTATCTAATAATTATTTTGAGTTTTAAAATTCAAATGAGTTGGTAGTTAGTAATCTAATCTCTTATTAAGAAAGAGAGACCAAGGGCAAAGAATAAACATATATGTACAAAGAGAAAAGGAGTGACTTCTTCCTGTGTACTTGCTATAAAAAGCTATAAAAGATTGTTTGTAGGTGACCTTGTGCAAATATCATGAATGCTAGGAAGTGAAGTGGAGTGCACAAAGAAAATAATTAGAGAATCAGGTATGAATTCTTTCACTGTAATTGAATATGAAGTTTCAACATTGGTATTAGAGCCATGTTTTGATGTGCTCTCTCAAAATTTTAAGGATGTGTGATATATATTTTTTCAAGTTTTGAATTTTGGCCACCTTGACCATTAATGATGGAAAATGATAGAGATCATTTTATGCCTTAATTTGCACACCAATTGATGCATATATGATGTAGAACATGTAGTTAAAATTTGGTTTTAAACAAGTAAACCATTAAAGAGAAATAAAAAATTTTCTATTTGAGAAAAAAGGTGTTGAGTGACCCATTTTTCGAGGACAATCATTCTTTCTTCAGGATGCCATTATGTATGAGCCATATATGGTTGGAAAGGTAATTTTACAAGCTTTCCAATGATATAATATGTGTGATTTGGACATGAAATGAGAAAGATATGGGCTTTAGAGGTTCAATCATGTATGAATTTTTGAAAAATTCTAAAAAAATAATGCCTAGAGGTTTAAGATGAAGTTGGCCACCTTAAGACTTAGTCACATAAGCGAGCCTTAGGTCCACCCCAAGCCATTTTGGTGACTTACAAAGTGACATCAAAATAAGAAAGACAGGACAAGTCCAGGACAAGTCCAATGGTAGGTTAAACATTGCCATAAATGCTACCTAAAGCGACAAGCATGCTCCTTCTTAGGCATGTGTAAAAGCTTTTATCTACCTTTTTTTTCTTTTTTTTTTCTTTTTTGGTAGCCTTTTTATAAGCATGTGAGGGTGTTTTTCAAGGCCAAATATTGAGTTCTTAGTCTCATTTTAATCCTTATTTATGTACTTTTCAATGGTGCATGGAATGTTATGTTACTTCACCAAAAATAGAGTTGTATATTGAAAACTATGTTTAAATTAGTAATTATTTGTAATCAAGTTGTTAAAATTGTGGCAACATTGCTTGAAATTGAAGAACAATTATGTAGAAATGACTACAAAATCCTTCTTTTTCATGTTTTATATTAAGGGATAATGAAAACTTGTTACATTAATATATTTTGCTATGATTTCCTTCTTAGTGATAACTATTAGAAATTTGTGAAAGAAAACTTGAGAGTTGAGAGATGGCTTGGTTTTATTACATGCATAGATGAAATAGAGCTTATGGAAAAGTAGTAAAAGAAAGTGAATGTGAACCAAAGTAACATGATATCCTAATTTACAAATATGAAAAGTGTAAGGCATTTAAGCTATAATGCACTTAAGCAAAGGATTCATATGAAAGGTCTCTTTAATTAGATCAACTATGAGATTGATTAGGAATGACCAACTAAAGTGGTAGACCATATGGATTATGAATCTAAATTGGGAGATTTCAAGAAATGAAATGTCTTAAGATATGAATTCTTAATTAGGTGAAATATGTGTAGATTCCCCCTTTCCTTACAATATATTTTCTCAATTAGCTTTCTTCAATGGATATTTCTAGTGTTGTAAATAGGTAGATAATTTAATAATATTATTATTTTAATATGTTTTACTAGCCTTCAATTCTCTTAAATAAATTAATCTTGATTATTATGATATGCTTATGATTTGTTTGAGAAATATGCATACTGAGTGATGCTTATTTGAGTGAGTTCTTAAAACAAAAAAAAAATTGTTTTGTGCATGATGGA
Source organism: Erythrophleum ivorense (assembly GCA_026724425.1). Classification (NCBI taxonomy): domain Eukaryota; kingdom Viridiplantae; phylum Streptophyta; class Magnoliopsida; order Fabales; family Fabaceae; genus Erythrophleum; species Erythrophleum ivorense. The sequence continues at coordinate 12,764,794 of JAIUCV010000008.1, forward strand.
ATTAAAAGAGTAATGGTATGAATAAATTACATGTCATGAAAGTAAGGCAAACATATAGTTTTAATCATGAGTATAATAAGTATACCACTAGTAGTCTAATTGCAATATGCAGTAGGCATAGATATTGTGTATGTGTTTATTAGTGCTATGTCTATGTGTGTAGATTAGTCTAAAAAAGAAATGGCTTCTAAGACCATTATTGTTAACCTAAATAAGGGTGATAAACTAAACAGTGACTATTATAACATTTGGCAAGATAAAATTTAGTACATCCTTGAAGAACAAAATGTTTTATAATCTCTAAACTATGTCATGGTTAAGTTAGAGCATAGAAACATGCAACAACATAGGAAAGATCTTTAAGCCTTTCAAACTTGGATGAAAAAGAATAATATAGCTCGAATAACAATGCTAAGCGATATGACTAGCAATTTTATGCACAAATTTGAGGTATATAGGACGACTCAAGCCCTATAGATTGCACTAAAGGGTAAGTTTTGGGGAACCTTTGCTACCACACTTAAGTGGTTGACCATCAAGTTTGACACTTATAAATTGCGGGTAGCATCATGATAAGGTAGCATTCAAGGGAAATGTTAATAAGGGAGCTAAAGTTAGCTCTTAAATGAACAACAAGTACAAGTTGGCATCATATCCTTACCTGCAAGCTAAGACTACATGAAGGTCAATATAAACCACAATGAAGCTTTAAGTCTTTTAAAGATATTGAGCATCATCTTGTGCTTAAGGATGAACATTGTAAGGATATTAAGACATTTGGGTAGGTTTACATGGCTAAATCTAATTCGGACTTCTAATGCCAAGCATAAGGTAACGGTAAAGAACCCTAAACCATGAAGCTTAAGCATAAGAAGAAATCTAGTAAGCTTGTTCAAAAATTTAAGCATGAATTTAAGGGAAGAGGAAAGTGTAGTCACAAAAAGCATAATATGACCAAACGAAGTGCTACTTTTGCCATAAGTTGGGTCACTTTGCTGAGGATTGGCTTTAGCAAAATAAAGTAACACCATGCAATATGCATCATCATATTGCTTATGTCTTTGGCACTGAATTAATGGCTAATGCTAATTCTTTATGGACTACTAACTTAGGAGCCATATACCCCATAGCTAGGGATAACAAATCATTTAGTAAGCATTGTTATCTACTTTGCAGAGCAGATGACTTTATGTAGGAAACATAGTAGCAATTGAGGTGAAAGGGATCAGTACATGAAAACTAAAGTTATAAGGTTGACAAACACTATTCCTACATGATACATTGTATGTTCTTTAAAATTAATGGAACTTAATTTTAGTTGTTTCTCTTTCTAGACTTGATTTTAGTGGAAATTTCCATAATAACTCTATAGACATTATCCATGGGGCAACACATTATGGTTCTAGTTATTATAGGATGATTTTATTATATTGGACACAATTTGTTGTATTAATTATGTTTATGATAATCATGCTTGCTTTGCTTTATCAACCAACCAAAGTTCTAATTTAGAAGTGGATGTTTGGTATGTTAGGTTAGGACATATAGATCTAGAAAGAATGAATAAATTGATAAGGGATTATTAGGGCTTACGACAAAGATAAAGATGTATGTCTTTGAATATTACCTATTAGGGAAAACAACTAAAAAAACTATCTAGAAAGGAAATTAAAGTTAAGTTTCTATTGTAATTAATTCACTTTGATATATATGGTCCTATGATTATGAAGGCAAGGCATGAAATGTTATATTTCATCACTTTCAGTGATGACCATACTTGATCATTTTTATTTGATCTATCATAAACTTGAAGTTTTATAATGCTTTTAACAATTCATGAAATTGATTAAGAACTAGTTGAATAAAAACAATAAAGTATTAAAAACTGGCTATAAGCATGAGTATTTATTATATCAATTCAAGGATTTGCATGATGAACAGGAAATCATAAGATAGTTGATGATTCCCTGCACTTCACAACATAATAGAGTTGCAAAGTGAAGGAATAAGACTTTGCTTAAAATCATTAGATATATGATGGTGTAAGCAAATCTTCCTATCTTTTATTAGGGAGATACATTAATAACTACAACCTTTATATTTAATTGAGTGCCTTCCAAGTCTATCATCTCTACACCTTATGAATTATGAACAAAAAGAAAAAGCTTGATTTAGGTATATTGCGACCTTAGGGGTGAGCAACTTTTATGATTGATTCTTCTCATAAATATGGGAAGTTAGGCCTAAGAGGTAAGAAATGTATTTCATTATATATTTGAAACATTCAAAGGGTTCTATCTTCATTAGGGAAAATGAAGATGAAAGTGTAATAGAACTTAAATCACGACATGCCATATTCTTAGAAATTGATTTTCCTAGTAAAGGTAATATTAATAGAACTATGTCATTTTATGAGATTCTAGACTAGAAGGTAGATAATTAAAACAAAGAAGTAAAGAATAAGCAATTGTAGCTCCACTTGTTGATCCAAGTAGAAGGATAATGTTTTTTAGAGTATAGTCCTTAAGAGACAATAGGGCAGGAGCAATCGAGGAAACGATCCCAGACAATGTTTTACAATTAAAGAGGTAGAATAATAGTTACTTTATAGAATGAAAAACAAGTAAATTCAGTTCAAGAGGCTTTTTCATGCCCCACTAAGGAAAAATGGATGAAAGCAATGGAAAAAGAAATGGAGTTTATGAGGACAAATCCTATCTAGCACTTGGTTGAACTTCTACTAGGCTTAAAGGCAATTGGTAACAAGTAGGTTCTTAAAATTAAGAGAAAGGCAACTAGTTTTGTTGAAAGATATAGGATTCATTTGGTGGCTCAGGGGAACACATAGCAAAAGGTTATTGATTACAAAAATACCTTTTCACCTATTGTAAGATTTTGTTCTATTAGACTTATTTTGGATATAGTTGCTAGTAAGGACTTATTGTATGTAAAGATCACATTTCTTAATGAAGAATTAGATAAAGAAATCTATATGCAACAACCAATGAGTTTTGCTTAGAAGGGTAAGAAGTGCAAAGTTTACAAACTGTGAAAGACCATTTATGAACTTAAGCAATCATCTAGATAAAAATATTTGAGATTTTATCAACTGATCACATCTTATGATTTCCAAATGATCAATGAGGACCACTATGTATATGTAAAATGGTTTGAAATAGATTTAGTGATATTATCCCTTTACATAGATGATATATTATCAGCTAGAAGTAGTTTTACCTTTTTGAATGCCATCAAAAGTTGGCTATCCTTTAATTTTAAAATGAAGGACATAGGTGAAGGAGAGTATATCTTTAAAGTTAAAATATAAAAGGATTGCTCTAAAAATCTAATGACTCTGTCATAAGAGTCATATATCGAGATGATTTTTTAAGCAATTTAAAAAGGAAGATTGCAATCTTATAGATACCCCTTATGGCTAAAGGTCATAATTTGAGCTTAAAATTATGTCTTAAAACTTAATTTGAATAAAATGCTATGAAGAGCATATTTAAAAAATTTAGACTGAACTAGCTGGTTCATCATAGTCTAATCCATTTAGCCTACAAAATTGACCCTAAAAAAAGTCAACAACCGTTAAACTAGGTCAGACCCAAATGGGTCAACAAACCAATTGGCTTTGAATAAAAAGACCATGGACCTTATTCAACCATTGGCCCAGTCTAAGGAAATGCGATGCAACTTGTGGTTGACTTTTTGCCCTATAATGAGACATAGCTTTTCTTTTATTCATTATCTAATGTAGGACTTAGGTCATCTTCCACGAACACTTAGTAACTTCTCTTTAGACTAATGCATTTCTTTTGCTATTTTTAAGGTTCTCCATATGAGAAAAACGAAGTAGAAAAGCAAACACCTTGGATGGTTAGCTTAGTATTTTGATTTTTTATCTTCAACCTCCATTTTACAAGATCTTGTTCTATGAATGCTTGCTAACTTTAGCCTCCATTCTGTAAGATCTTGTTCCTTGCAATCTTTGCTCTTCTCACTTAATAATCCTCTTGGATATGGTTTGTGAGCTACTCTTGCCACCTCATCAATCATGTGTTTTGTCTTTGCTTCTAAAAGTTCTATAGCTGCTAATAAAAAGTGAAGCATAATTAAAGAGACCAAGAATTGGTTTTTAAAGCTATATGATGTTTTCAATTGCCAAGGGAGAATTAAGATCAAATTGCAAACAAAAGTAGCTCTTGAGAAATCTAAATAGCCTCAGAAATTAAAACCAATAGTAAGTTTTTTTAATGTAAAAAGTTAAATATATAAATTTTTATCATTTATTATATTAATTTTTTATATATGAAATTAATATGTATATATATTATATTTAATTATTATCAATTTGATTATAGTTGAATTAATAAACTATAAACTAGTACCTTTACTAGCTCAATGATTGACTTGATTTTAAAAATATTGATAAAAAGAATTCATTATTTCAGTGAAATTAGGAGTTTGATGTATGTAATGATATGCACATAACCTAAAATCTGTTTTGTTGTGGATCTTGTAAATTGTTTTGTATCCAATTTGAGGTAAAAGCATTAGTAAGCTATTAAGAAGATCTTGAAATACTTAAGCAACATCGCTAATTATAAATGGTGTTATTAGGGGAGTGACCTACAATTGGCAAGTTACTTAGATGTTGATTAGGGTGGTGATTTGGATAAGGGTAAATATATGTCCAGTTATATGTTATTAGTGAATTGGTACCATTTCTTAGAGCAGCAAGAAGTGGATATGCTTATCATTGTCAATTATGGAAGCTAAATTTGTTGCTTGTATTGTAGCAATGCAAGAATCAGTGACTAAGAAGATTTTTAAAACTTTTAGGGATTTTTGGTGGGCCAATATATCCATTTCTATTATATTGTAATAGTCCAACAGCTATAGCTTACACCAAGGACCTTAAGCATCATAGCAAGATTAATTGCATAGGCACAGAGTATAAGTTTGTTAGAGATATCATAGTATACAAAGAAATCACTTTATGTTAGGTAACTAGATAAAAGATGATAGTTAATCCCCCAACAAAGCCAATACCTAGGATATATTTATGGAGCATGTAAACTCTTTAATACTACTTAGATGATAGTTTCTCCTTTTATTTGAATGCTTTTCAAACATAATGTATGGAAGAATAAATAAATGTGTTGTTTTCAATTTATTAATTGATTCCATACATTATAATAGACATATACATTATAAGGTAATATATCATACATGTTGATGATGTTGACTCTTTCATACGAGCAATTGCCTTGAGTGTTTATGAAGAGTAAGTCAAAATGAGACATTAATTTGTGGTTTTTAGTATTGGGAAGGTTGCCAAAATGCATTGAGTGGCAAGTAAGAACACAACATGATTATAAATGTTACCTTGGTCTTATAATATACTTATAACATCATAATATTTACTCTCACCATACAATTCACATTTACATTTTCCACCATCATATAAGAACAAAAACAAATAAACTTTGAATATAAGTAACATATAACATACTAAGCCATTTATAATCCACAAAACATATCAAGATAAAATAGTCAATACTTCACAAATAATTGTAATAAAAATTATATAACCATATAGTTTCCACTTATATTAGAAAATGAAACATAAGTGAATGCAATAGTGGTGGCGCCCTCTACTACCTTCTTAAAGTTGAACCCTAACCATAGGGGTATCCTTAGAGTTACCTATAATCCCATTCAAAACACAATCAACATTCTAAAAACTCAATTAACATATATTATTCTCAATTTAGCTAAATGCCATCTCTAATATGAAAAACTTGAATTCTAACTCAAGTTTATTACTTCTATCTTAACACCCATGTTCTCAACCTTTAGTGTTCAAATCAAGGATTGAACTTAGAAATCACCATATCACACTTTGAAACTTAAACCAAAAGCCCTAATTCATGAAGCTCACCTACGACTATAAATTGGGGGAGGAAGGAAGGAGCTCCTAAGCACACTCTTGGAAACCCATGGTACTTTAACAATGGCTTAAAGTGAGGAGAAAATGATGATACGTAGTGCTATGACATGAATGATTCTTTAAAGCTATGCCCATAAGGGACCCATAAAAAGGATGAGAGAAAAGGTTGCTAGTGTGACTATCTGATAGATATAAGTGAGGAAGTGCACTAATTGTACAAGTAATAAAGTAGACATTGAGTCCAAATATTGATTACACAAGGATTAGTTACTTATAATTCTAGAAAGTTTTAGGCAGTATCAAGTATTAACTAGTCATTTTTACAACCTAGTAGTATAGGCTTCCCTAGTTACTATCATTCAAATATTTTTATGAACATTTAAAATACAATAAAATAAAAGACACTACGACACTATGACTTAATTTGAGACCAAAATTAAAACTTAAGATACTAAAATAAAAACACACAAAGACTATAAGAATGATTGACTTGGATCAAGCAACATTGGGGACATGAGATTTCTTTGTATTTCTTCTCATATTTAGTTAGACATTCCTAGTTCATATAGCTTCATTTATAACAATACTTCACTATAATTCCTAGGTTGACCTTACAATCCTTCATTCAAAACAATACTTCAAATTGCGATTTATATTATGTATACTATATCATTCACCTAACTCTATTTGAATCAATACTTCACTATGTCCATCAATCTTCACTTTTAGAACTTTAAAAGCCTTCCTAAAACCCTTGCAAAGCTTAATCGGTCCTCCTCCATTTGTAAAATCAACTTAAGGTCTTATTCATAAGCCCATAAGTGAAAAAAAAGGCAAAACTACATCATTTTAGCACTTTTACACAAGGGTGCTGTGACTAACATTCTTGTCCAGTTGTAGCCTCAAACTTTTTAATTTTTATATGCTACATAACAAGGAGTGCCATGACCAATTTTTACTCCAGTTGCAACTAAAACAACTTTTCCATCTTAAAATATGTTGTTTTGCAATTTCGGATCTATTTCTTTGCAAGTTTGGCTTAAGACTTCAAATTTTCATTTATTTGGGTGATTTATCATACAATAATACATCAAATTCAATTAAGAACTATTTATGAAGATTAAACAAAATTAAACACATCAACTTAAACTAAAAGCTACCAAACTAGCTTTAAAACAATATATAAATTGAAATTAACAAGTAAACACTAACTGAAGTAAAAATTGACAAAATTATTTATAATAACCTAAAATTAACTACAAAAGCACTCGATAAGTTCCTTGAAAATATGTGAAATCATGTATTAAATAGGGACTTAATAGTTGCCTTTCAGGAGAGGGGTTGACAACAATGACTTGGTGGTTGGTTGCCATTGGTGGTGCAATGGTGCGTGGATGAGTATGGACAAGAGGATGTGACCAGTAGGAGGAGAAAGAGAAGTAGACATGAGCAAGGAAAGTGATCATAGGAGAAAGAAAGAGAACATAGAAAAAAATAGGAAGAAAGATAAGAGAAAAATTCCTTTTGATGCATGCGAAATGGATTAAAAATCCCCTTACAGGTGTATGCTCTCTAAAGATATCTTGCTTTATGGTTTTGAGAAACAAAAAAACCTTGTTGGATCAAATGTTGACATCAAAATGACTCTATAACATAATATTTTTTAAGTTTAATAATATTTTTTAAAAAAATTTAGTTAGTCAATATTTTTATCTCTAATAATATCTTTTGTATTATTGAGAGCAATTTCTTATTTCCTTACAAAGTTCCAAATTATTAAGGTCTTTCCTTGGAAATGAAAATCCATTATTACAAGCATAGTTAGAAGGATAGGACAATCTGCTAGTATAATAGCCATTGAATCTAAAGCAAGCGAGAAGTATAGACCTATTGATGTAAATGATATTATACCTTAAAAGTGAAAGTGTATAGGGGAAAAAAACCCTAGAAGAGATACAAATGTAAATAAGCGACCTCACAATTTTGAACAAGCAGCCTTAAAAGTAGTTGCAACCCCAAAAGTGGTTCTGGCAATGAAAAATTATGAGACCTCATTAAAATCTAAAGAAACGTGGGAAAGAAATAAAATAATTGTTGACAATGCATTTACATATGCAATTGTTTCTTAAATTACTAATGATGAGGGAGTTGAACCTCAGAATATGGAAGAATGTCCATATCAAAATGATAAATCAAAATGGAAAGAATCAATAAGGGCCAAATTAGACTCATCATCAAAAGTCAAAAAGTATGAAATTTCTTCAAAGATACTCTAGAAAATGTACAAATGCAAATCAACAACCACGCAATTCTGAACAAGACACCCCAGAAGTAGTTGTGACCCCAAAAGCATTTTTGGTATTGAAAAACATGAGAATTTATTAAAATTTAGAGAAATGTGGAAAGAAATAAAATAATTGTTGAACATGCGTTTACATATGGAATTATTTCTTACATTACTAATGATGAGGAAGTTGAACCTCAGACTGTGCAAGAATGTATATATCAAAATGATGGCAAAATGGAAAGAATCAATAAGGGCCAAATTACACTTATTATCAAAACTAAAGGCATTTAGACTAGTTATCCAAGCACTTGAAGATGTCAAACCTTTGGGGCATAAATAAATAATTATACGTAAGGGAAATGAGAAAAATTAAATTGTAAGATACAAGGCATGACTTTTGGAGTAAGATTTCTTAGAAAGACCTAGCATAAACATGTTATCTGTAACACCCTTTTTTTAAAAATAATTAACTAAATAATAATTATGTATTTTTAAATAAATTTTCAAGTTTTAGAAAAATGTTTAAGAACTAAATTATGATCAAATAATGAAGAATTAGTGAAAGACAAATTTATTTAACATAAAGACAAATTTTTGGAGTCATTAGAAATTTATTTAGAATTTTCAAAAATTCCTAAAAATTATTTAGAAATTCATAAACATGGGATAATTAGTAAAAATTATTAGAAAATGAATTTTTAGGATTTCTCAAGGCCAAAAGGGTCCTAAAAACATAAGGAAAAATATTTGTGACATAAAAAAAAATTTGGTTAAAATTTTAGGGTCAAAATATAATCAATAAAAGTTTAAGGTCAAAATATAATTTTAGCCAAATTCAAATTTAAGGGAGAAATGAAGCAAGGAGCTGAGAATTTTGATACCTATTGTGTAATAATTAGGAATAATTTTTATACCTAGCACTAAATAAATCAGTACCAATTTCATCTATATATATATGTCATAAAACCATTTTGACTTCTTCAAGAAACTCTAGAGAGAGAGAGAGAGAGAGAGAGAGAGAGAGAGAGAGATTTTCAGGAAAAAATTATACCCTTGTACCATCATATTTATAGCCCTTATTCCCTCATTTTGTAGTTCACATTAGACCATAATGGAAGAGACAGACAATGAAAGCCAGAGAGTGAACTGGAAAGAGAAAAGAGGAAGTTTAGAGAAAATGAAGGGAGAGGAAGAGTAGGAAGACGAGAAGAAGATTAGAAATTTTAGGAAACTTATGTAAGACACCTTTCCTGTTTTATTGAGGAATTAAAATACATAATTCTCATATTTTCTTCACACCTTTTTCCTCCTTCATGACTTATGAATTTATCCATGTCTTCTTTAAATATCAATTGAGTTGATGATGTGGGTAAATAAATTGGAAAGTAAGTTGAGAGCACTTTGAAGGAGTAGGATGTAGAAATATTTATAAATGTGCATATTTTAATATATATATATATATATATTTGCTTATCCTGAGTCTATGTCTTAAGGATTCACATTTTTAGAAGGTCAAAAATGAAAATAGCTTTTAGAAAAGTAAAATTTAATGCATTTATTATTTTTGGTGGCTTTAAAAATTTGAATATAGGCTAATATAATCATAAAAAGATCCAAATATGATTGTTGCAAGGAAAATCAAGAAAATTGAATGAATTAGCGTCACTTTTATGACACAGAGGCATCATTATAGCCCATATATCAACCAACATAGGTCTATGTTAGTGCTAATGGGGCAGGGTCATATTACCCTTGCATACCCTCCCCATTTCATGTCTTGGCCAACATGGCCAATACGAAAAAAAAAAAGAATCAATCATGTTGTGCATCACCCCCTTTTTTTATTATGTCTTGGCCAACATGACTAAGACATATATATATTAAACATATAATAATAATAATAATAATAATAATAATAATAATAATAATAATAATAATAATAATTGCTATAGCAACTTGTAAGTATGTATAAATCACTTTAAAATATTTAAAATCAAATATTTTAAAGCAATAAAAATAATTCATTTGAGTATTTAAATTAGTGATTAATTAGGAAAATCTTAAAATAATTAATCTAAATATTTTAGGTAGGTTTAATTCTATAAGTTTCTTTTATAAATTCTTTTGGCACCTCGCAAAATTAAATCTAAGTAATTTCTTGCTTAATTCTTGAGCTAAGGAGTATTTTTGGAGCCCATATATAGATGTGAAGCCTCTGAATTATTCTTCTATATAGATGACTAGATTAACCTTACTAAAATATTATTCATATGCATAGATGATGAAATAATAAACTACTTTTATGCATAGATGACTAGATTGCCTTTATTGAAATGTTATTTCCATACATGGATGATTATACTAGGACAAATCCTCATGCATAGACAATTTAAGCATCGAAGTATACTAATATGACATGACATGGACTTATAAGACATTTAAGTCTTTAAATGACATGACAATAGGAAAAGGGGTTCCATTAGAGTTTATTTTTGTAGCTTAAGGAATTAGTATTTTAGTTTGATTACTTGCTGTGATTATGGTTATTTGCTTTGTTTATGACCCAGTGACCCTTATCCTTGTTATATCATAATTTCCTATGAATTTTGTATATAGAAAAGATTTATATGCATGGTTTGTACTATTGGGCAATTATGTGATAAAGTTATCTATGTTAGTATGCGATGAAGGATTAGAGTCCTTTGTTTATAGGATTGAGGCTAGTAAGAGGGTCACAAGGATTAGAATCCTTCACAAGTTAGAGTCTTAAAAATAATGTGATCTCAGGTTGCTATTTGATGTGGATCCATACTAGGGAACACCCTACCCTGAAATCATGATTCCTTAATTATTGATGGATGTTATTTTGATCATAAATCTATTATGAATGTACTAATAGACTTTTATGCAGGATAAGGAAATTAGTTCTTCCTCTTTAATTAGTTGGAAAATCTAGGCATTACATTTATTGGTGTAGGACACCAAGTGTACCACCTATGATTGCGAAAACTTAGCAATACGCTAAGTGATATAGGATACTTGGTGTAGTGCCTACGTAAGTCTTTCTTATAATTGGCATTTTAATTGAAGATAACTATCCGAAAGAATGAATATTATAGTTGAAGATTGACTCTACACATGACATTATTTTAATTGATATGATTATATTATGACATTGATGATTGGTATAGGTTGGTTATGAACACTTATGATATTATAATTGTGTATTGTACTTTCTTAAACAGACATAGGTAAATTTTCTTTTTCTTTTCCATACATGGTAATTGGAGTATTACCATTATTTTATTTACTATGTCTTACTAAGAATTTTTAATTCTCACTTGTGTGTGGTAATATGTTTAGATCGTAGAAATGCTAATCACATGTTGCATAGTTGAGATAGACTAGATATGCCTTGACATGCCAAGGGTTAGCATAGCATAGGTTGTTCTAAATGTGAATACAAATATAGTCATAAAGGGCAGTTGGTTGATACCTATGCAAATACTTTCACTAATGTCATCGATGACACCTAGGCCATCCATGACACTACCTTAGAACTTGTCTGGCCAACTTGGATGATAAGCTAGTTGAAGTAGACATCACAAAGCCATTTTGACTTGTATATATTAGCTTCGCGATCTAACTTAAATAATACTTTGATGATTGATGTGTTACTAAACTCTGACATCATATAGTGGACTAATAAGACCCATTATTAAAACAGTCTTTTAGATAATGCAGTGTTAGTTTCATCTATAATTGTATAATCCCCCATTCATTATTGTGTTTTTATTTTTCTATTAGTTTGGCTTTTGTTTATGTCATATGTAACACCATAATATTTCTAGCTTTACCTTTCCACTAGTGGGCTTTATACATGTTGCATTAAGAAAATTGATAAAAATAATGCAAATAAATGCATTGCGAAGGACTTTACAATCTTTTCTTTTATACTCCATGGACCCCGTGAATTTTTCAACATCATACCCTACTCATAATCCATCTATACAAGTCATAAATATCATAAAATATTTCATGCAATTCGGATTTGGAGCCACACATCAAAAAAATGGGAGTTTAATTTCGGGTCCAGATTTTGATTTTCTGAGACAAAATTTGAAAATTCATAATTAAATTTAGAAAAATTGAAATCCAACAAACTATAGTATTTTAGAAATCTGTAAATGTCAACTTTATGTAAACATACTTCTAGGCCATGAAAACATCATTTGGACTACGGTTGACAATAAAGAAGTATTGGAAGTCTGACTGTCTTAGAGTTTTGATACAGTTTACTAATATGAATTTTGAAAATTCATAACTAATTTCACAAAAATCCAAATCTAGTCAAATATACAAATCTAGAAAGATACAGATGTCTACTTTAAGGTAACAATAGCTCTAAATCCAGAAAGTGACATTAAGATAAAGAAAATTGATGGAACAGTACTGAGGGTCTTACTACATTACTGACAATAAGTTCCAATTTCAAAAATTCATATATTCCTTAATATAAATCCAAATGGGTACTCTTTATGGCTATAGAAAGCTTATAAGGTCTAGTTTATGCTTGTAAAAGTTTAAGGCAATTGGACTTCATTTGGCTTATGAATGACAAAAGAGAAGAAACTGACCATATAAATAATACAAATTCCAAATCTAATAATTTTTCCAACTTTATAACTTTATAATTTATTCTATAGAGCTCTGAATAATACAATTCTTTGCTCTACAAAAAGCTCTAGATGAAACTTAGATCCATGCCAAATTTTATGGGAAAATTCTTCCATCTGGTCAGTTTGTGACATAGGGTGCCAAAATGAACTTTATAAGCACCAAAATGGGTCAAAATGTGTCCAAATGTTTTCCTACCCTATCCATGATTTCTTAAGCACATGGGAAAGCATAAAAAAAGACCTCTAAACATGTCTAAAGGGTCTAAAAACCCAGATCTCACAAATTCACCACCCTACTTATTACTATACATAAGAGTCTAACATTCCCATTCTTGTATTTCAATGTCAAAACCATGTCATATCATTCCAATGCTATCCATTCTCACATATCCATGTAATTATATATCTTCAAAAGGTTATATATCATATACATCATGGTATTACATCGGTTGACATCATTATGGTTATAATAAAAACAACGACAACTCCATTGTCAATCTCCTTGCTTCCATCTGTGGTGGCTCTCATTTCCTTGCTGACTTGATCAATTTAGGCATGTTAAGTAATTGGGAGGAAGAGTGAGATTTTAAGAATCCCAATAGCTTTACTCCCTTTCAAGCACACATAATGGATGCAAATTCAAGTTTAAAAATGAATGCATGGCTATTTTGAACTCATAAACATACATGAAATATTTCTTGCATTCAAGAAGTCATATATATTATACATAAGCTTGCCAAGACAATAGTTTAGCCTCACATATTTTCAAGGGACTTTTGACTAAGCCTCACTCTTTTTAGAGACTTTTAGCTTTGTCTCACCCACTCTTAAGGACTTTTGGCTCATCCTCGCCCTGGCTAAGGAACTTTTAGCTTCACCGTATTCAAGCAAACTAAAACATGTTCATAAACATCATTCAAGTGCATAACAAAGCATCATGGTACCATGACATATAAATACATGCTAGAAACATCTTTCATGGCTTTAAAATATACACATGCATTCAAAGACAAGAAAAATACCCAATCATGCATGAGAGAAAGAAGAGATAGCTACCTTGTACACGAGAATACACTTTTCTCTTTGTAATTTCTTCCTCTCCCTCGACCAAACACCTACAAGGAGGTGGAGCTTGATTCCTTTGGTCTAAACATATAAAATGGGATCTAATTACACTCTTGGAACATTTACTAAAGCCATACATGCTCTAGAATAACCTTAGCACTCATAATGCACAATTATGGTTCCATAAGACACCTAATGAAGCAACCTTGGGAATTCATGATCTTAGTTCCATTTTCTCATTTATTCTATGACTCTTAGCTCTATTTAGACTCTTTGAAGCCATCATGCATTTAATTTAAAGAGTCTAACTATGTGTTGCTTCATTATGCTACAATATGGAACCTATACTTCTATCACACTTTTTAAACTCTCTAGACTTTTTCCAAGGCTTCCTTTCATGCTGCCCCATCATATATGATGTAATTCTAAGCTTGGAAGAAGTTAAAACACTTATTAGGTGCTTCAACCCTCTTAGCCCAAGATAATACTCTTTTTGGCACCAATAGAAGCAATTTTGTTTTCCTTGATGGGAGATGCATGTGGGAAACTCCCTAGGGGTCTTAGGAGCTCATACAAACACTCACTTAGGAACTCTTAGATAAAATCAAATTTTAACCTAAGTTCTTGAATCCCTAGCCTTACTATCTTGCATTTCATTGACTATTTCTTTGTTCTCTTTGCATATTCTTGTTTCTCATACTCTAATTCTTAATATTCATCCTTAGTTTGATTCAAAAATAACTTCCTCTTGACTGTCCATATAGTGGCCAAACTCACACATATGAGAGTAAGGGAGAAGAAGTAGGAAAGGCCATAAACCTATATTGAATTCTAGCTTTTCTCAAATGCTCTTTCCTTTGCTTTGGTCCCTTCCTTGAATTTCAAACTTCTCCCCTCTGGACAGAGCTTATAATAGAACCAAACCCATCAATGAAATTATAGAAAGAGAGGTAGGAAGGAGGAGATTCAAGTTGCTAGAAGAAAGACTATGGAATTCCATCCATTTTCATACTTTTTCTTGGAGTCTTTTTTCCCTTTTTTCTCCTCTCATGGTGTGCCCTCCCCAGCAATGCTTCTTTCTATTTTCAACTAGCCAAAAGTCGATCCAGAGGTGGGGGAGAGTGCTGGACGTTTTTAAGGAGCACTAAAACACTTTTTGTAACTTTTCATTTTACACCTTAGTCCCTATTTCTTAGTTTTGTCTCATTGGACTCATTTCAACTCCTTTCAGAAACCGTCTTTTTCATCATGAAATTTAGGTTCTTTACTCTAAAATGGCTTTGGAACCACTCAATTTGGATCTAAAACCTTCTTAAACTATTTAGTCAAAGTTTGAGTCAACCCTTTGCTAAAATCGTTCACCAGAGGGATTTTAAACCATCCCAAAAGTTCCTATAGGTTTTAGGACCTTTGAAAACCCTAGGTGACTCAATTTTTTCATTTAAAATCCCTCTTTGGTATTTTTTTAATCAAGTTTCGCTATAGCAAAGGTTACCTTTCGTTATTGCGATAGCTTCCCAACTATTCTCGTTACAGCTTGCACGATTGCTAGGAATTCTTTGAATTTTGTATGACCATGAACTCGCTATAGCGAACTGGCATCCTCACTATAGCCAACAAACATCTTCGCTATAGCCAAGCTTTAAGAAATTTCTAAAATCTTGAATTCTCATTTCTAAAAAAACTCAGATGTTACATCATATAGTTAATTAAAATAAAAAAACTAATACAAAATTAATAACAAAGAATGAGGGGATTACATTAGTGGTATTATAGTAGTCTATCTTGCAGAAGTATAGGAGGTCAAGGGGGGTTTAGATTAAGATAAGAATCTTGGTAGCTTAACTTTATTTTGATATGCAGTTAACCATAAATTAAAATGGTGTCATCACTTGTATTTTGCATATCTATAATTGATGCCATGATTTTGTTTCACAACTAAAATTAGGGTATTAAGCCTAATAACTTCAATATAACCTATTTTGTTTTGGCATCGAAGTCATGGCATTAAAAAGAAGAAGTAACTCCAATAGTGCCTCCTGTGATAATGTTATGATAAATGCCATTGAGAGGATGGTTGCTTCTATAAGGGAACAAGTTGAGGGGATGATTGTTGCCATGAGAGAGTAAGTTACTGCCACTAATAGGCTGATACAACAAATACATGGAAATAGGGATGATGATTGGACCCTAGCTATTGAAAATCAGGATGCGGCACTAAATCTAATGCAAACCCAAACTTTCATGGGCTATCAGAATTTATAAGGGCCAAACCTTTATCTTTCCATGGGAATACAATCCTTTTATAGCAGATAAGTGGAGCTAGAAAAAATCTTTAGGGTTTGAGGATGTGTTAATGCTTAGAAAGTAACATTTACCATATACATGCTAGTTGGTTAGGTGAAGAACTGGTGGAATGAGGTCAAGAGAGATATGGAGGCCTAGGGGATGGAAATAACATAGAAAAGGTTTAAGACCATCTTTTTAGAGGAATATTTTCTTGAAAATGGCAAAAATGGAAAAGAAATAGAGTTCTTGCAGCTACTAAGTAGGGAAACATGATTATTGATCTATATGTGGCCAAGTTGGAGGGCCTGTCTAAATTTTCTTTCTATTTAAAAAATAACCTTGACTAAGCATAGAAAACGATAGTGTTTGAAGCTAGCTTAAAGCCAGAAATCAAGAGTGTAGTTATTGCTTTAGAAATCAAGGACTTGACAACACTTATGAACAAATGTAAGGCACTAGAGAACCACTTGATGAATATAGAAATTGAGAGGTAGAAAAATCAATATTGGAAGAGGAAAATGATAGAAAACTTCCAAAAGAAAAATTCCAAATCTAAATCCAACTTTAACAAAGGAAAATAAACCTTGGGCAACAATGCCTCTATCACCAATAACAAATATGGAAAATCTCATGACAATAAACCCTATTACATGGGTTAAAAAGTCTGTTACACCTATGAAAAGCTAAGGTATTTCTTAAGGGAGTGCCTACAAAACAAAGGAAAAGTGCCTAAGGGGAAAGTCTTAAACTAGAAACCACTGACTAAAGGGAGAGTTTTCATCATAAATGGAAAGGAAGTGAATTAGTCTCGCAATCTAGTACAATGTATATGTTTTATTTAAAACTTGCCCTTAGTTTTATTGTTTGATTTAATAGCCATCCACTCCTTTATATCTAATGATTGCATGAAACAAATGCATTTTCCTATATCAAAATTACCTCTTAAATTGCATGTTTTTACTTCTACCAGAGGAAAAGTTTTGTACTTCTTTTGCTTACTTAAATTATTCCCTTCAAATTGAAAACAAATCTTCTATTTCTTACCTAGTTTACTTACCCTTCACAAACATTGATGTTATTCTTAGAATGGATTTGTTATCTACTAATAATGTAACCATAAATTATTTCCAAAGGACTATAAATTTTCCATCCATTCTTTGTTGAAATCATTGCTAGCCAAACTAGTATGAAGGGTGATAAAAAAATGTGCATGATGTATCTCCTTAGGATCTTTAAAGATTGAGGTATAGTCAGAATTGGCTAATATCCTTATAGTGGGAGAATACCCAAAAGTCTTCCCTTATGAAACAACCACTCTTCCTCCTGAGAGAGAAGTTGAGTTTGCTATAGAACTAATCCCAAGAACAAGACCTATTTCCATTACTCCTTATAGGATGCCACCTTTGGATTTAAGTGAACTCAAGAACCAATTAGAGGACCTCTTGTTTAAGAAATTCATTCATCCTAATGCATCACCTTAGGGAGCTCCAATACTTTTTGTAAAAATGAAGGATGGAAACCTTAGATTATGTATAGATTATAGACAGTTAAATAAGGTGACTATCAAGAATAAGTACCCACTCCTTAAAATAAATGACTTACTAGGCCAATTAAAAGAAGCCTTTATATTTTCCAAGATTGATCTTAAGACAAGGTATCATCAAATTAGGGTAAGAGAAGTAGATGTTCCCAAAAGGACAAAACTGCTTTTAGAACTTGTTATGGGTATTATGAATTTCTAGTAATGCCTTTTGAACAAACCAATGTTGTAGCAGTATTCATGGATTACCTGAACATAATTTTTAGGTCTTACATAGATTGATTCTTAGTAGTGTTCATAGATGATATTTTTGATATATTCTTAGACTAAAGAGGAACATGAGAAACACTTTAGGATAGTGCTATAAGTGCTGAAGGATAAATAATTGTTTACAAAATTTGAAAAAGTGTGGTTTCTAGTTAAAATAAGAAATTCTTAAGATATGTGATCTCATGAGAGGGAGTGGCAATGGATTCTAGTAAGATATAAGCTGTAGTAGAATAGAAGAAACTTGAAACCATTATTGAAATAAGAAATTTTCTAGGATTGGTGGGAGATTACAAGAAGCTTATTTAAGGATTTTCCCAAATAGCTTTACCTTTAATTAGGCTAACTAGGAAAGGAAATCCTTTTATATGAACACCTGAGTGTGGGCATAGTTTTTAGATTTTAAAGAAAAATTAATTGCAGCAGTCCTCATGATCCTTGATCTTTTAAGAACTTTTGAAGTTTATAGTGATGCTTTCGAAAATGGTTTAGGATATGTACTCATGTAAGAAAAAAGGGTAGTAACCTATGCCTTTAAACAACTTAGGCCTCATGAAGAAAACTACTTTACACATGACCTACAACTAGTAGCCATAGTGTTTACCTTAAAAATTGCATGACACTATTTGTATGAAGCTAGTTTTAAGGTATTTAGTAACTATAAGAGCTTTAAGTACATCTTTGGCTTAAATGAGTTGAACATGAGGCAAAGAAGATGGATGGAATTGATTAAAGACCATGATTTTGAATTTAGATATTATCCGGGCAAAGCAACTGTGGTAGCTGATACCCTTAGTAGAAAGTCTTTGCAAATTGTAAAAATGATGATTGAGAAAATTAATTTGTTAGAATACTTTAAAGAATTGAGACTTTTTATGACCATCCTACCTCATAGTTTACATCTAAGTGAGTTAATAAATGAGTGTGTGAGAGGCTCGTCGCGCAACCCTCAAAATAAAACTAGGTTGGTAAAATATGTAGCTAATGGCACAACCTAGGTCATCTCCTTTGGAATTGGAGTTCAATGTTTAGATGAGTTTTCCAAATGCTAAAAGGTTCTAAAAACTTTTAAACTAAGGGGGTTTTGATTTACTTAAACTATTTAAAATAAAATTGAATTAAAATTCCTAATTGCTATCTAATTGGGTGAATTATGGGTGAAAGATGGTCTTGTGACTAGTTTTGGAATTGTCTCTTGGTATCCACTATCCTTATCCTAATCCAATTGTGATTAATTCTGGTCTAAGAGTTCCTAATTGTGTTCATAATAAATTATCTTGGGTTATCACTCAAGAATCAAGAGATTAACGATCTAATGTTGAATTGAAACCTCAACTCCTGTATTAAATTGTTAATTCTTGTGTTTAAGATCAATGAACACCCAATTTGATTGATTAACTGATTAATTAGCCTCTGAATCATCATCCTAAAATGTTTAATTAACTAACTAAACATTAAGGAATCCTCACATTAAATATTTAAGCACATAATTTCATTCATGTATTTCAACGAACACCTTCGAGACACACATGGAAAATTAGATAATATTGAAATTAATCAATGTCTAATCAGATCAATTAATCAACAAAAGACTTCCTAATTAGTATCTAACCAGCCACTAATTATAATTATACAAATTCCCTATCAAATATAACTTAACCAAGATGATATATGAAAGAAAAAAAGTGTAAGAAAATAAAGAAATTCTTAGCCAAAATTCTGAGTTCATTCATGGATTCAAGCTTCTCCAAGAGCTTCCTCCTAGCTAGCCTCAAGATGGATTAGAGCTTCACGGGATGGTGGATGAATGATGGAATGGAGTGGTGTGGAGATGATGGAGGACGAAGGATGAATGTGGCTGATTAGTGAATGGATAGATGAATGCTGATGGGGTGCAGTCGTGCCCATGAATGGATTATATGGAATGGATATATATAGGCGAGGGTTTCCGAAATCATAGAGGCATGAATGTGCTGGACTGTGCGAATGGATGAGGGTATGAATGAATTGTGAATGGACTAGGATATTCGAATATATGGAGGCGTGAATGAAGTGGATTCTGGATGATTGAAATATGCTCCCTTCCTCATTAAAAGTCACGTGCCAGAGCCTCTTCTTTTCGTGTGTTTTATACATAGAGCTGAATTCTTCTTATCTCAACACGAGCTGCACCTTCATTCGTGTGTTCATATCTGCAGGATACGTCCAACTGCTTCTCTCTCGTGCTGCCCTTTTGTTCTTCTTATTTTTCACTTGTCTATGCATGTGTGTATAGGTGTGGGCCCCGCTGTGAATGGTTAATGCATTGGAATATAATATAAAAGAATTTATCCCTGCTTCATGCCATCTTCGAGTCCAGACGTAGCTTCCTCTCTACTTGATCTTCACATGCTTCTTCTTCTTCGTTTAGCTCTCCAAAACAGAGGTTGCCTCCTTTTCTTTCCATCATTTAGCTCCATCGTCTTCCTTCCCATTCCAACGTGCAGCTCGTAGCTTTATTCTTCCTTCTCCTTCACCACGTGCAGCTTCTCGATCTAGCATCTTCATGCATTTGTCCATAGACTCGAGCATTCTGCTGTTCTGGAGCTGCATCTTTTGGTCTCACATTGTTCTCTAAGCTCCTTCATTTGTCCTCTTCTGTTTCTGCATGAGTGTGAGCTCACGTGAGCTGCTCTTCATTTATGCATGCATGTACAGCTTCTTCTGCTCATTCGTGTTTCTGCTAGATGTTGCTGCTTGCTTTGTTATGTGCTTCTTCTCTTTGATTCATCGCTTCTATTCTTCTCCTCGTTCAGCTCGTGGCTTGCTTGCTTTTCTCTTCTTAATCACGTATGAACGTGTAAGCCATGTGTGAGATGGAGCTGTGAGCCTTATTTTGTTGCTACAATGTGTTGCTTCTCTTCATGCTCTGTTTTCTACGTAAAAACTGTAGCAAACACATTCTGCACCACGTTGAAACTGCAGGTCCTTCCATTCTTCCTTGTCATGCAGCAGCTCATTGCTTCCTTGACTCGATGCTTTTTATTCCTTCAAAACCGAATGAGTGTGCTGCTGTTTGCATGAGCAACTCGAGCCTCCTTCTTCCTACTTCTCTTTCGTGTTGCTTCCAAGCTCTTTCTTCACATGTTCTGCACTTTTAACGTGTTTTCTCCTTCAGCCAGCTTCTTCATGTTGTTACGTCAAAACCAAGCTCGTTCTGCTCCTTATTTCTCCTTTTGCATTAGCGCTGTAGCTTCTTTTGCTATGTGTATAAGTGTTCTGAGTTGCTGGAACTCGTGGCTTCTCCTCTAGCTTTCTTTGATGCTGCCTCCCACGTGTTCTGCATGCTTCTTACATATTGCTTCACTCCTTCTCCAGCTAGCTCGAGCTTGCTTGCTTCGTTTGTTTGCTTTGTTCTCAGCTAGCTCGAAGCTTCTCTTCTTCATGATTCTTCATTCCCATATTCTACCACTTCTTCTCCACGTTGCTTCCATTTCTGTTCAGCTGCTGCCACTACATGCATGGCTTTGTTTCCCTTCATGAATCACGTAGCTTCTCACATGTTGTTTAGCTCTTGATCCACTCATGAAGCTTCAATCATTTTCTAATTTAATTTCTATCCTTAAAATTCCCATTGCTCAACAAAAAAATCTGCACAAATAGTAAGAACAATTCAATAGAAAAATTCACAAAATCATTTAAAGAACTTTATGCATTAAAATTCTAAAATCCTGTAAATAATTTCCTAAAATATAGAAATGGCTTCTAAAACAAAATCTTACCTAATTAAAATCTTAAAGCCATATTTTATTATTAAAATGCCTATGTTTAGGAGAATAAAATAGATAGAAATATATGTTTATCAGTGTGACCTAAGGACCTAAATAAGAGAGGCACAATAGACTAATCAAGTCTTACAAAACAATAGGGATATAAGGAATTCTCAAAAACACCTAATGGAACTGTTCTCTTCCAAGGAAGAATATGTGTTTTTGATCATTTTAAACTTAAGAATAAAATTTTAGACGAGACCTATAAAAGTAATTACACTATTCATTTTGGATCCACTAACATATATCAATATATGAAAAAGAATGTACGGGTGGCTAGGTATGAAAAGAAAATTGTTGAATATGTGGCTAAGTATTTAACTTGTCAAAAAGTAAAAGTAAAACAAAAAATAAATCATTAGGACTTCTTCAACCTTTAGAAATATTTGAGTGGAAGTGGGACCATAAAATTATGGATTTTACATAGGGTTACGCTAAGCTGGGAATGATGTCATATAGGTCATTGGAGATAGATTCACCAATTCTGCAAACTATGTACCCATTAAGGGGGAATACTTGATACAATACTAGTAGGCATGCCCATTAGAGTACAACAAGTTCAAGAAGTCTTCATCTATCAAAAAACCCAAATAATTCAAAAGCACATGATTTAGGTCCGAATGACTCATGACGGAATGGTCATGCTCAAGAGGCCCAAATTGTGCTAGTATATGTCTAATAATTTCAAAGAGCTCAAGATAATTTCTATATTAAACGTTGGCCCAAGTTTAGAGCCCATTTATTTAAGTCAAGAGAGGGCCCAAGAAGATATAAAAGGTGTGATAATGTTAACCATTCTACAAGAGGAGTACCAAGGCCCAATTGGAGTTTAATTACAAGAGATTAAGAATCATGTGTCAATCATATAATTTTTAATAAAGCATGAGCATCCCATGTGACTACTTAAAGAAGTTGATTGTTTTGGACTATGATTCTTTATGAATTTTGTTGTTTATTTATTTTATTATTTTTAGGACTTGGTCAAATAGTTTATCTTGGAGATTAAGTTAAAATTAGTATCCTAATCTTGTTTCTTGATTTTAGGCACCATTTAAAATATTTTTAATCAGATTTTAGTGTTTTACTTTTATTAGGATTTTAGTTTTTTAGAAACTTTACCTATAAAAGACTTTCTATTGTACTCTATTTTGGGGATAATGAATGAATTTAAGTATTATTCAATTCTTTGTGAGGCCTTTGCTTCTTTGTATTCTCTGAGAGTTCACGTGACTTATCAAAGGATTAGTCTTCTTTTGTGGCATCTTGAGGTTAGAGTTCTAAGAGGCAGGTTCTCTTAAGGTTTTTCCTTTGACCAATATTCTTGTTTTCTAGCCGGTCCTGGGTAAAGTGTCATCTTGTTGAAAGTTCCTATGACTTATCCTAGAGGGTTTTGCATCATTTAGTATCAGAGCTTTGGTTTGCTAATAAAGGTATATTTTTGTGTTTCTCTTCCACTGTTCTTCATACTTTCTCTCTTTCCATTTGTGTTACCTTTTTCATTTTTGCCTTTGTCTTCTATCTTCTTCCTTCTTCCATTGTTGTGTGCCTTCATTCTCATTAAAAAAAGAGTGTGATACTCAAAAATAAAAAATAAAAAAATTCAAAAAAAATAAAAAAAAAAGTGAAAAAAATAAAAAAAGGAAAAGATTCAGATTGCAGAATTCAAATTTGCAAGTTATGCAAATTCAAAGTCGAAAGCTTAAAACTTGGAGTTAGTTTCCTAATTAGAGTTAGTTTCCAAGTTTGATTGCATTGAGTAGCTACCAAGTTATCTACTTTCCTACTTGCATTCAAGTAAGGATTTTCTTTTCTAATTGTTCTAAACTTGAATTGCAATTAGTTTCCTATTTTGATTAACTTGGTTCTCAAGTAGTTTCCTATTCTTAAAGTTTCTTATTTTTAGATTTTCTCTTTCCTTCTCCTTCCTTCCACGCCATCCAAACTCCCCTTCCTCCTTATTTTTCCTTTCCTCCTTCTCTTTTTGTTATATACCTCTTTTTCTCCTTTGTTTGATTCTTTGGGAATTCGCATTTTAGGATTCTAGTTTTTTTTATTGCCACTAGTCTAATCTTTTCTTTTGATTTGCTTGTGACTTGCTTAGAACACTTGTACGAAGCAAATTGTTGAGTGGTAAAAGGCAAGAGTGCAATTAATATTAAAGAAAAAGCCAAAGAGAGAGTTAAACACGAGTAAATTTATCATCTTTTAAATGTAAACATGTGAGAAGAGTGTGTGAGGTCCTATTCCTTCTTTCCTTCTTTGACTAATTTTTCAGGTGACAAGATGTCCAATGAGTATAAATTCATTGAAAAGGCTAACAAAGAGCGATTCAAGCAATCTTGTGTATGGTTAGATGTATTCCAATCTAACTCTAACTCTATAGGACAAGATAAGGAAAACTCATCCCCTAATTTTCATACTAGATACCTTATCAAAGAGAAAGTTTACAATGTGGCTATTGATAATAGTAGTTGTGTAAATATTGCTAGTACCTTACTAGTTGAGAAATTAAACTTTCCTACTATAAAGCATCTTAGGCCCTATATATTGTTGAAGGGTAGTATTGAATTTAGGGTTAATAAGCAAGTTTTGATTTCTTTCTCCATTGGTAAATATCATGATAAAGTGATATGTGATGTAGCTCCTATGTATAATGAACATATTAAGCATGGTAAACTATGGAAACATGTTAGAAAAGCTAAATATGTTAAGCATAAGCACAAATATTGCTATTGTTATTCATTTGTATTCAATGAAAAAAATCATATATTGGTACCTATTGATCCTATGGATGCTTATAAGGATCAAATGAGAATAGTATAAGCATACAAAATGAAAGAAAAAGAGAAAGCAAAAGAAAAAGAGAGAGAACATGAGTTAGAGAGAGAAAAAGACAAGATTAAAAAAGAAAAGAGTCTGAGTGAAAGAAAGAACAAGAGAGTTGTGAAAAAAGTGAGAAAAGCACGAGTGTGAGCTTGTTTAATGAAAAAAAAGAGGTTGAGAGCATGTGTAAGGATGTTTATTTATCTACTAATAATCTTAACCCATCTTTATCTATTGTTGGTTCTAGCTCCTTGCAGGTATGTGGAGATTTGTTTTCAAAGAAGCCACCCAATGGACCCTCATCTTCAACTAGCATTGAAAAGAGTTGAAATTGCCTATATTTGTTTCCTAAGTAACCACCTGATGGTTTCCAATCTTTAATGTGCTTTCAAAAGTGTTTTGATTGCATAGATTTTGTTATTCCTGATGAATTATTGCCTTTCAAAAGCATTGAGCACCACACATTGAGTTTTAATTGTTTCATGAATTTTGTGGCTATTAGGAATTCATATTACATTAATTTTATGGTTAAAAGGTTATCGTGTTGCTTGGATTTTGTTATGGCCCTTGGAATTATTGTAAGTGCATGTGGGATCAAAATTATTTATATTTGGGTGCATGTGAGAAAGAAATATTCCTAACTTAAAGCGAGTTCAAAGAGTTTCCCAACTTAAGTATTCTAAGTTGCCTCAAAGAATTGATGATCTCTTTGAAAGGAGTCATTTAGTTTACAAGATTCTTCTACTTGATGAATATAGTGTTATTATTATTTTTGGAAAGTCTAATTTATTTCCATATGATATAGATGAAGATTTGAGGACGAATCTTTTTAAAGAGGGAGGGAATGATACAATACCAATAGGTATGCATATTAGAGTACAACAAGTTCGAGAAGCCCTCATCTATCAAGAAACTCAAATCATTCAAAATCACATAATTTAGGTCTGAATGGCTCATGAAGGGATGACCCATGCTCAAGAGGCCCAAATTGTGCTAATATATGTCTAAGAACCTTAAAGAGCTCAAGATAATTTTTATATTGGATGTTGGCCCAAGAGTAGAGCCCATTTATTTAAGTCAGGAAAGGGTCCAAGAAGATATAAAAGGTGTGATAATGTTAACCATTTTACAAGAGGAGTGCCAAGGCCCAATTGGAGTTCAATTGCAAGAGATTAAGAATCATGTGTCAACCATGTAATTTTTAATGAAGTATGACCATCCCATGTGACCACTTAAAGAAGCTGATTGTTTTGTATTAGGATTCTTTATGAATTTCATTATTTATTTATTTTATTATTTTTAGAACTTGGTCAAAGAGCTTATTTTAGAAATTAAGTTAAAATTAATATATTAATCTTGTTCCTTAATTTTAGTCACCATTTAAAATATTTCTAATCAGATTTTAGTGTTTTACTTTTATTAAAATTTTAGTCTTTTAGAAACTTTGCCTATAAAATGCTTTCTATTATACTCTATTTTAGGGATAATGAATTAATTTAATTATTATTTAATTTTTTGTGAGGCATTTACTTCTTTGTGTTCTCTGAGAGTTCACGTGACTTATCAAAGGATTGGTCTTTCTTTATGGCGTCATGAGGCTAGGGTTCTAAGAGGCAGGTTCTCTTAGGATCTTTCCTTTGACCAATATTCTTGTTTTCTAACCGGTCCCGGACAAAGTGTCATCCTATTGAAGGTTCCTAAGACTTATTCTTAGAGGGTCTTGCATCAATACTCTTTAAATAAACTTGCCCATTAATATTTGTAGAAGATTGTGAGATTACATGAAATATCATCTAGCATAGTATTAGATTGAGATCCTAGGTTTACCTTTAGGTTTTGGATAGCATTGAAAGAAACCTTTGGAACTAAGTTGCATTTTAGTATGACCTACCATTCCCAAATGGATGATCATTCAAAATAAACATTTCAAACCTTAGAAGACATGTTGAGAGCTTGTACCTTAGATCAAAAATGAAGTTGGGATCAATACCCACTGCAAATAGAGTTTGTATATAATAATAGTTACCATGGTGAGAGCTTGTACTTTACGATGCTCTATATGGTAGAAAGTGTAGATCATCTCTTTATTGGTGTAAAGTAGGAGAGAGAAACTTGTTAGGGCCATAATTAGTACAAGAGACTTCTATATGGCTTAAGTTAACCTGGAAAAAAATGCTTATTGTCCAAAGTTGACAAAAGAGATATTTTGATAAAAGAAGAAAACCTTTAGAGTTTGCTTAGGGGAAACATGTATTTTTTAAAATTACTCCCATTACTGGTATTAGGAGATCAAGTATGGAAAATTAAGTCCTAGATACATTAGCCTATTCTAGATTCTTAAAAAGATTGGACCTACTGCCTACTAAATTGCACTACCACCTAGACTGTCCAATCTAGATTCTATTTTTCATGTTTTTCAACTCCATAAATATATTTTAGATCCTTCACACATCTTAGAAGAAGAGTTGGTGCAAATACGAGATGATTTGACATATTAACAAAAATCTATACAAATTGTGGATATCGACATAAACAAATTAAGAAACTAAACTATCTCTTTAGTTAAGGTGATTTAGGAAGGGCTAACTTTAGAAGAAGCAATAAATGGAAGATCAGCTCAAAGAAAAGTATTTAGAATTGTTCACATAAGATAACTTTAAATTTTGTGGACAAAATTTTTGAAAAAGAAGGGAAAGTTGTAGCATCCCTCTTTCTAAAATAATTAACTAAATAATATTTATATAATTTTAGATAAATTTTCAAGCTTTAGACAAATGTTTAAGAATTGAATTATAATCAAATAATGAGGAATTAGTAAAAGAAAAATTTATTTAACATAAAGAAAATTTTTTGGAGTTATTAGAAATTTATTTAAGATTTTCAAAAACTTCTAAGAATTATTTAGAAATTAATAAATAGGTGATAATTAGGAAGAATTGTTAGAAAATAAATTTTTAGGAGCCTTTTAGTTTTGAAAAATCCTAAAAATATAAGAACAATATTTATGAAATAAAAGAACATTTTGTTAAAATTTTAAAGTTAAAATATAATTGATAAAAGTTTAGAACCAAAATGTAATTTTAGCCAAATTAAATTTAAGGGGAAAATGCTGCAAAATGAACAAGGTAGAGGAGCTGAGAATTTTGATACCCATTTAGTAATAATTTGGAAGAATATACCTAGTACTAAACAAATTAGTACCAATTCCATCTGCTTTGTATATGTAAAAAAACCATTCTGACTTCTTCAAGAAGCCAGAGCTAAAGAAAGAAAATGGAAGATACACAACATATTTTTAGGAGAAAATTTGATCCTTATACCATCCTATTTATAGCCTTCATCCACTCATTCTATGGTTCACATCAGAACACAATAGAAAAGAGAGAAAGTGAGAGCCAGTGAGGGAATTGGGGAGAGAAAGAGGAAATTCAAAGAAGACAAAGGAAAGGAAGAACGAGAAGAGGAGAAGATTAAAAATTTCAAGAAGCCCAAGTAAGACACCTCTCCTGTTTTATTAAGGAATTAAAATATGTGATTCACATATTTTCTTCACACCTTTTTCCTCCTTTGTGACTTATGAATCCATCCATGTCTTCTTTGAATATTAGTTGAGCTAATGATGTGGGTGAATAAATTGGAAAATAAGTTGAGAGCACTTAAAAGGAATAAGATATAGAGATATTTATAAATGTGTGTGTATATATTTGCTTGTCTTGAGTTTATATTTTAAGGATTCATATTTTTTAAAAGGCTAGAAATGTGAAAATAGCTTTTTTAAATAGTAAAATTTAATGTTAAATAATATTTGTGGTGGTTTTAAAATCTTGAATATAAGTTGAAATAATAATAAAAAGGTCTAGATATGATTGGTGTAGGAAAAATAAAAAAATTGGATGAATCTACATCACTTTTATGACTAAGGCATCTAATACAAACCTTACATCGATCAACATGGGTCTGTGTTAGTGCCAATGGGGGAGGCTTTTGTTATCCTTATGTATCCTTCCCATTTCATGTTTTGTCCAACATGGTCAATACTTAAAAAAAAAAAAAAAGGATGCACTAATCATGTTGCACATCACACCCTTCTTTTTGTTATGTCTTGGCCGACACACCAAGAAAACTAATAATAATAATAATAATAATAATAATAATAATAATAATAATAAGGACTTGCAAATATGTATAAATTAATTTTAAATATTTAAAATTAAATATTTTAAAGTATTAAAAATAATTCATTAGAATATTTAAATTAAGGAATAATTAGGAAATTCCTAAGATAATTAATCTAGGTAATTTAGGTAGGTTTAATTTTATAAGTTGGCTTTATAAATTCTTTTAAGGCCCTAAAAATTAAATCTAAGTAATTTATTACTTAATTCTAAGCCAAGGAGTATTTTTGGACCCCATACATAGATGTCATGCTCTTGAATTATTCATATGTATGAATGACAAGATTACCCTTACTAAATTATTCCTATGCATAGATGGTGAAACAATAAACTATTCATATGCATAGATGAGTAGATTGTTTTTACCAAAATGTTATTCCATTGCCTGGATGACTATACCAAGAAAAATCCTCATGTATAGAGGACCTAAATATCAAAGTATCCTAATATGAGATGACCTAGACTTATAAGACATTTTAAGTCTTTAAAAGATACAATAACAAAAAAAAAGTTTAATTAGAGTTTATTTTTGCAATTTAAGGAATTGGTATTTTAGTTTGCTTACTTATTGTGACTATGGTTATTTGCTCTATTTGTGACCTAGTAACCTTTATCCTTGTTATATCATAATTTCCTATGAATTTTATGTGTAGAAAAAGATTTATATGCATGGTTTGTATTATTGGGCAATTATTTGATAATGTTATCTATGTTAGTACATGATAGAGGGTTAAAGTCCCTCATTTATAAGATTGAGGCTAATAAGAGAGTCATGAGGGTTAAAATCCCTTACAAGTTAGAGTCTAAAAAAGAATGTGATCTCAGGTTGCTGTTTGATGTGGATCCATACTAGAAGATACCCTAGTTTGCAATCACGATTCCTTAATTATTAATGGAAGCTATTTTGATAATAAATATATTATGAACATACTAAGAAACTTCTATGCAAGATAAGGAAATTAGTTCTTCCTCTTTAATCTATTAGAAACCTTAGGCATTACATCTAATGGTATGGGATGCTGGTGTATTGCTTATGATTGTGAAAACTTAGAAATGCACTAAGTGGTATGGGACACTTGGTGTGGTGTCTATGTAAGTCTTTCTTATAGCTAGCATTTTAAGGATGGGTCAACTAAGTCTCCTAATAGATAACTGCCCAAAATAATGAATATTATAATTGAAGATTAACTTTACATATAAATTTTATTCTAATTGATATGTTTATATTATGGCATTGATGATTGGTATGGGTTAGTTATGAATGCTTATGATATTATAATTGTGTATTGTACTTTCTCATATAGATATGGGTTAAAAAAATTGCTTTATGCACAAATGATAATTGGACCATTATTATTATTTTATTTATTGTGTCTTACTAAGAATTTCTAATTTTAACTTATATGTGGTAATATGTTCAGATCGTAGAAATGTTGACCACATGTTACACAATTGAGATAGACTCTTGACATGCCAGAGTTTGGCATAGTATATGTTATTCTAAATATGGATACATATGTAGTCACAAAGACTAGCAAACCAATACTTATGTAGATGTCTCCACTTAGCCATCAATGCCACCTATGACACTTATGTCACCACCTCAATACTCATCTGGCTAACTTGGATGATAAGCCAATTAGAGTAGACATCTTGGAGCCAGCCCTTTTATCTTGTATATATTAGCTTCATGATCTAACTGAAATAATATTTTGATGACTGATGTACTACTATACTTTAACAACATATAATGGGCTAATAAGACCTATTATTAGAATTGTTTTTTGGATAACACAATGTTCATTTTACACATAGTAATGTAATCCTTTCTTCATTATCATGTTTCTATTTTTCTATTAGATTGGCTTCCTCTTACATCACATAGTCAATTAAAATCAATAAAACTTGATACAAGATTAATAATTGAGTATAAGGACAGATTATATTATCCAATTATGGATACAACTATATTTGGAGTTTGTATTGGAAGGCAATCTAACTAAGACAACACATTCTCTAATAGACGTAGTAATGGCTTCCTTATAAGGGTCATCACATAATGACATATACAAGAAAACTTCCTAAAGAATTAAGATTCTTGAACATATAACTCAACTTCAAAACTTTTATTCCACTAAATTACAAAGATTTTTATATGGGTTTAAACAATCTTGACAAATGTGATACAATCATCGTAATGAAAAAATGAAAATGATCTTGTTTGTGCTTATGTTTTCATCAAGAAGATGAATTTTGGATTTGTTATAGTTACATCATATGTTGATGACTTAAAAGATAGTGGAGAGTCCATAAGAGATCTCTAAAATTACAAAATATTTAAAGAAAGAATTTAAAATAAAGGATCTTACGCCGACAAAAGTTGAACATTTACCATGTGAAATTCTCATTCATCAATCATCATACATTAAGATTTTGACACAATTATATATGTGGGTGTGTTGGGCGGGGTGTGTAAGGCTTACCCGTTAAATTCCCTGTAATTGTTCACTTACTTGATACATACATAAACGTTTGTTTTGTCCAGAAGAAAATAATGAAAAATTTCTAAGTCCTAAAATATCATATTTTGCAAAATGCAATAGACTAGACATAGCCTTTGCAATAAACAAATTAGCAAGTTTAGACCAACACCGAGACATTGGAATGGAATGAAACATATTCTTCAATATCTTCGTGACATGTCTAATATGGATTTATTCTTCTCAAAGGGAGCAAAGTTAGAATTAATTGGACATGTTGATTATGAATGTCTTTCCGATCTCCACAAAGCCTATTTACAAGCATATTATGTTTTTACATATGGAAAAAATGTTATTTATGAAGCAAACCATCACATCTATACTCATCAAATCATTCGGTGATTGTAGTTATTCTTGAAGCAAGTCATAAGTGCATGAAGAACCACGGTTAAATAGAAGTATGTGGTTTGTTTACCACCAATGATAGTCAATAATGTTATAAAAGGATAATGCGGCATGCATTACACAAATCAAGGGTGACTATACATCAAAGGATACATGACAAAACATATTTAACCAAATTTCCTTTACATTCATGAGCAGCAAAACCAATGTGACATTGATGACTGTAAAATTCGGTCAAGTGACAACTTAGCTAATCTTTTTACTAATGCTGTATCAACTATAATTTTAAGACGCATGTGCATAATATTGGAATTCGCATACCCAAAGACATTTCATGATGGTGTTTTTAATTTTGAGGCAAAGAAGGTTTACTTATAAATAATGCACTCTTATTTTTTTCTTTAAGTTTTTATTTCATTGAGTTTTTCTTGACAAGGTTTTAACAAGACATATATTCGTAGTGTGTGGTCATCAAAAGAGAATTTATATATATATATATATAATTGATAACCTATGAATTCCTTGCTAGATTTGGATTCTTACTTAGTCAAATGTTCAACCTTTTCACCATAAAGATACCCCGACCTGTAAGGTGCAAGTTCTATCCCCCAGGGCGTCCTTAAGGCGTGTTCATATCCTCTTTTATGGAGTACTTACTGAAAATGGATCATTGCAGCACGATGCACTCAGCAGCAGGTGAGCTTTTAGAAGAAAGAAAAAAGAAAAACATCTCAGTCCCTTATTTGATGGGCACAACATCTCCTATACAGGGAACACAACAGAAAATCCAAACACGTACTTATTAGGTCACATGTAACATTCTCTTTCTTTTATGTTTTGAGTCCTATAAGGATCTTTTGTACTTAAAAAAATGAAAAAAACAATATAATGTGTGTGAGATAGTTCTTGAAGAGCTAATCTTTGGATGATTCTCATTTTCATCTCTCTTTTGCCCTCATGTTATCTCAACTTGCTTTTATTTACAACAATCCATTAATTTTCTTCGAAAAATAGGATAAAGTGACAGTTTACAATACCTCAAGCCCCTGGACTTTAACTCAACTTTTGAGATTCTCAATTCACAACGTGCATACAGCAAAACCAATAGATACTCATGCTGCCTTATCTTTCATCTCTCATACTCACAATCCTAAAACCTTTTAGAGGAAACACACCTGATCAGCTGCATCAGAACCGTTGGTGCCTTCATCCTCCCACTTGGATGTTCATTCTCCACCCTCGGATCTCTGATATCTGCTGACTCATAACCAGAAGCAGAAGAAAGTGCTAAAGGGCCCTCATTCTCTTCAACTTCCCTTTCATTTTCCTTTTCCTCAGTCTGAGTTGACGCATTGGCAGCTAATTTCCATGGCTGGTTCTTCTTCATCATCTTCTTGATGGTGGCAGGGGAGTCTATATCTGTGCTTAAACTGTTAGTTTCAGAGGAATCCTTGGAGCTTGGTGGTGATATTATTGTTTCGTAGGACCGAAAGCTCGAAGAAGAAATTTCCAGGAGTTGTGTGCCTTTGAGGACGTACTCATCATGACCACTACATGGGTATATGAAATCGTTCTCGCCCAAGTCTTGCCACACAAACCCCTTCTTGTAATTTCTACAATACCAATATTGAATATGTTTGGTTGCAAAGAAAACCAAGTAAGAACTGAAAAAGATAGGATTCTGGGTTTTAAGATTGTGCAAATTATATCTTTCATCCTACAAAGATTACAAAATTCCCAATTTGATTCTTCAGAATATAAGTCTCTCAAAATTTCATCCCCTGATAATTTTTCCCCAATCAATTTAATCTCTTTATTTGTTAAACTAATGTGATAACTAAGTTACTGATCTAGCATAAAAGAATACTTACACGACCGTTAAACTGATGAAATGACTATATTTATTGTCCAAGAAAAAAAAAAACAAAAATGGAGCATTATAGTTATCAAAATCATGGACTTTCTGCAAAGTACATTTGACATTTTTGGTTTTTCTGGATACTAAGTTTATGGTCACCTCATCATATAACTTTTATATAAGTATTCTCTTAAATCAAGTCAACAACTTTGTTAAATTCACGTCATTTTAACAATAAAGAGACTGACTTGATTGAAAAATATCATTGGGAGACGTAATTGAGAGACTTATTATTTAGAGAACTAAATTAATAACTTATATTCTTTCAAAGAGTTCAATTAGATTTTGAAGAGCCCATAATTGAATGTACACACCTTTTTGCAGACCATGAATAGGAATTGGCCATTCCTTGTCCTCGGAGAAAATTCAATCTCTTTATCACATCTGATCTCAAACAGAGGGGAGTACTAGTTTAAACAGTGATTGAACCTATCATATTTCTTTAAATTACTTTGATAAGAGTTTACCTTTGAGACAGAGTATTCCCTGAGGGGAAGAGAGAGGAACCTCCATGAGATGTGGATGCTCAAGCTCACCATTCCGAGCAAGGTAGTATATAACAATCACTTTTAGCTCTCTTGCTTTGGATTTTGCTTCTTCAATCCAAATTCTGCTTCTTTCAGAGCTTTCCTCTCTTTCTAACATTTTCTTTGCCATGGAAACCTCTTTACTTCCTCTTGATCTCTCTGCCATCAAGGTATGCAAGGAAGCACTCTGGTATCAAAATTTTAAATGCGTCAGGCTCATATAAAACAGTACGCCCTCAGAATTGCACATAAAGAAAAAAGCCCAGTCAGATAACCTACCATAATCACCAAAAAAAAAAAGCTAAAGTTAAAGCTAAATTTCTGGGTGCAAATTGAGAAGGTGTGAACTTCGGAGATGGATGTACAAGTTTTGTTCTATAACCAAGTAGAGAATTGAGTGAGTCTTCACATTTATAAGCCCAAAAAATTAATTCTCCTTCCTTACATTTAGCCTGTGATTATGAGTTAGGATTCAGATCTTTTTAAATAAATAAATGATAAAATATCTTTCACCTAGAGGGGACAGGTCACCAAAGAAATAAATTTTATACAATTTTTTATTTTTATTTTTTTTTAATTTAAAAAAATATTTTTTTATGTGCAAGATGATCTAAATTCTTATAAGTTGAGCCGTACCAAATTGAAGGTACAAATGGCGTTAGCATGCATATATTTTCATGGCAACATGTCAAAAATCTGAGTTATGGATGGTAAAATAATAGGATAGCCCTAGAGGGGCCTATCTGGTTTGGCATGTAATATCAGAGTGCTCAGATATTCACGAGATAGCTTTGCTCCGACTTGCAAGGGCGGGGTCAAAATGTGATCGTCATCGTTTTCGATTGCATAGTACTCTTCCAGAAGCTCACGGACGAAAGTGGAGTCAGGACAAAGTTTTTTATTTTTTTTGTTAATTTTTGGTACTATAAAATTTAGAATAAAACTCTTTAGTCTTTAAATTTATCCGTCTAAGCAATTTAAATTTTTTTAAAATTTATAATTCACTATATCTTAGTCTCTATGTTAAACCATATTATATTTATTTTAGAGTATATTGCATAAATTTTTTTTTAACTTTTGTTTGACATTACACTGACTTTTTTTTTTCTATTTTCAAATATACACAAATTTCTTTTAAAATAAAGAGTAAATTATACAGATCTTCTTAACTTTTTTTTTAAATTATACAAATATCTTTTCTATTTTTAAAATATATGCAAACTTCCCTTGAAATAAAAAATAAATTATACATACTTCTCCTAATTTTTTTTAAATTACATAGACCTTACGTATATTTTGAAATAGAAGAATAATCTATGTAATTTTAGCAAATTTTAAAGGAAGTCTGTATAATTTACTCTTTATTTTAAGAGAGGTTTATGTATGGAGAGAAAACTAATGTAATTTTAGTAAAAATTAAGGAAGGTTTGTGTATATATTATATATAAATGAGAGATCTATATAATTTTAACAAATTTTTGAAAAAGTTTATATAGTTTACTTTTTATCGTATGTTAAAAGCTAACTCAATATATAACATGTATAGCAAATTATAAGAGACTAATTTGTATTAAAAAAATGTGAGAAATAAAGCTCATGAAATATTTTATAATTCTTGAGCAATATGTAAGCCTAGATGATTTGGGCTTAATAGAAAATTTGGGTTCGATTTGAATAATGGACTTTAATATCTAGATAATATCTAAATTACATATAAATATTCTTTGAATTTTGTGACATTACATAGACCTTCTATTTTTAATATGTACACAAATATCTCTTAAAATAAAAAGTAAATTACACAAAATTTTTTTGAATTTTTTCAGAAATTACACAAACACCCTTTTTATTTTTAAAATATAAAAAAATTACTGAAATAAAAAGTAAATTACATATACTTCTCCTAATTTTTTTTTGAAATTACACACATCTCTTATATATTTTCAGAGAAA
Source organism: Erythrophleum ivorense (assembly GCA_026724425.1). NCBI lineage: Eukaryota > Viridiplantae > Streptophyta > Magnoliopsida > Fabales > Fabaceae > Erythrophleum > Erythrophleum ivorense. The sequence goes on from JAIUCV010000008.1 coordinate 12,800,969, forward strand.
ATTTGTGTATATTTTAAAAATAAAAAAGATAGTTTGTGTAATTTTAGCAAAATTCAAGAGAGATATGTGTAATTTACTCTTTGTTTTAGAGGATATATGTGTATATTTTAAAAATAAAGAGAAAACTAATGTAATTTTAAACTAGTGTAATTTTAACAAAATTTAAGAAAAATTTATATATATTTTGAAAATAAATGAAATATCTATATAATTTCAGTAAAACTTTGAAAATATTTATAGCAAAACTTCGAAAAAATTTATATAATTTACTTTTTATTCTATTTTAAAGGTTGACTCGCTAAATAACATGTATAGCAAATTATAAGAGACTAATTTGTATTAACCCAAAAAAACAAATCTAAGAACTAAAGCTCAAGAAGTATATTTTCCATAAATCAAAGTATATATTCTAAGAAGTTTGAAGTCAAATAAATTGTTCTAACTCAAACAGGACAAATTGTAATTAGTAGTGTAAATAAATTACCAACAAGAGATCATTAGTAAAAATTGAACGGAGGCCTTTTTGTGTCTACGCGACTACTTATTGAAATTTGAACCAACCCTATTAGTCGAGTGAAGACAAAATTCTAAATTTCCTTATATGAAGTCAAAGAGTAGTCACGTGAAGCCATTACAGCGAAAACAGGGAGACAAATGGACAAGCTGTATCTGCGGAAACTAGTGAAAGAATTGCAAAAGAAACGGAATCAAAATGAGGATTGAGGTAGCATACAACCAAGAAATGTGCTTCGAAAGGAAAATCACAACTACTATATTATCAAAGGACATTCTTAAACAATAAATGTCTAAATTTCTTATCCGCTATTCTTACATATTTTTAACCGACAAAACTTTATCAAATCAGAGAATGAAAGTGATAATGATAAGTTAACTGTCAGTATTTCAAATATATATTACTTTGCTGCATGGCTTTCCTACAGTCAACAAAAGAAAATACAATGAAATCTTTTGAAACCTACATTCTCTAGCTTGTGGTTGAATCAACATTTTGTTTCTTTGGGCATCCAGAAGAAATATGTCCCTTTTCACCACACTCATAGCATGTCCTCCTCTTGATTTTGCCACTGTCAGTGGAACCCGACTTCTCACTATCAACTCCATTGCTCGTAGGCACGTTGATTGCTTGGCTCCATGCCTTCTTCAAAGGAACTGCACAAGTTATCCTAACAGGTCTCCCACAAATAACCTTTTGATCCAAGGTAAGTGCCATTTTCACCGACTGACTATCAGTGAAATCTACATGGGCATATCCCCGAAATTCTCCTGTCTCCTTGTCCATACCAAAACGTATGGATGATATGCTGCAATTTGAGAATAGCTCCCTTAATTGATCCTCAGTTATATCCCACGGCAAATTTCCAACATAGATTCTGTTGTACCCCTCCACAGGTTTTGGGGCAAAATCAGATGCTTTACTAGTTCGAATTGTTTTATAAGGTTGGATTTTAAGGAAGAGTCCTCCCCTGAGAAATTAAATGTTTGATGAACATGACATGAGAAATGGACAACAAGAATAAAGAATCTCTTGAAAGGAGAAGATCACAAGTGTTACTAACATGTCAGATCCGTCAAGAGCCAAGGCTCGTTTTGCAGCAGCTTCAGTCTGTAGAAGAAGTAACATTAAAGGATCAGCAAACTATGAAGAGGCTCCATAGAGAATAAACTAATCCTTGAAAACTTTCAAAATTTCCTTTCATTTTCTAAGTCACGATGACCTTTTTATAACCAGAAAATAGAATGAGAGAAATTATGGATTAAAGGAAAAATACATGGTTTGGAGTTTTTTTAAAGAATTTTGGTGCTGCTAAGTTATAGTGTAACTACACAAGCAAACTACAGGAGGTACTTTAGCAAATTAAAACTATCTGACACTTAGTCTGTAGAAACTTTGATGCTCAGTCACCAAAAGGCAGCGTATTTGTTATTATTCACTGCAACTCAAACTGAAATGGAGATGTCAAACCATTCCAGCTTCCTTGAGGGTTCTATATTCACAATAATAATTCTCAATGCTTGGATGAATACCATAATAAGACCCATGCATACCAAGCCATTGTGATAGTTTGGTATGCCTGCTAATATTAATATAGCCCGCAAATAAATCTCAAGGGTTTGACTGAGTGCAATTTAAACAAGGTTGCCAGTGCGACTGACCTCTCAATATAATTTTAAACCAATAACTAGCGGCCTATCTCAAAATCTGCCATACCATCTAATATTGCAGCGATTTCAGAGGCTCAGAAAAAGAAAAGAAGATGCTTTGCCTACATGTATGTTACATTAACTAAATGTTGCTATCATGTCTTTTACCACATCTCCTTCATATTATTTTAAATCTTCACAATCAACAATTTCACAAACTATTTGCATAATTTTATCACTGTTTGACCAATATGAGGTCATAAATTGATGACATTTGACGAAATTCATTATCAGCATCACACCAGACATCATTGCAAGAAAAGGAAAAGGAGAAAACAATAAGAAACTCAGGTCCAGTTAACTATAGGCATAAATCATGATGCAACTATGGATATCTAACCCTGTGATTTCAAGTTTAAGGTGTTGCAGATTGAAACTAGAAAAAAGAGGAATTGGAAAACACGCAATAGTTAATAAGGAAAATGGATGGAATGACAATGGCAACAACTGTGGCTCTTTCCTGTGACGAATCTATTTTCTTGACTGGACTAAAATCCAATCTTCCATTTTAGGGATATAAGTTCAAGTTTCTTATATAAGTCAGTGAATCAGGTTAAGTTGGAATAGTTTGTACTTTCAAAATTGTCCCTTAACCCTAGTATAGACTCTCCTGTGATCAAGAACAAATTGGACTCTTCACTGACTTTTCTGATAGACCATTTTATTACTTTAAACCACAAAATTCATCAGAAAAATAAGAACTGCTTACACTAATGAAGTTATTTGCATTCCTCATAACGATGTCAAAAATCAATAATCCTACACAATTAACTAGCTCAGAAAATTCTCGCTACTTCTGGTCATGTAATTACACGACAGCGTTAGCCTCTACATATGTGTTAGGAACCCACTACCAGATAGTGAAACAGAAATACCTCTGGCTTGTAGTTGAAGAATGGTCAGTGTCCAGCCAAGAAATCCAGAATTGACAGAATAACAGAGCCCTCTCCAGCACATTCAAGGCAGCTACACTCCTCCCAAAAGACCACTTCAATTTTTCCTCAAACAGCCTACTCCCCTCCAGCCCCTCTTATTGTTTCTTTTGTCTCTCAACCCTAACCGTTTTCTCTATAAAGCCACTCATTGTCGACCACCTATCCATCCCTTGACTTATTGCAAGATTTCCCTCTCCCTGACTTATCCCCAATCTGGGCTATAGTTAAAAGAGTTTCTGGGCACAAGACCTCTTTTATAGACTTGCTGAATTGGGATCCTAACAGCATGCATATAAGATATTTGTCTCAGTAGGAATAGACAGATTAACAAGCATAAGGAATTTTTCATTCAAGCATGTTCTGATTATCAGGATGCCTTCGATGTAAGAAGCTTAGTTTTTCAATTTTGATACCCACATCTAAGACCTATACCATTCTCATTCTCTAAAGCATAACCAATTTGTGCCTTATAATTTTTATGTTCAAATATTTAAACTTAACAAGAACAGAGTAGCAGCAAATCCTAATTGGTATAGTAGCCAAAAAAGTTGCAAGATACAACTCAAAATCACATCCTACCAAAGCTATGATCACTCATTGTGGTTGCATTTCAGGAGTAAAAGAGGAAGAGGAGGGAGAATAGAAAAGAAAAATAAAATGATATTGCTTTAGTTTTTACCTTAAAATTAATAATGGCAATCCCTCGAAACTTTCCACTCTCAGGAAACTTCATGGAATCAATTTCAGTTATTGTGCCACAGCCTTCAAAATAGCTTCGGATATCATCCTCGGTTGAATAATAGGGAATTCCTCCAGCATAAACTTTTGTAGGAACTTCACTTTGTTCACTGATATGTAATAGGAAAGACCCCCAAAAAAGAAAAACATCCCAATAAAAATCACATTATATCAAACAATGAAAAGACAGCCTTTAGTGCATCTGATATACTTCCCTTGACAGCACATTAACTCTTTCTTTTGAAAAACCAAACACTATAACCAACTACGAATCCAGGTATTATATGATTTGAGACAAGTTTCAGGAAAAAGAAAATCTACAACAATTCATAATTCGTAAGTCTAATTTGCTCACATTACCCACAAGACGAGAAAACAAATATGACCGGGAAAGCATGTCACAAATACTACCAACATGCTGATCAGTCTAACAGTTCGAAACTGGGTATAATCTTATATTACCTGCCATTACTCTTAGTTGACTCTGAGGCCTCTAATTTTTCATCTCCAGGATCAACACCCTTTTTCTCGGCCGTCTTGGCCTTTTTCTGCTTCTTCTTATGATGTTTCTTCTTTGATTTCTTCGCATCCTTCACAACCACATTTGCCCCACCGTTGTCCTCAACCTTCCTCTTCCTCTTTTTGTTCTTCTTCTTGGTTCCCTCGTCTTCTTTATTCTCATCACCGCCTTCTTGGGTACCCTCGGATTGTTGCAGAGAGCGAACCTTTCTGCGTTTCTCTCTCTTTGATAATCGGAGTTTCTCTAGAAAATTGTTGAGAGAGGAGTGTGGATGTGAAGTCAAGTCTGGACTTGCGGCCTGAGATTGAGCTAACTCCGCTCTTAGCTTATGTTTTAGCTTCTTGTTGGATAGAACCATCTCCGAAGTTGGCACTCACGCAGCACAAGAATCCGGCTCCGCCCCAGGTAGGGATTCCAGGGGAAGGGTGATGCGTTCCGTTCTGTCTCGGGACGCATGATACATTTGGGCAAATAATATTGAATTACAATTAATATTCTTTTTATTTTAAAAATATTATTTAGTTTTCGTGTTATTTGACAATATTACAAATGTAATAGGAAATTTTGAAACAATATGTAAAAGAAAAAAATAAAAAGTTTAAATACTCTGTCGCAAAAATATTTTTTTTAAATATTTATTATTTAAAAAAAAAGTCACGGTATATGAAATACCGCGATCTATATATATATAAATATATATTATATATAATATATTATATAATTTATATTTGATATATTTTATTATTTAAATTATTTAGAATGATAATTAATTTAAATTTTATAAAAAATATATTTTTGTAATATAATTAAAAATTTTAAAAATATAACAAGTGAATACTTTTTTAATAATATTATGATAAATATATATTTTTTATAAATAATTATATAATTTTGTAATTAAATTAAATATTTGTTATAATATTATTAAAAAATTATATGCTTATTATATTTTAAATAAGAAAAAGTAATAGTAAAAAAATGATCATTAAGTTTAATCTTATCCAAATACTTAAAAAAATTTTACACTAAGATAATTCAACGAAAAGAAAATTATTCAAAAATCATCTAGTTAATTATATTTTCTGAAACATTCTATTATTTTTATTTTTAGGTAAATGTGGTTTATTAAAGGACATGGCCAATCCCTAAAAATTAAAAGAAATTCCTAATACAAGAAAAGAAGTTGGAGTTTTGTATCAAATTTATTAGAGTAAGAAGACAAGAAACTAAAAGAAAATGAAAAATAATACAGTGTATTGAAAAAAGACTAAAAAAAAATTATGAGTAATATATAATTTTAAAATATAATTTTTTTTGTAATATTTATATTTTTAGTAAAGAAAAATTAATCAAGCCCCTCCCCTACTAATTTTTCTCTTTTTCCTTTTTTCTTAATCAATAAAGAGAGTTGAAAAATCTAAAGAAAATACATCTTTTATTATTAATAATAATATTATTATTACTATTATAAAAATAAAAGTGCATGTTTTTTAAATTTTATTTTTATTTTTTAAAAGTAATAAATAAAATTTTTAACATTTTAATATTGTATAATCAAGTTTGTAATTATTTTTTTCAAAAACAAAATACATTTATAAAAGAAAATATTAAGATTTATTTTTGAAAGTTATTAAAATCAAAGAAATTTATATACAAGCACTTATATATATGTTATCTAATTTAATGTAGCCTTATGTTTATTTGACCTATATTTGCTACCAATAAATAAAAAAGAAGATATATACAATTAAACTTGAGGAAAAAAAAAAAAGAAATACAATCAAAAGGTAAAAATTTAAACACAAATTAAATTTTAAAAAAAAAAACTAAATAGGTCACGGCATACCAAATGCTGTGACCCATTTACAATTATTAAAAATAAATAAAAAATGGGTCACAGTAAATCAGATGCCACGACCCATTTTAAAAAATAATAATAATAATTAAGCATTTGAAAAAAATATTTTGGTGGCTCAGGATTTGCATTAATTATTTTTTTCTTTCGTGTATGATAGTGAAAAAGCCAATGTAATAGAGGACAGCTTATGTTTTGTTGTGTTTTCATTATCACGGGATCTTGGTATGTAAAAATAATATGTATTTGTCATAATAAAATTTAAAAAAATATATATAAGAACAAAATTACACAAATTTTTTTAATTTTTATTGAAATTATATAAATCAACTTTTCATTTTTAAAATATATACAAATCTTCTTAAAAAAATACTTTACATTTTAGTTTAATTTAAAATTTGTAACTCAAATATCTTTTATTAATTTAAATGAAGAGTATTTTAGTAAAAAATTTAAAATTGAACTAAAATTGCAAATAACTTTTTATTTTAAGAAAAATTAATATATTTGTTAAAAATAAAAAAGAGGTATGTATAGTTCTAACAAAAGTTACAGAAGATAGATGTAATTTATTCAAAATATAATTCAGAATGTTAATTATAAAATTATAAAATTTTTATTATTTAGTAGAGATTTAACAAAATGTTTAATACAAAATAGGGGATACAAAGTGTTTAACCAACAAAAAATTGCAATGGACTCCTCATATTTTGGCTTGGCTCATTGTAATTAGTCTGTTACTGTCAAAGTTTAAAAACCTTAACAGGGTGAATATTTAAAAAATAAAAAACATCATGGTATGCTTTAATTTAATTTTTAAAATTTTAATTAAAATATTTTCTATTAACTATTTTAATATATTTTTTATGAAAGGCATTTTAGTAAATTTTTTAAAAATTAAACTAAAGTGTGTATTTTAAAAATAGAAAAAAATTTATATAATTTCAATAAAATACAAAAAAGATCTATGTAATTTATTCTTAAATAATTATAAAAAGAATATCTTAGTAATTACATACTGCTATAGCTTTTAAATTTAGAAAATAAAAACCTTATTGTAATGAGACTAACTGTTACATGATTTCAGATAAGGAAACATAAAATTGTACCTAAGAATTCTTTTCAAGAAGAAAGAAGGAAATAAACTCCTTGGGACAATCTCACCAACATTTTCTTCTCAGATAAAAAATGACCAGCCAAATCCTAAATAACAAAGCAACAAGATTACTAGGCTAAAGAACAAAAATCCTTTCTCAAAATAGGCTTTTTGACATAAATATACAAGAAAAAAATTAAAAAAAAATTAACTTTTAAAATATATTTCCTATATATATAATAAAATTAAAAAAAATTAATATAGGATGCGGAACTTGTAACTCTACATCCCAATTAAAAAATATTTTTTTTTTTATGTTTTGAAGGACGTAGAACCTATTGCTCAACATTTCTTTTTTTTAGTTTTTCTTTTAAAATTGACCCTTCGCAGGTCAATTTTTATTGACCCACATAAGGGTCACTATTTAGTGACCTATGGGTCAGTGTAACACTGACCCAACCCCCATTTTGAGGGTTAGTTTAAAAAAAATTAATTTTTTTTATTTATTTTTAAAAGAAAATTAATATTTATTTTTTACAATTTAAACAAAATTCATTAATATTTTTTAAAATATCAATTTCTTACTACTATAAAATTAAATAAATAATATATATAAATTTAGATATTATGATCTTCAAAATATAAATAAATTTTTTTGTAATAATCAAACGAATTTTTTATAAATGTATACAGTTAATACATTAAAATATACTTACAAAAATACTTTTACTATTTTTTAAACATTTTTGTTTAAAATTTTTTAAATAATTATTTAAGTTTTAATTTTTATACATTTAAAGAAAATTAATTATTGTTTCTCAAACCTTAATTTTTAACAACTGCAAAATTAAATCAATTATATATACAAATTAAGACATTATATATTTCAATATATAAATAAACATATTTTTTAGTTAAACAAAATTTATATAAATGCAAACAATTAATAAATTATAATATAAATTTTTAAATACTTTTCCTAATCTTCTTAAATTCTCATCTAAATTTTTTTAATGATTATTTAAAATTTAATTTTTACAAATTTAACAAAATTAATTAATATTTCCTAAAATATAAATTTTTAACAACTATAAAGTTAATATATATATATATATATGTTAAGTTAAAAAAATTTTTTAAGCAAAACCTTTTTAAAACTTTATGTATAAAATTTTAAAAAAAATTATTTATTTATATATATATGAAGTTAAAAAATTATATATATATATATATATAAATAATTTTTTTACAATTTTATGCACAAGGTTTTAAAAAAAAATTTAACTTAACATATATATATATATATATTTAACTTTATAGTTGTTAAAAATTTATATTTTAAGAAATATTAATTAATTTTGTTAAATTTTTAAAAATAAAAATTAAAATAATCATTAAAAAAATTTAGATAAGAATTTAAGAAGATTAGGAAAAGTATTTAAAAAGTTATATTATAATTTATTAATTGTTTGCATTTATATAAAATTTGTTCAACTAAAAAATATATTTATTTATATATTAAAAAATATAATGTCTTAATTTGTATATATAATTTATTTAATTTTACAGTTGTTAAAAATTAAGATTTAAGGAATAATAATTAATTTTTTTTAAATGTATACAAATTAAAACTTAAATAATTATTTAAAAAAATTCAAACAAGAATGTTTAAAAAATGATAAAAGTATTTTTAAAAGCATATTTTAATGCATTGACAATGTAAATTTATAAAAAATTTGTTCAATTATTAAAAAAAATTATTTATATTTTAAAGACCATAATGTCTTAATTGTATATATTATTTATTTAATTTTATAGTAATGAAAAATTGATATTTTGAAAAATATTAATTAATTTTGTTTTAAAAAATAAATAATTAAAAATTAAAAAAAAATTAAACTAACCCCCAAAATGGGGGGTCAATGTTTTTAATGACCCATGGGTTAGTGTAACATTGACATGTTGAGGGTCAGTTATTATTGAATTGACTCTTAAAGAGTCAACCTTAAAAAAAAAATAAAAAAAAAAGAAACACGGAGCAACAGGCTCCGCATCCCTCAAAATATAAAATATATATATATATATATTAATTGGGATGCTGAGTTATAAGCTCTGCGTCTCATATTAATTTTTTTTTAATTTTGTTATATATATAAAGAATATGTTTTAAAATTAAATTTTTTTCTTTTATTTTATTTTTTGTATATTTATGTCAAAAAGTCCTCAAAATATCCTATCGCATAGTACTTATCTACTTCCTTTGAATTTTATTATTTTTTCTTTTTTTCAATATATTCCTAACATTCTTTATTTTTTTTCTTTTTAAACAATCTTGTCTTCAACATTAAAAGTGGTAGAAAAGCAAAATACAAAAATCCGCCATGTGACCATCTCATCAAATATCACACGAGCTGATTTTGCATCCTCATATTTTGCGCTGAAGTTTAGAAGTGCCGTGCCTACATAGATTTGAGATGATACTATACCATCCTTTAGAGACATCCATGAAGAGAAGAACCAAGTTTCGAGAGCATCAACTTCATTATACTGTTCAGCGAAAGTTTTCATCCCGTCACCATCAGGTGTAGCTGCATGCTCTGGACTTGTCTTGTTCGCTTGAGAGGAAGCATCACTATAACCTGTGGCATTAGTCACATTTTGTTGCTTCTCCATCATCCCAGACAAGGCTAAGTTTGGAGACTATTCAAGGACATTATCAATTATGTTAGATGCCCTCTTCTGGTACCTTGCTCTGGCAGCCTCATCAGGGGCATAATGGACACGGACCTCTTGTAGTACTGCAAATCCAATTAGAGGAAGAAAGAGAGAGAGGTGGGATCTACTTATGTAATCTTCGTTTGTTTTTCTCTATCTCTCTCCGAAATGTCTTTTGTAATTATTATGAGAGGTCAGATACGATGTCTCAACAATAATATAACTAGCATAGTAATTATTACAGTAATATACTTTAATAATAATAATAATAATAATATGATGACTCAGTTATTGAGACCACACAGATAAGTTTTACTAGACCTTATCTGCTATTTTCTTTTTCACTCTAATTAGATCTCTTATAATATTATAAGAGATTCGTGTCCTTTCAGTTGTTCCTCCTTATCATTCTTGGGACAAAATCTGAATTAACTCATAATGTTGCTTTCTTCAGCAAGAATGTTAGGGAAGAACAGGTACCGATTTCCAAGAATTATGCATAAAGCACCAAATACTGCATGACCCTTTTTGTTTAGTGATCTTGCATAGCCACCAGTGGCAAGCCATTTTCCATCTGGTGAGTAGTGACCGCACTCACTTTTATGTGGACTCGTCATTATATATCCTTGAGTGAAAACCCTTTATCAACCATCTCTAGGGAATGAATTAATAGGAAGCAATCACTCAAAACTCTCAAACGAAGAACCCTCGTCCACAAGACAATCAATATCACCATTTCTTGCGTAGACTCTCGGAGTTGCTGGTAAGCAGACAATTTATGGGATGAGGTAAGATACATAAGAAAAATGTCACCATGCTTCCATGTGAGAGGTTTACAAATTCTCCCAAATTGTTTACTCTCAATCCCACATCAGAACGCCAATGCAGCAGGGCACATGAGTATGTAAATGGCCAAGCTTGTGTGTCGTGTTTTGAGTTCAGTCAGAAGAATGGAAGGTACAATCATAAGCACTTAAATTATTCGAACCTGGGTTTTCAACTAAGACGAGGTCTTCTATAAATTGGGCCTCAATTGACGTTGCCAATGCATCAACTAGAGGGTGAAACTGAGAAGATGATCCAATTCGATTCCTTTTAGAACCTTCAAGTAAATTTGGAGAAAAACTTGGAGAGATTAACTACTTCTCAGCTTCATCAGGTGAAGCATTTTCCAGTTCAGTCATTTCCATAAAACTTTCAACCATCTTGTCTGACCATATTACAATCAATTCAAATCCTCTCATAGGAACTTCAGCAGAATACCACTCACTTCGAGAGCAATCATCATCCCACTGTGCAGTATGGTGGAAGAAAAAAAAAATACAAGCACGCTCCAGTGCAGCCATATTTGCTGCAACTTGCATCGCCTAGGAGACACGAGTTGATGTATAGTTTCAATAAAGCCTCATCCAGGACCTCACTCAAAAGTCTGTCTAAACATTGTTGGGAATTATGGGAGTAGCGGAAACGTTTAAAATCTTGATCCCAATTTTCACCAATCATCCGTCAAAATCGCTTAAATTGAATAGGTTTAGAGAATTATCTTTTTTCTGTCGATTGAATTTGTTGTTTACTTTTGCTTGGATCACAGGAATTGAACGCAGATTAGCTCCCTCTACTGGTATTCACACGAACGGGATTCGACAACTCAAACGGTGTGTTAACAGTCTGTCTGTACAATTCCGTACAATGTTCCTTTCTCTACGAATTTTAGAGGCAGCTCTAGCTAATCCTTTTTTATATGGAAACCTTTGTTTATAGACTAAAGTTTCAAATATATTTAATTAATCAAAATTAATTAAATATATCTATTAGTTTAAATTCAAATCTATCTTATAGTTTAAATTTAAACTAACAATATTTAAAGTTTAGTTTAAATTATCTAATTAGTTTAAATTTAAATCTCAAATTTAAATTAATTCATATACATATACATATATATATATAATATCAAATATAATATACATATATATATATATATATAATATATTTCGAATTTAATTATTTATATATATATATATATATATAATTCCTCTATCTTAGATATTCATTGAATCTAGACACATTTTTGATTCAATGAATGTGGACATTTTAGCTCGAGTTGGTCCGTTCTTGTATGCGACTCTGCAGGCTTATATGATGTTGGCAGTGGACTAACTGCACTGTTTGACCCACAAATCACAAGCGGCCTCTAACAAGACATTGTAACTACCTAAATCATACGGAATCGGTGATCCGATACAATCTATCTTATAACCCTATCATATCTCTTTTGTCACACGATATCTAGATCGAATATGAGGTATGGAAATGTCTTCCTCAACTTGCTTGATCATAACTTTCTCGATCTTCGAGCAAATATAAGATGGAACCCTTTCCATCTGAGCATGACCATACATTTCTCAGTCACACTCATCGAGGGGCTCATAGATATCTCTTTATTAATTAGAGGGACAAATTCCATCTTGACCACTCATCTTCCTCTGTATGGATTCCATTATTCCTAATCATAGTCTTTATAATCACCCAATCAAAGGTGACATTAGACTATGCCAAAGTACAGTATCTTTCATGTAGGAATCTATGGTGATCTCAGGTCTAAGGGATTAATGACACAGTTATATATGAGATAAACTTATAACCTAATCCATGTAGTTTATCTCATTATAGGTCTATCCAGCATCCTGTTCTCTAACACACGTCTATAATTTTGATTTATATCATCATACATGATTAACACTTAATCAATCAAAATCATACTAATCTTAATTCATCATTGTTTTCACAAGGATGATTGATGAGAGACATTTTGGATAATTTATAAAATAATTTATCCATTGATATTATTATATATAAATATACAAATAATATAATAATGTAATAAAAAAACTCTTATTTTATAATAAAAATAATATTCGCAATATAACGATCGGCTTAGGGCACAATCTCCCACAAACATTTCTAAACAACATAAAATTCTGGCTGCCCACCATATGACATGAAGCTCACAGCATCCTCAATAGAAGACCGCACAATGCGGCAACAATCGGGCACAATTGATGAAAAGGATGCTGCGTAAGGAAAAGTATATCTGATGTTTATGTTTGAAAGAAAAGCACATTCATGGAATACTCTCACTCTTTCTTCAGCAACATCTGCTCAAAACATCAAGCAACGCATCAATTGGGTACCCGTGTCCTTGCAAGGTTTACTCCTAATAGACTCACATAGTCCTTAATGATCAAGAGATGATTAGCAATTTGCATTCGGAAGAACTGATCCTCTAGCATAAAACCACACAGCATTATGGACAGACAAAAGCTTAAAAGAAGTGGCGTGCTTCCCAGGGGAAGCAGCTGAACTTCCTTCTAACCGCTCAATTAAGGCACCATTGACAGATAAAGCTTTTGCAAACCCATTCTAGCAGAGGTCTGTATATCTTCAGAGAGGTCAAACACATGATCGAAAATACCACCCTGGCAACACCAGTCAATCATAATATTCCATGGAACAATATCCCAATAAGACATTTTGTCAAACAGTAAACGTACAACTGTGCAGAAAGCAGGGCAAGTGAAGCATTTCGTCGAACGTTGTAAGGGTATGGTAAATGGAGTGCATGTGGCAAGTGTGTGGATGAGAAGTTTGCTATTGGTGAAGGGAACAAGATTAAAAATGGCAACATCATGATCAAAGACACCAAACAACTATACATAAAAGCTAATTAAATTGGCATACGAATGGTTTAAACATTAACTTGACAAGTACAAAATAAGAAGCCACCATTAGTAAGTCTCATTTTGTGCAAAAATTATATAACACTTTAAGGACTTGACGAGTTTAAATAACAAAAATGATCAAAAAGCAATGTAGAACTTCTATTATAAAAATATGAATTATAACTAAAATGATTTTTACTTTTAATATTGTTAGGTGATAAATATCTTAGCTAGGTAAATTCTAAAATAGTTTTAAGGCATATTATATTAATCAATTGTCATTAACAGGTATCATCGTGCCAAAAGTACTTGACCAAATTAGTAAAGGGAATTAAGAAGAAAATTAGAAGACACAGAGAAGAGACAGCTGCATCATAAAGGACATAATCATTGGCTTAACAAGTGAAAATTACATCTCTCGAAGACATCTGTATCACAAGGAAGAAACTGCAGTCTTAATTCCTACATCAAAAAGAGAAACAACTCAAATTCTTTTTTTTCTCTTTTTAAATTCCTAGCCAACTCTAAACAACTAATTTCTTCAATTTATTCTCTCATCAATACATATGGAGAGGACAAGCTTAATTATTATCAACTTCAAAACATGAGAAAAACTATATATTCTAAAAGTCAGTGTTGGAAAGGTGTTCATGACCATCATCCCCAATGAAGATATGATCATACACAATGGCTGCAATTGCTGCACCAGTGAATGGACCGAGCCAGTAAACCCAGTGATGGGTCCATGACCATTTGACGAGGGCTGGGCCAAAGGACACGGCTGGGTTCATGGAGGCACCATCAAATGGACCCCCAACTAAGATGTTGGCGCCCACAATGAAACCAATCGCAATTGGGGCAATCGCACCCACGTTCCCTTTCTTTGGATCTACGGCTGTGGCGTAAACTGTATATACCAACCCAAATGTCATCACAATCTCCAACACAAGAGCGTTCCACGCTGACATACCAGAGGATAGAGCAAAAGCTGATGTTTCCTGCAATGTACAACGACAATTGCACATTTTCAGAACTTTCAATTATATGGAAAACAGATAGGCTGCTCCCGTTGAGTAATAGATTTAAATCTTATATATATATATATATATATATATATAATTTTAGTCATTTATTTTTTCAATATATTTTTATTATAAAATAAGTAAAACATAAAAGATTATTTTTATCTTGTATTTTTCTTGAAAAAATTCTAAATAAAAATAAATAAATAACTAAGATTACAAGCAGTAAAAAAATCTGTTCACTCAAATATGGGTTTGTATGGTTAAAGCTTAATCATTGGATGTAGATTTGGTTCAACTAGTGATTGGATAATTTTCTTAAATTATTTTACATTTAAATATTGGCTTATGAAAATAAAATATATTTAAGTATTAACATTATTTATTTAAACATATTACATTATATTTAATTTAAATCTATACAGTAATTTTTCAAAATTTGAACTGTTGAACTGTTTTCACGATTGAATAACCAATAGTGGAACCAGTAATGGGAAAAAATTAAGCTAGATTAGATCTTATTTTTTTTTTCAAAAAATTATTTTATATGAATTACGATAATTTATTCTATAGCTTCATATTTATAAATATTAATTTATCAAGATAAAATATATTGTAGTTATTAACTTTTTGAAAAAGTTATTATTCTATATTTTAAATAAAGAATATATTAAATTTTAATTTAAAATAACTTAGTTCAATGATTAATATTAAGCCAGTAATTGGATCAATAATTTGATGACTTAATCCCTTTACAGTAGTTGGATCAAAAATTTGATGTCTTAATCCCTTTATAAGTGTAGCATCTGGCTTGATTTTAATAACTATGCTTTAACGTAAAATTTAATAGTTCAAATTTTTTCATATTTAAAAAAGAAATCTCATGTAAAAGAGAAAATAACATAATAAGTGCGAAATCCAAATAAATCTCAACCATTATGTCACTTTTTCTTCATATGAAGGTATAGAGAACATGAGAATCTGGATTCAAAATTTAGATGGTTACCAGTCCACCAGTAGCGAACTTGAGAAGCATGCAAGCAACAGCGGAGCCGAGCAACTGCGCAATCCAATACAAAATGCTTCTCAAAAGCGTTATGTTTCCTCCTAAGAAGGCACCGAATGTGACTGCTGGATTCACATGACCACCAGAAATATTTGCCCCTACCGAAACTGCCACGAATAGCCCAAATGCATGAGCTAATGATGCAGCTATCAGACCCGCTGGCGTTGCAGATCCATCGTTTGTCAGCTTGCCTGAAACAGCATCAACACTCACATAAATGTGTAGTTTATGACACAACATAAAGATGCAACGAAATATGTTTACATGCACTTTGAAATATCGATTGTTTTGCGTTGTATACGATATCAGTATCAGATATGAACACGGTATTCGCGGTTCATACATCATGGCAAATAGGATAGAACCTCACTATTCTCTCACATCTGCATCAATACTATAAAAAAGACAGAACCATATTATGTCTACTAGGTGTCTGATACTTCGTAGTTGATACCGCACAACACTTCAAATTTAAATATTATATATTTTGTCGTGTTATGTGTATCATAATATGTAACCAAAAAAACATGAACTTTGACTCAGGCACAAAACATGAATGAACATATAGAGATAAAATAAGTTCACGTTCACTTTGAAATATCGATTGTTCTGCCTGGTATATGATTTGAGTATCGGATACAAACACAAACACTGTCTCTACGTTTAATGTATTCGTACTTCATACGTCATGGTAAATACGATATAGCTCCTTACTATTCTCCCACAGCTGCGGAACATAATATTTTGAAAACGCAACCGTATCTTGTCCAAATATTTCGAATTAGAGATAATACGACACAGATTGGTGTGTAAGATGGGTTAAAGTGGTTACCGTAAGCCATGCCAGAGCCTTGGCCAGCAAAAACAAAAATGAGCATGGAGAAGAACTCAGCAAATGCCGCTCTAATTGCATCAGGTTGGCTTGCCTCTCCTGGGGACCCAACAGCAATTCTATAGATCGCCATCAATTAACTTGGAATTAATCAGAATCTACACAAAGAGAATTAGATGCCTTTGATCTGCTTTCAAAATTTTCTTCTTGGTTTTGGTTAAGAGATGTGTGTAACACTGCACAGACTGAGCTCAGTGGGAGTTTGTTTGCTCTTTGTATACCAGAATTAACGGCTCGGGAACCGGTCTAACCAGTTCCCGGTGTTGCCACGTGTGTTCGGGCAATCGGGATCGTCATGTATGGGCCCCACTTGGTGATTATTGGCGTGTGTGATCACTGAAACCTCGTGAGTGAGCGAGAGGGGCGGCTGGCCAAGCATTTGAGGACGTAACTCATCGTGGGATGTGTTTACGAATCGTTGAGCGTTTTGATGGGGATTTCATGTGGTAGTGGGACCCATAAGGGTGCTCTGAAAGAAAACTGATGCAATTTTTTAAAATTTTTATTAAAATTTTCAATTAAAATGTAATATATTATTTTTGAATAATAATATATATAGCTTTAACAAAAAATATATGATTTTTGTAACTTAATATTATATAATTGAATTTTTTTAAAAAAATAGTTTTATACATATTATAATTTTATTGGATGATTTAATAGTAAAAATATAGAAAAATTATGCATAAGTTTATTCTTACTTTTGAATCTAAATGTATTTTTGGATGAATAATGGTTTCTTTTATAATTTTTTATTTATACATGTAATAGTTATATAAGATTATATTTAAATTTTTAAAAATAATTGAAAATTTTCTATATATATAATTAATCTTTGGTAAATCATAATACATAGTTACAAAATTAATGAAGTGGTTTAATTATATCATAAGTATCTAATTAAATATTATTGGTTCAAAAATATACTTTTTGTTCCTCTAGTTTTATAAAGGTTCATTTTCATTTTACTAGTTCAAAGGTAAATAATATTACCCTCTTATTTTTCATATTTTTCATATCCAATTTGTTCTAAAAATTAAAAATACAACATTATCTTTTGAACTTGATGGACCAAAAATATATTAATCCAAAATTCTATATATATATATATGAATGATTCTCTTAAAAATAGAAAAAGGAGAAATTTTTATATTTTACTATTCTACTAAAATTTTAAAATTCACTTGATGCTAATTCAACAAAGAATTTTGTAGAAAGTATACTTACAAAAATTACTTTTCCTTCTTAAAATACCTCTTTCAAACACCCCAAAAAAAAAAGTCTTCAACCCATGCTAAGTCCACTGAAAACATATCTCCCCCCCCCCCCCCCTAGTTCAGAAATGATGCATTATCCAAACCAAATGAGTCTATTTTGATCTCTTGCTTCTCCATATATTATATCTTTTTCGTTAACTTTTTAATCATTAAAATAATTATAACATTGTATATCCATCCCATTTCATTCAAAATTTAATGCCACATTTGAATTTCAAATCTGATATATAAATTAACGATGTTAGGTAAATATATAATGTCCATGTTAGTAAATTATTAGGTTAATTTGATGTTGAACTTTAGATAGAATGAGATAGAAGCACAATATTACAAACATTTTATTGATTGAAAGACTAAATTAGAGAAAAATAATTTGTCTAGGACAAAATTGAAAATTCACTTTTACATTAAGAACTAAAATATTTCTCTATTTCTTTTTTTTTTTTCACTCTTTTCGTAGTAATAAATTTGTCCTGGTTTTTATTCAAATTTAAACCTTAGGAGCTCCTCTTATATCCTTTTTAAAGTTTTAGGCCACTTCCAGCGAAGGCCTCTATTGTTGGGACTTGGAGTATTAACTGCAAATGTTCTCCCAGCAAATCCCCTCAAAACTGAAGGTATTTATTTAATTATGCCTTGTGTTCTTACAATGTGTTATTGAGCTTCACTTTGCTAAAAGGATCAAAATGATTATGTGAACAAGTGAGCAACATCATAAACTAGTGAAAAACTCAAATCATATGACTCCTAGATAATTGTGTAGAAATGCCAGCAAAATTATCGAGCTTTGTGAATTTTTTAGATGAGTATTCTTATTTTCAAAATACTAATCCCACGGCGGAAACCCTAACTTCGGCTGCAGATAATTTTCTATTAATTTTGTATGATCTCCTTCCTCGGACTTTGACTTCAGGGGCCATGATTCTGCTTTCGAAGACAGATATCTACACTCGCAAAATATAAGTGTGAGATTTATACCGACTCAGAAGAAAGATGTCCATGGTTTTGGATCCAATGGAGTAGGTGATGATGCTTCAAGTGTTAATTAATTTGTATAGTGCTTATTTGCTGGCTGATCCAATGGATATTCATAATCCGTCCATAACTATATCAATTAATAAGATGGATTGACCATATCCATTAAACTCATATTTTTAATAGACTGGATTGGATTGAATAATATAGTGGGTTGATTGGATGGATTATGGATCAAAATCCAATTAATTATTAATCCTAGTTAAAAGTCTCATTGATGTCTTACCATTTTAGTCAACATTCTCTACTCATTACAAGCGATGTAATGATTAAGTGCTCTACATCACAAAAGTCAGTTCAAATTAAATCTAGGCATCCTAAATTTATTTATTTATTTATTTTAATCTTAGTAATCATTTTTTAAATTGACAGTTAAAAAGTTATTTTCATCCTATATTTTGCATTTTTTAAAATAAAAATGAATCCATATATGCAAAAAAAAAAATTAAATTAAATTTAAGCCATTCAAATTTGGATCTGAATAACTCATGTGGTGCAAAGAACTCTCTACTAATCACAAGTGATAAGTAGAGGATCGATTTTGCTTACTAGTTTGTATTATAACTCCGAAGTAAGTTATATCCAATGTGGTGAAGCATATATGTGCTGTACCAAACCAAAGACCAACGATATATGACATGCAGGACGTTTTGTGCTCATTTAGCTTCTTCCGTCAATGATTTTTTTTCTTTAATTTTTGGAGTAATTTATTGAAGTCTCTCAATAATCAAGGTTAAAATGACAGTTATCTACTGAAGGCAGAGAACTGTACGTGGAAAGAATTACCACACATTTGAGTATGTGCTCAGATCACCAAGTTACTCCAGTGCTGCCTTTGCAACCATTGCTATAGGAGATGGTAAGTAACCTTCAACTATCATCTTGAATTGCTAGCTCCACGAATCTAAAATGTACTGATATTGTTGCGGATATGGGTCAGAACACAATTAGTACATCGTATTATGATAGAATATATAGTGTTTAAATATAATTTAAAATATAATGTTATATTTAATACAAGTATTAAATATATATCAATTTTGAAATATAACTTTATTTTTGAAGTATCGATGCTCTACACAATCTAAATAGAATTGAAATTATTTGTCTTGTTAGATTATCTAAGAAGAAACTCCATATATAGTGCATTTACAAAGGGATATTGGTTTTAAAGAAACAAAGCATATGTAATCTAGACAAGAGAAGGGGATATTGCAGTAATTTAAATCTTCGAGTGAATGACAACTTCTTCTAATGCATGTAAACATGCACTTATGACTTCCTTTTGAATAGGATATGTTTGGATTGAGAAAAATAGAAAAGAAAGAAAAGGTGTGAAGATTTGATTTAAATCTAGATCAAGAAAAATGTATAATTCAAACATTTCTTTTCTTTTCTCTTCTAATCTTTTCAATGTAAGGGTAGGTTTGGGGATTTGGAGAAGCAGGGAATAAAAAGAATTCAAAAGAAAAATTGAAGGGAAGAAAAAGAAAAGAAAGGGAATGATTAAATATATAATAATTTCTCTTCTGATTTAAAAAAAAAACTTTTGTATATTAATCTTGATCATTGATATATTATTTTTTCTCTCACCTCTCGGATAAAATTAGTCATCCCACTTGATACATTTTCACTTTCCCTCTCAGTTAATTTATTGATTTTTGAATATAGAACATTTCCAAATATAATTGTATGATGATTTAGAAATGGAGAAACAGCTCAATGTTTGAACCTGAATTTAGTCGTCCCTATGACCTTATTGGCATTATTCTCTTGCTTGCTGATTTCTTTTGTATGGCGGCTAATATACAAATGAAGGCAATCACGGGTAGAGAAAGAATTAATGCCCCGTTTCCGTCCCCAAGAAAAAAAAAAAAACTAATTTCTAATTAGCAACCGCTCTAGTATTCAATTGTTATTTAATAAAGCTTTCCTACTACCTCTCCAGTATAAGAACATAAAAATGTGCGTTTGTTATATATTAGTGAAAAGAATTCACAACAATTTTTTTTTTTGTTCCAAGTAATACCTTATTTGGTCCCTTATAAATAAGGTTTTTTTGTTTTTAAATTTAGCCCCTCATAAAATTATTCTCTTAATTTGGTCTCTCACAAATGAGATATTTTTCAATTTTGTCTTTCATATAATTACTTTCGTAATTTAGTTCCTTATAGATGGGTATATTTTAATCTTTCACAAATAAAACTGTTATTAATAATATCATTATATTAATCTATTATACAATTAACATATGTGATGACATGTAAAAAAAATTTTGATAGGTTATAAATAATATTTTTTGATCAATCTATTATTAATTTCATTTATAGTAGATTAATAGAAAGATATTATTGATAACAATTTTATTTATGAAGGATGAAGTTAAGACGAACTCATTTATGAAATATCGAATTAAAAAAAGACAATTTTATGATGAACCAAATTAAAAAATATCTTATCTATGAGAAAACAAATTGAAAACACTACTAAAAAGATAAATATTTAATTGTGGTGCTTTAATTGCGGCTAAGACAACACTACTAAAAAGATAAATATTTAACTGTAGTGCTTTAATTGCGACTAAGACAACTACAATTAAGACAAGACTTAGAATGCAATTAAGTCCAAAGATTTAACAATTTTTTAAAACCCACATTTAAACCTTTAGGCTTAACTTCATATAAAATTTTATCAGAATTGTGCAAATATAATGTACAGCGGAATATTTTATATAGATGATAGAGTTAGAAACTCAAGGATCTTAAAAAGTATAGAAACTTTTATTTACAAATTTTGTTGGATGTTTTATGGATAAAATTCTCAAATGAAATATAAGTATTTATAGAAATATATTCTCATATAGGACAAAAATACCACTATGCTATATTATTGACGCACGATTCACTATTATGCACTATTCACTATTTATTGCACTATGTAATCATTTTATACTAGAGGCTTTCATCGTTTGTAAAATTCTAACAAAGTATGCATACAAATTTTCTAACTTTCTACTTTGGTAAAAATTACAACCAATTATATGTACTAAAATTTATCTACAAATTTATCATCTTTATTGTCTTTGTAATGTTGAAGAGTCATGCTTTATTTTTTTTAATGACATGTATTTGTTTTCTTTTAAGACTTATCAGTTGAGTACAAACTTATCTTTTGCTGCAAAACAATACATTTTTGTATAGGTATCAATCTTGTATGTAGTTATGTTATGCAAAGTGATTGAATTCGAACTACTTGAATCATAAGGCCTTTAATTGCTTTCAATGACATCATTAATTTGTTGTTTTTAATATAGGTTTTGCACTTCAATAAATCTTTCACATGGTACATTTAGATTTTGAAGTTCCATTAAATCATGTAGTATCCTATTTACAGCTTCTTACTGTTTAGGGGATATTTCATAGTCAAATGGCAAGTATGTAATACTATAATACTCTAGCCTTCCATTTATCCTTACCTAACTACATTTTCTTAACTTAACAAGCTTCTTCAAAAAAATTAATAAAAATTATGTAATATTTTACATTATATAAAGCTTCAAAAATTCATTTTACGCTCTATAGATCCCGTGAACTCCCCAATATCATTCTTTACTTATAATCCATTCATATAAGTCATAAATATCATAAAACAAGCCATACAACTCGAGATTCAAGCCATACATCAGAAATTTTCAAAGGTGCTCTCAGATTCCAATTTTTAGTTTTCTGTCAATCGAAATCAAGTAAATGATAGTTTTCTGGAAAGCTCTAAGTGTCAACGGTAGGTTAAAAATCATTTCAAGACATGAAAACACCAGCTGGAATATGATTAATAATAGAAAAACACCAAAAGTCTAGTTACCCAGGTTTGCTATCGCAAGTTATTGATATAAATTTTAAAAATTCATAACTAATTTTAAAAAAATCAAAATCCAACAAACCATACCATTCTTGAAAGTTATGGATGTCTACTCAAGGGTAAAAATAACCCCATACTAAAATAAAAGCATTAGGGTCATGAAAACAGATGGAACAGTACTAGAGATCCTGCTACACCCTAATACTGATATGAAACTTTAAAATTTTGGTTCTCCCTCTACAGACCTCCAAATGAGGGTGCTCTCAAGTGCTACAAAAATTTTATCATATTTAGTCTATATTTGTAAAATTTCATAGCCATTAGACACCATGTAACCCACAAATAACACAAAGAAAGGAACTAACTAAATAAACAGTGCACCCAACTATTTAAAAATTTTTTTCTAATTTTGAAAAATCATAATAAATTTTATAGAGCTCCAATATAGGTGCTTTTTAGCTCTACAAAATGTTCTAGATGAGACCTAAATGTAAGCCAAATTTCATGAAAAAATTTGCTCATTTGGTCACTTTTTGGTTCAACACACAAAATGATAACTTTTAAGGCTCCAAATAGTTCAAAATAGTGCCAACTTGCTCCCTTCATTGTTCAAGGCCACTTAGGCATGACCAAAACCATAATCACAGCCTAGGGAGACATGCCATTTGGCTCAAAACCTCCTATAGCTCATTTCTACTATGCTACACGCACACATACACATTGGAAATCAAGTTGTATAAGGGGTCTTTGGTGTCAAAATCATCCATCATCATTCATATTACTTCAAAATCATTACATACACTATGAAGAACCCTAGAGGAAATCACTCTCGAGTTTGGAATCTCCAGAATTAAAATTTCATTCATTTATCCAATTTAACTACAAATAAGGGTAGAGTACAGATTTATATAGTGTAAGTCAAATCTACCTTTTAGAGGAAAATTAGAAAATAATTGCATAATTTTAATTGAATGAAGAATCAAGAATACAAAATAATCAAATCTTTTTAAAAATTAAAAGGAAAGAAAATCTGCCTAATTAATCCTAATTTTTGTTCTAATACAAAAAGTTTCTAGAAGTCAATATATTAAGTATATAATAGTATTATTTATGCTCAATTAAGTCAATCCATGTATGATCATTGGTCTAAGCTTTTTATTTTATAATATTCTAACCCAAAATAATTTTAGTAGTTCTATCTTTAGCCCAAATAATGTTAATGATGTCTTGATTAATGTTTGAATCAAATTAGTCAAAATTTTGGTTAGCCCAAGCCTCTTGAACAAATTCACTCAATACTTCTTTAAGTCTTTTAACCTTAACCCCTGTGATAGGTCCAATTAGAAGATGTAAATGATCATTTAAAGGTTTTGAATTAACTTATTCTTTTGTACTAATTAACTTTATCTCACGATTCGCATCAAGTACCCTTTTTTTTTCTTCTCTTTTCATTTTTATTTTTGGATGACTTGTTCATGACCTATGTTATGAGAACACAAATTGGCTTTGTTAGGCTCAAGAAGGATGGTATGCTACGTAGCACACCCAAGGCACACTAAATTGCTCTAATCTCTTAACCTTAAAAACTAACAAGGCCTATGTTAATCAACACCGAGGGGGATGTGTTACATCAAAATGTAAGAAAATGTCTTCGATCATTTTATTAAAACCAACTCTATACATGACATTCCAATCCCAACTTGCCAAGTAACTAATGATGGTAAATATATATATATATATATATATATATATATATGAAATGCAAACCTCAAAAACCACCATATAAACATGGTAAAAAGTTTATCCCTTCCCCCAAAATTAATGATTTACTCAACCTCGAGTAAGTGAAATATAATGAATCATGCAATAGTCTATTCTCATTTAGCTCATTCCAACATAAGATGGAGGTAAAGAAAACTTCCCTAAACTAAGTAAGTGTCACATGCTTTCAAGTCTCTTGCACAAGAATGAGCCTTAAGGAAAATGAAAAAAAATCAAAATGAAAAACCTAAAAGAATTCTAAAGTAATAAAAGAAACTTAGAAGACAAAAGAAATCTATCTAAAAAAATAAGGAAAAATAAGAGTAAAGGATAAAAGTAATTCTATGTTATAGTTGTTAACTTAACTTTGAAACCCAATAATGCTAAAGGTTTTGAAAAGGTATAAGTGGCCACTTTCTTAACTACTTCCTCAATCAAGTCTGGCTTGAGCTACTGGCCATTAACTTTGAAAGCGCCTTTTGAATCATTGCCAATAGCAACCACTTCCTGTGGTTAAATTTTTAGACTTTGAACCTAACCATCAAGACTTTAGCTTGCTTAGGAAAAGTTTAAGATGGGAGTTATATAGGAGAAATGACTGTCCTTCCTCAAATTTTGCCCTCTTAATGTGCTTGTTATGCCAACACTTAATTTTTTTCCTTATAGATTTTAACATTTTCATAGGCATTTGAATAAAGATCTTTAAGCTCATTTAACTATAAAGGTTGTTGTTTACAAAGATCTTTAAGTCAAAGTGTAAGGTCTTAATTGCTCAATATACTCTATGTTCAAGCTCAATAAAGAGATGACAGGCCTTTCCATATATCAACTAATGTAGAGACATACCAATTAGAGTTTTAAATACATCATATATGCCCAATGTACATCATCTAACTTTCCTTGGCATCAGCACTAAAAACTTATTAGTGATTTTCCATAAGTATACAGATTGCACAAGTGATAAAGTAGCAAATCAAATATCATCCCACATAGAAGGTTATTCAATTACTAGTCTCTCCTAATTACCCTTATTATTTAGAAAATAGAATATGCAATTAAGTTAATTACCTAAGATATCTAAATTAAATGCGTAACTAATAACTACTTAAAACTAAAATTATGAATTTACATATGAATTAAAATCTTTAGGGCTTAGAATTTTCTAATTACTTCCTAAGCTTGAATAAGAATCAACTCTTGTACTTCAATCTAATGATCCAGCTATTGAAATTAATATCTCAATCCTCTCATAATAGATTAAATATTGTATAGTAATCAATAACTCATAAAGAATTAGAAATAGATTAATAAATTAACCCAAATAAGATCAATAAAAGAGTGTTCTTAAATCAAAACTATTCTATAATTAGATTCATCTAAATCCTAGAATTTGGAATTTAGCTACTCACTTTCAAAAGAAAAATCTTAAGACTAAACATGGAAAAATTCATAACGGTGAAAGAAAGAAAATAAAAAAGATGAGGAATTGCAACGTAGCAATCTTTAGGTAGAACTCCAACTCTAAATATCCAAAGTCTCTTTTTTTTCAATCGTGAAGTGTACCTTCCACTACGTTCTTTTTTTTTTGTTTTTATTCTTTTTCCAATGGTTTTAGCCTTTCTTATTCCAAAATTACCCTTAAGACTTCCTAAAAAGAAGTGCCAAAATTGCCAAACATGGTCAAACCATATTAACTTATCACAAGAAACACAAGATGTGTTGATTAGCATGGGGGAGCCGTGAAGTTACTTTTCTTGAGTTACTAAGTCTTATGGTTGCATGGCCCATGTTAGAGAGTATAGGGGAGGCATGTTGGTTCTAAAAACATGATGTTTGCTCCATTTTGCTCATTCATTTCAATCTAGTTATTCTTGATTAAAACAAGACAAATTTGTATCAAAATCACATTTTTTTTATAGCAAAATATCAAGTTTTAAGATCAATATATGTGAGATTTTAACACTTACTACATATATGCAACATGTAAAATGCCATTGCTCCTAGTGGATTTACACCAAATTATATTAATTATGAAACCATATTATTGCTTTAGATCTTTTGGCATATTCAGCCATACATATTTTTTTTAACTAAAAAAATTAAAAATGAATATTTTAGTATTTATGTATTATTAATAATTCAAAAAATATCTCTTACAAATTACAAAAATTAAAAAATATATTTTTATTCTTATAAAGAATAGTTAGAAAACTTTTTACAAATTAAAAAAAATGATTTTCTTTGGGCATTAAGAGCATTATCATCATTTGTTTGGCTTTTCTTTCCATTTCTTTATTATTTTCATCCAATTAAACATAAAAATGGAATAATATTTTTACTTCTTTTCATGTCATACCAAATATTATTATGGATTGCAATATTTTATTCCAAAAGAATCTATTAATATTTCCATGAAAATTGTTCCAACATCTAAATGGGCCTTAGCTTAGCTATTTGAAAGAATAGGTGTTACTAGTTTCATATATAATAATCATTAATTATTTCCTAATAAAAAATTACTTTCTCTCACCTATGCAACTTTTAAAAAAAACTCTTTGGCTAAGAATAACATGTTTTTTACTAGTTATCCTATAAATTATTAGCATCAACGCAATGGCTATAAGAATAGAAGTGGATTTAATTAATTTTTAAAATGTAATAAAAATAAAAATCATTTTTGAATAAAAAGAATATAATGTATGCATTTTAAATCCCATTTTTTTATTGTCGAGACATAATAAAATAGGGTTAAATTACATACCATACATGCAGTCCTTCACGAAATACCTACCATATATTAGAGAGTTTAAATCTTCTTCTGCTTGGTGCAAATAGGATACCATCCTACTAGAGAGATAGAGAGAAAAAGGAAGTAAATAGAAAGAGAGAAATTAGACCTATACATGCTCTTGTTTGTATCACTCTCTCTATTTCTCTTTAACGAAATGGTACACTAACCAAGAGATAATCCAAATTATATATTAGCCTTAAATTCTAGCTAATCAAATTCATCTTTTGCCTTTTTTTTTTCTATGAGAAAACAAAAAAAGCCAAGTTGTCAATATGCAAGGGCATTAGCCAGGCCATCAGTTCAACTTATAGTTACTTCTTAGCGAGACTGTCCCAACAAAAGGTGAAGGTAAAATATTAATGTTGTTTGCATTAATTTTGAATTTTTTGAAATTTTAAATGCAAAAAATTTAAATAACTATAATATAAACTTCTTATATATATATATATATATATCTCCAAATTAAAATAAAGGGAAGAGGATATCCAAATTTCACTTATTTTGGTGAAATTTGAATTATTTTAAAATTATATGATTAAATTATATCAATAATTTAAAAAGTCATTCCTTGTAAATCCAAACAATTTTTTTAATAAAGTAATTCAAACACTCTTTTTTACCAAATGAATACTATTGCTCCATAACCAAACCATACACCAGTACAAAAGACAAAAAGATCACACCAATTCAACAACAAAGATAGAAAGAGCAAAGACTAAAACATCAAACAAAAAGCCAAGCAAGTAAAAAAAACATGAACAAAACTACAAACACAAGAATCAAAAGCAAACTTCAACCTACACCCTCTGTATCAACCTTAATAGTAATAAACCCTAACCAATCTTAGAAAAGAATATCAGCTAAAGGGGGTGGAGGTAAAAACACCCACCCATCTAGGCACACTTCTTTTGCCAATGACACTAGTATCAAATCAACAAGTTGATTGCCTTGATATGGAGTAAAGGAGAAGGAAATATCAAATCCATGATGTAAAAGATCAAGCACATCTTGTAGCAACCCAATGCATCTCCAGTCACAACCACCATAATCCCTTTTCAACACGTAGTTACAAAGTTCTACAGAATCCATTTCCATTACATATTTCACCTCAGTGAATTCAAAGGCCAAACTTGGCTTTTCTCCCCATACACTTAAGTAACCTCCCTTTTCTAGTTCTACCAATAATACAAATCCTAGCTCTCTTCAAAGAAGGATTAAAAGAACCATCAATATTGAGTTTGATCTAATCATTTGAAAGGGCCTTCCGTAAAGTTTCACTATTGTTATAGGACACTCCATCCGACTCCTACTTCAAAAGTTCATTAGCCTTCCAAATTTCACCAAGTCTCACAAATGAGATGGTGGTCACTTTTCTTGGATTAGCATTTAAATTATTAAACATAACATCATTTTTACCTTTCTAAATGCTCTAACAAAGCCAAGCCAAATAGGTTCTACCATAGCCATCAAGAACCTCATTCTCAATAAGCATTTCCTTACACTAATTTTTAAAACTAAAAAATTTCTCTCTACCTACGATAATAAATAGAGGGCAACCAAATCAAGTTCTTACTACCCATGGGTAAAAAAATAGCATATGCTTTATAGTTTCTAGTTCAACCTTACAAAATGGAAATAGAGGATTTGCAGCATATCTTTTTCTAAACAAAGCTTCTTTGGTAACAATTGCTCTAGATAAAGCTTTCCAAATGAAGTGCTTGATTTTAGGAGGAACCTTTATTTCTAAATCACAACTAAGATTGCTTTAGGAATAACATATGAATAGCTAGGTCCATAAGGAAGAATACCTACATCAGCTTGATTAGCTTCAAAATACTAGACTTGATAGTATAAGCACCATTTTTAGTTTTTACCCCAATAAGCATGCCATCCCTATTACCAAGAGGGACAGGGATATTTACAATTTTTTCAATGACAGTCACTAACAACTTTCCTTCTAATGAAGACAACTCCCATCCTTCATTTACAATTAATTGAGCTACTGGCATTCGCTTTTCTTCCTTTTTAATATCATATAAATTAATACAGTATTCTTTCAAATTTGGTATCCACTTATCACCCCAAACCTTGAAAGAGATGTCATTACTAATTTACTAACAAGTATTATTCATAAGCAAATTTCTACCCTCTAAGAAACTAGATCATGATTATGAGGCCTTATGGCCTTTCTTTGCATCAAGTAAGCTTGAGTTAGGGAAATACAGGCCTTTAACTATTTTAACCCATAGGTCATTTGGATTCTAAAGCACCCTCCAAGAATTCTTTGCAAGCAACGCATCATTAAAATTATAGAAATCTCCAAAACCTAACCTGCCTTCTTTCTTTGGTTTTGTAAGAAAACCCTAAGCCTTTCAATGTGTCTTCCCCTAATTACCCTTGTAGCCCCACCAAAATTTTACAATTAAACTGCCAAGCTTCATATAGGTTTTTTTGAAAAATTTGAAACAAGTCATAGGATTGATAGGTATTTGAAACAAGTCATAGGATACATAGATATTGCATTAACCACAACCTTGATCATCACTTCCCTTTCTACAAAAGAGAGTAATTTCTATTTCTAACCTTGGATTTTATGGCCAACTATGTCCCTTACATATGCTAAAGCCTTAACCCACAAAACATGTAAGCTTAAGTATTTATTAAGGTACTCAGTATCTCTTATCCCTAAAATTTCATTAACTTCCTCCCTTGCTTCCTAAGGAGTATTATTTGAGAAAAAAATGCAAGATTTATCTAAGTTTGCCAACTAACTTGAGGCTTCATAGTACACTTTTAGGCTTCATAGTACACTTTCAGGATCTCATTCAACACCTTACAATTTTCTCCTTTTACATTGATAAAAAAATAATGCATCATCAGCAAAAAAAAAAAAGCGATAGGAAATAATTAACTAGGTTCTAGCTAATTTCACACCCCTTAAATTACTGCCCTCCACATGCCTTGAGACCATAGTTGATAAAACATCAGCCACTAAGATGAAAAGATAAGATGAAAGGAGATCACCTTACCCTAAGTCTATCTTAAGAGTTATTTCAACAATTTTTCTACCAAAGAGTTAGAGGTTAAAACTAATAGTTTATATAATCCATTATCCACTTCATCCAATTGTCACAGGAGCTAAATTTCAAAATAACACCTTCTAAAAAGTCCCATTCAAACTTATCATAGGCCTTGCTCACATTCATTTTCAAAGCAAGCTCATATTTCCCTCCTTTCTTTTTGTGTTTTAGGTAATGAAAAACTTCATATGTAATAATTATGTTGTCTTGAATTAACCTTCATGGAACACATGCCCTTTGATTAGGAGATATGCATTTGGACAAAACCCCTTCCATTCTATTGGCTAGGATCTTTGAAATAACCTTGTAAGAGAAATTACATTGGCTAATAGGTCTAAATTAGCCTACCCTTTAGGTCTGTCTAATTTAAGGATAAGAAATATGTTAGTCTCATTGAATTCTCCCAAAGCTATCCTAGATTCAAAGAAGCTTCTAACCATGCCAAAAACATCATTACCAACTTTTTCACTTCTTCCCAAGCACTATGATAAAAGTAGTCAAAAAACCCATCAAGTCCAGGGGCCTTTACTACTCTATGTTGAAAGGCAACCTCCTTCACCTCATCTTTGGAAACTATTCTAGCAAACTAGTTGTTTTCTTCAACCTCCACATGCCTATCAACATAATTTAGTGCTTTATCCAAAGACCTAGAACCAGAAGGGGTGAATGAGTCATTGTAACAAGTGGTAATGGATGTAGCAATATTCTTCTCTTTCTCTAACCAATTTCCATCATCATCCTTTAATCTTAGGATTAATAGTACAAGGGTGAAAAACACTTGGTGTTTCTATCTCTATGTTTTAACCAATTGGTCCTTGATGTCAACCACCAATAAACTTCTCTATCCCCAACCCTTTTTGTTTTTCTAATGATCTCCTCTGCATTGATCATTTTCTCTTTAGTTAGCATATTCTCAGCACTTTCTCTTCAGTAAGTAATTTAAATACTTATAGAAACTACTTCCATCTTTTAAATTACTCTTAAATTACTCAATCCAAAAATGTACTTTAAAATAAAAACTCAACTTTACTTAATCTTTTTTGTTTTATAAAATTTTCAATTTGATTCTCCTAATTTAAAAACAAACAATGTTGCCCTTCTATTTTAAAGGAAATTTGATTTTGCCTCTCTATTATATATATATATATATATATCATTCACCTAAAATGTAATGACAAATTTAACAGTTTATATTAAAAACATTTTTTTATTTACCTCACACTATTAACTCAAAATCATATTTAACATTAAATATTGGATAGAGTTGTGACAATGGATAAAAATTAGACCATTTTAAAAAATAAAAGAGCAATATTATCTACTTCTAAATTAAAAGAACCAAATTAAAACTTTAGCGAAATTAAAAAAATAATAAATATATTTAAACCAAAAAAAATAAAAAGAATAAATTACATAAAGCTCTTTTGAATTTTATTGAAATTATATAGATTTTCGCTCTATTTTCAAAATATAGACAAATCTCTCTTGAATTTTGTTCAAATTCTACAAATATCTCTTTTATTTTAAAACAAATGC
This sequence comes from Erythrophleum ivorense, assembly GCA_026724425.1. NCBI lineage: Eukaryota > Viridiplantae > Streptophyta > Magnoliopsida > Fabales > Fabaceae > Erythrophleum > Erythrophleum ivorense. Next base: position 12,833,088 of record JAIUCV010000008.1, read on the forward strand.
AAACCTCTTCTAAGACAGAATATATTACGAAAACATCCTTTGAATTTTATTGAAATTACACAAATCTTTTATCTATTTTCAATATATGCACAAGCCTCTTCTAAAAATAGAAAAAATGTTTATATAGCTTACTCATTGTTTTAAAAAATGTTTGTGTATTTTTTAAAAATGGATAAGAGATTTATATAATTTTAAAGAAAATATTAAGAGAGGTACATGTAATTTACTTTTTGTATCGGAAGAAGTTTATGGATATTTTAAAAATAAAAAAATTTGTGTACTTTCAATAAAATAAAATAAAAATATCTGCATAATTTACTTAAAAAAGGGAATTAGACTTCAACCCATGCCAAGTCCACCGAAAAAATATCTCCTACTGGTAGCTGGGATTTGAATGCATTATCCAAATCAAAAAACAAAGAACCAAGAAAAAAGAGATAAAAAAGCAAGTCTCAGTGTCACCTGACCACAAGCTCTTAACCATACAAAATGACAAGCCGAGCTCTGAGCCATTATCAAGTATGGTAGTTTCATCAATCTCTTCGAGCTGGTTTTCGCCCTGCTTATCCAACAAGGTTTGTCAGTGATATCAATTATTCGGACCATGTTCTTCAGACAAAAGCTCATATTCTTTGATATTAATTATATATTCTCCATTATTTTTTGTAGTTGAACTTGCCCCATTCAAATGATTTACTTCGCAGTACTGCGATTTCATCTTCCAACACTGTCCTTTCTGGAACAGAGACATCCTCCGACGATGGACAAAGTAAGAACCTAAGCTCGATATGCAACTGAAAATCGAGTTTCGGGGGCACCCACACGAATTTCAGGGTTAATGTTGATGAATCAGAAGGGTCTTTCTTCATTCCACATTCACCTTCCCTGCATTAATAAGAAGTGGGTGTCCTAAAGCAGCATGATCCCCCTGCACTCCAAACAGGGGGCCATACGATTTGGCTTTAAAAAATAACAATAAAAAAATAGAATTCTACTGCACAGTAAAAAATCCGTATTCCAATTAGAACAACCTTTCTTTCTGTCTCTCTTCATGGTATGGATTTGGTAGAAATTTTGGTATGACATAAGAAGATTTTTAATTTAGTCATTCATAAGTTACTTTTGCCAATTTTTGTACCTCAAACTTCGAGCGTAATTATTTTATCTTGTTTTTATTCACAATTTATTGTCAAAGATAAGAGTTTGCTGACTTATTTATTACTCATTATTTGAGTCGGATTTGCCAGCAATAAATTTCATGTCAACAGACTGTTAGATTTGGATTCAAATGAAAATGAAAATGTGACAGAAAGACAACATTACAAACATTTTAATAATTGATGATCTAAATTGAAAGAAATAATCTATGGAAGATCAAATTAAAAGTTCACTTATATGTCAGGGATAAAAGTAAGATTTTCATTTAGATTTTGTCTAGTTTATATTCAAATAACCTTAGGAGCTTCTTTTATATCCCTTTTCAAGTTTTAGGGCACTTCCAGAGGAGGCCTCTATTGTTGGGACTTGGAGCACTAACTGCAAATGTTGTCCCAACAAATCCCCTCAAAGCTCAAGGTATTTATTTGTGCTTGTTGTTCCTATAATGTGTTATGGAGCTTCGCTTCGCTAAAAGGATCTATATGATTATGTGAACAAATGAGAAGCATTACAAACTACTGAAATTTTGAAATCTTGTTACACTTAATTCTGTAGAAATACCAGCAAACTATCGAGAATTTGTGGACTTTTCAGATGGGTATTCTTATATCTATCCTTCAGATTGGAAGGTATAAGTCATACTAATCCCACAGAAATCCATAGTTCAAATGCAGATTTGATTTTTCTAAAATGATTAGAATGATCTCCTGCCTAGGAATTTGACTTCAGGGGGCATGATTCTGCATTTAAAGACAGGCATCTACAATTACAAAATGTAAGGGTGAGATTCATTCCAACTCAGAAGAAAGATGTCCATGATTTGGGTCCAATGGAAGAGGTGATGATGCTGCAAGTTTTGATTTATTGAAGTCCTTTTATTAATTTAAAGTTGGGAACAATGCAAATACCTTTCGCCAATTTTGAGTTATTGATGATAATGTCACATCAAACTCTATTAATTATGTCGTGATATACTCATTTGTTTTTTTTTTTTGGGGTTGGGGGGGGGGGGGGGGGGGGAGGACACTTTATTGATGTGAGAGTCTAGTTTAATGTGGCATCTCTCTTGACAAATTTAATGGAGAAATGGACAAAAGAGTTTAAATTCTGATTGAATGATAATTGAAAGATTTTTTTTTTATTTTTAAAATTGAAAGAAATGTTTGCAAATAATTCAAAGTTGAAGGGAAAAAATTGCATTCCCTTTAAAGTCTGATTGAGGTCTCACCAGTTTGTATCATAATTAAGCAGGTTATATACAATTTGGTGAAGCATGTATATGCTGCACCAAACCAAATACCAACAATATATGACATGCAGGAGGTTTTGTTCTCATCTAGTTTCTTCTCTCAATAATTTTCTTTTTTCTAAATAATTTATTGAAGTCTCAATGATCAAGGTTGAAATGACAATTATATATGCACTGAATGCAGAGAACTGTAGATGGAAAGAATTACTACACATTTGAGTATGTGCTCACATCACCAAATTACTCCAGTGCCTCCTTTGCAACAATTGCTATAGGAAATGGTAAGTACTTATCCTACCTTCCAAAATTGCCAACTCCTAAAAAGTATTGATATTGATACATGCGAAACAATGTAATATCGTATTGAATACAATTGAAAATTGTTTTTGTCTAATGTCATCATGTGATATTGATCCTGGCGCTAATGAATGATCTACACTTACAGGAAGATACTACACCTTGATTGTTGGGGCCGTTGAAAGGCGATGGAGAAGAGTACGAGATAAGCTTAAAGTGGTAGCAGACTCCTTTAAGTTACTTGACATCTAAAATGTTATGACTATTTTCAAAGAGACATGTTCTAATTTGTGTATAGATTAAATTTGAAACATGTATAATCAAAAGCAAAATATGTACTTTATCATCTATCAGACCATTAGAAAGTTTGCTTAATAATACAGGAGTCGTTTTCAAAACTGAATGATTCAATTTTAAATCTCAGTCAAAACTAATAATAATAATAACAGCTCCACTTCATATATTGTATGTAGACATAGTGAATCATTAAGAATCACAAAAAAGACAACCCCGATTTCTGATCAGAGAAACAATGGAGATTTAACTGTGATAAATTATTTGAGTGAAGTTACTTTACTTTTTTTAAACACAGAAATGAGAAGAGAGAAGTATTAGTTGTTGGATTGATGGTTTTCTTATTTAATTCGGTAAAAACTCCGTAAGAACTGTTCAATTTTGATTTTTTGGGGAAAAAGTTCAAAGCCATATTTTTACGAAGCTAACAAGTTATACATTTTGTTGACCTCTTGGGAGGCCCAGTGATGTCCAGTTCTCCAGTATTGGATCACCTTAAAATTTGTATCTATAATAATATTTCACATAATCTCTTTAAGAGATTTAATAATAAAAGAGCCTAACCTCTCATGCAACTGAACTCCTCACCGCATTATCCAAAATTTATTTTAGCACTCTATAAATAAATAAATAACTGATAATATAGTGCAGAAACTCTATAAAACAGTTCTGCACCAGTAACACGAACAAAAAAAAAAACAGCTCTGCACCGCTTATCTCTTGTTTTTTTTTTGGTAATAAACAGATCATAGAGTTACAAGAAAACCCACTCATGCAAGTTATTACAGTAGCAATAAGAGGAGTAAAACCTACATACTGGAAATAAAAAAACATAATCTCGAAAGGAAAACCAAAACAGATACAATCTGCCACAATTTAGACATCAATAGTCAAAATTCTTCCCATGAAATATTGAATGTAGAATCCAAGACTCAGCACCTGCTTTACTATAATGTATGCATGGCTTCCATTTACAAATGCGTGTTTTCATTCATTCAGTTTTCTGCTATTACTAGTCAAAAAAGTTGAAACAGAATTGCAAACTAATCAAATGCTTCAAGAATGCAAGGAGGATTCCTGGCAAAGTTCGCGGGGAAGTTTGGCTCATATGAAGACACTCCCGGATTTAAGCAGAAATAGAAATAACTTGGCTTCTAAACTATCGCTATTTATATACAAGGTTACAACTCTTCCACCTAATTTTTCTACAAATTTCACGAATGAAAATACAAAAATTACAGTAATGAATAATAAGTTCAACATCCACGCTAGTCAGCAGAGTGAAAAAGAAGTCCAACAAAAGAAATCAAAACTCACATTTCAGCAGAATTAGTATTGATTCCACCCTGCTTTCTTCTTGAAAAACAAATTAATATACCAAGGAGACAAACAACACCAGTCTAAAATGCTTGCCTCCAAAAGAATATGCATCCAGCCCAAATCCTTAGACCAACCAAACTCCAAAATCCTATCTTCAAATTCTACACGTCTATCACTGCTATAATATCCTCTTCCTATGCCTCCCGTTGCCGACAGCTGCCCCAAGCTTCATTCCAATTTTTTGCCGCCCACAAACATCCACCGGATCTTCTACAAAATATCCATCAAATCACAAGTCATTCAACTTGCGTACAGCAAGAAACTACTCTCATGAACCAAAATTAGGAGCAATTACTCACATACTCCCATCCTAAACAAGTCGATGCTGACGCAATGCCTTTCCAAAGTGAGGTTGCATCAATCGGACATACAGACCATTCTTCGCCACCAATGAATCATGTGTCCCTTCCTCTACTATTCGTCCTCCATTAAGCACTACTATGTTGTCCACATGCCTCATCATTGCAGCCCTATGTGCTATTAAGATGGTGGTCTTGTTTCCCATTATAAGAGTGTCCAGAGCCTCTTGCACCACTCGGCTTGACTCTGATTCAATTGATGAACTCGCTTCATCCAACAACAAAATAGGTGCATTCTTTAGCACTACCCTGGCTATTGCAATTCTCTGTTTCTGTCCAGGGGTTAAGTCAACATCTCTCATTCCAACATGAGTGTCATAACCATAAGGCAAGCTGCTTATGAAATGGTGAGCATTTGCTATTCTTGCAGCCTCTTTCATCTCAGCTTCACTGGCATTATGCCTTGCATATATGATATTTTCCCTTATGGTAGTTGAGAAAATAATAGGTTCCTGCTGAACTAAACCAAGGTGGCTCCTCAGCCATCTCATGTTATATTGCTTTAAATCCCTCCCATCTAATAAAACCTGACCAGCAACTGGATCATAAAATCTCTCAATCAAAGATATTATGGTGCTCTTTCCCGACCCTGAAACTCCCACAACTGCAACTGTTTGGCCCCCATTGACTTTAAGACTAAAATTACTCAATACCAATACTTCAGGACGAGAAGGATAACAAAAATCAATATTTTTCAACTCAATGCTTCCATATACATTAGGTGGCTTCAATGCTGAGTTATCATCAGGGTCAATTTTAGGCACACGGTCTATAATTTCAAATACTGAAATGAGAGATTTACGCCGTTTAAGTATGTAAGGAGCCAATCCAAAAGGCTCCACAAGTGCAAATGTTGCAAATGAGAAAACCATGTACTCCTTGAGTGCAGTAGGCGGATCCATATAACTTTTCTTTATGCATATTGCAGTGTACCAAAGCAAAAGGGCATTACAAGCAAAAAGTAGAAACTGTGAAAAGCCAAATGCAAAACCAATGGCCATCCCGTGAAAAAAGCTCTGCTTAAATATTTTCTTCAACTGCAGCCTATAGAGCTCCATCACCTTATTACCAGCACAAAATGCTACAACAGTGTAAATGTTTCTAACTGCATCTTCAAGAACCAAAGATGCCTTTCTGTGCATTTCCTGTATGCCCCTTGAAAATCCAGCAAGCCACAACTTCTGCAATATTCAAGTAGGTTGCCCTTAAATTAATACAGGTCATGCAAAACAAGACAAAAAGTGAAGGATAAAATTGACCATACAAGCATATATACACACAAAGTTTCTCAAAACCCTGCCATATTACACACATCATAAACTGTCACTAGCTACCTTAACCAAGGGAAGATACATTACTGTTCCTGCATGGCCAAGGGTAATTTGAACATTAAAACAAGTTGAAACAATCACAACAGAATGCCCGTTAATAGAGGATGCTAACTTAATTTTTGTTTCAGAGTGATAGAAATGCATATGAAAGTATTACTCTTTCTTTTCTCCATCATTTTCTTTATAAAATATTGGTAAATCTCACACAAACCTAGACATCTCTGGGTTTTTTCATATGGAAATGCCAATTATACAATTGGTTATTGACATATTATTCAGGTTATTTGGTTGTAGTGAATAAACTATATGGAAGAATGAGAAAGAAAGAACCAATCAACATGTTATTTATGGAATAAAATTGTACTTTTAGAACTAGCATATATAATTCATTTTTCATCCATAGCATGAAAGTTTCATAAATTATGAAATTTCAAATCACTTAATTTTGCAAGAGGCACAAATGTCCACAACCCCGTTTGACCCAAAAAAAAAAAACACGGAAGCTCAACCAAACCATCACTGAAAATAGATAATACTGGAAAACCAGAAAAGCAGGTGCAAACCTGGGCAATTGCAGAAACACAGAGAATGGGAAGGGTTGCCAATGCCACAAGTGCTAATCGCCAGTGCAGCAATGCACCAATAAGAACAGCAACAATAACTGCAGCACTGTCCTGTATAAATATGGAAAGTCGGTTACTAAAAGCAGCTCGTACAAATGTAGCATCATTGGCCAAGCGCATGGATAAATTGTCAGCACTATTTTCCTCTTCATCGAACCACCCAACTTCATTGCGTAGCATCGCTGCCATATTATGGGAATAAGTTAGGTACTGCCCAATTCCACAGTTTAAAACGAAAAATTTACTGGAAAAGAAGGAGTTATTCACCTGAGAACATCATTCTCCTAACTCTCTCTGTCATTTTCTCCCCCATAATACCAAAGTAGAAATGCTGTAAGAAGTTGGCAACAACAGTCACAATGCCCATGCAAGCAATGATCAAGCACCACTTATCTATCTCCTGTCGTAAGTGATGAACTTTATCAATTCTATAGTAAGCTGTCACCACCAGGCCAATAACATATGCAAGAAGAGGATTGAAAGAACCAAAGATGGCAGCACCTATGCTTCCTAACACAGCATAAAGCCACTCTGTAAAACTAAGTTTTGCAAGCCTCCAGAATGATGGTGGTTCTCGATGCTTTGTATCTTTTGCTTCTCTCATTTTCATTGAAACATCATCAGAATCACTATGGGGTCTACTAAAAGTCTGCGAATGGGAGCGTTCATTCTTGGGATCAGATGTTAAAAGAGGTGAAACAGGTGATTCTGGGTCAGAACCATTCGATTTTTGTCGATGCACAGACTGAACATCAATCTTGGGTAACTCTGGTAATCTCATTTCAAAACTGTCCTGCCTTCTTATTGATGGCTCCTTATCCATTGCATCCATAGACTGACCATTTTCTAGCATTTTCTCTGGTGGCGGGCTCCGAACTTTTGGTGACTCCTGTGAGTTAAAGATGCCATCTGAAGATCGAAATACATTAGAAACTCTCTGAAGGGAAGGTGACTTCATCATTTTTGGGGATGATGGTTCTTTAAAGCTATGACTTGCAGATGAATCCTTCTCAATTTGGAAAGCTGCAGTCTCCTTGTAGTTTCGAACAGGCATCCTGCATATTGATAAATGAAACAGTAAGTAATTCTCTATGTAACAATGCCAAAATTGCACATATAACCCAAAATACACTAAATAATAAATTCTATAGTTCAGTTGCACTTAAGAAAGTCGTAAGATTTGTCAAGGACCATTTCAACTGGAAAGCTCAAGCTATTATGTGAAGACCCATGAATTATTTTTATTATAATCTCTAACTCATCTACTCACACAAAAGTCCTTTGGGCTTTCAATGTGGACATAGCACGGGCTTGACATACCTTGTGCTGAGAAGTGAAAGTTCATTAATAGTTTTTATGATAATCTCTAACTAGATTAATATGTATTATTCTAGTAAATCATTATTCAACATATTCTTGTTGCTCTCACTATTTCAATACTTTTTAGTGAAAAGAAATGCATTATATTATAGGCACTCAAAAGATAACCTATCACAAGATTTGTTCTAGTAAGAGACCTCTTGGGAAGTTTTGCTGCCTCTTCACATCGAAGGAGCTCCGCATATAAGCCATCTAGGGTCAATAACTCATCATGAGTACCCATTTCAACAAGTTGACCTTCCTCCATAACAGCTATATAATCAGCATTCCTTATAAGACTAAGTCTTCGAGCAATTATTATTGTTGAACGTCCCAACATAAGAAGATCCAAAGCCTCCTGAACAGCCCTTTCAGCCTCAAAGTCAAGTCCACCAGTTACCTCATCAAGCAGAAGAATGGATGGATTTAAAAGCACAGCTCTTGCAATAGAAAGTTTTATTTTCTGTTCTTCTGTCAAAGCTAAGCCAGCCCTTCCAACCTGGAAAAAAAAAAAAAGAAAAAAAAATGCCCCATACTGATATCAAAATGCAAAAGTGATTGCTGCTGGAAAGAAAATAATTGAAAATACAAGCATACAACAAAGCAAGAACCATAGGCTCCTTATAGTCATGTCAATCAAGCTTCACCTGTGTGTCATAACCTTTCTCTAATGAGCTGATGAATGTATGTGCATGGGCTATCTTAGCAGCCTCTTCAATTTGATCCATAGTGGCATCCCGCCCATAAGCAATGTTATCTCTTATACTCAAACTGAGCAAAGCAGGCTCCTGGGTGACTAGTCCTATTTGGCTCCTCAGCCATTCCAGTTTCAGATTCTTAATGTTCTCACCATCTAAAAGAACCTCCCCTGAACCAGAGATTGGAAAATCAATTTAAATCAGTAAATAACCCATAGAATGCTTTGAAATATCAATAATATACACAATGAAGTAAAAATAATAATCACCCAATGTAGGATCATAAAACCGCTCCATGAGTGGAATAATACTACTCTTTCCAGATCCATTTCTGCCAACAAGTGCCACAGCTTTCTTAGCAGGAACAGTCAGATAAAACCCACTCAATATAGGGATTTCAGGACGAGATAGATAGCTAAAATAAACATTTCTAAACTCTATATTTCCTTGCACAGAATCTGGGGCAGTTCCATCATGATTAACAGATGAGGATGACCTGCTTATCATCTCAAACAATCTATAAGCAGCTATACGTCCTTGATCAAATGAATAGAAGTTTGTTGCTGCCTGATTCAATCCCCTAATTCAAAGTAGCAGAAAATAATAAGTAAAATTGTAAACAGAAAAAGAGAATAAAAAGTTGAGAAAGGTGCTCACAGGCCACTTAAAATTACAGCAAACAGAGCTGTTATGATTTCACCACCATGAGCTTTTTCATGCATAACCAAGAACCTTCCCGCCCAGAGTTGTAATGCACATGAACATATTGCAAGCCCATATGTAAATCCAAGACCAAGCCCTTGAACAAGACTTATTAAGATACCATATCTAAGAGTAGCTTGAAGTGACGTGGCATATGAATACTTCGCCAACGTTTCATTTGTAAATGCATACAATGTCCTGATATAGGAAACTGCCTGCATCGCAAGAAATCATCCATACTGAGAATCACTTGCACAAAATGCTTCACCAAATAGTTAGAACTCCACTATTCTTCCTTCCACTTTATCAAAACATTAAAGAAACAGAAGATAATAAAACCGCAGCATCGCCTATCTTACAAATAAAATGAAGCAATAAGGGCTATGATGTTTAGTTCCTTCAAAGTTTTGAGTTTCAACTATCAAGTAAATGCCAAAACTATTCCATATACAAGCAATCAAATATTGATTTAAGGAGTTTGGTAGACAAACAGAAGCAAGGACCAAAAAACTAGAAATGATTTTAGTTGCGTATAATCTGTGACTGTGACTCATAATTTATCCACAACCTTGTACTGAAAAATACTTGCAAAGATTTTGAGTCTTACATTTTATCCATAGCCTTATACAGAAGAATATTGGCAAAGATTTTCCAGCATATTCTATCACATAAACCATTTAATGCATCGGAACATTGTTTTGTTCTCCCATTTGAAGAGACCAAAGAACATGATCTGCTCCCAACCAGAGTCAACTAATAGAGAAGCCATATCAGCATCATACATTTAAAAAAAAAAAAAAGCCATCTCCTCCTGTGTTCCACACTGAGTCTAATTTCCATGCCATGTTCAAGGGAAAACATTCAATTTGACACTATCAAAGATATTTTGAAGATATTTCTCCTGACCAAGGGGCTTAGTTGTAAAATTGTCAACACAGTTGTCAAAGATCATTTCAGCTTGAAAGGTTAAGTTGTTAAGTGAACGCCCATGAGTAATCATGTTATAACATCTAACACGCTTCCTCAGATTTGAACTCTTGACTCTAATAGCATGCATTTCAACACAAAAGCTTAACATTTTAGTGAAGGTTCATGTATAGTTTTATTATCATCTCTAACAACATTATAAAGTATTTAAGCAAATTTAAAGGACTACTAACATGGTATGAAATGACTTGCAAACAAATTTAACACTAGCAAAAGCAATATAATTTTAAAAAAGAAATATTTTAAAATAGAAGACAAATTGAGGAGCAATAATTGACAGAAGTTTTCCTTTCAGTGTGAGGCTTATTTTACAACATGAAGCCACACTTAATGCAAATAATGACCGAGTTTCCAAATATAAATAATCTGAATTGGTGATAGTTCACAAAAAAATAAAAAGCACCAAAATAGACAGCTTAAGTACATGCCAACAAATAGAGTGATTTTATTGCTCAGTTGAAGATCATAGAACTGACAACTCAACAAAAAAATGAAGCAAATAATAAAATTTAAAAACGTTGCATTGGTTGTAAAGGCTGTGGCATTTTACTCAAGAGAATATTTCATCAGGGTATCAGTCATTTGCAAATCAGAATGGGTGGGATGCCAACTTGGTGCTCACTGCTACTCATGGAAGCCAATGGAAATTTAATTCTCCATGCCTCTACAATCTCTCTTCTTAGCATAATCCACCTATTCAGAATTTTATTCTACAGGGGTCTGATGGAAACAGGTGGCCAAAGCTATGTAGCAATCTGCAATTTTTAGTGTTATGGTACATTTGATTGGAAGAGAAAGCTTGTGTTTTTAAAGGTGTACTTTCGTCTCCTGAGAAGGATAGTTTTCGTGACTTCCATTTGGTGCTCTGATCATTAGCTTTGTAAGGGGGTTTCTATCAGAGTTAAATATAAGTTTGGGTTGCTTAGTTGCACGTTTTATTTTTTTTTTGGTTTTTCATTTTGGTGCTCCATCCTAATAAAATTTCTTTTCATAAAAGAAAAACAAAGTCATAAGTAAATCATACAGAATGATGCCTCCCTGGTGTTTGTGAAGAATAAAAGAAAAATAGAGAATGCTTAGAAAAACCTTGATAAAGCAGGGCTTGAGTTGCATAAATTTATAAAAGAGAGAAGGTTGTTTAGCTTGAGATACACTCAATGTAAGACATATATAGTGTGACTAAGTAAAGAAGAAAGATAAATCAATACTATTGTAACACCCCCCCTTCCTCTCCTCCCACCAAAAAAGAAAAAAAAAGGAAGCATGTAAACCATGTGCACATACAGAAGTAGGCAATATGACCCTTGAGATTAACAATACTACTAGGAGCTAGAAAGGCTACTAATGCTCCAGGAACAGTGGCTGGAGTGACATGCAATTGGAGAAAAGCACCGCTTGTATGATGCACAGTGAGAAGAGTGACAGGAATGATGCACACCCAAATAAACTAGACAGAGAACAGCAGAATGAAGTGGCTGGAGAGTTACCAGATCAGAAAAAAGGCCCAATAACCATTGAATTGTTGGAAAAGTTGATGAAAGAACAACAATGAAGTTCTGCTGGAGAATTTACCCAAAAAGACACTGATTTTTGCCCCAAAAGTGACCAGAGAACCACCAAGAGCCAAAAGGACAGAGTCACCAAATTACTGAAGAAAGTGGCCAAACCTCCATCAAAGAAGGGGCCAAACAATGCCCAGGTAAGGGGGCCTGAAACTCCCCTAAAGAAGTGGGTAAAACTCCAGCCCTGAAAACTATGCAGCTACTAAAGGCTTACTTCTCTTCCCCAAGGTTCCATACCATGTGAAGAATAAAAGAGAGAATGTTTTAAAGAGCCTTGATAAAGAGAGGCTAGTTACGTATATTATACTGAGTGAAGGTTGTTTAGTTTGAGATACAAACCGATGTGGGACTTATATAGTGTAGTCAAATAAAGGAGAAAGATAAACTTATAGCTAAATAATGGAGAAAGATAAACTCATACTACTCTAACAGTTCTCAACAATAGAACTTACAAACTCACAGCTTAATGCCTCATCTTTGGTTCTCTAAATCATATGGGGCACATATTTTTCTAACACATTTTAACAAGGAAAATCGGACAAGTTGGCAAGAATTAGGAACAGGGTTTTATTTCAAAATCATTCATGTTTCTGAAAACAGCAGTTGATATGACAAATAAAAACATTGATCTAAGTATCACTTTAACATCAAAAAGCAATATACAAATTCTTAACTTAAAATAACAGCTAGAACTCTCTATCATTAAAGGTTGATTACGGTAGAGAACCTCAATAGAACAACAAGAATCAATAATCGCTTCACATATCACTAAAGCAGGGTATGTACTCAGTTAGAGGCCATAAGTAATAAATTGTAGAGTGTGCTCTTGTTGGGGCCCGGGGGAGCCTACAACATCAGGGAGATCTTCATTTGGCTTTTTTCATTCGACTTTGTGAGAAAATATAAATGGATTTCACACCAACTCTTGATCCAAAATCTTAAGGCATTATGTCTATGGGTTCTTTTCATTTATGTACCCCTCCTTTAGTCCAATTTTATTCAATGTAGGACTTCTTCCCACTCCCACTCATACTTGAACCAATAATCTCCCCCTCAAATGTGAGTCTATCACATGAATATGCCCCTCCTTTCCCCTTTTTCGACGGTAGCCCCTTACAAGAGCCCATTGGACCATGCCTTGCCACCAAGCCCTCTACTCTAAGTATATGCCTCCTAATCTCCACATGACTATGCCTTGACAATGAGCCTACTGCTCTAAGTGTGCATAAACTAGGCCTCCATCTGCTTGAGCCACCATGTCCCCATCAAATGAAAGGCTTTGATACCATGTAGAAATTCAGGGTTTAATTTTCTTCTTAACATACTTTATTAGATGAAAGCAATGTTACATCTATAGACAATAAAAGGAAAGCAAACTCATACTCCAACTAAAAGACATAACTTAATGCTAATCCTATCCCAATTAAAATAGAACACTTAAACTAATCCTAAACACATAGAAGTGTTATTAAAAATAACTAAAAAAAATTAAGCCCTAATTAAAATAAAGCAAATAAAATAACTAAAAACTTAAAATAGACATAATTTCCAACAGCTCTTGAAAATCTAATAATCTCACTTGGTGTAACCATCGCTTAAAATAAGCCCAATCAAGGTTACCAAGATCTCAATCTTGATCCTGACCCCATGGAAGATCATTTTCTTCCGGGATCAGTTGATTACCAATTTGGATCGTAAGATCCTACAACCTCACAATCATGTGCGATCCTAAAAGTGTTCAACTTATTCCATGACAAAACAATGCATCCTAGCTTTTTGGGTACATAAAACCCAAACACCCCCCCTGGGGGGGGGGGTGGAATATGCCAGACATTCTCTTCTTCAATTCACACACTGCACAGCACAGCCCCTCACACTCAGTCCCAAAATCAATTGGGTTATGCTATTGACATTGATGACAGTGAATGCAATCTCACTGACAATGAGAAAATGGTAGATAAGGATGAAATTCATGAAAAAAGACTTCATTTTAATTGTCCAAGACTCCAAATTTCATTGTTTTTGTGAATTAGTATTATGTTTTTTATCTTGTGAATTTTGACTCTTTAAAGCTTGTGACGTGTGTAATGTATAGGATCTTTTGATTTTTTAGACTTATGATTAGTGAGGTTAACATATGATGAGATTTTGATAATATTATGCTTATTTGTGAATTTGATATAACCTTTTTTTTAATGTATCTTTCTAACTGCTCTTGGCATAAGTGGTAGGATCTTATCCTCCTTGATCAGATTTAGTGATTCGATCTATCCAGCCCCTTGACCTGGCATCCAATCCTATGTAAGATCTCAATCTTTTGAGTCTTGACTCTTGACAACCTTGAGCCCACTGATACATTTCCTCCAATTATTTTACAAGATGATGAAGAAGAAAACCAATGCTAAAAGCAACAATAAGATCAACAAGGGTCACCGGAGGAGTTAAACTTATAAGCTTGACATGAAAGAAAGACATTTCTTTTTTAGCCAAGCATTTGAAACAATGGACTGACTCATGAGTTGAAATTCAAAACTTGAATTCAAATCAGAACATTTTAAATAAAGGACTCTCATCTATGAAGCATCGATACTCCATTTCTGTAGCCCATTTCGGTGTAACATACACCTACCCAGTCTCATTACATATTGGCATAGTTTTGTGCTTTAATACTATGAATATGTCTTAAATTCAATTCTAATACTATTTCTCAATTTATATATATTTATTAATTTAATATTTTATATAATACACCCTGCTTTACCCATAACCTAGATTTTTAAAAAATCGTCATATCTGCTTATTGTATCAAATACAATACACATACCGGAATTACCACCACATTGATTATCATGCAAAGGAAACAGGAACGGAATTTTAAATTGATTAATTTGCACTGACCTCACTTGAGGTTAGCCGAAATTACAGCTTCCTTTTCTTTGTATTTCTGAAACTAGAAAGGAGGACAATGCTGTTCCCCATTCTGTGTAGAACTACTAGAAAAATATCAAACCATTTAACCTTTAAATCATTATCATTATCATCATCTTTTAAAGTTAAATGGTCAACAGTCAATAAAAGCACACAAATTGAACAGCACACATGACCTAAATCTATGAGGAAAGGAAAGAAATAAATGAATCCACAAAGTCTGATGAGATGAGAACACATTACAAAAGTTGTGCCACTCTACTTGTCAATTTTATACTTCATTTAAATATCAAGTATCATTTAAAATTTTATACAGATTGGATAATTAAAGAAATATAAATCATGGTTTAAAAATGCAACACAAGAGTATTCAAATAGCATCTCAAACTCATCTGTGTCTATCCATTCACACACACGCAATGGAGAAAAGTAGTATACTTGGTTCAACGTAAATAAGATTTAAAATTTAAAACAAAAATAACCTGTTCAGCAATGCTAGCTGCTTCAGCATATGCATCTTGAATATTCTCTGCAAGCCTATGGAGGAATATATTTGATATTCCTCCAGCAGCAACAATAAATGGACCTGTGGCTAATGTTATCAACGCAATCTGCCAACAGTTGATGAATCCAATGACAAGCCCACTGAAGAACGTAGCCATATTATGAATATAATTTCCAACCTGTATCATTAAAAGCCAATAAACATATTATGTGAGAAATGGATGAAGAATTGGGATATCTTCCAGGAAGAATATAAGCAAGACATACTTTTTCACTAAGCGCTGACTGAATGAGCAGCACATCACTTAAAACTTGACTCACAATATCTCCATTATTCCCATAAGTATCAAAAAAACTCATATCTTGGTTAAGCAATACTTGAACATATTTTGATCTGATAACAGCAGTCTGCCGTTCTCCAGTCAAAATCCAGCATGAAACCTCTGTCAAACAGAAAAACAAAATTAGCATTGCAGAAATTAATAAAGGTCTTGTCTATGAAAACACATTCCTAATAAGTGATAACCAATTCCGATAAGCATGTAAGTTTACCTATCCAACCAGCAGCAAAAACGCCCGCAGCAATATAAACAATTGTTAAAGCAAGCTGTAGAAGAAACAATGACAAAGGTCAATAAGCATAATCTGCTTCACAATT
Source organism: Erythrophleum ivorense (assembly GCA_026724425.1). NCBI lineage: Eukaryota > Viridiplantae > Streptophyta > Magnoliopsida > Fabales > Fabaceae > Erythrophleum > Erythrophleum ivorense. The sequence goes on from JAIUCV010000008.1 coordinate 12,849,177, forward strand.
TGAATGACTTGTAGAAAATAGTAGAAAACTTCTTTGCTGACATTCTTCCATTTAAATAACAAAAGAAAAACCAAAAGTTCAACAAGAAAGCATAAAATAGAAATAAGTTACAAAGAAGTTAAATTTTAAATCAAAAAAACCCCCAAAAAAAAAATTGTTGCCTTGATTTCAAGCATATTACACTGGTTTGTCTGCAAAGGGACAGATTCATAAAGTAGATAACATACATTCGAAAACTCTTCTAAGCCTCAATTTTCTCTCCTACAAAAACTCAACCCAAAAAGCATTGAGATTAACATAGTCATAAATCATAATGCAAGAGTCAAAGATAACAAAAATATGAGGGGCAGTGTTTTCCTTTTGGATAAAATATATGGGGGTTTTAAGGCTAGTTACGTAGAATAAATAACCAACTAAATATGATCACTATCCTTTGGCATATATCAGACCAACTGGTAACTTCCCCAGTCATGGAAGTTTCAGATGGCCAATAGACCCAGCAAAAAGATGGCAACCTTAGGAAAGACAAAGGGCCACCAAGTCTTCCAAGAAAAATGAAAGCACTGAAATCCCTTAGCAGGAAATTAGAAGGTTATGCCCTGCTAAAGAAAGAAGCTATATCAGACTAAATCAGGCAATTACAGGCCATCCAAACTGTTATTCTATATAAAGCCATTCAGGAATTTTAGGTAAATGGTATGGGATCAAGCCCAAATATTGAGGTCTTTCTATGGTGCGTTGTTCTTGAAGCTTTTCTGTGCACACAAGGATTCAGATGTCTCTCTCGGAGAATACCACCACTGATTGCTACACAGATAGGTAAGCATCAAGTCTGAAAGAGACTCACATGACATCTCCATTTATCCTCAATTTGTCCATAATTATTTTATCTAAAGCCTGAGTTTTTATGTCTTTCAGTTAACATCTATTTGTTTCAATTCACATAAAAGTGGAAGTTCTTGTCAATGCTGAGATGCTTTCAAACCTAAACAAATATCTCGTCCCAAGTCTCTGTAGAATTAGTTGTCTGACATTGGTTTATTTTATAGTTTTGTTGTCTTCCAATAGCCATCTGGAACATTTTAACCAGGAAGTCCTTATGTTCAAAATCAATTGATTTACAAGTTAATATTTGATACTGCCAGTATATAGTAGTAGCTCGTGAGATTCAATTCCAATTGACTTACGAAATTAACTTTTGATACTCAGTGTGCAGAAGTAGTTTACACTACTACCATTTTCACAAAAATATTTTTAAAAACCTGCAAAACCTATAAATAACAAGCAATATGAGTATATTAATGATGTAGGACAAGAGGAGAAAGGGGAGAAGATAGAAGAAAAGGGGGGGGAGATATTAGAAGAAATAAAGAGAAAATTCTGAAAGGGCTTCTTATTATTCAATGCTAGGTTCTCTCCAAATACAATTGCAAAGGTCTATATTTATAGAACCATAATCCTAATCCTAATAAAAGACAACTTCTAATAATAAAAGATAATAATATGAAATCCTATGTTGACACTGTCACAGTCTAACTTTCATGAATAAAAGGTAAGACCAATCCTTGAACTTAAGGATTCTCACAATATAGCTAAAAGTTTATTTCAACTTTCAACTGTTACAAAGTCTGTAAAATTTTTCAACTGTTAAAAAGTCTGTAAAATTAGTTTTTCTTTACTTTCCTCTAAATATAATCATTAGCTGTGTATCGAATATTAATTCTCAATATACAGAAGATGGTTTAGACCACACAACCTCTAAAACATGTTGCTTGAGGATAGATGGGCCTAGTTTCCCCAAGACCACAACCAATCCAGTCAAACCAAACAGAACAGACCCCAGCAGTCTGCTTTGGTTTGGTTGTATTATCATAATATAACGCAGCTAAATGCAAATTTAGGAGAACCAATATTGTTGTTTTGGTAGGCAAGATGGCTCAAAATTGACCAAGCTGAGTTGGACACACTCAGTTGTAGTAGTATCTTACTATCAATTATAAATACAAGTGTACATGCCAATGTTTTCTCAACACTTATCTCATACTAGATGATTAAAAAAAACAAAGAAATTACAGCATCACTTTAACTACTCAAATATTTGATTTATGGACGACTAACCCTTAAGGTCCCACTAATTTAGGATGATTTCACTTAAAACAGAATGATAGGTCAAAATGTCTTGACGCAATTAAAATTCCTCTCCTGTCATCAAGTAAAAGACAAGGAGTAGAAGAATAGTATTAGCATAGTTAAATTTCAAATAAAAAAATTGGGTGAGGAACATTGCATCAATTCAATGCAAGAGATGCATTTAGGAAACTAATAGTGTGACCAATGACTGCAACCAATTTTCAAAAGCAACCATGTCCATAACTAAATCAGCAGAACTAGAATAATTATCTTCTTCAACTCCTTGTTGTCCAATCGCCCAAGCAAAAATTAATGATTTAGAGAATCTTGCTAGAAAAATCAAACCATTATTAGAATAACAATTCAAGGTATCTGTGCTTTATAATTCCCATGTCTTCCCTAGATTATTTATAGCTTGAGATTAGATAACTTATAGAACAGGAACAGGGTGTCTAAAAGCAAACCAGAACGTCAGATGACACATTTTGATATACGTAGCTTAAAACCAAAGCATGAATTTTAATCAAGAACTAAAGCCCACATGCTTCGTTTACGGGTTTGATCACCTTCGCCCAGTCTACTAAAACCTACGCCCGTCCAAAATATCAGGAAAGGAACAAATTTTCACACTTCAGTTACATCAGTGGGGAAACAAACAAAAGATAAATGTTGTCTGAAACGAAATGGATCAAAACAAAAAACTAGGGTTTTGTCCAGAAATTGACAGCTAACCTCCGTGAACTTGTGAAATTGCTCCTCCGATGGACCTTGCGCAGGATCCATCCTTAACACATTAATGATCTTCGCAAAGTAGTGCAAGTAAACTACGAGGGCCGTACCATGAGCAGCTGCTGCGAGCGAGCCGACAACCATTAGTACCCAATCGAGCCGGTCGGCGCAAGCGAAGAGCCTGGAGAAGGGAACGGCGGCGGGCGGTGGCTCAATCTCCTCGGGCTCCTCGATCTCCTCGTCCACCTCGACCTGGTGGGAGGCAGAGGTCTCGGCTCCGGGGTCTAAGTAAGGCGACGGCGACTCCGGCGGCTCAGAGACCTCCGACACCGGCGTGAGCGGCTGTATGTGGGGTGGGGACCATCCAAACAGCCCCCTGGATATCATCATCTTTTGATCCCACCAACTCACAACACCAACACACAGAAACCTAAACCCTTTTCCGAAATCCCCTTTACCTCACTAAAATCAGCAGATCCACCCAATTCAGAGCAGGAATTTCTAAACCAAATATTTTCTCCTTCTCTTCGAATTATTATCCGCTACTTTTTCCAACTCCCGCTTCTCAAAAAGAAAAGAAAGTAAAGGAGACCGAGAGAGAAAGAAAAACGACGTGGTCCTCCTCCTCCTCCTCCTCCTCCTCGTAGGACGTGGTGGCGAGTGGGGGTAACTGAGTCAAAGACGGCGTACGGAGAGGGATGATGCTAGTGTCACCCAGAGTGGCACGCAAAACATCTGAACCACCCTCCTCCTTCTCCTTCTGCTTCTGCTTCTGCTTCTGTTCTCTATTTTAACAGGAAATTTGCCTTGGATTTTGTTAGGTTCAACGGTCAAACGCCGGCGATACGTTTGAAGGTTTTTTTTTTTACTCGAAGAGTTTGTTATTGTTTTTATTTTTATTAATTCGGGATCCTTTTTTAAATAATGTTATGCTTTTGAAGGGATATACAGTGAATGTGTGCTGTGATTGCTTGCACAGTGAAAGCTGGAAAATGGGGAGGGAGAGGAGGAGGGTGTTTTGGTAAATTCATAAGCAATAATGTGTTGGTCAAAGCGTGAATAGCTAGTAATTGGATTTGAAATTACGTTTACGTCCTTATTGTGGACACGTGTCAATTTACCAGTGATGCTTGGTTGGTGACACCACTTCTGTGAAAATTCTTAAATTCATTTTAAAAAATTTAAATAATCTCTATTAATGCATAAAGATAAATATTTTTTTAAATTAACTTTATTTTTAAATTAAAAAATACATAAATATAATTTTTTATATTTTTAATATGTAATTTTTTAATTAAAATATAATAAACATATAATTTAATTAAAAATTATAGAATCATTTATAAAAATGATGTACTTGTTATATTTTAATTTAAAAAATTAATAATAAAGATATAATAAATTATATATAATTTTTTTTTGAAATTTCTTAAATAAACTAAACTTGATTATGGGTTAAAGAGTTTATATAACTTGATGGGTTCAGGTTGAAAAACATGAATATGAATCCAAAAAATGGCATACAAAAGATTTCATTTATTTCTCTTTTATTATTAAACATTCTCTTGCTTTGGTATGATGAGTTTACTTTTATCAAAATATGAATTTTATACTTTTGTAAGTTAAGATATTGTTCAAATTAATAAAAGGTTTTATCATGGATTTGGACAGAATAATTATAAATGAGGTTGCTTTAAATATGTTCAGTTTCATTTAACCTTAGTTTAAATATTTCTTTTTTTTTTGTGAATAGTTTGATGAAGAAGATTTCAATAAAAAATAAAATTATTTTGCCCACCTCATACATATGCGTCAAAATGATAACCCAGAGGAAATGATAATGGTATATATTATTGTGTTTAAAATCAATTGTATTTAAATTTAAATTTTTTAAATATAATAATACTATAATAAAGTTGTACAAATTGAATTTTTTGTAATATTTAGATATATGTTAAAATCTAAAAGTTTAGTTTTAAAAAGAAAAGTGCAAAAAGTTATTTTTAAGATAGGCTAAGCCTACCTCATTTCTTATCAACGTCTGAACTTAAATTTTTGTTATAATGTTAAGTCTGAGCTCGAACTTACTTTTTAAACATTTTTTTAACTCTTTTTAAACTAGTCTAACTTGTGATTAAGTATAAAATAAACTTATTTTACTAAATAAAAATAAATCAAAATGATTACAAATAATATTTAGGCACATCAAATGTAGATTTTATTAAATTATGTATTTTACATATTTATACATTTATTCTTAAACAATTTAGTTTATCTATTTTTATAAATTGATATACTGAAAATTTTTTAAATATTGTTATTGAAGAGTTATTACAAGATTTTTAAATAAAATTGATATTATATTTGAGAAACATTAAAATATTTATATATAAATTTTATTGAAAAATGTATTTGACATATTTTTTATCATTTTCTCTAGACATGATTTATTTTTTAATAAAATATGTGATTTTGTTGCCAATAGATTTTTATTTATATTACACTTACATATAAAGAAACAAATTAATTAAAATTTTGTTTCGCAGACTAAGGAGCGTGGTGAAGTGGGGACTGGAGGCAGCTTGAGAGGGGACCGAATTGGGAGAATGGCAGGGGAAGTTGGAGGTGAGGGCGAGGGTGACCTTTTATTAAGCCAGACTATTTGATCTGTTTTTTCCTCTTTTTTTTTTCATAAACCTTTTTTGGGAGGTGATGTGGCATTGTTTTTATATTTCAAACAAGATAGATATACATAGGAACGGCTACCAAATAAAAATTGCCTTTGGAAAGTGGAACGAGCAGTGTTATGCTAAAGGTACGTCAAGAATAGTGCGCCTCAAAATGCTTTTTAAAAACAATTGTAATAAAAAAAATTAACTGCAGTAATAGATGTATGATTTTATTTAGAATGTTTTCCAATAGATATAAAAGTAAATTATTTTCTTTTTTTAAAAATATCTAAATTACATATTCTTTCTATTTTAATAAAATATACTTGAAATTAAAATATAACTAAAATATTTTTAAGAATAATATAAATTTCTTTCATTAAAAGTATTACTTACAAAAAAACATTTTTTAAACTATCATTTCAACGTTATTGTTTCTATGGGATTGCTATACAGACAAAAATGGACTAGCACGGTGGGAATGGGCTTGTGAATATTAAGATCGATTATACCCCTTTTGGGTGCGAGGGAGTCCCTTTATATATCTAGTCTTATGCAATAAGTTAATGATAATGTGCAAATCAAGTAGTCTAATAAAATCATAAAAGTTATATAACCAAAGTTTATTGTCATGTTTAAGCTATTTTAAACTATATTATTTAGAGTAAGTGGCTATATCAATTAGAGTAAGTGCCTATATCAATTCATTGGATGTGGCATAATAGATTATAGTCGTTAAATTCTTTGAACTTTAGGTGGGTGGATTTGATTGTTCTAGACCTATAAGTGATCTCCTATGTTTCCTTAAGAGGTATCTATTTGTTGATTCCTAATTTGCTTTGCAATTAATATACTATTTGTGGGAAAGACAAAGTTTAGCTATCTTGCCATTTTGTGCTATAGATCAAAACATTTTTACGTTCTCTATAATCCTTCACATTTGTATGTTATGCTTTTTTAATTGGTTATCATAGGATAAGAATGGTTATTTCCATGTCCTATTAAACTTGTTCCTATTGTCATACTTCGCCATTGATTCTTTACTACTTGTTTTCTTGTTTTGATTAATTTAGTTCCCTTTTGCTAATTATGGTAGTGTCTTCTTTTATCAATTTTAGGAACATCAAAATTGAAAATGATCTTTGCTAGATGAGAGAAGATTATCGTATTCCTTCTAATTCTTTCTTGTCCACTCCATCCAATTAGTTAACTATTTTTTATACAAGAAACAATGATATGTCCTTAGTGCTTTATGAGCAAGTGCTTTGTAGTGGAGTGCACTTTCCTTTAAATTGTCATTTTTGTTATATAGTTATGCCTATAAAGATAATTTTTAGTTAGTTGGCTCTACTAGCAATCCATCATACTCTTGACTTTGTGTCTCTTTGCTGGTTTGTAAGGATATAGAAATCATTTCATTATTTTATCACCTTTTTTTTTTTGTGGCAGAGTATACTCATATTTGAGGTGTGTTCATAATTAACTGTAAACCAGATTGTCACCTTTTGTGAGTGGTATTAAGATTTTACAAAGATGGGCTTATCATTTTTTCTTTAATCAAATTATTGACACTCCTTTCCCTTTCATTTGCCATTAAGCAACTAGGATTAGTTATGATCTTGATGAAGTGAGGAGACAAAGTGAAGACTTCATTTTGAATGAAATTTCTCGAGGATTCCATTATAGCTCGTAAGCTTAAAGCTAGTATTAAGATATACTAGTATGATATCCCATTTTTTAAGACTTATAAAGGTGAGCTTGCTTGTGTTTTTAGATTGGTTTCTTGAAGTCTATGCATTATTTTTTAATTACAAGTTTTTGTATAGCTTTGCCATGTGACAACGAAGTTCTTGTGCAATTAACAAGGTTTGTTGCTATAGATCACCTTGACTTTTTATTTTTGTTAGAGGCTTTACTAGCTCCTTCACCATCTACGCCAATGGATTCTTTTGTCATTGAGGAACCTATAGCTTCACACGTGGATTCTTCTTAAAAAATCTTTAGCTTGTAAGTGTTCCTTGGAGGTGGGTGGCCTATCTTCTTTTGCTGGAGAAACTTCGCTCCTAAGCATCATTTGGGGTAGGCAACCCATCCCATGAACCAAATGTGTTACTCTTAATGATGAAGAAGTCTCTATGCATGTAATTGAAGTTATAAGGACTAAGCTAGATTTTAAGGATGAAAAGATTGAGCTAAAGAGTTTACTTGGAATAAAAAATGGCATGGCTCCAAGGAGTTGGTAGTGTATGTTGAAATATGTTTAGGGGGTCATGAAAGCTATTGAAACATGCTTAGAGTTAGGCTTGCATCAAAATTATAAAAGAAGTGCTACAACACGTAGCTAGTTATGTAAAGAGAAAATCTAATAAATAAAATTATTATCATCTTGACTTTCTTCCATTTGTCTTATTTGAATAATGACCTCGTTGGGCCTTATAACTGCTCAATTATTTTAAAGTTACAAAGCTATTATCAAACTATTGTTGTAGGATCTTTAAGACTAAAGTTATTTTTATTCTTAGTACACATACTAAGTGGCGTTACCACACTTAGGTTGACATGTATTTTCTAGTTTGGGACATTCTATATTTTTCCTACAATTTTGAATATATATGCAAATGAATTTATACATACCTTGTCTTTCTTGTGGTAAAGGTTATAGTTTGGAATTCATAGGTATTTCCTTCTATTTTATTTCAAAGTTTAAATCTTATATGGGAATGGTGAATTTTTAAAGCATGTGGGTTGGTCTTATTTATTTTTTAACTGCCTAGAATTTGATTTTTTTTTAGAGTTTTATGTCTATTTATTTTGATTCTTGGCAACTAATGCTAACTATTGAGTTATAATTTTAATTATAGAGGATTGAATTCTTAATGCTATCTTCAATTCACAATTCCCTTACACTAAATTTTATAAAATTTTCTCATGCTTTGATTAGCTTAAGAAAGGTTATCATTTGAGGTTATATTTAATTCCTTCACTCACCAATCATGCTCAATTCTAATTTTGCTAAAAACCATTTGATCATGTTTAATTCAAATTTTACTAGGACCATATTTCTTTCATCCATCAATTATATTCAAATCTGTTTATTTGTCGATCATGTTCAACTTTTATACTACTAAGATCTAAAGTTGTGTTAACACTAATTTTCCTTTATCTATAAATCATGTTCAACTCTAATTTTGCTAAGAGTTGCAATAATGTGGGCTTTATCTTTGAAGCTTGTTAGATTTATCCCTATGCTTCTAGGACTAAATTTTATCCTTGAGTGCTCCCCAGATTCAACTTTTATGCTTTGTGAGATTCAACTGTGTTTCTAATGCTAAAATCCGTGGGCGCTTGTTACATTCAATCTTATGCTTCTAATTTTATCCTAAAGTACTCCCTAGATTTAACTCTATGTTTCTTCTTCTCCCTTTGACTTTTCGTTTTCAGCTTTAAACCTTTGGCTTAATTGGGTTGATCTTATCCTTTGATCCTTAATATCAAAGATATATGTTATGATTGTAACTAGTTTACTAAAATGAGAGTAATTTTTATGTTGAGTCACCTTATGTAGGGATTTATTTCCTTTGTTAAGTCTTTTTCTATTTTTAACATGATTAGTAGTGGTCGATGTGTAACTTTTATGTGTGTTGTGTAAAAAGGATATGCGCCATTTTAGCGGCATGCTCTACATAGAAACCCTCGTCTTGCATTGGGTTTGTACACTTATGCCTATCTTACTCTTTCTATGGGTTTTTCTAGACATCTACTATTCTATGCCTCTAGTGACATTATATAAAGTGTTTTGTTATAGTCAATTTGTTTTAGGGTAATTAGTTTTTGCATAGAGTTGAGGATAAAATATTCAAACATTTTGGTGATAAGGTTTTTCTATTTAGAATGGATGGAATTCATAAAGTAGTGTATTGCCTACTATTTGGATACCTTGTTCATCATAGCATGAATTGGTGTTTTTTTCTTTTTCTTAGGAAGGAGGTTTTATCCAACAAACTTTTATTCTACCTCACATTTTTGGAGAAAAGGGCAAAGAAAATCAATAGTCTTCATTAAACTTTATTTAACTTCATAGCATAATATTTTATGTGAAAATTTTCAATTAGTGTTTTATTACGGGGAGTCTAGATTGCTTCCTACTTTATTTGGCCCAATTTATTAACCCATTGAGCATGTTTGTGCTAATGTGGCTGCTAGTATAAATACTTGGATAGTTTCTTTTGTCTTTTGGAGGGAAGAATCTCCCACATGTCACCTTGTAACATTTCCTTGATGATGTTTTGAAAGGACAAAGTTAAGACTCCTCCACGTGTATCTTCATCTTAATGTTATTTATGGTAGCATTTCTTGAGGGTCCTTATCAAGTGAGCACTCCCCCTCTTTGTAGTCTATGAGTAGGACATTTAGAGGTTACTTTGTTTCTTTTACTAGTTTTGGATAATTTTCTGAGATTTCTATTACCTTACGAACTTTGTAAAGAATATATATTCTTTCTTATGTGAAAATGGTGTCACTTAGCTAAGACTAGTAAAGCTTATTTCTCATGCTACACTTCTTAAAAATTTGTAGTTAAACTGGGTACTTTTTATGATAAGGTTTTAGACTATCTAAAATTGAATAAGGATATATAAATCCTTAAACTATGTAATCTTCTTTCATTATATCATGAGGTTAGGCATGGTTATGTATCTTAGAGGCATTTGGGGACTCATAAGATTATGATGCTTACATTTATGTAATCTTTAACAATGTGCTAAATCTTGTGAGAAGTGCTAATTTTCACAAATTTCCAAATCCTAAGATTTCTATTACACAATAAAGTCATGCTTTTCCTTAGTGTATGTTAGAAGACAATGTCATCATAAAGTTTATTAGAACTTTAATTCTATCTTATCTTCTTATGGTTTCCTTGAGAAGTCTCATCTCATTAATCCTACTTAATCCCATTTGATGTTGGCCTTCGTGAGAAGCTTCCTCATGATATGCGCTAATTATTCTAGGTGTCCATTTTGTTCGACGTTCATTTGGCTTCAATGGTGAATTTCCTTTGATACCTTCAATTGTTCATGTATGATTGGTTCTATAGTTTGGCTAGACTATGTTATCCTTAGGAATTTTTTTTTAAAAGAGGACTAGAGAAAATATCTTTTTCATGTAAAAAATCTAAAAGATATTTCTAAAATATAAAGGATTATGTAATATTTGAAAAGAAGGTTGGTTGATGCCACCAGCTGTTGGGGTTCTCATTCCTTCTAAGAGAGTATTGAGAGTAGTAAGTTTGCTCGTGGTTTGTCACATGATTTTCTTAAAAGGAATGAGCCCTTAATGGCTAGTGTTATTGTTGGTAGTAGTCATTTAATTTATCCTCTTACATATGTGGCTTTTATTTGATGCTTCTTTTGCAAGAGAGTTACCAAGATAGATGTCATTTCTATGCTATTATTGGTAATTGTTAGTAATGGCAATTTACAAATCTAGAAAGCCATAAACTTATCTCAACTTTTCTACACAAGCATTAATGGCTCAGGTTTTCAAACTCTTTGGATCACTTTTACCTGTTCTTTTCTAATTTATAAGATTCAAACATTCCTGAAGTAGTAACCTAAGCTACCAATGTAGTTTGTAACCTTTTCTAGTTCTTGCAAAGATATGTAAAGTAATGAATAAGAGGCTACCTTTAATCTTTTCCTCCTTTGTACAAGATCTGATTGTTCATGTGATATCTTTGGTCCTTTTAATAAGGTCGCTTGAACTCATATTTTGGCAAAATCTTATTTGTATTTTTCTTATATTGATTGTTCTATACCTTTCTTCTGAGGCCTTAGCTTTGCTATGGTCATAGTGTTTTGATCATATGGCACACACCAAGGGATCTTAATGTCATAGTGCATTGATTTACTCTTCACAATGCATCCTGTGGTCTTAGCTTTGCTGATGCCTTAGCACATTGGTCACTTTTTAAAACACATACCTATGACCTTACTCTCTTTAGGGTCATAGCATGATGATCACTTTGCATGGCATGTACCTAGGGCTTTAACTTTGTCAAGGTCATAACATGAGTTTCTTTGTTTGTGCACCAATGGTCTTCCTTATTTTTCAAAAAGTCTTGAATGACTTCACAAGACCCTTACCTGGTGCACCAAATGTTTTAGGTGAGATCACGATATGGACAAAAAGGAACTATTGCATGATAGGGATAGGCTTGTGAGTATTAAGATCAATTCTACCCCTTTGGCTTTGAAAGAGTCTCTTTATGTATAAAATCTTAAGTGATAAGCCTATGATGACACTTAGGTCAAGTGACCTAATGGAGCTATAAAAGTGGCCTGACCAAAGTGTCTTGCTGTGTTTGAGTTGTTTTGAGATGTGCTATTCAAAGTAAGTAAGCTATGTTAGTTCATTGCCTGTGGCTTAATGGATTGTAGTCATTGAAATCTTTGGACCTTGGTGGAGTGAATTGAGCTAATCTAAATCTTTGAGATTCTTATGTTTTGTAAGGCCCTATAATAGTTATTTATTTTGGATTGAAAACCATAAATTTAATTTATTTTAAATCTTTATTAAGTTTATAACAATACTTATGTTTATTAATATATAACTAATACAAATATTGTTCTTAAAATTAAATTATTATCTATAAATTAGTTAAATATAAAAATGATTTTGTAAATACATTCTTTCTTTTTAATAATTTAAATTTTTATTGAATGATTGTACAATTTACTAAATTTATAAAATTGGCCATTTTATATTGGTAAAATATAATTTAATACTTGTTATGTTATCTAAATAATAAATATATGGGTATTATGGTAAAAACAAGTATAATTATAACTTATACTTTGTTGCAAAAAATACAAATATAGCATATCTTTTAAATTTAAGGGGGAGAATGAATATTTTCTTAAACAAAACAAATGACTATATAATTTAAGCATCTTAAAAAAAAAGAAAAATAATTTAACCTATATATAATTTCTTCAATATAGATATGTGACTATGCTAATTTAGCTACTATATTATTTGGAATGATATTTTATTAGAACTTCATATATTTTTAGCTTCAGCGATCTTTTAATAGATTATAAAAAATTAAAAATCTCTTAGTTCAAATTAGAATTAAGAAAATAAATTAGTTAAAATAAATATAATTTGACTTGACCATTACTAACTTCAATATTTTTTTAAAAAATAAACATTGTATTAGTCAGATCATATTTAATTTATCTGATATAAATTGAAAAGTCAATTCTAAAATATAATCAAATTTTAAAAGCTAGTGTTATTATACTACAACAAAATGAATATTTAGCTATATTTTTTTTGAAATAGCTCCAAGAAAAAATAAAATTTAAGTGCAACTTCTTATATGTCTATTATTAAATTCTTTAATGAAATTATAATATATGTAAAAAGTTCTTTGAAAATTTTAATTATATAATATTATGTTGTAAAAATTATACAATTATTTTATTATTATTAAAAAATTATATATTTATCACATTGTAATTAAATAATTTGATAGTAAATATACGTAAGTTTTTTTTTTTTTTTTAGAAAACCCACCCAATGTACTAAATTAGTTGGTTTTCAGGGTAGATCCCTTACAGCTAATAAATATACTTAAATTTTTTTCTCTCAGGAAACCCACTCAATGTACTAAATTAGTTAGCTTTGAGGATGGATCCCCTACAATTAGGCTTCTCACTTCATGGCATGAATACGGCTGCTTTAATAGTTTTTGTTTTTGTTTTTTTTTTTGGAGTTTTAGATGTTAAAAATTTTAATTTTGAAAATAAAAATTATAATTATGAGAACAAAAATTTTAATTGTGAGAAAAAAAATTCCACTTAAAAAAATTTAATTATATATACAATTCAAAATTTTAAAATATAAATTTTTTTATATTTAAAAAATTTTATCCTTACAATTATAATTTGTAACCCCTTAAACAAATAGATAAATAAAAAATGGCTGTTTTTAGCCAAATGCACGCAGGGGATCCATTCTAAAATTTAGCTACATTTCTATGGAAACGTAGTTTTTCGAATTTATCTTTTTAATAAAAAAAGAAAAATAATTCGATTTCTATTTTACTGTGGGTGATTTTCATGCTCTGTCATTCCACTGTCATCTCTCTCTCTCTCTCTTGCACTCCCTTAAATTCGATGAATTTTCTTTTATTTTCTTCTTGCTTTTTTATCAAAATTTGAACTGATTTTCTCATCTATTCGATCATATTGATTATTCTGAATGTTAATAATGTACATTTTCTTCTTTTCCAGCTGTTGTAACACTTTAAAAAAAAAAAAAAAACTCCCAATAGGCCATTGCCACTGCAACACAGCAAAAATCTAGCAAAAGCATTCATCCACCATATGTAATTCATTAGTTATAGTGCTCATTCATACGCATGTATGGTTAAAACACAATGAAATAAGTAACATCTCATAGCATTAACGATCATTATATATCATTGTCTAAAACAAGAAGAAAGAAAGCAATTACTTAACTCTCACCAGTTTGACGCTTTATGACCCCATATTCTTGAGGAAAACACTTGTCAAAGCTTTGGGAGACAGGAGAGAGTCCTTCAGCAGTTTATCACCCTATAAATAATAAATGATAGGGGGAAAAAAGCATCACTCAATAATTAAACTACATTAAAAGGAGCCAAAGATAAATAAGAAGTAAACATAGCTGTTTCAATATTAAATATAGAAAATTATATATACATCCCTTAAATTTTGTTAAAATTATATAAACTTTTCTTCTATTTTTAACAAATTAACTTTAATTTAACTTTTAAGTTTTTTGATCAAACTACTTTTTATTTAAAATTTTTTGGTTTAAAAATATATATATTTAAATTAATAAATGATATTTTTGTAGAAAAATTAAAAATAAATTTAAAATATATCGTACCTTTCTATTTTTAAAATAAGTTTTTGTAATTTATCCTCTTAAATGATGGTATAAAAGTCATGTATGTATGTATATATATATATATATATATCTTACCTCTTCCATCCCCCAACTCAACGACCCTTTCTTCCAAGGAACTGACCTCTTTGATGTTGAACTTGCTGAGTAAAGTAATACATGAAATGGTAGACATAGGTTGAACCACTAGATCATCCATCACCATGAATGTCAAAAATCCACCCTCATCAGAAGATTGTGTCACTTCTGTATCCTTCTTGCCAACATATGTTACCCTGTTGGCCATACTATTACTGCAATCTGGACACAGTGTTCTGAGCATCTGTTACATTATAGTTGCAGCGGTTCTGGCACATGTACAGATTTAAAGGCCCTGATTTGCCATCACCATGGCCATCATTTGCAGGCGGAAGAAATCCAGGGATTGGAGCACTTGGCTTCAACAAAACGTCCTTGTCTTTGTCAGGATGCAATAAGTAAGCATCACTGAGATTCTCAATGCTTTCATAGAGTTTGCCTAGGCAACCCACCATGCCGTTCTTGGTTAGGAGCTTTATGACTGTACCAATACGAAGCAGGTTGAAGAGAAAGTCTATGAACTCCTTCGATGCTTCCGCGAACAGAACTCTTTCAGCTTTTGTATCAATTAGAAGCTTCAAGCTTACTTTTGTTGATGACGATGCTGCCATTGTCATGTAGAATGTTGCATTTGTAACGTGGGAACAATGCAGAACGTGAGAAGCAGATCATCATGACAACAAACTACGTTCGCAAGCAACAACTCGATTATAGTTCAAAAATCATGAGTTTCATGGTATGAAACAAAATGTGCATATCTCACTTTTGCATGATGTATCTTCTTCAATAACATGATAGAGTTTGTCTATAAATATAAGGGTTCTAAGCTCAATTTTACACCGCTATACACCGTCATTTAGTAAAAACAAAAATTTAAAAATTTTATATGCCTTCATATACGTAAAATGCGCTTTACAACAGAGATCTCAAAAGCAATGACTGAAAGTAATATTTCAATCCATTTCTTTTACCTAAGATGTTATAAATATGATTTTATATATCTATTAAGTCTAATATATCAAACTTTATTGTGATCAACTTTGAAACTGCTTTGTTAATGAAAGGCAGGAATGGCAATGATCAGCTGTCCAAACTTTTTTGCACTATTCGAATCGGTATCCGAAGGAAATACTTACTATCCGAACTCTAACCAAATCTGGAGAGAGAGAGAAGCTACACTTCTAATATTCGTAGTCGAAACTATCAGATATCCAAAATATCCGAAAATATAGACAGATACTGATTACTGAATAGTATGTAGAGATACCCAATCAACAAAAGAACAGCAAATATACCCTGTACAATACAGTAACAGGGAAAAAGACAGCATATGTTTGGATTGAACTACAGAGCTTTCCATACAGGATTAACTTGACAGCCCAATACGATATTTCCAAATTTTGGTCATTGACAGCCATTTTTTATTTAAATTTCTTGTCCATCTTACAAGTATCGTTTACGAAATTCTATCACTGAAATTTTTTTCGAAAAATACAAAAATATCTAGATCATAACAATCTGAATCTATTTTTTCGCTTTATATCTCCTTGATTTATACCTCAATATTTTCAATAATGTAGAATCCTTTGAACAGAAACAAATTTTATATTAAGGACAGAGGATATGTCTAAATAAAAATGAAAAGGATTAGGAGATGACCCGTACCCATGAGTTCCTTGAGCTTCGACGGCGCTGGCGATATCGACGGTGTCCTTCGCTACTCAGATGACATAGTGATTAAAAAGGTGAATGGAAACATGGTGGTAATATCTATGGGGAGCTGAAAGTCACACGAGGTCCTGTTGGTTTTCTTAGCCTCCATGGCTCTTTTGGGTGAACATGACACGTGGTATATAATCGTAGATAAAAAGTATTTCAATCAATATAATATATAGACTTTGTAAAACGCAAGATTGTTTACAAGTCATGAAACAGTGTGCCGCCCTACCTTATGCTTCGTATCTAATTTGCTTTTTTGTTTCCCTCGATCTATATACTTTTTTAAAACATTGTTTGTTACTATTTCTTAGGACCCACAACAATTTCTTAACTGCCTATGCAGACGCACACGCATCTTTCTTGTTTCATTAAATTTTTAATTGTCAATACGAATTTATTTATTCGAAAATTTTTTTAAATAAATAGATAATAATTATTTATAAAAAAAAATTATGTGTAATTATATATATATTATCATATTTTTTAATTAAAATATGAAATATTTATAGTTTTTCAATAATAAATGATAAATATATAATGTTTGTAAATAAATGTACAATTTTTATAACTCAAAATTATTTTATTTGATTTTTAAAATTTTTTTCACACATATGATAATTTTATTAAAAACTTTATGACAAAATTTTAAATTGATATTTTTACAAGAGGAGGGAAAGCTAAGGATCGTAGTATACATAAGATAATAAAAGTGGTAGTTTATTTTTAATATATTGGACTAGAGATCATATACTAAGAAGAAAGTTGCTGATTTTTTTCCCTGTATCTCACTACATAAAGAGTGTCATGTATTTATACAAGATGAAATCCTAATGGAACAAAAATTTCACCATTCCTAAAGTCATTCCATGGCTAATATGGCGTGATGCGCCAATTATACCACATAATGACTCATTATACCTAGTTTAAAGAAGTAAAGAAGCTACATATAAAGGAAAATTATATATAAAGACTTAGATTTTTCAAATTTTAGAATAGATGATATTAAAAACTAAAATTATTTCTCAAGACCAAAGGACTTGTGTTGACCTGGATTGGATGAAAATGCCCTCACCTAAAAGTTAATACTAAGTTTTAAGAAAGTTATTACCAAGTTTTAAAAATGTTACAATTATGCTTTTAAAAAAATTATAATCGAGTTTTAGTAAAGTTACTATAAGTTACAACTAATAGGAAAGTTATTAATATGTTTTAGGAAAGTTATAATTATTTTTTAGGAAAATTATAAAGGAATTTTTAAGAAAGTTACAATTAGATTTCATATATGTATTATTAGTAACTAATGGTAAGGTTGTGAGTTCTTAAAAACTTGGTAATAACTTTTCTAAAAGTCTTTGCTTCGAGAAGTTTAAGTTGTAACTCTTAAATGTTGTAACTTAGTATTAGTATGAACAAAAGTTAGACCAAGGTTGTAAGTTTTTTAAAACCAAGTAGTACCTTTACTAAAAATTTCTTGTAATTTTGAGATGCTTAGGTTGTAACATTCAAATATTGTGACTTAACATTTGTGTAACTAAAAGTTGAGACCAAGATTGTTAGTTCCTTAAAACATAGTAGTAGTTTTCCTGAAAGCCTTTTATAAGTTTAGAAAATTTAGGTTGTAACTCTCAATATTATGATTTAACATTGATGTGAATAAAAGGGAGTAAGGTTATAAGTTCCCTAAAACTTAAAAATAATTTTTCCAAAAGTTCCTTATACTTTTGGAAAACCTAGATTATAACTCTTGAATGTTGTAAGTTTCTTTAAATGTGATTGTAACTTTCTTAAAAGTCTTTTATAACTTTCTTAAAATTTAGTTGTAATTTTCCTAAAACCTAATAATAACTTTTTTTACCACTTGTAACTTGTTGTAACTTCTCTAAAATCTAGTTATAACTTTTTAAAAATTTGACAATAAGTTTGCTAAACCCTAATTATAACTTTTAAATAAGGGCATTTTTATCCAATCTAGGTTAATATCAAGTCCTTTGAAATAATTTTAGTTTTTAAGATCCTTTATTATAAATTTAAAAAGTTTGGGCCATTATATGTAATTTTCTCTACGTATAACATCATGTTTCTTCATATCCAAACATTTTTGTGAAAACTTTTCACATGCTCATTTTTCTTATATGCCTCTTAGTTAGAAACTGTTAAGTGTAGAATGTAGTCCAATCCTATTTTTTGTAGAAGGGTATATTACTTTTTCACTATCTTATTGTTAGGTGTTATGGTTTCAACATATTTTTCATGTTGGGCAAAGCAATCAAATTTAGACTTTTTAGACTTTAAGACTATTGATTATTTGCTATGGTGTCATCCCTACTTGTAGTTTGATGATTTTTACCTCTTAGCATATCCATATTTTGAAAACTTGTCAAATTGTAAAGTAATTAGTGATGACTTCTTGCTAACATGGAGAAAGCTAATAATCACATGTAAAATATGTGCAAATTATCATTCTTTTATGTTACTTTGAGATCTATGTTGCCTTGTAGTAGAGGAGCTTCATTACTTGACTTCAAAAGACTTTTTTTAAAATCATCAAAAGTAAATTGATTTAAAATAAATTGAATAAAACAATAATAATAAGTTTTTTTCTCACTAGGTTGGGTTAGTTACATAAATCAAACGAAACTATAAGTGTTATTGTAAATCATGTTTTTAAGTAATTTATTTAAGTCTAAATCTTTCTTAATGATTTTTCTTATAGTTTTTTTTGTCTTCCTCTACCCCTAATTATTGAATTACTCTCCATTTGATTTATTCTCTTTGTTAGGCCTTCTAGAGGTCTTCTCCGCACATTCCCAAATCATTTAAGACGTGATTCTACAATCTTTTATGTAATAGATATAGCTTTAACTTTCTCTCTAATGTATTTATTTCTAATTATATTTTGTTTGATGCATTTACTCATCTAACGTAAGACTCTCATTTTTGCAATATTAAGTTTATTCTTATATTAGCTTTTTATTAACCCTTAGTCCCACACACTATTGCAAGTCTTATAGATGTGTGATAAAATGTATTCTTGAACTTTAGTGGTATTCTTTTATTACATATAACATCCAAAGTACTTTAGTGGTATTCTTTTATTACATATAACATCCAAAGTACTCATTCATTTCATCCATTTAAAATAAATTGAATATTGTCACATTTTTCATGTTCAGTAAAATCATTTTCTTTTGCTTCTCATAAATTCCAAATTTAATATGGTTGAAAAAATCTTTCTCTAACTCTTTCTCCTATTGTATTGAGAATGTAAAATGTATAATACTTTATGAATTTATTAGTTTTTATGATAAAATTATCATAGCTTTAATAAAACATGAAAATCTTTGAATTGCTCCTAAATTTGGTTTTGAAAATAACTTTTTCAGCCGATATTAGAAATATTCCATTGGTTATGATTTAGAAAAAAATATCTAATTTATGGATATTATAACTAGATATAATAATTTGTGAAATATTTTGTTTAAACCTTTTACTAAGCCTTTCAAATTGATCATATGCAATATGTCTTATGATTTAAACGCATATTTTTTATGCTAAAATTTTCTTAGCTTTTTTAAAAAGATAAATTCTTTTAACATTTTCAAGCATAGAGTTTTCCTTTTCTTCTCTAATGTTGTGTTTGGATGGGGGAGGAAAAAAATAAAAGAAGAAAAAAGTGGAGAGAAAAGGAAAATAAGAGAAAAATGAGAAGAAAATATTTTTCTTCCATTTGTTTGGATAGATTGAGAGAAAATAGAAAAGAATAAAATTTATTAATTTATAATGACAATAATACTCTTATTACCTAATATCAATAATTTTTATATTTTAAAAAAATTATGTTTTTAATATAAATTAATTATTTTAAATTTAGACACATTTTTTTAAAAAAATAAGAATAATAAATTTTAAAAAATTTATGAAAACTATATTTCAATTTTTTCAAAAAATTTATCAAATGATGAAATGAAAAAAAATAAAAAGCAATTACAAAAAAATGTTCAAATAATAAAAAAAATTATTTGAAAATATGATAAAAAATTATTATTAAGAAAAAACAAGTTTAAATTATAAAAAAAATACATGCTTTAAATTAATTAGAATTTATTTTTTTAAAAATTATTTATTCATACTTATTTTAATATTATAAATATAATTTTTTATTTTAAAATTTTACAAATATTATTTTAATATATATTAATTTAAATATAAATATATATAAATATAATAAATATTTTTAATTATATTTATATATAATATATTATTATATATTATAATAATATATATATTACTATATAAATATTATGTAATAAAATATAATATATATGTGTGTGTGTCGCCACTGACCTGGCAATGCATATATATATATATTTGTATTATTCTATCTAACTAAATAACAGTTAACCAATTGAATTAGTTGATTTTTTATAAATATAATTTATTAATTTTAATATTTAAAAATATATTATTATTTTATAAAAATATTTATTATTAATTAATTATATAATAAAAATTTGAATAAATAATTATAATATTAATTAATTAATTAATATTTAAAAAAAATTTGTTTAAATTAATTTCTTTTGGTTTATGACTAAAATAAATTTGAAAGAGAGATAATTTAGTAAAACAAGAGATAAATTACGTTGGCCGAGTATTTCCATCCAAATCTCTTCACATTGAGGGAAAAAAATTGATAAGACCCATTGTATTTTTTTCTCTAAATTTTCTCTTTTTCTTTGTTGTTTTTTTAAAACTAAATGGGAGAAAATAGAGTTTTTCTCCTCTCATTTTCTCTTTTTTTTGGTTTTCTCCCCAAACAAACACAGCGTAGAAGATTGATCAAATCCATAATGAATTTAATATGACTAAAATTTGTATAATCATAATTATTTTTTTATAATAATTTTCAAAATAAGATCTTTCAATTGTTTTTCTTTTTGACATTTTTAAAAAATCTTTGAAGTAATGTTTGTTCGGTTTTCTTGAAGTGTCTTTTTATTCTTTTAATATATATGATTTTTCCATATTTCATTAGTATACGCATAAAATAAGGCGATAAACTAAGATTATAAACATCTCTAAGACGGGTTTAACTTTAGAAGTCTAAGAAAGAAGAAGCAATTCTTTTGCTTGTTATAGTACTTCTTTTAAAGGATGGTGATTTTTGTTGGGATTAAGGATTTTGAGAAAATGGAGTGCATAGTTTTTTTAATAGAACTTGTAAGTATTAGAAAGTTAATGGAGCATAAAATTGTTGAGGGAGTGCCCGTGTATAATTAACACTTGGTATCTGAAATGGTATTGGAGACTGTGCCATTGATGCGTCTTTAACCTTTTCATAATTTTTTTTTTTTTTTTTTACTGAGATCCATCCTTTTGATTGAGAATATCTTCCCTTGTTCATTGTCAGAATTCCTACTTAAATGATTTGCAAAAAAATTATTAGTTTCCTTAAGATGTTCAATATTAAATTTATGTTGGTTAATCAATTATATCATCTAATCTTTTTTGAATTGTCATCATATGTTTTATTTTAAGAAAGTTTTTAATTGACTAATTGTTAGTTCTTATAACAAAATTTTTAGACGCTAAATAAATATGAAACAGTTTAATTCCATTTTTTATGACTAAAGTTCTTTTTCATAAGTAATATAATTTACCTCATGAGGTTTAAATTTTCTAGAATTATATCCAAATATTAATTCTTCTTAATTTGCTTTTGCTTTAAGAACAACGCCCCACTATTCATTACTTCCATATGTTTCTAAAATTAATTTTTCTATTATTTTAGAAAAATAAACCTTGGGTAAACTATTAAATTCTTCTTTTATTTTCTTAATTATTTGTGTATCTTCTTTTGTCCAAGAGAATGGTTTATTCTTTTTATGTTTGTCTAATAAATTTTTTTATTAGAAAAATTTTAAATAAAATTTCTACCATAATCAAGAATCCTAAAAAGCTTTGTAATTATTTTTTATCTATTTATTCATTAGAAATTTTTTTTCTTATTTTTGAGATTATATGATCTTCAAGTTTTATTCCAAACTTTGTTAGTCTTAAACCTAAAAAAAAACCACAAAATGATATTTGAATGGTATTTTTACTTTCTTACTTTTTTATAATATATGAATTAATATATATATATATATATATAAAGCCATAAAATAATCGTAAAAATCTCTATATTCATACTTAAGCCCATCCCTAAACACGTTCTTTAGGTGCTCTCCAGCAAATTTTAAAAAAGACAAGGCCCTTTGTTAAAAATAAAATTTATATAGATATTGAAGCCAAAATTCCAATTTTAAGCTTGAAGTTTGCGCTCTCAATGAGTAAAGGGTACTTCAATGGATAATGTACTAATAATAATCTAATTTTTTTCCTATCAATCGACTACATTTTATCTCTCTAAATGAAAGCTTAATTACAAAATTAACATAAATTTACAAATATAAAAAAATGCCTCCTAAAATTTGGACTAAACTAAAACCATTTTATCTACGTTAATTTCTGAAATTAGGAAAAAAATTGTGACAAAAAAGAACCTTTTGCATATTCCACATTAATTTAAGTTTCATAATTAACCACGTAATATCATGTTAATTTTAATTGAGATTTAAAATTTACATATCAATTCTATAAGTAAATGTTAATTGTAGGATAAAATATAGATTTTTCCATCTTTTAATTTTATTTAACAATATAGAAAAGTATGCCACCTCACCACATCTATTCTTTTTTTTTTTTGGGGTCAATGATGTGTCTTCCAAACCTTTATAACTTGTCAATGTGTTACTCAAATAGTCAAATAGGAATTGCAATGAGTCTTATTATTATTATTATTATTATTATTATTATTATTATTATTATTATTATTTGTATTTGCTTATAGTGCAACATATAAAAGGGCATAAAAACTTAAATGTAGACTGACTATCCAAACCCAAGGTCACTTACATTGTCACCCCTGTCAAAACCATCCACTAATTCTAATTGCTTATCTCATCCCTTTTCCCATCATTAAGCCAATTAAAATAAGGAAAAGTTTTCTTTCTTATTGATCTTGACAAAACCCTTAGATGTGGAATCCTTGGCAAAAAGCTATTTGTTCTATTACCTCCTTTTGTATATGAAAGATTTTTCCCTGCCCATTTATCCTTCCTATTCAACTTAGATAGCCCTTTTTTGATCCTTTTTGGGATAAAACTCTTATCACTAATGAAGCTTCATGGTATTTATGAAATTTGTTAGTTCTTTATTGTTCAACCATTGAGTTTCCTCCTCCAAAAGTTTACATTCTTTTCTACAATGAAAAGAACCAAAATTCAAATTTGTGAACTCTTTTTGAATGTTATTCCCTTCTCACATGGTGGCAATCAAAACTTTAAAAGATCATTCACCATGATCACTTATAAGAAACCCCAATGGAGAAACAGACAACCTCTTCCATCTTTATTATTCATAGGCCCTACTTGCAGAACATGCTAGAATAGTTATCTATTCATAATCATCCTTATGAATGGAAAACTTTCATTAATTTTTAGTCTTAGAAGATGTAAATCCTTAAGATTTTAAAAATGTTTTTATGTGATCTAAATAATTATTCTCTTTATGCAAAAAATGCCTTCTATAATGCCAAAGATAGACATCTTAGACAATTTTTATCCCCCTCAGGTGACCAACTTCAACCAAGTTTATCCCTATCAAAATCCTCATATGAAAGAAGTTTTCATGCAAGATGTCCAAGATTCTTATTAGTGGTAGTGGTTCAAAAAGTTTTATGGAAAAGAAATGAATTTAGACAAAGAAGATTTTTTGAATCTCTCTCCTTCACATGAACTAATAAAGAAAAGAAGAGGTGTCCCCAATTTTTGTTTGTTAGCCATGAGTTGTCTTCTTGTTTTGTCTAAAGTTATATTATTGTATTGTGTCATACCTTACTATATGATGCCTTTCCTACTCTAATACCTTATATTGGACTTAGAAGAGTTAATGGAAATCTGAATTAATTAAAAATTTTCTTTTAAAAACTTTCTCATATAGTTTCACTATTTATTTGGTCATTTTCAAAATTTTGTCCAACTTTGAAAATACATAATTAATTATGAAAAAATCATATGAGGTTAGTTCAAGGCTTTAATTTAAGCTCTCTAAGTCCTTTACAAGGCAAAAATACTTGGGAGAATTATAATAAATGACCAAAAATTGAAGAAATTTATTTTGAAGGACATGTTATCACTTATTTTAAGATGATTACTACTGAGTTTAGCAATAAATAATTGAATCTAGTGGTAACAGATCCTTACAAATAAATTTGTTCACTTCTTAGTCCTTAAACATAATTTTTCCAAAATACTTACTCATCAAAATACATATTAATTCATATAAAATTGTCCTTACAAAAATTAGACGATTTTACCCCTCATTTGTTATATTATTATTATTACTTTGCCATTATATAAGCACATGCATCTTTCTATTTTAAGCACACTAGTCATATTCTTTTTATTTAAGGGTTGAGTATATACATGACTTGCTATTACATACCATATTACTTTACAGTATCATAACATAACTTATATATGCAATAATCTAAAATATTTAATTACATGACAAAATGTGATGCATAAAAGTAAAGTCCACGATTTATGCCTCCATACCCTTTGCCCTCTCTTTGTTTCAACTAGGACCTAATATGGGTTATATTTAGGGTGAGATTATGAAATCTTAGTAGTAGTAAACTAATCTCATTCATAGGCAAGCATATAAGTACATAACATAATACCAATCAAGGTGCCATATACCACATAGTAAGAGTCATGTGAACTAAATTTTAGGTCTTAAAACATAAAGGAAGAGGCTATGGAATTTTTAGAACAAAAAAAATTCAATTTTGAGCCTAAAATGGAGCTAGGTTCTGTTATGACCAGAACATATTGTTGGGGCCGAAATTTGATAATTTTAAGTATTTCAATAGATTCAAAAGGGTATTTTTAGCTAAGAATACCTATGGGAAAGCCCTCAAAACTTATGGAATAAAATCATTAAATTTTTGGTCAAAAAATGCACACTATTCGCCCATAATGGTTTGAAAGGGAAGAGTTAAAATTTTCCAATTTCAATGTTTCTAATGAGTTTAAAAAGGGTCATATTACTTTAGGAAATGCCATTGGAATGATGAGAAAAGGCCTAAAATAAAAGTCAAAGTCGAGCCTAAAAGTCAACTCTTGATTAAACTAAAGGAATTAAAGGGATTTAAGCAATTTTAATAATTTAAGGTCTATGTGATGATTATAATGAATTATCATTATGATTATAGGGTTTAATATTTGTTTGGGAACTCCAAGAGCAAATAGACCAAGTTCCAAGGTTTAAGGAGCAAAATTTGCTAAGGTAGTGGTTTTCCTTTCTCTTTCCTTAGACTTGTATGTTTGTATAATGATAAATGTTATGCTATATCAAGTTGTTGTTATGAGAGACGCATGCTTGGATTATGCTTGGCCTCATATGTATATGTTGAATAGGAAGGCCTAGGAATAGAGTTTACATATTGACTATGAAAGTCATATGAGCTTATTCATTATTGTTATGTGTTGGAAATTTGAAAAACACAAAGATTGTATTTTTTGAAAAAATGAAATTTATGGGAAGATGTTGTTTGAATTTTCTCAAAATTTTTATGGTGTTTTCTTAATGTCTTAAAGTCATGTATACCAAATTTTAGGTCTTAAAACATAAAGGAAGAGGTTAAGGAATTTTTAGAACCAAAAGAAACTCAATTTTGAGCCTAAAATGGAGCCAGGTTCTATTATAATTAGAATGCATTGTTGGGGCTGAAATTTAATAATTTTAAGTATTCCAATAGATTCAAAAGAGTGTTTTTAACTAGGAATACCTATAGGAAAGCCTCTAAAACTTATGAAATAAAATCACTAAATTTTTAGGTAAGAAATGCACACTATTTGACTATAGTGGTTTGGAAGGGAAGGAGTTGGGATTTTCCAATTTCAATTGCTCCAATGAGTTTAAAATGGTCATATTACTTTAGGAAGTGACCTTGGAATGATGAGAAAAGGCCTAGAATAAAAGTCAAAGTCGTGCTTAAAACTTAACTCTGGATTAAAATAAAGGAATTAAGGGGATTTAAGCAATTTTAAGGATTTAAGGTCTATGTAATGAATATAATAAATTATCATTATGATTATAGGGTTTGATATTTGTTTAGGAACTTCAAGAGCAAGTAGACCGAGTTCTAAGGCTTAAAGAGAAAAATTTGTAAGGTAGTAGTTTTCCTTTCTCTTTATTTAAGCTTATATGTTTGTATAATGATGAGTGTTATGCTATATCAAGTTATCATTATGAGACATGTACGCTTAGATTGTGCTTGGCTTTGTATGAAATTCCTTGCATTACTATGTGGTATATGGTACTTTGATTGACATTATGTTATATACTTACATGCTTGCTTGTGAATGAAATTTGTTTACTACTACTGAGATCTCATAATCTTACCCCAAATATAGCCCATACTAGGTTTGAGTTCAAGCAAAAAAAGGGCAAAGCATGTGGAGATATAAATCGTGGACTTTACTTTTATATAT
This sequence comes from Erythrophleum ivorense, assembly GCA_026724425.1. Taxonomy (NCBI): domain Eukaryota; kingdom Viridiplantae; phylum Streptophyta; class Magnoliopsida; order Fabales; family Fabaceae; genus Erythrophleum; species Erythrophleum ivorense. Next base: position 12,876,055 of record JAIUCV010000008.1, read on the forward strand.
CACATTTTGTCATGTAATTAAAGATTTTGGATTATTGCGTGTATGAGTTATGTTATGATACTGCAAGGTAATAGGGTATGTAATAACAAGCCATGTATATACTCAACCCTTAAGTAAAAAAAATATAACTAGTGTGCCTAAAATGTAAAGATGCATGTGCTTATATAATGGCTAAGTAATAATAATAATATAACAAATGAGGGGTAAAATCATCCAATTTTTTTAAGGACAATTTTATATGAATTAATATGTATTCTGCTAAGTAAGTATTTTTCCCTTGTAAAGGATTTAGAGAGTTTGAATTAGAGTCTTGAACCAACCTCATACAATTTTTTCATAATTAATTATGTATTTGCAAAGTTGGACAAAATTTTAGAAATAACCAGTGAATAGTAAAATTATATGAGAAAATTTTTGAAAGAAAAATTTTAATTAATTCAGGTTTTCATTGACTCTTCTAAGTTCTATATGAGGTATTAAAAGTAGAAAAGGCATTATATAGTAAGGTATGACATTTATGGTATCAGAGCAAAAGGTTCTGGCATTGTGTACAGTTATGATCTATGACCTTTTGCTTAAGTTTAGTTACCTGCTTAGACTCACTTAGTGCCATTTGCTAAGGATGTCCGAGAAGAGCATAGAGGTATCTTAGGAGTACCAATTAGAGGACACAGTTTAGGGTCTAGAGAGAGAGTATTCCTCCAAGGATTTTAGTGACTCTTGTGCCTATGATGAGACTGCTAGAGAACTATAGAGGTGGAGTGACCTTCCTTTTAAGAAGAGGATAGGTTGAGACCCTAGATCAGATGAGTTTCGGGTTGTGCTAACAATACAAAAGGAGCATGATCTTATGGAGGAGGACCCAAAGGAGGATCTCGATTATGATAATGTTGCATTTGTGGACTCTCCAAATACAGTACCACTTGAGATCTTAGACAAGGACAAGAAGTCAGTGTCCTCCTGTGGCATGTTGTTGAAAAAGCAGTTAACTAAGTGGGAGACAGAGCTTATTCAGAGAGCACTTATAGAGGTACATGGCAGGTATAGCATGGATTCAGTATATGAGATTAGAGCTAAGTTTAAGTTAATCTTTGAGGAAGTAGTCACGAAGAATGATTTTCTTTTAAAGAGGTATTACCATTATACGTGGGAGACACACACTGTCTATATTGCCACTATTATGGATCAGAAGGATTATAAAGAATATGAGTGGGTAGATGCCTTACTGAGTTATCTTTCAAAACAAGGCGATGTTGGAGATTATATTATATTAGAGATTAGAGTAAGGGGCTATGATAAGAATTTTGCCCTATGCTGCAGGGAGATTGACATCTTTGCTCACATCAGGATCTTAGGCCATGATAGTCCTTAGAGATTGCAGTTAGCTAGGGATGGTTATGAATGATATACTATATGACTGATGATGATTAGAGCTAATCACTGATGTTTTAATGATATGTAAATGATAAGTTATGATTACTAGTGACATACAGAGTTAGCTATATAATATTTTGATTTGTAATGACTATGACTAATGTAATGTAATTAGATGCAATATGAAATATATATAAATGTTAGATATGATCATTTGAGCAGGCCTTATTACACCTTTGCATATTTTTCCTTGTTAAATAAGAATAAATAAATAAATAAATAAACACTAATAGGTATGTTTTTCTTTCCTTTGATTAAGAAATTCTTAAAATGGTCAGAACAAGGAGAGGTGCTAGCAGTAGTACTAGCGATAAGCGAGGACCATAAGTTGATTAGATGTAAATAATTTTGGATCGTTTAGAGTAACAACAACAAATGATGGAATAATTGCATCAGGCTATAGCAAGCCAAGGTCAAGGTCAGGCAAGGATTGGACCCGCAATTGAGAACCCTCTAATTGATGTTCAAGTAACGTGTAGGGTTAGGAACAGGCGTAGCAAATACCTGTACCCTAACAAGTTCAACCCATGGCATAACAACCAGTACCTGTCATTGATCTAGATGATCAGTATCAAATGATTACTAAGTTTTGTAAGCATCATCTGCTAGCATTTGATGGAAAATTTGATGTTCAAGCTACTGAGGATTGGATAACGACATTAGAAAATATTCTTAAGATTTTAAATTGTAACTTTAGAGAAAAGGCCCAAATAGTCATATATAAACTAGAAAAGGATGTAGATTGCTGGTGGAATGGCACAGAGCTGATTCTGAAGGCTTGAAATATTCCAGTCACTTGGGAAGTGTTTTTAGTGCAATGTCATGAAAAGTATTTCCCAAGATCTATCAGGGATGAGAAGGAAGCCGAATTTCTTACCCTAAAGTAAGGGGAAAAAGAACCATTTAATGACTACCTAGCAAAACATATAAACTTGTCTCGTTAGTCCACGTACTTGCAACAAATAGATGATGAGAAGTGGAATGCAGGAAAATTATAGAGGGGTTTAAAGTCTCGCATGAAAGATAAAATAGCTTCCATGTGTATCAGAAATTTTAATTCTCTAGTAGAAGTATGCAAAATTACTAAGGGTAGCATAAATCACAAGAGTCTAGTGATTAAAGCCCCAAAACCTCTACTAAAGCCATAAAAATTTATTGATGAAGGATCTTCTCAGCCACAATGGAAGGGCCAAAGGCCTGCTCAGGGAAGAAGAAAGAAATTTAAGAGATTTGGCCATCGTAAGGGACCGACTAGATAGGGAAACACTACAGACAAGGTATGCAATCATTGCAAAAAGAACTATGGAGATGGACCATGCTTGGCAGGGTAGAATGTGTGCTATCGATGCGTAAAATTTGGACATTATGCACGAGAGTGCAACCAAAAGGTAGGTGGCATTACCAGACCCTAAGCTTTAAGGAGAGTCTTTGCACTGACACAAAACAAAGCCTATAAGTCACCGGATATGATCAAAGGTATGGACATTATGAATTCCTGATGATGTTGTTTGGATTAACAAATGCACCTGCAATTTTTAGGGATTATATAAATAGAATCTTTAGACAATACTTAGATTGGTTCATTGTGGTCTTTATAAATGATATTTTAGTATATTCCAAATCTATGGAGGAGCATGAAGAGCATCTAAGAATAGTCCTAAATGTTTTAAAAGAAAAGTAATTATTCACTAAGCTTAGTAAGTGTGAGTTTTGGCTTACTTAAGTTAAATCTCTAGGTCATATTATCTCCGAGGAAGGGGTCGCAATAGATCCAAGCAAAGTAAGTGTTGTCCTTGAGTGGGATCGACCTAGAACAGTTACTAAAATTAAGAGTTTTCTAGGCTTTGCGAGTTATTATAAAAGATTCATTAAGGACTTTTCTTGGATTGCTTTCCTGATGATAATTTTAACTAGGAAAGGTCAACCCTTTAGATGGGATGACAAGTGTGAGGAAAGTTTTTAAGAGCTAAAGTAGAGGCAAACCTCAACCTTGTATTAATCCTACCTGATCTAAAGGAGGCCTACATGGTTTACAGTGAGGCCAATAAGCATGGATTGGATCATGTATTAATGTAGTAGGGTAGAGTAGTAGTGTATGCTTCTCGGCAATTAAAAACTCATGAAGAGAATTATTCCACACATGACTTAAAACTAGCAGCGGTAGTAATTGCCTTCAAAATCTAGAGACACTATCTGTACGGTGTTACTGTGGAAATCTATTGTGACCACAAGAGTCTCAAGTATTTGTCGGATAAAAAAGAGTTAAATTTAAGATAGAAATTTAGATATATGAATATGATTTATGAGGTGTAGTTAAAGGCTATGAATTATAGGGAGACTAGAATTGAGAGTGATTTTGTAGCACGGATCAAAGAAGCTAAGTTAACAGATAATTACGTAAAGGGTAATTAAGAGTAAGAAAAATATGGGTGAAGCCTAAGAGTTTGAAATAACTGAGGATGGATTAGTAAAATATAAAAAGAGAATTTATATCCTACCAAAGCTAGAAATAAGAGAGAAGATTTTAGAGGAAGCCCACAAAAGTAGATACACAACTCATCTAGGTACCATGAAAATGTATCAAAAGTTAAGAAGATTATATTGGTGGCCTAATATGAAAGGTGATATCATGATGTATGTGACAAAGTGGTTGGTGTGTCAAGGAGTAAAAATGGAACCCAAAAACTAGCTAGACAGCTACAAACCCTAGATATCCCAGAGTGGAAGTGGAATAGTAGTTCAATGGACTTTGTGATGGGTTTACCAAGGATATGCTATATGTTTGCATGATAGAGATGAAAGGCAAGTGGGATACATATCTATCACTAATAGAATTTGCTTACAATAATAGGTATCTTTCTAGTATATAGATGGCCCCATATGAAGCACTATATGGTAAAAGGTGCAGGTCCCTTTTATGCTGGACTGAACTCGAAGAAAGAAGGCAGTTATTTTCGAAATTGATGGATCAGACCTCTAAGCAAGTTGAAATGATTAGACCGAAACTCTTGACGGCTCAGAGTAGAAAAAAGAGCTATGTAGATACTTGAAGGAGACTGTTCGAGTTTGAGGTTAGAGATCACGATTTTCTTAAGATATTTCTAACTACAGGCACTGGTCGATCTATCAAATCTAAGAAACTAAGCCCAAAGTATGTTGGACCATTTCAAGTACTTTCTTGAGTTAGACCTGCAGCCTATAAAGTAGCCCTACCCCCTAACCTCAGTCAACTTCATGATGCCTTTCATGTTTCCCAACTAAAAAAATACCAACCAGACCCAGCACATGTTATAGAATATGAAGAATTAACCTTGCAAGATAACTTATCTTTTGAGGTTAGACTAGAGTGGATCATAGACCAAAAGGTCAAGCAGCTCAAGAATAAGAACATCCCATTGGTCAAGGTGGTTTAGAAGGCTTGTCACCTGGTGAAGTTACCTGGGAAACAGAGGACAAAATTAGGGAAAAGTATCTAGAGCTACTTAATTGAGGTATGTTTATTAAATTTCGGGGACAACATTTTATTTAGGGGGAGAATTGTAGCATCCATAATTTTTTAGGCTAAAAATTAGTTAAAATAAGGCCATAACAAAAAGAAAAAAAAAAGAGGGAGGCTTAAGACCGAGATGATAGGGCCAAAAGAGAAAAAAGAAAGATTAGAAAAGGTCTTAAAAAATCTTAAAGACTAAGTATAAAGGAGCCAGGGATTAAAGTGCAAAGAAAAGTTGTGAGTCGGGTAAAATATAATGATTGCCCAAAAGTTCAGGGAATCCTAATTTCACCTCCTATTCGCAGCTTTAGGCATGAATATAAAAAAATTGAGCAAGAATTTCAAAAATCCATGACCTACGATTAAACAACATTTGATAAGACAGATCCGACGACACCAAGTTGTCCGGATGACTGGGTGGGATCTAGTTAGCCCGATCAGTAGCCATGAGCAAAATGGAAAGAGGAAGTCATAACACCCATAAAAATAGGAATAACTAAAGGGCTAGAAAATCTTGAAAGAGTTTCAAGAAAATCAAAATATTGTATGACTAACTCCGTACGTCACTAATGATCATAACTTATCATTTACATATCATTAAAACATCAGTGACTGGCTCTAATAGTTATCAGTCATATGTACAATAGTATATCATTCATAACTATCCCTAGCTAACTGCCATCTCTAGGGACTATCAAGGCCTAAGATCTTGATGTGGGCAAAGGTGTCAATCTCCCTGCAACATAGGGCAAAAGTCCTATCATAGCCTCCTACTTTAATCTTTGATCTAATATAATCTCCAACATCACCTTATTCTAGAAGATAACTCAATAAGGCGTCTATCCACTCATATTCCTTATAGTCCTTCTGATCTATAATGGTGGCAACATAGATAGTGCGTGTCTCCCACGTATAATGGTAATACCTCTCTAAAGGAAAATCCTTCTTCATAACTACTTCCTTAAAGATAAACTTAAACTTAGCTCTAATCTCATATACTAATTTCATGTTATGCCTACCATGTACCTCTATAAGTGCTCTCTGAATAAGCTCTATCTCCTACTTAGTCAACTGCTCTCTAAAAAACATGCCATTGGAGGACACTAACTCCCTATCCTTGTTTAAGATCTCAGGTGGTACTATATCTGGAGAGTCCACGGATGCAACATTATCATAGTCAGGATCCTTCTCCAAATCCTCCTCTGGGTCCTCCTCCATAAGATCATGCTCCTCTAGCACTGTTGGCACAATCCAAAACTCATCTAATTTAGGGTCTCAAACTATCCTCTTCTTAAATGGAAGGTCACTCCACCTCCATAGTTCCCTAGTAGTCTCATCATGGGCACAGGAGTCACTAAAATCACTGGAGGAATACTCTCTCTCTAAACCCTAAACTATGTCCTTTGATTGGCACTCTTGAGATACCTATATGATTTTCTCAAACATCCTTAGCAAATGGCACTAAGTGAGCTAAACAGGTAACTAAACTTAAGCAAAAGGTCACAGATCATAACTGTACACAATGCCAGAACTTTTTGCTCTGATACCATAAATGTCATACCTTATCATATAATGCCTTTTCTACTTCTAATACTTTATATAAGACTTAGAAGAGTCAATGGAAACCTGAATTAATTATTTTTTTTTTAAAAACTTTTTCATATAATTTCACTATTCTTTTGGTCATTTCTAAAATGTTATCCAACTTTGCAAATACATAATTAATTATGAAAAAATCGTATGAGGTTGGTTCAAGGCTTTAATTCAAGCTCTCTAAGTCCTTTATAAGGAAAAAAATACTTACTCAGCGGAATACATATTAATTCATATAAAATTATCCCTAAAAAAATTGGATGATTTTATCCCTCATTTGTCATATTATTATTACTTTACCATTATATAAGCACATGCATCTTTGTATTTTAGGCAGGCTAGTCATATTCTTTTTACTTCAAGGTTGAGTATATACATATCTTGTTATTATATACCCTATTACCTTACAGTATCATAACATAACTCATACATGCAATAATCTAAGATATTTAATTACATGACAAAATATGATGCATAAAAGTAAAGTCGATGATTTATGCCTCCACACCATTTGCCCTTTCTTTACTTGAACTCGGACTTAGCATGGGTTATATTTGGAATGAGATTATGAAATCTCAGTAGTAGTAAACTAATCTCATTCACAGGTAAGCATGTAAGTACATAACATAATGCCAATCCAGGTGTCATATACCACATAATAATGCAAGAAATTTCATACAAGGCCAAGCACAATCCAAGCATACATGTCTCATAATGACAACCTGATATAACATAACACTCATAATTATACAAACATACGAGCTTAAAGAAAGAGAAAAAAAACTACTATCTTAGCAAATTTTGCTACTTAAGCCTTGGAACTCAATCCACTTGCTTTTGGAGCTTCCAAATAAATATCAAACCCTATAATTATAATGATAATTCATTATAATCATCAGACTTTAAATCCTTAAAATTGCTTAAATCCCCTTAATTCTTTCATTTTAATTAAGAGTTGACTTTTAGGCTCAACCTTGACTTTTATTCTAGGTATTTTCTCATCATTTTAAAGGCGCTTCTAAAAATAATATGACCCTTTTAAACTCATTGGAGCAATTGAAATCAGAAAAATCCAATTCCTTCTCTTCCAAACCACTATGGTCGAACAATGTACATTTTTTGATAAAAAATTTAGTGATTTTATTTCATAAGTTTTGGGGGCTTTCCTATAGTTATTCCTAGCTAAAAACACCCTTTTGAATCTATTGGAATACTTAAAATTATTAAATTTCAGCCCCAACAACACGTTCTGGTCATAACAGAACCTAACTCCATTTTAGGCTCAAAATTGAGTTTCTTTGATTCTAAAAATTCCATAGCCTCTTTCTTTATGTTTTAAGACCTAAAATTTGGTATACATAACTTTAGGACATTAAGAAAATACCACAAAAATTTTGAAAAAATTCCGACAGCCTCTCCCCATAAATTCCATTTTTTCAAAAATTACAATCTTTGTGTTTTTCAAATTTCCAACACATGACAACAATGAATAAGCTCATATGGGCTTCACAGTCAATATGTAAAATCTATTCCTAGGCCTTCCTATTCAACATATAAACTCCATTCCTAGTCATTCTCATGCTGTCCAAGAGTGACCCACAACTAGGGTTTAACAAAACTTACTTAAACCATGGGATTTTCAAGTGCAAAGTTGAGAAAACTTACTCTTTAAGCTTAATCCTTGCTTTCTTTATTTTTCTCATACTAAAATCCCTTCCTTTCCCACTTGGACCAGCACACCACCTTGAAGAAAGGATAAAGATGCAGCTACCCTTTGGAGAAAATGATTGGGGGATGAAGAAAATAAAGAAATTTGGTGAAAAATAGTGGTAGTTTTACTTGATTTCACTTCCTCTTCCACCTTTCCTCCCTTGCTCTCTCTTCAGATTTTTCTCTCTCTTTTTCTTGTATGATGTGTGAAATGGTTGAATGGAGGGGAAGAAGATGATCTTAAATGATGTTGAGTGTTCATACCAAATTTGGGCCTTTGGATTAATCTTTTTAAGATCAAATCTTAACCTCCCATTCTTTTTCTTTTGATTTTCTAATTTCGTGACTAAATATCTCCTTCACAAAATTTCTTGGCCACACACTTGGATGTTCATTCTTAGCCCTTAAGTTATGATAATTTGATGGTTAATTTTTTTTTTAATTCAACCATGGTCAATTTCTAACTTAACCATAGTTAATCCTTTAAACTAACTAAAAATCCTTTTATTTTTATTTTTATTTTATATTTAGGTTTTATCTTCTTTTAAACCTTAATTATAATTTCTTTTTCTCTTATTGGGCCTTTAGAATCGGCTATTGAGCCTTACAGTAGTCTAAAATCAGTGTTCAGGCTCGATTAAGATTTTACGGTATAATGTATACCTTTAAAATTTTTAAAATTTATAAATATTATTTTCTTTATGTTTTGTCCATATTGAACCTCAAACATGGATCAGGGGCCCTCAACCTCAATTTTCATAAATTTTGATGTCAATCGGACATTCGGGTCTTTAGGTGTAATTTTCACTATTATGTATCATGATTATGCCCTAAAATTTTCATTTATTGCAATTTAGTCTTTGAAACTCCTTCTAACCCTTTAGCTATTCATATTTCTATGTGTGTTATGACTTCTTCTTTTTATTTTGCTTATGGCTACTGATCGGGCTAATCGGATCTTGTTTGACTATCCAGACAACTTGGCGTCATCGGATCCATCTCGTTAAATGGAGTTTAACTGTGGGTTATAAATTTTTGAAATTCCTACCCAATTTTTTGGTATAGGTGGTGAAATTAAGGTTCCTCGAACTTTCGGACAATTGTTACATTTTGCCTGGCTTTTAACTTCATTTGCATTTTATTACTTGGCTCTTTTATACTTAGCCTTTTAGACTCTTTTGAGACATTTTTTTAATCTTTTTTTTTTCTTTTGGCCCTATCATCTAAATCCTAAGCCTCTCTTTTTTTCTTTTTGCCTTTTTTCCTGGCATCATTTTTACTATTTTTAGCCTTATTTTAATTAATTTTTAGCCTAAAAAATGATGGATGCTACAAAGTGTTTGTAAAGTATTTTGTCACGTGTTTGTAGTGTGTAACTAAAGTTACTTTATTAAACTCTGTTGTCTGTATGCTTGAGACTTTAGCTATATATTCTGAAGTTCTCCCCTATTATAGTCATATTAAGGTTTGAATAAAAAAGAATTAAAGTGTTCCCTTATGGCTTTCTTTAAATTTTTTTTTTTGTAAAATCTTTTATTAAATATTCTTATATGGTCATATAGAGATATGAATATGCTCTACATTTTCCTCTTAGATAAGATCTTGTGCATAAGAAAATATTAGTCTAATAATTTTAAGTTTCTGGACAAAACAATGTCATACACGATAGATTTTAGAAGATTTTGTTATAACTTAGGGAAGTTCCTAAAATCGAAGAGGCCTAAAGATTATTGTCGCTTCTTGTCTTCACATACTTAGATAAAGATTTTTCCCCTAGTTTTATCATGAAGGAATATAAGGTTTTTTGCTTATGACATTGCCTTGTCTGCCTTGGCATTAGAGCCTAGAAATTTTACTTAATGATTAGGTAAGGATATATAAAAAAGAAAGTTAGGAAGAAACTCTCATCTTCATGGAATCATCTTATGAAATCAACACAACCATTAAAGCCTATTAGGTTAGCTTCATCACTTTCCATCTTAAACTCTTGTATTAATACCTTTCCTCCCAAAATAGATAATCTAGTAGAAAATTATCATATCCTTGATGAAACTCATTGTTATGAAATTTTTTGTCCTCTTAATCCCTATAATTTGTAGCATAAAAATAGATCCATAACCAGAATTCTTACGAGCCTAATTTCAACAAAGAGACCTCTTGCTCAAAAATACATTAAAAGTACTCTTGATCAATGTGGTTTGCAACCTTCTTTTATAAAACATTATGTTACCTTAGAAATTCTATTAGATCTCATCACTTCATGGAAGTGTGTAAGATATGCCCACATTCTCATTAGAGCAATAAGGCTTGTCTTAACCCTTTATGGAAGGAAAAGAATTCCTAACATGACAAGAACTTCTATTTTTGAAACTAATTACACAAAGTACAAGAATGTTTTAATTGGTACTGCCCTTATCACTTTAAATGTTGGCAAGTTATTCTCACTATAGCTCCAAAATTTAACATAAATCTTAAAGACCCCAATCTTCCTCATAGATTGAAAGTGCAAGTCTAGATTGTAGGTGCTAAATAGGTACCTACAATAATTGCAACAACTCTTCATCACTAAATGATTTATAGGTTTCAAGATCATACCTTAGATCTCCACTTTTTAGGCTTCACAAATGATGCTCTATTTATTATAGTCAACAAAATTGATGTGCCTACTATCATCCAAATCCTAAAATAGATTGCAAAACAGGAGCTAATATAACTCATACTTCTAGAATGGTTGACTAATTATGAGAAATTTCACGCTCATAGTAAGTTAATCTAAACTATTACTCTTATAGATATTTTCCTTGTGAATGATGGCTCCAATAAAACAATATTCAAGAAGCCAGACACATGAGGTTCTAGCACAAAACTTCCTGCTTTACAGCATGTTATGACTATCATGTTTGTTGTTAAATAGAAGTAAAATGGCCATACAATTCTTATGTATTTGGTTCATGTTGATGAAACGTATAACTATATGGCAAAAATAAATGGACATTTTATTTGGGATTGTGCAATTGAAGAATGTGACCCTAATTGCTCTTGTTGGATGGAAAATAAAGGTTTGTATGAAAAAGAAGAGCCAACATGGACAGAAATAAAAAGGAAAAATAAATTATAGTAACAACCTTAATAATCTTTTTACTCTTTTAGAAACAAAAAGGATGATGATCCCAATAAAAAAAGCTTTAGGCTAGAATAAGAAATCCTTGGCCAAAACTATCTTAAGAAGATATTTTGAAAGAACTTGGCTATGATAAGCTCTTATCAAAGTCAATATCTAGCATGATGTTTTCTTTAGCCTTTCTAAACTTATGATGCCAACTTACCACTTATGGAGAAGAAAATAAATAATACTATAACGATGTTAGCTTGATCCTTTACTTTCCTATTAGAAGCAACCTCTATTGGAACTTTTAAATGAGTTGCCCAAGATGAAAAAGTTTCAATTAGCATACATAAAATGTAATAGTCCAAAATCATGTCCTTCACAAGATTGATTCATTGCTAAAAAACATGGTTGCTTAAACTAGTAAAGTCAATGCCAAAACTGACAATCTCTCTACCTAAGTACAATGACTTTATATTGATTTGAAGGCCAAAATATTAAAACTAAATGCTGACCTTCATTTGTATTTCAATCAAAACGTGCTTTAAGAGAGAATTCTCTCAAAAGGAATAAGAGATTAGATCCTTAAAAGCATAACTATAGAAAATTGAGGAAAACATAATAAAGAAAACTTAGACATGGGCTATTTATGAAACTCACCTATCATACTTATCCTTTCACTCTCCCCCTGCACTTTATTCATATCTTTCTAAATCAGACTACTTTGGATGCTTTAAACTATAGGGATTAAGAAGAAGAGGACAAGTTTCATGAAGATGAATTTCATTAGGGATATAGGAAATTTCAACAAGATTATCTATTTTTTGACAAAAGGTTTTAAGATAAGAGCTTGGGATGGAAAGTGATGAAGATAACCTAACAAGTTCAAATTGTTGATTGATTTAAAAAAAGAATTCCATGAAGATGAAAGTTTCTTCCTTACATTCTTCTTTACACATCCTAACCTTGTCATTAAGTAAAATTTTATGGCTCCAAAGTCATGGCAAACAAAAGGACATCTTAAATAGGAAATATAAGCGAACCATTTATATTTGTTGGGTGATACTGTTTCTTCACTATGATGTTATCAAGGAAATAAAGTTCACTGGACATCGATGCATAACAGCAACTCCATATTTGTTTACGACAAAATTAGGGGAGGTCTTATCTAGCTTAGCCAAGACATTTAAAAGACTTCCCTTCAGGCTATAAAAGTCTCTAGACTCCTTAAAATCAAAAGTCTTTTTAATCTTATTATAAACCTTCTTGAGCCTTGAAATGATTAACATGAAGGTGCCTAATATATACCAAGGATCATTAGATTAATACTTTCTTATGCACAAGTTCCTCATGAAAGGTAAATATAAAGCATACTTATATCTTTGAACAATAACCATGAGAGAAAATGTAAAAGAAGATTCCATAAAGAAATGAAAGGTTTAGAGAGAAGATATAAATGGACATTCAAGGTTTATTAAATGTTCAAACTTCGATAATCTCACAACTGAGGATGGCTCAGTATTTATAATTAAGAAACCAAGCTAGCAAACAAACTACTTTACTAAAGTAACTTTAAAAAAGATACTTTTAGTACACACTATATTCACATGTCTAAAACTTTAACAAACACTTAATACAAAAATATAAATTTTAGCATATGGTTGACTATTAGGATACCTTATCCATTCCTGATTAGCTCATGAGATGGGAAGAGATTTTCAACATATCTTTTGCATTGAATTCCTCAAAAAGAAAAATCTTCTTTTTCTTGAAGTTTTTGAGCCCTTAATCTAATGCTAAGGTGTGATGATCATAAGGGTCTTGGAAGTACTACATGTGAACATCTTGCAAAGGGGTTTATGGTCTAGATCCATAAAAGGTAATAGGATGAATTGGATGTTCAGTGCTGTGAACAATGGCAAGCATATACTAAAAACTATTGGCTTAGGCTGGGTTATCTGGAATATCTAATTTAGGCATTTAGGATTCTCCTAAGATGAATTATCTAAGGTAAGGTTTAAGAGACGTGCAAAACACTATTCTAGTATTGATAGAATAATGATTTAAGTCATATGAAAACACTAAAAAGTTTTTAAGGACTTTTGTTGCTTAAGAGGGGAAATCTATGAAAGTGTCCTATAAATAAGTGCCATTAAGAGTGAATAGGCTTTTACTTAAGTAAATCTAGTTAAGCATATGTAGGATGAAAATTAATGTAGCTTTTTATTTTCCTAATGGAATTTTGATGTTGAATAATAATCTTCTTAAATTCCATATGCCACCAAGTTAGAAGAAAAAACCATTTGAAAAGGATCATAAGATTTGATGACTTGTTTTTTTCTTTGCAAAAGAAATGGTAGACTTTTAGAGGAGGTAATTATGTTGCACTAGTATAAAGGACTATAAAGATTCCAAAGGTACCAAAAAAAGTTTTTCTAGTGATAAGGGTTCTAATCCTTAAAAAGATCAAGAAAAGAGTGCCTATGTTGAATTAAGAAGGATATTCTAAAAGAGAAGAATGTTTCAAGTAAAAGTAAAGATAGTAGAAAAGAGTCCTTTTTGCTAAGCATTCAACCTTTAAGGGTTTAGTTAGGGTTTTTGTACAAGGTGAAAAATCTTTCTTATTTTGAACATGGGTAGTTATGCGAAATAGAAGAGCATCATAAGAGAGAGAATATGCCATTAGGATGAAAGGAATAGACTTCTTAGGTGTGATGATATATGTGAGCTTATGTTAAGAGAGCATATCTACTATGAAGTTCATATGGCCTTTAATGTGTGGCACTATGAATTTATAGCAGGAAAACCAATCCATTAACCTAAGTAGTTGCTTATCAGAAATGGTTTTTTTGTTTGGACTCACATGCTTTAGAAATTGAGAAGTTATTTATTTCTACTATAAAGTGGTAAGGGGTGAAATAAAAACTAAATTTCTTTATCCCAAACATAAGTGATGATCTCTTTGTTGATTGTGTGGTAATGCTTTTCAAATTGTTTGAACTGACTACTAGTATGTCCACAATAATAATGCTTACTATTGATATTTTTGATGAGCATTGCAACCTAATAGTAATAACTCATATATGTCTAAAGGAGTCATTTTCCTTTATTAAGAATTTTGAGTGGTAGAGAGTTTTAAGTGATTCTTTTAATATGTTGTATCATTATTAACTGATTTGGCCCCCAAGGTAGGGGTTCCTTTTGCTTAAGAGTTTGGAAAACTAGTTAGTGTAATTAGACACATGAGTGATAAAATCTCTTGTAAAGTTTACAATTTAAGGAATTGTAGGATCTATTTCATAGTGAGATATTTACCAAGAAAGTTGAGAAAATCTTAGGCTATATATGGGCCTGATTGGTAATGTCCATGCGAAAATTGTATTTCCAAGAATTCTATTTAGGCCTGACATAATAAACTTTTTCGGCCTAAAAGCATTATCCTATATTGTTTGGTGATTTCTAGAAAATGCTGTAAGAGCTTCTCATGGTCTTCTAAATTTTTTGAAAAGAGAAAAATGTCATTGATATAAATGAGTGTGTTATGTAAGATAACTTATAGATTTTCTTTATAGCCTTTTAGAAGAGAGACATGGCAATTTTAAGTTCAAATGGCTTGATAATCCATTAATATTGGGCATTGAGAATGCAAAATGTAGTTTTGTATCTTTTAGTAAAATTAATCCCTACTTGTTGAAATTCAATTTTCAGATGAAATTTTAAAAAGATCGTTGCTTCTTTAAGGAGGGCAATTTTAATGTTGATTTGTGGTAGAGTGAATTTATCTTCTTGTAAGAATGCATTGAGAGGCTTGTAATCAATTACTCACCTCTTCTTCCCTCTTTTTTGCTCAGACATTTTTTTAACACAAAAGGCTTGGTATGCCAAATCTAAATTGTTAGTTCTATAAGGCCTTATCTTAATAAAATAGCACATTCTTCCTTAACTAATGGAAGGTCTTCATAATTCATGCATGGATAGAAAGTTTTAGTTGGATTAACATCCTCATTCTTTTTAAAAGGAAGCTGTATAAAAAATTCCTTATTTTTCCATCATGGTAATAAATGTGAGAATTAATCATGACTTTTTGGACAATAGTCCATGAGTTGGTCTTTGATATTTTCATACCCTAAAGGAACTTGATGAAGTTCAAATAGCTTAGGAACATTTATACATGGTGAAAAAGAGTTTTTGAACCTAATGCACTTTGGTAAAATCTAGAGATTCTTTGCTGCACAATAAATATCCATTCTAATGAGAACATCCTTGATTAAAAGATTATTGCTAAGTATTCAAGTCTAGACAATACAATTTGGGAAAAACTAAATTCCAATTTTTCTATTGGAAATAAGGTTAACTTTGAATATTTTTCCATCAATGGCACTAAAATATTCAACATGTAATTTCCATTCTTTGAGAGAGAGGATCGCTAGATTAATTAAACTTATGAATGCTTTAATATCTATAAGGCATTACAAAAATAGGCATATCATATTTGTTGGGTAAAATATGCATCATTACGTAAGGAGGTAGAGGCTCTAAATTGTTTAATAACAAGCAATGTTAAGCTAAATAAATGGGATTTTATGAGCATTCATCATCTGTGCTTGTTTCAGACTCCTTATATCTAGGTAGAGCAAAGATAGTTCATTCATCTACTTCCTCTTAGTTTAAGAAAATATATTCAATATCCTTATTGTCTAGATTGAAATACTAGACTAAGTTGTTAGATAAGTTTGATAGTCCTTTTTTTTTAAAACTTATTTGGGTATTATTTTTGTGAAGTGCCCATTCTTTCCATAGAAATAGCATTTGTCTATTTCCTTTAATTTGGAGGACTATTTCTTAAAAAATTTGATGAGTCTTCTAGATTTTTTGGGCCTTTAACTTTTGTGTTTTTTGTTGAAATAAGCTTTAAGGAAACAAGACCTTTTCTTTGTAGATACAAGCACTTGTCTTTGTCTTTACATTTGATCTAAAACTAAGGTTTTTCACAAACTTCTAAAGCTTCACCTTTCCTTCCATTATGGAATAAAGGAATTTTTGCTGTTCATAAAGCTTATCAAGAGTAGACAAGGCTAATTAAAATGTTTTTTTACATGATAAGAAATATTTCCCACTCTTGTCCTTGTTATATTCTTACCCAATTATTGAATTATTTTCCTTACTCTCTAGAGAGTCCTAAAGAAGTTTGTTTTTAGAATGATAGGCACTCTCTAAGAATGGTTTCAAAACGTAGGAGAATATAGATAAATCCAAGTTACTCAGCTTCTAAATGCTTCAACAATATTAGGAATGTTCCATAAAGAATTCATTAGTGATTTTCACCTTATTGCCAAACAAAATAGGCAAGAATAATTTGAAATGAAGTGTTGCTCACTTAATAAAATAGACCTCCAACACTATTACCAAAGAATGGTATAAATGTATTAAACACTCAATGGCTATAATGATTTAAATCTAAGGTATAAATGTATTAAACACTCATTCAAAATTACAAAGATTTTTACTCTTTTTGCAAAGAGAGATGTTTGAAATATCACTTGAAGAAATATATCAATTTACCTTGTTTACTCTTGATAAGTCTTCTAAACAACATAAATTTCTCTATTCCATAATAAAAGGAGAGGTGAAGCTTCAAAATATTTGTAAAAGCCTTATCTTCAAATCAAATGCAAAGACAAATATAAGTACTTGTCTCCTACGAAGAAAATGTCTCATTTCCTTGAAATTTATTTCAACAAAAGCCATATAAGTTACAAACCTAGAAAATTTAGGAGACCTGTCAAATTTTTTAAGAAATGGCCTTTTAGATTTAAGAAAATAGACAGATGCTATTCCTATGAAAAGAAAGGGCAATTCACAAAATGATGCCTAAACAAGTCAAAAAAAAAAAAAAATCAAACTTATCCAATATCTTCAGTCTAGTTTTCCAATCTAGAATAATGAGGATATTGAATCCATATTCTTAAAGTAAGAGAAAGTAGACAAAGAAATTATCTTTGCTCAACCTAGATATGAGGCCTTTAGAACAAGCACAAATGATGAATGCTCAGAACATCCCATTTATTTAGCTTAACCCTATATGTAATTAAAAAATTCAAAGGCTCTACACTTTTACGTAAAGATGCATGTTTTACCTAACAAATATGATAGGCCTATTTTTAGATAGTCTATATGGACATTAGAGCATCTAGAAAATTTAATGAATCTAACAATTCTTTGATGAAGAATGGAAACTACATAGTGAATATTTCAGTACTGCTGATGGCAAAATATTCAAAGTCAACTTTATTTTTAAAAGAAAACTTGGAATTTTATTATTCCCAAATTGTATTATTTGGACCAGAATCCTTGGCAACAGTCTTTAAGATAAAGATGTTCTCATCAAAATGGACATTTATTGTGTAGCAAAAAATCTTCAAAATTTACCAAAGGGGCATTAGGTTCAAAAATTATTTCTCACCATACACAAAAGTTCCTAAGTTATTTGAACTTCATCAAGTTCCTTTAGGGTATGAAAATGTCAAAAATTAGCTCATGCAATATTGTCAAAAAGTCATGATCAATTCACACATCCATCACCGTTATGGAAAAATAAGAAGTTTTTAATTCAACTTCCTTTCAAGAAGAATAAGGATGCTAATCAAATAAAGCTTCCCATTCAAGCATGAATGCTGAAGACCTTACATTAGTTAGGAAAGAATGTATTATTTATTAAGACAGGGTCTTATAGAACCAACCAAGTTGGGCATGCCTAACTTGGTATGTTGAAAAAATTGTCTAAGCAAAAATGAGGAATAAAGAGGTTCGTAATTGATCACAAGCCTCTTAATGCATTCTTACAAGATAACAAGTTTCTTCTATTGAAAATCAACACTCAAATTACTCTCCTCAAATAAGCAACAATCTTTTTGAAGTTTGATCTAAAAGTTGGATTTTGGCAACTAAAGATTGATCTTGCTAAAAGATGCAAAACTGCATTCTATATTCCCAATGCCTAGTATTAATGGATTGCCATGCTATTTAGACTTAAAGTTGCCTCATTTCTCTTTCAAAAGGCTATGACAAAAATCTATAAGCCTATCTTACACAACATACTCATTCATAATGATGAAATTTTGCATTTTTTAAAGAATGAAAAAGATCACAAGAAGCTTTTATAACATTTTTTTTTGGAAATCACTAAACAATATCAGATAATGCTTTTAGCCCAAAAAACCAATTAGGTCAAACTCAAATAAAATTTCTTAGGATTCAATTTTCCCATGGATATTACCAACCAATCCTATATAGAGCCCAAGTGTTTTTTTAACTTTCCTCATGAAAATCTCACTACAAACAAATTCAACAATTCCTTAGAATTATAAACTTTATCAAGAATTTCATTTCTTATGTGTGTAATCACTACCTTAGGGATCGAATTAATTGGCAACAATACAAAATTTCAAAAGATTTGCCTAAAACCTTTCACCACTCAAAATTCTTAATAAAGGAAAAAGAATCCTTTAAACATATGCGAGTGATTACTACTAGGATGTAATACTCATCGAAGATATCAATGACAAGCATTGTTATTGTGGATATGCTAGCAGCCATTTCAAAGAATTTGAAAAGCACTACTACGTAATCTACAAGGAGATCCTTGCCCTCAAATATGAGATTGAGAAATTTAATTTTCATCTTAGCCCCTACCACTTTACAATACAAATGAATAACTTTTCACTTCCTAAAGTGCTTGAGTCCAAAAACAAAACCCTTTCTAATAAGTAACTCTTTAATTATAAGGATTAGTTCTCCTACTATAAATTCACAATTTAGCACAATTTAGCACATCAAAGGCCATAAGAACCTTATAGCATATTTGCTTTCCAAACCTAAGCTCACACACATCATCACATCTACAAGGTCCATTCCCTTCATCCTAATGGCTCATTCTCTCTTTTATGACACTCTTCTAATCCCCATAACTACCCTTACTCAAAATAAGAAAGATTTCTCACCTTGTGCGAAAAACCTAACTAAAACCTCAAAGGTTAAATGCTTTGCAAAAAAAGCCTCTTTTCTACTATCTCCATCGTTAATTGAAACATTTGCCTTTGCCAAAATATCCCTCCTATTTCAACATAGGCACTCCCTTCCTGATCCTTCTTAAAATTAGAACACTCCTCACTCCCTTCCTGATCCTTCTTAAGTTTTCAAATAGATCAATGGTTTGAAAACTTCAAGAAATAAAAGACTTCTCTTTTCAGAGAATTTGATGCAAAAGATGATTTTGAAAATCTCTCCCAATCTCATGAGTCAATCAAGAAGGGATAAAGTGTCTCAGCATATAAAGTAATGTTTGTACTAAAAGTTGTATTATTGCCCTGAATGTTTATTAAAGTTTTGGACACATGAATGTGGTGTTTACTAAAGTAGTATTTTCAAAGTAGCTTTATTAAAGTAGTTTGTTAGCTAGCTCAATTTCTCAAATATAAATACCGAGACATCCTTAGTTGTAAGATCATTAAAGTTTGAACATTTAATAAACCTTAAGTGTTCATCTACAACTTTTCCCTAAACTTTTATTTCTTTCTGAAATCTTCTCTTACATTTTCTCTCATGGTTATTATTTAGAGATACAAATATGCTTTATATTTGCTTGTGATGAGGAATTTGTGCATAAGAAAGTATTACTCTAATGATCCTTGATATATGTTGGGCACCTTGTAAGGCACCTTGATGTTGATCATTTCATGGCTCAAAAGGATTTACAATAAAATCAAGAAGACCCTCCATCTTAAGGAGCCTAGAGACTCTTGTAGGCTAGAGGAAAGGCTTTTAAATATTTCGACTAAGCTGGATGAGACATCCTCTGATCCTATTATAAACAGATTTAGACTTGATGTTATGCGTTGGCATCCTGAAGAACCTTATTTCCCTGGTAACATCATAGTGGAAAAACAATATCACCCATCGTATATAAATGGTCGGCCTGTAGCTGGGAATAAGGAAAAAGGCAATAGGCTGAACTACATCACATCCCCCAAGAACCAACCAAATAATGCAATGCGTAAAAATTAAGCGATAAAAAGAAAGCGAAGGCCAATTAGTATTGAAAACTCAAAGAAGGCCAACTATCCCAAAATGGCAAAGACCCGCGATTCATTACACAATAAGTCGATGAAGTCCAAACAAAATGCACGAATTTAACACCGTGAATTCACCGATCTACAGCCTAAAGAGGGATCAAGGGAACATGAATCTCATGGAAAAGGAAATATGATTTGCCGGATAAAAAGGTTTGATAATTTTGAATTATGATGATTATTTAAAAATATTTGTATAAGAAAATATGATTTTTTTTGGATAAAAAAGTTTGATAATTTTGAATTATGACAATTATTTAAAAATGTTTAAATAATTTATTTGTGCAAAAAATATATTTAATAAATGTGGACCAAATAACTCTTCAAAAACTTGTTTTAAGTCAAAATTTTAACTGATTTTCTCATCTGTTCAATCATAATGATTATTCTAAATGATAATAACGTACATTTTCTCATTTGCTAGTCGTTCTATCATATTTCTCGTCCTTTTTGTATTTTACTCCCAATTGGCCAGTATCACTATAAAATAGCAAAAATCTAGCAAAAGCATTCATCCACCATATGCAATTCATTAGTCAGTCAAAACTTGATCGTATCTAAAGCTTTGATCGTAGTTTCTTTTTTGTTTAAGTGACAGCACCAGATAGATGTAATATATGATAATTAACCCTGCGACTAAGAATACTCTGTTGTAGTCCGTACTGTTTCGATATATATATATATATATATTAATGTCATGATAAGTAATGTGCTTACTGGATTAAACAAGACAGGAATGAAGCTCGGTATCATGTTGAACATGATTCTTGTAGAGAAAGAAAGAAAATTATCACTGGATACGAACCCAAGTAATGTTTAGTACTGGCTGCTTACACATTGCTGATCAGAAAAATCCTCTCTATTAACTTCATTGCATGTTTGGTGAAGAAGGAGAAGAAGAAGATAAGTATGTGTGATTAAAAGACAAGGGAATGAAATAAGTAATATCTCACAGCATTAATGCAGGATTATTAAGATGAAGAAGAAGGACTTTCACTTACTGATAGCGCTCATTCATAAGTATATATGATTAAAACAAAAGAAAATGAAATAAGTAATATCTCATAGCATTAACGAAGGACAATTAACATATAATAGCCCAAAACAAGGAGAAGAAGGAAAGGAATTACTCAACTCTCAACATTTTGAGGCATTAGAAATTCTTTGCTTCCTTATGACTCCAGATTCTTGAGGAATACACTTGTCAAAGCATGATTGGACTGGAGAGAGGCCTTCAGCAGTTTGATACCCTAATAAATGAGGAATGATAGGGGAAATAAAGCATCACACTCAGTAATTAAACTAGATTAAAAGGAGCCATAGACAAATAAGGAATAAAACAATTCTTTCAATAAACCTATATTAAATAATGATACAAAAGCCATATATATATATATATATATGCATGTAACATACCTCTTCCATCCCCAACTCAACGACCCTTTCTTCTAAGGAACCAACCTCTTTGATGTTGAACTTGGTGAGCAAAGTGATACCTGAAATGGTAGACATGGGCCGAACGACTAGGTCATCCATCACCGTGTAAGTCACAACTCCTTTCACAAATCCACCCTCACCAGAAGAACCTGCCACTTCTGTATCCTTTTTGCCAACATATGGTACGCTACTGGCCATAGGATTCCTGCAATTTGGACACAAAGCGGTCGGATCATCTGTCACATTATAGTTGCAGCGGCTCCGGCACATGTACAGATTTAAAGGTCCTGATTTGCTATCACCATGGCCATCATTTGCAGGAAGAAGATATCCAGAGATTGGAGCACTTGGCTTCAACAAAGCGTCCTTGTCTTGCTCTGGATGCAATAAGTAAGCATCACTGAGATTCTCAATGCTTTCATAGAGTTTGCCTATGCAACCCACCATGCCGTTCTTGGTTAGGAGCCTTATGACTGTACCAATAGGCAAGCGAAGCAGGTTAAAGAGAAAGTCTATGAACTCTTTCGATGCTTCCGCGAACAGAACTCTTTCGGTTTTTGTGTCAATCAGAAGCTTCAAGCTCACTTTGGTTGATGATGGTGATGATGCCATTGTCAAACTTTTTTGGTGATCAACTCTGTCACAAAGAGAAATACAGACAACGCATACTTGGTTGAAATTCAGAATTTTCCATACAGGATTTAATTGACAGCCTAACGCTACATCCCCAAATTTTGGTAATTGACAATAATTTTTTCCGATGCAAATGGCTAAACTAAATGTATTTGAATCTCTCTTCCCTTTTACAAGTATCGTATACCAAATTCTATCACTTAAATTTCTTTTTGTTTCGAAAAATACAAAAATATCTAAATCATACAAATAACGCAATCTGAATCTACTTTTTCATTTCATATCTCTTTGAATTATACCTCAATATTCTGAATAAAGCAATATCCTTTGAACAGAAACAAGTTTTATACTGGGTTTGAGAACAGGAGACATGCAACTCCATGTAAAAATGATGAAGATAAGGAGATTACCGTACTTGAGTTCCAAGAGCTTCAACGGCGCCGGCGACGTCGACGGTGTCCTCTGTTGCTCAGAACGACAGAAAGTGATGGAAAGTGAATGGAAACATATATAGTGGTGATATTTGTGGGGAGCTGGAAGTCAGATGAGGTCGTTTTGGTCTTTTTGCTGTGCATGGGCAAAAAGACTTGGCCTTCCTTAGGTTCCAAGGTTCTTTTTGGGTCAATATAACAAGACTTGACCTTCCTTAGCCTCCAAGGTTCTTTTGGGTCAATATAACACATGGTTTGATTGGCGGTAAAAAATTTTCGATTCCTGTAGATTTTTAATTCGAACGAAGAAGCAGAAGAAAATTTCTGAAGGGACCACAGATTTTTAATAATAAAATTTTAAATTCATATTTGAAAACAAAAGAGGTGAAAGCCAACGATTGAAGTATGCAAAAGATTGAAAGAGCTGGTTGTCTTTTTCTTTTTCTTTTTCTTTTAATTATTGGACTACGTGAAAGGCATCACGCATATCTACAAGATGAAATCCATTACAAAAGTTATACTATTCATAAAGTCATCTCGTGGCTAACGCGGCATGGTGTGCCAATTGTACCTTATAACGACTCATTACAAGCTAAGTATAATATCCGTGTACATGGTATTCATTCCTATCCAGACTCTATGCAGAAAATTTTCACGTGATCATTTTTTTCTAATGCCACTAAAAAACAAGAAAATTTAATATGTAGTCAGCTGTTAATTGTTTTCTACTAGAGTCTACAACTTTTTTATCGTCTTGCTGACAGGTGTTATGGTTTTATCATATTCTTTATGTTGTATGAAGTAATCAAATTTAGGCTTTTCGAAGTGTAGCGCTGTTGATTATTTGCTATGGGGTCAGTAATTTGGTCTTTCTCATTCAAATTTTGTCCTTTGACGATTCTTTCTCCAGGGAAATCCTAATTTTGAAAATTTGTCAAATTATAAAGTAATTTAACGGAGCTTATTACTAATTAAGAGAAGCTTAATAATTTCGTGTTGAGAAGGTACAAGTGTAGGATTAACATTTGGCATTTGAAGCGGCATTGGAGAGTGTACAACTGGTGCATCTCTATGCTTTTTAGGAAATTTCTTTATTAAGATCCGTTCTTTTGATTGAGAATTTTTCCCCTTTCCATTGTCAAGATTCCTCCTTAAATAGTCTGTAAGAAAATTTTTAATTCCTTTAATTCGATATCAAATTTGTATTGACAAGTAAAATTATAACATCTAATCTTTTTTAGATTTTCTTCATGTATTTAATTTTTAAAAGTAATTATCTAATTGAGTCGGTTCTTGTAATAAAATTTTTAGATACTAAATAAATATAAAAATGTTTAATTCCCCTTTTTTTGACTAAAAGTTCATTTTTCTTAAGTAATGTAATTGATCTTATTACGTTTAAATTTTCTAGAATTAAATCTGCGTATTAATTTTTTTTATTTACTTTTACTTCAAGAATCATGTCTTAGTATTTATTACTAAGTGGCATCTATTTCTAAATTTAATTTATCTTTTATTTTATTATTACATATATTTACTTTTGATAAACTTATAATTTATTTAAAATTTTGAACCATTTACTGGGCATTGACTCTTCTTATATACAATTTATATTTGCCTCTCAATCTAATAATACTATTGCCGTTATATTAAATCCGTTATTTATTACTAAATTTATTTGACAATACCATTAATATATTTGAACTTTTGATATTACATTTAATTAACTTTCTTCCTCTTTTGGGTATTCTGAATTATTCTCTTCTTTTATTGTTTTTTTTACTTATATATTGGGTTCCCATTATAATTAAGATATCTAATTCT
Organism: Erythrophleum ivorense; assembly: GCA_026724425.1. Classification (NCBI taxonomy): domain Eukaryota; kingdom Viridiplantae; phylum Streptophyta; class Magnoliopsida; order Fabales; family Fabaceae; genus Erythrophleum; species Erythrophleum ivorense. The sequence continues at coordinate 12,900,841 of JAIUCV010000008.1, forward strand.
AATGTTACATCTTTTTTTTTTCCTTTAAACTGTTGTATTTCTTTTGATATATTCTAAACAAAGTAATCTCCAAAAGGCACTGTAAACACTCTTTTATACCTATCTTCCTCTACCATTTGAATTTGATAGTAACTTAATTTCATATTGAATTTTTAGAAAATTGAAGTTTGATGAATTCTTCCTATTAGATCTTTTTTATTTGGTAAATGATATCTTATTCATCTAAGTACCTTGTTAAGAGTTTATAGTCTATGACCATTCAGGGTACTCTTTTTTATTTCAGCTTGATTTTGAACATAAATTGTTGGATAACTCTACGGGGATTTACTTAGTGTAATCTTTTTTGGATTTTCTTCATGTCTTTTATTTTTAAAAAAGTAATTAATTGATTGAGTCGGTTCTTATAATAAATTTTTTAGATGAAAATGTTTAATTTCTTTTTTTATGACTAGGAGTTCTTTTTCATAAGTCATATAATTAATCTTATTAAGTTTAAATTTTCTCGAATTAAATCTGCATATTAATTCTTCCCTATTTACTTTTACTTTAAGAATAATGTCTCAGTATTCACTATTGACATAGAGGCATCTATTTCTAAAATTAATTTATTTCTTATTTTAGGAAAATAAATTGTAGATAAACTATTAGTTTCTTCTTTTATTTTCCTAATTATATTTGTATCTTCTTTTGTTGAGGAGAATGATTAATTTATTATTTTTAAATGTGTTTAATAAAGATTTTTCTTTATTAGAAATATTTTGAATAAAATTTCTACCATAATTAAAATTTTCTAAAAAACTCTGTAACTATTTTTTCATCTATTAATTTATTAGAAAAATATTTTACTTTTGAGATTATATAATCTTATACTTTTATTTTAAACTTCCATAGTCTTAAACCTAAATATAGAAATATAACTCATGATATAGAAAAGACCATAAAATAATATTTGAACTTACTTTTTAATAATATATATTAAATGAATTAGTATATAAGTATGTGTGCAATAAGTCTCAAGTAAAGTGAGTACCATACTATATGGATATCTCGAAACAAACTCATAAAATGCTCATAAAAATCTTCATAGTCATTCTCAAATCCATCCCTACACATGTTCTTTTTGTTAACTCTTTTAACAAATCTAAAGAAAGATGAGGCTCTTCGTTAAAAATACAAAATTATATTGATATTCAAGTCAAATTTTCAGTTTTAAGCTTCATGTTTTCCCTTTCAATGGGGGCAGAGTATTTCAATGGATAACGTACTAAATAATTATTTAATTTTTTTTTTCTATCAGTCAACTATATTCTACCTTCCCAAATTAAAATTTAATTACAAAATTAACACAGAATGCTTTCCAAATTTTAAATAAAAATAAACCATTTTGTCCACATTAACTTTTGAAAGAAAAAAGAAATTTTTTGAAACAAAAACTAACTTTTTGCATGTTTTGCATTGAACTAACTTGAACATTATCTTCAATATCAATATATCAACTGAAATATTTAAATAATTGTTGAAAAGCCCAAAGCAATGCATCATTAAGCACAGCAGAACATTAATGCTTCCCTCTGCACAGGTGCAGATCACGGTTTTGAGAAAAACGGCAAGATGAACAAATTTAAAATTTCCCAGTATCCCTTATTCCCACTGTCCCTGGAGAGAGCAAACAAATTGTGAAGCTTCTTTAACCTACCATCGTCAAGCCCTGTTCCTTTTTTTTCCACCCTTCTTTATCGAAGTTTTTTCTTCTTTCGCGAGGCTCCTTCCATGCTGTGTTTTTCGTCACAGCTTCTGTAAAGTACATGGTAAATAAATTCCCTTGAGTGTGACGATAGTCCCTTGCACTTCTTGGTGGCTATCTTAGGAGGTTCCAGGGATAATTTTACATCCTAGACAATTGGAGAAGTCAGAGTATTACACCATCACTTGTACAGTTAGTATCTCATATTTATCCTTATATAAGTATTTACTAATTTCTTCGTAGTTTACGTTGTTGGTTGCTTCATGTTCTGGTTTTGTTTCCGATATTGGTTTGGGTTTTTATAAAGCCCATTCATATGTTCAAGCACTTTTAGTTGCATATTTAATTTAACTTGGAGAATGCAGAGCCATGATGACATTTTGCTGCTTTAATCCACTGGAAGGTGTTCTGGGAGAAGTAACATTTTCATTGCTTCAAAATGTGTGAGAGAACAAAGTTGGATGTATAGCATGATATTTTCCAATTTGATATAATCAGAATGAATTTTCGTGTTATGCATGGTCACGACCTGACCTTATTTTGGTGCTTTAATCTATCATAAGGTGTTCTAGGAGAAGCAACATCTTCAATCTTTTTGTTCTGTATCATGTCTGTCGTGAAGTTTTTCTAGTATATTACTTGACACTTTTTTCAATCTTTAATAACCTCTTTACAGTTTTTTTTAATCTTTAATATCCTCTTTAATAATTACTGTCTTAGTTGTTAAGTAGTTTGGAAGGCCACTTAGTTTACAGACGGTAGAACTAATATGTCTTCTGTTCAACCTATTAGGCTATATCATCCATGCAAATTCTTCGCATTTGTCCTTCTTATCCACTGCATAATAATATTAAGTCCACTATCTATATGTATGAGTAAATTCTGATCGTTCAAGCCATACTGTGTTTTCCTCAGAAAATTCAGTTCCTTCCCTCAATCAACCTGAGACTATGATCACTCCACCCAACAACTCTTCAAATATTACACGCATGGATATGTCGACTGCTCTTGGTAGTCCTTCCATGGATCCATGTAGCTTTGGATCTGTTGCGACTGCAAGTCACGACGTATCTCATCACCTGCACCAACGATCTTTAAGGGACATTACAAACATAGATATCAATGTTCAAAGGCAATGTGATCGCTTTACATCTAATGGTATGCTTTTTTGCCACTCTTTAAGTTCTGTAACTTGGTTTTATTAATGTATGCTTCATTCTTTTCTTGTACTATTTAGAATTTGCCATTACTTACCTTTTTCGTCAGGGCAAACTACGTTACCATCTGTATCCATGGCATCTAGAAGATCAAGGAAGAGTGAAAGATCCTTGGTCATTGATGATCTACCAGCCCATTTGCCTATGGCTGATGGTTAGTTATTTGTCATTTATATGATTTCTTCCGATCTATAACAATTCCATTTCTTTCTGTCTATAACCATTTTTTTTTCAATATTCGCTTATGTTTTCCATCAGGGCAAGGTTCATTCAGCATTCATTCCTCAAGTCAGCCTTCTTGCTTAACCAATCTTACAGCTGTATCTCATAGGCAGGGCAAATTTCAATGTTATGTGTTAAGGGATATCGCCAACATTGGTGTCAATTTAAATAGACAATTTGATCATGTACACTATCATCGTATACCCCTTTCTGGAAGATTAGTTGCACTACTGAATCTATCCTGTACTACTTATTCATTTTGTTGATTTTATATTATACAATATCATCACTTGGTTTTAACTTTTTCCATTAGGTCAGGCCACACGACGGCAAACTCTTGAAAACACAACATTGGCTCATAGCCACAGGCTGGTATTTTCTTCCTATCAAACCTAACGTCAATATTGAATTTGTTCCATTTTGTATTTGACTCAATTTATTTGAGTTTTTCTTTTTCTTTCCCCTTCCTATTACTTATTATAGGTACATATGGAATAAATTTTTCAATGTCTATTGCATCTTAATATTGGTTATTTATAATGTACGTTGAATCATACATGGAATATTACTTCAGAGCATTCTTCTTAAATAAGCAGATCAATTTTCACCTTACCACAATTTTGACTTCAGAGCATTCTTTCGCTTTCCAATTAACACCCATTAAGTAAATAAGCATGCGAAATGTCTCTAACATGCATCCTAGTACAATAAAGCATGCTACTTTTGCATGCTCTAACCTTAATGTTCTTTAAATGAGGAATATGATTTCTAAAATAATTAACAAATAAATTTTAAAATATAGATGTTGTGCTTGCTGGCAATAATATATATAATGTTTTGATCTTCCTTAATCCTATAACATGTTGTAGTAAGTTAATTTATTGATTTTTTTTCCTATTACGTTACCCTGTTCTGTTTTTTCGGTTTTAATTTCCCCCGATAGGTAATGAGACACAACCTCCCCTTGGAGAGCAAAACATTACCTCAACATTTTCTTTTCATTATGTTCCCTAAACCTTATCTTGCATGGTCCTATTTTTGGCAGATTGAGAAACGTTGAAATTCCAATGCCATTTTAAAGGATTATGAGTCTTATAGAGTTCCATTCATGCACTAGATGAAAAGGCGCACAAATATACCCTTAACCTACATATTATTTTATTTCCACCGGCTATCACTCTGTCATTCAGAAGACTAGGATATATATAACCTTTTGCTTCACTTTTTAATATCCTTTTGTGCATAGAAACCCTTTCTTCATCTCATTTATATGACAAGCTAATTCTTGAATTTTTGCAGACCAAGCAAGCATTCTATTGTTTTCAGGTATCTGTAACAGTGTAATAGTATTAACATGTAGCAATTGTGTAAAATTTCATTGGACAAAGGTATTTATACTGATAAACTGTGATTTTTTTTTTCCTCCCCAAGTTCAATATTTAGTTGGATTTTAGAATGTTTTAGTGAAAGCATATGTGGTTCATTGCTCTGGGTTCTCTTCTATTTGGATTTGCTCCTATGCTTACCTTCATGGTAGGGTCTAGTCAAATTTTACATGACCTGATCAACTCAAAAAGTTTTGTTATTGCTTTGACTTAGACTCTAATCAAAGTGGCATAATCTGTTACAAGCTTTTCTCAACTGTCTTCAATTCATTAATTGTGTATGTTTTGCATGATTGACTTATTCAGATTGGTTATCTGATTAATACACGCAAAACCTTATACTCATTCTTATTAGAGATGCATTGAAGCTATATGATACTTTTGCTCAGAGAAGAATATGATTTGACTATATATATATTTTTTACTGTTAAAATAGAAATATTGTTATGTAAGCCAGTTATCATGCAATTTCATTTTTATTACGAGAAATTATTTATATTTATATGATATAACCGTCCTTCTTACACATAAGATTATATTAACTTTACTCAATATACAACCATATATCATGTAAAAACATTATGTTACCTTTTCTTATTTTTTGCAAATAAAGATAATTGTCATGCTGATATTTACTATTTACCATTTTTGTTTACTTATAAAATCCACTTACAGTAGCTCTGCAACTTAATTTGCACCTTCTACTAAAACATATCTTTTTCCACTATTAATTAAACTAAACATATACCCATCACTTATTCCTACTTTTGCACTAACCACCAGGCCGGTCTCTACACTATTGGACGTTGGGAAACAAAAAAAAAAAAAAAAGGACCAATGCTCAGAAAATTATATAGCACAAAAAAAAAAATTAATTAACCAACAAAATCTTCTATTGCTTAATATATACCTCAAGTATCTCTTGACATGTCAAAAGAGGGAGAAAAAAAAAAGAACAAATTAACACCTCAATTGAGTTTCTCTCGCAGCATAGAAGTTACTGCTTTCAACCTATAGACAATCCTAACAAGAAAGATTCAATAGCAAAATAGTAAACAGGTGACTGCTTCTCTTCTAAAACAAGAATCAGTCATTCCCAAAGTGTTACAGCATAAAGACAAGTGCTATGTCAGCATGTCTCTACACTAAACATAAAGAATAAAAAATAAATCCATGATAAATTGTTGACTTATGCTTTTAAACAATCTTTTTATTAGCTATTTATTAGCTCTTTTTACCAAACAATCTTTTATTCTAGTTAGTCCCTTTGATTGTCAAACCTTCTATAATATTACTTATCTATGTGCTACTTTTAGCAATTTTCATATCTAACTGTCATTTTTCCATATGATTGTATTTTGTTATAATCTAAAATTATACATCAAACTAATAATTATAGTTTTTTTAATATTTCAATAACAAATAATTTAAAGACCCCGTGCGATGTACGGCTACTTGCGTAGTTATAGTTAGACTGGCGTAATTTTTTGTTGTTAATTTTAATTAAGATTTAAGATTGGTATAATACATCTTTAAGTTTAGGAATGGTTCTATCAGATTCAAAATTTATATATTATTTTTATAATTAGATGTTAATTCTAGAATAAAATATCATTTTTTTCCTTCTCTTAATTTTATTCAACAATACAGATATGTATACCACCTCACCACGTGTTCCCTTGCTTCTTTCCCTGTCAATGTGTCTTCCAAACCTTTATACTTGCCTATGTATTACTGAAATAGTCAAATAAGAATTGCAATAGGCCGATCATTATCTTATTATTCGTATTTGTTTTTTTTTCCTGAAACGTTAACCCTAATTGAATTTTAAAAAAAGTAGTAATTTTAATATTTGGTATATCTAAAATACTTGAAAAATAAAATTGAGTAATAAATATAAGATATTGAGTATCATGTATTGGTTATTGGGTTCACTGAACCCGATGTCCAATCCACTACCTGAAGCTAAGCACTCGGTCAAAACCATACCATAAAATTTGAGCAAGGAAAAAAAAAGGAATAGGGTGAACGAAAGCTTCAATCTTAGTTTCTTTTTGGTTTAAGTAACACCACCAGATAGATTTTGTATATATATGTTGACGCTGTGATCAATAATATTTTATATACTCTACTGTAGTCTGTACAGTACTGACATATATTAATATCACACGATAAGTAATGTACTTATTTGATTAAACAAGGAAGAGGAATGGAGCTGTGTATCATGTTTAACATGATTCTTATAGGAAAAGAAAGAAAAATTTGTCACTGGAAATGATTAAAACACAACGGAATGAAATATGTAACATCTCATAGCATTAACGAAGGATCGTTAAGAAGAAGGATTTCCACTTGCTGATAGTGCTCATTCATAAGTATACACGATTAGAACACAACGAAATAAATAAGTAACATCTAAGGATCATTAACATATCATTGCCCACAACGAGAAGAAGAAAAGGCAATTACTCAACTCTCAACATTTTGAGGTACTTCCTCGTGATTCCATATTCTTCGGGAAAACACCTGTCAAAGCATGGTTGAATTGGAAAGAGGCCCTCAGCAGCTTGATACCCTAGTAGATAAGGTATGATAGGGATCACACTTATTTATACTAGATTAAAAGGAGCCAAAGAAAAATAAAAGGTAAAACATAGTTCTTTCAAGAAACATATATTGAATAAAGTTACATTATTGTTTTGATATTGGTAATTTTACTTAATTTTTAACTTATCTTTATAACTTAAAATTTTATAGTTGAATCCATATAATTTAATTCTTTTTTAATTTGAGTTAGTTGCTTTTAAAATTCCATAAATATTCCATATAAATTTTGGTGATGTGCCAAAACATGTATCTTGACAGTCTAAATATATATAATTTAAGCTAACTAATTCAAATAACTTAAAACTAAATTGCAAGCCATATGACTTAATTTCACTTAATTATCTGTTTTACAATTTTTATTAACATAAATTTTTTATACCCAAAGTGTTAATATGACATGATCGACCATTTTAACACAATTTGATTAAAAAAAAGTTTAATTGCAAGGAGTAAATTAAAACTTTTTAAATTATAAATTTTTAAGCTATAAAGATAAAATTATATATTGAGGGAAATATAAAATAATAATAAAGCATCACAGCCTGTAATAACTGCATTACAAGGAACCAAACACAAATAAATTTAACATAGTTCTTTCAAGAAAAATATATTATTTGGCCCGAAAAACAAAAGAAAGAGAAAGATATATTAAGTAATGATACAAAAGCCCTATATATATAACACATACTTCTTCCATCCCCAACTCAACGACCCTTTCCTCTAAGGAACCAACCTCTTTGATGTTGAACTTGGTGAGCAAAGTGATACTTGGGTCGACGTGGGCCGAACGACTAGATCATCCATCACCGTGTAAGTCACAACTCCTTTCACAAATCCACCCTCACCAGAATAATCTGTCACTTCTGTATCCTTTTTACCAACATATGGTACGCTAGTGGCCATAATATTCGCGCAATTTGGACACACAGTGTTTGGATCATCTGTCACATTATAGTTGCAGCGGCCCCAGCCGCACATATACAAATTTAAAGGTCCTGTTTTGCTATTCCATTAAATTGTATTAACATGTCTAAATATGATCTTAACACTTCGAACATATATAATTTAACCTAGCTTATTCAAATCACTTAACATAAGTTAAATCACATGTCACATGACTTAATTTTAATTCATTATTTATTTTACAGTTCTTTTTGACATAAATTATGTAAACCCCAAGTGTTAAGATGACAAATCAGTGGCTATATTAATAAAATTTAACAGAACATTGATAAAAAGTCAATTATAAAGATCAAATTAAAAACTTTTTGAATTATAGATATTTAGTTATAAATTTTTAAACAATAAGAATGAAATTAAATATTTAGTAAAATATAATAGCTGGATTACAGGGAGCCAAAGACAAATAAGGAGTAAAACATAGTTCTTACAAGAACCATATATTATTTGGCCAAAAGAAAAAACCGAAACATATGTTAAGTGATGATACCAAAGCCATATATGTAACACATACCTCTTCCATCCCCAACTCAACGACCCTTTCTTCCAAGGAACCAACCTCTTTGATGTTGAACTTAGTGAGCAAAGTGATACCTGAAATGGTAGACATGGGCCGAACGACTAGGTCATCCATCACCGTGTAAGTCACAACTCCTTTCACAAATCCGCCCTCTCCAGAAGAACCTGCCACTTCTGTATCCTTTTTGCCAACATACGGTACGCTATTGGTCATAGGATTCCTGCAATTTGGACACATAGTGGTCGGATCATCTGTCACATTATAGTTGCAGCGGCTCCGGCACAAGTACAGATTTAAAGGTCCTGATTTGCTATCACCATGGCCATCATTTGCAGGAAGAAGATATCCAGAGATTGGAGCACTTGGCTTCAACAAAGCGTCCTTGTCTTGCTCTGGATGCAATAAGTAAGCATCACTGAGATTCTCAATGCTTTCATAGAGTTTGCCTACTCAACCCACCGTGCCGTTCTTGGCTAGGAGCCTTATGACGGTACCAATAGGCAAGCGAAGCAGGTTAAAGAGAAAGTCTATGAACTCCTTCGATGCTTCCGCGAACAGAACTCTTTCGGTTTTTGTGTCAATCAGAAGCTTCAAGCTCATTTTGGTTGTTGATGATGATGCCATTGTCAAACTTTGTTGTGATAAACTCTGTGACAAAGAGAGATAAAGACAACGGATGCTTGGGATGAACTACAGAGTTTTCCGTACATAATTAAATTGACAGCCCAATGGTACATCCCCAAATTTTGGTCATTGACAATCATTTCTTCCAATTCAAATGGCTAAACTAAATGTATTGGAATCTTTCTTCCCTCTTACAAGTATAGTATACCAAATTCTATCACCCAAATTTGTTTTTTTTTTCTCCCGAAAAATACAAAAATATCTAAATCATACAGATAAGGCTATCTGAATCTATTTTTTCGTTTTGTATCTCCCTGCATTATACCTCAGTATTTTGAATAAAGTAGTAAGATCCAGATCGTACTGATCCTTCAAACAGAAACAAGTTTAATACTGAGTTTGATGAAGAGGACATGTCCTAATAAAAATGATAAAGATAAGCAGATTACCGTATTTAAAAGTTCCTAGAGTTTCAACAGTGCCGGCGATGTCGGCGGCGTCCTCCGTTGCTCAGACCGACAGAAAGTGATTGAAATGTGAATTCCTCATAAATATCACCACTATGTTTCCATTCGCATGAGGTCTTCTTGGTCTTTTTGTTGGGCATGGGCAAAAGGACCTGGCTTTCCTTAGCCTCCAAGACTCTTTTGAGTCAACATGACAGGTGGTATGATCATGGCTAAAAATATTTTCAATTCCCTTAAACTTTTAATCTTGAATCTGGATTTGTTTCTCCGAAAAAATTTTAAAGTGAATCTTTTTTAAGATGAAATTAATTATAAAGAATTTGGCTATATAAAGTCACAACAAAAAATAAAATGTCTTAAATAATTATTAATATAATTTAAAGAAAAAAATTTATATTCAATTTTTTTATATATTTGTTATTAGCTTTTCTATTTAAAACATATGAAATGTATGGTTATTTAATAATAACATGATAAGTGGATGATTTTTGTAAATAAATATATGATTTTTATAATTTAACATCACTTGATTAGATTTTTTTAAGAATTTTTTAAATATACATTATAATTTTATTGAAAAACTTGATAATAAAATTTTGAATATATATCTTTACGAGGGAAGGTGGAAGCTAAGGATGGAAGTATGCATAACTTAATAAAGGGTGTTTTTTGTTTTATGTTGGACAAGAGATAATATATGTCTTGGAAAAAGGAAAATACATAAATAATTACGAAAGTAAAAGAAACCACAATTAGAAGTTTACCCATTTTTTGTTTTTAAAAAATAAGAGATAAATTGATTTTAGAAACAGATGCTAGTAATGGACATTAGGGTGGTGTTCTTAGAGCAAAAGTAAATAAAGAAGAATTAATATGTGAATATAATATTTCTTTGGAAAATTTAGACCTAATGAAATAAATTATATTACTTATAGAAAAGAACTTTCAGCCATAAAAAAAATGACATTAATTATTTTCATATTTATTTAGCATATGAAAATTTTATTATAATTAAGAATTGAGAATCAATCAATTAAAGACTTTCTTAATAATGAATCACATGAAGAAAATCTATGAAGGATTAGATTGTATAATTTTATTTGCTAACATAAAATGAATATTAAATGTATAAAATTTTCTTATAAATTATTTAAACAAGAATCCTGTCAATAGATAAGGGAAAAATCCTCAATTAGAAAGATGAATCTTGATAAAGAAACATCTTTAAAAGGGCATAACATCAGTAGTACAATATCCAAAACCGCTTATACCAAGTGTTAATCCTATACAAGACCTCCTCAATAATTCTATGCTCTATTAACTTTTAAATATTTACTAAATTCTATTAAAATACTATGGGTTTCGTATTCTCAAAATCTTTAGAATCTCAACAAAATTTATAGTCTTTTAAAGTATTGCAACAAGTAGAACAATTGGTTATTCCTTCACAGACTTCTAAAGCTAAATCAATCTTAGAAGTTTATACTTCGGGTTTACCACCTTATCTTTGTGAGTATATTAATGGAATATTATAGAAAAGTCATATTGAAGGAAAGAAAGGATACTTTGAGACAAACCTAATAAACCCTACTTCAAAGATTTTTGAAAAATATCGAAAAAAAACAATTGAAAAATCTTATTTTGAAAAATATTATAAAAATAATTATGGTTATACAAAATTTGATCATATTAAATCCATTATGTATTTGATCAATCTTATAGAGAAGAAAAGGAAAATACTATAATTGAAAAGGTTAAAAGAATTGATCTATTTAAAAAGGCGAAAAAATTATGTTAACACCACATATATGTGTGTGTGTGTGTGCATGCTCAAATCATGAGACATATTGAATATCATCAATTTAAAAGGCTTAGTGAAAGGTTTAAATAAAAAATTTCTCAAATTATTATTTTTAGTTATGACATCCCTAAATTACATATTTTTCTAAATCATGACCCATGGAATATATCCAATTTTGATTGGTGAACTGTTGAAAAAGTAACTTTTCAAAACCAAATTTAGGGACAACTCATAGATTTTTCATGTTTTCCTAAAGCCATGATATATTCTATCATAAAACATGATAGATTCATGAAGTATTATACTTTCTATATTTTTAGTACAATAGGAGAAAGAGTTAGAGAAAGATTCTTTAAACCCTATCAAATTTGGAATTTAGGAGAAACAGAAGACAATGGTTTTATTGAACAAAAAATGTGACAATATTCAATTTGTTTTAAATCAATTTACTTTTGATGATTTTACAACAAAAGGTTTTTAAAAGTTAAGTCATGAAACTCATCTATTACAAGGTAGTATATAGATCTCAAAGTAACATATGGAAAAAGGATATTTTAGCCCACATTTGACATGTGATTATTAGCCTTCCCCAGATCACCCAGAAGTTGTCACTAAATTACTTTATGATTTGACAAATTTCCTCAATCTAGATATGCCCAAAGAAACAATAATCAAGGTACAAAACTTAAATGCGGAAGAACAAATTGCTGATGCCATAACAAGTAATTAACAGCTCTATAATCTGGAAAGCTTTGGATTCGATTACTTTGCACATCATAAAAAATATGATGAAACATAACACCTTTCAACAAGAAGATAGAAAAATAATAGACCCTTATACAAAAAAACAACAGCTGACTACATTTTATAGTTATAAACTTCTAAGTGGCATATAGAAAGATAAACACTAAAAAATTGTCTACCAAAAATTTTGGATAGGAAGGAATTTGATGTACAAAGATATTATACTTAGCTTCGTTACTTCTTTAGACTAGGTATAATGAGTCATTATATGGTGCAATTGCCACATCATGCCACATTAGCCATGAAAAGACTTTAGGAATAGTAAAGTTTTTGTAATGGATTTCATCTTGTATAAACGCATCACAACTGTATGTAGTGGGATATAGTAAAAACTAGCAACTTTCCTCCTTTTATATGTTAGCACCAAAAATTGTAGGCAATCCATAATGATTAAAAGCTAGGTCAGCCAAGAAATTAGTCTAGAGCTATTAGCTGAGAGGAATTAGTCCATAGACATGCTAGCCAAGTGTCCCAATTGAAGACCCACATCCCATGTAACAAAACATTGAGAAAATTAAAGGGTATGGATCATGGTAGTCAAAATTGTGCGATTCATGATTCGAAACGCACGATTCGATGCGATACCCCATGCGAATGATACAGATCGTGTAATGAACCATGGAAGAGCCAGAATCTCTTTTCGAATCGCCAAAATCGTGCATGTCGCATCAGAATTGACGATTCAGGGCATTCCAATGATTCAAGAACCATCATCTACGTTATGTCTCAAAGTTGAGTCCTTCGTGACCCGATGCAACCCGTTTGCCTAAAGAAAATGATACTATTTCTTTTATCCGATTTATCTTAGTGAAACAGTGTCGTTACTTCTTGCAATCCTTACTTTGATAACACAAAAGCTCGGGAATCCTACTAAAAGATAAGCTTGAATTTGGACTGACGTGATTTTCGTTCAGTCAACTCAGCAGCAAGCCAACAATCCTATTCCTATATGGCACACTATTCCCATACGGTAGTTAACTTAGCACTTAGCAGAAAACCTAAAAGAGTCCCTTCCAAACGGTATGGGTTGCGTTGTTTTGAATTAAAATGCCCTAAATTAATTATTCCTACTCCTATATATATACAAACTTAGACACTTAAACCATATTTAAATTTTAATTTACTTCTGCGACAATCAACAATTGGTGCTGTGAATGGGTGGCTGTTAGCAAGGGAGAAGTCGTCAAATTTCTTAATTCTTAGTTTTTTCTTGAAGCAAATTCTTAACCTTCTTCTCTTAAAAAGTTATGGCTCCAAAAAAGAAGGTAAAAAAGGATATTGCTTAGGAGCATTGCAAGTCTCTTGAGACTCGGTTACATATTAAATGTGACTATTATCTTAAAACAATATGAGGAGGAGCATTTAGGATGAAACATTATCTAGTTGGAATACACAAAGAAGTTGCGCCATGTGAACAAGTACCAAAGGAGGTAAGAAATTTATTTAAAAATATTTTAAATGATATGAACAAAGATGGTGGTGATGATGTTGATTGCTTTGATGAAAAAAGAAACCAAGAATATGATTCACAAAATAAGGGGTCCATAGAAGCCTTTATAGTAAAAGGAAAAGGGGGGAGTGGCTCTAGCTCTAAGCCTATGAAACAACAAACTATGAATGCAATGGTAAAAGATAGAGATTAGGTGGTTAGAGATATTTGTAGGTGCATATATGGTAATGCATTGCCATTTACTTTGGTAAAGAATCAATTATTTATTAATATGGTAAAATCAATTGGTGAATATGGTAGAAGATTGAAACCACCTACTTATCATGAAGTAAGAGTTTCATTCTTGAAGAAGGAAGTTGATCTTGTTAATGCCAATTTGGATAAATATAAAGTATAATGGAAGAAAACTGGTTGTACATTAATGTTAGATGGATGGACTGATGGAAAAGGTAGGTCTCTTACTAATTTTTTTGTTAATAGCCATAAAGGAACTATGTTTTTAAAATCTATTGACATCAGTAGTTTTATTAAAGATGCTAAAAAAATATTTGAATTACTGGATGAGATGGTAGTAGAAATCAGAGAGGAAAATGTGATCCAAGTGGTAACAGACAGTGCCTCAACCTTTGTATCTGCAGGAAATAAGTTGATGGATAAAAGAAAATAGCTCTTTTGATCTCCTTGTGCTGCCCATTGTCTTGATTTGATTTTTAAAGATATCGATGACATTACGGTATTTCATAATACCATTGAAAAAGAAAAAAAATTATAACTTTCATTTATAGGCACACTTGGGTGCTTAATTTGTTTAGAAGTTATTCTAAAGGAAAAGAGTTAGCTAGACCAGCAATAACAAGATTTGTCACATCTTATTTGATAATGAAATCCATTTTGGATTAAAAGATTATACTCAGATCCATGTTTGCGTCAAAAAAATGGGCTAAAAGTGCATATGCCTCTAGGAATGAAGCAAAAATTATGGAAGACATAGTTTTAGCTAATTCAAGGTTTTGGAAGTCCATCAAGTATTGCTTGAATTGTGTATCTCCTATTGTGAAAGTTCTTAGACCTGTGGATGGTGATTCAAAACTGGTGAGGGGATATACTTATGAGGCTATGGATAGAGTAAAGGAACAAATAGCAAATAATTTTAATAATGTGAAAAGCAGATATAAAAAAATATGAAAAATTATAGACAAACGTTGAGATTATCAATTCCACAAGCTTCTTCATGCAACAAAATATTTTTTAAATCCTAAGAAAATTTTGCTTAGAAACAATTTTAATTTTTATGTAATATAATTATTTTATATTTTATTTATTAATATCTTGCTTTATTCTACTCTTAATAACTTTATAGGTTCCATTATGATCCAAAGTTTAACCCGAATATTGAGGTGAAGGTTGGATTATACAAAATATTAGACAAGATATGTCCTAATAATGAGACTTAAGTCAAAATTGATTCTCAAATTGAGAAATTTGACAAAGCAGAGGGACTCTTTGAATATAGCTTAGTAATTATAACTAGAGACAAGAAGCAACCTGATAATTATTCATTTAGTAATATAATTTATTACTTTATTTATTTTAAACATTATATATAGTAATTAATCAAGTTTTTATTCAGATATATACATTTTTTTTGCTAGCTTTATGATAGAATAGTTTTGGAGAAGAGTGTAAAGAGCTACAAACACTTGCCATTCGTATCTTAAGCCTTACTTGTAGCACTAGGGATGTGAGAGGAATTGAAGTGTATTTGATCATATCCACTATAAGAGAAGAAACCGTTTCGAGCAATAAAGGTTGAATGCTCTTATATTTGTTAAATATAATAACAAAGGGAGGTGAAAGGAGATACATATAATCCTATTTGTTTATCAGATCTTGAATCTGATGATGAGTGGATTACTAAACAAGAGGAGCCTTGCTTGGAAGGAAACTTTTGGATGAATATTCATGAGTGCTTCAAGATTAATGAAGGAAATCCTAGTAAAAAGAGAAAGAGGGATATTGTGTAACACCCCAAAATTAATTAAAGTGTTAATCATGGATTTAGAATAATTAAGAATAATTATTATGGAATAATTAGGTAAACTATATAAACAAAAATTTACAGAGAAATAAAGTTATTAATATAGGTTTAAGTTTTCAATTAGGTTAAAACTTAATTTGTGCCCAAAATTTAATTTGAGTAAGCCATAGATAAGGATTTACGGAGGCCTAATGATTTTAGGTGTGAGCCCAACTCCTTATCATGAGACTTGGGTCAAGAGAGATCACCTAGTAGTGGCCCAATTTGATTTAGTGAAATAAAGGCCCACGACCCAAATTGGATTGACTCTTGAAATTTGGCCTGACCCAACTACAACTCTGAAACCTAACTCATGAGATTTAGCCTAACTAACACCAACCTTTGAACCCACTAGAATTTGGGCCTTAAAGTCAGCACACTTCACCTAAATTCAAAGTGTTTTGCAGCCCATCTCACTAAATAAAGGCCCAATGATTAGAAATGAGCCTAAATGGGCCTTGGGTTAATGGGTTGGCCCATTTCCCCTTAATAACCCTAAAGGGTCAATAGCCTCTCGTCCCATTTAGCAGAAAACATAAGAGGCAAGGGAGGAAATTCGGACGTTTAAGGGAGGTTAGGGTTCTATCAACATTACAACTCTATTTTTGACTTTTAGAGGATGATTTGGCCAAGGTGAGTTATATATAACTTGACCCTCTCATTCTCCTCTTTATTTTAGTCCGATGAGTTTTTGGTTTTGAGCATTTTCATCTCCTCTTCAAATCTGGAATTTGGTGTTTGGGTATTTCCTTGTAAGATTTTCAGAGTTAGAAGTTAGAAGGGTGATTGGGTAAGTATTTCCCTCTCATTTTGTGTATTATTTTACTGGAAAATATCCTTAAGGATTGATTTTCATAATGGGTTCTGCTATTGTGCGAAATTACAAGGAGATGAAGGTGAAACAATGAAAATTCTGGGCTTGATGACTGAAATCCGAATTTGGGCATGTCCCATGGTGTGTTCTTGGTAGTTGAGGCTTAACCCAGTCCATTTAAACTCTTAGATGTATGGGTAAGTGATTTCTCCCCTTTTGTGAGGTGTATGTACTAAATTCTTATCATTTGGACTGACTTTTGGTACATGGTTTGTATATGTGCGAAGATGGAGGTGTGGGGAATGAATCATTGTAAGCTTTGATATCTTGACCTTGAATTGGTGCAATTGACCCTTTAAGAAGCTAGGTGAGTAACTTTTAGGTAGTCATTAGCAGTTCAACTCTTTGACTGTCTGAGTTGTTACTAGAAATGACAATAATTATACTTGTTATAGGCTTGATGTGCATTTGAATTTTTATGGTAGCTAGAGGCAGAGTAATTGGCTTCATTGAGGTAACTAGGGTTATTTTTCTAATTCCATGTATATGCTCATGTTAATCTAATAATTGTTACACATGCTTGATTTTGAAATGCTAAATGACTAGTTGATTACTGGAATTGTTACTGTGATTGGACCTTGTGAGTCAATGGTAGAGCTATGGTGTGGCTGCTACCCGTGCATGTGCTTCGATCGAACACCGGATTGTGATCAGACCCCAGATACACTGAGCCCTGGTTATGTTCATTATAGAGTAGGTGCCATGGACGAACCTCTCCCGATGTTATTGGCCATTAACATGTTATGTATGATTGCTGGTATGGGCAGTAGTTATTGGTAGTTCAACTAATTCATTTGCAAATTGAATTGATGATTCTAGTATTGATAACATAAAATTACATTGGATTGATTAACTTGTACATATATATGGAAATTTCCTTTTGTTACTGAGATTGTATATCTCACTCCATTGTGGGCTAACATTTTCAGGGACCGGACCTCTTAGTGGCAAAGAAAAAATTAATGGAAGCTTATTAAATGGTTTGGTAGCACATAGGTTTGGGAGCCTTGTTAAATTGTATTATAACTAGATTGCTAGTTTTGTATCATTGCTGCATTGCATCATGAATTGCCAAGTATAGGGACTGTATATGTAATTTAATTATCATGCGATTGAACATTATGGTTGTAATTCGCTAACAATGGATAAGTGATTTGATCTTGTATGAACATTAAGCATTGGCCCCATGTACCTTGTGGCCAGAATATATTTGCTGTCATTAAATTATGATTTTTGCTTATGTGTGATAGCTTGGTAAATAGAAACCAATACTTTAAATCTTAGGATGGATAAGGATAAATTAACTAGGTAAATCAAATAGATGAACACCATTAGAGGTTCACAAATGGAGGAAGAGTGGCCCTAGATAACCCCTAGATAAAGAGTGGAGAGCATGAGACAAGATTTTAGGAGTTGTAGGATTAGAAGGCATTTCGCCACAGCCAAAATATTGTTAGCCGCAGCTAATAGAAGCAAAGTTGCCCAGGGAGAGTATTAGAGAGAAATTCACCACGGCGAAATGTGGAATTAGCCACGGTGAAATATGAGAGGCAAAATTAGGAGTCGTCTAAAGGGTAATTCGCCATGACTAAATTAGAATTGGCTGCGGTGAACTTTTGCGAGAATCTTGTCTAGCATTCTAGAGAGGAATTAGCCGCGGCGAAAGGGGGAATTGGCCACGGCCAGTAGTAAGAGGCGAGCGAGGTAGGTTCCAAGAGGCTTCCTCACCGAGGTACCATGTAGATTAGCCGTGCTGAAGGTCCAACTCATTGTGGCTACTGTCGCGACGAAATCAGTAATGAAGTAAGGAGTGAACCCGAGGGCAATTGGCTGCGGCTAAAAGGAATTTAGGCATGGTGAACTTCTTGAAACCCTTATATTAACAAAAAAATCTTGGTTTTTCATATGGTAATCTCAAGGGATGCCTTAGAAACATTGGTAAAAGATGTTTATGAGTTAGAATTGATAGGTAACAGAATCAAAAGCTTATAAATGAATGTTTGTCTCCTTGATGTACGTGAGTACTTGAAATTATATGGTTGATGACTCTAATAACATTAAGGTTCAAAAAATTCTTGTATTTTCTGAATGTAATTAGTTATAATGACTTTCAACCTTAATTTATGATTATTAATCATGCATTTAACTTTAATTACAACGATTAGAAATTAGGATCGTCACATATTGCACTTACAATCTTAAACTTCCTTTTGTAAATTTTTAAATTAGTTTTTCTCATTTAGTCACTTACCTTATATAATATAATTACATATGTGATATGTTTATTTTTAGGTCCACGAAACCTTAATGCTAACAAGATTGATAAAGGAAAAGGCATTCAAATACAAGATAATGTTGCACAGGACAAAGGAAAAGGCATTCAGATATAAAATAATATTGAACAAGACATTGGAGATGATAATGACACTAGAGAAGAAGAAGAAGAAGAAGAGGATGAAGGAATCATCATGTTAGATGATGATAAAAATAATAGTGATAGTGATGATATTAATCTCGATGAATAGGAAGATAATTAATTTTGAACTTGGTTATTTATGAGTTTTTATTTATTTATTAAACTTATTACTTAAAAGATAGTTACTAAGTTGTGACTTATAAATTATAATTTTGTTTTTTGAGACCTATAGTTAAATTTTTGTCAATTATCATTTAAATTTAATATTATGAATTTTTTTATGTATACAATTATATTATTTTAAATATGTCTTTGAATTGTACGATTCAATATCATTTACGATTCAAAAATTAACTTTTCGATTCATGATTTGAATCACGATTCAATTACTGTGGTGTGGATTCATCAAGCAAGCTACCTTAAAGGATGGTTAAATGACACAATCTTCAACATCAGGCCACCAAGCATAGACAAAAGTGGAGAACATACATGATTGTTGAGGAATCTATGGGAGCAAAGATTATGAAGCAATACACACAAAAACCTCCCAAAATACCCACATTACAATTTTATTTATCTTTCAATTATTTACTTATTTTGTTTATATCTTTATTTATTATTTTATTTATCACTTTCAACAAAAATTTTAATTAAGTTATAGTCAATTTGTTTTGCAATCATTCTATTGTCAATTCATTTAAATTTAGAATTTGTATAGTTTGTAATTATTAAATTCAACAATCATTTTTATTTACAAACTTTTGGCTCTGTCATTTATGCACTTTTGAGACTTTAATCCTATGGTTAGGACTTAGGGGCACCCTTCTTATTGAAGAATTATGTTTCATTTCCTTTTTTGACAACTAAAATAAGGACTGAAGGTCAGTTTCCAAATTCAATTTCACGGCCATGACATTGTAATTGTTCAGTTGATCACCTTTCGAAAAAATACACCAACATATTGGCACACCTAATGGGACCTTAAAAGTTTTCTAATGCACGTTCATAGGCTTTAAATGTTTTTGCAATTATCTCTAGTAAAGCTTAATTGATGAGGAAATGTCATCTTATGACATACTACATAATTCTAGAGAAGCTACTGATGTCATCTTTTCAAAAGATAATCATCCAGAGCCATCCTCACCAATTATAGTCACCATACTATCCTTGAAATATCACATGATAGAAGGAATGCAAGAATGCATACCTACTCCATTGGCTACTTTTGTTGATATTCTAAAACCATTAGTGGTGGATGAGATGCATAGTGGATAGGAAAGAGAAAGATTAGCCTCAAAATAAATTGAAGGGCAAGCATATAATTTCCTCGTAGTTGCCCATCACTAGTACAATTTAGATCCTTCCCTATGATTAGTGGCACTTACGGTTTAAAAAGCTTAAGAACAAATAGCCTCTAATAGGATAGGTACAAATTGCTAAGAAGCATGTTCCAACACTGCTAAACATCTCTTTCATTCCTTCAAGGCTGTTCCTTAGGAAATTGATATGATGCACCAAGAGCAAATGATGGATATTAGGATTTAGATGATTAATGGCTAGTCAATGTCCAAGGGTTTCAAGTAAATATCCCACTCCTAATGTCATTTATGATGTCAATTTAACAGCCAAGATTCTAACAAATAGTACCAATAAGTGCTTTTGCAATGCCATAGTTTGCTACATAGTTTTCCACTCCAATCCAATAGCTAATGAACTAGGAGTCATTCATTTTGGAATGGTTGCACCACAGACAAATGGCCTCAATACCTTTGCCATTGATCTTAACATATTGGCAAAACAAATGAAAACTACTTAGGGTACATGTTAAAGTTGAAATATAGGCTTATATGTCGAAAATCATAGCTTGATTTGGGTGGATAAGATCATGCCATTTCACAGAGGATAAAGGCATTGAATTCCTTGACGTTCTTTGGAAAGGATGGATAACTAACATAGAAACATATTGGAAGATTCTTGTCTTACTACAAGAAAACATACTTTTAGAAATCATTATTTTGTACATTAGTGGTAATTACTTTTACTAACAATTAGTTATTAGCCAACATATCTAAGGTTGGTAAAAGCTTAACGACAATTGTAGCAACATCTAGTAAAGACCCATTTTATTGCTGCTAAAAATAATAGGCTTTTAGTGACAATTATTTACTAACATAACAACCTTTTTTATTGTAGGTAAAAAGGAACTTATAATAACAATCATATGCTAGCAAATGTTATAGCCACTAAAACTAATTACACAATTAACTAATATCAATATTTAACCACTTTTTTTTAATTGCCTAACAAAAAGAGATTATAATGGCAATTATATGCTAACAATTGTTATAGTCACTAAAACTAATTTTATAATTGACTATTAGTATTTCTCCAAAAATAATTTAATAATTATAATTAAATAATTCTAATAAAGCATATTATAACTCATTCTTAAGAAAAAAATATTTTTTTAAATCCACAATCAAAAGAACAATTATTAGTCATTAATTTTATGAATGTTAATAACAAAATATAAAAATGTACATCATAAGTTTATTAACTAACTAGTGTTATCAAATAGAGTTACAACACAAGACAATAGATATGATCATTTCTTTAGCTCTTGAACTTGATCACAAAGAAATCTTTTGCAAATTGAAAATCATAATGTATGATCTGAAATGATAAAATAAAAAGAATGCTACTTAAATAAATGTTATCAATAAAAAAATACAAAATATGTTTGAAATCATCAATAAAAATCTGTTTCAAATAAGCTTAGTTATATAAAAAAAAGGGGGGGGGGAGGAGGACAAAAAATAGAAAATTGACTAATCTTAAAATGGATAAAGTAACCCACTTGCAATAATTCCCTTCCTCAACAAGTGATTCTAGTGTTGATTGAATGTCTAATGCATGTTGAAGCTCAACCAAGATTGGAAGCATGCCATATGAATTTAAAAGCATGCATTCATCAAGTTATGGACACAAGCTATGAAACTTTGATTTTAAGCATACATTGTGTACTCCATGAACCCAAAATAATAAATAGATAAAATAATAGTGCATATTCTAAAGACTAAACTATGTTTATCCCTACAACTTATGAGTAATGATATTAAAAAGTAGGAAATGCAGAGCATAAAGTTACAATAATAATCATTATTGCTAGTGTAGGTATATAAAGATGTGACAATACTAAAAGGACTTATTTCATTTTGGAATAAAAATTTACAATGAGATCCCTTAAAACTTCATTCACAGATAAGGTCAAGTGTCTTTTCCATTCTAAAAAACCATTGAAAAGAATATGTAAGAATCAGACGGAGCAAAATTTAACAAAGACATTTGTTAACACCTTTTCAATGCTTACCATGCAAATGACATTGGCAATTCTCAAGTCTTTTTCCAATTCCCTAACCAAATTCATCACTTTCACTGACCAAAAGTAAATATCAGCACCTTATTATAAAAATTCACTAAGAAAATATGAATGACACAAATAGCAACTGCAACAAATTGGCTTGCACTTATCTCCTCACCACAACCCACTGAGTATGGGGTGTAAAAATGTAAAAACAAAATATCATAGCAAGCCAATAGATGGACTAAGACCAACCGCTATGATTCTTGATTATTTCAATAGAAAATGACATTCTTTCAAATTTACATTTCCTTTGACTTACTCATTACTTAATTTTGCCCCATAACATGGCGAGATTAATGCTCTGCTACTTTATCCAATTGTGTCAATCTAACGACAACTTAGGACACAAGTGAAATACTAGTATTAGTTAAGAATTTCAACCAAATCATACACTAGATTATGACTTCCATGCAACAAAGTCAAAAGCCAAGCATCTTATCAAGAGACAAGACATTGCAAACTAACTTAATCAAATTAAAAGCTTCAACTTGTTTAGATATTGCCATTTAGCTTGTCTTGTAACTAATAGGTAACAAGATTCACACAAGAGCAAGAATTTTAATATTTCTTTGAGCATTTATAGTAACAACATTAAACATTTTTAATAAATATTTAGAATATTTAAAAACATGTTCTAATAATAGCAGGATTGTGAAACAAAAACTCTACGTGCTTCTCAAGATGTGCCAACTCATTTTCTTCAATAGGAACATGCTTTAAAACATTTTTGACGTAGTGAAACTTAAACTTTTTTTATTGTATACATTTTAGTTATATGACTTTTATAAATTTTCATACATAATATTAACATATTAATCACTTTTTATCTAACTAGTGGATTAATAAAAATTACATCCTATGATAAAATATTGAAGAATGTAACATTACTAAATCTTATACTGATATTAATTAATCTCTTATACACACACACACACATATTCCTTTTGTGTGGTTGAAGGGATCCCAAGTGACATGTACTAACTAAAAATTAAGGAGTTTTGCTTTAAATATCACATTAGGTTATGTGTCATACCTAGATAACCTTTATCATTTTGACGAGAAAAATCATAAGTTGATAACGTTATTATTTTGATTAGCCTACAGGTTCTTACTTCATTGTGGGGAAATGGAATTACTGAACCTTAAGCCTGCTCATAAGGCACAATAATACAACAATACATATCACATATGTTTGGTCATTTTAATCCACTCAAGAAGTCTCTGTACAAGCTTAAACACGATCTCTTCCCATCAATTAAATAGATACTATTATTCTAGAATTTCTTCTAAGATTATGATAATCAGTTTCATGCAAACGCAATTACAAGAGATTACTTGTACATAGAGTTCAATAGTTCTGATAGGTGTTATCATTAAACATACCATAAATTCTGCGTGTATTATATTTATACAGAAACCAATTAGAGGCTAATAAAACAACATTACTTACTCATCTAAAGTCAAACTTCAGCATCTAACATTATTAAGGAATTTACAACTAACTACAGTCAATACATAGTCTACTAATTGGTATGGTTATCCTTTATTGGTTTGACTCAGTCTATAGTATGAACAACACCTGAAACATGATTAGCTTTACAATGAGATTTAATCCCAGTACATAACAATGGATTCATGGTATACACACATAAGGAACACTGAATAAAAGGAATTTACAGTCAATTAACAATTCGGTGTAGAAGCATGTAAATCCCAAGTAGTAGGGTATCATTCGTTAGGCTAATATACTTCAGTCATTGGCCAATAACAGTGATTAGTACTCATGGGAGTCACTTAGTGGGCATATATGCAACTATACACAGCGTAAGAAATTCAGAAATCATTCAGTGCATTTATGTATGTAAACAGACAAAACACCATGTTAACTTTCGTCATCGTTGTTCTGTCACGTTATTCCTTAGCTCTTGCTATCGCAATTGCATTCCTAAATTTCAATCATGCATTACCTTAATTAAAAACGAGTCATGGTTAGTATTTATATTTCAATTAAACTACTAATCCCGCCATACAAAATTCCTAAACCCCTTTTATTAGTTGACGATTGGAAATTCCTAATTGTAAACAATCACGTCTTCATTTTCTTTTCCTTCTCATTAGTTAGTTACTATCTAAGCTATTTATGTGTAGTCCAGTGCTTTAAAGTTAAGTCCTTAGTCCTTATTTTCAAGCTTGATTCTTTAATTACCATACAAATTCACACTACAATAGTAAGAAACGAAAGTTACTATAGTCACAATTTAACTACATTTTCGAGCCTATTTTTGTGAAATTTCTTTCCCCTATTAAATGACCTCCAAAAATCATAAAAATGGGTAGAATGATCCCTTATTATGTTAATTATAAGCCACATAAACAATTTTCAAGAATTCCAAGGATAACCCTTAAACTCATACTGTTTTGGCCACTACCTTAGTTGAGCTCGCTATACACTATCCTTGTTGTTTCTAGCTTTGTTACATTATCCTCAATTCTAAGACTTTGCAGATGTCTTAGCTACTTTCCCACCAAATTTCATGCACTAATTCCTTCATTTACCCATTTAACAAGGTTTGTTATGAAATCAACCCTAAGCTTTGTAAAGTCCCACATCGGATAAGAAGGTCCTGGGCTAAGGCCTTATAAGTGGGGGCGAAGCTTCCTCCATCAGACGCTTGTTTTCCTTGAGCGAAGGCTTGGTAACTAAGCCTTCGAAGCTCGGAAGGTGACAAAACCTTTGGGAAGACCGAGTCAAAGACCCTCAAACCAGGGGATAATACGTCTGGTGGCTCTGTAAGTATGTTGGTATCAGAGCCGCCCTAACCGCATGTGCAACCTAAAGATGGGTTAGCCCCAAAGGGGGGTGGATTGTAAAGTCTCACATCAGATAAGACTCCTGGGCTAAGACCTTATAAGTGGGGGCGAAGCTTCTCCCACCAGACGTTTGTTTTCCTTGAGCGAAGGCTGAGTAACCAAACCCTTGAAGTTCGGAAGGCGACAAAACCCTTGGGAAGGCCAGGTCAAAGACCCTCGAACCAGGGGACAATACGTATGGTGGCTCTGTAAGTGTGTAAATAAATGTAACACCATAAATTCTAGCTCATTTCATGTCATTCTTAAGCATTCTATCATAATTCATATAGGCTTCCCATAGAAAAAGTAAGGAGAATGGGATTAATTTCGGTTTGCGTCATATCTAAATTTCAATCCTTGTCACGTGAACTGTGTGAGCTCATACTATACTTCCTTATATTTAATTACATCATTACAACTTATTTTCATCCCAAAAAGATGCCTACAACTCATGAAAACCGAAATGAGATATGGAAAATGAGTGTTCATTCTCAGCTAGGATTGGCCTCATTTATGGGAAAACTTTGAAAAATTATAACTAAATCTAAAAAAATAAGAATCATGCAATCTTGGTCATTCTAGAAATATTGGGATGTCTAATTCATGAAAAAAATATATACGAGTCATAAAATCCCACACATAGAGCGTTTGAGATGCGAAATGGTCCGAAAGTCAGACTGGGTCCTGATGCTGTCACAGTTTACTGATATGAACTTCAAAAATGTCTAATTAATTCCACAAAAATCCAATCCTTGCAAATGATGTCAATATGGAAAGCTATGGATGTCAAATAGAGAGTAAAATATCTCTAGATCAGTTCATTAAGCCCAGATCTCATAATTAGATGGAACAGTACTTCTAGTTGGGCAAGGCTACTGATACTGGACAGAAACTTCAAAAATTTATATCTTCCTCTCTAGACCTCCAAATGAGGTGCTTCTAGTTTTCAAAAGTCACTATGATTACCTAGTTTCTCTATATAAAATTTCATGGCAATTGGACATCATTTGAATCTTAAATGACAGAAAATAATTTCGGACTAATTGAATAGTGCAATAGACCAAATCCATAAAATTTACCAATTTCAAAAAATTATCAAATATTCTGTAAACCTCCAAAAATTATGATCTTTAGTTTCTCAGAAAGCTCTCAATGAGACCTAATTGCATGCCCAATCTCAGATCAAGACTAACTCATTTGGCCAAAAATTGACCTAGGGTTCCATAATAGTCAATTTTGGCTCCATATAGGGTACCAAAGTTGCCAAATGGATTTCCCTTGGTCTTGGCACCTTTTGAACAAGTTTATAAGTATATTTAAGACTTGTGTGAGCTACTTAAATGGTCTCAAACCTCATACATCTCATTTTGGCCTTCTCACCCACACTTATGCATATTTACATCAAACTTTCAAATTATATAATTTGGCATTACATACTCAAATTGTATTCTAAAGCTCATACATCATATCCATGGTTATAAACATCACATAATTACATATTTATATATGTCTCAAGGTCCATAACACATTTACAACCTCATATACATGATAAACTATCATTATGGTTCCAAAATCAATCAAACAAGGCATAAGCTTGTCAATCTCTCTTCTTCATTGTTGTTGACTCCCTTTACCATAATTACTTGACCCACCTAGCATGTTAGATCATTGGAGAGGAGGGGATGAGATTCAAAGAATCCCAATAATTCATCTCCCATTCAATCACACATAATATGTATAAAACAAGCTTTTCAAATGTATGTATGGAAAAATGGAAGTCATGGACATTTTCAAAGCAACCTTGGCATATGAATCAATCATATAAGACATTCAAGAGTTCTCCAAGTGTTTGGATTGGCCTCACACTTCTCTTCATGGATTTTGGACTTGCCTCACCCATTTTTTAAGAGCTTTGGACTCAACCATATTCTTGGGAGCTCACTTTGCTTTTGGGAGACTCTTTGCTATGTCTCAACCAAGTTTAAGGATTCTTGGCTCATCCTCACCAAAGAGAAGAGATCTTGGCCTCTCTTCACTCAAGCAAACTCATACAAACATCATAGATTCATTTAAAACATAACATGGCATTAAGGACCATGGAATATAAAGGCATGCTAGCATACTTTTCTTAGCTTGAAAATACACATACACACATTCTAAAACAAGCTAAACACACATCCATGCATGAGAGAAGGTGGAGAGAGCTACCTTGTACAAATCTACACACTTTTCTCCTTGGATTTCCCTCCTTTGCCTCAGCTATACACCCACAATTTGGTGGAGATGGTTTCTCTTGGCCTAGACATGATTTAAGGGAGCCAATTAGGTTCATGAGATATATTCTAAGGTTACACAATTTACTTAAACTCTAGATTGCTTTATAAGCTCCATTATGGTCCATAAAGGCACCTAATGAAGCAACATCTCTCAAGGAACTTCTAGGCCTCATTCTTTCCTTTTAAATATGATTATTGACTTCTTTTAAATCTCTTGGAGTCATCATATCATTAAAACAAATGGCCTAATACCATGTTGCTTCTTTAGGTCATAATATGGAACCTATAGCACCAATTCACTTTCTTTGAGTTCTAAATTTTTTCCAAGGCTTCCTCTCATCTTCACTTATCACATATGACTTAAGAATAGCCTTAAAAAAATTTAAAACTCTTCCTAACTATAGGAACTTGCCTAGGCCGAGACTATGGGGGGAAGAAGAGTTTATGGCCTTCTTGATTTTTCCTTGATGGGAGACATACTTGGGAGGCTTCTTAGGGGTCTTAGGAACTCAAACAAACACTCACATATGCTAGGGAATTTATGAATCAAATCAGTTTTTACAATCCCTTCAAATGCACTACACTTTTTCTACTTAGAGTTTATTAGTTTTTCTTACAATTGCTTTGCTTTCTTGGATGGGAGGTGCTGTGAGAAGCTCTTTAGGGGTCTTAGGAGAATGTTTAAATATTCAATTAAGCCTAAGAACATTCATATAAAATTATATTTGTAAGGGAGCATTTGGATCCCTAATAGTTTTATCTTGTCTCTTAATGCTCTTTTCTTGATTCTATTGCTTCCTTTTTAATCCTTGCCATCTAAAACCTCTAATCTGTCCATAAATTGGACAGAAAATAGCCCCTAAGAATTGGGCTCATGGTGCCTAAATTTGTGCAAAAAGAAGGGGGAGGAAGAAGCTACCAAAGAATGGAAATTTTACCTTGTTTTTTTACTCTTTCTTGGTTGCTTTTCACTTTCCTTGGTTGCCTCACTCCAAACACGAATTTTTACTCTCTTTTCTGCCCCTAAAATAGCACCAAACTCTTCATTAAAACCATAGAAAGAAAGCTTGAGAGGAGATGAGCAAATTTCAAGAAGGAAGGATATGGAATTTCTTAAAGATTTTTACCTTTTTTTTGAATTTCTTCCTCCAAAACCTTCCTCCTCTTGTGCGCCTAAGAAGGACAGCTTCTCCTCTGATTTTTGGCAGAATTAAGTTGGTCTTAGAGAGGAGAGAAAAAACGTGGCATATAAAGAAGAAGAAAGAAGCTTCCTTTTTAAAATGGTTTTCAATTTTGCCCTTCATAATGGCATTTATGGTTTGGCTTTGTTTTAACTCTTTTTTGAGAACCGTCTTTTTTATCATAAAATTTAGATTCCCAATTTAATAAAATGCCTTTGGAATCACTCAAATCGGAGCTAAAACCTTCCCAAATGAACTGGTCAAAGTTTGGGTCAACCGACGTAGGAAAGAGTACACCGGATGGGCTTCACTAGTCTCGGGGCTTTCCATGGTTTTTGGGGCCTTTGAGAACCCTGGAGAACTTAAAAATTTCATTTAAAAATCCCTCCTGTGAGTTTTTCAAAAAGTGCCCATATTTACAAAAATGCCACTAGCCTTTCGGCAAATTTATCAAATCACTTTGGCTTTAATTTCTGGGCAACTCAAAGCTCAAATCCTCATTTTTCATTATTTAGAATTTTTTTATAATTTTATTTGGCCCCAATTCCTTCTATTTTAGGGATTTTCTTTTGTATCTGGCCCATTTCTGACGTTTACAAAGAAACCAAATATTGCATTTCTCACGTTTACGGAGGGATCATATGTTACATGTCTCATCTAGGAACTAGGTTGATTTAGTATGTTGTTTCTTTAATCTACCTTGTTCCAAAAATTCTATAATTTTCCAGATTTCAAGTATAAGGAATGGATGACCTGTTATAAAAGTTTGGGCTTTAAAATCCTTTTCTAACTAATTCTACAAAAGGAAAAATGTTCCAGACTAGAATTTTGACTAGGTCAAGGAAGCAACTTAGAACATACTAAATTTTCTACTTACCATTTATGGAATCCTTGTACCTTGGTTCATCTTTTCATCTCTTCTCTTCTATGGCTGTTCGAGTTTCCTTCTCCTTTCTTACCATTACTTCCCTCGACCTAAAATGAATTAAGGTGGATGGTGATCATCATAATAGGCAGCACATGCTTCTCATCATTCATTCGGTACAAGGTTAGGTGGCAACATTCTATTTATGTTATCTCCACCTAAGATACATTTCACAATTGACCTTTAACTTCCACGACAATGCTGCATAAGAGCACTAACTAAACATTAATCCATTACACATACATGGGTGGATGGTGCAAGCATGAGGTGGCAAGGGTGAAGGTTCTAATTTCTTGTTTGGTGTAAGGCTTAGTGGCATCATGCATGTGTCTTATTTCCCACTATACTCTATATGAGGATGATATCTAATCCTACGGTTGGACACTGCAATTTCCATCACTGAATGATAATTGAATATGAAGGCATATGCTTTGGACAGTGCAAGCATGTGGTGGCTTCTTTTGATTTAGTTTTCTTGAATTGTCTTCTTTTCCATTCTATGACCGGTGCTAATCTATGTGGCAGCATTTCCTCCATCTTATTCCCACCTAATACACTTATTGTATGTAACATTTAACTCCCATGAAAATTGCAAAACTTAGAGCACTAGCCAATTACTAATTAAACATACATATATGTGAGTGGAAGGTGTAAGCATGAGGTGGCAAGGAGGTTGGTTTAATTTAATTCTTCCCACTCCATTTCTTATTCGGTTATCATGTTAAGTGGCTTCCCTTCCTTGATTACAAACTAGCATTGCATTCCCCACCATCTACTAGCTATCCCACGATTAAACACCAACTAACATCATCCGAATGACATCCATATACATATAGACATGGTTTGCATAATGAAGCATGAGGTGTCCATTGTTTTATTAGAGTTCCTCTCTTCTTTGGTCCCACATCTCTGTCTAACTTATGTGTCCCTATTTTAGATTGTTCAACTCATTCATTTACATGCAATTCCTTACTAATTCCTATGGCTAAGTGGAACACCACCATGACCAAGCCTACCTACATTTCCATGTACGTGAGATGGACACCATGTTATGATATGTGCAACTATAAGCTTGTCTTGAATTGTTCTTACTTGTTTTCATGGTAGACAAATGAATGTGCTATTATCTTCATAAGGTTTCCTATCATGTACCCTTCTCTCTAGTGTTAATTTCATAAGTTAGTCCTTAAATAACTTTGGTTATGTTTTTAGTTATAGAAAATTTAGAATGTGACATTATAAAGTCATAATTGTGACATACATGCATTGCCCACAGGTTTGTGAACACATAAAGCACAATATATGATATCTTTTTACAACTGGAAAGATGATAGTGATCCTTTATAAAAATATGAATATAATTAATTATATAACATCATATTCAAAAGTTCATCATCATAACCAAATTGAACCCTTAAGTATGATCTAACTAACCTTGGTGTTGCCCTCATATTTGCTTCCATTGTCCATAGTGGGCTTGTCTTTTAATGGTTTTCTTTCAGTCAAAACTTCAAAAATAGTGAGAAATTTTGGTAAATTTCTTTTGCTTTAATTTCATCCTTCTTACTCTTAGGACCAGTAGAAATATGTAAAAGACATTTAGGTATAAAAATGTCTTCTAACTAACAATTCCTCCTCAGGATAAAAGACATAAAATGGAATACAAAAATATGTTTAACAATCAACAACCTAGCTATATTAGATAATGTAGAATAAATGAATGCCACATTATACATAATTGGAAAGAGCTATATCAAATAAGAAAGGAATACAAATAATTTAACTTCTTATTAAATCAAGATATCCCAAGAATTGTTCAACTCTTTATACATCACAAACTTTTGTTCTAAATTCCAAGAACCATTTAGGCTCTTAAGATGATAGAGGAAGAAAAGGAAACTCATGAAATAACTATTTACTGAGGAGCACCACCAACAATTCTAGCAAGATCAATTCTGTAAGTAATTAACAATGCAAAGCAGAAAATGAATTTGCAAGGCTTGAAACTTATGGAATTGAGATGAAGAACAAGATGAAACAAATATTCTCTCTTAAAATAAATAGTAAATTTCAGCACATTTATTGTGGAAAATACTTTAAGAAAGGGCTAAGAAACAAAAGAAATTTACCAATGTTTCAACATACTTCCTTTTCAACTTTTAGTATATCCTTAACTACTAAAGAGTAGGTACTCACCTGAAATATAACAAGTAGATTGTATAGTAAATTTGTAGATTAACTTATGATATCCTTGGTTGCTACCTTCTTAGCTAACATAAGCTTGACTTCTAATATACCTATAGGCTTCAATTCCAGATCACTGAACAAAAAAAAAAGTGAGGTTTTACAGGGGCAAACTAAGATACATGTAGACAAAACATAAAAAGCTTTCTTAGTATAGATTTTTTTTAGTTATAGAATCCCTCATATTTATATGTAATTCTTTTTCTATTCTTGTATAAAACCTTATATGAATTAATAATTAAAGAGTTATATGTATTTCCTTTTCTATTCTTATTTTAGTTTGGATTTAATACTAACAACAATAGTATGAGTGAAGAAGCACATGAATATACTACCATCAGGAAAAATAATCTCCTAGAACTTAACTATATTCCATTAGAATAGAAAGTCAAAAATAGCCATTACATGAATATCACATAAGCACTTGTATGAGGCTTTTTTCTAGCCATCAAGGAATTTATGAGTAATGGCACGTCAGATCTCCAAAAAATTACACTAGCACCTTTCTAATTAATAGATCTATAGCAATACACTCAATTTAATTCCATGAACTTTTAATTTGAAATACAGAGGATATGGTAGTCACTAACAGAGGTCCTCTATGAGTAACCAAATGATATATTATTGCTCCACATAATGCTTATAATGCCAATGGTAGACAAGAAATTACAACCTTAGACAAATCTTCTAATTAAGCCACAAATCTCATATTGCATGCATGCTAAGTCCTTTTTTTTTGGTATAAGCATTATATCAAACAGCTTAAAGGCATATTGGAGTAAGCATAATGATAGAAAATAGGTTAAATCCACAAACCACAAGTTCATTTACAGGGTAACTTTGATACGAACTAACTTTCCTCTGTCATACAAAATCAAGTGCATAAAGGAGAGACCAAATTACCTTTATGTTTCTAATGGAAGATAAAGTGTCAAAATCTACTAGATCTCCTCGTCCAAGGCAAAATTATTCTAAAGCAATTCTCCTTTTGACTTCATTCACACAAACACAATCATAATCATTTGGAATTCTACAAGGGCAAATCAAATGCAGTTAGACTCCTCCTTCATACTTCATGCAAACGCTGATTTAGGATGGCTTCACATGTGGCAAATTGGAAGGGATATGTTTTGAGAAAAAGGAAAATTAGTGAAAGTGCAAAATTGGGATATTGGAAAATTTGAGGAAGAGGGATTTTTTTATTTAATGAAATTGAGAGTGAAATAAATTTTTTTTAGTAAGTAATTGGGATTTTACAAGCAATTGGATTTAATTTTTGATACATTTATACTCATTACCAACTAATAAATATTTGTTGATAATAATTTAATTTTGATAATCCATTAATGGCAATAAGATTTTTGCCATTAGTTAATTGCCACTAAAAGAGTCTTTTGGTATAATGGCTTAGTATAGGAGGCTAACCTAGATGAGTACTATAAATCATAGTTATTTCCTCTATCCTTAACTTGTAC
Organism: Erythrophleum ivorense; assembly: GCA_026724425.1. Taxonomy (NCBI): domain Eukaryota; kingdom Viridiplantae; phylum Streptophyta; class Magnoliopsida; order Fabales; family Fabaceae; genus Erythrophleum; species Erythrophleum ivorense. Next base: position 12,934,384 of record JAIUCV010000008.1, read on the forward strand.
AGCCTTCACATGGTATGCAAATCTACCCCTCAACTTTGTTCAAAATTGGCAGAGTATAGAGAGAATATTCCATGAGTAGTTCTATTGGGTTCAATAAAAAATGTCTATTATGGACGTATTGGCATTGAAACAAAAGGTGGATGAACCAACCAAAGATTATGTGAAATGCTTCAAGAGAATGAAAAGTTAATGTAGTGTTCAATCACCAAAAATTTTTGATGTATTTATACTTGTTACTGACTAATGAATATTTGTTGGTAATAGTTTGATTTTGATAATCCATTAACGACAATAAGATTTTAGCTATTAGTTAATTGCCACCAAAAGAATCTTTTGGTATAATGGCTTAGTATGGGGAGGCTAACCAGAATGAGTATTACAAATTATAGTCATTCCCTCTGTCTTTAACTTGTACAACCTCTACATGGTATGCAAATCTATCCCTGAACTTTGTTCAAAATTGGCAAGGTATAAAGAGAATATTCTATGAGTAGTTCTATTAGGTTTAATCAAAAATATTTATTAAGGATGAATTAGCATTGAAACAAAAGGTGGATAACCAATCAAAGATTTTGTGGAATGCTTTTAAAGAATGAAAAGCCAATGTAGTGTTCAATGACAAAAAATGGAGATTGGCCGTAGGAAGAATGCACTTGGCACTTTGAGAGATATTGATTGTCTAAGATTTCTATGCTTTAAAGGACATAGCCATAAAGGCCTCTTGAATGGAGTAATTTAATAAGGAAAAGGATAGGAAAAGGTCTTCCAAGACTTTGAGGGGGCTTATTATGATCTCTATAGTAGAGGCCAAGGATAAGTCTATCATGGTTGAAGCAAATGAAGAAGATAGGCTAGATTCAATTGACATTATTAGTGTAGGTAAAATCTTAATTAGCAAAGGATATTTCTGTGTAACCTCTAAGCCATCAAAGGGAAAAGAGGTATAAAGGACAAAAGCTACAAAGTTCTACATATTTGACATCACTAAAGCCAATCAAATATTTAATCATTTGTTGAAAGCCAAGTAGATTAAGCTCTCAGATGGTCATCAAGTTCCATTGATTGAAGAACTAAAGGGAAAAAAGTACTATAAGTGGCATAATTTGTATAGCCACATAAGTAACAATTGTATGGTTTCTAGGAATGTTATCCAAAAGGCACTGAAGGAAAGATAGTTCTAGCTTATGCAAAAAGACATGGTTGTGGATAACAACCCATTTCCAAAGTCCACTTCCACCAACATGGTGACTGTTTCACAATTGTTAGTAGTCGCATGATGGAGTTGATAGATGAAACTAGGCTAGTTAAGGAAAAATGCACTAAAGCCAATGTATGCCACCAAGGCTAGGGGTAACCAATACATCTAATAACAAGAACCTAGTTAAGTGGCCAACAACTTTAACCATGGGATAAAAGAGGTCATCATGCAATTGTTTTTGACAAGCTTGGTGTTTTACCACCATTATTTGAAGGGGAGAGGCATTAAAGGTTTACTGACTTGATATAGAAAAGACATGTTCACAAATGGCAATCACCTAATAGGGATGTCCAAATGAGGAATTCCATAAGAGGTGAACCTATTTAAATACCACCTAAGTTTATTAAGCCTAAAATTCCACTAGTTAAATAATAGGTGGGTGGTGAATGTAAGAAGGCTAAGAACCAATAAAAGGAGGGTGTAAGGTATGATGAGAACACAATTGAAACAAAGAAAGAACACAGTAAAATATGTTCAAAACAACTCTAGTGGCAAAAAATTGATTAGAAAATCAACAACATTAGCAATGAGCAATAATTGATGAAGGAGCTGTCACCAAAGCCATCATCAAGTTAACTTTCAACAAACATGATCGAAGCAATACTAAAGATATTTTCAATAAAATATTTTCTCTTGCTGAACTAGAGGGAGCCATGGAAGCCTTTGAGCTTGAATACGCTAAAGTAGCTGAAGGAGGGATGGCCAAACAAGTGGCCAAGGCTATGCTCAAAAAGCTAGAGGAAATCAAGGAAAGGCATTTGAAGCCATTATACATTAAGGCATTAGTTAATTCCAAACCTTTTAATTAAGTGTACATAGACATTGGAGTAGTACTTAATGTCATGCTTATAGTCACTCTAAAGAAGCTGTGCAAATTAGAGAAAGACTTAATCAAGGTGGATATGGTGATGAAGAACTTCACTATTTGACCAATCAAACAAATGTTGCTAGTCTAAGTCATAATAGAAAGTAAGACCTCTTTTGTTATATTCTTTGTAGTTAAGGGGAAAGTGTCCTACACATTGCTGTTAAGATAAGATTGGATGCACACTAATTATTGTATATTGTTGTCCTTACACCAACTTTTGATCTACTAGAATGGGGTGGACTTGAAAGTCATAAAATATAATGATAGGCCTTTCTTGACTAACATCATACTAGAGAATACTTCATACTATTTCTATTATATGTAGCTAATAGTCCTACCCTTAGATTTGGAATTAAATCTTATTGTTACTTATTAGCTAATGTTAAGTGATTTCTTATTTAAAACTAACATTGCAAAGGTTGATATCCAGCCTACTAACTAGATAAGTGATAGACATGACCATTAAAGCTGTTGAAGAGTTATACCTCCAGGCAATGAGGAAAGGAGATTGTACCAATGGCAAGACTAGGAATTAATCATGTTAAGGTGGCTTTACTAGAATCACTTATCAAGGATATAGTTACCATAGTAGAAACTAAGGATCCCCTAAAGGAAGTCACCTTTGTAGTATAGAGGAAGTAAGGCTATTAGAAGTATGCTTTATCTAGACATCTAGGTATAGAAAATGGTTGTCTAACATTGTTCCCATTGTAAAAAAAGATGGTTGCATTGACTGTAGGGATCTTAACAATGCTACACCCAAGCATAAGTGATGCCCATAGCTGACATGTTGATGGTGGATACTGCTACTTCAAACCAAATCATGTCCTTCATGGACAACTACTTAGTATACAATTAGATCTATATAGCTAAAAAGGAAAGCAACATTAAGATGTCTAGGAGCATTTGGCATTTCCAAATAGGCAGTCATGCCTTTCAAATTGAAGAACATAGGGGCCACGCACTAGTGTGTAATGAATGCCATATTTCATGATTTAGTTGGTAAAAACATGGAGTTCTATATTGATAATGTAATGGTCAAATCCCTAAGATTTAACTTGCACCTTTTGGATTCGTAGTAGCATTTTAGCATATGCATATGCATAATTTGAAGATAAACTTGATTAAGTGTGCTTTTAGGGTAGTTGTTGGAAATTTTCTTGGTTTCTTATTCATAAGAAAGGTATGAAGTTGATGCAAAAAACCTAAAGCCATATTAGAGAGCCATCCAATAAGAAGGAGTTGTAGACTCATTAGTAAGATTAATTTCCTTTGAAGATTCATAGCCAATTCATTTGGTAACTTGAACTAATTATGGCCCTCTTGTAGTTGAATGAAAAAGAGGAATTTTGTTAGGCATTCAATCAAATTAGTAAGAAACTATTAGAAGTCAGGCTCTCATTGACTTTCTAGATGAAAACCCTTGTGTTAAGGTAACTTATCACATGCCAAAAACTTTTAGGCTTATGGGATTATAGTATTGGCAAATGTTTTTTAATAGATCCTATACCCAAGGAAAAATTAGAGTGGGAATAGCCATAATTAGCCCTTATCAAAAAAAGGTCTGCTTCAATTTCAAGTTGGAATTCTCTTGCTTAAACAACCAGGTTGAATATGAAGTATTAATTATTAGCCTATAATTGTTAGAAAGTATGCAAGCTGATTTCATTCGAAGAGTAAGAGACTTACATTTAGTGATCAAGTAATTGACTAGTAAATACTAATGCTTACATCCCAACCTAATGCAATACCATTGGCTAAGTAGAGAATGTATATAGCTACCGACAAAGCTATAACTAAGAGTAACACATAAAAAAAGCCCACTAAAAACTTGCACAAAAACTTTCTTTATCTTTCAATTATTTATTCACTTTGTTTATAACTTTATTTATAATTTTTTATTGTTTTATTTATCACTTTCAAATAAAATTATAATTTAGTTATACTACCACTACTAAAAAGTACAAAAGTCACCCCTACAAAGTTTTAGTAGTGACATTTGGTTGTCGCTAGGTCACAGTTAATATTATCATAACAAAATGTATTTAGTAACAACACAAAACTTGTCACTAAAAATGATATTTAGTGGCAACAAAAGTTGTTTCTAAAACTTTTTAATGGCAAGAATGTGGCTACTAAAGCCCCATTAATTTTTCTTTTGTAGAAGGTTGCTATTAACCTTAAACCATAAAATCTAAACCTTAAACCTAAAATGTTACCATTAAAGAAGCACTTTTAGTGGCGATGGTCATTGCCACTAAAGAGTTTTTGAATTTTTTTAAAAATTTATTTCATAATGCTAGTTGGCAAATATATAAATTATAATCCTAAAATAAAAGACAAAAAATAAATGCAAACATAAGTCTAATGATAATTTCAAAAACATGAAAATAAGCCAACTAATTATAACAAGACTTTAATGGTTTCCAAATTATGCATACTAAAAGTACTTAAGTGAAAGCTCTATTCACATGCACATTGTCATAATGTAAGCATATTTTCCTTTCTATTAAGTTACAAGATATCAACAAAATCTCACTAGGATTAAGTTAGTGCTTCAAAGTGATGCAATTCATAACCTAATGGGGATGCATAACTAATTAATGTACCAATGATACATAAAAACAACATTATTGCGTGTAAAACCACTCATAAGCCTTTGCCTTTCAGTTGCAAGCCTTGAATTCCAATATTAGTATAGAAGGAAAACAAACACAAAATATTGAATACATTTCTAAAAATGGAGATTCTCATTCATTGACAATCCACTTACTAATTGAATCATGCTATAATTTAAGGTAGCATAAAAAACATATAATATTAGTATATGTTGGGAAGGTGCAACCAATAAATAATTCATCATGTTCATCGCAAATGATCCATTTGGACAACAAGAAGAAAATGAGATGATATGAAATAAGTAAGCATCACAATTGATCAGTTACTAAAAGTCACCTTTAGTAGCGACCACTAAAGCCACTTTTAGTGGCAATAGTTGGTTATTATTAAAAGTTTTGGTACAAATTTTTTGTTTATTATTAAAAAAAACTTCTTAAAAAGATTTAAAGGCAAATTATAGTTTCCATTAAAGAAAGTTTTGGCAGCAATCTTTAAAGTTTGCCACTAAAGCAACTTTTAGTGATGACAAGTGGTTATTACTAGAAGTCACTTTTAGTGGTGGCCTTTCAATGTTGCCACTAAGACCACTTTTACTATTGCTACTAAAGCTTTGGCACCTATTTGTTAATTCTTAGAAAAAAAAAAGGTTAAAAGCTTTAAAGATGATTTATTATCATTACTAAAAGTCACTTTTAATGGCAACTTGTATCGCCATTGAAAGGTATTTTGTGGTGACATTATTATTGCCACAAAGATTGTTAGTGATAAATTTTGCTGCGATGCCACTAAATGTTATGGCAAAATGAGAAAAAGTACTTTAATGATAACTTTTAGTGAGCTCTTAATAAAGTCATCACTAAAAATGTATTTTTGGTGAAGACTTTTTTAATTGTCACTAAAAGTTATCACTAAAAGCATTTTTATTTTATTTTTGGTAGAGGTAGATAGTTTCTTTTGCGGCCTTTCCGTTGTCAATCTATTGGAATTCAAAGTTTATACAATTTGTTATTATTGATATTAGAAATCATTTTCAATTGGCTTTGTTATTTATACACTTTCAACACTCCAATCCTAGGCTTAGTTACGTTTAGAACTTAAAAGGACCCCTCTTCTCAAAGAATTGTATCATATCCCTTCTTTCGATTTATAGAATAGAGACTAAAGGTTAGTTTTCATGTTCAATTTTACAGCTATGTCATCTCGACTATTTAGCTAATCCCCTTTCAAAAAAATAAACCAGCCGCATATGATCTCTAGTCCAATAAAAAGAACACCACCTCTATTGTGTTATGCATACTTTGATCTTTAGCTTCCACCTCCTTTTGTAAGATATAAATTCAAGATTTTATTATTAGGTTCTTTAATACAATTATAATATGAATAAAAAATTATTTTTAAAAAATCCAATCAAGTGATGTTTAGTGGTAAAAATCATACATTTATTATATTATTATTAGATAATTGTACATTTAATATGTTTTGGATAGAAAGACTAATAATGAAGATATAAAAATTAAAGATAATTTTTTTCCTTTAAATTATATTAATGATTATTTAAGACATTTCTTTTGTGATTTTATATAGACTAATTCTTTATAAATAAGTCTCCTCTTAAAAAAGATTTATTTAAAAAAAAATTCAGAGAAACAAATCCAGATTCAAGATTAAAAATTTAAGGGAATTGAAAATACTTTTACCTAATGATCATACCACCTGTCAAGTTGACTCAAAAGAGCCTTAGAGGCTAAGGAAAGCCAGGTCGTTTTGCCCAAAGAAGACCTCATGCGACTTTCAGTTCCCCATAAATATCACCACTGTGTTTCCATTCACTTTCTACCGATCTGAGCAACGGAGGACGCCACCGACATCACCGGCACTGTTGAAACTCTGGGAACTTAAGTACGGTAATGTCCTTATCTTTATCATTTTTATTAGGACGTGTCCTCTGTTATCAAACTCAGTATAAAACTTGTTTCTCTTCGAAGGATCTTACTACTTTATTCAAAATATTGAGGTATAATGCTGGGAGATATAAAACGAAAAAATAGATTCTGATAGCCTTATCTGTATGATTTAGATATTTTTGTATTTTTCCGGGGAAAAAAAAAACAAATTTGAGTGATAGAATTTGGTATACGATACTTGTAAGAGGGAAGAAAGATTCCAATTCGTCTAGTTTAGCCACTTGAATCGGAAGAAATGATTGTCAATGACCAAAATTTGGGGATGGAGCATTGGGCTGTAAATTTAATTATGTACGGAAAACTCTGTAGTTCATCCCAAGCATACGTTGTCCTTATCTCTCTTTGTCACAGAGTTTATCACAGCAAAGTTTGACAATGGCATCATCATCATCATCAACCAAAGTGAGCTTGAAGCTTCTAATTGACACAAAAACCGAAAGAGTTCTGTTCGCGGAAGCATCGAAAGAGTTCGTAGACTTTCTCTTTAACCTGCTTCGCTTACCTATTGGTACAGTCATAAGGCTCCTAGCCAAGAACGGCATGGTGGGTTGCATAGGCAAACTCTATGAAAGCATTCAGAATCTCAGTGATGCTTACTTATTGCATCCAGAGCAAGACAAGGACGCTTTGTTGAAGCCAAGTGCTCCAATCTCTGGATATCTTCTTTCTGCAAATGATGGCCATGCTGATAGCAAATCAGGACCTTTAAATCTGTACATGTGCCGGAGCCGCTGCAACTATAATGTGACAGATGATCCGACCACTATGTGTCCAAATTGCAGGAATCCTATGACCAATAGCGTACCGTATGTTGGCAAAAAGGATACAGAAGTGGCAGGTTCTTCTGGAGAGGGCGGATTTGTGAAAGGAGTTGTGACTTACACGGTGATGGATGACCTAGTCGTTCGGCCCATGTCTACCATTTCAGGTATCACTTTGCTCACTAAGTTCAACATCAAAGAGGTTGGTTCCTTGGAAGAAAGGGTCGTTGAGTTGGGGATGGAAGAGGTATGTGTTACATATATGGCTTTGGTATCATCACTTAACATATGTTTCGGTTTTTTCTTTTGGCCAAATAATATATGGTTCTTGTAAGAACTATGTTTTACTCCTTATTTGTCTTTGGCTCCCTGAAATCCAGCTATTATATTTTACTAAATATTTAATTTCATTCTTATAGTCTAAAATTTATAATTAAATATCTATATTTTAAAAAAACTTAATTTAAACCTTACAATTGACTTTTTATCAATGTTCTGTTAAATTTTATTAATATAGCCACTCATTTGTCATCTTAACACTTGGGGTTTACATAATTTATGTCAAAAAGAACTGTAAAATAAATAATGAATTAAAATTAAGTCATGTGACATGTGATTTAACTTATGTCAAGTGATTTGAGTAAGTTAGGTTAAATTATATATGGTCAAAGTGTTAAGATCATATTTAGACACGTTAATAAAATTTAATGGAATATTTATGGAACTTTAGTGGCAACTGACTAAATAAATTTTATTTTAAATTATAAGGATTTAACTATAAATTTTTAAATTAAATAAAACTACAAATATCAAAAAACTGATTTAACTTTATTTAATATATGTTTCTTGAAATATATATATATATATATATGTTTTACCCTTTATTTGTCTTTGGCTTCTTTTAATCTAGTTTAAATACCGAGTGTGATCCCTATCATTCCTTGTCTACCAGGGTATCAAACTGCTGAAGACCTCTCTCCAGTCCAATCATGTTTTGACAAGTGTTTTCGTCAAGAATATGGAATCATAAGGAAGCAAGGAATTTCTAACACCTCAAAAATGTTGTGGACAATGATATGTTAATGATCCTTAAGATGTTATTTTATTTCGTTGTGTTTTACTTTTAATCGTGCAGACTTATGAATGAGCATTATCAGCTTATGGAAATCTCCTTCTTCTTCTTAATGATCCTTCATTAATGCTATGAGACGTTACTTATTTCATTTCGTTGTGTTTTAATCATATATACTTATCATCTTCTTCTTTTTCACCAAACATGCAATGGAGTCAGAAGCGAAGAGTTTTCTGATTTGCAATGTGTAAAGAAACTACTTGGGCTTATATTCAGTAGCAAAATTTTTCTTTCTTTTTGTATGAGAATCATGTTAAACATGATACAGCTTCATTCATCTTTCTTGTTTAATCAATTAAGCACATTGCTTATCATGCGATATTACAATATATCAGTACAGTACAGACTACAATAGACTATACGAAGTATTATTAATTACAGGGTCGACATATACTACATCTATCTGGTGGTATCATTTAAACCAAAAAGAAACTACGATTAAAGCTTTAGATACGATCAACTTTTGGCTAACTAATGAATTGCATGTGGTGGATGAATGTTTTAGCCAGTTTTTTGTTGTTAAAGGTGGGGAATATGATGCAACAACTAACTAATAAGAAAATGTACATTATTATCATTCAGAATAATCAATATGATCGAATAGACGAGAAAATCAGTTAATAAAATTTTGATTTAAACGAAAACATGTATTTTAGCAGTTATTTGGTGCAGATTTATAAAATAATTTTTAACTTAAATAAATTTTTAAATATTTTTAAATAATCGTCATAATTCAAGATTATCGAAACGATCCAACAAACAAATCATATTTCCTTTTCCATGAGATTCATGTTCCTTTGATCCCTCTTGAGGCCGTAGATCTGTGAATTCGTGGTGTTCAATTCGTGCATTTGTTTGGACTTCATCCGCCTGTTGCGTAATTAATCGCAGGTCCTTGCCATTTTGGGATTGTTAACATTTTATTTTTTTTGAGTTTTCAATGCTAAATCACACGCCCAATCAATCAACCAAAAAATGCAATGCGTAATATTAAGCGATACAAATGAAGCGAAAATCAAATAAAATTGAAAACTCATATGAATGCTAACAATCCCAAAATGGCATTTTTCCTTTTTGGGGCCTTAATACATTAGATGCAAATAAAACACAGAAAAGGACAAAGAAACTAAAGAAAGAAGACCAACGAAGACTCCAGAAAAATCAAAATGATAAAGAGAAACAAAAAACTCGAGCTCTCTTAGCCAATTTCTGTTCTTTCTTTAGCATCATCTCTAGCCTTCAAGGAATCCCAACACAAAACCTCATTCAAGCATAAGATATCCTCTACAATTGTAGAGCAACCCCAATCACAGCAAAAACAACTTCCGTTATGCATCAGAGAGTATAACTCCTCACAATCCATCTCAAAACAAACTTTCAAACCGGCAAAAGCTGATACCATCGATTCAGCTTTCTTCAAGGCCAAGGGTTCAATCGTGAAAGCTGAACTTGCACTCACAGGACCACCAAGACTGTCCACCACATTGCCGTAAGATACTAATGGATATACAAATTAATACATAAATAATTTCCAAATAAAAAGAAATGCGGAAATCATATGTACCTTTGGATATTGCTTACAAGTGAAGATTTTATAACAAATGTTCTCTAAATATGACACAATTAATTATTAAATATTACTAAATACAGAATAATATTGTGTCAATTTTAATAGATTTATTACTATAACATACTCATTAAGTACATAAAATCAAATTAATTTTTTGAAGAACTATTAATTATTAAATAAGTTAAATTTTTGAGCAATCATATAATAAAGTATTATTCTATATATTTAATAATTAAATATGTCATTACAAGGGAACATATGTTCTCGGGAATATAAAATCATCACTCATTGCTTACTGAATTTCGAAAATTTGAAGTTTCTCCCAATAGGAATGCTTCAAGCTCAAGGTTTCACACACTACAATAAAAACCAAATTCAAAGATGGAATATTTAAAGTGTCCAAACATAAAAATTGTTACCAAATATTTGTTGCTATGACAATCATGAATTGGTGAGAAACAACAGTAGTAATAAAATAAACATACAATTTCCAAGTAATGTATGGATGATTTTCATAACATAGTCTTTCAAACATTTCTGTTGAGAAGACTTCTTTAGAATGGAACAACCATTGTAGGGACATAGCCCGTGTGGGTAAATAATTGATTCATTGTGGACATGTAGTTGACATGGGTTAATATCTAGTTCTTTATGAGTCCTCAACTCAGCTCATGTAAAATAACATCCCTTCATTCTACATAAGATGACTGTCACATAGGACTAACATCTCTTGCATCCCCTATTGACTGGGGCATTATCCATGGTGTGCTAATGACTAACAGAACTACTATTAAACACTTATCACATGTAACCAACATAATGATTTGTAGAAATTTTCTGCAATTACTCCCACTGAATCCATACATGTGTCAACAATTTATAAATCAAGAATTTCAATAATTAAAATATTTCTCGATTGAACATCAATGCAATTGGAAATTAAGAATTTAAGAAATCATGATATTTCATAAAATAATAAAAATGTAAGGTAGAAAAAAGTGTGAAATCATGAATTATATATGCAATGGGATGTTATTTACTTACCAACCAACCTCACCTTAGTAGTGTTCTCTACCACTTCCTCAAAATATCTAGATTTGTTTGAGTTTCCTAAAAATTACCCACAATACAAACACTATTACATTTTGGATTATTACATTTAGAAGTAACTTGGTCCATCTAATCGATACTTTAATTCATGGGAATCATATTTGGTTATCCATGTGCACCATATAACAATATATAGCCCTACCATCAAATCAATTTCACAACTTGATTAGCAATTTGTCCACCAAGTTATTCACCAAGTGATCTGATGCTTTTGTCCATACTAATTTCTAATTTATATAAATTCTCAAATAATTTCTAAAACTTCAAGTAAGTCCATTTTTTGCCCAACAACCACCCACGTATAAGTTATGGAACACTTCAAAGTTTTGGTAACAAGAAAATCAACTTAAAGACTCTTTTGAATTCAAGTGTGGTAAAGTCAACAAAAAAGGACATTACTTACCAAGTTAGTGATTTCCAATCTTCCTTGTAATCAATACTTAATCTTTGAAGGTCTTTTACAAAGTAATACCTTTCTATTAATAAATTATAACCATTTCATCAACAATCCCCTCACTAATTTAGTACTTTATCCAAGTTTTATTTAGACCAACTTCCCTTTCATCACCCAAAACTCCCAAGTGGGCTTGCAACAAAGATTTAACTAGCACAAGAGAGAAGTAAGGTAAACCATCAAGCCAAATATCTCAACAGCCTAATTTTAATGATCACACCACAAGACTTGGCAACAAGAATTAAAATAAAGTTCCTCTTGGACAAAACTATCAACGAAAGAGCATCACCAACCAAGGTTAGTGATTTCCAACTTGCTTTCCAATCATCCAACTAACAACCCACAGGCACAGTACAGATCCCCCGGCCAAGAGGCCCAATAACTAAAAAATTTGAAAGTTTAAGCGTGGGGGAAGCATGTCAAGCCGCTAAATTTTCTGCTACAGCAAGATGCAGTTAGGCAAGTAGAACAGAGAAAGAACACGGGAGATAAGAGCAAGCTACCCGAAGGAGTGCAGCTGAACAAATCAAGAGGCTAATCCCAACCAAAAATGCAGCTGCTGTGAAGAATACAACAGCTAAAATATAAGAATACCAGCTGGAGTTTCTATCAGTAGAGGAGCAACAAAAGAAGGGATAGGGTTGAAGAGGAAACAGGGGAGGAACTCACCGTTTTTGCACAGCCACTCCTTCACAGCTTCAACCCGAGACGACAACAAAAAGAACGAGTTACAGCAGCTGAAAATTGTGGAAGTCAAAGAAGTTCTATGGAAGAAGAAAAGGGAAGGGCTAGACCGAAATGTTGAAGGAGAAGGAGGAAGTTTTCTGTAGCTTTCTATCCCTGTGGTCCCATGATGGAGGAGTTGATCTGAAGAAGGAAACGTGCAGGGAGAAGGAGAAAATAAAAAGACCAAAATAAACCCAACTTTTAACAAAAACAGAGAGGACAAAGTAGACATTGCACAAAAAGGAACATCTAAGGGAAAATAATGGAGGAAGTGGCTGCTATATGCATAAACCGAGGTGCAAATGATAATTTTCCTTTGGATATATATGATTGTGGTGGCAAGCTTATTGGAATTCCACTTTTGAGTACAGAGGACGCTGGGGAGTGGGAAACAGGGTGACCTTGATTAATTGGAAGATATAATATTTTAGTTAGTTACACAATGGAGCAACATTAAATGGTATTATTTGATTTTATTATGTTGTAATTTTATTATTTATTATTATATATATATTGCTTCAAAATTTTATTTAACTCTAATTTGAATCTGATTCATTTAAATCTGCTCCCATGATTTAAAGAAACTTAAACTAAATTATTTATTTATTTAAATGATATATTGTTAAATTTTAGACTAGTTATATTTAATTTAAGTTCATTCATCCTCAAAATTTAGGTGGGCTCCTAACTGAAGTGTGGTAGAGGTCCCAATTGAACCACTACAGATTGCAGGTGCCTCCAATCCTGTCCCAAAAATTCAACCATTCTTATTCCAGCCACCCAATGCCTCTAACTGGAGGATAGTATCCTGAGGAAACTCATCAACATGACAGCTAACCCTTGAAAAGATCTAATTGACTTGAGCTTTATATAGTTAGCCTGCACAATGATGAAAACACAGAATAGCAATATAGTTTTTTTAATGCCTGACTATGTGTTCATCCAAAATAGCAAAACATTGCGCAAAAATCCTTTCATATAGATTATATCATATAGTGCGTCATCTTCATTCAACCTAGTATCTTAAATATCTTCTTTACTTTTAATTAGGCATCTCTAAGAAAAAGAGAAAAGAGGGGAGAGAAGGAACCAAAAAAAGAGAAAAAAAGAAGACGCTTTTTCCTCGTGTAAATAACGTAATATTATGCTCTGTTTAACTTATCACGTGAATAAAACAATGCTCAAATTAAAGAAGCACAATAATAGAATGGAGAAAAGTAAGATGAAGAGGAATAGTTTGTAAGGCAACTGATAAAGTGCCCCAACACAGCTTTAGAGTCTAAATTCTGAACAGAAAAATTAGAATTAGTGAAACTTATTAAGAAGAAAATGAACAGTCATCCAAATAGTTGTAAGATTGCTTGGGACACCCCTGCCATCTTGAAGAAAAACTCTATAATGCAAACTCTTCAAGTAAAAGCAAGCTAAGATGCATTGTATTGTAGGAAAAAATGTATGAATTTGAATTAATCAATTTGCATCATGGGTTAGATATAAAAATAAAATAGAGATATATATTGAGATATATTCAAAAACATTATATTGCTTCATTTTTCTTTTCTTTTGTCACTTAAAATATTCACACATGCAGGTTACTACAAGACTACTTCTCACGCTTAAACTTAAAGCATAAATAGTTTATAAGCCCACATTTTCATTAGTTCAAAAGTTATAAGAAATCCTCAAATCAAAAAATTAAAAAAATAACACACACAAAATAGAACAAAGTAATAAAGGGCCTATAAAGCTTATTAGTGTGGAATAACACAAGATATATTGACAACTTCATCAACTAGGATTTTAGTTGTCGCTAGGTCATAGTTAATACTATCGTAACAAAAAGTTTTTAGTAGTAATACAAAACTCGTCACTAAAAATGATATTTAGTAGCAACAAAAGTTGTTACTAAAACTTTTTAATGGCAAGAATGTGACTACTAAAGGCCCATTAATTTTTTTTTTTGTAGAGGGTTGCCACTAACTTTAAACCATAAAACCTAAACCTTAAACCTAAAATGTTACCACTAAAGAAGCACTTTTAGTAGCGATAGTAGTTGCCACTAAAGAGTTTTTAAATTTTTTTAAAAATTTATTTCATAATACTAGTTGGCAAATATATAAAATATAATCCTAATATAAATGATAAAAAATAAATGCAAACAGAATTGTAATGATAGTTTTAAAAGCATAAAAATAAGCCAACTAGTTATAACAAGACTCTAATGGTTTCCAAATTATGCATACTATAAGGACTTAAGTGAGAGCTCTATTCACATGCACATTGTCATAATGCATGCACATTCTCCCTTCTATTAAGCTATAAGATATCAACAAAATCTCACTAGGATTAAGTTGATGCTTCGAAGTGATGCAATTCATAGCCTAACGGGGATACATAACTAATCAATGTACCAGTGATACATACAAACAACATTATTGTGTGTAAAACCACTCATAAGCCTTTGCCTTTCAGTTACAGGCCTTGAATTCCAATATTAGTCTAGAAGGAAAATAAACATAAAACATTGAATACATTTTTGAAAATGGAGGTCTTCATTCATTGACAACCCACATACTAATTGAATCATGCTATAATTTAAGGTGGCATAAAAAAACATATAAAAAATAATTCATCATGTTCATCACAAATGATACACTTAGACAACAAAAAAAAAATGAGATGATATGAAATAAGTACGTGTTATAATTGGTCCGTACTAAAAGTTATCTTTAGTGGTAACCTTTAGAGGTGGCCACTTTTAATGACAATAGGTGGTTGCTATTAAAAGTTTTGACACATTTTTTTTTAATTATCAAGAAAAAACTTTTTAAAAAGATTTAGAGGCAAATTATAGTCTCATCTTAAAAAAGATTTATTTTATTTTATTGTTTTTTCAGAGAAACAAATCCAGATTCAAGATTAAAAATTTAAGGGAATTGAAAATACTTTTACCTATGATCATACCACCTGTCAAGTTGACTCAAAAGAGCCTTAGAGGCTAAGGAAAGCCAGGTCGTTTTGCCCAAAGAAGACCTCATGCGACTTTCAGTTCCCCATAAATATCACCACTATGTTTCCATTCCCATTTCACTCACTTTCTATCGATCTGAGCAACGGAGGACGCCACCGACATCGCCGGCACTGTTGAAACTCTGGGAACTTAAGTACGGTAATCTCCTTATCTTTATCATTTTTATTAGGACATGTCCTCTGTTATCAAACTCAGTATAAAACTTGTTTCTGTTCGAAGGATCTTACTACTTTATTCAAAATATTGAGGTATAATGCTGGGAGATATAAAACGAAAAAATAGATTCTGATAGCCTTATCTGTATGATTTAGATATTTTTGTATTTTTCCGGGGAAAAAAAAAACAAATTTGAGTGATAGAATTTGATATACGATACCTGTAAGAGGGAAGAAAGATTCCAATACATCTAGTTTAGCCACTTGAATTGGAAGAAATGATTGTCAATGACCAAAATTTGGGGATGTAGCATTGGGCTGTCAATTTAATTATGTACGGAAAACTCTGTAGTTCATCCCAAGCATACATTGTCTCTATCTCTCTGTCACAGAGTTTATCACAGCAAAGTTTGACAATGGCATCATCATCATCAACCAAAGTGAGCTTGAAGCTTCTGATTGACACAAAAACCGAAAGAGTTCTGTTCGCGGAAGCATCGAAAGAGTTCATAGACTTTCTCTTTAACCTGCTTCGCTTGCCTATTGGTACAGTCATAAGGCTCCTAACCAAGAACGGCATGGTGGGTTGCATAGGCAAACTCTATGAAAGCATTGAGAATCTCAGTGATGCTTACTTATTGCATCCAGAGCAAGACAAGGACGCTTTGTTGAAGCCAAGTGCTCCAATCTCTGGATATCTTCTTCCTGCAAATGATGGCCATGGTGATAGCAAATCAGGACCTTTAAATCTGTACTTGTGCCGGAGCCGCTGCAACTATAATGTGACAGATGATCCGACCACTATGTGTCCAAATTGCAGGAATCCTATGACCAATAGCGTACCGTATGTTGGCAAAAAGGATACAGAAGTGGCAGGTTCTTCTGGAGAGGGCGGATTTGTGAAAGGAGTTGTGACTTACACGGTGATGGATGACCTAGTCGTTCGGCCCATGTCTACCATTTCAGGTATCACTTTGCTCACTAAGTTCAACATCAAAGAGGTTGGTTCCTTGGAAGAAAGGGTCGTTGAGTTGGGGATGGAAGAGGTATGTGTTACATATATGGCTTTGGTATCATCACTTAACATATGTTTCGGTTTTTTCTTTTGGCCAAATAATATATGGTTCTTGTAAGAACTATGTTTTACTCCTTATTTGTCTTTGGCTCCCTGTAATCCAGCTATTATATTTTACTAAATATTTAATTTCATTCTTATTGTTTAAAAATTTATAACTAAATATCTATAATTCAAAAAGTTTTTAATTTGATCTTTATAATTGACTTTTTATCAATGTTCTGTTAAATTTTATTAATATAGCCACTGATTTGTCATCTTAACACTTGGGGTTTACATAATTTATGTCAAAAAGAACTGTAAAATAAATAATGAATTAAAATTAAGTCATGTGACATGTGATTTAACTTATGTTAAGTGATTTGAATAAGCTAGGTTAAATTATATATGTTCGAAGTGTTAAGATCATATTTAGACATGTTAATACAATTTAATGGAATATTTATGGAACTTTAATGGCAACTGACTAAATAAATTTTATTTTAAATTATAAGGATTTAACTATAAATTTTTAAATTGTAAAGGTAAAATTAAAAATGAAATAAAACTACAAATATCAAAAAAATGATTTAACTTTATTTAATATATGTTTCTTGAAAGAAATATATATATAGATGTACATGTTTTACCCTTTATTTGTCTTTGGCTTCTTTTAATCTAGTTTAAATAATGAGTGTGATCCCTATCATTCCTTGTCTACTAGGGTATCAAACTGCTGAAGACCTCTCTCCAGTCCAATCATGTTTTGACAAGTGTTTTCATCAAGAATATGGAATCATAAGGAAGCAAGGAATTTCTAATACCTCAAAACGTTGTGGACAATGATATGTTGATGATCCTTAAGATGTTATTTTATTTCGTTGTGTTTTAATCGTGCAGACTTATGAATGAGCATTATCAGCTTATGGAAATCTCCTTCTTCTTCTTAATGATCCTTCATTAATGCTATGAGACGTTACTTATTTCATTTCGTTGTGTTTTAATCATATATACTTATCATCTTCTTCTTCTTCTTCACCAAACATGCAATGGAGTCAGAAGAGAAGAGTTCTCTGATTTGCAATGTGTAAAGAGACTACTTGGGCTTATATCCAGTAGCGAAATTTTTCTTTCTTTTTGTATGAGAATCATGTTAAACATGATACAGCTTCATTCATCTTTCTTGTTTAATCAATTAAGCACATTGCTTATCATGCGATATTACAATATATCAGTACAGTACAGACTACAATAGAGTATACGAAGTATTATTAATTACAGGGTCGACATATACTACATTTATCCGGTGGTATCATTTAAACCAAAAAGAAACTACGATTAAAGCTTCAGATACGATCAACTTTTGACTAACTAATGAATTGCATATGGTGGATGAATGTTTTAGCTAGTTTTTTGTTGTTAAAGGTGGGGAATATGATGCAACAACTAACAAACAAGAAAATGTACATTATTATCATTCGGAATAATCAATATGATCGAATAGACGAGAAAATCAGTTAATAAAATTTTGATTTAAACGAAAACATGTATTTTAACAGTTATTTGGTGCAGATTTATAAAATAAATTTTAACTTAAATTGGTTTTTAAATATTTTTAAATAATCGTCATAATTCAAGATTATCAAAACGATCCAACAAATCATATTTCCTATGAGATTCATGTTCCTTTGATCCCTCTTGAGGCCGTAGATCAGTGAATTCATGGTGTTTAATTCGTGCATTTTGTTTGGATTTCATCCACTTGTTGCGTAATTAATCGCAGGTCCTTGCCATCTTGGGATTGTTAACATTTTTTTACTTTTTTGAGTTTTCAATGCTGAATCACACGCCCAACCAATAAACCAAATAATGCAATGCGTAATATTAAGCGCTACAAATGAAGCGAAAACCAAATAAAATTGAAAACTCATATGAATGCTAACAATCCCAAAATGGCATTTTTTTTTTGGGGGGGGGGGGCCTAATACATTAGATACAAATAAAACAACAGAAAACGACAAAGAAACTAAAGAAAGAAGACCAACGAAGACTCCAGAAAAATCAAAATGATAAAGGGAAACAAAAAACTCGAGCTCTCTTAGCCAATTTCTGTTCTTTCTTTAGCATCATCTCTGGCCTTCAAGGAATCCCAACACAAAACCTCAGCCAGAGAGGATGGTGGTATAAAAACTTACCTAGGAGGGCACATTTCTTAATGGCACACACCACAACCCATTCAGCAACTGTATTACCTTGTTTAGAAACCAAGGAAAATGAAACATTGGAAAAGGGGCTCCCTCAAGCATAAGATATCCTCCACAATTGTAGAGCAACCCCAATCACAACCAGAACAACTTCCGTTATGCATCAGAAAGTACCTTTAGACTACCTTAAAATAAAAAATTCATGCTTCTCAATAAAATGAACAATTTTAAGTGTCCAAACATAAAAATTGTTACCAAATATTTGTTGTTATGACAATCATGAATTGGTGAGAAACAACAGTAGTAATAAAATAAACATACAATTTCCAAGTAATGTATGGATGATTTTCAAAATATAGTCTTTCAAACATTTCTGTTAAAAAGGCTTCTTTAGAATGGAATAGCCATTGTAGGGACATAGCCCGCATGGGTAAATAATTGATTCATTGTGGACATGTAGTTCACATGGGTAAATATCTAGTTCTTTATGAGTCCTCAACTCAGCTCATGTAAAATAACATCCTTTCATTCTACATAAGATGACTGTCACATAGGACTAACATCTCTTGCATCCCCTATTGACTGGGGTATTATCCATGGTGTGCTAATGACTAACAGAACTGCTATTAAACACTTATCACATGTAACCAACATAATGATTTGTAGAAATTTTTTGCAATTACTCCCATTGAATCCATACATGTGTCAACAATTTATAAATCAAGAGTTTTAATGATTAAAATATTTCTCGATTGAACATCAATGCAACTGGAAATTGAAAATTTAAGAAATCATGATATTTCATAAAATAATAAAAATGCAAGGTAGAAAAAAGTGTGAAATCATGAATTATATATGCAATGGGTTGTTATTTACTTACCAACCAACCTCACCTTAGTAGTGTTCTCTACGACTTCCTCAAAATATCTAGATAAGTAAAGTTGTTTGAGTTTCCTAATGCAAGGTAGAAAAAAGTGTGAAATCATGAATTATATATGCAATGGGATGTTATTTACTTACCAACCAACCTCACCTTAGTAGTGTTCTCTACCACTTCCTCAAAATATCTAGATAAGTAAAGTTGTTTGAGTTTCCTGAAAATTACCCACAATACAAACACTATTATTTTGGATTATTACATTTAGAAGTAACTTGGTCCATCTAATCCATACTTTAATTCATGGGAATCATATTTGGTTATCCATCTCCACCATGCAACAATATATAGCCCTACCATCAAATCAATTTCACAACTTGATTAGCAATTTGTCCACCAAGTTATTCACCAAGTGATCTGATGCTTTTGTCCATACTAATTTCTAATTTATATAAATTCTCAAGTAATTTCTAAAACTTCAAGTAAGTCCATTTTTTGCCCAACAACCACCCACGTATAAGTTATGGAACACTCCAAGGTTTTGGTAACAAGAAAATCAACTTAATGACTCTTTTGAATTCAAGTGTGGTAATGTCAACAAAAAAGGACATTCCTTACCAAGTTAGTGATTTCCAATCTTCCTTCTAATCAATACTTTTATCTTTGAAGGTCTTTTACAAAGTAATACCTTTCTATTAATAAATTATAACCATTTCATCAACAATCCCCTCACTAATTTAGTACTTTATCCAAGTTTTATTTAGACCAACTTCCCTTTCATCACCCAAAACTCCCAAGTGGGCTTGCAACAAAGATTTAACTAGCACAAGAGAGAAGTAAGGTAAACCATCAAGCCAAATATCTCAACAGCCTAATTTTAATGAGCACACCACAAGACTTGGCAACAAGAATTAAAATAAAGTTCCTCTTGCACAAAACTATCAAGGAAAGAGCATCACCTACCCAGGTTAGTGATTTCCGACTTGCTTTCCGATCATTCAGCTAACAGCCGGCAAGCACAGTACAGGTCCCCCGGCCAAGAGGCCCAGTAACTAAAAAATTTGAAAGTTTAAGCGTGGGGGAAGCATGTCAAGCCGCTAAATTTTCTGTTACAGCAAGATGGCAGTTAGGCAAGTAGAACAGAGAAAGAACACGGGAGATAAGAGCAAGCTACCCGAAGGAGTGCAGCTGAACAAATCAAGAGGCTAATCCCAACCAATAATGCAGCTGCTGTGAAGAATACAACAGCTAAAATATAAGAATACCAGCTGGAGTTTCTATCAGTAGAGAAGCAACAAAAGAAGGGATAGGGTTGAAGAGGAAACAGGAGAGGAACTCACCGTTTTTGCACAGCCACTCCTTCACAGCTTCAACCCGAGACGACAACAAAAAGAACGAGTTACGGCAGCTGAAAATTGTGGAAGTCAAAGAAGTTCTATGGAAGAAGAAAAGGGAAGGGCTAGACCGAAATGTTGAAGGAGAAGTAGGAAGTTTTCTGTAGCTTTCTATCCCTGTGGTCCCATGATGGAGGAGTTGATCTGAAGAAGGAAACGTGCAGGGAGAAGGAGAAAATAAAAAGACCAAAATAAACCCAACTTTTAACAAAAACAGAGAGGACAAAGTAGACATTGCACAAAAAGGAACATCTAAGGGAAAATAATGGAGGAAGTGGCTGCTATATGCATAAACCGAGGTGAAAATGATAATTTTGCTTTGGATATATATGAATGTGGTGGGAAGCATATTGGAATTCCACTTTGAGTACAGAGTACGTTGGAGATTAATTGGAAGATATAATATTTTAGTTAGTTACAAAATGGAGCAACATTAAATGGTATTATTTGATTTTATTCTATTGTAATTTTATTATTTATTATTATATATACATATATATTTTGCTTCAAAATTTTATTTAACTCTAATTTGAATCTCATTCATTTAAATCTGCTCCCATGATTTAAAGAAACTTAAACTAAGTTATTTATTTATTTAAATGATATATTGTTAAATTTTAGACTGCTTCTATTTGACTTAAGTTCATAATTAAATCTTCCTTTATTTTCTATTTTCAAAATTTTGAGTTATTGCAACAAGTTTATGTTTAACAAACTCTGTCTCTGTGGATGTTGCCATCCTTATATGCCTCTGTAACTCATCCTCAAAATTTGGGTGGACTCTTGACTGAAATGTGGTAGAGGTCGCAGTTGAACCACTACAGATTGCAGGTGCCTCCAATCCTGTCCCAAAAATTTGACCATTCTTATTCTAGCCACCCAATGCCTCTAACTGGAGGATAGTATCCTCAGGAAACTCATCAACATGATAGCCAACCCTTGAGAAGATCTAATTGACTTGAGCTTTATATAGTTAGCCTACACAATGATGAAAACAGAGAATAGCAATATAGTTTTTTTACTGCCTAAATATGTGTTCATCCAAAATAGCAAAACATTGCACAAAAATCCATTCATATAGATTATATCATATAGTGTGCCATCTTCATTCAACCAAGTATCTTAAATATCTTCTTCACTTTTAATTAGGCATCTCTAAGAAAAGGAGAAAAGAGGGGAGACAAGGAACCAAAAAAGAGAAAAAGAAGATGCTTTTTCCTCATGTAAATAACTTAATATTATGCTCTGTTTAACCTATCACATGAATAAAGCAATGCTTAAATTAAAGAAGCACAATAATAGAATGGAGAAAAGTAAAATAAAGAGGAAGAGCTTTTAATGCAGCTGATAAAGTGCCCCAACATAGCTTTAAAGTCTAAATTCTAAACATAAAAATTAGAATTAGTGAAACTTATTAAGAAGAAAATGAACACTCATCCAAATAGTAGTAAGATTGCTTAGGACACTCCTACCATCTTGAAGAAAAACTCTATAATGCAGACTCTTCTAATAAAAGCAAGCTAAGGTGCATTGTATTGTAGGAAAAAATGTCATGGGTTTGATTATGAATTTGAGTTAATCAATTTGCATGAAGGGTAAGATATAAAAAAATAATAATAAAGATATATGTGGAGATATATTCAAAAACACTCTATTGCTTCATTTTTCTTTTCTTTTGTCACTTAAAATATTCACATATGCAAGTTACTACAAGATTACCTCTCACGCTT
Organism: Erythrophleum ivorense; assembly: GCA_026724425.1. NCBI lineage: Eukaryota > Viridiplantae > Streptophyta > Magnoliopsida > Fabales > Fabaceae > Erythrophleum > Erythrophleum ivorense. The sequence continues at coordinate 12,957,291 of JAIUCV010000008.1, forward strand.
AAACTTAGAGCATCAATAGTTTATAAGCCCACATTTTCATTAGTTCAAAAGTTACAAGAAATTCTCAAACCAAAAAATTCAAAAAAAAAAGCACAAAATAGAACAAAGTAATAAAGGGCCTATAAAGCTTATTAGTGTGGAGCAACACAAGGTATATTGACAACGTCATCAACTAGGGTTTTGGGTATTCCCTATTAGCTTAGGGGTTAGTAGTCACCACATTAACTACATCAAATAAGATCTTAGTGCCTTTTAATGAATCCTTACAATTGAGCAAAATTATTATACCATTTGTTAAGTGTAAATTGTAAAGATCACTTAGATTTCAATAAAATAGCAAATCTTGAGACATGGTTGTACCTTCAACCCGTATGAATGAAGCAGGCAAACATCAATAAAAGATCAAATGGCTGAACCCACTTGCACTGTCAAGACTGCTCCATTATAAAGTGGGTGATTATGGCGTGGATCTTATGCAATTCAAAGACAAATATCAAGTTGAGTTATATGAGTTTCATGCAACAAAGAAGGAAACTCAAGAATTAATTAATTATTGCAAGCACATGTACATTGAGTTTGTTTAATTACTTAAGTTCTAAACAAATTTGTCTATTTTTTTTATAACTTGACAACAAACCTCCTAAATATTAAAAAGAAAAAAAGTGATTCTCTCAAAATCAATCAAGATATGAACACTTGGAGGAGGATCACTTTTACTTTTTGAATCAATTTTTAAAGATTTGTCTTAGTTGAAAGCAAAAAAATGGATGTTTAATCTTTTTTTGCCATTATTGTATTGATTTTGACATCACAAGACTAGCTGAAAATAAGACTTATGTAGAGGTAAAGTTCATCATTGACAAAATTGTTTAAATAGTTGTAAGCTCTGTACTACTTGCAATATTAAGAAATTACTAAAATGCTAGAGCGAAAGGAGAAGCTCAACAAAAACAATAATATTAAGCATAAACAAAACTAAACTATGTCAACAACAGTGAAACCAAATCCTAGACAGTATTAGTAAGTTTGACAAGCCAATGAGAATAACAAGCCCTCAATTATCTAGTTATAGAGAATTCATGTACTTGTGAGTCCCTGATGATTAAATAAACCAAGATTTTAACATGACTGCAATTTTAGAGAGATGCAAGAGCGAAAGCCTATGAGGTCGCTTCTGTAACTAGATAACTAGCATTGAAAACTATCTTTATGAGTTTAGGACTTTGATATTTGCATATTAATTATCTTATTATACTTCAACAAAAGAAATATGAACAAGCCCTCATTTCAAGCAAAGTTAAGTAGGATACTCTTAATGCAAAATTATCATTCATGTATCAATACCAAAGACAAGTGCAAAATAGAAACTTTTGCCATTTTTAAGCATCAAAGCTTTATAGTGCTTAACATAACAAAAGTTATTCAAGAGACTCATCAACACCCTTCATAGACTCATTTGTAAATCTTGCCCAACAAGGATTTGCTCTATTGTATATACATGCTCAATTTTTAGGCACATCCTCTAACAACACTTATCTAAAATTTTCAAGAGCAGAGTAAATGCACAATTGTGGAAAATCAATGCCTTATAAGACTCCAAATTCATTAAGTGTATGAACAGCATTGGAGTTTGGAATGGTGAGTGGCGATCATAACATGATGCCCCATACTTTATAAGTGAATGTGTGATTGTATACTCAAAAACTAAAAATATTGATTGCCAACCACTCAAACAATCTTGACTTTGCATGTATGATTGTGGGCAGGCTAATATGGAGTTGGAAGGAATGTAATTATGATGTGCCTTTAGCCACAAGATGAAAATCCAATACATTTGTAATTCCATAAATGTCCTTCATCTTCTTAACAATTTTTGGTGTCAAGAAAAAGTTATTTTTTTGTATTATTTATTTTTTGAAATGAAGATGAAAACCGTCATTAGTAGTTGAAGAATCAACCAAATAGAATTGGATAGTTTAAATACTTCTTGTCTTGATCCTTTTCCTTCGTATTCACTTTGGTAAAAAAGAATAACAAAATTCAATATTTAATTCATAAAGTTCTGCACATGCATGCTTTCTATTGGCTCTTACTTTCACTGATTGTTCAAGTGCAGGTGTTTGGTATTGATTCCTGCACAAAGTCTCAAAGATGCAATCATGATTCATACAACCATGATGTAATCTAGCTTAAATAATTATCATGAGTGGCCATATTATGCTAAGTTAGACTATTGAAGCTTGAAAGTAAGTACAAGTTTAAAACTAACATACTTTTAGTTTAGAAATAAAGTACTAATTCCCCTCATCTATCTCTATATGATCAAAATTTCAATTGAAGGTAAGTTGGGTACTTACCTACATGGAAGTAGATCTTGTAAATTTTCTTGTCCCATATAGATTTGACTATAATCACCAAAAGATTCCAATCTCTTGTTCACAGTGGATGCATGATAAGTCCCAAAATGTATCAATTTTTAGTAGTATTTTAAAGGACTTATCAAGGATTTTCAAACGATTTTTAACTCTTCAACACCCATTTTCATATAAATTTACAATTTTGTTTATTTTAGTGCAATTTAGAGTTAAATTGTACTTGAAAATAGATTTTTACGGCAAATCATGTTTTCATGAAAGCCTATAGTATATTTGGAAATAATTTTTTCTTGTTATTTTATTTTTGATTTTATAGTTTAGATATGTAATATCCGATATTTTGTAAAAACATTAAAATGAGTTAGTTTGAAAAGCAAGTCTCTTAGATTAAATTATTTAAGGTCAAATAAAAGTAGAATAAACTTTTAAATAATGAAAAATGAGAATTTGAGTGTTGAGTTACCCAGAAATCAAAGCCATAGTGGTTTAAAAAATTTGCCAAAAGTATAATAGTATTTTTTAAATATAGGCACTTTTTGAAAAACTCATAGGAGGGCTTTTTAAATGAAAATTTTGAGCTTTCCAAAGTTCTTAAAGGCCTTAAAAACCATGAAAAGCCCCGAGATAGTTAAAACTCCTCTAATGTACATTTTTAAATATCGGTTGACCCAAACTTTGACCATTTCGTTCGGAAAGATTTTAAATCCAAATTGAGTGTTTCAAAAACCATTTTATAAGTTTGAGGATCTAAATTTTATTATAGAAAAGAAAGTTCTAAAAAAAAGCTAAAATGTACCTAAAACAAAAAATGCCACGAATGCAAGATATAAATGTCATTTTTAATGGACAATTTCTTCTCCATTCTTCTTTATTTTAGCCATCCTCCTCTCTCACCTAAATAACCAACTTATGGTTCTATCTAAAATAAAGGGAGAAGCCAGGAGAAAGCACGCACAAGGAGAGCTCAAGAAAGAGGAGAAAGAAGCAAGGAAAAGGTATGAAAAACTAAGGATTTTCATGGAATTCCTTCACATAACTTGTTCTCTTCTCCTTGGTTTATCTTTTTATGGTTTAGATGGATGGATTGGTTCTATTTTTACCTTAGTTCAGAGGAGAAAGTGTAAGAATTCAAGAAGAAAGTTAAAGCAAAGAGAGGAGCTCTTGAAATAAGCTTGGAATCAAGGTGATTTCCTACCTTTGTTGCTTTCTTCTTTCTTACTTTTTAAGTGGGTGTCTCAACCAAGAATAAAATAGCCAAGGCGGAGGAGTTTCTGACTACAAACAAGTGAAAATCCTAGGTTTTAGACCATGGGGAGTTAGGAAATGCAAAGAAATGCAATGAGAAGCTAGGGATCCTTGAACACTTTGTGAAATCTGATTTTGTCCAAGCATTCCCAAGCCCATGTGAGTATTTGTTTGATTTTCTAAGATCTCTAGGAAGCCTCCCAAGTGTCTCTTCCTTCAAGAAAAATTTGCAAACCCCATGGGCTCTAAACCACTCCATTGTCTTGGCCTAGGACAGATGAGGGAGCTAAGGAGTGTTTTAAATTATTCTAAGCTTAGTTTGGGACCATATGTGATGGAAGAAGATGAGAAAAATTCTTGAAAAAAATTTAGAAGCCATAGATTGAGAGTTAAAGTTATAGGTTCCATATTATGACTTAAAGAAGCAACATGGGTTTAGACTCTTGCAAATGAGTGTGTGATGGCTCTAAAGATTTCAAATAGAGTCAAGAGACCTAGATATAAGAAGAGAATGAAGGAGCTTGAATTATGATAGTTATTTCATTAGGCCTTTTATAGAACCATTTTGTAGCCATAAGATAAAGTATGTTGCTTTAGTGTGTACTTAATGTTAAGGCTTGTTCCAAGAATGTAATGGGATGTTATTTGTTGTGTCTAGGCTAAAGAAATCAAACTCTATCTCTTTGTGGGTGTGAGACCAAAAAGGGAAGAGATTAATCAAGAGGAAAGCTTGTGTTGGATTGCAAGATAGCTCTTCACTCCTTCTTGTTTGCATTCTTAGATATGTAATTGTCATTCTATGTTTGTATGTGCATTTGCATGATGAGACATGCCATTTGATGTTGTCTTGTTGCATTGGTACCAATATATTTTTGAATTATGTTTTGGTTGTAAAATTTACTCTTAAATGTGAGGTGGTGCCAAAAGTCCCTTAAAATGGGTGAGGTGAAGCCAAAAGTCCCTAGGCATGGGTGAGACAAGGCCAAAAATCTCATAGATGAGTGAGGCCAAGTCAAAAGTCCCTAGACCAAGGGTGAAGTTAATCCAAAAGTCTCCAAAATAGGGTGAGGCTAGACCAAGAGTCCATGGAGCTTATTCTGGGTTTTGATATGTTTTCATAGCATGTAAATTATGTTTTGAATGATTCTTAATAGTGTTGGATGCTTACTTGTATACTTTGACATGTTTATATGCTTTGATTGCTTACTTGAATGAGTGTATGAGTTATTGAGATCCTTTGAATCTCATCCCTTTCCCTCTCTTATGTCAACATGTTTAGGTGGAGCACAAGAAGCTAAAAGTGGAAGCCAAGGCACTTGATAGACTATACTTTGCCATTAATGTAGTTCTTGATGTAAAGAAATGTCAAAGTTTATATATACATATTATTTTGAGATATAAATGTTTGAACAAATGTAAAAGTATATATATTTAGTGTATGAACCAAAATTGGAACCAAATCAATGAGAATATATGTTTTGGATACTTGGAAGACCACTCTTAAATGTGTATTATAGCTTGTGGCATGGTGAGTTTTTGATACATGGTAGTTTAGACCAATTGGAAAGCACATACATGCTTTGTTTATGCTTTAAAACTTGCCCCAAGAGGCGGTAGAGACATTAAGAAGCCATTTGGACCAACTTTGACCCTTATATGGTGCCAAATTTGCTATATTCGTGAGCTATATGAAGATCTGACCAAATGAGCTTTTCTTAACCTAAAATTTGGCATGCATATAGGCATCATCTAGAGATTTTTGGGAAGCTAAAGTGCATATTATTTGGAGCTTTAGGAATTTTTGGTGAATTTTTAAAGTTAGCAAATTTTGACAGAATTGGTATTGTTATTGTGCAAATGGTCAGATTCTTTGCTTGTATCACTCATGGGCCAATTGTAGTTTAATGGCTATGAAATTTTACAGGTATAAACTAGATATGATAAGCTTTTTGTAGAACTTAAGAAAACCTTATTTGGATTTATATAGAGAGAGAAACGAATTTTTGAATTTCCAAATCAGTCACAAGGGCATAGCCAAACCTCTGTTACTGTTCCATTAGTTTTTGAAGGCTAAATGCTTCTATTTTGGTCTAGCGTTATTTTTAACCTCAATTTAACATTCATAACTTTCCAGAATGATATGGTTTGCCAGGTTTTGATTTTGTTAAAATTAGTTATGAATTTTTGAAGTTTATATTAGTAACTTATGATAGCAAACCTGGGCAGCCAAACCTTTAGAGATTTTCTAATGTCAATCGTGGTTTAGCTAGGGTTTCATGGCCTGAAATGATTTTTAACCTATAGTTGACATTTAAAAATTTCTAGAAAACTATCATTTGCTTAATTTTGAGTTTTTTAGAATTAATTATGATTTTTCAAAATTGGCATCAGAAACTTGCCATTTGAAATCGAGAGCAAAAATGCAATTTTTTGGTTTTTGGGTCCAAATCCATGGTTCATGGATTGTTTTATGATATGTATGAATTGTATGGATGGAGTATAACTAGATAATTCTATTGATAGGTTCATAGGGTCTCCAAAGCAAAAATTGAATTTTTAAAATACTATGCAATGCAAGAAAATACTATTATTTTATTCCTTTTTGTCTTTGGAATTATGTAAAACCTTGTGAAATCAAGCTTGGATATGAGGATATGGAGTTTAATGAATTATGGTATGACAAGATACTTATAGTTTGTGTTTTTTTTATTTGTTTTGTAAGGACCTATATGTAAATAAATAAGTTTTGCATACTTTAAAGGTGATTATGAAGAGCTCAAGGACTAAACTTTAAATTCTTTCAAAAAGTTAATGCTTTATATTTGTCGTAACAAGCAACCTAGATCTAGAATTTTGGTGCTATTTTCCATTGTGACAACTAGATATTTTTGAGTTTTTTACATAAATTTTCCAAGATGCAAAAATATAGGACTTTCTCATTTTTGTGATTTCTTTAGAGTAGTTCTTTCAATTTTCTTTGCATCTTGGAGCATTAAGAGGATTTTGGATTGGATAATTTAAAGAAAGTAATTCTTGAGATTTCTATTGACAAATTATGCTTTCTAGTGATGAATTCTATGTTCTACCTTGATCTAATTCAATTTTCTATAGATTTTTATTGGGCTTTTGATTTTTTTTAATTAATTTCACTAATTGAGTCTTTTTTTATGTTGATAAATCACTAGTCGTGATGATAACCTCTAGATCAATATCTAGTTTATGGTGCAGTTATATATGCTGATAGCTCCTATTTGATTTTTCTTGCATTTAGTCTATTCATTAGCCCTTAAATATCATGGTCATAAGTTTAAGAGTCAATTAATCAGATGAATGCATTTGATTGTTGATTAGGTAGGGATTAGGATGTGTAAACACAATGGTACTAGCTAATGTTGATTAATCTACATATAATACAACTACCAATTTTCATGCACTTAAAGTGTTTGATAAATTGATGTCTAAGCAACTAGTAGGATGCATTGAGATATGAACAATCCTTGATAGTTGTAAAATCCTTCTCCCAATGAGAATTGTTAGATAATAATTATGTAATTTTAGGATAAGTCAGATAAGATTAGAAAATAATCACAGGCTAAGTAATGGCCAAATAACAAAGATCTAGTGAAATATAAATTTGTAAATATAAAGAAAATTTTTTTGGAATTTGTTTGGTATTTTAGAGAATTTTGGAAAACTATTTGGTATTTTTCATAATTATGAAATAAGGAGTAATTATGAAATATATACTTGGAATTTAATTCTTTTGAAATTCCCAAGGCCAAGAATATCTTAAAAATATTTGTGAAATAAAAATATTTAGATAAAATTTAAGATCAAAATATAATTATTAAAAGTTTAAGATACAAATTTGTAAAAGCAATTTAAGATACAAATTTGTAATTTTAACGAAGACTAAAATGTAGTTCTAGTGGGACCAAAATGTAATTTCATCCTATGCCAAGACATAATTCTTATAGACAAATTGAAACTATAGAAATAATGAGGAGGAATGGCTAAGAATTTTGATATGCACTTTTCCAAAATTGGTAATAATTTTGATTCTTAGTACAAACCAAATGAGGTATTATTTCATTTGCAAATAATACATGTCAAACTAACTTCCACACGAAGTCAATGAAATAGAACATGCTAAGGAAGGAGTGAATATGCTGAGGTACAGGAGGAAACAATTAGTGCATTGGACTTAAATAGACTTCTTATTACTTTTCTGTTCATATTTCCTTCAAACTTTAAAACTGAGAGCATAAAGAGAGAGTGAAAGTGAGGGATGTAGAGACAGAGCACTAGAAGAGAGGAAACAAGCTTTAGAGGGAGAGGAACCAAAAGGGGGAGAAGTTTGAGACTTAAATTTAAAGCTTTACTAGGTAAGACTCTCTTGTCTTACTAAGGTAATAAACTATCATGTCTTTGTCTTCATCTTCTCCTCAGTTTCTCTTTTTAGAAAATTTGGTTCTCCTAAATGGTAAAGCCTTGATTTCGCTTGTTTGTTGCTATTTCATACCTTCAATGATGCTTGTGATGAGAATATGTGCTTATGATGCACTCAGAACCCTTAAAAGCCCTAACTCCTCACCATCTTTATCAATTCTTATTTTCTCTCTCTAAGGGGGGTTGTATAATGAGACTCAAACTTTGTTGTAAGGTTCTTTGATGCCTTGGATGATGTTTTTGGGAAGGTTAAAGGCTAATAGTGTGCTTAAAAGTAACCAACTACTTTAATTCTTTCACCTTCTCTTCTTTCTCTTTCTAGAATGGTTTCCATGGAAAATCTTGTTTTGGATAGTTGTTTTATGTTTTTTATGACTATTTTGTTGTTGTATGATTATATTAGATGTTTAAAATGATCATTTGGGGTTGCTGAGGTAAAAAAATGAGAAACTCTTTGAGTGAACAATAAAAGCATAGGTTATCAAGGAAAAAGAAGACATGGCATTAAGCTTGGCGTCATAATGCCATTGGTTCCATCCAAGGGGACAAAATGCATAGTGTCATGGTGCCACTTCAAAAAATGAGGGAGACAATGTAAATTTTTTATTCTTTTTGCACGATTTTACTTCCATTAATTATCCTACATGCTAATTAGGGATTTTTAGGTAGTATGAACCATTTTATAAACCCTTTTTATAGCTTTAAACCCTCATACGAGTTATGTCCCTTAATTCCTTTGGTACCATAAGAATAATTGAGATTTAATTTTCAATAATTAATTTCTAAGTGTAAATATGTATGTGGACCTTGTATATAGATGATTCCATTGTAGACAATGCTTATGCATGGATAACCTCTCCTTTATAGACTATGATTCCTATACATGGAAGAGTAAATTCCAAATGATACTCCTATATGGATGACTAATACTTAGGAAATATCATATATGGACTATAAACTATTAAAACATTTAAAATACTAAAAGATAACATAAGAGGAATGGGTTCCATTAGAAATCATTTTGAGCAACTAGGAGCACTTTATTATCTATGTTAGATGCGTGAGACCATGACATGTTATATGATGATACTTATGCTAATATGTATGTATACTCTTATGTGTCTATTGATTTATTTGTTAAAAATAAAGTTGTAGTGCATAGTATTATGATTATCTTTTAGGCATACTTGAGATTTTGAAACTATAGATACTATTACTATTCAAGACAAATGATTCTTTAAGGATGATCTCCATACTAACTTCTCCTCAAAAACATACAAAGAAACCTTACTTAAGCATGTGATGTGGATCTGCTCGAGGGGATGCCAAATATAGCATATGATGTGGTTTCTTTATATTATGGATACTCTAACGATTATCTTTCTATATAGATGCAATGAACCAAGGAAAATGTTTCATCACTTTTAATTATATAGTGTTTTTATGTGTGTAGTGGTATGTGACATTGGATATAGTGTTTATATATTTTTTAATTTAATTGAAACGTATTACTAAGGATGCAAAGTTGTGTTTCCATTAGATGAGAATATGTTGAACACCCATATATGTTGAGATATATGATGATTATAAGAAGTTTAAATTGATGACTTATATGAATGGCTACTATTATATGATATTCTGCTATTATTGCCATTAGATAAGATGTGTATTGTTAATTATGTGATTGCCATGCATTTCACTTACTTTTATGTATGATATAATTATATTTTAGATAGATAAGCGAAATAAAAGTGATTTCTACACATGTGGTAGTTGAACCATCATCAATTTTCAAATTGTTATTATTTTACTAAGAATTTTTATGATTCTCACACGTGTGATAATGTGTTTAGACAATAAGAATGTTGACCACTTGTTATGTCATTGACAATGAGGGGATGTACATTAAGATACTTTAGGTTTGGCGAGTTCAAGTAATAATAAGGATAAAGACCTCTATTGTAACGAAGGAGACACAATTGGCTCCTCTAAGCACAGGGATGTCGAACATAAACAACTAGATTTTTAAAGGATTAGAGGATAGCATTATGGAGTTATTGGACTAGATATAATAACTCCACTAGTTGGCTCAATGACTTTGACTCAAGAACTCCTTTTAGTTGTATGATATTGTATAAATAGGTATCCTGAGTACTAACTAGTGATGTTTATTTTAGTTGATGTATGGGCAATAATATCCTTATCCTAAGGAAACTAACAAAAGTATTATGATGACTACATGCTTAGCATCTTAAGTATCATGATGAATTAGATTATATGCTTATGTATTATGGGACTCATTGATTGCCTTACATTAAAATTTATACAACAAATAGTCTCCACTATGTATAACATGATTAAACAATAATAAATTAGTATGTAATAAATAAGAAGGTTGCGCTAGTAATTCTAATAGTTCATAGATCTTATTGAATATAGTTCTAAGAAGATCAAGATGAAATCTAAGAATTATGTAGGGTTGTGTTATTGAGGCCAAACAATGATGATAAAATGAATTAGCCTACCATAACCATTATATTGTCATGAATGAGCTCTAAAATTAAGGATGCATTTAATTAAGTTTTATTTAGTATTTTGGTGTCTAGAGTCTAGACTAGAGAGTCCTAAGTCCCATGCACATTAGGCTAGATTGCATTTAGAATAGTGACAATCTTTCTTTCCTTTCAATCTCTAGTGACCAAACTTATCCTAGGATATTAATTCGATTAGGTAGGTGTAACATAGGCTAACACAGGTAGATGTAACTTAGTTACATTTGTCATTTAGATAGACATTCTTCATGAGATTAACTTTAAGACATTATATTACTTAGAACAGCTAGTATACTTGGAAGAGTGAGGCTTGTTAATATTGTATATCTACAAGCTTAGGAACCACTCAATATGCAATGCAAACAATTCTCACCAATGCACCATAGTCTAAGGAAATAGAAGAAAAAGAAGGGAAGGAGAGTTTGTCTTATTTTGTGTACCTTTCTCTTTCCTGAAGTGGAGAGAATTTCATTCTAATGTACATTAAAATTCATCCATTACACAAATCCACTCTGTTAATTTTCTTTTTTAAAAAATTGTAACCTACAAAACTAACATTTTAAAATTCAAAAATAAAACTACTTTAAATAATAGTTAATAATTAATAATCAATCAATAAATTAATTAATTTGGACTCTTAAGTTATTAGGTTATTGGTTAACCCATTATAGGCAGCTAAATTCTAATATCTCTCATTCATACATGATGAGATAAATAACATAGAACTTTTGGCTCCTTTTAAACTTTCATATTTAATGCTCTATTGTGACCACTTAAGTAGAACCTTGAAGAGCTCTTATACTAAAAATCCTATTATAGGACCAGCATAAAAGATGCATCCCTTAAATATAGATTTCACATTTATTTGTGTGTCTGAGATATTTTAGATTCATCCATATACATAGTACTTTGTACTTAAGATAATTCTAATCTTTCTTGCATTTAATCTTACTCAGATTGCCTTCTTTTATGCATAATATCCATACTTATAATGTTACTAAAATAACTTTAGACACTAGAATAGTTGTATATGTTTTGTATAATCTTTCCTTCACCCATATACCACTTAAATTAGAATAAGCTCCTAACAATACTTCATTAAGTTGAGTTATCATAACCATAAGATATATGTTAAAGTAGCAAACACTAATTCATTTTTTTCATAATATTGTCAAAGTCATAAAAACATCTATAAAAGAATTTTTCCTTTCTGAGACTCACTCAACAATGAAGTAGAGATCTATTCACTTGCTTCCCAATTATAGTTGTTAAGCATATGTAATATGAATTACATGTTATAATATTTCTCTTATCTCATAAAAGCATATGTTGATTTTATTTATTATCAACACTACACAGATCTTAGTCCAGACATACATAGTGCCTAACCTAAATTCTAACATTTTGTTCACCTCCTATATGTGCTTAGAAGATAATTTGCATATTGCTACAGGTATCATGGATGATGGGAATCTATAATTTGATCTATATATATTTATGTGTTTAGATTTCATCTTGACCTTCTTTTTCCTTTTATCGAGGCAGCATATTTATACTTTGTGTTCTCCTTTTACCATAGTGGCTCTTCCACTATTCTACATGGTTAACGCAAATGTTTTATCTTTGTTCATTCCTCATAAGCACCAAAGGCAGTTGCTTATGTGAGAAGCCAAATTTCATCAGCCTATATGACATACTATCATTGTGTATATGTTATCTTTGATTATGGCATAATGTTGACAATATAACACTTTTATTTAATAAATAATTAAGTTGTACTTAAAAGCGTAATACTCTATGTTCTACATATATCAACAGACTTTACATATTTCTCATACATATTTTTCTAGGTATAAGTTTTGGTAAAGGATTCATTAACATCTTATGCATAGAGATAAATTGCAGAGAAACACTTTTTTGTGCTATAACATCTTTCATAAAAGTATATCTTGTGTTTATATCTTTAGTTTTACTATGAGACTTCGGGTTTTTAGTGTAAACTATGAGTGCTTGACTACTACATTTAGTTAACATTGCACTTAATGTCCTAATAGTGATCTTTAAGTATTCCATGAATCTCTTCAACTGTGTAGCCTCTTATATTATTGAAAATGTGTAATAAACTCTACTTCCATAGTAGATAATACTATGCATGTCTACTTCTTTTTGCCCTAAGATGTCTATAGATAATGTTATGCATGTTAAGACTGAAGTAAAGGAAATGGCCTAGTTGTAGGGATCTAAGGACTTAATTCACTACTTAGAAAAAAAAAATTGTCTTAAACATAGTTATTTTTTGGCTTAGCCCTGATTTTCACTATAACTAATGGGCTTAATTGTAGTTTCCAAAACTGTAGTAAATTTGTTCATAATGATTGGTTCAACTGTTGTTTTGGAAAACTACAATTACCCTATAGTTTAACCATGATTTTTAAAATTATAGCTAAACTATGGATTAAACCATAACTAAGCCTTAGTTTAACTGTAGTTTTTAATAGTTACAACTAAACCATACTTTTTAGTAGCAGTTTAAACTACTTCTAGATGAATTTTTTAAAAACAACTCATACATTGCAATGGCTATCATTTGCTTTTATTCTAAATATATTTTCAAATAACAAACTTGAGATTAAAATGAGTAGAAAATTGAATTGAAAATGCAATTAAGAAATGGACTAAAGATTGAAATGTATAAGTCAAGACTCAAAGATAAGAAAATGGCATTTGGTGCATATGAGAGCAAAGGGATGAAGGTATGAAGTATGAAACATATATTTGCAAGTCCAAAATGCAAGAAATATTAAAGTAGATGCTTCATCAAAGTGAAGAATTCATCATAAAGGAATCCAAAGTGTTGTAGGGAAAACAAAGTTGATCTCTATCAATGTAACTACAATAATGAAGTTTCATTTGAGTTTATCCTTAGTTCATGATAGTTTTCATCATTTGGAGATCAAGTAAAGAATTATCTTGTCAAATCAATAAATACAAGTTCAAAGTTTTTAGCCAACAAGGAGATTTTAAAATAAACATTCCACTTAGAGTTAGGATGATACAAATTAGCCTTTTTTCAATGATTTAGCAAACGTGTTTTTGAGGAAGGAAAAAAAATGAATTATCACTCTAAAATTAAATACAAATACAATGGCTTGATTTCAAGATAAAAGTATATATGGTACTTTCTCACCCAAAACAAAACCACAAGCTATGCAATAATTTAATGAAAAAAATTTGGTGCAAATACATAGGCATGTGCAATATTTTTTAGCCAAAATAGAACCACAAGTATATGACAGTTTAATGCAAAAAAACTTGCATAGATATATAGGCATATACAGTATTTTTTTAGCTAGAACATAATCCTCACATGTGTAGCCAGTCAAATCAAGATTTTATTCAAAAAAATAACCTACATAAAGAACTTTTAACCCTAAAAATCCCCACATGTGCAGCAAGTTAAATAAAGATTTTATAGAAAAAGTCAGTGTCATATAAAGCACTTTTAACTCCAAAATAGAATCCTTAAATGTGCAATAAGTTAAATCAAGATTATAAACAAAAAAACATAGTCATGTGAAGCACTTTTAACCCTGAAACAAAATCCTCACATGTCCATAAGTTAAACCAAGATTTTACACAAAAAAATAGTTATGTGTAGTAATTTTAGCACAAAATTTTGCACTAAAATATATTCATATGAAACAATTTTTAGCTTAAGATAGAATTATAGCATGTGAAGTAGTTTAATTAGAAAAGTTTGCATAAATATGGATGCATGCAGTGCTTTTAAACCCAAAACAAAGTCACATGCAATGCAAAAACATATCATATGCAATATAAAACAAAGTCACTTGTTGTGTAGTAAATTTAAATGTATAATTGTTTAATAACTCATAGCTACTTTCGAGCTTAAAATAGAATCATAGCATGTGCAGTAACTAAGATGCAAAATTTTATGCAAAAAGTTAACAAAATCGTGGCTAGGCCAAATTAAAAGCACCATAAGGACAACAACATACATTTACATAAATTTTAGATTTGGAAGTAGGCTAAAAACATGTCTAAATCCATGTCAAACACATGTAGGATAATGAACTACATTTACACATATTTACACACTTAAAAGCAAGCTCAAAAAAGACTAAATCCAAGTCAAACACATGTAGGACAGCAAACATACTCTTAACTTAGAATTTGGCATTTACATCAAGCTAGAAGTCAAGGATAAATCATATTAAAAGTGCCAATGGGACAACAACAAGTATGAGACAAATTTAAAACCCAAATCAAGCTAAGAATCAAAGTTAATTCATGTTAAAGACACTGATGGGACAATAGCAAATATGAGACATTAAAGATCCAAACCAAGCTAAAAACCATATATTAAGCTGGAACTTTGCACAAACTCATACTAAAGATCAAGATTAAAAAACTTAAAAGTAGAAGGGTAGAAACCTTCATATTTAACTAAATTAAAAAAAAGTGTATCCTTCCTTATTCTAAGAACAGATGGCTCCCTTTCTTTAAAAATATAGCTCTCTTTTTAGGTCTTTTGGTCTGATCAATTATAAACAAAAATAAAGTTAGGATCTAAACGAAAAAAATGAAGTTTTACATGGTAGAAAAGAGCATTAAATGAAATCAATCCTTTGAAAAATACTAACATCCAATATTGGAATAGAATGAATCTTCACAGACTCAACCTCCCCAAATTTCTTAAACTCCTTCAATAAAGTCTTCTTTTTCACCTTGAGTGGCAAATTCCCAACAAATATGGTTCTCAAGAGCTTATGCTTATCATCAAAACGTTCATTTGTCACCAACAAAGACAATATCTAGGTTCTAAATATATATCACTTCAACCAAAAGACATTATAAAAAAAATATCCAATAATTTCAACACATGCAATCCATCCACATAAGGATGTTGGATACCAATGCCTTCAATTTTGTTTATATTTTAATTTAATTTTTAAATAAAAACATAAGGAAAGCTTTAGATCTTCAAATAACAACCTAGTGGTCACTAACTATAACTTGCTATTCCATAAAAGCTAAGACACTAAAAACACCAAAACCTCAAAGAAAAACAAACATTTGCAAAAATTCATTCAAAATTAGCATCCACAGACACAATCTTATATATTGGAAAGAAAGATAAGAGAGAAACCTAAAAACAACGAGATTTGATGATTAAATATTCAAATATTTAATCAAATATTTATGCAAGGCAAATAGAGAACAATCTAACCGAAGATAGAGAAATAATACATTTGAAATTGGAAGAGAAACTGTGTAAGGGTTTTTTTTAGGGGGAAGCTATTTCAATAACAAAGATGGTGGAGTTTAATTGCAGTTTAGTAGTGGTATGTTATACATCATGGTTAAATTATGTGTGTTAATCATGGTTAAAATATATGATTTTATTGCAATTTATAAACTATGATTTTATAAATGGTGGTTAAATCTAATTTAATTGTGCACTACAAAAAATTAAACTTTTAGTGGCAACTAAAAAAAATCATCACTAAAAGTATATTTTTAGTGGCAACCTTATTAGGTTATTGTTAAAAGTTGTTGCTAAAATACTATTCCTTATTTTGGCAAAACCTTCAATGGCGACACAGAAAAAATTGCCACTAAAAGTTTTTTATGATGACAAAAATGTTACTTCAAAATACCTTTAAGCAGAAACACTAATATGGTTGCTACTAAAAGTAACTTTTCATGGTGACATTTAGTCATTACTAGAAGTTTAAAAAAAAAAATTGATCTAAAAATTTTTGCACCAAAACTTCTAGTAGCGACATTTGATCACCACTAAAAGTTTGGCAAATTTTGTTCAAATTAAAAAAATTTTGTATCAAAATTTTTAGTGGCAACCAAACGTTGCCACGTTGGGTTACCATTAAAAGTTTTGGCAACTTTTTTGTTTTTGGATCTAGAAATTTTTGTGTTAAAACTTTACTAAAATCCATTTTTGTTGGTGACACCTATAGGTTACCACTAAAAGTTTGGCAAATTATTATTTTTGGATCCAAAAAATTTTAAAACTTTGACCACACTTTTTTATGTTAAAATGTCATTATTGAGATTTGAACCAAAGACCCTGAAACAAATTGTTAACACTTTAGTTGATTATACTGCAAACTTTTTGCAATTATGTTATAAATTGCTTAAAATATATATAAACTTCTAAATAAAATAATATAACCAATATATATATGTATCATATATTAATATATAAAAACAACAAAATTAATATATATATATATACTATTTATAATTATAACTATATTTTTAATTTGGTTAATTTTTTATTTCATAAATTACCTTTTTTAATTTATTATTTCTAAGCCCCTTGCTTTTTTTGGGTTTTTTATTTGTAATAATAGTGAAATTTTAATATAATTTGGGAAGTCAAGAAGTTTAATATTAAATGTTCTTAAATTCTAATCACAAGTAATTTTTATTTTTTAATTAAAAATTGCTTCTTAAACATTTTAAAAAGCATCTAGTCAGTAATTAAATATTTAAAATTTATTAACATTTATTTAATCAAAATGTAACACCATAAATTCTAGTTCATTTTATGACATTCATGGGCTTCACATCATCAATTCCATGAAAATGTAAAGAAAAAGAGAATAAAATAATGACTATTTTCGTGTTGTGTCGTGCTTAAAAATTTCATTTAGTGTCACGTAGACCATACGAGTTCATACTATATATTCTCATATTTAATTTCATCAATACAACCTTTTTGCATCATACAATCGTGCCCACAACTCATGAAAATCAAAAAAGAGCCCAAAATAACTAAGTGTATTTTTGACTAGATTTGTCCCTTTTTCTGACCAAACTTAGGAAAATCATAACTATTTTTAGAAAAATCAAAATCATGCAACCTTGGTCATTTTGGAAAGCTATAGATGTCTACTTTATAATAAAAATATTCCTAGATTATAATATCTATCACAGAGGACATTTGATATCCAAAATGGTCTAGAGGTCAGACTGCATTCTGGAACTGTCACAAAATTCTACAAAAAAATTGAAAATGTCCAATTAATTTCACAAAAATCCAATCCATACAAATGATACCAATATAGAAGGCTATGGACGTTAGCTAGAGAGGAAAAATATCTCTAGACCAGTTCATCAAGCCCAGGCCTCAGAATTTAATGGAACAATAACTTAGGTCGAGCAAAATTCCTGATACTAGACAGAATGTTCAAAAATTCATATCTCCCTCTCTAGACCTCCAAATGAGGTGCTTCTAGTTGGCATGAGTCACTATGAATGTCTAGTTTCTTTGTATAAAATGTTATGGAAATTGGACATCATTTGAGTCTCATGTGATAGAATTCAATTTTGGACCAAATGAATAGTGCAGCAGACCAAAACCAGAAAAATGGCCAACTTTGAAAAATTCTCAAATATTTTGTAGATCACCAAAAACTATGATCTTTAGCTTTCCAAAAATCTCTTAATGAGACCTAATTTCATGCCAAATCTCAGATCAAGAATAACTCAAATCCATAAAAGGTGACATAGGGTTCTATTATGGTCAATTTTGGCTCCATATAGGATACCAAAATTGCCAAATGGCTTTCCTTTGGTTTTGGCACCTTTTGAACAAGTCTAAAAGCACATTTAGGACTTGTGTGAACTTCCCAAATAGTCATAAATCTCATGTATCTCATTTTGGCCTTTCCATGCACATTTCCATAAACTCATTTATGAAGTTATTTTTGCCATACATGCTCAATTCCCATTCCATCATTCACATAACACATTTTCTCATTTCTATGTCACATAATATCATAATTATATATGTCTCAAGAGTCATAAGCCATTTACAATAATAATATACATCATTATGGTTCATTATGGCTTTAAAAAGGTAAATGCTAAACATGTGGATGTCAATCTCTTTCCTTCAATGTTGTTAGCTCCTATTAGCATATCCACTTAGTCCACCTAGCATGTGAGATCATTGGAGAGGAGGGAATGAGATTCAAAGAATCTCAATAGCTCATCTCCCATTCAATCATACATAATATATGCAAAGCAAGCCTTAAAAATGCATGCATGGTTATCATGGAAGTTATGAACATTTAAGAAGCAAGCTTGGTATGTGAACAAATCATACAAGATAATCAAGAGCACGCCAAGTGTTTGGATTAGCCTCACACTTCTTCTCATGGATTTTGGACTTACCTCACCCATTCCTTAAGAGCTTTAGACTCAACCATACTCTTGGGAGCCCACTTTGCTTTTGGGAGACTCTTTACTTTGTCTCAACTAATCTCAAGGGTTCTTGGCTCATTTTCACCATAATCAAGAGTTCTTGATCTCTCTACACTCAAGCAAGCTCAACAAACATCATACATTCATTAAAAACATAACATGCTATCATGAAATTATGGCATAAAAAATTATGCTAGTATACTTTTCATAGCTTGAAAATACACATACATATATTTTAAGACAAGCTAAACACACATCCATGCATGAAAGAAGGTGGAAAAAACTACCTTGTATACAACCACACACTTTTTCCTTGGATTTCAAGCCTCCTCTTTCGGCCACACACCCACAAACTTGTGGAGATGTTTTCTCTTAGCCTAGATACAATTTATGGAAGCCAATTAGATTCATGAAACAATTTCTAAGGCCATACAGCTTGCTTAGATACTAGATTGCTCTATAGGCTCCATTATGGTCCATAAATGCACCTAATGAAGCAACATCCCTCAAATAAATTTTAGGCTCCATTATTTCTATTCAAATATAATTTTTGACTCCTTTTAAGCCTCTTGGAGTCAGCACACAATTAAAACAAAGGGCCTATCATCATGTTACTTTTTTAGGCCATAATATGGAACCTAAGGCACCAAATCACTTTCTATGAGTTCTAAATTTTTTTCAAGGTCTCCCCTCATTTTCGTTCATCAAATATAACTCAAGAATGGCCTTAGAAAAATTTAAAAATCTCCCTAGCTATATGAACATGCTTTGGCTGAGACTATGCCTAGGTTAGGGTTCCTTGGAGTTTTCTTTATTTTCTTGAAGGAAGAAGCATGTGGGGAGCATCATGGGAGTCTCAAGAACTCATTTAAACTCTTAATTAAACCTAAGAATCATCACACAAAATCAAAAATTGGAAGGAATACTTGAAACCCTAGAATTTGCATCTTGAAATCTAATGGTTATTTTGTTATTTTCTTTGCATATTCTTATTCTTTTCCGTCAAATACCTAAGATTCATTCTTGGTTGGGCTTGAAAATTAGATCCTCCTATAGCTTCTAGGGTTGGGCAAAATGGAGAAGAAGGGTGTAACATCCGGTCCCTCCGTAAACGTGAGAAACGCAATGTTCGGTTTCTCCGTAAACGTTAGAAATGAGCCAAATATAAAAGGAAGTCCTCGAAATAGAAGGAATTGGTGCCAACTAAAATTATGATAAAATTTCAAATATTAGAAAATGAGAATTTGAGGTTTGAGATGCCCAAAAACCAGAGCTAGAAGAGCTCAGAAAATTTGCCAAAGAAAGTAGGGGTATTTTTGTAATTTTTGGAAAATTTTGAAAACTCATAGGAGAGCTTTTTAAATGAAAAATTTAAGTTTTCCAGGGTTCTCAGAAGCCCTGAAAACTATGGGAACCCCTAGAACAGTTGAAACCCCTTCGGTGAGCAATTTCGGCAAAGGTTGACCAAAACTTTGACCGAACAGTTCGGAATGGTCTTAGATCCTTTTTTAGTGATTCCAAAGGCAATTCTTATGATTAAGAGCCTAAGGAATATGATGGAAAAGATAGATTTTAAAAAGGAGTTGATATGAGCCTAAAATGAAAAAGCCAAGAAAATGGACTAAAATGCAAAAGTAAAAAGTTGCATAAAGTGACTTTTGGCTTCTTCTTATCCACGTTCCAGCAGCTCCTCTAAGTAAAATGCTCTGTTTCTGCCCAGAAAATAGAGAGAGAGAGAGTGGCGCACAAGAGCAAGCTCAAGGGAAGAAGAAAAGCCAAGAGAAAGGTATGAATTCATGGAAACTTTTGCTCTTCCCTTTAGAAAACTTCTTCCCCTCCTTTCCTCTTTTCTTCCTATGGATTTAGTGAGGTGTTTGGTTCTATTTTGAGCCCAGAACAGAGGGGTAAATTTTGAAATTCAAGGAGAGAGTTGAAGCAAGGAGGAGAGCTCTTGAGAAAAGTTAGGAAATCAAGGTAACTTGTTGTCTTCCATGCTTCTTCTTCCCTTCTCCTCCTTGTGGTAATTTCGTCCCATATAGAGCCCAATCAAAGGGAGATGAATTCTGGTCCTAGCAAGGGAGATTCATAGATTTTGGAGTGTGAGAAGCAAGTAGGAGCAAAGAAATCAAAGAAAGAAGCATGAAAACACAAGATAGAAAAGTGAGGGATTCATGGAGACATTGTGAAATCTGTTTTGATCCATGAATTCCCTAGCTTAGATGAGTGTTTGCTTGAGTTCCTAAGATCCCTAAGAGGTCCCCCATATGCCTCTTCCTCTATGAAAATGAACAAAACCCCATGGAAAGTCATGAACCTAAAAGTTAGAAAAGTGTAGAGCGTATAAGGGGATTGTAAAAACTGATTTAATCTATGAGTTCTCTTGGCTATTTAAGTGTTTTCTTGACCTCCTACAACTCTTAACAACCTCCCTAAATGGTTCTCCCATCAAGAAAAAATCAAGAATCCATGAAATCCCATTTATGCTCTAAGTTTCGGCCAAGTAGGGATGGCATAGTTAGGGAGAGTTTTAAATTGTTTCAAGCCTATTTTTGAGTCATATATGATGAATGAATGTGAGGGGAAACCTTGGGAAAAATTTAAGAAGCTTAGAGAATGAGTTGGTGCTTTAGGTTCCATATTGTGACCTAAGGAAGTAACATGATGTTAGGACCTTTGTTTTAATGATATGATGACTCCAAGAGGTTTAAAAGGAGTCAAGAATCATATTTGATAATAAAGAATGAGGCCTAGAAATCATTTGAGGGGTGTTGCTTCATTAGGTGCCAATATGGACCATAATGGAGGTTATAGAGTAATCTAGGGTTTAAGCAAGTTGCATGGCCATAAACATTATTTCATGAACTTAATTGGCTCCCATAATTTGTGTCTAGGCCAAGAGACACTATTTCCACCAACTTGTGGGTGTGTGGCTAAAAGAGAAGGCTTGAAAGCTAAGAAAAAAGTGTGTGAAATTATGCAAGGTAGCTCTCTCCACCTTCTCTCATGCATGGATGTGTGTTTAGCTTGTTTTAGAATGTATGTATGTGTATTTTCAAGCTAAGAAAAGTATGCTAGCATGCCTTTATATTTCATGATCCTTGATGCCATGTTATGTTTTGAATGAATCTATGATATTTGTATGAGTTTGCTTGAGTGAGGAGAGGCCAAGAACTCTTCCCTTTGGTGAGGATGAGCCAAGAACCCTTGAGCTTGGTTGAGACATAGCAAAGAGTCTCCCAAAAGCAAAGTGGGCTCCCAAGAGTATGGTTGAGTCCAAAGCTCTTAAAGAATGGGTGAGGCAAGTCCAAAATCCATGAGGAGAAGTGTGAAGCCAATCCAAACACTTGGGGAACTCTTGAATGTCTTGTATGATTGATTCACATGCCAAGGTTGCTTTGAAAATGTCCATGACTTCCATTTTTCCATACATGCATTTGAAAAGCTTGCTTTGTACATATTATGTGTGATTGAATGGGAGATGAGCTATTGGGATTCTTTGAATCTCATTCCCTCCTCTCCAATGATCTAACATGCTAGGTGGACCAAATAACTATGTGAAGGGAGCCAACATCAATGAAGAAGGAAGAATGACAAGTCTATGTCTAGCTTTAGCCATTTTAGAACCATAATTGTGTTTCTTGATGTATATGTTGTTGTAAATGTACCATGACTCTTGAGACACATGTAAATATAATATTATATGATGTTTAAATATATGAATATGATGTATGACTTCTAGCCTACATTTTGAGCATGAGATGCCAAATTATGCAATATGAAAGTATGATGGAAGTGTGCATAAATGTGGGTTGAATGGCCAAAATGAGATGCATGAGGTTTGGGACCACTTGGGCAGCTCACACAAGTCTTAAATGTACTTTTAGACTTGCCCAAAAGGTGCTAAGACCAAGGAAAATCCATTTGGCAATTTTGGTACCCAATATGGAGCCAAAATTGACCATAATAGAACCCTATACCATTTTTTAGCCAAATAAGTTAGTCTTGCTCTGAAACTTGGCATGCACTTAGGTCTCATTAAGATCTTTTTGAGAAGCTAAAGATCAAGTCATTTGGAGGTATGTAGAATTTTCTATGATTTTTCAAAGTTGGTATCAGAATTTCGTTTTTTCAGAAATACTGTTCATTTGGTCAGTTATGGAATTGTGTCATCCGAGGGGCAAACGTAGTCCAATGGATACAAAATTTTATAGGCAGAAACTAGACAGTCACAGTGACTTGTAGAAACTATAAGCACCTCATTTGGAGGTCTAGGGAGGAAGATATGCATTTTCGAAGGTACTGCCCAGTATCAAACATCTTGCCAGACCCGAGGTATTGTTCCATCGATTTTCGGGAGTTTGGCTTGATGAACTGATCTGGAGATATTTTTCCTCTCTAGTTAACATCCACATATTTCCATAGTATTATCATTTGTAAGCATTTTATTTTTTTGGAATTAGTTAGATATTTTTGAAGTTCATATCAGTAAACTGTGACAATATCAGGAACCCCTCAGACCTGCAGTTGATTTCGCATGTCAAACGCATTATGTGTGGGATTTTATGACTTTTATATATTTTTTCCATGAAGTAGACAGTCTAAGCTTTCCAGAATGACCAAGATTGCATGTTTTCGATTTTTCTAGATTTACTTATGAATTTTCCAAGTTTGCCCAGAAATGGGGCCAAGTCTGGCCGAGGAGAAATATGCATGTCCCATGTCTCCCTTCGGTTTCCATGAGTTGTAAGCTAGTTTTTGTGATTGAAATGAGTTGTAATTGTGCAATTAAATATAAGGATGCATAGAATGAGCTCACACGGTCCACGTGACACCGAATGGGTTTTTGGATAGGATGACTTACAAATAAAAGTCCAAATCTTCATGCCTCCTCTATGAGAATTATATGTATATTTCATGATAATTATGCTATTCAAAGGCACGAGATGAGCTAGAATGAAGGTGTTACAAAGGGTGATGGAAGATATCAACCATAGGATGCAATTTTACCTTGTTTCCTTGCTTAGTTTGGCTTGAATCTTACTTCCTCCAAGCTCCTCTCTTCAAATCCAAAATTTCCCTTGAATTTCTCCCTTGAATCAGATTTATAAACTTCATTTTAATCAAAGGAAATCAAGGAGGATGAAGAAGAGATGGTGTGGATGGAGAAGAGCATGAAAAACAACCATAAAAACATACCTTTGGCGTAGATTTCTTCCTTCTTCTTCTTCCTCTCTTGGGCACCTCTCCCTTAGGGTTTTGCTTCTGGTTTAGGGCTGAGAAATCTGATGCTAAATGAGGGAGAGTGTGAGGCACCACCTATATATAGGTAGGGAAAAATGACTTTTTTCAAAAATTTCAATTTTACCCTTCGTACTTTGCATTTTCATTTCTCCTTCTTTTTAACACCTTTTTTAGAACCATCTTTTCTATTATGAAATTTAGATTTCCAATTTAATAAAATACCTTTGAAATTACTCAAATCAAAGCTAAAACCTTCCCAAACAAATTCGTTAAAGTTTAGGTACACCGACATTGAAAAAAGTCTACCGGAGGGATTTTTATTGTCTCAGGGCTTTCCATGATTTTTAGGGCCTCTGAGAATTCCGGAGAACTCAAAACTTTCATTTAAAAAGTCCTCCTATGTGAATTCCAAAATTTTCTCAAAATTACGAAAATGCTATTACGTTTCGTAAGCTTTTCGTAAGAAATTGTTTCTTCATTCTAGCTCCGTTTTTCTTTTCATCTGAGCCTGGGATTCTCATTTTTAGGAGTCTATAATGCTTCCCAAATTTTTTGAGACCTTGACTACATCATTTCGGGAGCCTTCCTTTTATATCCAGTGAATTTCGTTCGTTGACGGAAAAATTGTATGTTACGTTTCTTACGTTTTCTTTCATTTACAGAAGACCAAATGTTACACAAAACATGTGGATGGTATATATATATGACAGGTATTGATGTCACTTCACATGATATATGATTTAGGGAGGACAACTAGGAGAGTTTGGTAATGAAATTCTAATTTTAATGCAACTTACTAAAATTCCATTTAACTAGTTTTTCAGTTGCTAGCATGATTAATTTATCATCTACTTATTGATATGTTCCTAACATTTTAAGCTTAATTGAAAATTCATTTTGGTTCTTGGTGCTTTAGGTTTAGGTTGGGAAATTTGGATGTATGGGATGGAGATTACTCAATTCACCTATTTCTAGTAGGTATATTTTGTTGCACTAGAATAATATTATACTTAGTTATTTTAGGTATATAAGTTTTGTACCTCAACTTTGTTCTCTAATCATATATTCTTGGTTTTGGCATCCTTAGTTTTCGTTACATAAAACCTTTTGAATACTTCTCCATATTACTGTTCTCATCTCTCTATCTCTCTTTCTTTCCCCCCCCCCCTTTCCTCCTTCCAGGCTACAACTCTCCAGCTATCACCTATTTCTATTGAAATCACTTATGGTCTTGAACATATCCTTATGTTACTTCAAGTGTGTTGGGTTATTTGCTTTTGCCTATTTAACCTTTATTATATTTTAAACTACTTAAGGAAAGTTTCCTAAATTTTGTGACAAGGAATTGATCACTTCAAGAAAATCAAATATTTTGATAAGATTACATATTGAGAGTTGTTCTTGGAGAGTGAGTACCTCACTTCTCTTACTTCTTGCCATTCAATTATGTTTCTCCTTTTTATGCTTTTTGGTGAAATATGGGTGCCAACAAGAGTTTACAATTTCTTTCCTTTTTATTTTGTATTCTTCTTGTTACATTTGATTTATGATGCTATAAAATATTCTTTACTCTTTTGGTTTAACGGTTGTTCTCTTGGCTTGAACTTATTTAAATTAATAATTCATCAATAAAAAAGAAGGGTCTGTTAAGTATATAAAAAGAGGACTAGGAATCCTCTAATACAATATAAATAAACCAAAACAAAACAAAAAGGAAATACATTAACTAAAAAGACTTATGGCTTAAGAAAAAGGTAGAAGATGAGCATGAGAATTGATACCTCATAGGTGAACAAGAAGTAGACAAGTTGTCAATTTTGCCTTAATCCCTCTCTGGTATACAGAAAGACTAGATAGCTTTGTGCATCCTTTGTCACACCCCAAATTTTAAGTACACATGCGCGGAAGCAGAATTATAGAGAAACTACTTATAGCATTAATTTGAATCATATGAAACATGCAAGCTTTTCCTTGAAGGGCATTTGTAGAAATTTCGGCAGAGTCTCCTCTATAACGTAGACCTCCCGAAATTTCTACAAACGCTCAGCCAGTACAATAAATCCCAACAGGGGTACAATCAGACCAAAAGAAAATATCTGGGGTGTGGGAATGCCCTAACTACGATTCAGTGGAGCAATTTACAAGGTTTTACAAAGTTTCAAAACAAAATGCAGATACAATCAAAATGCACCCACAGAAGCTCCGCAAGCTCGTCAAAGGACTTCTCAAGGGGTCGGCCACTAGAAGGCGGCCGGGGGCAGATTCGAGTCTCTACTGCTCTCTGAAAAATATATATATAAAAAAAATGAGTCGAATACTCAGTGAATAAGTACACTGACCCTTTTGAAAATAATCATAGATCAAATAGGTTTACATATATATATATCCAGATACAGACCATATGAAACAGATTTTAAACAAACTCTTTTCTCAAAATACACCGAACGCATCTAAACAGAACCAATTGGAACACAGACGCAGAGCACATAGCTCGCGGGAAAAATCACTATAGACGCAAAGCTTTCAGCTTTCGGACTCCGCGTGTGGTGGCCTGCACACGGGGCTAGCACCACCCCTGCTAGCTGAGGTTCAGATCATGGTGCACCAGGGCTAACATCTACTGCTGTTAGCTACAGGGTTCTGAGCAGATAACTCCATAAAATTTCCAAATAGCATTTCAGACAAAGCATGTTCAGATCAGTTTCACAGTAGGATTTCCAATTAACTCAATATCCGTAAACTTGCAAAATTCCCGATTGAAATCAAATTTTGGTAAATATGCTTACGAATACATTTTGAAAGATATATCTCCATAAATAGAGAATCAAATTCTTAAAACACTGCAAGGAAACTTAAGAACAGAAATAAGGATTTCCTGAATCTTTGGTCCGCGTTACTTACTCACCTTCCGAGATACTACTGAAATTCTCTGATTTGTTCCTTGGCTATACCCCGATCTCTAGAATTTCCTACAATACCCGTTCATCGATTTTTAGAAAATGAACCACCCCAATTAGTTTCATACAGGACTCAGACTTATCAAAATTTAATATTTACTCCTCTACGAATTTTTACGCCTTCTAACTAGTACCGTATATTCCATATTCCCCTTTTTTTTTTGTTCAACTTAGGAGTTACCCCAATTCAAAAACTAAAAGGAAGCTATACATTTTAATCGGAACATTTATACATATAATTGAACCATTCAGAAAGGATTCCTTCAGCATTTTTTTCTTCGTGCTACACTTAGCTAACTGACCACACCCAAAGCACATGCAAACTCGTACAAAACAGGGAAGAAAAACGCCTAGAGAGGCAACCAGAAAAGGCAACATATACCTTCAAATTTTTCAGGCTCCTAATCCACTATGCAGCGTTGCTCTCTAGCCCAGACACATATCCACGAAGCTTAGCCCAAACAAGGAGGAAGTGGCTACTGGAAAACGAGACACAGCACCATTTAGCGTGAAAAATGGAGAAGAAAGATGAACCCAACCAAAAACAATCGGTGCAGCAGAATTTCAGACCTATAATTCAATCTTTTTCTGGCTTGTTTCGCAACCAATCAGCAGCAATGACTTAACACCTCAAGGAGCAAATATAAGCCACTGAAATTCGAACCATGATTCACGCTGAACAGGGCAGCAAGAGGCGCTGAAACAGGTGAAGATGAGAGGCGCTGGACAGAGGAGAAGAATCAAAATTTTCTGGCGTGGCTTCTACCCAAAACAGCAGCAAGATGGAACCCATTCAAGGAGGAACATGCAGCTGTAAGTTGAACGAAATCAGCGCTGAAACAGAGAAGAAAAAGGACTTTTTCGGTCAGCTTTAGTCTTCATTCAATCAGAGGAGATATGCGACTGGAATAAAGCTATTCTACCAGATGGGAACAGCTCGCACAACATGAAAGGACTGAAGGAACAACTCACCGTGATAGCCAAGTCGCTGAACAGGGCAGCACAGCGCTGAACAGAGGAGCAAAATTTGTAGTTTTCACTCAACACCCAGTTCGTCCAGCAGAGCTTTCATGCGTCTGAGTGGAGCAACAATTCAGGAGCAAGTTTACAGCATGAAAGAGCAACCACAGCAGCGTCCAGCAGCGTCCAGCAACTCGAAGCAGATGAAAAGCCAACAACCAGCGAAAACAGGGGATGAAAATGGCGGTTCTGTGCCTGCTGTGCTGGAGGATATGAGCTGCAGAATTTAGAGGAGGAAATGACCAAAACAAACCAGCTGAAGTGATGAAAATGGAGGGTAAATATGTAAGTTGCAGAAAGACAAAACTCCATACGTGGCAGCTGCTAAATTAACATGGAAAAGTCAACTTCATGCATCACGTAGCTTCCTTTTTCTGCATGCAGCGCGTCAATTTTTTCTTCCTCCTGCAGCAAGAGTTCACGTCGGGTTATCACAATCTCTCCCCCTAAAAAAATTCGGTCCCCGAATTTATATATACATATACATACTAACCTTAGTTCTCAAATAAATAGGGGTATTTTGCACGCATTTCGCTTTCCATCTCCCATGTAGCTTCCTCTGGTGTATGGTGACGCCACAGAACTTTCACTGACATAATTTCTTTAGAACGCAGTTTCTTCGTTTGTCTATCCAGAATTGCAACAGGAACTTCTTCATAAGCTAAATCTTCACCTAAAGAAACATCTTGGTTCTGTAACACATGAGAAGGATCAGGTAGATATTTCCTTAACATTGAAACATGAAATACTGGGTGAATATTAGATAATTCCGGTGGCAATGCTAACCGATAAACTACAGCCCCAACTCGTTCCAAGATTTCAAATGGTCCCACATACCTCGGGGTCAACTTTCCTTTCTTCCCAAACCTCATCACACCTTTCATAGGTGACACCCTGAGAAACACATAATCTCCAATCATAAACTCCAAATCACGGCGTCGATGGTCCACATACGCCTTTTGCCTGCTCTGAGCTGCTACCAATCTCTCCTTGATTACTTTCACCTTTTCTAAGGCATCTTGCACTAATTCAGGTCCTAATGATTTAACTTCTCCAGTTTCAAACCATCCAATTGGAGATCTGCACCGTCTCCCATATAATGCCTCGAATGGTGCCATCTGTATGCTAGCTTGATAACTATTATTATAAGCAAATTCCACCAATGATAAATAATTATCCCAGCTACCACCAAAATCCATAACGCACAATCTTAGCATATCTTCTATTATTTGCACAGTCCTCTTAGATTGCCCATCAGTCTGAGGATGGAAGGCAGTGCTAAGATCTAATCGGGTACCCATAGCCTCTTGAAAGGCTCTCCAAAACTTAGAAGTGAATTGGGGTCCTCGATCAGAAATTATAGACACTGGTATACCATGAAGCTTTACTATCTCATTTAGATAAAGCTGTGCATACTTTGCCACATTATAGGTTGTCTTCACAGGGAGAAAATGAGCTGTCTTAGTAAGTCTGTCCACAATCACCCAAATGGAATCATAACTCCTTACTGTTCGAGGTAAGCCTGTTACAAAGTCCATAGTGATTCTCTCCCACTTCCACTCGGGTATTTCGAGCCGTTGATGTAGCCCTGCAGGTTTCTGATGTTCGGCCTTAACTTGCTGACATGCCAAACAATGGGAAACAAAATTTGCTATGTCTCTCTTCATACCTTCCCACCAGTATACTTGCTTTAAATCTTGGTACATCTTGGTAGAACCGGGATGGATCGTATACCGAGAACAATGAGCTTCTTCCATAAGTTCCCTCTTCAATTCATCCACATTTGGCACACATAATCGAGTACCGAACCACAAAACACCGTTTGAATCTAAAATGAACTCATTTTTCCTTCCACCTTTGACATCCTCTACCAATTTCCCAATATGTGCATCCCTGGCTTGGGCACTTTTCAACCTCTCAAACAAGGATGAATGAAGCTGCACATGAGCCAACAACATTCCTGGCTCTCTAATCTCCAATTGGATTCCTGAACGCTCAATCTTATGAAGGTCTAAAATTAGTGGTCTCCGTGTCTCCGCAATATGGCTCAAGCTCCCCATAGATTTCCTGCTCAGAGCATCTGCGACTACATTCGCCTTACCTGGATGGTATAAAATGGTACAATCATAATCCTTGAGTAGCTCCATCCACCTTCTTTGCCTCAAATTCAGATCCCGCTGTTGAAAAATGTATTTAAGGCTTTTGTGATCTGTATAAATCTCACATGTCTCCCCATACAAATAGTGTCTCCAGATTTTGAGGGCGAAAACCACTGCCGCCATTTCTAAGTCATGGGTTGGGTAATTCTGTTCGTGCTTCTTGAGTTGTCTAGAGGCATAAGCAATCACATGACCATGTTGCATCAATACACATCCCAGACCAATCCCAGAAGCATCACAATATACCACATAACCTCCCGATCCTGAGGGTAATGCCAAAACTGGTGCAGAAGTCAGACAATCCTTCAATTTCTGAAACCCTTCTTCACATAGCTCAGACCACTGAAATTTCACATTTTTCTGGGTTAGTTTTGTCAGTGGGGCAGCTATCTTAGAAAAGTCTTTAACAAACCGACGATAATAGCCTGCCAAGCCCAAGAAACTGCGAATCTCGGTAACGGTAGTAGGCCTCGGCCATTTTTGAACTGCTTCCACTTTACTAGGATCAACTTGCACCCCGTCCCTCGAGATTACATGGCCCAAAAAGGCAATTCTTTCTAGCCAAAACTGGCATTTAGAAAGTTTCGCATACAGTTGATGTTCCCGTAATACTTGTAATGCCATTCTCAGATGTTGTTCATGCTCTTCATAACCCTTAGAATAAATCAAAATGTCATCTATGAACACGATAACAAATCGATCCAGAAATGGCTTAAACACTCGATTCATCAAGTCCATAAAGGCAGCCGGGGCATTGGTTAACCCAAATGGCATCACTAGAAATTCATAGTGACCATACCGGGTTCTAAAAGCAGTTTTTGAGATATCTTCCCTTCTGATTCGCAGCTGATGATAACCTGATCTTAAATCAATCTTGGAGAAGTATTGAGCTCCCTGTAATTGGTCAAATAGATCATCTATACGAGGCAAAGGGTACTTATTCTTCACTGTCACTTTATTCAGCTGTCTGTAATCCACACATAAGCGAAGAGAACCATCCTTCTTCTTAACAAAAAGGACTGGTGCTCCCCAAGGAGATGTACTAGGGCGAATAAAACCCTTGTCCAACAGATCTTGCAATTGATTCTTTAATTCTCCAAGCTCCAGAGGTGCCATTCGATAGGGAGGAATAGATATAGGCTGAGTGCCTGGTAACACATCAATACAAAACTCAATGTCCCTATCAGGAGGCAATCCTGGTAATTCCTCAGGAAAAATATCAGGGAATTCTTTTACCACAGGAACCTGTTCCAATACTGGGACTTGTACTTCCAGATCCCGAACCATCGCCAAATATCCTTGATACCCCTTCTTT
Source organism: Erythrophleum ivorense (assembly GCA_026724425.1). Classification (NCBI taxonomy): domain Eukaryota; kingdom Viridiplantae; phylum Streptophyta; class Magnoliopsida; order Fabales; family Fabaceae; genus Erythrophleum; species Erythrophleum ivorense. The sequence goes on from JAIUCV010000008.1 coordinate 12,988,857, forward strand.
AAGAGCCTTTGAGCTTCTATCGCAGAGATTAAATTGTTTGGTGCCTCACTTCGGTCACCTTGAATGACAAAGGATGATTTTTCAGGAAAATTACATCTCACTTGCTTAAGATGACAATCCACCACTGCATAGCAAGACGCTAACCAATCCATTCCGAGTATTACATCGAACTCCGCTATTGAAAGCACTATCAAGTCAACCAATGTCTCACAATCAGCCAGTGCAATTACACACGCCTTATATACCCGATCTACCTCTACAGATTCCCCCACTGGGGTTGCCACAAGCAACGGGCACTCTAACTTTTCAGAATTCTTACCAATCTTCTTTGCAAAATAAGGAGATATATAGGAATGCGTAGAACCAGGATCAAATAAGGAATAAGCAGCATGTGAACAAACCGTAAGTGTACCTGTCACCACGGCATTTGAAGCTTGTGCGTCTTGTCTATTTAGGGCAAAAACCCGAGCCTGACCTCGTCCTGCAGTCGCCTGTCCTCTGCCCACTACGGTCCTACTGCTACTACCTCGACCACTCTGAACCGTAGCTACACCAGTAGATGGAGTCCCCGTTGAAAATTGCCTGGCAAGTCGAACTGAAGCCTGACTCGACTCAGGGTAGAGCTGAGGACAGTCTCTCACCAAATGTCCCATCTGCCCACAACGGAAACATGCTCCCGTCTCTCTGTAGCAAGTGCCTGAGTGTATCTTCCCACAAAGGGAACAGGGACCTCTAGACTGGCGGGATGGAGCAGTAACTGGGGTAGACATCGTGCTAACCCCTCGGAAAGATGCTCTGGGCCGGTCAGTACCAGTGGAAAAGGAGGTCGGAGGCCCCGTAAAAGCTGGAGTGAATCTCTGATAACTCTGAGGCCTGGGACCATAAGAAGGTCCAGCTACAAAGGAACTACCTCCCTGTCTCCCATCACCCTCACACTTCCTTTTTCTCTGAGCAGTGTCCTCCTCCCTATCTCTCATCTCTATCATGCGTACACAATCCACCGCAGCTGAGTATGAAGGAAAGAGATTCATCTGTGGAGCAATCACTCTATACAACATGCGAGGTAGCCCATTCACAAACCGCTTGATCCTATCCCTCTCAGTAGGGACTAGGTGTGGGGCATAGCGAGACAACTGGGTGAACCGGATGTCATAATCAGAAACGCTCATGCTTGGAATTAACTTGAGACCTTCAAATTCTCTGGCCCGAGCATCCCGGACACTCTGTGGTAAGAAGCAGTCCATAAAGAGTCCTTTAAACTCTTCCCATATCATTGGAGGAGCTCCAATCGGCCTTTCCCCCAGTAAAGTCTGATACCACACATAAGCCGCATCTTGTAACTGAAACCCAGCAAATTCAGCGGATTTTGCACTTGAGCAACTCAGAGCTCGGCATATCTTCTCAATACCATCAATGAACAACTGGGGATCCTCCTGACTCTCTGTTCCAGAATAAGTGGGAGGCTTCAATTTTAAGAACTGGGAGAGGGTTACTGGGACCTCTCTCTCCTCCCTCATCACCCGAGGCCCGGCCGGTCTTGGCTAAACGGGGGGTGCAATTTCCTCCACAGGCTGTGGAGGCTCTACCTGGTCTGCAGGTGAGGCCTGCCTAGGGGGCCGAATAGTTCCTCGACCCCTACCCCGACCTCGACCACGGCCTCTGACAGGTGGAGTAGTTTGTTGGGGTGAAGCACTTGCAGAAGCCTCATCTACAGCCTCATCCACGGCTGCTAATCTGTTAACCGAACGAACTTTGGGAGGCATCTCCACACACTACAAAAGAATATGAACGAAATTCAAATCATTGTCCAGATCGGAAGTAACATGTAACAAGACAATAGACTCAAAGGAAGGACTTGGAATACCCTATAAGGTTTTCAATGACATCTCAAGTATAGTTACGCCCGGGTTCATAACTATAATTGAGATTCCACTGAAAACTCTTGCTCCACAGGACCATAGAAAGACCTAGGCTCTGATACCAAACTGTCACACCCAAAATTTTAAGTACACATGCGCGGAAGCAGAATTATAGAGAAACTACTTATAGCATTAATTTGAATCATATGAAACATGCAAGCTTTTCCTTGAAGGGCATTTGTAGAAATTTTGGCAGAGTCTCCTCTATAACGTAGACCTCCCGAAATTTCTACAAACGCTCAGCCAGTACAATAAATCCCAACAGGGGTACAATCAGACCAAAAGAAAACATCTGGGGTGTGGGGATGCCCTAACTACGATTCAGTGGAGCAATTTATAAAGTTTTACAAAGTTTCAAAACAAAATGCAGATACAATCAAAATGCACCCACAGAAGCTCCGCAAGCTCGTCAAAGGACTTCTCAAGGGGTCGGCCACTAGAAGGCGGCCGGGGGCAGATTCGAGTCTCTACTGCTCTCTGAAAAATATATATATAAAAAAATGAGTCGAATACTCAGTGAATAAGTACACCGACCCTTTTGAAAATAATCATAGATCAAATAGGTTTACATATATATATATCCAGATACAGACCATATGAAACAGATTTTAAACAAACTCTTTTCTCAAAATACACCGAACGCATCTAAACAGAACCAATTGGAACACAGACGCAGAGCACATAGCTCGCGGGAAAAATCACTACAGACGCAAAGCTTTCAGCTTGCGAAAATAAACTGACTCCGCGTGTGGTGGCCTGCACACGGGGCTAGCACCACCCCTGCTAGCTGAGGTTCAGATCATGGTGCACCAGGGCTAACATCTACTGCTGTTAGCTACAGGGTTCTGAGCAGATAACTCCATAAAATTTCCAAATAGCATTTCAGACAAAGCATGTTCAGATCAGTTTCACAGTAGGATTTCCAATTAACTCAATATCCGTAAACTTGCAAAATTCCCGATTGAAATCAAATTTTGGTAAATATGCTTACGAATACATTTTGAAAGATATATCTCCATAAATAGAGAATCAAATTCTTAAAACACTGCAAGGAAACTTAAGAACAGAAATAAGGATTTCCTGAATCTTTGGTCCGCGTTACTTACTCACCTTCCGAGATACTACTGAAATTCTCTGATTTGTTCCTTGGCTATACCCCGATCTCTGGAATTTCCTACAATACCCGTTCATCGATTTTTAGAAAATGAACCACCCCAATTAGTTTCATACAGGACTCAGACTTATCAAAATTTAATATTTACTCCTCTACGAATTTTTACGCCTTCCAACTAGTACCGTATATTCCATATTCCCCTTTTTTTTTTTGTTCAACTTAGGAGTTACCCCAATTCAAAAACTAAAAGGAAGCTATACATTTTAATCGGAACATTTATACATATAATTGAACCATTCAGAAAGGATTCCTTCAGCATTTTTTTCTTCGTGCTACACTTAGCTAACTGACCACACCCAAAGCACATGCAAACTCGTACAAAACAGGGAAGAAAAACGCCTAGAGAGGCAACCAGAAAAGGCAACATATACCTTCAAATTTTTCAGGCTCCTAATCCACTATGCAGCGTTGCTCTCTAGCCCAGACACATATCCACGAAGCTTAGCCCAAACAAGGAGGAAGTGGCTACTGGAAAACGAGACACAGCACCATTTAGCGTGAAAAATGGAGAAGAAAGATGAACCCAACCAAAAACAATCGGTGCAGCAGAATTTCAGACCTATAATTCAATCTTTTTCTGGCTTGTTTCGCAACCAATCAGCAGCAATGACTTAACACCTCAAGGAGCAAATATAAGCCACTGAAATTCGAACCATGATTCACGCTGAACAGGGCAGCAAGAGGCGCTGAAACAGGTGAAGATGAGAGGCGCTGGACAGAGGAGAAGAATCAGAATTTTCTGGCGTGGCTTCTACCCAAAACAGCAGCAAGATGGAACCCATTCAAGGAGGAACATGCAGCTGTAAGTTGAACGAAATCAGCGCTGAAACAGAGAAGAAAAAGGACTTTTTCGGTCAGCTTTAGTCTTCATTCAATCAGAGGAGATATGCGACTGGAATAAAGCTATTCTACCAGATGGGAACAGCTCGCACAACATGAAAGGACTGAAGGAACAACTCACCGTGATAGCCAAGTCGCTGAACAGGGCAGCACAGCGCTGAACAGAGGAGCAAAATTTATAGTTTTCACTCAACACCCAGTTCGTCCAGCAGAGCTTTCATGCGTCTGAGTGGAGCAACAATTCAGGAGCAAGTTTACAGCATGAAAGAGCAACCACAGCAGCGTCCAGCAGCGTCCAGCAACTCGAAGCAGATGAAAAGCCAACAACCAGCGAAAACAGGGGATGAAAATGGCGGTTCTGTGCCTGCTGTGCTGGAGGATATGAGCTGCAGAATTTAGAGGAGGAAATGACCAAAACAAACCAGCTGAAGTGATGAAAATGGAGGGTAAATATGTAAGTTGCAGAAAGACAAAACTCCATACGTGGCAGCTGCTAAATTAACATGGAAAAGTCAACTTCATGCATCACGTAGCTTCCTTTTTCTGCATGCAGCGCGTCAATTTTTTCTTCCTCCTGCAGCAAGAGTTCACGTCGGGTTATCACATCCTTGAGCCTCTTTGGCTCTCTGTTTCCTTAGTTAATTTCTTGAGTAAAATAGAGTAAAAACATGGTGACTCTTCTTAAGCTAGTTTCTTGCACTAGATCTCTTAAATTTTTAGTGGTTTTACTTTGCTTCTTTAAGATGTGTGTTGGCTTCAACTGCAAACACTTGAACTTGTCTTTGGAGGGTAGCATTAATTGGTCTTCTACTAGAACCACCTGGCAAGTTGCCCCAAATGGTGTTGGAAGTGATGGTAATTGAAGCAACCTCATCATCAACACAACTTAGTCTCTCACACAACTATTATTACTTGTTTGTCATTAAAATCACAAAAAAAAACTCTATTTTACTTTATGACAAATTGGTGCATTTTATTTTCATCATCAACATACCATTTTTTTCCTTGAAATTTAATCCTTTAATCTTAAAATGTTTTCAGTGTTATCCTTTTGTCTTATTAACAAATTAATGTCAAACCTAACATATTTATTTATGGCTTATCTATGACCATGAACTCATATCTTATATTATCACTCTCTCCAATGCAACAATCATTTAGATTTAATGTTAAATTTTTAATGGAGTTAGGATACAAGGAAATATAAAAAATATTTTAATAATGAGGCACTATAGTTACTTATGGAAAGTTTAGACTTAGACATTTTCATTGTTTTTGTTATAAAGATGTCTATGGAAGTTTAGTTTTAATTTAGTTGTAGGCACATGTACATGCATTTTTTTCAATAAAGTATTTTATAATTTAATTAATGACAAGTTACAATGAAGAAAAAGACCATCAAAATGTTAATTCATATGCTTAAAAATTGATCTGTAGGTGCTTTATTATTAGCTTTAAGCAAGTGTGATTAGGTTATGTCATTATACTTAGTGAAGCTTTTGACATGCAAAGCTTGTTTCTCAAATGATATCTTTTGAAAGAGATTTAAAATTTTCAGTTAATACTTTATTAGGGACTGTATATAGGGTCATTATCATGTGATGCTAACTAGGATAAATGCTATGTTTTCTAATTCAAATATAATTGTGAATGCTTTTAATGTGTGAGAATCTCATAACTACCTTAAAAAAATATGAATCCTATATATATTTAAATTTTTACAATCATATTAAATATTATGTACCAAAACTACTTAAAATATCATATATTATCATATTAATATATAATAAAATAACGTTAGCTCTATGTTAGTAATTTTTATCTATATATCATTAAATTTAAACTCAATATATTAATACTGAATGATAATACCAAATTAGTACTGTATATTTCATTGATATGATAAGTTCCATCTTTACTTTTGTGCTTTCCAGGGAAAAGAAATTGAGAAACCAAACCCTTAAAAGCTCTTTTAACTTAAAATACCTTTGATAAACCATTTATTACTAATTAAATTGCTTCTTGGCAATTAATAAATTTGTTCTCCTTCTTAAATCCAAAGCCATTCCATAGTAACCTACTAGCTAAATATTTTAGCAAGGTATTGATATTTTGAAATTTGAAGTTTACTTATTAGGATAGTATCCTTAGAATATGGTATTTTTCATTAGGGGTTTAAGATCCACATTCTCATTAAGGGTTTATTTATTTGTGTGTTCCTATTTCTTGACCAACCAAGGGGTGACAATATTGATGTTTGAAGAGATAAACTATCAAAGGTTTTGAGTTGAGTTAGGTGTATATATTATTTTCATATACTTGACTTTTCCATTTCATTTCTTCATTTTGTTTTGTTTTGCTAACATGTCGAGAAATAGATTAGTAGAGTATTCATTGCGTTTTAGATTCATTTGCTAGGTAAAGATTGACTTTTGAATTGAGTATTAGACTATTGAAATTTTTTTTGTTGAGTAACCTATCATGTTGACTTTGTTGAATTTATTGGAACTTTGTTTGGTTTAATTAAGCCATAATTTTTGGCATACTTCTTTATTAATATGTTAGGAATCATGTGTAATTTTTTCAGATTTTTTTAGATTGGTTAAATATATAGATTTTTAGATATAGGTCAGACGATCTTGTCTTCAAATTTTTTTTGGCTATAACTCAACTTTACAAATTTTCTAAGAATAATATAGCATGAATTTGCTCTAAAACTTTTTATACAAGCTTGTCCATATGTCTATTTATAAAAATAATTTTTTTTGTGAATTTTTAAGTTCTTTTCACGATATTTTTGTTGTCTTTTTCCTATACTATATAGATGTCTTATTTAGCAGTTTTTCTAATTTTTCAGCTTTTTTTTAATTTTTCTACATTGGTTCTTATGGAATTTTAAGCTGAAATTTGGTATGAAAGTTCTTTTATATGTTTATTTTGTTGAGAAAAATTGGCTTGATGTTTGGATAGCATTAGCTATGCCTTTTTGCTTGTGGGTTATATATGATTTAGCATTCTTATCATTTATTTTTTTTTAATGAGTATTATCATTTATTTTTTGAGTATTATCATTTTTTTTTCTATAGATACTTAAGACAAGTAAGATAAATTTGTCTCAGTCTAAAATTGATTTAAGTAAATATAAGTGATTAACACATTAAATTTTAAAAATCTTCTTTGGTTATTGTTCATTCTATGCACGGTTAATGAAGTGTCTAATTAAAATGGGATAATGAAATTGTTATTCGAAGTTAAAGCTTATTTATTATTGTGTTACTTTTATGCTCTTGGGAGCCACTAAGAACACTATTAATTTTGAAACTCTTCTTTAATTTTCTTTACTTTGCCTCTTGTAAAAGAAAAAGTAAAAAAGTGACTATTTTGATTTGGATTTTATTGTGCCTTAATTTTGTTTCACTTTAGGTTTGTGTGATAGTAGGTAAAACTAATAATGTTATAGAATTAATTGGAATTTTAAATTATATTTTTTTTTAAGTTAAAGCATATATGTTACTTTATTGGATGCCTTAAGAAATTTAAATTTAAATTTGACAATGTAGAGTATGAAATTGGATTAAACTCAATATGAGTAACTAGAAAAATGAAATAAATTTTAAAAAACTAAAAAAAAATTTAATGGCAAATGTAGTCACAGCAAACAAAAAATTTTAAATTAAGAAAAATTTTAGATACTTAAAGTCCAATTTTGTGATGACCTCATGTATCGTCACAAAAAAAATCACTTTTAGTAACGACTATTGTTGCCACTAAAAATCATCCTTTGATAGCGACTTTTATAAAACACAAATTGATGGAGTTTTAGTGGCGACATTTATGGCCACTGAATGACATTTTTTAATGATGACTTTTGAATCGCCACTAAACATCTTGTTCTACGAGGATATTAGTCTTGACTTTAGTCACCACTCAAACTAAGTAATAGCGACCTTTTGACTTTTAGTAGCGATAAAAGTCATCCCTAAAAACTTTTTTTTTGTAACAGTGGTTTATAGAATTATATTTAAGTTCAATTTAGTTGCAATTTATAAAATTGTGATTAAATCACAGCAGTTAATTTTATTTTTCTTTAATGGTGACTAAAAATTTCATTATTCACTAAGGTTTGGATCTTGAGGGATAGAAAAAAAAAATTCTATAAATCTAGAAATGGATATTATAGTATTATATCCATACCCTTCACATGATAATCCCTAGTAATTTGTAAAAAGATAAAAGGGGGAGAGTAAAAGTTAAATCCACCATGTTATCAATTTTCATAAGCTCTCAAGTGGCAAACAAAATTGTCCAGATGAATTTTTTTTTTTTCATTAGAGAGATGTAGTCATTACTTTTATGAAATCTAGTGAGATAGATCTGTAGCAACTTTATGTGGAGTGTCCCTTTCTCATCTGAACACCAATATTTCATGTATGGAAGCCGCTTTGCAATGAGATAATTTGGTACAAGTTGCAGCTTAGAATTGAATATCTTCGCAAAATTGCTGAATCAATTGTGAATTGCAACTTAGAATACCCTCTTCCTCGAGTTTGTGTTGCTGATTTTTCCTTGGTACTTAATCAATAGCCTTGACTTATTAATGTCTTAAAGTGCACTCTTATTAATCTCCCACATTTGGGTTCGATATTTTATTGTATATTACATTTTTAGATCATGCTAGTTCTCATACAGAAATTATTTAGTTTACGCTTTATATATGCATATGTATACTAGGCTTTCAAAATTTATTTATTTATTTTTATTTCTTCTAATCATAGTGATTTCTTAATGATGGACAAGAATTTTATTGATAAATCAAGAGTGGAATAAAAATTAATTGGATGAGATAAAAAATTTTATTAATTGGGCACTTGAAAAATCCAAAGATGTTATTTTATGCCCATGTAAATCAGAAATGCATACACAAATGCTTGAGTAACACTATAGTCATATAATATATTGACCATTTCATTTTCATTTTCATTTTTCCACAATTGTGCATAAGCAGTGAAGAAAAATTATTTTTATGCTATGCCTAAATAATGCACATATTGCTAGTAGTTCCTATTTTTCACTTTCCCATTTTTGTGTTTGGTCTTTTTTGGGTTTCTCTTTCAGGTTTTGTTGTACAATGAACTTTTGGAAAGCTCAATATAATTTGGAACTTATGAAGCATGGACATTTTAGAAAAAGAGCAGTGTCTATGTCTAATACATGTCGTATATATTTGTATTAGATAAACATTTAAAATTCTTGTAGTGTCGTTGTGTTTGTATTTGTTATTTGTGAAGTGACAATAACAACTAACAACCTCTAAAATTTTCCATAATTAATTACAGAAAAAGTCAAAGGTAATCTCATTTCAGGCATGATGCAGATTGGAGTAATTCGACAGCTTTTTTTTTTTTTTTGGCTGCTTTCCAGAATTGACATCGAAAAATCCCTTCAAATATAAATCTTTCTGACTTTTTTTTGTTTTGTTTTTGTTGCTAATAATTTGGAATTAGGAAGCCCTGAACTGCTCAGAGTTATATTAGCCAATTAAAAAAAAATTCAAGTTAGATCCAACACGTAGTATTACAAGAAAGCAAATTAGGGCCTAATGCTAAGTGCTTACACATTACGAATCAGAAAACCCTTTTCTTTTGACTTCATTCCATGTTTGGTGAATGTCTCCGCCAAATTGATGGTTTTTTTTTTTTTATTGCTTTATCGTAGGAAGAATCTAATTTTCAGTTCAAAATTGAGCAAAAGACCGACTGATCTTGACTATGGTGCAAATGGTTGGGTTTGTGCTTTTGCTTCTTTAAAGAATATATTACTTGAGTAAAAGGATTCTATTGTGTTGTGTCAAAGAAAAAAAAAAGAAGACTAATAAATTTACTTCAAATTTTGATGATTCTTTTTCAGCCAGAGATTCTAGCCTCCAACTTCAACTTCAACTTGATAGAATGTTATTTCGCGAAGGATTTTCACTTGCTGATAGCTCTTATTCATAACTATATATGACTAAAAACATTAGAATGAAGTAAGTATCATCCGATCACATAGAATTAATAAAGGATCATATTTGCTTCTTTTTTAAGCCTCATATTCTTGAGGAAAACACTCGTTAAAACATTACTGGACTGCAGTGAGGCCTTCAGCAGTTCGATACCCTGGTAAATAAGGGATGAAAAAAAAACAAAACAAAACAAAAGCAACACATTAAGTAAACCAGACGAAAAGGAGCCGAATACAAATTAAGGATAAAAAATAGTACTTTCAAGAAACATATATTGATAGCTAGAGGATTAAGTTAGTTGAAGAAGAGATTGATCCCTTTTTAATAATTGGACAAAACTTATATGTAGTTTTTATATTTACGTTATCAAATTTTTTAATAAAAATATGATAAATATATGATTTTTTAAAGCATGATGTATGTCCTTCACATTTTAGGATCATATGATTGTGTCCTTTTAAAAAAATTTTATGCATTTTATGTTTTTATTAAAAAATTTGATTACAAAAATAGAAAGAATTAAGCATAAATATAATCTTTAATAATTTGGATTTCATTCTTCTAAAGAATATTCTAAAAATAAAATTTTAGATGCATTAGGTCAATAGGAGGGAACCACTTGCAGAGAGATGAGCTTAAACAAAGTTTGAGAATAGCCTCATTGTAAAATACAGTTCTTTCAAGAAACATATATTAAAAAAGGTTAAACTATTCTTTTAGTCATTAAAATTTTATTTAATTTTTAATTTAATTTCTATAGTTTAAAAAATTATAATTAAATCCGTATAATTTAAACAATTTTAATTTAATGTTTGTCTTTAAACTTTAATGCATATTTTATGAAATTTTATTAATGTAGTCAATCATATATTATCTTGACAATATAACTATGCATTATTCAAATCAACTTATTCAAATTTTTAACAACACATGTCATATATATATATGAGTTAATGTCATTTTATTATTTACTTTTGTTGATATAAATTAGGTATGTTTAAAATGTTAAGATGACACATGATTGGTTATGTTATCAAAATTTAATGAAACATTTATGAAGGCTTAGTGGAAGAGATTAAATTAAATTTTTAAAATTATAAAAACTCAAATTAAAAATTAAGTGAAACAATAGAAAAAATAATAATAATAAAGCATCAAACTTAGTAATTAAACTATATTAAAAGGAGTGGCAGAAAAATTAAGAGTAAAACATAGTTATCCCAAAAGGCATATATTAAATGAAACGGGGATAAATCAGTCCCAAAAAAAAGCATATATTAAATAATGATACTCAAAAGCCATATATTTAAATTACCTCATTTATTCCCAACTCAACGACCCTTTCTTGTAGGGAACTGACATCTTTGATGTTGAACTTGTTGAGCAAGGCGATACATGAAATGGTAGACATGGGCTGAACAACTAGATCATCCATCACCATGTAAGTCACGACTTCTTTCACAAAGCCACCCTCACCAGAAGAATGTGTCACTTCTGGAGCCTTTTTGCCAACATATGTTACTGCATTGTTCATATTATTCCTGCAATATGAACACACAGTGTTCACAGCAAGTGTCACATTATAGTTGCAGCGATTCCTGCACATGTACAGCTTTGGAGGCTCATATTCTTCTTCATAATTGCCATCTTTTGCAAGCCAAAGAAAGCCAGGGATTGCAGCCGTTGGCTTCAACAAAATGTCCCTGTCTTGGTTTGGATGCAATAAGTAAGTGTCACTGAGATTCTGAATGCTCTCATAGAGTTTGCCTAAGGAACCCACCATGCAATTCATGGTGAGCAGCCTTGTAACTGTCCCGATAGGCAAGCGATGCAGGTTGAAGAGGAAGTCTATGAAGTCCTTCGATGCTTCAGCGAAGAGAACTCTTTCAATTTTTGTGTCAATCAGAAGCTTCAAGCTCATTTTGGTTGATGATGCCATTCTCAAAGATGGGTCTGTAACTGATAATGCGATTAATGCTTTGCTAACAAAATGTGAGAATAACATAGGCGGATGTACAAACTTTTTGGCACTATTTGAATTTGTTTTCGAAGAAAACATTGCTATCGGACTCTAATCGAATCTCGAGAGAAAAAAAAAAAGCTTTTAATATTTGTATCCGAAATATCCCCCCCCCCCAAAAAAAAGAGTGATGGATACTGTTTACTGAATACAAGATATCTATAACGCACGAATATGCCTATTTTCAGGTGCGTCACATGTTTGGCAATTGGCACTAATATTGTCCATTGGTCCATTTGTAACGCACATAAGAATTTCTCAATATAAAAAATTTTATTTTTTTGATTTAGATGTGTCAAATACAGTTTGAACTTGAGTTGAATATGGCTCGAGAACATATGACGGAAAAAAAAAAGAATATAGTGAAAGATTAAACAATCCATGATGATAAAATAATTAATTATTTTTTTTGGTTCTTCATGAATAATTTGAATAATATAGATTAACAACTTCTGATTTAATTAATTTTACTTTAAAAAGATAATGTAAACTACTTTTCTAGAATGATGCCGGTTGTAATTTTTAAAAAGGTATATGACTAATAGAAAGTATAAAATCTACATATATATAAATATAATGTGTCTGTCAAATTCTATGTTCTTTGAAATTTGATAAGTCAATATGTATGTATTTGTATAGTATCAAGTGTGTATATTAGTGTCTAAACTTCATAGAATATCAAGTCTTGGGTATGAGGTACAGCATACCCAACACCCAACCACCAAAAAGAGGAGCAAAAACACCCATAGAGTAACAAGGAGAAATAAAGGCAACACATGCTTGGTTGAGCTGCAAGGTATATTCCATACGTGATTGGCCCAGAATATAGGAACTAAATCCACAAATTTTAGTGATGGACAATCATTTTTTTCCAATGCAACCGGCTAAACTAAACGTATTTGAATCTCTTATCCAACGTACAAGTATCATAAAAAATCCTAAAACTCAAATTTGTTTTTTTCGGAAAATACGAAGTATCTGGATCATACTAATAAGGGCAATCTATTTCTTTGTTCTATATCTCTTTGAATCTACCAGAATATTTTAAATAATGTAGTATCCTTTTGAACAAAAACAAGTCTTTTTTTTTTTTCCACCATACCTAAGAGGTTCTTGAGCTTGACGCGCCGGAAATGTCAGATGGACGATGTCCTCTGCTGTTCAGATCGACGGGAAATGACTGATAGGTGGAAAAGAAACGTAGTGCTGACATTTTGGGCAGTTGGAGATTTATATGAGGTTTCCCAGGCGCAAAAAATACTTGACTTTGCTTAGCCTCTAGGTAAGGTTCTTTGGCTGGAGAATATCATCCATTCTTTGCGTATGCTCGCAAATTTCTTGGTTTCTTCTACGGGAGGTTGGAATATTTTTAAATTTGTAGATTATATTCTATTAATATCAAATAATTAATATTAGTCCATTTAACCACAACACAAAAAGACTAATAATTTTATTTAACAGTAGGTAGAATTTATTGATTAATCTAATTTAGTATTTTAATAATCTCTCAAGATTTTTAAGTATTATAAATTGGGGTCTGTTCCCAAGAATAGATTTATGAGTAATTTAGCCTATTACATTATAATGAAATTAACTATCTTCAAATTTTAAGATTGTAAGTGAATTAAACTATTCCTGAATTGTGTGTGTTGGATTTGTGTAAATGTTTGTTTCAGTTCTATTTAGTTATTAAATGAATGAGTTTTAAAATAACATTAAATTTGTTAAATTAAAAAAGTTAGGTTTAAAAATTTGATGATAAACTCATTTTATACATGCATACATACATATATATATATATGTACATAATAAGTTTATCAATATTTTTTTAAATATCTTAAAACCTCATTAACCTCCTCATTTTTATATATTCTTTAAGTGAGTTTATATTCTAGTTTCGTTTTAACAATGCAATTTGAGCTTGATTTTATCTTTGAACTCATTTAATTTGTGAGGTAAGTTTAATAACTCGTATATTAAATAAGTTGACCTTGAAAATATCATGGTTCGACTCAACTTGTTTTACACCGCCATTTAATTTGACAAAAGAAAAAGTTATATGGATAATGAAGCTGAAATAACAGTTTTTATTTTGAATTTTCTACCCAATAACTAAAAGGTATTTCAATGGATAATATAATGACATTTAATTAATTTTTTCAAGTAGTATTTTTGTATGGATAATTATATTTATATTTTTAAATTAAGATTTAGTTATAAAATCAATATGTGAAATTCAGAAAAATAAAAAATACCCTTTCAAATTTTGAACTAAAATAAAATATTAAATCTCAATTAATTCTTGAAATGAGAATTAAATTTTTTGCAAATTGAATATTATGTTAAACTAAATATTGTCATTACCGTTAAAATCATGTAGTTTATTGTTGTTAATTTTAAGTTTTTGATTATGATTTGAACTTGAAAAATTTTTTTTACATTTTAAATTTTATATGTTAATTTTATAATTAAATATTAATTTTTCAGAATGAAAAATTGTTTGTCCCTCTTTTAATTTTATTTAACACTACACACACATATTGTTCCTTTTTCTTCCACAAATGCTGAGTCGTGCCAAATTTTATGGCTTCTACGTGTTAGTGCTACACATGGCAAGTGTCTAGTTTGACCCAAATTGTACCGAATTTATTATATAAAGTTGGTGCCCAACTCAATCTAGGTTAATTAAGCTTGATCAGACTTTCTTTTAATAAAAAAATAAAAATTAATTTTAAAAAATAAAAAATTTATAAAAATAATTATATATCTATATTTATATATATGATCAAGTACATAAAACTAACCAAAATATTTGAAACCTAATGGTTAAAATAACTTCTTTAACCCAACTCAACCTCGATATTATAAGGAGCAAATTCACCATCGCACAAAGTACTGGGTACAGCTCGACTGTGTTACTGAAGCACGCTAGATTATGACCAAAACTAAAAATTAAAAGAAAAAGAAAAGTGCACTAGATGAATATATTTCCTAACAAGGGGTGATGTGACAAAAGAACCAGTAAAGAAGCACGACAATATAGTTGTAAACATACCAGAATGCCATGTGGCAATTTATGGCTCACTTTTCAGTGGCCATCTCAAAGCTGTGTAGGCCCTGCTCGTTGCAAGCCTAAAAGTATAGTCAAGGTCAGAAGGCTTTCTGCTCGATTATGATCTGAAAAATGGATTCTTAGCACATCTAAGGGTATGTTTGGATTTTGAATATTGGAGAGAGAGAGAGTGAGAGAGAGAGAGAGAAATTTTTGAAATTTAAATATATATATATATATATATATATATATATGTTTTTGTTAGTTTAAAGACATTGTAAAGAGTCTAAACATTTACAGATATAATTGTTCTGCCATTTCTTAATTTCTTGAAAACCAAAAGCTTAACAACTTGCTCTTTACATTTTAAGATTAACTAAAGCAAATTTTCTCTGGCCAAAAGAAAAAAAATAAAAATAAAAGAGCTTTCAACGTTGCTCGAAGGTCTAGTACCTACTATTTAATAGTAGCCGTCCAATCAACAAAAACTAGATGAAACTATCAAAATATAAAGCATCATTCTTGGGTAATTAATAGTATATTTGGTATAATTGAGAGGTAAAAAAAATATAAGAACACGTTTACTATCAAGAAAGAAAAAAAAGATTATTATATAATATTTATTATATTATTATTATTCAATAATACTTATTTATTTTTATTATTATTTACAATATGAGTACAAGTATCATTTTTTATTTATTTTATTTACTTTCCTAATGTTTTTCCATTCTATTGTATTAAATATGACAGATGAGAAAAGAAAAAAAAAGGTGAATTAATTATTTTTTATTTTTTTTGTTATAATAAAAAGAAAAAGAAAGACATTTTTTTCTTATTTTTTTTTA
The DNA here is from genome assembly GCA_026724425.1 of Erythrophleum ivorense. NCBI lineage: Eukaryota > Viridiplantae > Streptophyta > Magnoliopsida > Fabales > Fabaceae > Erythrophleum > Erythrophleum ivorense. The sequence continues at coordinate 13,004,711 of JAIUCV010000008.1, forward strand.
TTAAAGAAAAAAATTCAATACATGTAAATAAAATATCAAATTATTTTATTATTTTTCATGTAATTATCATAAATACAATATATTTCATCTCTATTAGCTTATATTCATATAAGTATGTATTTATTATCTTGATTTTTACATTTTATATTTTTATTTATAATTAATTTTTATTTTGTGTATTCAAAAACAATTTTTATGTAATTTTATATAATTAAAATTTCTCTCCAATAACACTAGAGAGTGTCAGATTTTTTTTGATAAAAGTTGGCATATTGGCCACAAAAAGAGCGGTGGATCTCACTACTAAAGCAAAAGTTCTCTCTCTTCTCTTCCTTTTCTTTCAACTATGGACGGAAAGGAATTTATATAGACCACATTGAATTTTTATTAGACCTAGAGCCTAATCCGACCCAACTTTATGATTGGGGGTATTTTCTAATTTGTCCTCATTTTTGACCAAGTTGGGCTTAGTCTGGTTGAATTGCATTTTTTTTTTTCAACTTTCACGGCTAAGATTCAGTGCATTATTATTGAAATTAGCTAAAGGTTTATTCGGACGTAGAAAATTAAATATAAAAATAAAAATAAAAATATATATAATTTTATAAATAAAAAATGTCTATAATATCTTATTTTTAATAATTAAATAATAATTAATAAATAATATTAAATAATAATTAAATAATAATTATAGGAATAAAATTGTCATTTCATCAATTTTTTTTCCTTTTCCGTTTCCCGAACAAATCAAACACGGCTCTATCTAGATGTATAAACCATATGAGATGCCACTTTTCACTATTCCGAGCTCCTTAATATTATTAATTGGAATAGAGTGCATTCCATTTTTTTGGATAAATAATAAATTAAAAAAAGAGATTAATTGTCCGATCTCTAATGCATCCGTTACGCAATAAGAAAATGCCTACCAACTAAAAGACCGCTAACAAGATTCAAATCTAACAAAATTCAAATCTACCAATCCATACTAATATATCACATTCGGTAAAAAAGTGTAATTCTTCTAAATGATTTAGAATTAAAAAAAAGGAATAAGTAGAGCCAAGCATCTATCTTGGTCCAGAACCCGACCTTGCCTTGGGCCTGGTTTGCACGGTTGGGCTTGTTTCTTACCTCATTTTTGTTGACCCAACTTGGTTCAGCCAAATATCACCAATTAAAGATAATAATTTAATATCAACAATAATATTTGTATTAAATATATATTACTAAATGTAATCGTTGCCATAAATTAATAATAAATTAAATTTATGATTTTCAATACAAAATAAATAACATTGAACTAAAAGTTTAAGAAATATAATTTCTAATAAGTTAAATTTTAATTAAAAATTAATATTATTCTTAAAGATATTTTAGTTAGCTTTTGATTTCAAGGGATTAGTGTATATTTTTAAAATAGAATAGTGAGTTGTGTAATTTAAGTATCTCTTAGAAAATGGTAGAATAACTTACCCAAAAACATGTGAAGTTTTCATTAATGGAAATGATCATAAGATTATTGTTTTTAGAGTGTTTTGTACAAATATATTTTGAAGAGAATACGGATTAGATGAGGAAGAAATATCAAAGAGAGTGAGAGGTAGTAAAGAGACAATAACTTGTATTAAAATGTGTTAGAAAAGAGATTCAAATGCAAGACAAAGTAAATACTATGTTTCTTAGACTTAGTAGAGTCTTGATCTTGTTATATTCATGTTTTGATTTTAAAAAAGATTTATGTATATTTTCAAAATGAAAAAAAATGCCATTTAACCATGATTTGTAAAACTGTAGTTAAGCCATCGATTAGGAATAGTTTAACCACAATTTATACAAATTATGATGATGTCACTAGATTTTTTTTTAATAGCAGTTTCATGATTATTTTTTATTCTAAAACTTCTTTTGTTCAAATTAATTTGTCCTTGCTTGAGTTTACAAATGTTTAACTATACATCCCAAATTAGAAAAGAAAACTCTAATCATTCCCTAACTAATATTAACAATATGTATACCAATCTTCCCAAATGATTTTTTTAAAGCACAATAACTAAAAGCATATTTTCTTTGGTATTGAGAGAATGGAATCTTAACTGCTTAGTTCATTAAGTAACTACAAAAATCTAAAAACAGTGATTTCATGAAAAAAAAATAACTGAAAAAATAACAACTAATAGGTAAATGCTACCTACATTTGTAAAGATGATACTGGAATAGAACAAAATATTTCATTAATACCATTCAATTGCTGGTGCACAAGTAATCCAATACTTACCCTATAGGCAATCAATTACCCAAAAGTTTAGGTTTTCAAACTTTCACAATAAATAACAATTGGACAAGCTTAAAGAAAAAAACGAAAAAACTCAAGCACACCATTAAAGGAAACCAGAACACTATTACCAAGCTTTCTTCTTATTCTAACAAATGAAAGATAAAAGGTCTATCAAGAATTCAAGACTACCATATAAGAGATTATCCCAACGCGAAACCTTTCCAACAATCTCCCCATAAATAGAAAAGACGAGTCCTATAAAAGAAGCAATACAACTTATAAAGTAAGAAAGTTAAATATAACAAGAATGACAACATAGATATAATAGGAATATTGATTTTAAAAAATTTCTTATGCTATCACTTACTTTGGCAAAAGAAATAACGAGCCATCTTATTATATTGGGGATTGCTATAATCATTAGAACAAACAAAAACCAACAAAATCTGAAATGCAATTGATATATAATTTGAGTCCAATAATGATAAAGTATACAAACACCTCAAGGCATATTTTCCCCCCTTTTCCTATAATAATGGTCAACTTAACAACAGTCTAAAATTGTAAGTAAATATATATGGGATTATAAAATCAATCTAGGAGTGAGTTTTGAAGATTGGGATAGGTGCGGCGTGTGCTCATTCAAATCCAAATCTGACCTTGGATGAGTCTAACACACGGTTGTGTTGCCAAGGTACTAAAATGTATTTCCAGATACTTGCTTTGCTAGGTTCAAAGTCTAAGGATCTATAAGCACTCCAAGGTGGTTGCCACCAAGCATAAAACCTTCTCCCTCGCTTATACAAATATTTGAACAACAACAACAACATATTGCTCGGATAAGGAGGCAACGAAAACATAAGACCCAGAAGAATTAAAAGTTTAAGAATTGTCTATAAATACCAATTAAAGCTAAAATTTAATTCCATGCAAGAGTAGCTATGGCAAAAGTCAAAGAAGAACTAAAGTGTTAAGGAGAGTGAGCATCTGTGAAGCCTTTGAACCCTTCCCTAATCGAAAGATGCCATCTTCAGAGGTTGATTTCATTGGTTGATTTCTAATTTAGTAGCCTTGGCTACCTTTTTCACAAGTCATTCAATGCATTAAGTTTATGTTTATGTTCAGGTTCCACCTTGCACACATGCATTATTATGGGATTATCTATATATCAAACATATAATCTATACATACTAATGCTATTGCCAAAACTTTACAAGTCTCAAAATATACACTGCCAATTGACCTATTTAAGCATGGTTAATGAATTGTGCTTCCTTTTAATCTCATTTGATGTGCTCACAGTATAATTGCGAGTAAAAGGAGTGAAGCTATTGATCCAATGAAGATGACAATTAGGTGATGTAGCTAAATCATTGAAAATGACTACATTAATTCTGGCTGCCTTCCGAGTCTAGATTTTGTAAAGCTTTTTCAACACTAGATTGAATGGCCTTAAAGTTCTGTCTCTCTCTCTCTCTCTCTCTCTATATATATATATATATATATATCTATATCTATATATATATATTGTCATCTTATAGCTTTATCAACTAAAGTTAGTAAGATATCAAATTATCAATATACACTTCAAAAAGAGATTGATACCATATATTCTAAAAGAGAATATCAAATAATGGATCTTACTTTGTATTTTTGGATCTCAATGCTCAATTGCTACTGTCCTCCATGCTTTAACATATTCATTTGAAGAATAACTTACAACAAGGCATGCTATTGATCTCAAAGTAACAATTCAATTTAGTAATATTGCATCGGGAATTAACACTATCTAAACAAATTTTCATCAACTAACCTAAGGTTTACACACTCCAAATTTAATAAAGACAAATAAAAGGGTATTTATCAATTATGTGTAACTATAAAAATCCAACATTGAACCACATACACACATTGAGAAGAAAGAAAAAGCCAACATAGAAAAATATATGTAAAAAATCTCACCTAAAGGAATTTCGGGGGTGACAAAATAGTGGTTATCGTTAGAGTAGCTGTAAACATTCTTGAACCACTGCAGAAGTCATGATTTTCTCGCAGAAATGGCATCATCGGTAGTCTTTGTCGGCATATGGTCTTCATCACTAGTCGGCTGGCGTCATATGGCCATGGTCAACCAATGGTGGTTGTCCTCGGTATCCTCAATGGTTGATCGTGCAAGAAGCTATGGCTATTTGAAAAGGGGGGGCATCCTACAGTCGTGCAAAAATCAGGGGTGTTAAGGGGCAAATTGAGGTCATGCTCCTAATCAAGTGAAAATTGAGCTAAATGCATACAGACCAAAAAAAAATTGCACCCAAATCCTATAGTCCAATTGAAATTGAAATGCTTGCCACTAATTTGCTATTTTTATTTTTTATTTTTCAAAAATAAATGTTTGGATGTAAACATATAAGGGTGGTAATAAATAGGTAATAAAATTAGTTATTTATTGGTTTATTAGATGTAACAAATGTTAGTTATGTAATAATTATTTAATACATGGTTGTTAGATAATAAGGAATAATAATGATTAATAATTTAATGATAATTATAGCAATGATTGATGTATTATAGAAATGAAGATAAATAATAATAATAATGTATAAAGATGTAGTTTAAAAAAATAATTTATCCAATTATATACATTAAAAATAGTGGTTTCTAGTGCCACAACAACCCTTTCGCCTTTTGTGTTGTAGTTGCCCTTGGCTTATAGGTTCTTCATGTACTTAATTCATTGGGTTGTTAACAAGATCAGTCGATGGAAAATTCAAATCAAATGTAAGGGAATATACTGGAGGAATTGGCTGCTATGGGGTCATGAACCCATAATGCGACGATTCCCTAATTTCAAAAAAATAACTGTTGTACTTAGCATTAAAGATTGTCATATCATTAAATAATAACATGAGTGACACAAACCGATAAAGATTGAGAGATCTAAATTGTGACAACAGTAAAAGGGGCACATAATAAGAGGGAGCAACACCTCCAAAGTTTGTATATTAGCTAATTAGCATAGAAGAAGATGAACTGACAGTGCTAATATCTTGATATGTCATAGCACCTCCAATTGGCATAAATGATGTCAGAGCATTAGTGCCATAATGATTTTGTTCATCCTGTGTGACAATGAACAACTAGGCTAACATGTAATTCTCAACTTCTGGCCATGGTAAATTATGTGTAGGTGGAGTAAACTAGGATACCAAAAATTCAACCACTCCGAATTATTTTAGCCACCCAATGCCTCTAACTAAAGGATAGTATCCTCAAGAGACTCATCGACATGATCTGACGCAACGTCGGCTAACCCTTTAGAAGATCTAGTTGACTTGAGCCTTATAAAGTTAGCCTACACAATAACAAAAACAAAGAACGATAGCAATATAGTTGTCAATGCCTGACTATATGTTCATCCAAAATAACAAAACATTGCACAAAAATCCATTCATATAGATTATATCATATGGTGTGTCATCTTCATTCAACCTAGTATCTTAAATATCTTCTTTTTTTACTTTTAATTAGGCATCTTTAAGAAAAAGAGAAAAGAAGGGAAGGAAGGAACCAAAAAAAAGAAGAAGCCTTTTTTTTAATGTAAATAACTTATATTAGGCTCTGTTTAACCTATCACATAAACAAAGCAGTGCTCAAATTAAAGAAGCACAATAATAGAATGGAGAAAAGCAAGATAAACAGGAATAGTTGTAATGTAGCAGATAAAGTGCCCCAACATAGCTCTGGAGTCCAAATTCTGAATAGAAAAATTAGAATAGCAAAACTTATTAAAAAGAAAATGAATATTCATCCAAATAGTAGCAAGATTGCTTCGGGCACCTTTGCCATCTTGAAGAAAAGCTCTATAATGCAGGCTCTTCAAATAAAAGCAAGCTAAGATGCATTGTATTGTAGGAAAAATGCCATGGGTTTTATTATGAATTTAAGTTAATCAATTTGCAAGAAGGATAAGATATAAAAAAAAAGAGATATATATATATGTGGAGACATTAAAAAACACTCTATTGCTTCATTTTTCTTACTGTTGTCAATTAAAATATTCATATATGCAAGTTACAATAAGACTACTTCTCACACTTAAAGTTAGAGCATAAATAGTTTATAAGCCCACATTTTCATTGGTTCAAAAGTTACCAAAAATCCTTAAACCAGAAAATTCCAAAAAAAAGCACAAAATAGAACAAAGAAATAAAAGGCCTATAAAGCTAATTAGTGTGGAACAACACAAGGTATATTGACAATTGTATCAACTATGATTTTGGGCATTCCTCGTGTTAACTTAAGGGTTAGCAGTTACCACATTAACTTCATCAAATCAGATAACTTCCCCTTAGTGCCTTTTAATGAGTCCTTACAAATTAGCAAAATTATTATACCATTTATTAAGTGTAAGCTATAAAGATCACTCGAATTTCAATAAAATGCCAAATCTTGAGACTCGATTGTACCTTCAACTGATACAAATGAAGAAGGCAAATATGAATGAAAGATCAAATGACTTGCATTGTTCCACTATAAAATGGGTGATTGTGGCATGGATCTTATGCAATTCAAATACAAATATTAGGTTGAGTTATAAGAGTTTCATGCGATAAGGAAGGAAACTTGACAATTAATTAATTATTGCAAGCACAAGTACAATAAGTTTGTTTAATTAAGTTCTAAACGAAGTTGTTTGTTTTTGTTATAACTTGACAACAAACTTTCTAAATATAAAATAGAAGTGATTCTCTCAAAATCAATTGAGATATGAACACTTGGAGGAGGATCACTTTTACTTTCTGAATCAATTTTTAAAAATTTGTCTTAGTTAAAAGTAAAAAATGGATGTTTAATTCTTTTTAGCGACTTGTTTCTCACCCAACAATTGAAAAGTTGAAACATCAATAATGTTGTATTGATTTTGACATCACAAGACTAGCTGAACATGAGACTTATGCAAAGGTAAAGTTCATCATTGAAAAAATTGTTCAAACAACTACAAGCTTCATACTACTTGCACTTTGTACAATGTTGGAATATTAAGAAATTAGAAAAATGCTGGAGCGAAATGAGAAGCTCAATAAAAACAATCATATTAAACATAAACAAAACTAAACTATGTTAACAACAATTAAACTAAATCTAAGATAGTACATCAATAAGTTTGACAAGCCAATGAAGTCTTCATGGAGAGCATATTGTTGCCATCTACTTATTACTCACCTCCAGAGTTAGCCATTTTGGAGATTTTGTAGCTATAGAGAACCAATTCTAGAGAGCTACAATTTGTAAAGTTTAGGACTTTGACATTTGCATGTTAATTATCTTATTATACTTCAACAAAAGAAATCTCAACAAGCCCTCATTTCAAGCAAAGCTCAGTAGGACATTCTCAATGCAAAATTATCATTCATGTATTAGTACTAAATACAAGTACAAAATAGAAACTTTTTCCATTTTAAAGTATTAGAGTTTTATAGCACTTTAGCATAACAAAAGTGATTCCAGAAACTTATCAATGCCTTTCATAAACTCATTTGTAAATCCTGCCCAACAAGGATTAGCTCTATTGTACATACATGTTTAATTTTAAAGCACATCCTTTAACAACACGTCTATACAAGTTCTAAGAGTAGAGTGAATGCACAACTGTGAAAAGTAATGCCTTATAAGATTCTAGATTCATTAAGTGTATGAACAGCATTGGAATTTGGAGTGGTGAGTGGTGGCCATAACATGATCCTCCATACTTTATAAGTAAATGTGCAAATGTATACTCAAAAACTAACAATATTGACTACCAACTACTCAAACAATCTTGACTTTGCATGTATGACTGTGAGGCAAGTTAGTATGAAGTTGGAAGGAATGCAATTATGATGTGCCTCTAGCTAGAAGATGAAAATGCGATACATTTGTAATTTCATAAATGTCCCCCATCTTCTTGACAATTTTTAGCTTCAAGGAAAAGATTATTTTCTGCATTAATTATTTTTCAGAATGAAGATTAAATCTTTCTCTAGCAGATGAAGAATCAAGCAAATAGAATTTGACAATTTAAATACTTCTTGTCTTGGTCCTTTTTCTTCTTATTCACTTTGGTAAAGGTGAATAACATAATTCAGTATTTAATTCATAAGTTTTGCACTCACATGCTTTCTACTGGTTCTTGTTTTCACTAATTGTTTAAGTGTAGGTGTTTGGTATTGATTTCCTGCATGAAGTCTTCAAGATGCAATATGGTTCTTGCAACCATGATGTGATCTAGCTTAAATAATTATCATAAGTGGCCATATTATACCAAGTTAGATTGTTGAAACTTGAAAGTAAGTATAAGTTTAAAACTAACATACTTTTAGCTTAGAAATAAAGTACTAATTCCTCTTATCTAGTTCTACATTATCAAAATTTCAATTAAAGGTAATTTGGGTACTTACCTATGCAAAAATAGCTTTTGCAAATTTTTCTGTCCCATGCAATTTAGACTAGAATCACTAGAAGATTCCAGTCTCTTGTTCACAACAAATGCATGATAAGTCCTAAAAAGTATCAATTTCTAATAGTTTTTTAAGGGACTTATCAAAGGTTTTCAAAAAAAATTTTAGCTCTCTTCTACAACAATTTTCATATAAGTTTGCAATATTGTTGATTATAGTGCAATTTAGAGTTAAATTGTGAAAATCCTATAAATTAGGACTTAATTGAAATAATATTTAAAAATTAGCTTTTATTTGAAAATAGATTTTTGTGGCAGATCATGTTTTCATGGAAGCCTATAATATATTTTTTTTAAATAAATGTTTTCTTGTTATTTTAATTTTGATTTTATAGTTTAAATACTTATATTTTGTGTTTTTATTTGTTTTGTAAGGACCTATGTGCAAATAAATAGGTTTTGTATACTTTAAAGGTGATTATGAAGAGCTTAGGGACTAGAGTTTAAATTCTTTCAAAAAGTTTGTGCTTCACATTTGTTGCAACAAGCAACAGTAGATCTAGAATTTGTGGGCGCTGGTTTCCTAGTGTGATGATCAGAAATTTTTTATTTTTTAATATGATTTTTCCAAGGTAAGAAAATATAGGACTTTCTCTCATTTTTGCGATTTCTTTAGAGTAGTTCTTTCAATTTTCTTTGCACCTAAGAGCACTAAGAGAGGATTTTAGATTGGATCATTTAAAGAAGGCAATTCTTGAGATTTGTATTGATAAATTATGGTTAGTAGTGATGAATTCTATATTCTACCTTGATCTAATTCAAATTTCTATAGATGTTTATTGTTCTTTTGATTTTTTTAAACTAATTTCACCAATTGAATCTTGTTTTATGTTCATAAATCACTTGTCGTGATGATAACCTCTACATTAATATCTACCTTATGGTGTAGTTGTATATGCTCATTACTCCTATTTGTTTTTTCTTGCATTTAATCTACTGATTTGCCCTTGAATATCATGGTTATGAGTTTAAGAGTTAATTAATTGGATAAACATGTTTGATTGTTGATTAGGCAGGGATTAGAGGGTGTAAACATAGTGGTATTAGTTAATGCTTAGTAATTTACATATAATGCAACATTAATTTTCATGCACTTGAGGTGTTTGATAAATTGATATCTAGGCAATTGGTATAAGATGTATTGAGATATGAGCTATCCTTGCTAGTTGTAACATCCTTCTCCCAATAAGAATTATTTGATGATAATTAGATAATTTTGGGATAAATTAGCTAAGATTAGAAAATAATCAAAGGCTAAGTAATGAAAAATTAGTGAAATATAAATTTATAAAACATAAAGAAATTTTTTTTGGAATTTATTTGGTATTTTAGAGAATTTTGGAAGACTATTTGATATTTTTCATAATTATGAAATGCAAAGTAATTATGAAATATATACTTGGGAATTTAATTTTTTTAGAACTCCCAAGGCAAAAAATATCTTTAAAATATTTGAAAAATAAAAATATTTATGTGAAAATTTGGTGTCAAAATATAACTATTAAAAGTTTAAAGTATAAACTCGTAATTCCAACTGGGACTAAAATGTAATTTTGGCAGGACCAAAGTGTAATTTTAGCATGTGCCAAAACACAAGCAATATTAAAGGATAACCAAAGTGAAGAATTCATCTAAGTTTCATCAAACACTATAGTACCCCTAAACACCCATATTTGCAAGTCCAAAATTCGAGCAATATTAAAGTAAGTGCTTCATCAAAGTGAAGAATTCATCATAAGGGAATCCAAAATGTTGGAGGAAAATACAAAGGTGATCTCTATCAATGTAACTATGATAATAAGACTTTATTGGAGTTTATCCATATTTCATGATAGTTTTATCATTTAAAGATTAAGGAAAGGATTCTCTTTACAAATCAACAAATACAAATTAAAAGATTTCAGCCAACAAGAAATCTTTAAAATAATCATTCTAGTAAGAGCTAGAATGATACAAATTAGCATTTTATTAGTCAATTAACAAATGTGTTTTTGAGGTAGAAAAAAAAAAAGAACTATCACTCAAAAATCAAATACAAATACAATGGCTCGATTTATGGTACTTTGTCACCGAAAACAAAACCAAAAGCTGTGTAGAAAATTTTGTGCAGATACATAGGCATGTGTAGTATTTTTTAGCTAAAACAACAATTTAATGCAAAAAAACTTGCACAGAAACATAGGCATATGCAGTATTTTTTTTTAGCCAGAACAGAAGCCTCACATGTGGAACCTGTTAAATCAAGATTTTCTGCAAAAGCATAACCCAGATGAAGCACTTTTAACTCCAAAACAGAATCTCCACATGTGCAGCAAGTTAAATCAAGATTTTATATAAAAAATCATAGTCATATGAAGCACTTTCAACCCTAAAGAGAATCCACAAATGTACAGTAAGTTAAATCAATATTATACACAAAACAAATAGTCATATATGAAGCACTTTTAGCCCCAAAACATAATCCTCACATGTGCAGTATGTTAAATCAAGATTTTATACCCAAAAAAAAAGTCATGTGCAGTAATTTAGCACAGAATTTTGCACTAAAATATATTCCTCGAGTTTCTGTCGCTGATTTTCCCTCGTTACTTAATCAATTGCCTTGACTTATTAATGTCTTAAAGTGCACTCTTATTAATGTCAGTCCTTTTGATACGGGACATTTGGGTTCGATATTTTATTGTAAATTTCATTTTTAGATCATGCTAGTTCTCATACAGAAATTATTTAGTTTACGTTATATATATGCATATGTATACTAAGGCTTTCGACTTTTATTTATTTATTTTTGTGTCTTCTATCAGAGTGAATTCTTAACGATGGACAAGAATTTTATTGATAAACCACGAGTGGACAAAAATTAATTGGATGAGGTAAAAAATTTAATTAGGCACTGGAAAAATCAAAAGATGATGCTATTTTATGCCTATGTAAATCAGATGCATATACAAATGCTTGAGTAAAACTCTAGTCATATAACAGATTGACCATTTCATTTTTCATTTTTCCTACTATGGTGCATAAGCAGTGGAGAAAAAGTATTTTTATGCTACGCCTGAATAATGTGCTAGGAGTTCCTACTTTTCACTTTCCCATTTTTGTGTTTGGTCTTTTTTGGGTTTCTGTTTGAGGTTTTGTTGCACAATGAACTTTTTGAATGCTGGATATAATTTGGAACTTATGAAGCATAGACATTTTAGGAAAAGTGCAGTGTCTATGTCTAATACATGTCGAACATATTTGTATTAGATTTGATGCAATAAACATTTAAAATTATTGTAGTATCGATTGTGTTTGTAGTTATTATTTGTGAAGTAACAATAACAACTAACAACCTCTGAAATTTCCCATAATTAATTACAGAAAAAGTCGAAGGTAATCTCATTTCAAGCATGATGCAGATTGGAGTAATTCGACAGTTTTTTTTTTTTTTGCTCTCTAGAATTGACATTGAAAAATCCCTTCAAATATGAATCTTTCTGACTTTTTTTTGTTTTGTTTTCTTTTTTGCTAATAATTTGGAATTAGGAAGCCCTGAACTGCTCAGAGTTATATTAGCCAATTAAAAAAAAAAAATCAAGTTAGATCCAACACGTAGTATTACAAGAAATCAAATTAGGGCCTAATGCTAAGTGCTTACACATTCGAATCAGAAAACCCTTTTCTTTTGACTTCATTCCATGTTTGGTGAATGTCTCCGCCAAATTGATGGTTTTTTTTTTTTATTGCTTTATCGTAGGAAGAATCTAATTTTCAGTTCAAAATTGGGCAAAACGTAGAATGATCTTGACTATGGTGCAAATGGTTGGGTTTGTGCTTTTTGCTTCTTTAAAGAATTTATTACTTGAGTAAAAGGATTCTATTGTGTTGTGTCAAAGCAAGAAAAAGAAGACCAATAAATTTACTTCAAATTTTGATGATTCATTTTCGGCCAGAGATTCTAGCCTCCAACTTCAACTTCAACTTGATAGAATGTTATTTCGCGAAGGATTTTCACTTGCTGATAGCGCTTATTCATAACTATATATGACTAAAAACATTAGAATGAAGTAAGTATCATCTGATCACATAGCATTAATAAAGGATAATATTTGCTTCTTTTTTAAGCTTCATATTCTTGAGGAAAACACTTGTCAAAACATTACTGGACTGCAGAGAGGCCTTCAGCAGTTCGATACCCTAGTAAATAAGGGATGAAAAAAAAACAAAACAAAACAAAAGCAACACATTAAGTAAACCAGACGAAAAGGAGCCAAATACAAATTAAGAGTAAAAAATAGTACTTTCAAGAAACATATATTGATAGCTAGAGGGTTAAGCTAGTTGAAGAAGAGATTGATCCCTTTCTAATAATTGGACGAAACTTATATGTAGTTTTTATATTTATGTTATCAAATTTTTAATAAAATATGATAAATATATGATTTTTGAAAGCATGATGTATGTCCTTCACATTTTAGCATCATATGATTGTGTCCTTTAAAAAAAAATTTTATGCATTTTATGTTTTTATTAAAAAAATTTGATAGCAAAAATATAAAGAATTAAGCATAAATATAATCTTTAATAATTTGGATTTCATTCTTCTGAAGAATATTCTAAAAATAAAATTTTAGATGCATTAGGTCAATGGGAGGGAACCACTGGCGGAGAGATTAGCTTAAACAAAGTTTGAGAATAGCCTCATTGTAAAATACAGTTCTTTCAAGAAACATATATTAAAAGAGGTTAAACTATTCTTTTAGTCATTAAAGTTTTATTTAATTTTTAATTTAATCTCTATAGTTTGAAAATTTGTAATTAAATCCATATAATTTAAACAATTTTAATTTTTGCCTTTAAACTTTTATGATTGTTTTATGAAATTTTATTGATGTAGTCAATCATATATTATCTTGACAATATAACTATGCATTATTCAAATCAACTTATTCAAATTATTTAACAACACATGTCATATATATATATATGAGTTAATGTCATTTTATTATTTACTTTTGTTGATATAAATTAGGTATGTTTAAAATGTTAAGATGACACATGATTGGTTATGTTATCAAAACTTAATGAAACATTTATGAAGGCTTAGTGGAAGAGATTAAATTAAATTTTTAAAATTATAAAAACTCAAATTAAAAATTAAGTGAAACAATAGAAAAAATAATAATAATAAAGCATCAAACTTAGTAATTAAACTATATTAAAAGGAGTGGCAGAAAAATTAAGAGTAAAACATAGTTATCCCAAAAAGCATATATTAAATGAAACGGGGATAAATCAGTCCCAAAAAAAAAGCATATATTAAATAATGATACTCAAAAGCCATATATTTAAATTACCTCATTTATTCCCAACTCAACGACCCTTTCTTGTAGGGAACTGACATCTTTGATGTTGAACTTGTTGAGCAAGGCGATACATGAAATGGTAGACATGGGCTGAACAACTAGATCATCCATCACCATGTAAGTCCCGACTTCTTTCACAAATCCACCCTCACCAGAAGAATGTGTCACTTCTGGAGCCTTTTTGCCAACATATGTTACTGCATTGTTCATATAAATCCAGCAAGATGAACACAGAGTGTTCGGATCATCTGTCACATTATATCCGCAACAATTCCTGCACATGTACAGCTTTGGAGGCTCATATTCTTCTTCATAATTGCCATCTTTTGCCAGCAAAAGAAAGCCAGGGATTGCAGCCCTTGTAGTCAACAGAATGTCCCTGTCTTGGTTTGGATGCAATAAGTAAGTGTCACTGAGATTCTCAATGCTCTCATAGAGTTTGCCTAAGGAACCCAACATGCCATTCTTGGTCAGGAGCCTTGTGACTGTACCGATAGGCAAGCGATGCAGGTTGAAGAGGAAGTCTATGAAGTCCTTCGATGCTTCAGCGAAGAGAACTCTTTCAATTTTTGTGTCAATCAGAAGCTTCAAGCTCATTTTGGTTGATGACGCCATTGTGAAAGATGGGTCTGTGACTGCATGAATAATGTGATCAATGCTTTGTTAACAAAATGTGGGAATACCGTGGACGGATATACAAACTTTTTTGTACTATTCGAAATCGTATTCAAAGAAAACAATGATATCCGAACTCTAATCGAATCTCCAAAAGAAAAAAAACAAACAAAATTGTTAATATTTGTATCCGAAATATCCAAAATAATATAAAATAAAATAAAAAAGAGTTATAGATACTGTTTATTGAATACAAGATATCTATGAATCTGTCAATATAAAAAATTTTATTTTTTTTGATTTAGACATGTGTCAAATGCAGTTTAAATACAGTTTGAACTTGAGTTGAGTATGGCTCGAGAACATACCACTCAAAGAAAAAAAAATATATAAAGATTATAAAAAATAATAACATACTAAAAGATTAAACAATCCATGATGATGAAATAATTAAAGTATTATTGGGTTCTTCATGAATAAATTGAATAATGTAGATTGACAACTTCTGATTTAATAAATTTTACTTAAAAAGAATAATTTAAGATACTTTTATAGAATGATGCAGGTTGAATTTTTTTTTAAAAAAGGATATAACTAGTAGAAAGTATAAAATCTATATATATATATACTGTGCCTGTCAAATTCTATATTTCTTTGAAATTTTATATGTCAATATGCATGTATTTGTATAGTGTCATGTGTAGATATTAGTGTCTAAAGTTCATAGAATATCGAGTCCTCGATATCAGGTACAGCGGACATGGATCCTCTAAAGTAAAAAATGATGAAGTTTCCCTGAAGTATCTCACTTATTCTCTATTTTATTTACTTATTTTTTTAATATTAATTTTTTAATATCAAAACTTTATCTGCTGCCTTACACTTCAGGAATACTTCATGACCCTTACTTCAGAGGATCCATGTCCCAGGTACAGCATACCCAATGGCAACCACCAAAAAAAGCAGCAAAAATACGCTATGGAGTAACAGAGAAATAGAGGCAGCACATGCTTGGCTGAGCTTCCAACTAAGATTTTATGTGAATTTGAGGGGCTGTGTACGTTTTAATTTAGACGGTTGAAATTAAATCGGAATAATCTAAATTTTATGAAATATTTCTTGTTTTTTTAATATGAAATATCATTTTTTATAGTTAAAAATTATAAAATTAATTTTATTGTATATTTTATATTCTTTAATATAAAAAATTTTAAAATTTTAAAATATATATAATATATATATTTTAGATCATTCAAATCAAAATTAAAAAGTTTAGGCATAGTTAACGTGCACATCCCATCTATACGCATAATATCCCTGCGTTTGAGCTACAAAATATCTTCTATACGTGAAATGCATTTGAATCTCTTATCCATCGTACTAGTATCATGCCAAATCCTAACACTCATATTTGTTTTTGTCAAAAATTACAAAATATATGGATCATACAAATAAGAGAAATCTATTTCTTCGTTCTGTATCTCTTTGTTTTTTTCTTTTTCTTTGTTTTTAACCATACCTATGAGGTTCTCGAGCTTGACGCGCCGGAAATGTCAGACAGACGATGTCCTCTGTCGTTCAGATCGACGGAATGTGATTGATAGGTGGAAAAGAAAGGTAGTGCTGACATTTAGGCAGTTGGAGGTTTATATGAGGTTTCGCAGGTCTATTCGCCGTGCAAGTGCAAAAAATACTTGACTTTGATTAACCTCTAGGTAAGGCTCTTTGCCTGAAGAATATCATCCATTCTTGGCGTATGCTTGCAAATTTCTTGGTTTCTTCTATTGAAGGTTGGAATATTTTTCAATTTGTAGATTATATTTTATTAATATCAAATAATTAATATTAGTCCATTTAAAGAATAGATCCTTAGCCACAACACAAATAGATTAATAATTTTATTTAACATTTGTTAGCATTTATTGATTAATCTAATTTATAATATTTTAATAATCTCTCAAGATTTCTAAATATTATGAGTTGGGACCTATTCCGTAAAATAGATTTATGTATAGTTTAATCTATTACACTGGAATGAAATTAATGAATGAGCTTTAAAATAACATTAAATTTGTTTGATTAAAAAAGTTAGGTTTAAAAATTTGATGTTGAACTCTTTATATATATATCACCCACACACCCAAAATATATAAAAATTAATTTATCAATATTTTTTTAAATATCATAAAAAATCATTAACCTCCTCATTTATATATAATCTTTAGGTGAGTTTATACAAGTTGAGTTCTAGTTCTCTTTTAACAAAGCAATTGGAGCTTGATTTGATCTTTGAAATTATTTAATTTGTGAGTTAGATTTAAATAACTCGTATATTAAATAAGTTGATCTTGAAAACGTCATGATTTGACTCAACTTGTTTTACACTCCTATTTAATTTGACCAAAGAAAAAGTTATATGGATAATGAAGCTGAAACTACAGTTTTTAGTTTAAGTTATATGGATAATGAAGCTGAAACTACAGTTTTTAGTTTGAAGTTTCCACACAATAACTAAAAGGTATTTCAATGGATAATATTGTAACATTTAATTAATTTTTTCAAGTAGTATTTTTGTATGAAAATCATATTTTATATCTTTAAATTAAGACTTAGTTATAAAATCAACACTTGAAATTTAGAAAAGTAAAAAATACATTTTCAAATTTTGAACTAAAATAAAATATTAAATCTCATTTAATTCTTGAAATTAGAATTAATTTTTTTTTTGCAAATTGAATATTATGTTAAACTAAATATTGTCAATACTGTTAAAATAATGTAGTTTTTTGTTGTTAAGTTTTTAACTAAGATTTGAAGTAAAAAAAAATTGTTACATTTTAAATTTTATAATTAAATATTAATTTGTCAGAATGAAAAATTGTTTCTCCCTCTTTTAATTTTATTTAACACTACACGCGCGCGCGCGCGTATAATGTTCCTTTTCTTCCACAAGTCGTACAAAATTTCATGACTTCTACGTGTTAGTGCTACACATGGCAAATGTCTAGTTTGACCCAAATTTGTACCGAATTTATATGATTTTGGTGCCCAACTAGCTTAATTAAGCTTAATCAGACTTTCTTTTAATAAAAAAATTAACTTTAAAAAATAAAATTTTTATATAAATTTTTTAAAAATAATTATATATATCTATATATGAGATCAAGTCAGACTAGATAAAGCTAATCAAAATACTTGAAGCCGAACTTAACTTAGTTAAAATAACTTCTTTGACCCAACTCAACCCTGATATTATAAGGACCAAATTCACCATCGCACCAAGTATTGGGTACAACCCTGCTATGTCTTACTGAAGTACATTAAATTGTGACCAAAAATAAAAATAAATAAATAAATAAATAAAAGAAAGTGCACTAGATGAATAGATTTCCCAATCAATTACAAGGCGTGACGTGACAAAAGGGCCAGTAAGGAAGCACGTCCATATAGTTGGTCTTCGCTAGATGAATAGATTTCCCATTCCATTGCATGTCATGTGGCAATTTATGGCTCACTTTTCAGTGGCCATCTCAAAGCTGTGTAAGCCCTTGCTCGTTGTGACCCTACAAGTATAGTCAAGGTCACAAGGCTTTCTGCTCGATCATGATCTGAAAAATGGATTCTTACCACATTAAAGGGCAAGTTTAGATTTTAAATATAGAAGAATGGAGAGAGAGAAATTTTAATCTAGATTTACATATTTTTGTTTTTGTTAGTTTAAAGACATACTAAAGAGTTTAAAAATATTAGTTCAAGTGGTACTTTTTTTATACATGCTCCATCAAAGACATGGTAGTTGCTTTGAAAGGAAGGCTAGATGCTGCCCGTGAATAAGAAAAGAATATGCATATGCAAGTGCAAAAGTAGAAAAGGGAACAAACCTTAACAGAACTAGTCAGTGCATGTTTAAAAAAATGTTTTAGTTTTTAAAATTATAATTTGAATAAAATAATAAAATATTACTTTAAGTAAAAGTGGATAGGCAAAAATACTTATAAAATTTCTCACCATTTTTTCAAACACACTATCACACATTGACAGCTAATTAGGGTTCGCTCCTTTTAGAACTAAAAATGGCTTAGCCATTTCTTGGTTTCTTGAAAACCAAAAGCTTAACAACTTGCTCTTTACATTTTAAGATTAACTAAAGCAAATTTTCTGTGGCCAAAAGGAAAAAAAAAAAAAAAGGGGTTTCAACGTTGCGCGAAGATCTAGTACCTACTATTTAATAGAAACCGTCCAATCAACAAAAATTGGATGAAACTATCACAATATAAAGCATCATTTTTGGGTAATTAATGGTATATTTGATATAATGGAAACGAAATATATATATATATATATATATATATAAACACATTTGCTATCAAGAAGGAAAAAAAAGAATAGAAGAGAAAGAAAAAAATTATTATATAATATTTATTATATTATTATTCAATAATATTTATTTATTTTTATCAATTTTTAAAGTATGAGCATAGGTATATTTTTTTATTTATTTTATTCACTTTTCTAATTTCTTTTCATTCTATTGTACTAATTATGGCCGATGAAAAAAGAAAAAAAAAAGAGAGAAAAGATGAAATAATTATTTTTCACTTTATTTGATATAATAAGAGGAAAAGAAATATAATTTTATTAAAAAAATAATACCATGTAAATAAGATATTAAATTATTTTATTATTCTTCATCTAATTAAATATATTTATCATAAATATAATATATTTCATCTCTATTAGCTTATATTCATATAAGTATGTATTTATTATCTTGATTTTTACATTTCATATTTTTATTTATAATTATTTTTTATTTTGTATATTCGCAATTGAGATCCAGCTCATTATTATTGAAACTACCTAAAATATTCAAATGGTTCTATTTTTTTATGTATAAACCATACGCGATGCCACTTTTTACTGTTCCAACCTCCTTAAATTTATTAATTGAAATAGAGTGCATTCCATTTTTCCTGGATGAATAATAAAATTAAAAAAATAAAGGATGAATTGTCCTATCTCTAATGCAGGCGTTCCGCAATATGCGAATGCCTACAAACTAAAAAACCACTGACAACATTCAAATATAACAAAATTCAAATCTTCCAATCCATACTAACGAATCACATTCAATAAAAAAGCATAATTCTTCTAAATGATTTAGTAAAAATAAAATATAGGACCAAGCAGTGCCAAGGATTTATCTTGCTCCAAGACCCAACCTTGCCTCGGGCAAGGTTTGCATGGTTGGGCCTCTTTTTGGTCTAATTTTTGTTTGACTTCACTTGATTCAGTCAAATATCGCCGATTAAAGATAATAATTTAATTTCAATAATAATAGTTGTATTAAATATATGTTACTAAATGTAATCATTGTTATAAAATCAATAACTTTATAATAAATTAAATTTATAATGTTTAACACAAAATAATTAACATTGAACTAAAAGTTTAAGAAATATATGATTTCTAATAAGTTAAATTTTAATTAAAAAATTAATATTATTTTTGAAGATATTTTGGTCAATTTTTTATTTCAGGGAATTAGTATATATTTTTAAAATAGAGCAGTGAGTTGTGTAATTTAAGTATCGCTTAAAAAATGATAGATTAACTTATCCAAAAATGTGTGAAGTCTTTGCTAATGGAAAATGATCATTAAATTATTGCTTTCAGAGAGCTTTGTACAGATATATTTTGAAGAGATCCCAGATTAGACAAGGAAGAAATATCAAAGAGAGTGAGAGGTAGCAAAGAGAGGTGTTAGAAAAGAGATTCATCTGCAAGACAAAGTAAATATTATGTTTCTTAGATTTAGTCCAGTCTTGATCTTATAATGTTCATGTTTTAATTTTTTAAAAAAATTAGGTATATTCTCAAAATAAAAGGAAATGCCATATAATTTGAGAATCTATTGTAAGAAAAAAAAAAGGAGTACTTTTCCCTTATAAATATTGATAAAGTAAAGTTTGAGGATTAATTTTTAAATTCTAAAAAATATCTATAAATAACATAAAATTAAAGGAAAATGTTTTGCCTTTTTTTTAAAGAAATATTTAACTGTTATCACATGATCATTTAAATTCACTTTCCTTTTCAGCTACCACAAGAACTTTTTGGCATTGGAGAAAACGTTAGGTTATAGTCTATAATGCAAAGTGATAATATTTTTATTATGATGTAATAATTTTCAAATATAAAATAATATTTATTGAATATTTTCTGTTTAACTACCGGAAATATAAACTTATTTGAAAATTAATAACTCTTAATAAAATTAATTTAATTTTTTATAATTAATAATGAGTATAATTATAGTGATAAATCTAATAAAATAAAATTACTTTACATTAATAATGTTTAATGATTATTATATCACAACTAGGATTAATGTACTTAAAAAAAACTTAACCATGATTTTTTTTTGTTGTGATTTTACCACAGTTCAAACAGCAATTAAGCCACTTAACTGTGGTTTGTAAAACAGCAAATAAGCCGTTCGTTAGAAATGGTTTAACTACAGTTTCTGCAAATTGTGGTAATGCCATTGGATTTTTTTTTTTTTTAATCATCGGTTTCGTGATTATTTTTTATTTTAAAACTTCTTTTGTTCAAATTAATTTGTCCCTGCTTGCATTTACAAAATGTTTGGCTATACATCCCGAAATTAAAAAAGAAAACTCTAATCATTCCCTAAACTAATATTGGCAATATATATACTAGTCTTTCCAAATCATTTTTTTTTTCCTTGAAGTACAATAACTGAAAACATATTTTATTTGCTATGAAGAGAATGGAGGCTTAACTGCTTTGGTTCGTTAAGTAACTACAAAAATACAAAAATAGCAATATCATGAAAAAATAATTGAAAAATTAACAACAAATATGTAGATTTTGCCTACATTTGCAAAGATGATACTTGAATAGAACAAAATATTCCATTAGTTCATTCAATTGCTGGAGCACAAGTAATCCAATACTCACCTTGTAGGCAATCAATTACCCAAAAGTTTAGGTTTTCGAACTTTCACAATAAATAACAATCGAACAAGCTTAGGAGAAGAAGGGAAGTAACTTCAGGATTAAAAAAACTCAACCACACCATTAAAGGAAACCAGTACACTACTTTCACTAAGCTTTCTTCTTATTCTAACAAATGAAAGATAAAAGGTCTCATCAAGAATTCAAGATTACCACATAAGAGATTATCCTAACGCCAAACTCTTTCAACAATCTCCCCATACATAGAAAAGATAAGTCCTGTAAAAGCTGCAATACAACTTATTCTCTTCAGTTCAAAATATAAATCATTTTTAACAGGTTTACGTTTCTTAAGAAAAATTAGTTATATTCTTAAACTTTTCAAATATTATCATATCTTTTCAATCTTACTCCTGTAGTCAATACAGTTGTTGCTATTAAATGAAAAATTTTTAACACAGCTATTACCATTAAATGAAGGGTATTATAAGAAAAATAATAATTATTATTATCAAGTGACTTATATTTTGAACCAAAACTTTTTTTTTTAAGTGACTTATATTTTGGACCAGATGGAGTATAAAGTAAAATCGTTATGTATAACAAGAATTACGACATAGTTATAATAAGAATAGTAATTATATAAAAAAAAAACTACTTATGTTATCACTTGTTTTGGCAAAAGAAATAGCGAGCCATCCTATTATATTGGGGATTGGTGCAATCATTAAGAAAGACAAAAACCGACGAAATCTGAAACGCAATTCTGATATAATCTTGAGTCCAATAATGGTAATGTACACAGATATATCAGGGCATATTTTTTCCCCCGTTTTCCAATAATAATGGTTAGCTCAACAACAGTCTAAAATTGTAAGTAAATATATATGGGATTATTAAACCAATCCAGGAGTGAATTTTGAGGGTTGGGACAGGTGCGGCGTGCCTGTTCAAATCCAAATCCGACCTGGGATAAGTCTAACACACTGTTGTGTTGCCAAGGTACTAAAATGCATTACTAGGTACTTGCTTTGGTAGGTTCAAAGACTGAGGATCTGTAAGCACTCCAAGGTGGTTGCCACCAAGCACAAAACCTTACTCCTTGCCTATACAAATATTTCAACAACAACAACGACATATTTCTCAGATAGGGAGGTGACAAAAACAAAAGAACCAGAAGAATTAGAAGTTTAAGAAGTGTCTATAAATACCAGTTAAAGCTAAAATCTAATTCCATCCAAGAGTAGCTTTGCAAACTAAAAGAAGAACCTAAGCGTTGAGGAGAGTGAGCATCTGTGAAGCCTTTGAACCTTCTTCCCAAATCGTAAAGATGCCTTCTTCAGAGGTTGATTTCACTAGTTGATTTCTAATTTAGTAGCCTTGGCTGCCTTTTTGACAAGTCATTCAATGCATTATGTTCAGGCTCCACCTTGCACATGTGCATTATTATGGGACTATCTATATATCAAATATACAATCTATACATACTAATGCTGTTGCCAAAAACTTACAACTCTCAGAATATTCACTGCGAGTTTACCTATTTAAGCATGGTTAATTAATTGCGCTTCCTTTTAATTTCATTTGATGTGCTCGCAGTACACTTAGGTGACGCACCTAAATCATTGAAGATAACTACGTTAATTCTGACTACCTCCTGAGCCCAGATTTTGTAAAGCTTTTTCAAGAGTAGACTGAATGGCCTTAAAGTTCTATATATATATATATATATATATATATTGTTTTCTTATAGCTTTATCAACTAAAGCTAGTGAGATATCAAATTACCAATCTGGCACTTCAGGAAGAAACTGATATCATATATTCTAAAAGAGAATATCAGAAAATGGATCTTACTTTGTATTTTTGGATCTCAATGCTCAACTGCTACTGTCCTCTATGCTTTAACATATTCATTCAAACAATAATTTAAGACGAGGCGTGCTATTGATCTCAAAGTGACAAAATAATTTAGTACTATTGCATCAGGAATTAACACTATCTGAACAAATTTTTATCAATTAACCCAAGGTTTACACACTCCAAATTGAACAGAGACAAACAAAATGGGATCTATCAATTATGTGTAACCATAAGAAGCCAACATTGAACCACATATACACACTAAGAAGAAAGAAAAAAGCCAACATAGAACAATATATATGTCAAAAATCTCACCTGAAGGAATTATGGGGGCGACAGAACAATGGTACTCATCAGAATAGCTGCGAAAAATCTTGAACCACATAAAAAATCATGATTTCTCGCAGAAATGGCAACACTGGTAGTCTTCGTCAGCTGATGGTCTTCGTCATTGGTTGGCCAGCATCGTCTGGGCTCGATCGGATAGTGGTGGTTATCCTCGGTATCCTCAGCGGTTGATCGTGCGAGAAGCTACAGCTGATTGAAAATAGGGTTGGGGGGATCCTGTAATTGTGTAAAAATGGGCGTGTTGCGGGGCAAATTGAGGCGAATGCTTCTAATCATGTGAAATTTGAGCCAGGTGCGTACAAACCAAAAAAGTCGCACCCAAATCCTATAGTTCAATGGAAATTGAAATGCATGCCTCCAATTTGCCCTTTTTATTTCTTAAAAAATGAATGCTTGGATGCGAAGGGATGAGGGATGTAATAAATGAGTAGTAAAAGTTAGTTATAGATGTGCCTGTCAATAAATGATAGTAGAAGTTAATTATTTATTACTTCCTTGTTTCAAAATAATTGACATTTAAGGTAATGTGTAAGGATTAAAAAAATTATTAAATGATATAAATTATAAAAAATTATGTTAAATTTTGACTAAAATACCCTTATATTAAAAAATATAAAACATTAAATTATCTCTCTTCTCTTATTAATTCTTCAATTACCACTTTATTTATATACACTCTCTCTCCTCAATAATTTCCTATTTTAAAGATAAATTATTCAAATATCTTAATCTCAATTGATAATAGATCAACCTCCAATAATTCTTTTTGCCAATTGTGATTTCATTGATAGCTAAATAACAATAGAATTCCCTTAAACAAAATTATATACTTCAAGTATATCCTTTTCACCAATTGTTCATGAATTAACCACAAAATACAAAATACACTATGAATTTTTGTTTCTTCAAGAATTCTTTCCATCAACTTTTTTTAGTTTTTGCCAATATCAAACTTTTTTAAACTATAGATGAAATCAAAGTTTTTTTAACATCAAACTTTAAACTTTTTTCTGCCAACATAAAAATGAAAAGGAATTCTACCACCAAAATTGTTTTATAAATAGAAGTTTTAAGTCTTAATAGATCCGAACTTGCTTACAAAGAAAAGTAACAAAATGCTTTTAGTTGAAATAGATTTGAATGTGGATTTGACATATTCCAACATTGATGATGGAGATAGACAACAAGAAGAAGCTTTTACAAATTTGCCAAATCTTAACATTGATGTTGGAATTTTATTTTTTGACTTCAATGTTCATCCAAATTATGGCCACTAGACTAAGCTATATTCATCATCAAACTATTTTCTCTTGGACTTAAACAAAGAGCCATATCTTGAAAATGTTGCACCTATGGAGGACGACAGGCCCATGGAAAAAGAATTGCATGTCTTAAGAGCCAAACTCTAAGATACGTATCAAGTTTTCTTTCTTCTTCACATATTGTCATACTCTTCTTCTATTTTTTGCATGTAAATTTATTTTTCTTTTCAAATTTTTCAAACAAGGGAAAATATAAATGGTGGCAATGCAAATGAGGAACCATCACAATAGCAAAGTAAAAACTTGAGTAATGACCAACATAAGGCCATATATGATATGCTGCTACAAAAAAGTGTTAATGGAAAGCTAAAGAAAGGCATGACAAAGATGCTGGCATCAATATTTTCAATTTCTATATGTTCTATTCAACATATTTGAAAACAAGTAGAATATAACGGTATACTTGCTCTTGTGTTTCATAATAGGATGAATTGTGGTCATAAAAGAATTCATGTTGACTTTGCTCAATTATGTGAGATCCCTTTACATCAACAAACAACTCTTGACTCTTTAGCTTGTTCTTTGAACATAAGCAAGGCCACATTATGTAGGCGTCAAAAGTCAAGAGTTATACGATGACATTCAAATGCTATAAAGCCTTTTCTAAAAGAAGAAAACAAAAGATCTTGATTGTAATTTTTTATATCAATGCTTGATGCTGGAAGCATACCACATGATCCAATTTTCATGGGGATGTATAACATTGTTCATATTGATAAGAAATGGTTTTACATGACAAAGGAATCTAAGAATTATTACTTGCTACTAGGTGAAGAAGATCCAATTCGCACTTGCAAAAGCAAAAATTTCAATGGAAAAGTTACGTTTTTGGTTCCTTTAGCCTTTTCAAGGTTTGATATAGAAGGAAATGAAGTACTTTTTGAAAAATTAGTGTCTTTCCTTTTGTCACAAAAGAGCCAGCTAAAAGGACAAGTGTTAATAGATTTACAGACAAAGCCAATAATTTCAATAAAAAGAGAAATGATAAAATCATACTTCATTGAAAAAGTCTTGCCTGCTATCAAGGAAAAATGGCCATGAGAGGACTTAAAGTATCCAATATTTATTCAATAAGACAATGCAAAAACACATATTGATCATAATGATGTTAAATTTTGTCGAGTAGTTACACAAGATGGGTTTGATATTCATTTGATGAGTCAACCTCCAAACTCTCCAGATTTAAATGTCTTAGATGTTGAGTTTTTTTTTTTTTTTGCTATTTAATCTTTATAATATAAGGAGTCACCTAGAACTGTAGACAGACTTGTAAATGTTGTTGTGAAGTCATATGAAACTTTTCCAACAATGAAGTCTAATCGTATATTTTTAACATTGTAGTTATGCATGATCGAAATCATGAAGGCAAAAGGCTCCCATAACTACAAAATTCCACATGCTAAAAAAGCAATGCTAGAATGTGAAGGCAAGCTTCCTACTCAAATGAAACGTGATCCTACATTGGTAAAAGAAGTTCTCAATTTTTTAAGTTTTTTTTTTTTTGAGATTAAAGTTTTTTTTTTTGGTAGTTTATGCCCATGGTGACTAGGATGTGGTCACTTCATTAGTTAATTTTACTAGAATTTAAATATTAGTACTATTTTGATTATTCTTAATTATTTTATTATAATTTAAATACCAAAATTAAAAATATTAAATTTATTATTTAATAAAAATTAAATTTTAACCAACTCAATCTACTTCATGAGTGATGATTCATGCCTATTAACAAATTTGGACCATGTTTTCATGGTTACATAAAGAGTAGAATCATTGAAAAGTCAAGTACACTTACATTGAATCTCTTTATATATTATCTATTGTAATGCTTTACCATGATTACTAGCATCACCCAAAAAAACTAAAGACATAAACATCAAATCAAGTGCATACATTAGATCAAGTGCTTTTTTTTTCCAGTAGCTAAAGATAAACTTTTAACAAAAGTTGGAAAGATAAACTTTCGACATGATTCTAACCACTTGCTAAAACTCTTTTTCCTCAAAAGCTTCGTCTCCATCATTAGGAAATTTATTCAAATCAAGCTTAGATTTTAGAAGTGCATTCAAGTCAAGATTAAGTATAGCTTTCTTCTTTTCTATGATACACATGACATTGGAATCATATAAAGTTTCAAAATTTATATCTATAGAGTCTTCAACTCTTTCAGAATCCACATCAGTGGAGTCCTCTACTCTTCAGGATCTAAGTCCATTAAATTTTCAACTCTCTTTATTTTTTCTTGTAGAGATACAAAAGGCTATTGGCTAAAACCAAATATATAAGAGACATTTGTAGTGTTGGAAAAAAAAAAAGGAATGTGACAAGAATACGATAAGATGGCTTGCAACTATTACTTTAATTAACATGTGTACTGATAAAGGGAGAAAACGTGGGAATTGCCAAAGATAGTGTTTGAGAGATTTTAGGTGAAGAAATTAATTAAGGTATGTAGTAGTTGAGTATTTAATGAAGAGAATGACAATAAAATTGTAAAAAAGTAATTAATGCTCTCTTGAAATTCTAAAATGACAATTATTTTGAAAAAAGACAAAATTTCTAAAATGTCAATTATTTTGAAATGGAGGGAATAGTTTATTAGATGTAATAAATGTTTGTTATATATAATAAATGTTAGTTATTGAGAAATGTTAGTTATGTAATGATTTTTTAATAAAAAGAAGTTAGATAATAAGTAATAATAATTATTAATAATTTAGCAATAATTGCAATAATGATTTATATATTAAAGAAGTAAAAATAAATAATAAAGAAATATGTATAAAGATGTAGTGTAAAAAAATAATTTATTCAATTATATACCTTAAAAATAGTGGCTTCTAGTGTCACAACGAGTTCTTTACCTTTCATGTTATAGTCGTCCTTAACCTACAAGTTTTTCACATTCTTAATCTAGTGGGTTGTTAATAAAATTAGTTGGTGGAGAATTTAAATCAAATGTAGGGGAATGTACTGGAAGAATTAGCTACTATGAATCACAAATCCAAAATGTGATGATCTCATAATTTCAAAAAAATAACTACCATACTTAGTATTAAAGATTGTCAGATCATTAAATAATGATATGAATGACTCAAATTGGGAAGGATTGGAGATCCAAATTGCGACAACAATGAAGGTAATACATGATAGGAAGGACCAACACATCCAAAATTTACATATTAGCCAATTGACATAAAAAGAAGATAGACTAATTGTGCCAATGTCTTGATGTATTGTAACACCTCCAATTGGCATAAATGATGTTGAAACATTAGTACCATAACAATTTTGTTCATTATGTGTGACAATGAGCAACCAAGCTGACATGTAACTCTCACATCTCTTATCTGGCTTGCCCTTTGGAGTTTCTAGCTATGATAAATCAGGTGCAGGTGGAGCAGGCTAAGAGGCCATCATAAAGCATTATTTCTTGAGAGTAAGTAAAATGTCTATTTGGTCATAGCTTACCCTCTCTTGATACTCATGATAGTTTACTTATGGAGGATTATGAATGCTCAACCTGGAGAGGTCAAAAGTGATATTAGCCTAGGAAAAAAACTATTCCATTAAAATAATAAGATATTATGTATCAAGCAAACGAAAATGACACAGGTGATTAGCATTAAAAATTTATCGCAAAAGTAATGGCACGACTTGCAGGGTAGATCCACTGACAAGTATGTGTTTAATATCATTGCATATACTCAGAAGTATGATCCATAGGTATTGTAACCATGGGTGCTTGAGATAAAGCATCTTGACATGCATTTCATGCTTTAGTAGAGCCCATATGCTCTTTTTGCCAATCTATTGAGGTGTTCCTCACAACTATAATGTATGACAAGCCCCCAAATTGACTAGAGAAGTAAGGGTTGGCTATTACATGAAAACTAGCATAGTACATAATTTGGTTGGTACCACTCTATAATAGAAAAACAAATTAGTAGCATCGAACTAACCAAATATTTCAAGACACCAAGCAATATTGTGGGATGAGCTTCTGCACATTGTCTAAATCATATAATTGCAAATGATTTGTACACAATACATCAAAGTATTAAAATAAATATAACATATGTAAGAGTTGATTTACTAAAGGTTCGTTCTTGTAAAGTGACCAAACCTTATTGTCTTCCATCACATTCAATAAAATCTAATACTATTGTAAGGCCATGACACTCGGACGAGGAGGTTGTCTAATTTTTTCTATTTGTGATTACAAGCAAACATATCTCTGCATATTAATAAGGGAATAAATAATATATTGAGATTATGGCAATTTCTAAAAAGAATTTTGTCATGTCTTACTTGAAACCTAAATAGGATAGTATTGGATAGATATCCATTTAGAGATCTAGCTACGGAAGTCTCCATGATGTTAACATTGAGAATCTATTCTATGCCCAAAGGTAGAGTAGAGTCAGACAGCCACTTATGCCTTATTCCTTAATGTTAGTTGCATTGCAAAGCTTTCTATACAAGCGAGCTAATAGTGTAGATCTCCTATTGTATTAGCTGGCTTATTCAAAATCCCACAAAAATAGAAGGTATATTAAGTACACCTTATGATTAGACCTATCTAGTATCAAATAACCACCTATATGAATGCACGAGTAAACCTTTGCACATCTTCATTGTTTGCATTAAGTGCTCAACTAGCCAACTGATAGCAACTTTCTACTCAGTTATTTTATCATCTAGCATTTTAATTCTAAGCAACCATTGACATGTTTATAGCCAAATAAAGTTTGTATGACCAAGGACAGGCTGCCCATGCAAGGAAGGCCAATTGCATAGCAACATCCTTTAAAGTGATCATGTGCTCCTCTTGAGTGGTGTAAGAGTATGAGTTTTTAGATGTCATCTCTCGACAAGAACCAACAATAGTGACAGATCATATTTGCTATCCTAATTGGGCAATACTATAGAATCCAGCTTACCAAAGATAGTCAACAATAGTGGATAAAGGCAGAGGTAAATAATTACTATGCATGACAAGTCAAGGCTGGAGTGTAACAACCCAGAAAAAGAAAATAGAAAAGAAATGAGAAAAGGAAAAGAAAAGAGAAGCTGGAAAATTTTCGAAGAGCTGAGAATTTTCTAAATCTTCTCGCCATAGCAAGAAATGGAATCGCCATAGCGAGAATGTCTCCTCACCGTAGCGAATATGTTCCTAGCTATACGAGTGTGACATTCCATATAGAGACCAGGGAGTTGCTCGCCGTAGCGGCGCTATAGCAAAGGCAGAGGTCTGGAACAGACACGATCTCGCCATAGCGACGCCATAGCGAAGGCAGAGGTCTGGAACAGACACGAGCTCGTCGTAGCGAGAGTAATGACTCGCTATAGCGAAAGCGGTCCAGAAAAGCGAGAAAAAGAGAATTTGACTTTTTAAAAGCTTCCAAATCTCTAGATCTCTTCTTCTAACCAACTCAAACTCGTCTTAGGAGAGAGAAAAGGGCGGAGGAGAGAGTGAGAAGCTGAAGAGAGGAGGAAAGCACAAGAAAAGTATGAATCCTCATGGCTTCCTCTTAGTATATTGCCCTTCTCCCTTTTTCCCCTCTTTCCTACGGTTCAGATGATAGAAATGGTTAGGTCTTGAGTCTGGTTCAGAGGAGAGAGAGTGGGAAACCATTCTCAAGAGAGATTAAAAGTAGATAGTCTTCTCTTTCTTGCTTTTCCCCTTTCTTAAGAGTTGAGAAAAGAGAGGGATAGCTCATGGACCCTAGTGAGAAGAAAAGACCTAGAGTGAGAAGCTCAGTAGAGCTGATTAGAAGTAATCCCTAGCTTAAGAATTAAGTATTGAGATATTAATTCCATGCTTTTGTGTGGTTAGGTTCAAGAGGAACTCTCCCATCTAGAAGTTATTGTGAAACCAACAAGGGAGGAGACAATTGAAAGAGCAAGTAGGAAATAGCCAATAAAGGTAGTTCTCTCCACTTTCTCTCATGCATAATTGTGTGTTGCATTGTCTTGCTTGTGTGTATGAATAATACGAGCTATGAGAAGTGTGTTAGCATGATTATATGTATGATTGAGATGATGTTTTAAATGATTGTTCGGTTTGCTTGAGGAAATGGAAAAGCCAATAACCCTATAGCCAAGGTGAGGATGAGCCGAAGCCCTAAGTTGGTTGAGCCAGGTCTCCCAAAAGTGAGGTTGACTCCCAAAGAGTAAGAGTGAGTCTGAGTACCTCTAAAGTATGGGAAGGCAAATCCAAAAGCCATAAGGGAAGGGGTGAGGCCGATCCAAGTACTCAGCGAGCTCTTGAATGTTATCCATGGCCATTTCACATGTTTTAAATGTTTTCATCATGTTTTATATGCTAACATGCCATACATGCATAATGAGACTTGTTGCATACAATATATGTATGTTTGAATGAGAGTTGAACTACTGAGATTCTCTGAATCTCACCCTCCCTCTCCACCATCCAACCATGCCAGGTGGCCCAAGTGAGATAAGAGATGGGAGCAACCACCACCAAGCATGAGGCTAGGGATAGAGATGAAGAAGAATGTAAAGAATTCTTGTATATGTATCTTGTACATGAGATGTAAATGATGTATATGATATAGCATGTACAAATGTTGTAAGACAATGTATGTATTAATGATGAATGTATGAGAATGAGGTTTATGATGAATGAAAGAGCATGGTTGAATGAGAAAGAACCAATGATAGCCTAGTACATATGGGTGTATAAGTGGGCA
This sequence comes from Erythrophleum ivorense, assembly GCA_026724425.1. Taxonomy (NCBI): domain Eukaryota; kingdom Viridiplantae; phylum Streptophyta; class Magnoliopsida; order Fabales; family Fabaceae; genus Erythrophleum; species Erythrophleum ivorense. The sequence continues at coordinate 13,036,678 of JAIUCV010000008.1, forward strand.
TGGGGTAGTGAGTTTCCCCAATCTAAGTTATGAGACACTTGGGGCATGATTGATAGCTCCTATAGATGCTTTCTCATGTGCTCAAGGAGTCATAGAAGTAGAAGAGCCAAGATTGGACCCCATAAGCCACACTTTTGGCCAAGAAAGGGCCTTTTTGTACATGATGTCATAGAATAGCCATATGACCTCTTCTTGCTATGAGATTTGACATGTAGCTAGATTATGTTTAGAGCTTTCTGGGAAGCTAGAGTTCATGTCATTTAGAGGTCTATAGCATTTTCTATGATTCATCAAAGTTGACATCAGAAATTTGGATTTCAGAAAATCACTGTTCATTTGGTCAGTTTAGAAATCATGTCATCCGAGGGGCAAAAGTAGTCCAATAGCTACGAAATTTTATACACAGAAACTAGATGGTCACAGTGACTTGTAGGAACTAGAAGCACCTCATTTAGAGGTCCAGAGAGTGAGTTATGCAATTTTGAAGTTCCTGCCCAGAATCAGACACCCAACCAGACCCGAGGTATTGTTTCATCGGTTTCTGGGAAATTGGCTAGGTGAACTGATCTGGAGACATTTTTCTCCTCTAGCTAACATCCACATATTTCCATGGAGATAGAGTTTATGAGCATTGGAGTTTTTTGGAATTAGTTAGACATTTTCAAAGTCCATATCAGTAATCTGTGACAGTAAAGAAGCCCCCTCTGACCAGTGAACTATTTGGATGTCAAACGCAAAATGAGTGAGAGATTGAGACTTCTAAGTATTTTTAGCATGAAATAGATGTCTCAAGCTGTCTAGAATGACCTAGATCATGCAGATACGATTTTTCTGCATTTAGTTACGGATTTCCAAAGTTAGCCCAGAAAAGAAGCAAAATCTGCCAATAGCGAAAATGCATGTCTCCAATCCCTTTTTGCTTTCCGTGAGTTTTAAGCATATAGTGGGGATTAAAATGAGTCTCAAAAGAGTAATTGAGCATGAGGAATCAGAGAGAGAGCTCAACCGGTCCATGTTACTTCTAAGTGAAGCTCTACCCACACATAGTGCCATAGAGAAAGTAAGCATAAGGTAGAGAAAGTGTCTCCCTTGTGAGTTCTGCATTGCCCATATGGGCTAGAGGGTATGTTGGGTATGAGCTAGAGGTTAAGGTGTCACATGGAGCACTCAGTTGTCTTATAAAACAAGGCGAAACATTATGCATGCATTAGTACAATTGAATTAGAGAAAACACATGTAAAATATAATGAGTGTGAAATTGTCTTATGTGGCTAAGTCACATGGCCTGTGACATGTGTCATGTCTAAAAGTATAGAAACAAGTCATCATTTAGCCCTAGCTAGATAACCTATTACGTATGCTCCATTGCTCTTAAGTTCCTAATACCATTTTATGTCAAAGACAATATAGGTGTATACATGCTAGATTCATTTCTCAAGATATGTATATATCCATAAAAAGGAAGATAATTTTTACACCACAGTAAATTAAGGTACAATTATTATAATAATTGGTTTTTATACATTTAAGTAAGGTATAATCAAGGTAAGTTTCAACTCATATACAATCAATCCAAGTCTTTATACATATACATGCAATATTTTACTCATGTTATTGGCCTATGTGGTGACGATATAGAAAAGTGGAATGATATAACTAACTTTTCTATATATCCTATACTTGTTAAGCTAAGCTAGTTATGTCTAATTCATCTCATTGCATATACACATCGTCACCATTTTGCTTGAATAATGAATCATAAGTAATTTTGAAGAATCTATTTGTGGCCAATAAACTTGGCCTTTAATAAGTTGGAACTTATTATATACACTATGTATCATTTCCAAACAGAAAGCACAGTGGACAAACTAAAAAAGGTCAAGGATAACATTAGCATAGGTTGTAATAACATGCTAACATAGTTACTTCTCAACTTGGAATTCACTATAATCATATTTATATTCAAATAAGTTAACCTTACAACATTGACCAAATTGATAGTTTTAGACATCATAGGGCTACTCAACCTTAAATGATATCGTTCTTTTGTCGAGTGTGCATACAACATATAAAGGGGTAGCTTACACAATTAGAGCCAAATTTTTGTTTAATGCCTTACAAAATACCCGTGACCATTGCTCCTTAGGAATTTTGGCTATCTAAGTGACTACAGGTCCATGAAAATTGCTAGCTCAGCTAATTTTTTGTCAACCATGTGACATTTATATGCATACCTAATATTTATGAACTTATCCCTTAGCCAATTCATTCCATGTGCTTTGTGGAGGTTACAAGCCACATGTTGAATGATGTCTATATGGTGGCTGCAACCTAACTCGTGGATTAGAGATAGTAGAGAAAATTGAATGATGTATATCAAATATTAAGCATATCCCTCTTCTATCCTTTATGACACTTGTCTAAAGATTAAAAAGGAACTATGGTCAAGTCGATCATGTCTCTTTATTTACTATAGCAAATGAAAGATGCATGACTTTCTTGTCATCATTTTGGGATACAACCATAAATACCACGCATTTGTACTTCCTATAAAAGAACATCCTATCAACCTAGACAATTGGTATTAGGTTGTCAAATGCATTAATGTATGGCTTTAATTCTTAGAATACTTAATAAAATATTTCTATGGGCTACTTATTAGAATGTCTTTATAAACATTATTTGTTAAAAAAATGTAAAACTAAATCAAGAATGAAATGTTGAACGCTAGCTAACCATATAAGCAATAAAATATATGAGCTTTCCTAGTTGCTAAAAGAAATAGTGAGGGCTCAATGTTTTACCTTCCACACCTTCTTATAGGATATAACGTAGCCAAATAAGCTTTGTATCCTCTCAATGATTTGGAAAACTTTAACCTCTAACTCATCGGTCACCATAGCCATAATACACAATGAAAGAACATCACAAAAAGACATGTAGATGATCCCCCAAACTTTATAATCTCTGAATGTGTTCTATTTTTTTATTGTGCCTTGACCCTCCAACTACAATTATGACCATAGTTAATACACTAATTTTATTTTGTTTTATTTTATTTTTGCATAAGAGTGGTATACTTGAAACATCTAGTGCATTTGGATGGAGTATAGCTTAACTACATGGTGTAATGCCTTTATATCTCAATACTACATACCAACATTCAACTCTTAACTATGACTCATATTCATAGGCTCGATCCAACCAAGGAATTTGAGACTACTTGCTACCATTGCGTTAACCCATCAAAAGATAGCAACAGCTAGCTTGTCATATTTGCTTATAGTGTCATGCAACCTAGGATCTGTTGGATCATCTCCACTATCATTACTCTTCTCATTGGATTCATTGTCATCATTATCATTGTCGTCATAATCGGCATTCATAGCAGAATCATATTCATCCTCATCCTCAAATTCATTCCTTAAGTCTTCTATTATAACTAAAGGAGATTAGGGTAGAGTATTGCTAACTAATTCATGGAATAAACTTAAATGGGACAAATGGTTGATGGGAGGAATGTTGTATTGTTAAGTATAGCTTGGTTATGGATCAAATGGGTAAACACCTCCAAGACAAGAATTGAATAAAGATGTTTGTTTAACTGGCTGATATATATTGCTAGTAAAAGATCGTGTGTATGCAATATGTTCCTCCATTGGTTATGATTCGAGGTTCAAATCCACTTGATTGGTTAAGATACACATGTACAACTTTACACTAGTCAGTTGGGATGGGAACTATGACTTTATTTGCCATATCTCTTGGACATCAGAATCATCCTCTAGGATACATGCTTAGTACTATGTTAGATTTAAGGAAGCTGGGCACTTACTAGCTTAGACACAAACTAATTTGAGAAAAGTTATAACTTTTGTCCAATCACCTATTTTAACCTTTCGAAAGTGATATTTGAATCAACCTTTAATATCTTTACTTTGATACACTCGAATGTCATATCGTCTAAACTATCATAAATTTGTCCATTTGCAAATATACACATATACTCACTTCTATTATTCATTATTTTTCCTTCCAATATGATTTGTAAATAAGAACTTCCATAAATATATAAATATTTTTTAATTCCTTTTACTAACATTCATTTAAAATATACAAATTATTATAATATTTAATTCCATTTAGTAACAATCTTTTTATTCATTTAACCATTATGCATAATATTTTTTTAACTTTACTTCTTTAAATATTTTTATTTCTTTCACAAATTTTAACATTATACCTAGTATTTTTTAACTTTGCTTTCACAAATTTAAACATTACACATAACATTTTTTAACCTTATTTAAATATTTTTATTTCTTCCACAAATTTGACATCATACCTAGTATTTTTTAACTTTACTTATTTAAATATTTTTATTTCTTTCACAAAATTTAACATAACACCTAATATTTGTAAACTTTACTTATTAAAAAATTTTTATTTCTTTCACAAACATTATACATAATATTTTTGAACTTTACTTATTTAAATATTTTTATTTCTTTCACAAACTTAAACATTATACCCAATGTTTTTGAACTTCACTTATTTAAATATTTTTATTTCTTTCACAAATTTAAACATTATACATAATATTTTGAACTTTAATTATTTAAATATTTTTATTTCTTTCATAACTTTAAACATTTTACCTAATATTTTTGAACTTTATTTATTTAAATATTATAAATTTTAATAGTACCACAACACTTATTTATCACATATAAAAAATTATTTAACAAACATGAGAATAATAAGTAAAATAAAAAAATAAATATAACAAAAAAAAATAAATGATACCATATTTCCAAATTTAAAAATTATAATAAAATACTAGCAAAAATAAAATAACAACAAAATGAAAATAAATATATAAATATAACAAAAAACAAACACAAACATATTTACATAATTGTTTTAGAATAGTAAACATAATAGCACATTGAAAACCTATTTAAAAAAATAATTGCAAACAAAATAAACATAACAAACAAACAAATAAATATAACAAACAGATAAACATAATAACATAATGCCAAATGATAACATATTTAAAAAACCAAATGCAAACAAAACAAATATAACGCAAAAATAAATGCTAAACTATAATTTAACTAACATATATATATATATAATAAATAAAATAAATGCTGCATAACAAAAATTTTGCTTCCTTAAAATATAAACATGCTAATAAAGAAATACATGTGATATGAATTAATTTCACTAACCTTAAAATGACCAGACAAATGAAATTAGAGAATTGATTTTCCAGTTACAAATTTGGGAAATGCAGGAGAAATGAGAGAAGAACCATAAGAATCGAAAGAAGGGCTACATAGGAAGAGGAAAAACTAAAAATGAACAAAGAATGGAGGCGATAGGTCCAACATTATTTAACATGGGTGACAAGGAAGAGGGAGTAATTTTCAAACCTTTCATTACAGTGCAAGTTAAGGTAAAAAAGACCCTGACCTGTCAAATCTTGTAAGGTTTAGAATTTAGGGTATTTGACTTTCACTATTAAATGAAAAAAAATTATAAAATGGGAATCGAAGCCATAGGCTTAGATTCCCACTAAATCTATAGGATATAAATGTAATATTTTGCATTGGTATGGATTTGAAATATTTTTTTAATTAAATGTAGGATATGACTTAATATTCCATGTTGCAGGTCTGAGAAGGGGATAATATTATAGTTTTTAATTGTGGTTTAACCACAATTTAATTAAACCACAGTTAAACTTTGGGGTTTAACCATAATTAAACCTTGATTTAACAATAATTAAACCATAGTGGTAAAATGCTTATATTTTAATAGTGATGGTGTATGTGGATACATTGTATGTTTCCTTTAATGCAAATGGTTGGGTTTTTGTCCTGTGCTTTCATGAAATCTCACTCTTCTTTATTTTTTCAGCCATTGAAAAAACTCTCTTGCATTATAATTAAATGCACTTTATGTTACTATGAATATATTGCTTGAGTAAAAGTATCATGCACAGTGTTTTTAATAGAAAAAAGATTAATAGATTTTGTTAGTATTAAAAAAATATTAATTTAATTGAAAGGATGCTAGACATTATTGTTGCTTAGCTAAGAGCCTAACCGAGATTGTGATTGCTTAGTTGAAAGCCTAACTAAGATTGTAGCTGCCTAGTTGAGAACCCAACCAAAATTACAATTGTCTAATTGAGGTCACGATTAACTAGTCAATATATCGACCACCTAATTAAGGGCTCAACTAGATTGGCTAAGAGCCTTGATAGTTGAGTAGCCTACAAAAAAAGGAACATGGGGCTTGATCTAGCCATCATGATTTTCCATGCAACTATGTTTTATTTAAGCATGAAAGAGGGCATAAAGTTAGTAGAGGCATAAAATAGGGATGATAATTTATCATGGGAAATAGTTACTAGTCGAGAAAATCACTATAAAAGGGAAGGAAGCACCATAGCACAAGACACACAACAAAATTACAAGGAACTATGTAGCAACTTACTTTTATCTTACTTTACACACTTTTATGCTTTTTTTATTTCTAGCTTATTTATCGACTTTGTTTACTCCCTTTGTGGCTTTTATTTCTAGTTTATTTCAGCATTTTACTATTGTTTCTAGCTAATTATCAAAGTTGTTAGTTTCCTCAAAGTGTTTCTATTATCATTCATTATTGTTCAAGTTAATTTGTACCTTTATTTAATTAATTTGAAGCAATATATTCTTGCCCCTCCCCTAAATTCATTTATTTCCATCGTTTTCAATTTATTCCCATTCAGAACATTTGTTACTTAGGCTTAACTATGTTTAGGGCATGAAAGAACTTGTTTTTAAAGAGCCATGTTTCGTCTCCATGATCTACTCATAAAATAGTGATAGAAGGAGTTAACCAAGATTTCTTATTACAACTATTCACTATCGACCGATTAGTTAATGGAAATATTGACAAAAAAAAACCCCAATAAATTCACTATAACTTTTGTTTATCTATTTTGGCCAAATATTCTAGCTTTCAACTTCAACTTAAACTTTGTTATTTTGTGAAGGATTTTCACGTGTTGGTAGTACTCATTCATAACTATGGTAAAAACACAAAGAAATAAGCAACATATTATAGTTACCATTAATGAAGAATTGATCAACATTCAAGATATCATAGCCCAACAGAAAGAAAGCAAATAATTAATAGGGAAAATTATAAAGATCATAAGTTGGTAATAATAATATTAAAAGTTCTTAAAAATCAAAATTCTTTTAAAAGATCAAAATTACAATTGGTACTTCCCAAAGTTATAACTCATATTCCCTAGAGTAACCATTAGAGAAAAACCTAGTAACATTGGAAAGATTAGGTTGTAACTTTAAGAAGTATGAGTGATAATTTTTAAAAGTTTTAATTGTAACTTTTTCCTTTAGTCCTTTAAAAAAATTTTGATTTTTGAGGTCATTTAATAACATTTTTACCAATTTATGATCCTTAGGTGAAATTTTTTGTGATTGATAAGTCTCGACATTTTGACGCTTAAAAAACTCCTTGCTTCCTTATATATGCTCTATTCTCGAGGAAAATGCTAGTCAAAACTTTCTTGAATTGCCCAAAAAAAAATATATTCAATAATTAAACTAGATTTAAAGGAGCTAGAGAGAGAGAGAGATATATATATATATATAACAATCAATTTAATATGTGACTTAGTAATTGAATTAATTGTTTGGTTAGATAATATAATTGGGAAGACGATGTAATTTGTGGGTAAATAAAATAGAAAATTACTATTGTGCCTTACTTTTAAAACTTGATTTGATTGTTAAAATAATAATTTAATAATGAATTAATGGATAGAGTAATAATTATAAGAGAATAATATATATTGTACAAACTATATAATAGAATATGTTCGCAAAACAACGAGCCAAACTAGGTGTTAGTATGATACATAGTCCTATAATATTTTGTAATTATATATTATTAACAATAATTGTTTTAGTTAAATACAAATTTATATCATATAACAAAAATAAAGGATAAAGAATATGGGTCAATCAATTATGTATATAAGTATATAGTATTTTCTTGTGTAAATTAATTTTTTCAAAGAAAGTGATAAGTTATTTTTAACAAAATCAGCTTTGCAACCATATGTGTTGTGTCATTACCCAAAAAGCAAGGCCATGTTTGGCTTGAAGATTGAGTGGAATAGGGTGAGGGAAAATTTTAAAAAATATATATTATGCCTTTGTCTTCAATACTCAACATTATTTATTCTTTATTATTATTATTTTTTAAAATAAAGATCTGAATGTCATTTCTCATTCATTCCATTTATTTATTATTATTTTTATTTTTCCTCTTTTTCTCTACTTAACATTACCTCCAACTAAATGTGGCCAACGAGAATTGTTGAAGTGTGCCAAAATATGGCCCTTTGGGGGAAATAGTTTTATAAATGATTTATTTCATTGCCCATAAAATAAGTTGACAAATGAAGTCTTGGCTTTAGAAGAAAAAAGGGGGGATTAATATGAAATAAATAAACTAATATATGTAGTTTGACATGTTAATTTGTTCTTTTATTTTTTATTTTAAAAGTAATTTTATATAATTTTTATCTTTATATTTTTAAAAGGGGTCAAGAATAAGAGTAGTTTATATTAATATTTTTTCTTTTTATTTTGGTAATAACTTCTCTCCATATTTTATATTTAAATTAATATTTAAATATTAATTTATTATTTATTATATAATTATATGTGTTGTTTGGGACCAAAACACCAACATACATGAAATAAAGGAGAATTGCAAGTTGCCAATAGGGCTATTCATGGCGCTTGGTGGGCTTGGCCCTATAAAAAAAATTTAAAAAGAAATTGAAGGTTTGGCCGAGCTACAAAATCAGATTGGGCTAGGCCTATACTAAGAGTCATATAGGGTTGGGCCAGCTTGAAAAAATAAAAATTTATATCAAAATTTTAATTTTTTTAAAGATAAAATATAATTTTATAAAAATTTATATAAAAATATTTTTTTTAAGAATTATTTTATAATTTTAATAATAACTTAGACTTGTCTTAAGAGATGTATTGGTCTGGTCACATCTAAAATAAATAAAAAAATAATTTATAAATAAAAAAATAATTTTTTGTAAGGATTTATATAGAAATCTTCTTTTTTAGGGTTATTTTATAATTTTAATAATAAATTTTAAAAATGCCAAGCCACCTAATATTGATCCTGCTCTATCCGGTATTAAATCGAATTGGACTAAGCTTGGTTAGGCTTGAGCAATGGACTTCATTTTTTAAGTCTGTTTAAAAATGGGTTGGGTAGCGATTTATGCTAAAGTTTTGCTTAATTTAATGCATGAACACCTTTAGTTGCCAAAAAATAAAAAAAAGACAGAAAAAAAAGAAACGCAAGTTTTGTGAATACATAAATAAAGTAAATAAAGTATGCCCTTGAAAAATATTGCTGCAGTAAATTTAATTCTTGAAAGTTAATTGACTTTAATTTAGTTATAATATTTTTATAAGATTATTATTTTATTTTTACTTTTGTACTAGATAAATGTCATTAAAATATTTTAAGGAAATGGAAATAAATTTTTAAGGGCTAAATCAATGTTATATTAAAATTTTTTAGAGTCCAATATGATAATTTTCTCACAAAAAATTAAGAGTAAATTACTTTTTCATTCACTAAAAAATGTTTAAACTATACAATCTTCTCTTTTATTATAAAAATATACACAAATTCTTTTGAAATTAACATAAGAAAAAACCTTTGAGAATAACATTGAATTTTTTATTAAAAATATAACTTGTCAAAAAATATTTTTTAAATGTTAATTTCAATGCCATTTATTTTGTACTAAACATTAAAATTTAATTTTTTAAAATTTAAAAATTTATATTTTTATAGTAATTATGTATTTATAAAAGATATTTTGGTTAAAATAAAAATAATTATAGCTCATATTTGGTTGTATAAAAGTCAATATAGTGCACATCTTTTGATTTCATAAAAAAGAAATGTAGATTTTAAAATAGAAAAAAATTATATAATGTAAAATTTTTCAAAAAAAGATGAGTATAATTTATTCAAAAATAAAAGAACTATGTAGAAGAAAAACAAAAAACAAAATAAAAAAACAAAAACTAGTGGGCGGGAGAATTGGAAACTTGAACCCCTTGTTTGGTTGGAAGGGAGGGGAGTCATTCTCCTTGTTTGGTATGGAAAAATTGGAAGGGAGGTATCCCCTCCCCTCCACTCCAAACCCTCCCCTCCAAAAGTGGAGAGTTTTGGAGGGGAAAGAAATATTTTGAGTGTGTTTGACCAAATTGTTTTTTAAATTATTTTTATTTTAAATATAATATAAATCTTATTTTTTTAATAAGATTTAAAATATTTTTTATAAAAATAAAAAATATTTTTGAATAAAAATAAAAATTTATTTTTTATAATAAAAAATAAAAAAAGTTTTTTTTATAAAAATATCTTAAAAATAAAAAAAATTAATTAAGGATATAATTATTAATTAATCTCTTCCCTCTCTTCCCTCTTCAAACAAACAACATATCATTAAAACTTCTCCCTTCTCTTTCCCTTCAAATCAACCAAATAACATATCATTAAAATCTCTCTCCTCTCCTCCTCCTCCTCCCCCTCCCCCGGTTGAACCAAACACTCCCGAAAAAAAAAAGAAACAAACCAATATTCTGCCTTTCTGTCCTGTCAATGATACATGTTCCCCGTTTAAGCGCATATCTCCTTTCAATCATTTCCGCTCCATCTCACCAACGGAGGGCGTCGTCGATCTAAGCCACAAAGGACTCCGTCGGCGCCGTCGAAGCTGAAGCACCTCTCAGGTACGGACACTTCCTTATCTTTTCTCTTTTTTCTTTCGAGACTTCATTATTCAAAATATTGAGGTGGATTAAAAGCAAATAGATTCAGATCGCCTCATTTGTATGATTTAGGTATTAGCCAGTTGCATTGGAAACAGTAACACTGATTGTCCATAACCAAAATTTCTATATTGAATACTCGGCGGCTCAATCGAGCATGTGTTGTCTTTATTTCTCCTTGTTACTATATAGGGTGTATTTTCTGTCTTTTCGTTGGTTGCTTGATACCCATTATTGAGTATCCAGAACTTTACTTTTTCAAGTGTTTTGGATGCAGATGTTAGATATTTTTTTTTCCTCAGAGGATTCGGATATTCACTCATTGCCATTCCTTTCTTTCATTAACAACGCAGCTGGCTGCATTTCATATGCCCCATTTTACAATGGCATCCACTAAAGTGACACTGAAGCTTCTGATTGACACAAACACTGAAAGAGTTCTGTTTGCTGAAGCATCGAAAGACTTCGTAGACTTCCTCTTCAACCTGCTTAGCTTGCCTATTGGGACAGTCATAAGGCTCCTAACCAAGAATGGCATGGTCGGTTGCCTGGGCAAACTCTATGAGAGCATTGAAAATCTCAGTAGTACTTACTTATTAAATCCAAGCCAAGACAAAGACGTTTTATTGAAGCCAACTGCTGTAATCCCTGGCCTTCTGCTTCCAGCAAATGATGGCAATTGTGATGATAACCCCAAACCAGTTCCTTCACAGCTGTACATGTGCAGGAACCGCTGCAGCTATGATGTGACAGATGTTCTGTACGCTCTGTGTCCATATTGCAAGAGTAGTATGACCACAGCAGTAACATATGTTGGCAAAAAGGCTGCAGAAGTGACAAATTTTGGTGAGGGTGGATTTGTGAAAGGAGTTGTGACATACATGGTGATGGATGATCTAGTGGTTCAGCCCATGTCTACCATTTCAAGTATCACTTTGCTCAACAAGTTCCACATCAAAGACGTCAGTTCCTTAGAAGAAAAGGTCGTTGAGTTGGGGATGGAAGAGGTATGCTATACATATGGCTTTTGTGTCATTATTTTATATATAGGTTTCCTGAAAGAACTATGTTTTACTCTTTATGTGTTTTTGGCCCCTTTTAATCCAGTTTAATTACTGTGATGTTTTTTCCCCCTATCACTTTCTATTCACTAGGGTATCAAACTGCTGGAGGCCTCACTCCAGTCCAATTATGCTTTGACAAGTGCTTTCCTCAAGAATATGGGAGCGTAAGGAAGCAAAGAATTTCATTTAAGTGTCAAAATGTTGAGACTTATTTGCTTTCTTTCTTCTTGTTTTGAGTTATGTTACGCTGAATGATCCTTCATGAATGTTACGAGACGTTAATTGTTTGTGGACGTAAGCTAAAAAATTTAGTTACTTTATTTCTTCTTATTCTTATAGTACTTGTGTACTTTGGTTATAAGATACATGATTACTTGTGGATTTTGATTTATTTTTCTTACAAGACATTACTTACTCGTAAATTTTAGATCAAGTTTTCTTACAAGACTTCATTATAGCCTACCTATTGCTAGTTCTCTCTAGGATTGATCCTTATAGCCTTCTTTCAAGCTATAATAAACATGAATATCAAAAAGGGGCAATGTGTGGATTAGAGGGAGTGCTTTGTGAAGGTGTAGTGTCAGTGTGGAGTGATACACCAGTGAAAAAAAATACTGTGCGATAGCTTTGGGTGTATTTAGGGTAGGTCTTGAGTGTAGCTAAGCCACATTTGTACTTTTTTTTCTTTAGTGACAATTTGTTTGCCGTCTTATTTTGTGGACCTAAGACAAATGACGTTAATTGCTATGTTCGTTATTTTTACCACTTCATTTTTTTGTTTCATGTTATTGTGTCCTCTGTTTGCAACACATTCCATTTTGTTTTAGTCATATACAGTTATTAGTTTCTTGACATATGCTAAAGTGCTTGTCAATATTTTTAATTAATTTTTAATATTTTTTGAATGAAAATTAAATTATAAGTTTTTCAATTTAAAAATAACAAAGAGAAATAGCGGGAAATTAAATTTCTCACATACATTTTAAATATTTTTTCTTAAATTATAATTTATATTTGCATTTTTTTATATTAATTTAGGAGATAATATATAATAATTAGTTGCTAGATATGTACTAGAGTGCATGTTAATTGTAATATATTTTTAGAATTTTAAAAATAACCAAAAAAAGTAAAAATTAAATAACTTTTTACTTTTCGACATATATTATCACTTCTCTCTTTCAGATAATAATTTATATTTATATATTTTTAAAATTTTATTTTATTTTTAAATTAGTTTGAAATTTCATTTTTTAATTAGTCAAAGAGTTCAAAACCATATTAATATAGATATAGATAAATGAGCACTATCAGCAAGTGAAAAACCTTCTCGATAAACATACAGTTAAGTTTCACGTCAAGTTGGATGCTATAGCCTATAATTTCTGGCTAAAAAGCGACAACAAAGTTTAAAGAAAATTTATTAGTCCCTTTTTGTTTTTTTGGGACTACGCAACAGAATCCATCTATTCAAGCAATATATTCTTCACAGATGCAGGAACCCAACGATTTACATTATACTATAGTTAAGATCTCAACTTTATGGTGTAAATTTGATTCTCACAACGTTAAACCAAAATGAATAAATAAATAAAGGAAAAAGATCAAATTGGCAGACACATCTCACGGTTCATGCAATTAAGCCAAAAGAGGAGAGTTCTGATTTGCAATAGGGTTAAGGTGTTAGCACCAACCATTAGGCCCTTTGCTTTGATTTCTTGTAACACTACTGCTAGGATCTGTGACTTTGATTGTTTTTGTCTAAATTCTTTTGGCTTATTTAACTTTGAGCAGTTCAGGACTTCCGAATTAGGAAGGAAGAAAAAAAACAGAAAGATTCATGTCTGTAGGGATTTTTCAACGTGAATTCTAAACAGAAGGCCCTAGAATCACCCCACTCTCCTACTTGAAATGAGATTGCCTTCGATTCGTTTGGTAATAAATTTTGAAAATTAGATTTCTTACCATCAATTATGCAGTCATAAAGAGAGTGACACAAAAGGATAAAAATGCATATAAGATTTACTTTTTTTTAACACCTATTTTTTTTCTTTATATATTTCTCCGACTGCATTATATATAGCCAATTTGTAATTGTAGAGAATTCGAAAATTTTGGGTTAATTCCTTATTTTTAGCGTTGAAGGAAAAATCTCAAACTGACCATTTAAATTCACACTCCCCTTTGAGTCACCGCGAGAACTTTTTAGCGTTGAAGGAAAAGATGAGTTGTAGCCTATAATGCACATGCTTAGACTTCTCCTTTCCGAAATCTCTATTGCATATTTTATATATATATATATATATATATTAAATCCAAGTTAAAAAAAAAAACTTCTCTTCTTTAAACCTTTTCTAACATATTCTTCGTCAGTCTGAACACACCTTAAAGAAACAAACAAAATGATGGTTAAAAAAAAAACTAAGATAAAATTATATTCAAAGACCTAGATTTTGCAAAATTTATAATAAATAACCTTAAAGAGACTAAAATTACTACTATGTTTTAGAAAATTTATTACTAAATTTAGGAAAGTTATCTTCAACTATCTAGATTTTGCATTCAAGGATTTAGATTTTGTAAAATTTATAATGAAGGGTCTTAAAAATTAAAATTATTCTTAAAGACTAAAATTATTACTAAATTTTAAAATATTTATTATTAAATTTAAGAAAATTATTAATAAATTTTAGAGAAGTTACAATTTAAGTAATTTTAATAAAATTTAATAGTAACTTTTTTAACTCTAGTAATAAGTGATAACAATTTTGACCTTTGAGTAAATTTTACTTTTAAAAATTTTTTATTATAAATTTTACAAAATTTGAGTCCTTAAATACAATTTTTTTAAAACTAATCTATAACTTATATATTACCTCTTCCGTCCCCAACACAACCACCTTTCCTGTAAGGCCATAACATCTTTGACGTTGAACCTCCAGAGCAAAGTGATACGTGCAATGGTAGACGGGCTGAACGTCCAGATCTCTAGATTATCCATCACCATGTATGTCACAACTCCTTGGCTTGACTTCAACGAAGCGTCCTTGTCTTCGATTGGTTGCAGAAAGTAGGTGTCCCAGAGAGTCTCAATGCTCTCATTGTTTACCTAGGCAGCCCGCCGTGACAATTTGGGTTAGGCTGCTTTTGGATGTCCCAATGAAAAAACGTAGCTGGTTGACGAGGAAGTCTATGGCCTATTTTGATGGTTCGCCAAAGAAAACCTTTTCGTCATTTGTGTCTATCAGAAGCTTCAAGCACACTTTGGTTGACCATGATGATGATGATGCCATCTATCTATCTATATAGTCTATATCTCCCACCTGGTGCATGTGATCATGTAAAGCAAAATAGAGTAGGTGAAGATATTATATAGTCATATATTTTTGTTTAGACATTTTGAAAACAATAATATTAATTAAAAGAACATTTTACGAAGTGAAGTAATTAGGTGATAGCATTTGAATTTGGTACACATGCATAATATGGAAAACCAACGCAGCCAAAAGAATCGATTCTAAACGTTTACCCTTTCTTAGTTATTTTTGGTAGGAGTCATTTATATTCTTTAGTGATAGAACAGGTTTTTTGACAACATCTTGAATTTAATGGACAGATGTGCTCTATTAAATGACAATATTTGATTTTGAATAAATAGCATGACAACATAATTATAGCATATTTATCCTTTTGTTATACTGGTGAGTTGTATGATAAAGATCTAATGTCTGCAGATGCTATCAAGAGAGTAATTGTAATTGATATATTTTAGCATTGGAGTAAAAGATGGGATAATTTATGAAGACCAATGTATTTACTTTGGTTGACCATTTTTTGCCAGATATTCTAGCCTCCAACTTCACCTTAAATTTAATTAAATGTAATTTCGCGAAGGATTTTCACATGCTGATAATGAACAATCGAATTAATATCATGACATATCATAACATGATGAAAAATCATTCAACATAACATATATAGCCCAAAACAAAAAGATAGTAAATGAGTCTCAACGTTTTGACGCATTGAGAAATTCCTTGCCTCCTTTTGCTCCCATAATCTTAAGGAAAACACTTGTCAAAGCATTCTTCGACAGCAAGGAGGCCTTCAGCAATTTGATACCCTGCCAAATGGGGAACAATATTAAAAAAGAAAAAAAAAAAAACACAAAACCAATTTAAGAGGAGCTGAAGACAGATTAAGAGTAAAACATACGTAGATCTATCATGATATGTTTAATTAGATTCAAGAGCACATAGAGGGGAAAGGTAAGAGAAGTGATATTTAAAAAAAAAACATTTTTTTATTCAGATTTAAATTAAGTGTCACTGAGATCCTCAATGCTCTCACTAGAGTTTGCCTAGGCAACCCACCAAGCCATTTTTAGTTCGGAGCCTCTTGACTGTACCAATAGGCAAGCGAAGCAGGTTGAAGAGGAAGTCTATAAACTCTTTGGATGCTTCGCCAACGAGAATTTTCCACCATTTGTGTCTATCAGAAGCTTCGAGCTCGCTTTGGTTGACGCTGATGCCATCTATCTATCTTTTATATAATAGACTAGAGCACTTCTACCTGATCTTTAATACAAATGCAAAATGAAGAGGGTATATATATATATATATGTATATTCAGATATCTTTGCTTAAAAAATTTAAAGACAATAATATTAGTTAACAGAATTGAACATTTTACGAAGTGAAGTAATTAGGTAACAGCATTTGAATATCGTTCTCATGCATATTTGAATGCAGTGCATTTCATTGTCAGACTTGTTTGGTTCACTCATCGTGATATAGTCTGCATTGTAATTTTTTTGCAACATGTATTATATCTTTATAATTATTATTCAATAATATTTATCTCTTTTCGTTACTTCTTTACAAGTAGGGGTCCTAATGTCATTTTATATTCTACCTATCTACTTTTTATATTTCTTTTCCCTTTACACACCTAATACCCATCCAACCAAAATAGGATGGCTATACCAAATTTAGTTATTTAAAAGAATTTAGATATAAGAAGGAATTAGCGTTTTCAATTAATTCGCATTTGGATACCTAGCATATTTGAACTAGGTCTGTTAGCATGGTTGAATCATTACAATTCATTAGCTTAGAATTTGATGTTAGGGGTGTTCTCCAAAGCCCCACATTGGTGGGTTCAAGAGAAAAAGGGTGCATGGAGTTACTACAAGAAATCAAGATTTTTTTCATGTAAGATTTTTGCAAAAGTTTTATAGTGAGAAATTCTAGAAAAATTTGTAGTAGGTTACAAGTTTTCACAATTCTCACAAATTTTTGTTGGTGACAAGTTTTTAAAAGAATTTTAAGAGAAATACTGTGACAAACATGCTGCGATATGGTGGAAATAAGGTGCCAATGATTTTTGTGAAATTTTTTCATGAGAAAAAATGTTTAACAAATGTCTTTTAATTCTCACAGAAAAAGACCATAAGAATTATAGACAAAAAAGTAGCAATTATTTTATTTTCACAGTAATTTATTGTGGTAACTAAAAAAAGTGTAATTTTTTTGAATTTTGACAATATTTTACCAAGAAAATTTTTTTGACAATTTTTATTCTTATAGTAATTTAATGTGAGAATTTCAAAATTTTTTCTAAAATTTTAAGAGAAAAAATGTGTTTTAATTCTCATGATAATCAATTGTGAGAATTTAAAAACATAAAAAAATGTATAATTTTTTGTATTCTAATGACATTTTAATGTGAGATTCTCATAGTAATTTGTTGTGAGAATTTCAAAAATTTTTACAAAATTTAAGAGAAAAATATGTTTCAATTTTTATAGTAGTTTAACATAAAAATAAAAAATTATAATTTTTAATTCTAATGATAAATTATTGTGAGAATTTAAAAAAATTATATATTTTTTATTTTCATAGTAATTTACCATGAGAATTGCAAATTGTTTCTCTTTTTTTTTTTCCTAAATTTCCTAAAGCTAAAGCCTAAAACAATATCTTCCTCATTTCACACCTTTCCTCATTCGAACCTTAACTCCATACCAATGAAAACCACCTGTGCCGAGAACCCCAACCCCCTAACTGATAGAAACTGTGCGTCCCCCTTAGGCAACCACTTGCAACAAGAATGGTGATCACTTGTGATGGAAACCAATGGCAACAACAATTTCTCTCTTCACAGGTGTAAAGAAACTTTCAACATTTCCCAGGTAAACTCCTCTTATTGCATTTGCCTTTTCTTTCAAATTTGGGGATCATTCTCTATCATATAATTTTTGTTTGTTATTGATTACTCAATTGGGATTAGATATGTGACTGTCTGGGTTTTTAACAATTGGCTTTGGTCTTTTGGTGTAGATCTAGATGTAGATTTTGATTTATTACATATTTACTTTGATTTTTCTCAACTGGGAGATATTGAGTGTTTGGTTTTGCTTGTATTTATGTATGCAATGGTTGGGTGTCTTGGTGTTATTAGACACACCCTTACAACAATATTTGTTCATGAATCTTGTTTAATGGCAGTCAAACTATTTTAGAAATTAGATTCATCTTATTAGTTTTCCTTTTCTTTTTCCTATTTACAACTTAATGACTCTTAGATTCTCAAGCAATTTCATCTTGTTGATTGGTGTTAATTGTAAGTCCTATTCACTTGTTTAAGGATTGATTCCTTTAGGTTAGTTTTGATTTTGCTTTGCCTATTAATGTTCCGTAATTATATTTAGCAACATTTGGCAAAGGAAGCATGTAGTTTTGCCTGTTTGCTTTAGAAGGCATATGGTTTATAGTTTCTTAGTTTAGTTCTTTAAAATGTTACATGAATATAAGCTCAAATAGTAGGGGATAACATTTTAATTATACAACTAAATGGATTATGCTGTTCTCTTAGGTCAAATTGATTCAAAAAGGTACAATTAACATTCTAAATAACTGAAATAGTTCAAATTTTTTAAGACAAGCTAAAAGAATTAGAAATTCATTGATGTGCTCACAATTGGTCTTTCTCAAATATTAGTGGTGGGTTATTAAATTAAAAGTGCTGGAAAGAGAGCAAAAATTGGTGCATATTGCATGATAAGCACAACTTGCTCAAATAAGACAAAGAATGCCCATTTGCAATTTTTATAGTTAAGTCAATAGAATTAGGGGTTGCCATATGTGCCTCAATTCCAGCTCTAAAAACTTGATGCTGGTATGGAAATTGCTTCTAGCAAAGCTTGAAAAATGATATGAGCATTGAAGTTTCTCAAGTAAAAAAGTTTCTTCTATTAATAAATAGTTCCTTTGCTTATTTTAATTATATCCCATAAATAGCTCTCATGTTGTTCTTAATTTGATCTTTCATTTCAATTTTATGCTCATTGCTGAGGTTATATCCTTGCAAATCTAAGATGATCCAAAATATTTAGCTATTTTTGCCTATAATAATCCATCAATTTAAATTCTACTTATAAAAAGGAGTATAATTGTTGAGCAACATATACATAGATACAATGCCTTGATCGTGTGAGAAAATTTGCAAACAATTGCACCTATTTGCAAGGGTTCTTAGTTTTCAATGTTGTTAGTGGTGGCACTGGTTTTGGTTTGGGATCATTACGCTCAGAATGATTATCTGTGGATTATAGGAAAAAGTAAAAACTTGGCTTCATCATTTATCCTTTTCCTCAGTTGTTTGCTTAAAATCCTTAGCAAATAAGATTAGAAGAAAATGGATTTGTTTGTGGAGCATGAAATACTAATATGACATATTTTGAAGAAGAATTGAAGTGCACAATGTTAACTAAGGTCCTTCACTCAAGTGCTTTTTGTTTTGTAATTTTCTTTTTTTTTGGTGTTCCATATTTATTAAAGGAAAGAAAAACCAAGTAGTATGCTATACATCACTCAAGTGCTTAAAATTTTAAATTAGTGATTATCATTTCATTCTCTACTCCTGTAATTCATTCTTGTCTTCTTTAATAATTTTCTTCTTTCATAAAAAAGAAAGGAAAGATAAGATGTTTTAATTAGTAGAGACACAAAGAAGAATCATTGAAGAAAAATAAACTCATCAAAGAAGAAAGCTCCCTTGTCTCTTTTCATATATATTAGGGGGGCTCCCTTAAAGAAAGTTTTATTCTCTTTTTGATATGAGCTAATTTTGTTCTTCATAAAGGTAGATTTTTTTTAATATATGAATGTTTCCTTATCTAGTCACTAATAAATGGTTAACTTATATGCATTTAGGATGCTTCCAATGAATATGAGAAAGTGGAGAATGTGGGTTCCACAAGCTATTTCAAAATTAGTGCTATAACAGTAATTTTATTTGTTGTCATTGCTTCATCTTTCTTGATTATGCATTACATGCTGATATCATTATGATTTGTCGAAGTTCTGGTGGTTCTATTTTGCAATGGCGGGGTAGAGGTAAGTCATTTAACTCTTAGCCTAACCTAGATTATAAGCAACCTACTGATGAAGTGCACACCATTTTTCATATTCTTTAAAGCACCTACAAAATCTTAGGTCTTTTTCCCTTAGAGTCTAGTTCTATTGGTTAGTTATAGTTCATTTATAAATTTTAAATGACAATCACTAATTCAAAATTTAAGTGATATCATATGCTTATTCTATACAAGACATAATATTATTATAATATCTGCCATCATTTTCTTTTGGCTAGAGAATTTTAGGTCTTATCATGTGTTAGTGTGAAAAATACTAAACTTGGTTAGGAGATAATCCTTTTCATATTCAACTTGACACCATTTTTTCTAGCTTGATGTCATATGCTTGATTGGAATTTTAATTCTTGGTATACCAAATTGTAGATTATCATTTGTTGATTGATGTTTTAATTCTTGTTCATGTATGCCAACATTTAGTCATTGTCCTCACACAAATACTTGTATAATAATTTTTGCGATGAATTGGTAGTTGATAAGATTTTATTGTCACTATACCAACTAAATCTTTATATTCTTCATAGTCTTTCAAGGACTCCAAACTTGTTTAGTGGCTTTGTTATCATGGTGCAAGACTTTTATGCTTGTTTCCTATGCAATTTTTGTTTCTATACTTTTGCTATCTCAGGAAAATCTATTTATGTCAAGTTAAAGGATTTGTTGATTTATCTAAAGATTTTTCTCTTGCATTAAAACTATGGTTAAGCTGTGAAGTTATACATTTAATTGGGCTATCAATTGTTAACACACTTGATAAATCTAAAAGAAAAGACTAAAATAATTTTTTAGAGATTAAAAAATCATGTTGGCTAGCTATATATGTATGTATATTAATTTATATTTTAACTATCTATTATAATTATTATGGGCATGAATGCTACTAAATATGGAGGAAATATAACTTCACTTATGCTGAACTTTGATATAAATCATTTTTCATAGTTGCTCCTAAGCTTGAAAAAGAGGAGGGTTGTGTTAAGCAGTTAATAGCTAATGTAAAATTTTGTCGAATCCTTATGATATGGATCATCTATGTATTATAGGTAATCCTAGGTCATTGCCTGGAAGTAACACGCTGTATAACTTGAGTATAGTGACAAATGAATAAGAGTCACTGCATCGACACCTGAGTGTAGTGAAAAATAAGCAAGGATTCCCATATTTTTATGAATGAATGTGGGTAAAGAAATTAATTCATGAGAGTAAGATTCATTTTGGAACTTGGAATATTGGTATATTTACGAGTAAATCAATAGAAATAGTAGATACTATGATTATAAGGAGGATTAATTTTATGTATCTACAAGAAACCAAATGGGTAAGAGAAAGAGCGAAAGAATTAGATATTTCAAGTTTTAAACTCTGATATACTGGCAAAGCTAAATCTAAAAATGGAGTAGGTATAATTATAGATAAGTTTTAAAAAAGTATTGTGGTGGATGTAAAGAGATTAGGAGATAGAATTATTGTGTTAAAGTTTATAGTGGAAAGGGAAACCTTTAATGTTATTAGTGCTTATGCACCATAAATAGGGCTAGAAAAATATCATAAGGTAAAGTTTTGGAAAGATTTAGAATATTTTGTTTAGGAAATATCTCTAAGAGAAAAGATTATTTTATGAGGGGGATCTTAATGGTTACATGGGTAGTACATCTAAGGGTTACGAAGGTACACATAGAGGATATGGCTTAGGAAAAGTAAATATAGAGGGTAAAACTATTCTAGACTTCTTATTAGCATTTGATGTCACAGTAGCTAACACATAATATCATGTGTGTATGTATGTTTTAAGCCATGAAAAGTAGTCTAGTATGATTTCATATGCCATGGTACCATGATGATGTTTTATCATTCAAATGATGTTTTATATACTTGTCTTAGTTTTTTTGAGTGTGGAGAAGCCAAGAACCCTCTAGCCATGGTGAGGATGAGCCAAGAACCCTTAAACTTGGTTGAAACAAAGTAAAGAGTCTCTTAAGAGTAAGGTTAACTCCTAAGAATAAGGTTGAGTCAAAACGTCTTAGACAAAATGATGGAGGTGAGATAGGAGACTTGAAGAAGCTTGAACAAAATCAAGAACTTGGAAACAAAAGGGCTGGACGTGACTCTAAAAGATGGCCAACTAAAGATCCATTGCAAGGTATGGGAGGGCCATGCACAAGATCAAGAGCCAAAGCTATGAAGGAGGCCTTGAATGGAGTGATCCAAAAACTAATAGACTTGGAGCCCATAGTCTTAGCTGAATATGAAGCCCAAAAGGAACAAATTGGCATAAAGATTATTTCATTCCTACAAGATGCTAGCCCAAGCCCAAAGGGAGCCTAATTGAAGGAGTTTAGCCATTTTCCACAAAATCCTCTTAGTTTTATTTTGTTTTAATTTGATTGTTGCTGTTTTAGATTTTAGGCACCATTCTTGGTGAATTTGTTTAGATTTAAATTTCTTTTATTTTTCCCGCCATGTAACCTAGGAATTATTCTGTTTAGGGTTTTATTTTTCAAATGCCTATATAAGGCCCACTTGTACTCCAAGGATGGCAGATTGAATGAATTATCTTTCAGAATCATTTTTGATTTGTGAGGTTTCATCTTGTGGCCTTTGTGTGCTGGAGAAAATCTTTGAATTATCAAAGGAGTGGTTTCCTTTGTGGCGTCCAGGATTAGGGTTCTAAGAGACGGGTTCTCTTAGGGTTCAATTCCATTGACTAACATCTTTTCTTCTTCTTCTTCTTTGTTCTTTGTTCTTGTGTTGCTTGCCAAAATTCGATCACTGATCTGTGTTATTTGGGGTTCCTAGAACGGGTTTCTACGGACAAAATGGGTGAGGTAAGTTCAAAATCCATAAGTGAATGAGTGAAGCTAGTCCACTCATTTGGCAAGCCTATGTATATTATGTATGATTTGTTCAAATGCCAAGAATGTTTCTTGAATACTCACATATGTCAATATGCTCATGTATGCATTTTTAAGGCTTATATTGCATACTTTATGTGTGATTGAAAGGAAGATGAGCTATTGGGATTCTTTGAATCTCATCCCCTCCTCTCCAATGTCTTAACATACTAGGTGAAGCAATTGAGCAAGGTAATGGAAGCCACTAAGCCTAGAAGAAGGAGATTGACATCAAAATGTACCAAAATGCTTAGTTTTTTCTCCTTTGTAGCCATGCACATGGCATATGATGTAATCCTATGATGAAATTATTATGTAATCATATGAGCATATATAGTTACCTAAATGTATGATGTATGAATGAGATTTGATGTCAAATGTATGAGATAACATGATTTGGGTATTGAATGGCAAGAGCTAACATGTGCAATCTTGTGTATGACTTGGGGTGGATAAGTGAGTTTGAGAAATATGGGTTTATACACCTTTGAAACAAGTTTAGAGAGTCATTTAGTGCATTTCCACATGCTCAAGTGGTCATAGTTGCCTTAGAACTTGAAATGGACCATTTGGACCCATTTGATGACACAAAATGAGCCATTTTGCAACCTAATGTCAAGATCAACCAAATGAACGAATTTGCCCATGAAATTTGGCACCCATGTAAATCATATCTAGATTTTTTTTGAAAGCTAAAGACCAGATTATTTGGACCTCTATCGAATTAATTATGATTTTTCAAAATTACCATATTTCTATTGAATTGATATAGGTACTGTTCATATGGTCAAAAACTTGGGCTATGTCATTCATGGGCCAAATGATATCCAATATCCACAAAATTTTGTAAGCATAAACTAGACATGATAATATTTCCATTGCCACCAAGATCACCCAATTGGACCTCTATGCAGGGAGATATGAATTTTTGAAATTGGAGATCAGTATCAGGGATGACAGCTGACCTCTAGTACTGTTCCATTGGTTTCCAGTGGCTAGCAGCCTCTGTTATGGCCTAAATTTATTTTTAGCAAAAAGTAGACATCTTTAAATTTCTATAATAGTATAGTGTGCTTGATTTTAATTTTTTTAGAATTAGTTATGATTTTTCAAATTTTAGACACTGAATCTAGAAAATTGATCTAAGGCTACACTAGTATATTTTGTGTATTTGCTCCTTTTGCTCAAGCTATGGATCATTTCTTGAGTTTGTTATGAGTTGTATTTATATAATTAAATGTGAGAATGAGATGATGCATCCATATGACCCATAGAGCACTAAAAGAAAAATTTTACCCGTGACAAAATACATCTTGATTTATAATTTCCTATGCCATTATGTTGCTTCCCATAGAATTAGCATGAGATGAGGCATGGAAATTGCATGAGTTAAGCCTTAAAATCATGGTGTTATAGGAAGCACAAAGTGCTAACAATTTATGGGATGAGATGGCTAAAGAGATTAGGAATGTGGTAAAGGAGATACTCAGTAAATCAAAAAGCTTTAGACCTATGGATAAAGAATCTTGATGGTGGGATGCAAGTATGCAAGATAAGGTTAATGTTAAAAGGGAGTGTTATAAAGTATGGTCTTTGTGTAAAAGTGATAAAAATTAAGAAAAATATGAGATAGCTAAGAAAGATACTAAAAGATAGTGAACGAAGTAAGAGTTAAGGTATTTGATGGGTTATATCAATCCTTAAGTACTAAAGTTAGAGAAAGAAGTATTTACAAGCTAATTAAAAGTAAGGAAAAAATACAAGAGATGTGGATCAGGTAAAATACATTAAAGATAAAGAAGGGAAAGTTTTGGTCACGAAACAAGATATTAGAGAATAGTGGAAGAGTTATTTTTATAGACTATTTAATGAAGGATACGAGATTTTATTGCACTCAGATAGGCTAGACACTAAAGAAGAGGACTAAAATTATACTTTTTATCGTAAGATTCGAAAGTTAGAAGTAAAAGAAGCATTAAAGCAAATGGAGAATGACAGAAAAGTTAGACCAGATAATATACCCATTAAAGTATGGAAAGGTTTAGGTATGAAAGGTATAAGTTGGTTCACAAAGTTATTTAATGAAATTATGAGATCTAAGAAAATGTCAGATGAGTGGAGAAGAAGTCCTTTAGTTCCTATTTATAAGAACAAGGGAGATATACAAAATTATGTAAATTATAGAGGAATTAAACTCATAAGTCACACTATGAAATTATAAGAGAGGGTAGTTGAGCAAAAATTAAGGCAAAAAAATTCTAATTACTAAGAATCAATTTGGTTTTAGGCCAGGAAAATCGACCATGGAAGTGATTATATTTGTTGCGAAGATTGATGGAGAGATATTAAAGAAATAAAAAAGATTTACATGTGGTGTTCATTGATTTAGATAAGGCATATGATGGGGTGATAAGAGAGGTCTTATGGAAGACTCTAGAGAAAAAAGGAGTTCATATGGTTTATATTCAAGCAATTTAAAAAATATATAATGGGGTTACAACTAGTGTTATAATAAAAGGTGGACTTATAGAAGATTTTTCAATAATGTCTACATTAGGGGTCAACTTTATGTCCTTGTCTTTTTACTTTTGCCTTAAATATGGTCACTGAATACATCCAAGAGTCGGTGCCACAATGTAAGCTTTTTGCAAATGACATAGTCCTAGTTGGAGAATCGAGGGAGGAAATGAATGAGAAGTTAGAGATATGGAAACTAGCTTTGGAAGCACATAGATTTTGTTTAAGTAGAAGTAAGAAGAAGTACATGGAATATAAATTTAGTAAGAAACGCACTAGTTCTAGTGTAAAAATAAAAATTGGATAGCATACCATACCGTAAGTTACACAGTTTAAATATCTTGGGTCCATTATACAACATGACGGAAAAATAGAGTAAGATGTAAAACATTAGATTCAAGCGAGGTGGATGAAATGGAAGAGTATTTCAGGCATTATTTATGATAGAAGAGTACCACTCAAACTTAAGAGTAATTCTACTAAACAATTATTAGGCTTGCAATGTTGTATAGAATTGAGTGTTAGGCAATAAAAAGTCAACAAGAGAATAACCTCAATGTTGTATAGATAAGAATGTTGTGTTAGATAAGTGGACACACAAGACAAGATAGAATTAAAAATGAATACATTAGAGAGAAAATAAAAGTCACACATATTATATACAAGATTATAGAATCACGACTTAGATGATTTGGGTATGTGTGAAGGAGACTTATAGAAGTCCCAGTTAGGAGAGTAGTTCAATAGTCAGAGGTAGAGGGAGATTAAGAAAAATTATAGAAGAAACTATTAAGAAAGATTTAAATTTAAATGATTTGTCTAAAAATATGATTTACAATAGGATTTTATGACATCGATTGATCTATATAACCGACCCCACTTAGTGGGAAAAGACTTCGTTATTATTGTTGTTATTGTTAGCTATCAAGGTTCTTCCATATCCCTCTTTCTTGAAAGATATAACTTTAAAAAGGAAGTGAAATCATAATTCTATAAACTAGATCTAACAAGACAAATTATCTCGATGAACATTGGTCAAACATGATTTTACATAAACTTAGAAGATGCAAGATTTTCTACTACTTTCCTTCATTGTCAACATTTTGAGATGAATTCATTAATCTTATGAAAAAAATTCTTATTTCACTAGATTACTTTCTTATGATATGTAATTGATAGCAAAGTGTTTATAGTTTCAAGTAATTTCAACATGCTTGATAAACAATTGTTAAAGTACCCTTCTTGGGAGCTATCTCATATTTGACACTTGCTGTTACTCCTTTTTGCATAGCATTTGCTATGGTTTGGGTAGTTTATCACCCTGTCTCTTTTGCTTGGATTGGTTAAGACATTCTTATAAGAATAGTTCTATTACTTTCACTTCCCTTACTACATGTAACTTATAACCCTGTACAAGAACATTACTTTTATAGAACTTGAAATGGTCTTAAATTAGAATAAAATTTGATATCCTTTAATTAACATTAACCAAAGCAATAACCTAAGGACACTAATGCACTCCTTGTCTTGTGATGGATTTCATTTGTTTATATCTAA
Organism: Erythrophleum ivorense; assembly: GCA_026724425.1. Classification (NCBI taxonomy): domain Eukaryota; kingdom Viridiplantae; phylum Streptophyta; class Magnoliopsida; order Fabales; family Fabaceae; genus Erythrophleum; species Erythrophleum ivorense. The sequence continues at coordinate 13,064,057 of JAIUCV010000008.1, forward strand.
TAGCCTAGAAAGTAATTTGGAGAGTTATCCAATCCTTTTTGTTGCCTTTTTTTTTTGTTGCAAGCTTTGGAGTTTGGTCTTATAGATGATGCATAAGAAATAGAGTATTGAAACCATATTGTTTCATGATTTATTATTTTTTCCCAAAAGTTGAACATGTTAAAGTCTTGGCAAATTGATATTGTTGAGTTTGATTACTTAATGGTAGTCTTCAAATCTTATGAATGGCACTTTCACTCCATGCCTTGACTTTTAGTGAGTGGTTAATTTGGTGTTTCTATTTGCAGTTATGTATTTTTAAACTTTCCAAATGTCAATTGAGGATTATGAAATAAATTTAAAAAAACCTATTAATTTTTTTTAAATAGAAAAACCTTTAGTGGTAACTATTATCACTGCTAGAGGTCTTTTTTTTGGGTACTAGCTCTCATAGTAAATTACCATGAGAATAGAAAATTTTATAAATTTTTTTTTTGCATTCTCATGGTAATTAATTGTGACAATGTGCAAATTTTTATTTATGGTTCTCATAGTAAAATATTGCAAGAATACAAATATTTTTTTTATTTTCACAATAAATAATTATGAGAATTTCACCAAAAAGTCACAAATTTTATCATAGCTTCTGGAAAAAAAAAATATTCTTATGGAACATTTTTTATGTTCTCATGAAAATTTTTTGTGGGAATACTTCTCTTATGAAAAAATTCTATATGAATTATGAATTCCTATAATTGTTTTTTTTCATGGCCCAAAATATATGAGAATTTTTGTAAGAATAACTATTCTCACAAAATTTTGAGGTTTTTCTCATGGAAAAATTCTATAAGAATTTTGTTGTTTTCTTGTAGTAAGTGCTATAAATAAGATTTCTTAGCTATTGGTTTAGGTACTACAACAAGTCTAATCATATGATTACCATAAGGGTGTAATTGGGGGATTAGGTAATTGTTGGTAAGAAAGGGTTTGCAATTTTTTTGTTAAAAAATTATAAGAGTTAAAAATGTTGGTAGAATTATCCTTATCGAGATTGTGGAAATATGTTGCTTTCTTTTTGAAAACGTATACACAAGTATACGTATTACAACAATAATAAAGTGATGAATAGAGTATCATTCCCACGAGAATTTATTACTAAGTTAATTGTTAAATACTAAAATTGTACACCTTAATCTAAATTAAACTAACAATAAAAGGTGATATGAAATTAAACTAAACTAAAGACATAAAATAAAATAAAAATAAAAACAAAATAAGAGACACCATTCTAGATGAAATTGGAAAGCAAAATGATTTGAGATTATGACTTCCCCTAATATTTCATATGAACTAATTATCTCTCCTCATTTTGCTCTTAATGTCATTAATAGACTAGAACTCTAATTTACTTATAACCATCTTTTGAATTACATATAGGCATTCCACTAACCAATCTATAATTCCTTCTGCAATTAATTTATAGGCTTAATCAAGAATATGTCCTAATATGACTATGTGAGACCGGTAGGTATATTCCTATCCTACAAGCGAATCAATCCATTTAACATTGCAAATTTCATGAACCCACACTACACAATCCATGGTCAAATCCTAAAATCCCTTTTCCAAGTTCATTTAGGTTACCTAAATCATCTAATGGTTTTCACATACTTAAAAGCATGAAGCATAAGGATTGAGTAATTAAATCATATCATTAATTACAAATAAAGAGAGTAAATACAACATATTATAAGCTAAAGTTCATCACAATCCCAAATCAACAAGTTTAGCTCATAACTACAGGAAATAGCAACACTAAGAACATAATATAATCAAATGGGCAAAGAAATACGAGGAAAAGTAAGAGAAAAAGAGAAAAACTGAATTAATCGGTGAATCTTTCTTAAATTCAAGCTTCTTCCATGGCATTTGAAACTCCAAACCCTTCTTTTTCTTTCCCAAAACCTTTAGAATGGCAGCCTCCCTCGAAGAAGCATTGAAAGTCCTTTAAAACCCTAAAACATGCAGCTAGAAATGATGTGTTTTACAATTTTTATGAACTACGTGGCAGATGAACTTTTTTACAATAGCAGTGAAAAATGCTGCGGTGCAAAATTTTACGCCATGACTCATTTTGCTTTTGTTTCTCAATATGTCGCGACACTTAAATTTATCACCGCGGCATTGTATTTTCTTTAGCAACAGTTTTGAGCTCCATCTTTTGCTCTTGTATCCTTTCTTCTTTTCTTCTTTTACTTTTACTTTTTCTTTTTGATCCTTTTCCAATAAATTTCTTAATGCTTGTTGCTTTGCATGCCAACACTTCCAAACTTGTTTCTTTATTTGTAACCCTACAAAAATATAAAATTTATCTAATTAATATTTATAATCTATTAATAAAAGTTAAACAATTTAACAACCTAAAAATCTAGATAAAAACGTAAAATACTATTTATACTTAACTAATATAAAAAAAATTAACTCAAAAAAAAGAAATAAAACCAAAACTTACTAAATATTAACTTGGTTAAAATTTATTAATTTTATATATAAAAAACATAAAATAAGTTTAATATTCATGTGATAAATTCCTTAAAATATTAAGAAAATCATGATAACTTAGGAACTTATCAAAATCTTTGTGCTATTTTCTTTTCTTTCTCTTGTGTGTGTTTCTACTATTAAGGTCCCAACAAATGGTATTAGAGCCATTGGTTTTGGCCTAGGGATGAGAGAGAAAGGAGTAAGAGGTGCCACATCAATAGGTCTTGGCACCACATCAATGATTTTTAAAGAGAGGTTGGTTGTTCTTTCTAATTTTGGCATTCTGGTTTCATTTTTTAGGTTATTTTTCTCAAATTTAGGTTGGTTTATGGTATTTATTATTAGTTAATTAGGTAAAGGTATTTAATTGAGTTATCAAATACTATCAATACATTGAAGTATGAGATTCCATTATTCAATAAAAAGATTGATTTTACTTTATGAAAATTCAAGATTCAACATTATTTGATCTAACAAGATCTTGATTTTACATTGTAGGGTGAAAAGCCAAGTGACATGAAAGATTTAGAGTGGAGTACTATCTAAAAGAAGACAATTAATATAATTTGTTGGCACTAGCTTTGTAAATAAAAATCACAGTATTGTTAGAAACATCATCAAAGAAGTTATGGGACAAGTTGGAATACAAGTATGCCTTAAGGATATTAAATAATAATCTAATGATGAAGATGGATCTGTACTCACTAAAGGTCGAGGAAGAAGGTAATGTTATTAACCAAGCGAATAAATTTAATGAGTTGGTATCTAGACTCTTGAATGTAAGAGAGGCAATCAAGGAAGATGAGCAAGTGTTGCTCCTATTGGCTTCATTACCTAGATCTTATATAAATTATTTGTGCAATCAATATTAGCAGGGAAAAGCACATTGCAATTGAATGAGGTGATGAGAACTTTGAAACAAAATTATTGGATAATGGGAAATGAAGATTACTAATTATGGGGGATTTTGAGAAAGTGAGGAAGAATAGGGTTGACCATCATGATAGACAATTAACATTTTAGTAGATAAACTTTAGTACTATTAAGTGCCATTATTGTAGAAAGTTTGGTCACATCCAAATTCACTATTTAAAGTTCAGGGAGGACTTGAAACGCCTAAAAGAGTTGAAAGGTAAATCAAAAGATGATTCTTCTTCTTCAAATGTGGTAAATTATGATCATGGTCGAATACAGCTATTATTGAGAGTAATTCTAGCTAGGTGATGGATTTTGCTATTGATATCCATGTATGCACTAATCGAGATTTGTTTGACACTTTTCGCACTAAAGGTGACTTTGGTTACATCAATATGGGGAACAAATTAAGTAAAAGGTTGAAGGTTATGGGAGAGTTTATATGATGATCCACAATGATAAATTAAAAATAATTCCTAGTGTAGAGTATGTGCCTACACCATGGGTATAAGTATATTGGCTTTGGGAATTGGTGTAGAATGTATAAGGATAGTGCAACATCCTAAAAATAATTAATATAGATTATGGTGGATGAGTAAATTGAGGGATTAGTGAGGAAAAATAGTAGAATTAAGGATTGTTTTGGAGAAAATAAATAAATAAATAGGAAATTATTGAGAAAAATAATTCTTTTAGGATTTACTTGAGAAAAATGAATTTGTTTATAGGTTTAAAAATTGATTTAGTGGAAATAAATAATTTACTCTAAGAAAAAATAATTAGAGCTCATTACTCCTTAATGTTTAATTAAATTAAGGTTTAAAGGGTCTAAAGAGAGATAATAAGCTGACGCCATTAAGTATAGCATGGCCTATAACCCAAATAGCTTGAAACCCAAAACCATGACCCAAACCAATGGCCCAACTTAATAAAAATTAGATTTTTAATCCTAACCCTTAGTATTTTTGGCTAGCACAAGGAAAAAAGGAGAGAGGTATTGCATATAAGAGAAAAGTGTAAGGAAAAGAAAAGCTTAGGTTCTCGCACTTTGGAGCTCTAATATGAAGGGAAGATATGAGATTTGGCTCAAGTGAGTGAAGAAAAAAAATATTCCTTTCCTTTTTGTCTTTCATTTAAATTGAACAACTTTTGATTTGATGGTAGTTTGTTTTCCCCTAGGTCGAAAAATTTGGGATTTTTGGTCAGATTTTAGTGAAGAAGTGAAATAAAAGGCTTAAGCATCCATTGGATAAGTAAATCCCTTCCATTTGTAATGTTATTATACTCAAATTTCGTCTTGAAAGCTGACTTTTATATATTGCCATATATATATATGTGCAAAAATTCAAGAGGAAGTGATGACCCATTGTGTTGGCTTAGATTCTTGTGCTCAAATTGAAGCTTTGTGACCCTAAAAGCTTGGGTAAGTTGAAACTAAATGATTATTAGGTTTTTAATTGAATTAAAGTAAGGGTCCCTTTTGGATTAATGAATGTATGTAGGTTGTTTATGGTTGCTATAGGCTTGGCTGTTAGTGGCTATTTTGGAAGTGAAAACTATTGCTTGAAGTAACTAGGGTTTAATTTTATTTATATTTGTTATAGAACCATATTTTTTACTTGTATGTGCATGATTGTGTTTTATATGATGCCATTGACTGCATGTGAATATTTTATTATGGACCTTGTGGGTGTGTCTTGATGACTACCATGGACCTTTAGATTTGTTCTAGTAGAATGGAAAGCCATGTACCTTGCTAGTTTGTTCTGGCTATTTATGGGATGTTGTGGACCTTGCTAGTGTGTCCTTCCCACTATTTGAGTTATTAACCAATGATTGTGATATTTGTTGTCAAACTTGCTACCTTTGACTGGTTATATCATAATGAATGATGATTTTATCATGGAAATTGCCATGGGTTATTAGATTTTGTATCTCATCCTAGTTATAGGCTAACATTTTATAAGTGAAAGTTCAAGCTGTAGCAAGGACAAGTAACAAGAGAATTGTTTAGTTAGGCTATGCTGGCTTTACAGGATAGCCTATGTTTTGTTCATGTATTAGTAACTAGCTTACAACTTGTGATGTGATATTCCAAGTATAGAATTTTATATTTTGGAAAAGTTGTACATGTGAGAATGATAGATAGAATTTTAGATTATACTAAATTGTTTTATAAAAGGATCTCACATGTAATTATGGTTCACTTTGGATTAGTTTATGTTTTATGTTGGATTATATGCATGTTTGACCCCTCAAACTTTATGGCATTGTATGGTGTTGATCATTATTTGATTGGTCATTTAGAATTGCCTTAGGACTGGTTTTGTTGTTGATTTTAGGAGTTGCAAGATGAAAGCTATTGATTGTGTGTTATGGATTCAAGGAATTTTGTGTTATATAGGAGTTTTGTGGTTCCAAGGGTTAAGAACACTTTCTCCTAGCAATCAAAATCTGCTAGGCTTGGTTTGAAGTCAAATGATTAAGTATTGGCAAGAAAAGGGTGTTACTTGTCACCTCAAAATGTTTTGCTATCATAGGTTCAATTTTTCAAGTTGTTTATCTTTAAAGGGAAGTAGATGAACTTTGATATATTTATAAATGACAGAATTAAAGGGAAGTAGATGAACTTTGATATACAGATAATAAATAAGACAAAAATATATTTATAAATGATTGGAAGTCTCTATGCAGATGAAGAATTACCAAGTGAGTCATATTGTTGGAAAGGTTGCATAAATTGAACGAAGAGGGATGAAAAATATTATAAATACACAATTCACATTGATATAGCTGAAATTTGAAATTGATGATTTTACTCAGTGTAGAATTGCGTTTACCAAGTTGACATATATTTTGGTTGCTTTCTGTCTTCCTCGGGCTGGAATACAAATGGCAACGCATACGCTTGTTGCATGAACGCATTAGGGTAGCAGGGTTAATATTGAAATTTCCCTCTTCATATATATGCATGTAAGGCTGGACTTCTTCTGGTTCTAAATGTCATCTCTGGCTTTAGTCATTCTGCAGAACTTACCAAAGAATGTAACTCCGGCCGGAGCAGTTGATGAAGCTTTTTGATAAGTGAAAAGAGGTCAAATGCTACAAAAGCACTTCAAAACACTGAAAGATATGAATCGGATGGTATTGTATGAAAATATTATTAGGGTTCCCTACTTGGTTAATGATATGAAGCAGTGTAAAAATGAAAGACTACTGCATACAAAGGACGATAGAATGAACTATTCAAGTGTACAATATTCTCTAGAGATAGACGAGGTTGTTTAACAACATCATGAATTTAATCATGGATTTAATCGACACATGTGCTCTATTAAGTGACAATAGTTGATTTTGTATGAATAGCATGACAACATTATTAAAGAGCATATTTATGCTTTTGTTATACTGATGAGTTGCATGATAAAGATCTAATGTCTGCAGATGCTATTTAGAGAGTAATAGATATATTTTAGCGTTGGAGTTAAGATAGGATGTAACTTGTAATGCGAATGGTTGGGTGTAAGCTTCTGGTTTATGAAGACTAATAAATTTACTTTAACTTTGGTTGGAATCACGTGATTTAAATTCTCTCCAATAAAAAAAATATTAGTCACATTAAATGGAGCCCACATTTTTCTCTATTTCTTCAGAAATTGGCTTTGCAATATATAAATGTGAGACTCATTAGCAATTAATGGAATATTTTTATAGAAAAAAATGTGGATAATGAGTTGATGAAAGAGGAATTATGATAAAATGAAGAGAAATGTAAGCACTGTTTGATGCAATTTAAATTTTTTTTGAATTAAAATATAAATGACATGACACTCTCAAAATATATAAGAATTTCTCCTTTGGTTGATCATTTTTAGCCAGATATTCCAGCCTCCAACGTCACCTTAAATTTAATTAGATGTAATTTCGTGAAGGTTTTTCACCATGCTGATACTGAACAATCGAATTAATTAAGTTCGTAACATCTAATAGCATTATGAAAAATCATGAACATAACATAGCCCAAAACAAAGCGAGAGAGTAAATGAGTCTTGATATTTCGGCGCATTAAGAAATGCCTCGCTTCCTTAAGCTCCCATATTCTTGAGGAAAACACTTGTCAAAGCATTCTTGCACTGCAGGGAGGCCTTCAACAGTTTGATACCCTACTAAATGGGGAACAATATAAAAAAAGTACAAAAAATAAAAAGCAACACACTAAGTAAACCAAATTACAAGGAGCAGAAGACAAATAAAGAGAGAAACATATATAGTTCTTTCATGATATATTTAGATTCAAAAGCATGATGGGGAAAGGCAAGAGAGGTGATATTTTAAAATATATATTTTCATTAGATTTAAATTAACATTTTTTTCATCCATTAGTTTCTTTAATCCAATCATGTTCTAAGGAAAAAATATATTAAATTTAAATCTAAATTAAAAAAAGTATAAATTAAAATTTCTCTTCCTTCTACTTTTGTTTCGTTCTCCTCATCGATCAATCCAAAGATATCTTAGGGAAACAAACATAAAGTGACAACTAAAAAAAACCATGTGTGTGTGTCATACCTCTTCCATTCCCAACTCGACGATCCTTTCCTCTAAAGAACCAACCTCTTTGATGTTGAACTTGGAGAGCAAAGTGATACCTGAAATGGTAGACATGGGCCGAACCACTAAATCATCCATCACCGTGTAAGTCACAACTTCTTTAACAAATCCACCCTCACCAGGGGAATCTGTCAAATTTGCAGCCCTTTTGCCAACATACAGCACAATGTTGTCCATTCTATTCCTGCAATTTGGACACAAAGTGTTCGTAGCATCTGTCACATTATAGTTGCAGCGGCTTCGGCACATGTGCAGATTTAAAGGTCCTGATTTGCCATCACCATGGCCATCATTTGCAGGAAGAAGATATCCAGAGATTGGAGCACTTGGCTTCAACAAAGCGTCCTTGTCTTGCTCTGGATGCAATAAGTAAGCATCACTGAGATTCTCAATGCTTTCATAGAGTTTGCCTATGCAACCCACCATGCCGTTCTTGGTTAGGAGCCTTATGACTGTACCAATAGGCAAGCGAAGCAGGTTAAAGAGAAAGTCTATGAACTCTTTCGATGCTTCCGCGAACAGAACTCTTTCGGTTTTTGTGTCAATCAGAAGCTTCAAGCTCACTTTGGTTGATGATGATGCCATCTATATATCTATTTAATAGATTATAGAACTTCTACCTAGTGCTTAATGCAAATACAAAATGAAGATGGAGTATATATATATATAGTCAGGTATTTTTGTTTAAAAATTTTGAAAGCAATAATATTAATTAAAAGAACAATTTATGAAGGGAAGTAAATAGCGTATTAATTTGAATTTGGTCCATATGTATAATCGAATCAGTGCATTCCCACGAGTAGGAGAACATTCAAGTAACTAATGAATTCTTCAATGCAATGCACGCCTAGAAATATGAAACGACAGCATTTGGTGGCTTAGAAATCTGGTCAAACTTAGAATATAGTGCCTGGACAATAATTATAGATCTGGATATTGTTTAATTGTTCACTCATGCAGGCAAAAAAAGATCTGGATATTGTTTCACTGGACAATCATGCCAACAAAAATAAAGTATATGAACTATCTCTTTACAATAGTATGCTACCTGGCAGAAATGAAGGCAAGTGGATGAACTTTAATATATAGATAATGAATAAGATAAAATATTGGAAGTCTAGTCCATGCACATTAGGAACATTAGAAAATGAGTTACATTACATTGTTGTAAAGGTTGCATAAATCGAATAAGGATATTATAGATAGAAGACATCATATATACAGATGACATTATATAGGTGTAAATGAATTGCTTATCTTGCATTCTGTACTTTTTGGGGAAAACTGGAAGCTTCACGGATAGAGGAATACATAGAGTTCAAAGATCCTTTTCAATCAAGTTTGAATTTGTTTGTTTGGAATCTGGACTCTCTACTACAGTTTTATTTACTTATTTTTTTTATTTCTTTTTTATTTCCTTCCATCATCCCTTAAGTTCCACAAGTTGATCCCGTAGAATCTGACCCATTTTCTCATCGAGCGAAAGGTACAAAATAAATAAGATTGATTTTTTGAAATTCTTGACGGTATCGAGCTAGAACAATCTGTTCCTCCTAAATACCTCTTTGTCTCCTATGTTATACATTCTTTTCATTTTATTTATTAATTTTTATTATTCTATTTATATATTTATATTCTAATTTATTAACTTTACGGAGTAATTTTACCTATCAAGTAGAATGTAGTAATTACATATTTGTTATTAATTTAATTAATTATATTATTCGACGGACAAAGATATTAAATAAAAAAACTCGCGAAAGAGACAGGGGTAAGGTTTCAAAAAGATTGTTCTATTGCCAATAGTAGTTGGTGTTGAAATTATTAAAATAAAGGATACGACAAAAATTGCTTATATGACTTAAACCAAAAAAGTCACTCTTAAATTTAAATTTAAATTAGCGTTTAAATAAAGTCTTTGCTTCGCTGGGTTATTTTTTTAATTTTTATTTAATTAATTTTTAAAGACAAATAAGATAATTAAGTACATGACCTTTTTTATGGAGTAAATGATTAAGGAAGAAACTCATTAGGGTGATATTTATATAGGCTTCACTTGACGGGGAAGATGTACCGTCGTCAAGGAAACACAAGGCAGGCAAATTGATTATTTGTAAAGACTCGGCTTTCCAAGAAAATTAGTGGCTATAGAGTGCCTCTGTTAACCGGTGCTCATTAATGATGTATTAATTAGCATTGTTTTGTATAAATAATACTATTTATTCAAAATATTTATGCTAATTAATAAGAATAATAAAATTACCTGACCTATACATTTGGTTTTTGGTCACTAGCTGACCCATTAAAATGATAACATTAAACTGTTTTTAAAATTTTATCATATTAAACTAAAATAAACTTTTAAAATTAAAAGAAGTCTGAGTGACACATACAGCCTATTTGGTTTCACTTAAGGAAGGGAATTTGTTTTTTGACAATTTCGTATAATGTTTATTTTATTTTATATTATTATTTAAATAAAAACATGAGTAATTTTTCATCATCAAAATACTTTATTTTATTTTATTATTTTATTTTTCATTCCATATCCGTTTTCAATGTGTAACAAATGGTCCATCGAGTCAACGTTTAGTTGGCTCTTTGCCTATTTGTCTTCTAATTCATTGTATACAATATAGCTTAAATAAAAGTTTTGATACCCCCCTTTTTGTGGTTATCTGATTAGATGTATTTTTTGACTTCTTTTTTAAGATAAATCTTTTTTTCTTGAGGATCTTAAGACATAATACATTTAAAAATTCTACTCCCAATATACTTTCTAAAAGAATTGAACTGAAAAAAAAAAACACTAGTTGAAGACACTGATTTAAGATGTTAGTTGTAGATACATTTACGAGCCTCGTTTGTATAAACGACATGAGACCTGCGTTAATAGTACGGCTCCCAATACAAAAAAAATTAAAATTTTAAAATAGATCTAAAAAGAATGCACGGAGTTTAAAATTAAAATTTTAAAATAAACAAGAACAATTTTCTACAAAGTTTATTATATATATAGATTAAAAATTATTTAAGTAAACTATAATAAAGCATAGATACAGCTCATTTGTACTTTTAGAAAACGAAACAACTCTTTAAACTATTTATTTCTCACATCAAATTTAAAACTTAGATCCTAAAATATACGTTAGTTAAGTAATTACTCAAAAGATATACTTTATTTTGGTAAGCATTTTATACTTTTGAAAACATATGTGAATACATTTAATTATCAATATTAATTAGTAATTATTTTATTGAAATCACCGTAAATTTATAAAAACAAAAATCATAAATACATTCTTAATGTACCAATGCACTTAGGAAACTGGTTATAAAACTGTTGGAATAATTAATAGTGGGCATTAATTTAGTTTATCTATATTTTTAGAAGGTAATGCTACCCTTTACATAATTAACAATTCAATTTCAACTCTAATCTAAAGGCTAAATCATAAATTTTAAATTTTAAATCTTAACCATTAAATTTGGAACCCCAAATTCTAATAATTTTGATTTAAAAAATATATAAGCACACCATTTCAACCTTGAGGAACATTAGCAAAATTAATTTTTAAGGCGATGTTCCATATGTCTAACTCCAAAATTCTTTCGTGGTTCAGTTACAAATATAAACAGTTTATAAGCAACCCACGAACTGTCTTCAATGCTATAGTTGTATGTTTCAGTTTCCGCAATAATGAAGAATGGCCATTGGAGGATTGTATACTTGAAAATGTGAATTTTTTATGAGGGATAATACTATGAACTCGAAAACACCTTGTATTTTAATTATGATGAAATGATTATTAAATATATAATAATATTTTATTAAATAAATATTTAGAATGTTAAATTATTTAATAATTAACAATTATTAAAATAATTAATTTAATTTTTGTGTAATTAATGAATATAAGTAGAATTATAAGTATATTAAAATAGACAAAAAGTTGTTCAATATTAAGTAATATTTAGCAATAAGTGTGTCATAACGAAAGGACATAATGTTATCAAGTGCATGGTATTATCACTTTTTCTTATAAATTTATGTTGCTATCTCAAGCTAACTATTTGACTTTTGACTCATTAGATATTAAATTCCACCTTGATTTATCCTTTGTCATTCTATGTGCTTTCTAAGAAATATTGTTACAAAAAAAGATTGCCAAATTTTTTTAGGGTTATAAATACACTATAAGAAAAACTGGGAATTCAAGTAAAAATTAGAGATGAAAAAGTTTCCATCTCTAATCCAAGGCAAATCCTTTTCAATTTTGTATCTGAAATGTAATTTAAAAAGAAAAAAGAAAAAAACAACTTTTAAAGATAGAATAAGAGATGGAATAACTGTATCAAAATTAACTGCTTCTAAATCTATCTTTAATATGTTGCAATAATTAAGAGTTTAGGGAAATAACATTTGTGGAAATTTAGATATGGAACTTTTCATCACAAAATTCATCTCAAATGGAAGATTATTTTTGAATAGTTAGCTAATATCAGAGAAGGATTTAGGGATGGAACTTTTCATTGCAGACATTTCTGTCCCTATTTTGTCTCTGACTCTGATCCATTTGTTAATAATTTCCTTTGTTGGAAAGAGTGGGGGGGGGGGGGGGGATGAGCTACAAATTGTTGACGGAAAGTTTTGTCTTTAATCCATCTTAGATTGGGTAACTTGGAATTAGAGATGGACTTCTTTATCTCTAGTTTAGTTGCTAATGTTTGATTTTATAAATTAAAAAGTTGTGATAGATGTAGTAATGTAATATCATCGTTTCAAAGTATTTAGAGCTGAGGATTGTTTATAAATTAGTGAGAAGGAGAAAAATATGTCATCTTGTGAAAATTTAGTTTGCAAGGAATGAAAGTTTAATTCAAATTGCTTTTTTAAAAATTGATTGGGGTAATCATCTCTATGAATATTGACAACCTATTTCACTACTTACTAGTGAATTCATCACTCTTATTATGCTTTATAACTCAATTCCCTCTGTATGCACATAAGAGCACAATCCTTTAGGCCTTTGCATTAATTTGTTTGATGGCTTTCCATTATTTATTCTTATGTTCTTTGAATTGTAACTGCGTTTAAGGCCTTCTTACAAGGAGTTATCATAGTATTTAACTTTGTGTAAGAGATTGTGAACCCGTGAACTATATTTAGGTCACTTCTTCCTTAATTTTTTGGAGAACTTAAGATGAAAGATGGAAGGAATTATAACATAACAATATCCCATAAGAATTTAGCCCTTGTAGTTTTTTCCTTAAAGTATTGAGAATTTCAGGCCATAGAGATTTGGTAAATGTCTTTATTATATAGTTGATTGGTGGTAAGAAAAGAGTTAGCACTTATTGAAGAGAAATAGAGACAAATTTTTGTCTTAAATTTCATCCATAAGTTGGTAAAAACAATGTCATTTTAGAGATCTTTTATTAGAGATAGAAATTTCTATCTCAAATTTTGTTTGTGAAATGGTTAGACAATGTCATTTTGAAAATATTTTATTAAAGATGAAAATTTCCATTTGAAATTATGTGTTAATTTTCAGAAATAATGTTTTTCAACATATGTTTTATTAGAGACAGAATTATGTGTCTCAAATTTCATCTCCAAATAAGAGAAATGACAGAATGCCATTATTATAAGATTTGGAAATGGAAGTTTACTTCCGTCTCTAAATCCCAGTGTTTTTTTTAAGTCCCTTTCCCTCATTCGGAAACCCTTGCTGCTCCCAAATTTCATCTTCTCTAAATAAAAAACAAAACTCTCAAAATTTCCCATTTGAAAGTTCCCTTGGCTCATCTCCATCCCTTGTCTTAAATCATTGGCCCTCATCACTCCTTGATCTAACATCATTCAAATCCCTAACTGCTAAGTTCACACCCACACCATTGAAAAAAAAGATAAAACACTAGAGGTAAAATTCTCTTGCCCTTTGTTAGTTTGACCTTCCAAGATTTTAGCTGGAGTATATTTCTTCTACAAATGGTGTTGGTTTGAATTTTTGATTTTGTTGTAGGTGAATTTTGTTTTTTGCTTTGAGTTGTTCATATGTGGAGAATAATTTCTGTTGTTAGGCTATGATAGTTTGTTGACATTAACATCATTATCTTCACTGCTCTTTATTTTGTCCTTTTCTCCACCATTTTTCAACCATTAATCTTTTCCTCGCAGTAACCCTCATAGAGGAATCTTAGCCTATAGGGCATGGCGGGAATGAAAAGTTACGAACTATATAAGAATTTAGGTGAATATATGTTCTTTGACTTTGTTCATCCCATTTGTAGGCCCAATCAATTTTTCACACAATAAGTGCGGATTGGAAATGCCAATGTTGCTGGGCCTTACAATCTAAGACCTTATTTGGTATAGAGGATTAGTTTTTGATGGAATAGAAATGAGAATGGAAATAAATCTTGTACCTTATAGTTATAGCAAGGAATCTAGAAGGCAACTAATGTTGTTTGTGAGAACTTGGCATGGCAAGTTGAAAATGGGTGACATAGTCTATTTCATCACCACTTTTGGTGACCTATGTAGCCAAGATTTCTTACTAATCATAAGATGGTAAGGGACCTCATTTTGCACGATCAGGAAGTATGGAATTCCCAATTGCTTGATTTGTCATACTCTCCAACTATAGCTCGACAGATTGCCTAATTATCTGTTTTTTTTACTATTTAAGAAGACTGGCTTGTTTAGAGAAGTAATAGCATAGGGCAATATATAGTAGGGAATGTATATCAACTTTTGTAATGGAATGTAATTACTCTAATTCCTACATGGTTTTAGGCTCAAGATCAATCCTTAAGGGTTTCAACTTCCTTGTCAAATAATGTTATTTGGATGGAAGCTATTGACTAATGCTCTTCCCACATTGTCTATTCTACAAGCTCATCATGTGTTGCTTGATAATGCCTGTCGTTTTGTCATATAAATGATGAAGCAATTAATCATTTGTTTCTTTAATGTCTATTTGTGAGGGTAGTATGGTTTTGTTCTCTGTTATCTTTGCAAGTTGATCAAAGTTAGCTTGTAGATATAAAATGGTGGCTTTAAAAATGGTTTTCTCAAATAAGACAAGTTTATGAGGCAAGTTGAAGACTATACATGGTGATTTTATTTGTATTATATGTTATCTTGCATCATCAAAACAAGATCAAATTTGAAGAGCCATCTGTTAATCCATGTAATGTGATCAAGCTATTGCAAAAATTGATTGCTCAATATCATCTTGCATTTATAAAACAAAGTCAAGTGGGAAGATAGCATAGGCCTAGTACTCATCCAACATTGTAAGAAATGCTAACAGCTAAAGGTTGGCAAATTATAACACCTTAGCTATCACTACAAAATTAGCATTGTCATTGACATAAAATGTTGATTTATGTTTGGTTTGAAAAGATGTTACTTTGGCAGTGGTGCTAGATTGATAAATTTCAACACTCTTACCCTTAGGTTTTCTTGAAAGCAACCAAACAAGCAATTCAATTTGTTGTTATTTAGGTGTGATCTTAAGTCCTTTCTCTTTTTCACTGGTTTTTTTAATGCTTTTATAGATTCCCAATACAAGTTACAAGATTCAATATACCAACTTCCACCATCTCTTCATTTATTTCAACACTTAATGGCTAGTTTTTATTTGCATAAAGTCTAAATTCATAACAACAAGGCCTTCACAAGAAATATAAAGATGAAATAACTTTCTTTAATTAAGGCTCTTATAATGTAACTATAATATTTTTTATGTTGTATAAAAAAATACTCAAAATTGATATATTTTAGAAAACATAACTAAAGATCAAAGGTTAGAGATTGAAAACTTAATCTTTTTAAGGGAAAGAATCAAAGATTGGTTGTTTTGGACAAAAGTTGCTACTTGGTAAAATTGATTTGCTTATAAATCCAAGGATAATTTGCCATTAATGGACTTCATACTACATATAGAACATTTAAATAATTACCATTGGACTACCTTTTAATATGTATAATATTTGAAACAATTGAGCTAAGATAAATAAAAATCTATTATAAAAATGATAGGAATTTAAGAGATTTAATAAGGAGAGAAAATTGAGAAGACTTCTCAATTCTCATTCACTTAGGTTATTGCATGCTTAGTAGATGCTCAGTACATAACTTTTATTTATAGGCCTTTAACTATAAATATCAACCTAAGAGTTACAATAATAGAAATAGGAAAATTAGTCTACATAATTATATAATATAAATTCTTTTGGAGGGTTAAGGCATATGTTATTAAAAATAAATGATAATACTAAAAAGTCATTCTTTGAGAGTTATGGATATCCACATAATTATATTATTCATAACACTCTCATTTGGATATCCATTAACAAATAATGTGTCTTATTAAATAAGAAAAATTTAATGTAATAGAAACCTGGTAAAGGTAAAAGAGTACACAACATTTATAATAAAAGTTACCATTACTAAAAAAACCTAGTGGGACAAAACCTTGGTAAAGAAAAAAGGAGTAAACATGTCTTTTACTATTACACTATAACATATTCCAATTACCTTATGCCATTAGTGGTCCATTTAGAATAATTCAACCACAACTAAATCTTTAGCAACATAAATTTTTGTCACTAAATGTTTCAAATGGACTTATAAGGCTCAAAACTGGATTCTCATCTTTTTGTCTTATAAATTCATGTATAACCCATTTGTTCTATCTGTAACATTCAATTTTTTGAAAATGAGAGAAAACATGAGGAATGTAACATACAGTTTTTCCATTAACGAACGAAACTCGCCGGATACAAAAGGAAGTCTCCAAGATGATATAGTTAAGGTCCCAAAAAATTTGGGAAGCATTCTAAACTCCTAAAAATGAGAATTTCAGGTTCAGACAGAAGGAAAAATGGAGTTAGAATAAAGAAACAACTTCTTACGAAAAGCTTACGAAACGTAATGGTATTTTCGTAATTTTGAGCAAATTTTGGAATTCACATAGGAGGGCTTTTTAAATGAAAGTTTTGAGTTCCCTAGGGTTCTTAGAGGTCTTGAAAACCATGGAAAGCCCCGGGACAGTTAAAACCCCTCCAGTGGACGTTTTCTAACGTCAATTGACCTAAACTTTGACTGATTCATTCAGAAAGGTTTTAGCTCCAATTTGAGTGATTCCAAAGGAATTTTACTAAATTGGGAACCTAAATTTTATAA
This sequence comes from Erythrophleum ivorense, assembly GCA_026724425.1. Taxonomy (NCBI): domain Eukaryota; kingdom Viridiplantae; phylum Streptophyta; class Magnoliopsida; order Fabales; family Fabaceae; genus Erythrophleum; species Erythrophleum ivorense. The sequence goes on from JAIUCV010000008.1 coordinate 13,081,302, forward strand.
TAGAAAAGACGGTTCTAAAAAAGGAGCTAAAACGAAGGAGCAATGAAAATGCAAAGAACGAAGGGCAAAATGGGAATTTTTGAAAAGTGTAACTTATTCCCACCTATATATATGATGAGCCCTTCTTCTCCCCTCATTATGCACGACCAAGTTCTGCCCAAAACCAAAGGAAAACCCTAGGTAGAGTGGCGCACAAGAGGAAGGCAAAGAGGAGGAGAAATCAAAGGCTTAAGGTATGAAAATTAGTAGTTTTTCATGCTCTTTCTCTTCCAAACCTCTTCTCCTCCATTCTCCTTTGTTTTCTATGACTATAATGAAGTTTATAAATCTGTTTTAGGGGAGAAATTGAGGGAAAAATTAGGATTTGAAGAGAGGAGCTCAAAGAACACAAGATTCAAGTGAGAAAAAGTGAGAAAACAAGGTAATTTTTCTTCCTGTGGTTGTCATTTTTGGTGCCTTTCTCCACCATTTCGCCCCACTTGAGAAAACCCTAGGAGGAGGTGATTTTTAGGCAAAAACAAGCATGAATCTAAGGAAAAAGGGTGTGGAGATTAAGAATATGCAAAAAGAATTATCCAAAAACCATTAGATTTCAAGATGCAAGTTCTAGGGTTTCAATTGCACTTTGTAAAATTTGATTTTGTATGATGATTCCTAGGCCTAAGTAAGAGTTTAAATGAGCTCCCAAGATCCCTAAGAGGCTCCCCATATGCTTTTTCCCTTGAGAAAACAAAGAAAGCTCCATGGAACCCAATATGCTTCATAGCCTTGGCCTAGATGGGTTCTCCTAGCTAGGGAGAGTTTTAAATTTTTCTAAGGCTATTCTTGAGTCATATTTGGTAAATGAAAATGAAGGGAGGCCTTGGAAAAAATTTAGAACTCATAGAAATTGATTTAGTGCCTTAGGTTCCATAATGTGACCTAAAGAAGCAACATGATGCTAGGCCTTATGTTTTAATGATGTGATAACTCCAATAGGCTTAAAAGGAGTCAAGAATCATATTTGAGAGGAAATAATGAGGCCTAGAAATTGTTTGAGACGTGTTTCTTCATTAGGTGCTAATATGGACCATAATGGAGCTTATAAAGTCATCTAGTGTTTCACCAAGTTATGTAGTCTTAGAATATGTTTCATGAACCTAATTGGCTCTCATAAATTGTATCTAGGCCAAGAGAAACCATCTCCACCAATTTGTGGGTGTGTGGCCGAAAGAGGAGGCTTGAATCCAAAGGAAAAAATGTGTGATTGTGTGCAAGGTAGCTCTCTCCACCTTCTTTCATGCATAGATGTGTGTTTAGCTTGTTTAGAATATGTGTGTATATGTATTTTCAAGCTATGAAAAGTATGCTAGCATGCCTTTATGTGCTATGACTCTTGATGCCATGTTATGTTTTAAATGAATCCATGATGTTTGTATGAGTTTACTTGAGTGAGGAGAGGCCAAGAACTCTTCCCTTGGGTGAGGATGAGCTAAGAACCTTCGAGCTTGGTTGAGACAAAGCAAAGAGTCTCTCAAAAGTAAAGTGGGCTCCCAAGAGTATGGTTGAGTCCAAAGTGCTCAAGAATGGGTGAGGCAAGTCTAAAATCTATGAGGAGAAGTGTAAGGCCAAACCAAACACTTGGTGAGCTCTTGAATGATTTGTATGAGTTGTTCACATGCCAAGTGTGCTTTTAAAATGTCCATGGCTTTTATTTTCTCCATGCATGTATTTGTAAAACTTGCTTTACACATATTATGTGTGATTGAATGGGAGATGAGCTATTAGGATTCTTTGAATCTCATCCCTTCCTCTTCAATGCTCTAAAATGATATGTGAACCAAGTGGATATGCTAATGGGAGCCAACAACATTAAAGGAAGGAGATTGACAATCATATGTTTAGCTTTTGCCACTTTAAGACCATGATTGTACCATATGATGTATATGATGTTGTAAATGGTCTATGACCCTTGAGACATATATAAATATGCTATTATGTGATGTTTGGATGTATGAGTATGATGTATGACCACTAGCCCATGTTTTGAGTATGTAAAGCTATAGAACGAGAATTTAAAGTTTCATAAATATGTGTATAAGTGAATGTTGAATGACCAAAATGAGATGCATGAGGTTTGGGACCATTTGGGTAGCTCACACAAGTTTTAAATATACTTTTAGACTTGCCCAAAAGGTGACAACACCAAGGGAAGACCATTTGGCAAGTTTGGTACCCCATATAGAGCTAAATTTGACCATTATGGAACTATATGTCACTTTTTGGCCAAATGAGTTAGTCTTGATCTAAAATTTGACATGCAATTAGGTCTCATTAAAAGCTTTCTGAGAAGTTAAAGATCACAATTTTTAGAGATCTACAAAATATTTGATGATTTTTCGAAATTGACAAATTTTATGGATTTGGTCTATTGCACTATTCATTAGGTCCGAAATTGTTTTCTATCATCCGAAATTCAAATGATGTCCAATTTCCTTGAAATTTTGTACAGAGAAACTAGGAAATCACAGTGACTTGTTCAACTGGAAGCACCTCATTTAGAGGGCTAGAGAGGAAGATATGAATTTTCGAAGTTTCTGCTCAGTATCAGTAAACTTGCCTGACTAGAAGTACTATTCCATCAAATTATGGAGTCTGGGCTTGATGAACTGATCTGGAGATATTTTTTCTCTCTAATTAACATCCACAAATTTCCAGATCGGTATCATTTGTATGAATTAGATTTTTTTGGAATTAATTGGACATTTTCAAATTTTTCTGTAGAATTTTGTGATAGTTCCAGAATTCAGTCTGACCTTCAGACCATTTTGGATGTCAAACGTCCTAGGTGATAAATTTTATGACTAGGGCATATTTTTAGTATGAAGTAGACATCCTAAGCTTTCTAGAATGACTAAGATTTCATGATTTTGATTTTTTTAGATTTAGTTATGATTTTTCAAAGTTTGTCTAGAAAAGAGGCCAATTTTGGCTGAGAATGAAACCTCATATTCCATCTTCCAATTTGGTTTCCATGAGTTGTAGGCATGTTATTATGATGCAAAAGAGTTGTAATGATGTAGTTAAATATAAGGATGTATAGTATGAGCTCTCTTGGTCCATGTGACACCGAATGGATTTTTAGATATGACGAAATGCAAATAAAAGTCCAAATTGTCATGCTTCCTCTATGGGAATTATATATATGTTTCATGATAATTATACTATTCAAAGGCATGAGATGAGCTAGAATTATGGTGTTACACTATCCAAGTAAACATGTAAATAAAGAATAAACTCATAAAAATGATCAATTGCTTAATTATGCTACAAAATACATAATGATGCTTAAATTTCCAAAATTCATAACTTAAGCTATCCAATTTCAATTAACGTAAATTAGGTGTTTTTAAAAAGCTAAGGACGTGAACTTTTTACTGTAAAAATTTCAAGTGAAAATGAATCGAATTGTTCCCTCAAAGAATATGAAATTCACGACTATACCAGAATGAACAGTAACATTGTATAACATGTTTTATAGCTAACTTTAAAAATTGACCAAATATCCTATAAGGTCTTAAAAATTATAATCATTGGCCCTAAAGAAAGATATAAATATTCTCTAGATGCTTACCAAATTTCAGCCCCAAATTCAGTCATTAAGGCTATCAAGGATAAAGGGACATTTATGGCTTATATGGTCAAAATTTTGGTTCCAATTGTTACCAAATAAGTTCTAAAATGTTATTTCTTTTCATAAGTATATTTCAATCCATATATGCAACATATAGTAATGATTCATCACATGATATTAGCCTTACATAAAAAATTCACATATCCCATATATGAAAATGTATATAAACCTTATAACTTTCCATATACCAAATTATATTCTATTATCTCATATATACATGCAATGGTCATATAGATATGATCTAACACTTTTAAACATGTTTGTATTTCATTATATCAAAATGTAGGATTACATAATCACATATACAATAACATATCCTAGGCCACACACTTGTAGAATTTGCTTTTTCTAAGTCCTTGCCTCATCTTTCTCCTTTCTTTGAGTTTCACCTAGATATGGTTAGTAGAGATAAGGAAATATGATATTTAAAGAATCCCAATAGCTAAACCAACAATCAAACCCACATATGGTTTACTCAAGTACATGGAAGCAAGCAGGCATGTTATGCAATCATAGCCAAATCATATATAAGAGAGTAAATCCATGCTTTAAAGGTTTCTTTGGCTCAAGTAAGAGCAAATCTATGCCTTTAAGGGAACTTTGGCCTAAGGTAGAGTAATCCCAAGCTCACTTCCCTAGTTCCACATATCAAAGAGCCACCCCACTCACAAATGCAAATAGGCATCATGCAATTTCATATTCCATTCAATAATCAACAAGTTGATCCATTGCAAATAATATACACAAGTAACCAAAGACTCAAGCAAACTAACCATACATATAAGAATGAAGGAAAAGCTACCTTAACAAACAAATTCAATTAACTCCCTTGCTCTCCTTCTCTTGATTGCATGGCCCTACACACATACTTTGGTGTAGTCTCATTTGTTTGGCCTAAACACATTAATTAAAGCATAAAATTAATCAAGATATATTCAATATCATTTTAGCAATACATGTGCAACTAGGTCTTAAAGCATGGATTTGGTTACTTTAAGTGTTCTAAAATAACTTATTTCATTTGCCACATTTCATGTAGTAATTACATCATTCATTTGTTGCAATTTAATCACTTTTTATGGCTAAAATAAGTCCAAAATTTTAGCCATATCACCTATTCCATTCCTAGGGTCAATTAGGGTTTTAATGGTACCAAATTTTACACATTATCATAACTCACTCTTTTCCTCAAACTAATGGTTCATCTAACTTTTATATTTCACATTTAGGCCTCTTAAACTATGCAACCAAATTAAAAACTTCCTTAAGTACCAAAATTGTCCTTTAGCCGAGACACACCTATCATGTCCCAATCTTAGAGTTTTGTTTGCTTCATAGGGAATATGATAGTTTTAGGATCTCCATAATTCATTTCTAATTTAATTATGGTATTATAGGGATTAACTAACTCTCTTAAGATTTTGAATGTCTCAGGGCCATAACTAAGCCCTAAATGAAGCCAAATGCCATTCTTTTGGTCTTTAACCAATTTTATTTACATATTTTTATTCTTCACCCTTCAAAATTCTTATTTTCATTGAGTTTTCATCAAATATATATTCCCTTCATTTAGCCCCTATTTTGGCCGAACCGAGGTTGGTTTAGGGTTCTAAGAATACAAAATTTTTCTAAGCTAAATTATACCTTACTTTTATGTGCTATTTTTGTAAATTCTTTTAGTGCAACTGGTTTTCTCAAAATCGCTTCTTCACTCAAAGTACTAGCCATAAAATTGACCCTTTTGAGAAACTGAAACCACTATGAGAAAGAGCAAAAAGGAGTAAAAGAAAGTTTATAACAACATCATAATCAAATTTAGCAAGTTTACTTCCTATATGGAGCTTCCTTTTGCCTTCCTCCTTCTTCCTTCATCATGCCACCAAGGGAGGATTTGAGGGTTGCCAAGGTTGACTATGAGTTGAAGGAAAAGTAGGGCATCTTATATATAGATGGTTCTAGGGTTTTAAGACTTTTTCAAAAATACCAATTTTGCTGCTACATTTTAATTCCACCATTTAATCTCATTCTCAATGTTTTTAGAAACTAATAGTTTTACACGAAATTTTATACTCTTCTCTTCATTAAAAACATCTACTTAAAAGTTATAAGAACTTAAAATAGTCTTAAAAACTCTAGTCAAAGTTATCAGTACTTAGGGTTTTAAACCGTACATCATCAATGATTTAGTCAAGCCAATTTTATATGGTTAATCTCTTCATATTATGATTAGAGATATTCATTTCTCAAGCCAATTCTTATGTTTTCTAAATCTTTGATTTTTCCTGTCAGTTAGGCCTAAATCGATTCTCTTAGTCTTAACTGGCCTTTTCTCTTCCTGTGATCTCTTTTTTAGTTAATCCTTTTTATTATTTAGGAACTATTTTAGTTTAGAAAATATAAAATATTACATTTACTCCCCCTCATGAAGATGTTACTTTTTGTTCTTCAGTTGGTGTAATATCCAGTTCTTTGAAAACGAAAGAAAACGCAAGAAACGTAACGTACAGTTTCTCTATAAACGCATGAAATTTATGGGATACAAAAGGAAGTCTCCTAAATAGAGTGAGTTGAGGTCCAATAAAATTAAAATAATATTCTAGACCTCAAATAATGGTGATTTAAGGCTAGAGGTGCCTTGAAACCAGAGCCAAAATAGTTAGATGAATTTTAACAAAAATGCAATGAAACGTAATGGTATTTTTGTAATTTTGGATTATTTTTAGAATTCTTATAAGAGGGATTTTTAAATGAAAAATTTGAGTTCTTCAAAATTCTCAAAGGCTCTAAAAATCATAGGAAGCCCTAGGACAGTTAAAACTTCTCTAGTGAGCAATTTCGGCCATTAATTGATTGAAACTTTAACTGAACAGTTCAGAACGGTTTTAAATCCAATTTGGGTAAAACTAAAGCCATTTTATGAATTAGAGGACCCAAATTTTATGATAAAAAAGACGGTTCTAAAAAACAAGTTGAAATGAGCCCGAATGGACAAAACTAAAGAGAGGGATTAAATTGCAACTTTTAAAAGTTGCTTAAATGAACCCTAGGCTTATAAAAATGTCCCCACTTCTGCCCCACTCCTTATGAACAAATTTTCTGGGCTAAAATAGAACCAAGGGCAGATGAGGATGGTGCACAAGATAGAGGGAAGAAGGAAGAAAGAAACCTAGTAAAAAGTGTAAGAATTTCATAGTTTTTTATGCTTTCTCCTTCCCCAATCTCTTTCTCCTCTTTTTCATCTTTCTTTCAATGGCTTTATTGAGGTTTTTGGTGCTATTTTGAGGTCAAACCAAAGGGGAAAAATTCAGATTTGAGGAGGAGAGCTAGGAGAAAAGGGAAAGCATTTAAGAAAAGCTTGAATTCAAGGTGAAATTCTTAGTTTCCATGCTTCACTTTTCTTGTTCTTCTTGTGTGCATTTCATCCTCCTTAAAGCCAACCAGGAGGAGAGTGTTTTTGTGCAGAACCAAGAATGAATCATGTGAATTAAGGTGTGAGAATTAAGAATATGCAAAGAAAATCAAGTAAAAGCCATTGATTTTCAAGATAGCAAAGTTAGGGTTTCAAGTGCTCCACCAAAAATCTGATTCGATACAATAATTTCTAAGCCTAAATGAGTATTTGGATGAGCTCCTAAAACCCCTAGAAGGCTCCCCATATGCATCTGCCATTAAGAAAACAAAGCAAATCCATTTGGTGCTTCCTTGAAGCCTAGCCTTAGCCTAAGCTAGATGGAGCACCTAAGGATAGTTTTAATTTGTTCCAAGCTTATTTTTGAGTCATATATGATAGAAGAGGATGAGAGGAAGCCTTGGAAAAATTTTAGAAGCCATGGATAGTGAGATGGTACCATAGGTTCCATATTATGGTTTCAAGAAGCAACACCTAGTTAGGCTCCTTGTGTTAATTGTGTGATGACTCTAAGAGATTTAAATGGAGTCAAGAATCATAAATGGATGGAAAGAATAGAGCTAAGATGATACTTTCTTAAGGTTGCTTTATTAAGTGCATTATGGAACCATAAAAGAGCCATATGAACTACCTAGCTTTTCTAGTGAATGTATGACTTTAGAATTTGCTTCAAGAGTATAATTGGCTTCCATATGATATGTCTAGGCCAAGAGAAATAATCTCCACCTTCTTGTGTGCGTGTGGCCGAGGAAGAGCAACTAAATTCAAGAGAAAAAGTTTGCATTTGTGACAAAGGTAGCTCTCTCTCCTTTCTCTCATACATGGATGAATGTTATCTTGTCTTTGAATGTGTGTATGTATGTGTTAAGCCATGAAAATGTGTTCTAGCATGATTTTATATGCCATGGTACCACAATATTGTTTTATGCATTCAAATGATGTCTTGTTACTTTGCTTTGGTTTGCTTGAGTGTGGTGAAGCCAAGAACCTTTTAACCATGGTGAGGATGAGCCAAGAACCCTTAAGAATGGTTGAAACAAAACTAAGAGTCTTACAAAAGCAAGGCTTAGTTCAAAGCCTTAAAGAAAAAAGGTGAGGCAAGTCCAAGATCCTTGAAGAGAATGGGTGAGGCTAAACTACTTGTTTGGCAAGTCTAGTTATATTTAATATGACTCTTTGAATGCTAAGAATGCTTCTTGAATGATCACATACCCTATAATAGTCATGCATGCATTTTTAGACTTAGTTTTTCATTCTTTATGTGTGATTGAAAGGGAGAAGAGCTATTAGGATTCCTAGAATCTCATTCCTTCCTCCCCACATACTTAACATGTCTAGGTGGATCAAGTGAGCCAAGGAATGGAAGCCACCAAGCCTAGAGAATGAAGATTGACAACAAAGTGTGAAAATGTGCTAAATTATAGCCATATGAGTGGCTTATGATGTATCTTCTTATTATATATGTTGTATGACTTCATGAACACATGTAAATATGTAAATGTATGATGACTGAATGAGATTTAATGCTATATGTATGAAATAACACGATTTGGACATTGGATGACAAGACTTGGTATGTATGCTCTTGTGTATATCTTGGGGTGGATGAGTGAGTTTGAGAAATCTAGGTTTGTGTACCTTTGAAACAAGTTTAGTAGACTATTTTGGTTCTTTACATGTGCTCAAGTAGCCATCGCTGCCTTAGATCCCAAATTGAACTGTTTGGACCCCTTATAAGACACAAAAATGATTATTATATAACCCAATATCAAAATCTGACCAAATGAATGATTTTGCCCATGAAATTTGGCGTGCATATAGATCTTATCTAGAGCTTTTTGGGAAGTGAAAGACTAGGTTATTTGGATCTGTGGAATTAATTATGATTTTTCAAAGTTGGCATTTTTTCTGCTAAACTGATGTAGAGACTGTTTATATAGTCAATAACTTAGACTATGACGTTCAAGGGTTAAATGGTATCCAATGCTCATGAAATTCTACAGTCATAAACTAGACATAATAATCTTTTCATGGCCATTAAGATCACCCCAATTGGATATCTAAGCAGGGAGATATAAATTTTTGAAATTGAAGGATAGTACTAGTAGCAACAGATGACCTTTGGTACTATTCCATCAATTTTCGGTAGCTAGTAGTCTCTATTGTAACTGGGTTTATTTTTACATAAATTAGACATTTGTGTCTTTCTAGAATGGTAGAATGTGAATGATTTTGATTTTTTAGAATTAGTTATAATCTTTCAAAATCTATGTTAGAATTCTAGAATTCCAACTCGAGGCTGCACACTCTATTTTCATGTATACCTTCGACTTATATGAGTTCTAGGCCACTTCTTGAGCTTGTTATGAGTTGTATTTGTGTATTTAAATATGAGAATGAAATGGATGAGTCCATATGTATAACATTTGGTTTTAACATTCTAGACTCCTAAAAATGAGAATTTTAGACTCAGACGGAAAGAAAAATAGAGCTAGGATAGAGAAATAAATTATGATAGAAATTGACGAAACGTAATAGTATTTTAGTAAATAAGTACAAATTTTGGAAAAACATATAGGATGACTTTTTAAATGAAAGTTTTAAGTTGCCCAGGGTTCTTAGAGGTCCCAAAAATCATGGGAAGCCCTAGGACTAGTAAAACCCCTCCGATGTACATTTTTCAACGTCGATTGACCCGAACTTTGATCGATTTATTCAGTAATTTAGCTCCAAATTGAGTGATTCCAAGGATATTTTATTAAATTGGAAACCTAAATTTTATAATGGAAAAGATGGTTCCCAAAAAGGAGCTAAAATGAAGCCGAAATAAAATTGCCATCATGGAAGGATGAAATTGGAATTTTTGAAAAGGTGTGTTTCTAGAAGCTTTCACACACTTCTTCTTTCTTCTCCCATCTTCTTAAGCATGAAATTTTCTGCCCAAAATATAGAAAATGATATGCTCTCTTAGGCTCACAAGAAGGGGAAGAAAAGGAGGAGAAAAATCAAGAAAAAGAACAAAGAGAAAAAATTCGTGTTTGGAGTGAGGAAGCCAAGGAAAGTGAAAAGTAACTAAGAGAAAGTAATAAAACAAGGCCAAGAGAAATCATTCCCACATCATTGTGTGTGTGAGGTCGAGAAAGGGAGCATTGAATCAAGGAAAAAAGTGTGTTTGCTTCTAAGGTAGCTCACTTTGTAACACCATCTTTCTAACTCATGGCCATCATCCCTCACTCATGCTCATGGGTGATATAGGAATAATAAGTGAAATCTTCCTCATTAGATTCATACAGTTTCTTACTGTGCGTCATGGTTAAAAATGCATTTCAGTGTCACATGGACCGTATGAGCTCATTCTATGCATCCTCATATTTAATTGCATCATTACAACTCATTTCAATCCCAAAAACATGCTTTTAGCCCATGGAAACCAAAAAGAGATATGAGACATGTATATTCATTTTCAGCCAGGCTTGGCCTCATTTCTGGGCAAAGTTTGGAAATTCAGAACTAAATCTAGAAAAATTGAAAACATACAATCTTGATCATTCTGGAAATCTTAGGATGTCTAATTCATCCTAAAAATATGTATAAGTCTTAAAATCCCACACACAATGCGTTTGACAAGCGAAATCATCTGGAGGACGGAGTGGTCTTGATACTATCGCAGTTTATTGATATGAACTTCAAAAATAGCTAACTAATTCCACAAAAATCCAATGCATGAAAATGATACCAATATGGAAATATGTGGATGTTAACTAGAGAGGAAAAATGTATTTGGATCAGTTCATCAAGCCAAACTCTCAAAAATCGATGGAACAGTACCTCGGGACAGGCAAGATGACTGATACTGGGCAGAAACTTTGAAAAATGTATATCTTCTTCTCTAGACCTCCAAATGAGGTGATTCCAATTGCTACAAGTCACTGTGACTGTCTAGTTTCTTCTTATAAAAGTTTGTAGCCATTGGACCACGTTTGCCCCTCAGATGACATAATTTCACAACTGACCAAATGAACAGTGCTTATGCAAATCCGAATTTCTGATACCAACTTTGAAAAATCATAGAAAATTCCATAGACCTCAAAATGACTTGATATTTATCTTCCCAAAAATATCTAGATAAGATCTAGTCACATGCCAAATTTCAAGGCAAGAAGAGGTCGTTTGGTCAGACTTGGACATTATGGGGCAAAGTGCCAATTTCTCTTGCTAAAGAGGGCTCCAAGGGTTCAAATTGGCTTCTCCTGCTTCTAAGGCTCTATAAGCACGTGGGAAAACATCAACATAGGCTATTAAATATGGCTCAAATGTCTAACAACCTAGATTTACAAAACTCACTCTCCCACACCAACACATACACTCATGTGGACAATGCTAAGATCTTACTATTCATTCCAAAACTTGCTACATCATTCAAGATAGTTCTCATTCTCATACATATATGATAAATACATTTATTTACAAGTATTCATACGTGCTACATCATGTACATCATTAAAGTACACCTCTTGACTTAACTACAAAATAGTGACAAAATGGCTCTTTTACAATTTCTTCACCGAATTCTCTAACTTCAAGCTTGGTGCTCCCATCTCTTATCTCACTTGGTCCACCTAGTATGTTAGGATGGTGGAGAGGGGGAGTGAGATTCAAAGAATCTCAATAGCTCATCTCTCATTCAATCATACACAAAGCATGCAAACAAGTCTCACAAATGTATGCATGGGCATATTAGCATGTGAAATCATAAGAAAAGTATTTTCAACATTTGAGTAGGCCATACATAACATACAAAGTCTTGCCAAGCAAATAGATTAGTCTCACCCATTCACTTGTGGATTTTGGACTTGCCTCACCCATTCTTTAAGAGGTTCTTAGACTCAACCTTACTCTTGGGAGTCAACCTCATTTTTGGGAGACTCTTTACTTTGTCTCAACCAACTTTGGGGTTCTTGGCTCATCCTCACCATGGCTAGAAGGTTGTTGGCTTTTCCATACTCAAGCAAACCAAGGTAATCACATAATACATCATTGAAATACATAAGGCATCATCATGCTAGCATACTTTTCATGGTTTAAAAACATACATACACACATGCAGGACAATGTAAGCACACATCTATGCATGAGAGAAGGTAGAGAGAGCTACCTTATTGGCTAATCACAAACTTTCTCTTTCAATTTGTCTCCTCCCTTGTTGATTCCACAATCACCACTAGATGGGAGTGCTTCTCTTGAGCCTAGATACATAAAAGTATGGAATTACTTTCTTATAGCTCAACACTTATTCACAAAGCTAGGGGTTTTTCTATAATAAACCTTACCAAGCATATAAGAACTAGAGATTCTTTCTCTCTCTAGAAATTCACCAACTATCCTTCCTCTCTCAAGCTCTCAAGAAAGGAAATCAAGGAAGTGAAGCTACATGAATTCTAACCTTCTTCAAGAGTGGTTTTCCACTTTCCCTCTTCTGAACCAAGCCCAAAACATAGCTAGTTCAACCACCAAAACCATAGGAAGAGAGGGCAAGGGGAGAAGAACAATATTCTAAGAGAAAAGCCATGCAAATCTTACCTTTTTTTTGTTCGTCCTTCCTCCTCTAGGTTTCTTTCTCTCTCCTCCGCCCTTTTCTCTGCCTTAGAGGGAGCTTAAGTCGGTTACAAAGAGAGAGGAGGAGTTTAGAGGCTTTAAAAAGTCAAATTCCCTTTTTTCATGCTTTTCCGGACTTACCATCGCTATAGCAAAGAATAACCCTCGCTACGGCGAGCACGTATCAGTCTCAGACCCCTGTTTTTGCTATGGTGAGTGCTACGGTGAATAACGCCCTAGTTTTTGTATGGGGTGCCCGCACTCATTATAGCTAAAAGCATTTTTGCTATAGCGAGAAGGCACTCTTGCTATAGCTAGACCATTTCTCGCTATAGCGAATAGGTACATTCGCTATAGCTAGGCTATAGTTAGCAGACTTAGATAATTTTTAGCCATTCAAAAATTTTTCAGCTTTTTCTCTTCTTCTTTTCTTCTTTTCTTCTCTTTTTTTTTATTGTTGCTACATTTCCACCCTCCTTAAAAGAAATTTCGTCCTCGAAATTACATAACATACCTCATGGGAAGCAATTACACACCCAAGAAGGTAGAAATCATTTCTCTTACTCTTTTATCTTCTGGCTAATTGTTCCTTTCTTTTCCTTTCTTCTTGACTCTATATGCTTTTCTCTCTAGTTTTCTCTTAGCCAGGAAATTTTTTTTCATTGCTAGCTTTTAATGAGGGCTCTATTATTATAGAATACGTGCTAGCCCCTCTCATAAGGGAAAGAAAGTTTTGACTTTAGAGGCTTATCCTGGGAGAGCTTACTCATTATAGTGGGTTAGTCTTAACCCGTCGTAGGAGTTATCATTCTTTTCAGTGGACTCGCTTACCTATCTTGGGAGATACTCATTTTATATCACGTCTCCTGTATCCTCTCTAAGTGGCTTCTTATAACATCTCATCATCTTTTCTGATCGTTAGAGCCATTAGAGATTTTTATCTGTCTACTGTTTTGAAGTATATTGTTCACTCTTCGTCTTTGTATTCTTTCTTACTAGCTCATCCCATGATTACGATTCACATTTCTTTTTGTTATAGGCATCGTATCGCTACTGCTTACTGGGATTATAGCTCCTCTAAGGAGTTCCTGCTTTTAGTGATCCCAGTTTCTCTGTTTATTACTATATCTATCTCTGTAGGTTGGGACTTTTCCTCACTTTCTTTGCTCATTTATATAGGCTCTTATTTCAACACTAACAGGCCTAACATGAATCTCATACTGGCACTGAAGAGTTACTATCACTGACTACTGCTGAGTTCTGTTGGGATGCTAGCTATTCTCACAGTTTTACTTACTGGAGATATACTGTACCATTTACCTTATATAAAATTGCACCTGACCCTTTCTTGAATACATAAGCTAACATATGGGGATCTCTCTATCCCTCGGTCAGGGCTTCTATATGCTAGGTAGTGGTTCATCTAGCTCTAACTTTGGAAAGGTAATTTCTTGCTTTTCTCATCTCATACACTATGCTCATCTCTAGAGAGAGCTGGTTAGTGGTCTCACTGTCCGAGTAAAGCCTTCATGTCTCTATGGCAACGGTCTACCAGACTTAGGAGGTTTGTAGCCTCTGAGACAAAAGTTAGCTGAAACTATACTGGTCTCTGAGACTAACTACTCTGTAAAACTATCTCAGGTTGTCATCTCTACTAGAGATCTATCATGATATGGCTAGGGCTCGCTATAACTCTGTGGGATCTACTGTGACCCCTAGGTCTTCTGCGACCTCTCAAAGCCCTGTTAGGATCTGTTGCAACTCGCTGTGATATGCTGGGATCTACTGCGATCCATCTCTGGGAGACATTAAAGCCTAAGATCACTATATCTGATAGTAAAATACATACTCACCAAGTCCGGTTACCATTGCTCATAATAGCTTAGGCTAAACTCAGAAATACGTCATGCTCTTCGTGCGAAGTGGGTTCTGTATCATTTGATTCTCTAGGATCCCATCATACTGATACTAGGGAGCATTTTAATTTTCATTCAGTGCTTCTCATAGGATCCGCATATTCCCACTTCAGCCCCTTTTTGCTTGGGCTTTCTTTTCTTACTCTATTGACTTGCTCACTTGACATATACTCGTTCTAGCCCTCCTTTCATATCCTGTAGTTTCTAACTATGCCCACATTCTGCTTTTAAGTCACTTGGCACTAGGGCATCTCACACATTGAGTGTGGTTAACATTTCTGGCAGGAGAGAGGCTATGCACTGGTCTCTTCTCATTTTATTTGCATATACTATAAGGGACTCGGGCTATGCATACGGAATCTAAACATTTTCTATTGGGGATTCACTTTTTCATGTTTTTCTTACTATTCTGATATCACTCGAATCCCTTTACCTTTCTTTTCTGACTCATCTCATTATCTAGCTACCTAGGATACCCTTTGATTATCGGGACACTTTGGTGAGTGATGTCATCGTTTGCTACGCACTCAAGTCATATTACTATTAGGTTGATTAGGCCTAATATCATGTAACCATTGTTGCAAGCAAACTATAACATCAAACACTAATACACAAGCGCCTCATGACTGAGCTCGAGGCCATTATCGCCTGTATATTGTGAGTTTCCTAATAGTCTAAAGTACCCCTCTTTTACTTTTCTTTTCTATCTACCCTATTTTCATAAAGTTCTCAGGGAAAGTAGGATTCTTCATTTACTACATCTCGAGACATCTCTGCATTGCCTGGCTATTTTTACTTCGGGCAATATCATGCTAAGAGGGCGTCTATGTCAAGGACAAGTGTGCTTTCTTGAGTACTCAAGCACATTAACTGCATATCTAATTATGTCCTCAGCTTGAACACTGTCATGTCTTCTCTTTCTACCTTTCTTATCCTCTTACTTAGGTAAAAGGATGTTTTACTACTGGTTGTTTCTGTTGCTAGTTCAGGTTTCTTTATGCTTAACAGCACCTGTATTTTCCTGGGTTCCTTTACTGATTTACTTTCTATAACATCGAGGGGGTCTACCTTTTGCTCATACTCTTACTCTGCTCTTAGCTAGACTATCCCTTGGTATCCTAGGAATTTCATTCTATGACACTCTCGGCTTACACTCTTTCTCTACCTAGAATGAGGTTCGCCTTCTTAGGCGGTCCCTAGCTTTCTCGAGCTTCCTTGAGGGTACTAAGGCACTAATTGTCTGTCTCAGCTTATTTCTATGTTTGGATCAGCGCTGGGTTTTCTCTCTATTCAGTCTCTTTAGCCTCATCCCCAGGAGCATAGTATGCTATTTCTAGGGTTCTGCTAACTCAATCCAGAACACATATTCTCAATGTCTGGATTCTACCTCACTAAAACTCATGCTCTACTGGGTGCTCTAATCACTCACGTGCCTTAGCCCTGTATTATTCTCATATTAGGGAGCTTTTCTGACTAACTATTGGACCCCTATCAGTTTACCTCACTAACTCCATTTACTCATTTAATCATTACTAAAGCGAGGGTATCCTTTCCATAACTAGTTTCTCAACTCTTCCTCGCTTCCTTTGTCACTATGCTCTATAATCAGGGGGTCTATCTAGGGAATTTGCTATCCATTACTGGATGGTTTCCCTGACATTAGGATGCCTCACCTTTCCTTTTTCGATTCAGGGAGAACTTTCATTGAGCCTTTCATTTACATATCTCACCTGGAACGATGCTACTGGTCATCTCTCCTAGGCTTTAGCTTACGCTCAGCTTGGACTAGCTATCTTCTCAGACCTGTAGCTTACAAATTATTCTCATTCTTTTCTGAGTCTCTACTGTTGGGTTACTCATACTTGCCTATAGGTGTTACCAATGAGGTACACCTTTCTAGGCCACTCGCTATATGCCACACTACTAGTAGGCTTATCTTACGTTATTTCGCAGCTATACTTACATTCTATCATTCAGTGTCTCATAGGGTAGCACCCAAGGTTGGAGTCAATGCCTTAAAGGCGAGTCTCAACAACCTTTCATTCCTGTGTCTAACTTTCTCTATGATGAGCTCTTTTCTCAAGCTCATTTATTAGGCCTACTCATTTCTTATTAATCTTTCGTAACTCTATTCAATACCCTTTTCTCTACTTAGCTAGGGGTCTTGCTTCTTGTGGGTCGTCTGACCCCTTATCAACTCCTTTCTCAAGTTAGCCTGAAGATGACCAATAAGGCATTCATGGTGCCATTCGCCGTGGCTAGCACATCATTCGCCGCAGCTGATTAGCCTCGGGTTCATGTCCAACTTCTCTAATGGCCGCGATGAGGAACTATCTGAATTGCCTCGCTGCTATCTGGAATAATTGGTTGCGGCTAATGACCTCTAATTGGCTTACTTTTCTAGGGATTGAATTTTCATTTTTAGTTACCAATCCGAGCCTTATTGCCTCTGTATCTAGCCTATTATTAAGCTAGAGGGTTTCACCTCTTGCTTCGTTCATGCATAGCTAGCTATCATCACCTCTGGGTTGTTGGGGCTCTAGGGTGTAGCTTATAACTCAACCTTTAGCTAAGGGTATTAGCCTTTTAGGCTCTGGAATTCATCTAGACAATTGGGTATTGTGGTTAGGGGGTGACTCTTTTCTCATTCCCCTCTAAACTGGTCCTGTACAGTTGCATTCTCATTTTATACCGCGCTACATCACTACTTGTCTCTGCATTAAGCAGGATATCTCGGAATGGTTTGAGTATGAATATCAGGGAAGATTCGACCTCACATACTCTCTGTAGCAAGCCTCTTCCTATCCATGAGATCATTTCTCATCATTTATGTCTAGGGCTTGCCATTAATCCCGGCAAGCTATCATATCTCATCAAGCTCTAGCCGTCGGATCCCTTAGTTCTGCTCAAGCTTAGCTCTGCTTAAGCTACTCTAGAGGCCACTCTTTCTCGGTGTTCACTACCTGCTCTAAGACCATTCTACAACTTATTCATCATGAATAAAAACACAAACTATAGTCATACACCCAACATGTCTCATCTAAGACTTTACATATCCATTCAAGCCTTTTACCAAGCCCAATGGCTACCTCCTCAAGCCAAATCCAATCCGAGAGAGCCTAGAACTTTGCTCTGATACCAACAAATGTAGACAATGCTAAGATCTTACTATTCATTCCAAAACTTGCTACATCATTCAAGATAGTTCTCATTCTCATACATATATGATAAATACATTCATTTACAAGTATTCATACGTGCTACATCATGTACATCATTAAAGTACACCTCTTGACTTAACTACAAAATAGTGACAAAATGGCTCTTTTATAATTTCTTCACCGAATTCCCTAGCTTCAAACTTGGTGGCTCCCATCTCTTGTCTCACTTGGTCCACCTAGCATGTTAGGATGGTGGAGAGGGGGAGTGAGATTCAAAGAATCTTAATAGCTCATCTCTCATTCAATCATACACAAAGCATGCAAACAAGTCTCACAAATGTATACATGGGCATATTAGCATGTGAAATCATAAGAAAAGTATTTTCAACATTTGAGTAGGCCATATATAACATACAAAGGCTTGCCAAGCAAATGGATTAGCCTTACCCATTCACTTGTGGATTTTGGACTTACCTCACCCATTCTTTAAGAGGTTCTTAGACTCAACCTTACTCTTGGGAGTCAACCTCACTTTTGGGAGACTCTTTACTTTGTTTCAACCAATTTTGGGATTCTTGGCTCATCCTCACCATGGCTAGAGGGTAATTGACTTTTCCATACTCAAGCAAACCAAGGTAATCACATAATACATCATTGAAATACATAAGGCATCATCATGCTAGCATACTTTTCATGGTTTAAAAATATACATACACACATGCAAGATAATGTAAGCACACATCTATGTATGAGAGAAGGTGGAGAGAGCTGCCTTATTGGCTAATCACAAGCTTTCCCTTTCAATTTGTCTCCTCCCTTGTTGATTTTACAATCACCACTAGATGGGATTACTTCTCTTAAGCCTAGACACACAAGAGCATGGAATTACTTTCTCATAGCTCAACACTTATTCACAAAGCTAGGGATTTCTCTATAGTAAACCCTACAAAGCATATAAGAACTAGGGGTTCTTTCTCTCTTTAGAAATTCACCAACTATCCTTCCTCTCTCAAGCTCTCAAGAAAGGAAATCAAGGAAGTGAAGCTACATGAATTCTAACCTCCTTCAAAAGTAGTTTTTCACTTTCCCTCTTCTGAACTAAGCCCAAAACATAGCTACTTCAACCACCAAAATCATAGAAAGAGAGGGCAAGGGGAGAAGAACAATATTCTAAGAGAAAAGCCATGCAAATCTTACCTTTTTCTTGTTCTTCCTTCCTCCTCTAGGTTTCTCTTTCTCTCCTCCGCCCTTTTCTTTGCCTTAGAGGGAGCTTAAGTTAGTTACAAAGAGAGAGGAGGAGTTTGGAGGCTTTAAAAAGTTAAATTCCCTTTTTTCACGCTTTTTCGGACTTACCCTCTCTATAGCGAAGAATAACCCTCGCTACGACAAGCACGTATCAGTCTCAGACCCTTGTTTTCACTATGGCGCGTGCTATGGCGAGCAACGCCCTGGTTTTTGTATGGGGTGCCCGCACTCGCTATAGCGAAAAGGCGCTCTCGCTATAGCTAGACCATTTCTCGCTATAGCGAACAGGTACATTTGTTATAGCTAGGCTATAGCTAGTAGACTTAGAAAATTTTTAGCCCTTCAAAAATTTTTCAGCTTTTTCTCTTCTTCTTTTCTTCTTTTCTTCTCTTTTTTTTTCTGGTTGTTACACACTTCTCTTTCTCTCATGTATGATTGTATGTTTCACTTGTCTTTGAATGTGTGTATGTATGTTTTAAGTCATGAAAATTATTTTATTATGATTTTAAATGCCATGGTACCATGATGATACAATATGTTTCTAAATGATGTTATGATACGTGCTTGGGTTTTCTTAAGTGTGGAGAGGCCAAGAACTCTTAACCATGGTAAGGATGAGTCAAGAACCCTTAGAATTGGTTGAAACAAAGTGAAGAGTCTCCCAAAAGTGAGATGGACTCCCAATGGCAAGGTTGAGTCCAAGAATCTCTTAAAGAATGGGTGAGGCAAGTCTAAAATCCATAAGGGAAAGGGTGAGGCCAATCCATTCACCTAGCAAACTTATGGATGCCTTGTATAACTTATTCACATGCCAAGCTTGCTTCTTGAATGTTCATGTCACCTATTATGTCCATGCATGCATTTTTAAGACTTGTTTTGCATATATTATGTGTGATTGAAAGGGAGATGAGCTATTGGGATTCTTTAAATCTCATTCCCTCCTCTCCAATATTCTAACATGCTAGGTGGACCAAGAGACCAAGGGAATGGAAGCCAACTACATGAGAAATTAAAGTATGACACTAAAGTGTTGGAATTTTTTTCTTTAAGGCCATATTGATGTCAAATGATGTAACCCATTGTTGTATATGGTCTATAACCTCTTGAAGATGTGTAATTATGTTAATAAGTGATGTATAAATGAGAGATTATGTTATGTGACCATTAGAATGTTAAATGAGGATGTTATGGCAAAATAGCTTCTTGAATGGCATTATGCAATTGTGTACACGTGGAAGTGGAATGGTTAAATGGAGATGCATGGGGTTTGGGACTATTTGGGCAGCTCACACAAGTCTTATTTATACTTTTAGACTTGCCCAAGAGGTGTCAAACTCCAAGGAAAGCCATTTGGACATTTTGGTACTTTGTAAGGACTAAGAATGAACCAATTTGGAACTCTATGTCACTTTTTATCCAAATGAGCTCTTTTTTATCTAAGATTTGGCATGCAATTAGAGGTTATTGAGAGATGTTTTGGAAACTAAAGAACAAAATTTTTGGAGGTCTACAGAATATTTGATAAATTTTTAATTTTGGCAAAAATTTTGATTTTGGTCTGATGCACTATTCACTTGGTCCAAAAATGAAATCTGTCACACATAGCTCAAATGATGTCCAATTGTCATAAAATTTTATACAAAGAAACTAGATATTCTTAGTGACTTGTGACAATTAGAAGCACCTCATTTAGGGGTCTAGAGAGGGAGATATAAATTTTTAAAAATTCTATCCAGTACCAAGCACTCCAACTAATCTCAGGTATTGTTTGATTGGGTTTCGAGGTTTGGGCATGCCTGAACTAGTCTAGAGTTATTGTTCCCATTTAGTTAACATCCACAAATTTCTAAATTGGTATCATTTGTATAGATTGGATTTTTGTGAAATTAATTGGACATTTTTGAAGTTTGCTGTAGAATTCTGTGATAACACCAGTGGACAACTAGACCTCTAGACCATTTCAAATGTCAAACATATTTTGTATAGTGTTTTATAGTTTGGACATATTTTTACAATAAAGTAGACATGTGTAGATTTCCATAATGGCCAAGGATGCAAGATTTCAATTTTTCTAGAATTAGTTATGATTTTTCAAAATTTGTGATAGAAATGGCAAAATTTTGGCCAAAAAAATAAGTATGAGTTTTATGCTTCCCTTTGATTTCCACAAGTTGTAGGCCATTTTTGCTGATGCAAATGAATTTTATTCATGTAATTAAATATAAGAATGTGATATATGAGCTCACATAGTCCACATGACACTAAATGAAATTTTTATATGCTACATAACGCTAAACAATACATTATTTTAAAGCCATTTTTCCATTCCCTTTGTGCAATTCATGATGTGAGACCCAGAAATGATAGAAAACGAGCTAGAAATTATGGTGTTTCAATATGGCCCATAGAACATCGAATGAAAATTTTATCTGTGACATAGCACAATTAAATTGATTATTTTTAACGGTTTTCCTTCTTCTTCTTGTGTTGTTCATGGAAGGAAGCCTAGAGTTTATATGAGATAAGTTCTATAAATATGATGTTACAGTTGGCGCATCCCAATATTGTACACCAATTTCTCAAATGTGGTAATCAATAATGCCTTAGTGAAAATATTTACCAAATTATCATATGAACAAATCTATTGAACATTTATATCACCATTCTTCTCAATTACATAAGTGAAATTTTTTTTGGTGAAATATGTTGAAATCTATCTCTTTTAATGTGCCATTCTTTCAACTAAGTTATTACACCATATTATCTTCATATAATATTGTTGGAATCTTTTTTCTCAAAAACACAAATCTCTTAGATATGTTAGGTCATTAACCTTAGCCAAAAATACTCTCAACTTGCTTTATGCACTATAATTATTTATATATTATTTGATGAAGTAGTAGCTAAAGTTTGTTTCATAAAGCACTATGATATAATGGTATCTCCACATTTAAATAAATAGCCCACTTGAGATTTAACTTTATTTGGATTCGATAAGTGTCTTGCTTCAGTATAGCTAACTAATTGTGGTCCAAATTTAGTTGCATAAAATAACCCCATATTAATAGTCCCTTACAGATATTGCAATAAATGCTTAACTTTCTTTCAATGTATTTTCTTAAAGGGGAACTGAATCTTGCTAAAAAAAATTTACGGCAAATGCAACATCAAGTCATGTACTATTAGCAAGATACATTATACTCCTGTGATCTCTTTTTTAGGCCTAAATATGTTCTCTTAGTCTTAACTGACCTTTTCTCTTCCTGTGATCTCCTTTTTAGTTATTCCTTTTTATTCTTTAGAAACTATTTTAATTTACAAAATATAGAATATTACATTTACTCCTCCTCATGAAGATGTTACTTTATGTTCTTAAGTTGGCACATCCCAATATTGTACACTAATTTCTCAAATGTGGCAGTCAATAATGCCTCAATGAAAATATTTACCAAATTATCATATGAACAAATCTATTGAACATCTATATCACCATGCTTCTCAATTACATAAGTGAAATTTTTTTTGGTGAAATATGTTAAAATCTATCTCTTTTAATGTGCCATTCTTTTAACTGAGCTATTACACTATATTATCTTCATATAATATTGTTGGAATCTTTTTCTAAAAAAGACACATCTCTTAGATATGTTGGGTCATTAACCTTAGCCAAAAATACTCTCAACTTGCTTTATGCACTATAATTATTTCTATATTATTTGATGAAGTAGTAGCTAAAGTTTGTTTCATAAAGCACTATGGTATAATGGTATCTCCACATTTAAATAAATAGCCCATTTGAGATTTAGCTTTATGTGGATTCAAAAAGTGTCTTGATTTTGTATAGCCAATTAATTATGGTCTAAATTTAGTGGCATAAAATAACCCCATATTAATAGTCCCTTATAGATATTGCAATAAATGCTTAACTTTCTTTTAAAGTATTTTATTAAAGGGGAACTAAATCTTGCTAAAAAAATTTACAGCAAATGCAACATCAAGTTATATACTATTAGCAAGATACATTAATACTCCTATAGTATTAAAATATGACACTTCAAAACCAAGAAGCTATTTATCATTCTCTCAAGGACAAAAAGAGTATTTATTCATATTTAAGGATTTCACAATTATTTGGGTACTTAATGAATGTACTTGATCCATATAAAATTCCTTTAAGGTCTTTTTAGTATAAGTTAATTAATGAAGAAGAATTCAATTTGCTAAATGCTCAATCTACAAGTTGAGACAAAGCCTTGTTTTCCAAGATCTCTATTCTTAAGCTCTTTCTTCAAACAAGCAAATGCTTTTTAAAGCCCTTTAAAAGTTCTAATAATATTTAAATTATCAACCTACATAGGAACTATGACAAACTCTTATTCAAATCTTTTTATGAAAACATGGATAAATTAAATCATTTTGATAACCTTTCTTCAATAAATATTCATTGAGATGATTATACCACATATGCCTAGACTATCATAATCCATATAAGGATTCATGTAAAAGTATTGAACAATTTTCCTGAGAATCTTTACATGCTTACGATATTTTTGTGAAACCTCTAGAACAAAACTCCTTTAAACCTTGTATTTGTACCTCTGGGTAAAAATTTGGTCATTTATTTTAAAAACTTAAGCTTTTAAACAATGTAAAAATAAATAATCACCATTTCTTGAGCTTCTAAATGACATGCACTTTTTCTTGCAACTTTTTGTCATCTGTTTACTACTTTTTTCTATTTTCTTTTGAGGGCTATCATTTTTGTTACTTGGATGTGTTTATTCAATCAAAGATATTAGTAAAATCATTTCTGGTCCCTCACTTTACATCTCAAGGTTTAGGGAATGTTGTTTTTTTTTTTTTTACTTTAGGGCCAAAAGCTTTTAGGAGAGTTAGTTCATTCTAATGCCTTCACATTAGGTTGACGATTTATTGCTTTCTAACATTGATGTTAAATGATAAGCTTATCATTTACTACAAAGGAAACTTTGTAGAAGATTCCTTATAGAAAGTCATGGTTGAGACTAAAATTTTTTTTCATGTAATTACAACATTTCATTAATAGCTTTTAAAATGTCTGGATTTAATTGAAAGTTGTGTAGAAGTTTAATGACAAACCTATGTAATTAAACCTAAAGTTTTATTGAAAAATATGCCATCAAATATGAAATTGGCAATTAAACAAGTTTGACAATCTTCGAGGGAAGGAGAAGTTGATTATGATTTTGTATCTTTTTCTTTTTATGTTTCTTTATGGCATGTTCATGATTCCTGTTTATGTTGGTAAGTCTTCCACACTTATTCAAGGGAGGTTGCAAGATGTAACACCATAAATTTCTATCTCATTTTATGCTATATCTATGCCTCACATCATACAACTCACATAAGAGGCAAAATAATGGCATGAAAATAATGTATTATTTAGCGTTGCATCACGTATAAAATTTTCATTCAGTATCCCATATAACGCCATATATTTTTAGTTTATTTCATACTACTTCCATGTCTCATATCATACAATCCATAAGAGAGTAAGAAATAAGGCATTAAAATAATGAGTTTCGCAGCGTTGCATTGCGTATAAAATTTTTCTTTGGAGTCCCATGAGCCATATGAACTCATGTATCACATTCTCATATTTAATTACATAAATATAACTCATTTCCATCATTAAAAGTGGCCTACAACTTTTGGAAACCAAAAGGAAGCATAAAATACATATATGCATTTTCAGCTAGAATTTTCTCATTTCTATCACAAAATTTGGAAAATTATAATTAATTTTAGAAAAATCAAAATCATGCATTCTTGGCCATTCTAGAAAGCTCCACATGTATACTTTATGGTAAAAATATTTCCAAACCATGAAACATGACGTAGAGGACATTTGATATTCAAAAAGGTCCAGAGGTCTGGCTGTCCACTGTACTATTACAAGATTTTGCAGCGAACTTCAAAAATGTCCAATTAATTCCAAAACAATTCAATCTATGAAAATGATATCAATTTGGAAATATGTGGATGTTAACTAAAGGGAAAAAATAACTTTATACCAGTTTAGGTTCGCTTAGACCTCAAAACTCAATCAAATAATACCTGAGGTCAGTTGGAGGGCCTAGTACTGGACAGAATCTTTGAAAATTCATATCTCCCTCTCTATACTCCAAATGGGGTGCTTCTAGGTGGCACAAGTCCTTGGGAATTTCTAGTTTCTCTATATAAAATTGGCAATTGGACATCATTTGAGCCCCTATGTGATAGAAATTATTTTTGGACCAAGTGAACAGTACATCAGTTCAAAACCAGAATTTTTTTCAATTTTGAAAATTTATCAAATATTCTCTAGACCTCTGAAAATTTTGTTCTTTAGCTTTCCAAAAATTTCTCAACAAGGTCTAATTGCATGAAAAATATCAAATCAAGAAGATCTCATTTGGACAAAAAGTGACATAGGGTTTCAATATGGTTAATTCTTGGTCCATACAAGATACCAAAATGTCCAAATGGCTTTTCTTGGGGTTTGGCACCTCTTGAGCAAGTCTAAAAGCATGAATAGGACTTGTATGAACTGCCCAAATAGTCCCAAACCTCATACATCTCAATTTGACTATTTCACTTCCATTTGTACACAATTACATAATGCCATTCAAGAAGCTAGTTTGCCATAACATACTCATTTTACATTCTAATGGTCACATAACATAATCTCTCATTTATGCATGACATATTATCATAATTATACATGTTCATATCATCCTAGGGCATATACAACTATGGATTACATTAATTACCATTCATAAGGCCTTAAAGTAACAAAATCTATCCATTTTGATGCCAAGCTCTCATCTCTCATGTGGTTAGCTTCTATTCCCTTAGTCTCTTAGTCCACCTAGCATGTTAGATCATTAGAGAGGAGGGGATAAGATTCAAAGAATCTCAATAACGAATCTCCCTTTCAACCACATATAAAGTATGCAATATAAGCCTTGAAAATGTACGCATGGACATATTAACATATGTGAGCATTCAAGAAACATCCTTAGTGTTTGAACAAGTCGTATATAGCATACATAGGCTTGCCAAGTAAGTGGATTAGTCTCATCCATTCACTTGTGGATTTTAGACTTGTCTTACCTATTTCTTTAAGAGTTTTTGACTTAACTTTACTCTTGAGAGTCAACTTCACTTTTAGGAGACTTTTTACTTTGTTCCAACTAACTTTAAGGGTTCTTGGCTTCTCCACACTCAACCAAACCAATACAAGCATACAAAACATTATTTGAATGCATAAAATATCATCAATGTACCACATAATGAAAGCTCATGCTAAAGTATTTTTCATAGCTCAAAACATATATACATACATTCAAAGGCAATGTAAGCACACATTCATGCATGGGAGAAGGTGGAGAAAGCTATCTTCCTAGCATTTGTACACTTTTTCCTTAAGCCTTGAATCCTCTCCCTTGACCTCACACACCCAAGAAGGTAGAGATCATTCCTCTTAGACACATCATATAGAAGCTAATTATATTCATGAAATTAATTTTAAGGCCACACAACTTGCTTAGACTCTAGCTTAACTTATAAACTCTTTTTTGGTTCCAAAAATGCATCTAATGAAGCAACACCCATCAAATAAATTCTAAGCTCAATTCTTTCCTTTCAAATATGATTATTGACTCCTTTTAAGCCTCTTGGAGTCATCATACAATTAAAATAAAGAGTCTAACTATATGTTGCTTCTTTAGGTCATATTATGGAACATAAAGCACCAACTCATTCTCTAAGCTTATTAAATTTTTCCCAAGTCTTCCTCTCATATTCATTCATCATATATGACTCAAAAATGGGCTTAAAAAAATTTAAAACTGTCCCTAGCTATGCTAACCCCTCTTGGCCAAACCTATAGAGGATTTTGGCCTTTATGGACTTTGTTTTGTTTTGTTTTCTTGATGGAGAAAGCACATGGGGAGACTTCTAGGGATCGTAGGAGCTCATTCAAACACTTATTTAGGTATAATAATTAAGAGATTAAATCAAATTTTGTAAGAACACTTGAAACCCTAGAATTTACATCTTGAATTTCTATAGTTTTTTGTTAATTCTCTTTGCATATTCTTAATCCCCACACCCTTTTTCCTAATAATCACCCTTGGTTTTGCCTAAAAATTTAACATCTAATTTTTTAAAAATGAGAGAAAACGTAACATACGGTTCCTTCGTAAACGAACGAAATTCACTAGATACAAAAAGAAGTCCCCTAAGATGATGTAATTAAAGTCCTGAAAAATTTGGGAAGCATTCTAGACTCCTAAAAATGAGAATCCCAGGCTCAGACGGAAAGAAAAATGGAGCTAGAATGAAGAAACAATTTCTTATAAAAAACTTACAAAACATAATGGCATTTTCATAATTTTGAGCAAATTTTAAAATTTCACACAGGAGGGCTTTTTAAATGAAATTTTTGAGTTTCCCAAGGTTCTTAAAAGCCCTAAAAACGTGGAAAGTCTCAGGAGAGCTAGAACCCCTCCGGTGGATATTTTCTAGCATCGGTGTGCTTGAAATTTAACAAATTCGTTCGAAAAGGTTTTAGCTTTGATTTGAGTGATTCCAAAAGCATTTTACTAAATTGGGAACCTAAATTTTATAATGAAAAAGATGGTTCTCAAAAAGGAGCTAAAACGAAGGAAAAATAAAAATGCCAAGAATGAAGGGCAAAATGGAAATTTTTTGAAAAAGTGCTTCTTCCTCCCTTATAAATAGGTGGCACCTCACACACTCTCTCTCACTTAGCCTTAGATTATTCTGCCCCAAATCAGAAGAAGAACCCTAAGAGAGTGGCGTACTAAGGGAAGAAGAAAAGGGAGAGAAAATCCAAGCTTAATGTATGTTTCCATGGTAGTTTTTCATGCTTTTCTTCATCCACACCTCCTCTCCTCCCTTCTTCTTTGTTTTCTTTGATTGAAATGAAATTTATAAATCTGATTCAAGGGAGAAATTCAAGAGCAAGTTCGGATTTGAATAGAAGAGCTTAGAGAAAGCAAGATTCAAGCTAAAATAAGTAAGGAAACTAGGTAAAATTTTATCCTATGGTTGATGCTTTCACCTACCCTTCTTCTCCATTTCTCCTAACCCTAGGAGCCATAGGAAGATATAATTTTCAAGCCCAACCAAGCATGAATCTTACGTATTTGAAGGAGAAGAACAAGCATATGCAAAGAAAACAACAAAATAACCATTAGATTTGAAAATGCAAATTCTAGGGTTTTGTGTGCACCTTCTAAAATCTGATTTCATATAATAATTTCTAGGCCTAATTAAGAGTTTAAATGAGCTTCTAAGATCCCTAAGATGCTCCCCACTTGCTTTCTCCATCAAGAAAACAAAGAGAATTCCAAGGAGGCCAAAAAAAGGCTATGTCTCGACCAAGCATGGATGGAGTAGCTAGAGAGAGTTTTAAATTTTTTCAAACCCATTTTTGTATCACATATGATGAATGAATATTAAGGGAGGCCTTGGAAAAAATTTAGAACCCATGGAAAGTGAATTGGTGCCTTAGGTTCCATATTATGACCTAAAGAAACAACATGTAGTTAGGCTCTTTGTTTTAATTGTGTAATGACTCCAAGAGGCTTAAAAGGAGTCAAGAATCATATTTGAAAGGAAAGAATGGAGCCTAGAATTTATTTGAGAGGTGTTGCTTCATTAGGTGCATTTATGGACCATAATGGAGTTTATAGAGCCACCTAATGTCTAAGCAAGTATGTGGCCTTAGAATTGAGTTCATAAACCTAATTGACTCCCATAAAATGTGTCTATGCCAAGAGGAAGTATCTCCATAAGTTTATGGGTGTGTGATCAAAGAAAAGGAGGGAATTTCAAAAGTAAAAGTGTGTGATTGTATGCAAGGTAGCTTTCTCTACCTTCTCTCATGCATGGATGTGTGCTTAGTTTGTCTTAAAATGTGTGTATGTGTATTTTCAAGCCATGAAAAGTATGCTAGCATGATTTTATATGCCATGATTTTATGATAACATATTATGTTTCATATGATGCTTTGATGTGTGCTTGGATTTGCTTAAGTGTGGTGAGGCCAAGAACCGTTAAAATTAGTTGAGACAAAGCGAAAAGTCTCCCAAAAGCATGGTTAAGTCCAAGAATGCATTAAAGAATGGGTGAGGCAAGTCTAATATCCACAAGAAATTGGGTGAGGCCAATCCACTTGCTTGGCAAGCCTTTGTATGCTATGTATGATATTCTCAAGTGATGAAAATGCTTCTTGAATGTTTGCATATGTCAGCATGACCATACATGTATTTATGAGACTTATTTGCATCCATTATGTATGATTGAATGGGAGATGAGCTATTGGGATTCTTTGAATCTCATCCCCTCCTCTCCAATGATCTCACATGCTAGGTGGACCAAGTGGACATAGTAATGGGAGCCAACCATATTGAAGAAAGAAGATTGACAACCATATGCCTAGCTTTTGCCTTTTTGGAACCATAATGATGCTTCATGATATATATTATTGTTGCAAAATTGTCTATGACCCTTGAGACATGTATAATTATGATATTATATGATGTAAGAATGAAAGAACATGTTATGTGAATGATTGAATGTAAATTGAGTATGTTATGGCATTATAGCTTCATGAATAGCTTTATGGAAATATGCATAAGTGTAGATAAAAACCAAAATGAGATGCATGAGGTTTGGGATCATTTGGGTAGCTTACATAAGTCTTAAATGTGCTTTTAGACTTGCTCAAAAGGTGCCAAGGCCAAGGGAAAACCATTTGGTCACTTTGGTACCCTAGATGGAGCCAAAAATGACCATAATGGAACCCTATGTCACTTTTTGGCCAAATGAACTCTTCTTGATCTGAGATTTGGTATGCAATTAGATCTCACTAAAAGATTTTTATGAAGCTAAAGAACATAATTTTTGAAGGTCAACAGAATATTTGATGAATTTTCAAAATTGATATTTTTCTGGTTTTGGTCTATTGCACTATTCATTTAGTCCGAAAATGAAATCTATCACACAAGGCTCAAATGATGTCCAATTGCCATGAAATTTTATACAAAGAAACTAGATATTCACAATGAATTGTACCAACTAGAAACACCTCATTTGAAGTCTAGAGAGGGAGATATAAATTTTGAACATTCTATCCAGTATCAAGAGTTGTGTCCGACCTCAGTTACTGTTCTTTTGAATTTCGAGGTTTGGGCTGCCTGAACTGGTCTGAAAATATTTTTTCTATCTAGTTAACATTCATAACTTTCCATATTTGTATCATTTTCATGGATTTTATTTTTTTGGAATTAATTGGATATTGTCAAAGTTTTCTGCAGAAGTCTATGACAATATCAGAAGGTAGTTTGACCTCTGGACCTTTTCGGATGTCAAACGTCCTCTGTGATGGATGTTATGGTCTGGACATATTTTTAACATGAAGTAGACATCCGTAGATTCCTAGAATGACCAAGAATGCATGTTTTCAATTTTTTAGAATTAGTTATGATTTTTTAAAATTTGGACAGAAAAGAGGAAAAATCTATCTGAAAATAAACCTTCATGTTTTATGCTTCATTTCGGTTTTCTTGAGTTATGAGCCAAATTTTATGATGTAAATGAGTTGTATTCATGTAACTAAGTATGGGAAAGTATGGTATGAGCTCACACGGTCCACGTGATACTAAATGAAATTTTTATATATGACGCAGTGTAATTAAATGCATTATTTTAATAGACTTTTTCTACTTCCTTCATGGATTTGAGGATGTGATGCATAAGAATTTTATAAGATAAGCTAGAAGTTATGGTGTTATAAAAAACCAAGCCCTCTTAGGACTTCTTGAGTGGGGTGAAATAGGTGGAGAAGAGGAGCAAAGGGTAGCAACTATGGAAGATTTTCTTAGTTTTCTCACTTGAATCTTGTCTTCTTTGGGCTCCTCTCTTCAAATCCAAATTTTTTTCTTAATTTCTCCCTTAAAATAGATTTATAAACTTCATTATAATCAAAGGAAATAAAGGAGAATGGAAGAGAAAAGGTTTGGAAGGAAGAAAGCATGAAAAACTACCAAAATTCCTTACCTTCAAGCCTTGATTTCTCTTCTCCTTCTTCTTCCCTTGGTGCACCACTCTCCTAGGGTTTCTTCTCTGGTCTAGGATAGAAAAATATGAGACTAAATGAATAGGAGAGTGGGGTGCCTCATATATAAGTGGAGGAGATTGGCTTTTTCAAAAATTCTCATTTTATCCTTTGTTTTTGGCATTTTCGTTTCTACTTTATTTTAGCTTCTTTTTTAGAAATTTCTTTTCCATTATAAAATTTGGATTCTCAATTTAGTAAAATGCCATTGGAATCATTCAAATTGAAGCTAAAACCTTTCTGAACAAATCCATCAAGGTTCGGGTACACCGAAATTGAAAAACATCCACCGAAGGGGATTTAACTGTCTCAAGCTTCCCATGGTTTTCAGAGCCTCTGAGAACCTCAGAGAACTCAAAATTTTCATTTAAAAAGCTATCTTGTGTGAATTCCAAAATTTGCTCAAAATTACAAAAATGCCATTATGTTTCGTAAATTTTTTGTAAGAAATTGTTCATTCATTCTAGCTCCATTTCTATTTTTCCATCTGAGCCTAGAATTCTCATTTTTAAGAGTCTAGAATATTACTTAATTTTTTTGAGACCTTAACTAAGTCATTTTAGGGGATTTCCTTTTATATCCAGTGAATTTCCTTCGTTGACAGAGAAATCGTACGTTACATTTATCACGTTTTTTTCTCGTTTTTAAAGAACCAGATGTTACACAAGACACCCTATTGTTGCTCCTCATCTTCACGAGTTCCTTAGTATATTAAATGGAATTGACCTAGATATATGGGACCTATATAATGATAAGTTCATACCTGTAAGTTAACAATATAGTCGGTAGCATTATACTTGGGTTGTGCATAAGATATTAAGATTTGATGCAGGATGAGCAAGTTATTGCAGTTTCTCACCGATTAGATTGTAGATACTTGCCTCATCTTTTTTTTTTCTTTTTGTGACTACTTTGGGAATGGCTATTATGGACTATTGAGATGATGAATATATCCATGGAACCTGAAACAATACATATTGTAAAAACATTTGTTTTTATGTTTCATTGGGATTTGATAGTTTTACCAATGCAATTGTGATTAGTTCTGATATAATATTATTTTAGGTATCATACACAACGGAAAATGTTATTGAAGTTAAAAGAGCTATTAAGGAAGCCTTGCAACAAAGGCTTGGTCTACAATAGGCTGATCTTCTATTAATAGGAATTATTACTGATTGACTCGTAAAAAAGGAATCCATCTCATCAAGATTGCTATATGGCAAACTCTAGATCATGGTGGATAGGTCTTCTTTATTTTTCTTTAACATCAAACTCTAGTCTAGTAATACTATATAAATGTGCATTTCTTGCATCATAACAAGTCTATTTTCAGCATATAGACATTAACAAAGCCAATAGTAGGAATTTAAGCAATATTTTATTTGTAAGAATTATAAAAAAAATATTTTTGATTTTTGTCGACCAGAAAGTCCCATTTATGTATCTTGAAACCCTTTGGAATAGCACGTTGAATCAAAGAACAATTTGTCTCTATTCTTCTTCATTCTTATATATTTTTCTTCAATCTCTTTCTATCACATTTTACAACTTCTGGCCAAGTAGTTATTTGACAGGATAGTACTAAAGCTTCTTTGACTAAGCTTTCTCAAGTTCAATCTTATAATCAAATAAAAATTTAAAACAAGATAGTATGAATGCATATTTTATCTAATTTTTAGTCCAAATGTTTTTTATATTTGAATTGAATGCATGGTTATTTAAAAAAAAACATTTTTAGCATTCACTTATAGTCTAAGGTCTTAAGTTAATTGGTTTAGGAACAATCATGTTACTAGATCATTAATATCTTATATTCTACTCCATATCCTCTATACCCTTTTCAAAACAAGATTTTATACTTCATGTTTACACCCTATTCATTTCCAAGGGTCTATATTAGATCAAGGTAGCATAAATTTGTTATTAGGTTTCATTTTCTAATTTGGAATTTGTTTACATGTTGTGTTAGAATGTGCATGAATTACTAGAATAATTATGAATGCAAGTTGTGTTAATTAGTTCAACTCTAAATCCTTGTATCCAAAATGATTTTGTGAATTTGGCCAACAATTTACATGTTTCTTAATATGACCATGCTAGACTTTGTCTTACATATGACAAACCCATTGAAAATAGAATTCTCAGTAATTTGTCACCTATTAAAGTCATAGCAAAATAGATTATTGCTAACTTGTTTCATTTCATTTTTTCCTAGATATATATTGGTGCTGATTTCATTCTAGTTCCTTCAATTTTTGAGTTATGTAGGCTAACTCAACTTATAGCAATGACATATGGTTCAATACCTATTGTAAGAAAAACTAGAGGTTTGTACTTTTTTTTTCCAATGACTATTTTTCTTTAGTGGCTATCAAGCTTTCACCTTCATTTATCTTAGAACTAGTTCTACTTCTTACTTATGCAATGTTCTAACTTGACTATCACACTTTATATTTGGAATATTTGTTTTGCTTTTACAATTTTCCTTAATAGGTTTATGGATTCCTTAATATATGATATCTAGGTCTTTTTTGGAATCATGTCATTTTCTCCTTACAATGATAGGATAAATGATTTGGAGGAATTTATGGTCAAGTTTAATGTTCATTCCATTATTATAGACTTGTGGTACATTTGATCATCCATTTTCTTATAATTTTGCAAGATTATATGATATTATGTTTGACATTAATCATGATAAGGAGAAAGCATAAGTGCAAGGTCTTGAATCAAATGGATTTAGTTTTGATGGAGCTGATGCTGGAGTTGTTGATTATGCTCTTAATAAGTGAGCTATATGGTCATGACTAGGTAGATAAGTCTCGACATGATAAATTTTGACTTGTCAACACTAAAATTCCAAAATTACTTGACAGTTAGCTTAAAAAATCTAGAATAAAACCATCTATATTTTGAATTTATCAAATATCGACTATACTCGTGCAAGTGGCATTTCCTTGTTCCTAGTGTTGCATGCACATTTAAAATACCACCCTTTTTTTCTTTATTGAAATATTATCGTAACCATCGTGTATTATGTGATATAACTTACTATGACAAAAAACCTTATGAATAAGGTGTTAGTCGAGTCGACAAGATCTTGGCTTTTCAAAGTTTCTCAATTAAAGAACACATTGTTGTAAGATGTAACAACCAGGAAAAAGAGAGAAGAAAGAAAGGAAAAAAAGAAAAAGAAAAGAAAAGCTGAAATTTTTCAAAGGGCTGAAAATTTTCTAAGTCTGCTAGCTACAGCCCGGCTATATCGAATGTACCTGTTCACTATAGTGAGAAATGGTCTAGCTATAGCGAGAGTGCATTCTCGCTATAGCTAGACCATTTCTCGCTATAGCGAGTTCGGGCACCCCATACAAAAACCAGGGCGTTGCTCGCCGTAGTGCACGGGAAGGCAGGGGTCTGGGACTGATACGAGCTTGCCATAGCAAGGGTTATGGCTCACTATAGCGAGGGTTAGTTCGAAAAAGCGTGAAAAAAGAGAATTTGACTTTTTAAAGCGTTCCAACTCCTTCTTTCACTCTGTAACCGACTTAAGCTCACTCTAAGATAGAGAAAAGGGAGGAGGAGAGAGAGAGAAGCCTAGAGGAGGAAGGAAGAACAAGAAAGGTAAGGATTTCTATGGCTTTTCTCTTAGTATGTTGCTCTTCTCTCCTTATCCTCTCTTCCCACGGTTTTAGTAGTTAAAGTAGCCATGTTTTGAGCTTGGTTCAAAGGAGGAAGAGTAGAAAACCTCTCTTGAAGAAGACCAAGACTCACATATCTTTACTTCTCCTTTGCTTCCTTCTTGAGAGCTTGTGAGAGGAAGGAGATTTGATGAGTTTCTAGTGAGAGAAAGAACCCCTAGCTCTTATATGCTTAGTAGGGTTGCTAGAAAGAAATCCCTAGCTTTATGAATCAAGTGTTAAGAGAATAATTTTATGCTTCTTGTGTGGCTAGGCTCAAGAAAAGCACTCCCATCTAGAGGTGATTGTGAAACCCACAAGGGAGGAGATAAATTGAAAGGGAAAGTTGTGAATAGCTAATAAGGTAGCTCTCTCCACCTTCTTTCATGCATAAGATGTGTGCTTACATTGTCTTGCTTGTGTGTATGTATGTTTTTAACCATGAGAAGTATGCTAGCATGATGATGCTTTATGTATTTTAATGATGTTTTATGTGGTTTCTTGAGTTTGTTTGAGTATGGAAAAGCCAACAACCCTTTAGCCATGGTGAGAATGAGCCAAAAACCCTCAAGTTGGTTGAGACAAAGTAAAGAGTCTCCCAAAAGTGAGGTTGACTCCCAAAGAGCAAGGGTTGAGTTTAAGAACCTCTTAGAGAATGGGTGAGGCAAGTCCAAAATCCACAAGTGAGTGGGTGAGACTAATCCATTTACTTGGCAAGCTTTTATATGTTATGTATGGCCTACTCACATGTTGAAAATGTTTTTCTTATGTATGGCCAACTCAAATGTTGCAAATGCTTTTCTTATGATTTCACATGCTAATATGCCCATGCATACATTGTGAGACTTGTTTTCATGCTTTGTGTGTATGATTGAATGAGAGGTGAGCTATTGAGATTCTTTGAATCTCACTCCCCCTCTCCACCATCCCAACATGATAGGTGGACCAAGTGAGGCAAGAGATGGGAGCCACCAAGCTTGAAGCTAGGGGATTTCGGTGAAGAAAGTGTAAAGAGTCATGTTGTCACCATTTTGTAGCTATGTTAAAGGATGTAATCTAATGATGTACATGATGTAATAAGTATGAATACTTGAAAATAAAGGTATGTATCATATGTGTATGAGAATGAGACTATTTGAACAATGTAGCAAGTTTTCGGTATGAATAGTAAAGATTTTGCCATTATGTACAAGGTGTATGTGTTAGTTTGGGAGAGTGAGTTTTGCAAATCTGGGTTGTTAGACACTTGAGCCATGTTTGATAACCTATATTGATGCTTCCTCACGTGCTCCTAGAGCCTTAGAAGTAGAAGAGGCCATATTGAACCCTTGAGCCCTCTTTAACACATGAAAATGGTTATTTTGCCTCATGATGTCCAAGTCTGAACAAATGTCCTCTTCTTGCCTTGAAATTTGGCATGTGACTAGATCTTGTTTAGAGATTTTTGGGAAACTAAATATCAAGTCATTTGGAGGTCTATAGAATTTTCTATGATTTTTCAAAGTTGATATCAGAATTTCAGATTTTCAGAAAT
Organism: Erythrophleum ivorense; assembly: GCA_026724425.1. Lineage (NCBI taxonomy): Eukaryota > Viridiplantae > Streptophyta > Magnoliopsida > Fabales > Fabaceae > Erythrophleum > Erythrophleum ivorense. The sequence goes on from JAIUCV010000008.1 coordinate 13,117,684, forward strand.
ACTGTTCATTTGGTCAGTTATGGAATTGTGTCATCCGAGGGGAAAACGTGATCCAATGATTACAAAATTTTATAGGCAGAACCTAGATAGTCACAGTGACTTATAGTAACTAGAAGCACCTCATTTGGAGGTCTAGAGAGGAAGATATGCAATTTCAAAGTTCCAGCCCAGAATCAGTCATCCTACCAGACCTGAGGTACTGTTTCATCGGTTTTTGGGAGTTTGGCTTGATGAACTGATCTGGAGATATTTTTCCTCTCTAGTTAACATCCACATATTTCCATAGTGATATTTTTTACAAGCATTGGATTTTTTTGTAATTAGTTAGACATTTTTTAAGTCCATATCATTAAACTGTGACAGTAGCAGAGCCCCTCCGACCTGCAGATGATTTTGTGTGTCAAACGCGTTATGTGTGGGATTTTATGAGTTGTATATATTTTTACCATGAAGTAGACAGTCTAAGCTTTCCAGAATGACTGAGATAATATGTTTTCGATTTTTCTGTATTTAGTTATGAATTTCCAAACTCTGCCCAGAAATGAGGCAAAGCAAGACCGAAATTTCATATTCATGTCTCACATCCCTTTTTGCTTTCCATGAGTTTCAAGCATGTTTTTGGGATTGAAATAAGTTGTAATGGTGCAAATAAACATGATGATGAATATAATGAGCTCACTCGGTCCATGTGACACTAAAATGCATTTTTACCATGCCATAATTCTAAGAAAGGGTCGCATCTAAGGAAGGGAGATCCCACTTTAGTCTTCCTAGATGTATATGATCATGTAAGGCATGATGGGTATGAGTTAGAAATGAAGGTGTTACATAAGATAACAGATCCTATTGACAAGGTTTTAGATTTCTCTCTATTGAATTCAGGACTTCATTGACAAGATCTTTGTAACATCCGGTCCCTCTGTAAATATGAGAAACGCAATGTTCAGTTTCTCCGTAAACATCAGAAATAGGCCAGATATAAAAGAAAGTCCCTGAAATAGAAGGAATTGGGGCCAAATAAAATTATGATAAAATTATAAATAATGGAAAATGAGGATTTGAGCCTTGAGTTGCCCAAAAATCAAGGCCGGAGTGATTCGATAAATTTGCCGAAAGGCTAGTGGCATTTTCGTAAATATGGGTACTTTTTGAAAAACTCACAGGAGGGCTTTTTAAATGAAAGTTTTGAGTTCTCTGGGATTCTTAGAGGCCCTAAAGACTATGGGAAGTCCCAGGATAGTTAAAGCCCTTTCGGTATACGTTTTTCAATGGCGGTGAGCCCAAACTTTGACCGAATCGTTCGGGAAGGTTTTAACTCCAAATTGAGTGATTCCAAAGGCATTTTATAAGATTGAGGACCTAAATTTTATGATAAAAAAGACGGTTCTCAAAAAGGAGTTAAAACGGATTAGAAACAAAAATGCCAAAAATGAGGGATGAAATAGTAATTTTTGGAATTCTTTTGCTTTTAATACACTCTCTTTCTCACGCCCTCACTTGCCCTCATTTTTCACCGTCTTTCTTCTACCCAAAATAGAGAGGAGAATCAGTTCTCTTAGGTGCACAAGAAGGAGCACTCTTGGAGGGAGAAAAAAGCCAAGAAAAGATAGGAAATTTCATGGAAAATCTAGCTTTCTCCTTAGCAAGTCACTTCTCCTCCTTCTCCTCCTTATTTCTATGGGTTTGATGGTGCTTTTAAATCTATTTTGAAGGTAGAACAGAGGTGGAATTTTCGGATTTGGGGAGGGGAGGCTAGCTAAGTGAAAAGCAACCAAGAGAAAGCAAGAAAACAAGGTAAAACTTCCATTCTTTGGTAGTTCCTTCCTCCCCCTTCCTCTTGCACGAATTTGACCACCATGAGCCCAAGTCTTATGGGCTGATTTCTGTCCAATTTGTGGAGGGATTAGAGGTTTTAGATGGCAAGGATTAAGAAGGAACCAATAGAATCAAGAAAGGAGCATTAGGAGACAAGATAGAACCATTAGGGATCCAAATGCTCCCTTACAAATATGATTTTATATGAATATTCTTAGACTTAATTGAATGTTTAAACATGCTCCTAAGACCCCTAGAGAGCTTCCCACATGCACCTCCCATCCAAGAAAGCAAAGAAATTGCAAGAAAAATTAATGAACTCTAAGTAGAAAAAGTGTAGTGCATTTGAAGGGATTGTAAAAATTGATTTGATTCATGCATTCCCTAGCATATATGAGTGTTTGATTGAGCTCCTAAGACCTCTAAGAAGTCTCCCAAGTGTGTCTCCCATCAAGAAAAAATCAAGAAGGCCATGAACTCTTCTTCCCTACCATAGTCTCAGCCTAGGCAAGTTCCTATAGCTAGGGAGAGATTTAAATTTTTCTAAGGCTATTCTTGAGTCATATGTGATGAGTGAAGATGAGTAGAGGCCTTAGAAAAAATTTAGAACTCAAAGAAAGTGAATTGGTGCCATAGGTTCCATATTAGGACCTAAAGAAGCAACATGATGCTAGGCCCTTTGTTTTAATGATGTGATAACTCCAAGAGGTTTAAAAGGAGTCAAGAATCATAATTGAAAAGAAAGAATGAGGCCTAGAAGTCATTTGATGGGTGTTGCTTCATTAGGTATGATTATGGACGATAATGGAGCCTATAGAGCAATCTAGTGTTTTATCAAGTGATGTAGCCTTAGAATATGTTTCATAGACCTAATTGGCTCCCATAAATTGTATCTAGGTAAAGAGAAACTATCTCCACCAAATTGTGGGTGTGTGGCCGAAAGAGGAGGCTTGAAAGCTAAGGAAAAAGTGTGTGACATTGTGCAAGGTAGCTCTCTCCACCTTCTCTCATGCATGGATGTGTGTTTAACTTGTTTTAAAATGTGTGTATGTGTATTTTCAAGTTAAGAAAAGTATGCTAGCATGCCTTTATATTCCATGATCCTTGATGCCATGTTATGTTTCAAATGAGCACATGATGTTTGTATGAGTTTGCTTGAGTGTGGAGAGGCCAAGAACTCTTCCTTTTGGTGAGGATGAGCCAAGAACCCTTGAGCTTGGTTGAGACAAAGTGAAGAGTCTCCCAAAAGCCAAGTGGGCTCCCAAGAGTATGGTTGAGTCCAAAGTGCTCAAAGAATAGGTGAGGCAAGTCCAAAATCTATGAGGAGAAGTGTGAGGCCAATCCAAGCACTTGGTGCACTCTTAGATGTCTTATATGAATTGTTCATATGCCAAGTTTGCTTTTAAAATGTCCATAGCTTCTATTTTTCCATACATGCATTTAAAAAGCTTGCTTTGTACATATTATGTGTGATTGAATGGGAGATGAGCTATTGGGATTCTTTGAATCTCATCCCCTCCTCTCCAATGCTCTAAAATGCTAGGTGAACCAAGCGGATATGCTAATGGGAGCCAACAACATTGAAGAAGAGAGATTGACATTCATATGTCTAGCTTTTATCCTTTTTGAACCATAATGATGTTCAATGATGTATATAATTATTGTAAATGGCACATGACCCTTGAGACACATGTAAATATGATATTATGTGATGTTTAGATGTATGATTATGATATATGACCACTAGCCTATGTTTTGAGTATGTAAGGCTATGGTATGAGAATGTAAAGTTTAATGAATATGTGTATAAATGTAGGTTGAATGGACAAAATGAGATGCATGAGGTTTGAGACCATTTGGGCAGCTCACACAAATCATAAATATGCTTTTAAACTTGCCCAAAAGGTGCCAAGACTAAGGGAAATTCATTTGGCAATTTTGGTACCCAATATGGAGCCAAAATTGACCATAATGGAACCCTATACCATTTTTTGGCCAAATGAGTTAGTCTTGCCCTGAAACTTGACATGCAATTAGGTATCATTAAGAGCTTTTTTGAAAGGTAAAGATCATAATTTTCGGAGACCTAGAGAATATTTGATGAATTTTCAAAGTTGGGATTTTTCATGGATTCTGGTGTGGGTACTGTTCATACTGGCAGTTTTGAATTTTGTGTCACCCGATAGCCAAATGGTGTCCAATGCTTATGAAATTTTACATGAATAAACTAGAGGTCATAAGCTTTCTGTGACCACTGAGATCACCTCATTTGGAGGTCTGAGCAGTGAGTTATGCATGTTTGAAGTTAACTATCAGTATCAATAGCGCCCCATGAGTCTGGTTACTGTTCCATAGGATCCAGCTGACTAAACGTATCTGTTTCATTCTAGGATTATTTTTACTATCAAGTTAACATTTTTATCTTTCCATAATGGCTGAATGTGTGTGATTTCAATTTTTATAGAATTAGTTATGAATTTCAGAAATTTGTATCAGTAAACTGAACAACAGCCCAGGCAGCCATTGACTCTGTAGCTTTTTGGACGTCAAACGTCCTGTGTGATGAATTTTATGACCTGGGCGTATTTTTAGTGTGAATTAGACATCCTAAAGTTTCCATAATAATGAAGATTGCATCATTTAAAATTTTCTAAATTTAGTTATGATTTTCCAAAGTTGGGTCAGAAAATGGAGCAAATCTAGCCGAAAATGTGCTTGTTTATTTTGAGCTCCATTTCTGTTTCCATGGGTTGTAGGCATGTTTTTGTGATACAAACGAGTTGTAATAATGAAATTAAATATGAGGAAGTATAGTATGAGCTCACACATCCACGTGACACCAAATTGAATTTTTTTGACATAGCGTAACGCGAAAAAAGTTTATTATTTCCATCCCCTTTTCATATGATCTTGTGGGATTGATAATACAAAGCTTATAAATGGCATCAAATGAGTTAGAAGTTATGGTGTTACAATCTTCAATCTTGTTGAAAAGTGCTAATTTTTATATATTTTTACCCACATTTATTATTGTTTTTAATGATTGTTTTGAGCTTAAATGGATTTATTATATAATATTTGAATTTTTGGTCAATTTTGAAAAATAATATAGTTTTGAATTAATTAGGAGAATTTTTGGGTTTAAATTAATAATATTTTACTTTCCATATTTCTTTGATGGGTTAAATATTTCTAATCTTTAAAATATTTATTAAATTTGGGCAAATTTTTAGAGATGAATTAGGAATCAATGGTGTGAGACAATTTTAGGCAAATAAATTGAAGATTTAAAGTGAAATCAAGGGTCAAGATTGGAGCAGAATTCTCTTATTTTTATCTAATTACTTGGTTATGGCATTTTTGTAAATAAGATATTAGGTTTCATTTTGTTTTCTTGTGGGGAGAGTCAGCGGGAGGCGCACCTGGAGGGAGAGGGACGAATTGCTGCTTCTTCATTTTTCTTTGGCTTTTCGGACTTCAGACAGAGAGATGCACTTAGAGGGAGGAATTGCTTCTTCATCATTCTTTTTCTTTTGCCCTTCAAACTTCACGTGGAGAAGACGCCGAAAACCACTAATCATCATTTACACTCCCTCTCTCCAACACTCGCGAGCCCCTTTTCTCTTCTCACCAACACGTCGCCATCCCATGATATTACCACCATCATTCATTGCTATTTTCCTTCATCATCTTCATAGAAGAGAGCTTGAAGGAGTTTAAAGGAACAAAATCCATGGAAGCTTAAAGAAGGGTGGCACCAAGGTGGAGCATGGAGGATGAAGGCTTGAGCTCTTAATTTACATGGATTGAAGACCATTAGGGAGTTCTTTTCTTTCTACCTTTTCCTCTTTCAATTTCAAGAACTTAGGGATTCTCTAGTTTTAGGAATTTCTATGTGGATTTAATGTTGAGACCTAGTTTTAGGTTGGACAATGATTTTATCTTGGATTGTAATTGGAATTGGTGTTATTTGGGATTGGAATTATGTTTTGTAGTTGCTAAAATTTTGGTTTTCTAGACCTTATAATGTTGATTGGATTGATGTTTGAGTTCTCTTGCATTAATTTGATTAATATTATGATTTTAATTGCATATCTTGGTCTCTTGCGCTACTTGCTTATTGAATTGGGTAGTATAATTGGTTAATTGTTCAATTAGGTAATTAAAATCAAATTTTCCAAAATTAATTAAATCCAATTATTGAAGGATTTGATGAGTTTAATTGGCTTAATTACTTACAAATTACTTAAATTAGCTAAGGGTTTCCTAATTAAGTCAAGTGATGTGCATTTGAGCTTAAGGTTTCCTATCCTTGGATTAAGTTAATTAAATTCATTGGTCTACTGTCTAATCATTTTTCTTGGTCTCACTTAATCTTTGGTGAGTGATGAGAGCCGAAATCCCCTTGCAAAACTTTGGTTGCCTCCTGTTTGTTCTTTACATTTTCACAATCACTTTAATTTCAATTTAGAGCAGTCGAGCTTAATTACTTGTTTAGTTTTTCTCTTTTAGTTGAAATTTAATTTCTCAATTAAAACCCCCCCCAATTGCATGCATTTAGTTCAATTAATTTTGCATTTAGTGTAGAGATAGTTTTCTAGAATTTGCATAATATTTTAAGCATCAAATAATCACCTAGAATTAATCTAAACTAACCCCTAAATTACTCCATGGGAAGAATGACCTAGGGTTGACTTATACTATATTAAATCAATCTTAGTTTAATTGAGTGCTTAAGCGACTAAGACATTATCACTTGCCAACAACATATTATCCAGCTACTGAATTTAAAGACCTTGTTGATAAGATCTTCAATCCTATCAACAACATATTATCCATCCTTTATATGGACATAGCTTAATGCTATCTCAATCCTAATGATAGAATAACTTCATATAAATAGTAATATCCATATCTTTTATCTCTATAAATATTAAACTTTCACTATAACAAGGCCATTAGCATGGCTTTATATAGTATTCTCATATAGAATGGAACTATAGAGGTCAAATTTAAAACTTTGTTCCATTTTATCCTATAGACTGCATAAACACATTTGAACACAAATCAAGCTCTATTTGCACAAGGGTACCCTATAGCCATTTTAACCCCTTTTGACCTTAATATGAATCAAACTTCAAAAATTCATAACTTTGGTTATACTACTCCGTTTTGCATAATTTATGTTTTTACAGAAATTTTAGAATATATACTATAAAAATTTTAATGGAATAGTAACTACTACAATAACCAAGCATAAATCAAAACTAAAAATTCAAAAATAATATCTTTGGCTACACAGCTCTGATTTATACAAACTTGGTAGATATGAAAAGCTTATAATGTCAACTATATACTTATAAAATCTCATGAGCATTGGAGTTCATTTGGCCCACCACCTAAACCATATGAATAGTGCATAAGATTTTCTTCAATTTTTAGTCAAATTTGGAAATTAATAAAAATATTATATACAATAGCAAAAATTGTGTTCTATGACTCTGTAGAAAACTCTAAATGAGTTTTAAATATCTGCCAAATTTCATTCAAAAATTCATTCATTTGGTCTGCTTTTAGTTCAGTGCAAAATATTGCTCAAAGAATGCCATTTTTTTGGTTTCAAATGGTCCCTCTTGAGTCATTTTTTAATGGAGTCAAGAGGCCTAGATGTAAGAAGAAAAAGGAGTCAAGATCTTGAATTATGGTAATTGCTTCATTAGGCCATTTTATAGAACTATTATATAACCATAAGAAAAAGTATGCTTCCTTAATATGTGAGTGATGTTAGAACTTGTTTCAAGAATGTAATTGGATCCTATTTGTTGTGTCTAGGCCAAAGGAATCAAACCCCATCCAATTGCAAGTGTGAGCCAAGGAAAAAGACTTGTGTTTGCACCAAGGTAGCTCTCCACTCCTTGTATGCATTCTTGGTTATATGAGTGTCATTGAATGCTTTTTTGTGTATTTGCATCATGAGACATGCCATTTGATGTTGTCTTGTTGCTATGGTACCATTATGTTTTCTTGATTTGCTTTTGTAATGTGAATTGTTCTCTAAGCGTGAAGTTGTGCCAAAAGTTCATTGAAATGGGTGAGGTGAAGCCAAAAGTCCCTAGGAATGGATGAGAAAGGCTAAAAATCTCAAAGATGAGTGAGGCTAAGTCAAAAGTCCCTAGACCAAAAAGTGAGGCCAATCCAAAAGTCCTAAAAATAAAGTGAGACTAGACCAAAAGTCCCTAGAGTTTGTTCTTAGCTTTGATATGTTGCTATGGCATGGAAATTATGGATTGAATGATTCTTGTTTATGTTGGATGCATACTTATGTTCCTCGACATATTTATATGCCTTGGTTTCTTACTTGAATGGGTGTTTAAGCTATTGAGATTCTTTAAATCTCACCTCCTTCTCTCTCCCATCTCACCATGTCTAGATGGACCTCAAGAAGGCAAAAATGGAAGCAAAGAAGCTTGATTGGCCACACTTTGACATTAATGTAGCTTTTAATATAATTAAATGTCAAAGGTTGTATGCATAAACTATTTTTGAGATGTAAGCCATTGGGCAAATGTCAAAGTATATAAATATAGTGTATGAACCAAAGTTAAAGGCAAATGAATAAGAAAATATGATTTGGCCACTTGAGAGCCCATTCTTGAATGTGTAATTATGCATGTGAAAGGGTGAGTTTGAGGTGTATGATGTTTTGGACCACTTGGAAAGCTTATACATGATGTATTTATACTTTAAAACGTGCTCAAGGTGTGATGGAGTGGTTAGGAGGCCATTTGGAACAAATTTGACCCTTGTATGATACCAAAATTGCCATATTCTTGAGCTGTGTCAAAATCTAACCAAATGAACTAGTCTTGACATAAAATTTGGTATACATATAAGCCTTACCTAAATCTTTCCACAGAGACAAAGAACACCCAAATTGGAACTCTAGATAATTTATTATGATTTTTCAAAGTTTTCAAAATTTGACAAATGTATTATTCATATGGTCAGTTCCTTCACCTATGCCATCTGTGGGTCATATGTTATCCGATGGCTATGCAATTTTATAGGCACAAAATAGATATGATAATATTTCTATGGCCCCCATTTGGAGGTCTGTAAAGGGAGAACCAAAATTTTGAACTTTCATATCAGTATCAAGGATGTAGTCAGACCTCTGTTACTGTTTCATCATTTTTCGTGGGCTAAACGCTTCTGTTTTGATCTAGAGTTATTTTTAGCCTCTCATTAACATCCATAGCTTTCTAGATTATATGCTTTGTTTTGATTTTTTTAGAATTAGTTATAAATTTTTGAAATTTATATCAGTAACTTGTGATAGCAAATCTAAGCAACTAAACCTTTGATACTATTCTATTGTCAAGTATGATCTAGTTAATGTTTTCATGGCCTGAAATGATTTTTAACCTATAGTTGACAGTTAGAGCTTTTCATAAAGCTATCATTTGTTTCATTTTGATTTTTTAGAATTAATTATAATTTTTTAAAGTTGATGTCAAAAATATGAAATCTAGACCTAAGAGCATCCTTGCATTTTTCTAGTGTGTGGCTTCTTACCCAAAATTGGTGTGATGTTTTATGGTTCCTATGACTTGTATAGATGCATTATGGGTAGAGAATGTTAAAGGTGAGTTCATATGGCCCACGTAACATGAAACAAAATCTTTGAGTCCTACATAACGCAACAAATTGCCAATATTTATATTTAATTTTCTTTAAGAATGTATGAAATCAAGCATGAATAAGAGACTAAGGAACCTAATAAGCTATGGTATTACATAGAGACTAATAATTTTTTTATATAATTATAACAGTTTCATTAATAGCTTTTAAGATGTCAGGATTTAACTAAAAGTTGTATAGAAGTTTAGTGACAAACCTGTGTAATTAAACCTAAAGTTTTATTGAAAAATATGCCATCAAATATGAAATTGCTAGTTAAACAGGTTTTACAATCTTTGAGGGAAGGAGAAGCCAATTATGATCTTATATATTTTGCTTTTTGTGTCTCTTTATGGCATATTCATGATTCCTACTTATGTTAGCAGGTCTCCCACACTTATTCAAGGGAGGTTGCAGGACACCCTATAATTGCTTCTTATCTTCACAAGCTCCATGGTATATTAAATGGAGTTGACCAATATATATAGAACCTAAATAATGATAAGTTCATACCTCTAAGTTAATAGATACGCATATATTTTTTGTCTTTTCTTACATTTAAAGACTGGCAAATAGTTCTCAAGTTGATGTTCTAAGGTTTTAACCACTTAATAAATTTATAACCTATGTCTAATTTATAAAGTTGGATAGTTCTTATTACAGTTCTAAATGAAAATTTTTACCTTTAATTTTTTACTTCCCTTAGGTAAGAAACTATAAGGACCTGCTCATCTTGTATTAGATCTTAATATCTTATGTACAACCTAATTATAATGCTATTAATTAGATTATAGATACTTGCCTCATCTTTTTTTTTTCTATGACTACTTAGGGAATGGCTGTTATGGACTATTGAGATGATGAATATATCCATGGAACCTAAAACAATACATATTGTAAAAACATTTGATTTTATGTTTCATCGGGATCTAATAATTCTATTGATGCAATTGTGATTAGTTCTGATATAACATTATTTCACGTATCATGCATAGTGAAAAATGTCATTGAATTTAAAAGAACTGCTAAAGAAGCCTGGCAATAAAGGCCTGGTCTACAATAGGCTAATCTTCCTTTAGTAAGAATTATTATTGATTAACTCATTAAAAAGGAATCCATCTCATCAAGAATGCTATATGGAAAATTCTAGATCAGGGTGGATAAGTCTTCCTTTGTTTTTCTTTAACATCAAACTCTGGTCTGGTAATACTTTATGAATGTGCATTTCCTGCATAATGGTGGATCTATCTTTAACATACAAACATTAACAAAGCCAATAGTAAGAATCTGAGCAAATTTTACTTGTTAGAATTACAAAAAAAAATATTTTTGATCCTTATCAACCAAAAAATCCCATTTATATATCTTGAAACCCTTTGGAATAGTATATTGAATTATAGAGCAATTTTCCTTTGTTCTTCTTCATTCTTCCATATTTTTCTTCAATCTCTTTTTATGACATTTTACACCTTCAGGACAAATGGTTATTTGATAGGATAGTACTAAAGGTTCTTTGACTAAGCTTTCTTAAGTTCAATCTTATAATCAAATAAAAATTCAAAACAAGATAGTGTGAATTTATATTTTATCTAATTTTTAGTTGAAATGATTTTTATATTTAAAGTGAATGCATGATTAAAATTTAAAAAAAAAGAAGGGAAAACAATTTTAGCATTCACTTATAGTTTAAGGTCTTAAGTCAATTGGTTTAGGAACAATCATGGTACTAGATGATTAATATCTTATATTCTACCCCACATTCTCTCTATACCCTTTTCAAAACAAGATTTTATACTTCATGTTTTACATCATATTCATTTCCAAGGGTCTATATTAGATCAAGGTAGCATAAATTTGTTATTAGGTTTCATTTTCTAATTTGGAATTTGTTTACATGTTGTATTAGAATGTGCATGAATTACTAGAATAATTGTGAATGCAGGTTGTGTTACTTAGTTTGGCTCTAGATCCTTGTATCCAGAATGATTTTATGAATTTGGCCAACAATTTACATGTTTCTTGTAATGACCATGCTACACTTTGTCTTACATATGACAAACCCCTTCCACCCTTGGTAACTTATTATTGAAAATAGATTTCTTAGTTATTTGTCACCTCTTAAAGCTGTAGCACAATAGATTATTGATGACTCATTTCATTTATTTTTCCCTTAAATATATGTTAGTGCTAATTTCATTTTACTTTCTTCAATTTTTGAGTTATATAGATTGACTCAACTTGTAGCAATGAGATATGATTCAATACCTATTTAAAAAAAAAACTAAAGGTTTGTACTTTTTTTTCAATGACTACTTTTCTTTCATGGCTACCAAGCTTTCAACTTCATTTATCTTAGAACTAGTTCTACTTCTTAACTTATGCAATGTTCTGACTTGACTATCACACGTTATATTTGGAATATTTATTTTATTTTTATAATTTTCTTTAGTAGGTTTGTGGATTCCTTAATATATGATATCCAAGTCTTGTTTTCCTTCAAAATCATATCCTTTTCTCCTTACAATGATAGGATAAATGACTTGGAGGAATTTATGGTCAAGTTTAATGTTCATTCCACTATTATGGACTTGTGGTACATTTGATCATCTATTGTCTTATAATTTTGCAAGATTATATGATATTGTGTTTGACATTAATCGTGATAAGGAGAGAGCACAAGTGCAAAGGTGGTACCTATATGATGGCATCTAATATTAGATGTTGATTTAGATCTTTTATAATGGGCTAAAGCATAAACTCATAATTAATTTAGATGTTACAATTAAGAGATTCCTATTAGCCAAAGATGCTAATGAAGCAATAGACATCATTAAGGATATCATTACCAATCATTATAATTGGCCTAATGAAAGGCACCCATCTAGGAGAGTTGCTAGTGTTATGGAGGTAGGGAGCATTTATGCACTTAATAATGAAATAAATACCAAGTTTGATATACTTATGAAGAATTTTGATCATATGATTATCAATGTAGTCTCAAATTCTCCATCCTTCTCAGGCTATTAACTCTACATTGGAGATCATTCATATAATGAATGCCAAAATAACTTTTCAAGATTTTATATGTCTAAACAAGTGTTGTATGTATCTAACAATCCTAGGCCATAAAATAACCCTTATTCAACTGCCTACAATCTTGGATGGGGCAATCATCTTAACCTATCTTGGGGAAATTAGAACCAAAATGATATAAGGAATTTAGGAAATCAAGTCGACTAACTAGATCAACTTTTAGCCTAGGAAGAAAGGGGTTCAATTTTGGAATGAAAATAAACAAGCCTAAGAGGTTACATTCAAAAATTTTCACAATGTTTCTTTTGACATATTTGAAAGGTTGGAGTCCAAATTGGATTAATTGGCTAGTCACAATAAAAAATTTAAAAATGTAATTGAGTTAATTAGTTAGATCATCTAGTATTAGAGTTCAAGGTCTCTTACCTAGCAAAATTGAGGTTAATCATAAGTAACAGTGTAAGTAATTACATTAAAAAATGGGAAACAAATAGGCAATTCTTGCTTAAACAAAGCATTCCATTGAGTAAGACGATGTGATTGAGTAAACACTAAATATGAAATATTCGGCTCCTAAAAAGTGTGAGAAAACATGAGAAATGTAACATACAATTTCTCTGTAAACATACAAAATTTACCAGATACAAAAGGAAGTCCCCCAGATAGAGTGATTTGAGGTCCAATAAAATTAGAATAAAATTCTAGACCTGAAATAATGTGATTCAAGGTCAGAGGTGCCTTGAAACCAGAGCCAAGATAGACAGACGAATTTTAACGAAAATACAATGAAAGGTAGTGGTATTTTGTAATTTTGGGAAATTTTTAGAATTCTCATAGGAGCGCTTTTTAAATGGCAAATTTGAGTTCTCTGGGGTTCTCAAAGGCCATAAAATCCATGGAAAGCCCCGAGACAGTTAAAGTCCCTCCGGTAGATATTTTCCAACGGCAATGAGCCCAAACTTTGACTGATTCGTTTGGAAAGTTTTTAGCTCTAAATCAAGTTATTCCAAAGGCATTTTATAAAATTGGGAACCTAAATTTTATGATGAAAAATATAGTTCTAAAAAAGGAGTTAAAAAGAATTAGAAACGAAAATGCCAAGAATGAAGGGTAAAATTAGAATTTTTGAAAAAGAAGCTTCAAGAAACTTCTTTTAATTACATGCCCTTCTTCTCTCCCTCTTAGAGTTGACTTTATTTCTACCTAAGAATAGAAGTGAAAGCAAGGGAGATAGACACACAAGACGAGGCAAGAGGAAGAGGAAAAATAAAGCAAGAAAGGTATGAAAATCTTAGTTTTTCAAGCACTTTCCTTCACTAAACTTCTTCTCCTCCTTCCCCTCTTCCTTTACATGGTTTTATTGAGGTTTTTGGTGCTGTTTTGAGGTCAAACTAGAAGGAAAAAATTTAGATTTGAGAAGGAGAGCTAGAAAAAAAAGGGAAAGCATTGAAGAAAAGCTTGAATTGAATATGAAATTCTTAGTTTCCAATTTTTCACTTTTCTTGTTCTTCTTGTGTGCATTTTGTCCTCCTTATAGCCAGCCAAGGGGAGAGTGTTTTTGGGTAGAACCAAGAATGAATCATGTGAATTAAGGTGTGAAAATTTAGAACATGCAAAGAAAACCAAGTAAAAGCCATTGAGTTTCAAGATAGAAAAGTTAGGATTTCAAGTGCTGCACTAAAAATATGATTTAATATAATAATTCTTAAGCTTAAATGAGTGTTTGGATGAGCTCTTAAGATCCCTAGAAGGCTCCTCATATGCATCTTCCATTAAGAAAATAAAGCAAACTTACTTGGTACTCACATACTCTATAGCCATGGCCTAGAGAGGTTAGAGCACCTAGGGGTACTTTTTGTAACAACCAGAAAAAAAAAGCTAAAAAATTTTTGAAGTCCTGAAATTTTCTAAGTCTTCTAACTATAGCGAATGTACCTATTCGCTATAACGAGAAATGATCTAGCCATAGCGAGAGTGCCTTTTAGCTATAGGGAGAATGCTTCTAGTTATAGCGAGTGCGGGCATCCCATACAAAAACCAAGGAGATGCTCGCCATAGTGCGTGTCATGGCAAAAACAGGGGTCTGGGATTGATACGTGCTCATCGTAGCGAGGGTTATTCTTTGCTATAGCTAGGGTTAGTCTGGAAAAGCGTGAAAAAAGAGAATTTGACTTCTTAAAGCGTCCAAATTCATTCTTTTCCTTTAAACCAACCTAAGCTTCGTCTAAAGCAAAGAAAAGGCTTGAGAGAGAAAGGGAAACTAAGGGAAGCTAAGAAAGAAGGAGGGAAGCCAAGAAAGAAAGGTAAGAACCTTTAAAGATCTTCATGCTTCTTCTTCTTGATTTTATTCTTCTCCTTTTAAGATTGCTTTCCATGGGTTGATGAGTAAGAAAGCTTTGTTCTAACCTAGAATGAGCAAGAAACCCTTGGAAGAGAGTGTGATAAGTTAAGAAATGCAAAGAAAGGAGAAAAAGAGTTGGTGAAATTCTAGAGAGAAAGAGAACCCTTAGTTTCTTATGCTTTGTAGGATTTGCTATAAAGAACCCCCTAACTTTATGAATAATTGTTGAGTTATGTGAGAATAATTTCATGCTCTTTATGTGTCTAGGCTCAAAAGAAGCACCTCCATCTAGTTGTGATTGTGAAATCAAAAAGGGAGAAGAGAAATTGAAAGAGAAGGCTTATGTTGGCCTATAAGATAGCTATCCACTCTTTCTTGTTGCATTCTTGGATGTGTAAAAGTCATTATATGCTTGTGTATATGCTTGTATTGTGAGCCATGCCATTTGATGTTGCCTTGATGCGTTAGTACCAATATACTCATTATATGGATTGTGAAAATTGCTCGGGTGAGGTAATGCCAAAAGTCCCTTGAGATGGGTGAGGTGGAGCCAAAAGTCTCTAAACCAAAGGTGAGGCCAATCCAAAAGTCCCAAAAACTTGGGTGAGGCTAGACCAAAAGTCCCTAGAGCTTATTCTTGGCATTGATATGATATCATGGCATGAAAATCATATGTTGTGTAATTGTGAATGGTTTGCATGTTTTGACTTGTTTATATGCCTTGATTACTTCCTTGAATGAGTGTATGAGCTATTGAGATTCCATGAAGCTCACCCCCTTCCCTCTCCCATCTTAACATATTAAGTGGAGCTCAAGGAGATTAAAGTACACACCAAGGAGCCTAATTAAGCATGCTTAGGGAGTTGTATAGTTATTTTAGTTCTTTTAATGTAAAGAGGTGCCAAAATGAATATGCACCTATTATTTTTGAGATGTAAATATTTGAGCAAGTGTAAAAGTATATATGAATGGTGTATGAACTATATAGAGAGCCAAAGCAATGAAAATGTGGGATTTGGCCCTTTTGTGGCTTATACGTAATAGTGTATTTTGTCTTGTAACATAGTGAATTTGAAATATATGATGAATTAGATCACTTGGACAATTCATATATGCTATTTTTATACTTTAAAACTTGCCCAAGAGGTGCTAGAATATGTAGGAGGCCATTTAGACCCACTTTGAACTATTTTAGGTGCCAAAACTGCCAAATTTGTGAGCTCCGTCAAAGTATGACCAAATGAGCTCTTCTTGATATAAAATTTGGCATGAATCTAGAGTCTATTGAGAGCTTCCTAAGAAGCTAAAGTGGGTAATATTTAGAGATCTAGGGAATAATTGGCGAATTGTTGAAGTTAGAGAATTTTCTGGTTTTAGTTATTGTATTGTACCACTAGGTCCGAAAATAAATCTGTGTCATTCATGGACCAAATAGTGTCCAATTGTCATGAAATTCTATGGGTATGAACTAGATATCCACAGTGACCTATAACAACTAGAAGAACCTTAATTGGAGGTCAATAGAGGGATAAATAACTTTCTGAAGTTCTATGTCAGTATCAGGGAAGCCATCCGACCTTTGTTATTGTTCCATCAAGTTTCAAGGTCCAAAGACTACTAAAATGATCTAAACTTATTTTTTCCCTCTAGTTAACATCTTTAGCTTTCCAAATTGGTATATTTTTCCCAGATTGGAGTTGTGTAGAATTAGTTATGAATTTTTGAAATTTATGACAGCAAGCTGCACCAGTACCAGGAACAGCTAGACCTCTGTCTCTTTTTTAATGTCAAACATGATCTAGATGCTGAGATTATGGTTGGGAAGTATTTTTTATCTAAATTTAACACTTAGAGCTTTCCAGAGAGCTATGAGTTTCTTGATTTCTATTTTTTTAGAGTTAGTTATGATTTTCCAAAATTAGAGCCAAAAATCTGACTTTTGGGCCCATTTGAGAAATTGCATTTTCTTGGTTTTTGGCTTCATATCCGTGGTTTATGAGTTTTTTGAGGCCATGTATGAGTTTTATAAATGGTGTTTGAGTATTGAATGTGAATGATGGGTTCACGAGACCCACGGGGCAAAATATGACTGATTAAACCCCGACTTACAGTATTAAAATATCACAGTTTTAGTTATTTTCATTGGAAATCATATGGAATCAAGCCTAAAAGGAGATTGTTGAAGTTAAGGCATTATGGTGTTATAGTTTTAATTTATTCCAAGCTTATTTTTGAGTCATATATGATGGAATAGAATGAGAGAAAGCCTTGAAAAAATTTTAGAAGCCATGGATAGTGAGATAATATCATAGGTTTCATATTATAGCTTAAATAAGCAACACCTAACTAGGCTCTTTGATTTGATTATGCGATGACTCCAAGAGACTTAAAAGGAGTCAAGAATCATAAATGAAATAAAAGAATGGAGCCTATAACTCAATTAATGGATGTTGCCTCATTAGGTGCATTTTGGAACCATAAAGGGGCTATTAAACCAAGTTAGTGTTTAAGAAAGATATATAACTTTAGAAATGATTCCAAGAACTTAATTGGCTTCCACATATTGTATTTAGACCAAGAGAGACAAACCCTACACCTTTGTGTGTGTGAGGCCAAAGGAGAGGATTCAAGATTCAAGGGAAAGGTTTACAAGTGTAACAAAGGTAGCTCTCTCTTCTTTCTCTCATGCATAAGTGGATGTTATCTTGTCTTTGAATGTGTGAATGTATGTTTTAAGCCATGAAAAAGTGTTTTAGTATGCATCTAGATGCCATGGTATCACGATGTTGCATTATGTTTTCAAATGATGCCTTGTGAACTATCTTTGGTTTGCTTGAATATGGTGAAACCAAGAATCCTCTAACCATAGTGAGGATGAGCCAAGAACCCTCAAGAATGATTAAGACAAAGCTTAAAGTCTTCTAAGAGTAAGGCTTAGTTCAAGGCTTTTAAGAAAAGAGTGAGGAAAATCTAAAATGCTTGAAGAGAATGGGTGAGGCTAATCCACTTACTTGGCAAGCCTATGTATGTTATGTATAACTTTTTAAAATGCCAAGAAAGTTTCTTGAATAATCACATGTTCCATAATAGTCACACATGTACTTTTAGACATAGATTTGCATTCTTTATATGTGATTGAAAGGGAGAAAAGTTATATTTCTAGAATCTCATTCCTTCCTCCCCACATGTCTAATATGTCTAGGTGGACCAAGTGAGTTAAGGAATAGAAGCCACCAAGCCTAGAAGAAGAAGATTGACAACCAAGTATATAAAAATATAAAATTGTAACCATATGAGTGGCACATGATGTAATCCTTCATTGTATATGTTATATAACCTTATGAGCATATGTAAATATGTAAATATATTATGTATGAATGAGATTTGGTGCAATATGCATGATATAGCATGATTTGGGTATGGAATGACAAGACTTGACATATGCATTCTTGTATATATCTTGGGGTGAATGAGTGAGTTTGAGAAATTTGGATTTGTTCACCTTTGAGACAAGTTTAGTAGACTATTTTGGTGCTTTCCCACGTGCTCAAGTGGCCATGGCTGCCTTAGAACTCAAATTAGACCATTTAGACCCCTTAAAAGACACAAAAATGACTATTATGCAACCCAACGTCAAAATCTAACCAAATGAAGGAATTTTCTCATGAAATTTGGCATGTATATAGACCTCATCTAGAGACTTTTGGAAAGCTAAATACCAGATTATTTGGAGCTCTGTGGAATTAATTATGATTTTTCAAAGTTAGCATTTTTCTATTGAATTGATGCAAACATTGTTCATAAGGTTAGTAACTTGGACTGTATCATTTAAAAGACAAATGGTATCCAATACTCATGAAAGTTTACAAGCATAAACTAGACATAATAATCTTTCTATAGCCACTAAGATCACCCCAATTGGACATCTAAACAAGGAGATATGAATTTTTGAAGTTGAAAGACAATATCAGCAGTGATAGACAACCTCTGGTACTATTCCATCAATTTCTAATAGCTCAATGTATTTGTTGTTTTCTAAAAGTATTTTTACCATAAAGTAGACATCTGTAGCTTTCCAAAATGGTATAGCATACTTGATTTCAATTTTTCTAGAATTAGTTATGAGTTTTCAAAGTTCATGTCAAAATTTTGGAATTCCAACCCAAGGTTGCACACTTTATTTTCATGTATACCTTCCACTTGCACGAGTTCTAGGCCACTTTTTGAGCTTGTTATGAGTTTTATTTGTAACACCCCAAAATTAATTAAAGATGTTAATCATAGATTAGGTTAATTAGGAATAATTAATATGGGATAATTGTGCAAGTTAAGTAAAAGGAGATTTTAGAAAGATAAAATTATTAATATGGGTATGAGATTTAATTGGGATAAAAATTTCATCTAGGCCCAAATTAATGTAAGAGATCATGATAAGAGGCTAATGGAAGCCCAATAAGCTAGGTGCAGACCCAATTTAATTCAATGTGATAGAGGCCCAACATCCACCTTGTATAGGCTCTTAGGAATAGCCCAATAAACCTTATGCAGACCCAAACAATGGATTTCTTAAAACTAAGTCTAGCCCAATAAAATTTTGCAGCCCAACACCTTAAAATTGGCCCAACAAAGCTAAAATCTGAAGCCCATTTGGAGTTGCACCTTGGAGCAACCCATGATCCATCTTAAACCCAACTTAAACCCAACTAAAATCCTAAATACTTCAACCTCTTCCCCATTTGCTGAAACACAAACACACATCTCAAAATTCGGAGATTCAAAGGAGGCTCTAGGGTTCTTGGCATAAATCCACCATTTCTCAATTCTAAAGTCAAAATTAGCCAAGGTAATAGTTATATAACTTAATCCCCTTATCTTTCTCTTTAATTTGATTCGATTAGCTTTTCATTTGAAGTATTTTTACCTACACCAAAAATCTGAAACTTGCTATGTGATGTTTCCATGGTGAAAATTCGTAGGTTGAGGTTAAGGTTATCATTAAGTAGGTATGAACTCTTCTTTTTGAGGTAATGCTACTGATTTGAGACCCTAATGACTTGATTATAATATGAGTATTAATTTTTCACGAATTTGCTTAGGATTTAAAGTGATATATTGAGGTTTCTGCTAGTGGACAACTCCATTCCAAATTTTGGGAATTGATAGTGGCTGGGGAGATTTTTGTACCATTGGTGGCTTTTGCAAATTTGTCTACAAGTGAGGTAACCGGGTTCATATTAATTCCATGCATATATCTATTTTAATTTCATATTTGATGTACATGAATGATTTAAAATGTTGAATGAATTGATTGGCTATCTATTGTATTGTGTTAGACCTTATGAATCCATGGTAGAGCTGTGGTGCGGCTGCCACCCGTGCATGTGCTCCAATCAAGCACCGGGTTATGATCAAATCCTAGATGTACTGAGCTCTAGTTATGCTTAATGGGAAGTGGGTGCTG
The DNA here is from genome assembly GCA_026724425.1 of Erythrophleum ivorense. Classification (NCBI taxonomy): domain Eukaryota; kingdom Viridiplantae; phylum Streptophyta; class Magnoliopsida; order Fabales; family Fabaceae; genus Erythrophleum; species Erythrophleum ivorense. The sequence goes on from JAIUCV010000008.1 coordinate 13,138,014, forward strand.
TGGACAGGCCTTTCTCGGTGTTAATGACCTTTAATATGTGGAAATACGATTGCTAGTATGGGATAGTAATCATGATAGCCTAATTGTTTCATTTATTGATATGACTAGTATTTTTCTAATGCTTATGTGAGATTATGTATGTATGCTAATTAAACTGGATTATATGATAGAATTGCCTTAGTTACTGAGATTCATATCTCACCCCATTTTATGGAATTAATATTTCAGGTGAAGGTTCTTCACGTAAGGATAAGGAGAAGCAAGTGGATGAAAATCCATGAGCTCCAATAAGTAAGGAGAAGGTTACACTTAGGCTTATTTGTTTAGAATAGATGCAATTTTGTTATTAGTTCACATAGCATCATTATGTAATCGTGTTGCCAAGTGTAGGCATTTATATTTTGATTGGTTGAAATGTAACCATTAAGGAGTTAAGTCTCATCATAGTTGGATATTGATGTATGAACTTATAGTATCTGACATATAACTTTGTTGAGTTTATGATATGGTTTACCATTTGGGAATTGTAATCAAGTGATGCATGAGATGCTGATATAAACTATTGATGTATGAAATTTCTAATGGAGTGTATATCGAATGCTAGTTGATGATGGCTCATGAATTCTTATTGTTACTACTCTATGGACTTGCTGATATGGGATAGTTAGAGGAGTGGAAATTAACATTTAAGTTATGAATTGGTAATGGTAGGATAGTTGGGTAAATAGGGTAGATAAATACCATTAAAGTCACATAAAATGAGGGGAAGTGGTCTTAGGGTGTTCCTAAGATGAAAGTTAGAATGTGTGGGACGAAATTTGGGAGATATAGTTACAAGAGAGAGTCACACCGTGGCTAAATGAGTGACAGAGGCGAGGGGCATTGCGACATGAGCAATCTTGCAGCGACGCAAGCGAATAAAACTTTCCTAGGGAGTGACAGTGGCGAGGAGCATCGCGGCTTGAGAAATCTCACCACGGTGCAAAGTGAAAAAAATCGCCCAAGAAGGTGATAGAACAGAAACTCGTCACAGTGCAGTAGGTCCTGCCGTGGCGTGAGTCGAGGAAACTAGTTGAGAGTTGTACAGTAGCAAGATTCATCGCGGCATGAGTGTATTGCACCAAGGCAAGAGTCGTGAGGCTTAGAACAATACCTCTAGGAAGCATCTCCGTCGCAGCGCCATGTAGGCTAGATGCAGTGACGGTCTAACTCACTGCGAAAATTTACAAAATTTGCCCGGTAATTCCAGAGAGCAACTTAGCCATGGCAGGAATGGTATGGGCCATGGCACAAGTCCCCAAACTCATACCTTTAGCCTAGAAACTCCTGTTTCTTCAATGGTAATGCTAGAAAGTGATATAGGAACACTTGTGGGAGGTTTTTGTATGTTGAAACTGATGAATGGATGAATCATAAACCCCTTATGATAGTTTAATCTCTTTTATGCATTCTCACATGTGTGGTTGTTAAATGATGACCCTAACATTAAGGTTCAAATTTTCCTATATTTTCATAATTTAATAAATTATAACGTCTCCAAACCTTGATCGGTAATTATTAATCTCGTATTTGACCATAATTATCATGTTTAGAAGATAGAGTTGTCACAGTATTTGTGTATTTAAATATGAGAATGAAATGAATGACTCCATATGGCCCACAGAACACCAAATAAAAATTTTATCCGTGATATAATTTAATGGAATATTTTTAATAGCTTTTCTTGGAAATCTTATGTAATCCAAGGTGATGAGCCTAATAATGATGTGAGATGAGTTTAGTAAATATGGTGTTACAAGATAGCACTTCCATTTAGATTAGAGATGAAGAGGAGACTAATAACCCATAAGTACTAACATTGATTAAAGCATACATGCCTCCTATTTCATTTCCTCAAAGGTTAAAACAACAAAAGCTAGATAAGCAATTTGATAAATTTCTTAATATTTTTAAACAACTTCACATCAATATTCCTTTTGGAGATGCTTTAACTCATATACTAAAATATGTGAAGCTTCTAAAGGAAATTTTATCAAATCAAAGGAAGGTAGAGGAATATGCTATTATAGCACTTACTAAGGAGTGCAATACAAAAATCCAAAATAAACTGCCACCTAAGCTTACTGACTTAAGGAGTTTTCCATTTCTTATGTAATTAATGATGATTTTTTCAATCATGTATTATGTGACTTAGGTACAAGTGTTAGTCTAATGCCTTTACCTATTTCAATCATTTGTATGCTTTAAGTCTCCTAAGCCAAGTCTCTATTACAATGACTATCTAGTGAATGTGCATAGATTATAGGAAACAAAACAGTGATACTTACAAGGATCATTTTCCTTTGTCATTTATTAATTACATGTTGGAGAGGTTAGCTAGACATGCTTACTATTATTTCTTGGATGGTTATTCGAGTTACAACTAGATCCCTATAGCTCTTGAGGATTAAGAAAAGGCAACCTTCATCTATCCATATGGGATCTTTGCATTCAAGTAATTGCCTTTTGGCTTTGTATAATGCACTTGTTACTTTTCAGTGATACATGATGGCTATTTTCTTCAATTATGTGGAAAAGATTATAGGATTTGTCATCAATGATTTTTCTATTTTTAGTTCTTCATTTGATCATTGCCTTAATAATTTTTTTTTTTGATTTTGTAAAGATGTAAAGAAACCAACTTAGTGCTAAATTGGGAGAAATGCCATTATATGGTAACTAAAGGCATCTTCCTAGGATACAAGATATCAAAAAAAGAGATAAAGGTGGACCCATGCGAGTATAGCTGCCATAAAATAAATGCCACCACCTATATTAGTCAAAGGAGTTAAGAGTTTTTAGGGCCATGTGGGTTTTTACTATTACTTTATTAGGGACTATTCTTAGATAACTAATCCTCTTTGTAGTTTGCTCAACAAAAATAATGTTTTTCATTTTAATCAAAAGTGTTTGGATTCTCTCAGCTAGCTGAAGAAGGAGTTAACTTTAGCACTTACCCTAGATTAGTCCTTACCATTTGAATTGATGTGTGATACCAGTGACTCTGACTTAAAAATGGTTTTGGGACAATGCAAAGAAAAAAAGGTGCATGTGATAGCATACGTAAGCTAGACTTTTAATAATGCTCAACTAAACTATGCAACAACTAAAAAAAGAAAAAGAAAAAAAAAGCTACTAGCCATTGTCTTGCCTTAAACAAATTTAGAATATATCTCATTAGATCGAAGACTATAGTTTACCATGATCATGCAGCCATTTATTACTTGCTGTCTAAGAAGGGCTTCAAGCCATGCCTAATCTATTGGGTTCTACTACTTTAGGAGTTTGATCTAGAATAAAGGATAAAAAAGGTACTATGAATGTAATTACTAATCATTTGTCCCGCTTTCAACAACCCACCAAGGAATTATGTTGAAGTACTTATCCAAAAGGATTTCCTTGATAAGGATATATTCATGTTAGCCATCACCACATGCTAGCGTACATATATTGTTAACTATCTGGTATGTGACATCCTTTCTTCTAACTTAAATTTTCACCCAAAAAAATTTCTTATTTGACATTAAAAACTACTTTTAGCAAGAACCATTATTGTATGAAGATTGCCTAGATAGTGTTATTTGTTTATGTGCATCACAAGATGATGTTAGAAGCATTATAAAGCAATGTCACTCTCATGAGTATAGTGGATTTTAGTGCATAAAAAACTATTGCTAAGATCTTACAATCAAAATTCTATTAGCCTACCTTGTTCTAATATGCCTGACAATTCACATTAGCTTCTAGTCGATGTCAAAGGATAGGAAACATCTCTAACAAGCAAGAAATGCCCTCTATTAATATTTTAGAAGTTGAGCTTTTATTTTGGGGTATTGATTTTATCAAACTATCTCCATCAACTATCAATAATAAGTATATTTTAGTTACGATTAATTATGTGTCAAAATAGGTTGAAGTCATTGTCGTGCTTATAAATGATTCCAAGTTGGTGATTAACTTTCTTAGAAAGAATATATTTTCCTACTTTGGAGTCCTATATGCTCAACCCAATGATAAAGGCACTCACTTTTGAAATCAATACTTGGATATGCTTTTAAAGAAATATAGAGTTCACCATCAAATAGCTACTCTATATCACTCTCAAACAAGTGGTCAAGGTGAAATTTCCAATCATGGGTTGAAGAAAATTCTTGAGAAGTTGGTAAGTTCATCATGGAAGGATTGGGCCAAGAAGCTAGATGATGCACTTTAGGCTTATCACACTGCTTTCAATACTCCAATTAGGAATTTACCTTATTAATTGGTATTTGGTAAAGCATGTCACCTACTAGTAAAGTTGGAACATAGGTTTATTGGGCAATTAAGACACTAAACTTTAATCTTAAGGCTACTGGTGAAAACAGATTACTATAATTGAATAAACTAGATGAACTTTGTCGAGAATCTTATGAAAGTGCAATGCTTTACAAGGAGAGGACCAAATTTTGACATGATAAATACATTCAAGAAGGGACTTCCATGAGGGCCAGTCAATTCTTCTTTTCAAATCATGCCTTAAGCTCTTTCTGGGCAATCTCCAAGCTAAATGGTCAACCCTTTCAAGGTAGTCAAAGTTTTTCCCTCATGAAAGCAATAGAAATTAGAAGTTAGACTACTGGGACTTTTAAGGCTAATGTATAGTGGTTAAAATCTTATTTTGTTAAGGAAGTTGTGGAGAAAGTGGCTATCTACAATTTAGACATCCCTTGAATTTTCACCTTTGAAAGTCAAGCTAAAGACTCTAAAGTAAAACTATTTCTCTTCCCTTCTCCTCCAGTTTAGTTTATTTTGTATGTTTTAGTTTGTATCTTATTTTGCTCTTGATTTTAGCCTTTCATGTTGTTAAGTATCATTTTTAGTAGGTTGATTATTAGCTAAAGTTTTAATGATTCCAAGCAACCTTACCATTTTAGAGAGCTTTCTATCCCCTTGTCTTTTATTTTGCATTGTGTATCTGTGGGCTCCTTGTGGACAAGTCGCATGCCAAGTTTGGGAGAAAAACCATGGTAATTTGAAAATTTGATGTGGAACTTATACATAAATTTGAGTTTATCAATGGATTATTATATAGAATTGTTAAGCACACAAATTTGAAGTTTGAGTGGCTTATTTTGGAATTTCATAGGTGTTTTCAAGGTTCTAACTTTATTTGGAGTTGTATTTATAGAGCATTTAAAGTTTTTGAATTTTTTTAGGATGAGTTTAGTGATGGCCAAGCTCAACACAAGCATGTTGAGCTATAAAAGAGTCCATGTTTGGCAGGTTTCACTCTCACAGAGACAAGTATGAGAAAGCTGTGTATTTTCACATGGCCATGTGTCCCATATCCCTGTTACTTGCTGATGAACTTGAGGTATACATAAGAAGCCTATGTAAAGTGGCACACCCATATGCTAAAATTTACTTAAGGTAAGCTATAGGGAGCCAACAAACCTGAGGCACACATAGGCCAATCATGCCAATGTGCATGTCATGTAACCCAAACCTCAAAAAAAAAATGTTACAATAAAGTAAAATATAATAAATGTTTTAGTGTGAAATAAATAGCATGAATTATGAGTATGCATAACTCCTCAATTTTTTCACTTAGGTGAAAATTGATTTAAGTAAATGATGCAACCACTTATTGATAAGACCCAAGGAAGGGCTTTATGCTACTAATGTAATATCCGGTTCTTTCAAAACAAGAGAAAATGCAAGAAAAGTAGCGTACAGTTTCTCCATAAACGTAAAAAATTCATAGAATACAAAAGCAAGTCCTCCTAAATGAATTAGGTAAGGTCTCAAAAACTTTATATAACATTCTAGACTCCTAAAAATGAGAATCATATGCGCAGACGGAAAGAAAAATAAAGCTAGAATAAAGAAAAGAAATTGAACGAAAGGTTGACGAAATGTAAGGGCATTTTTGTCATTTTGAGCAAATTTTGGAATTCTCACAAGAAATCTTTTTAATGAAAGTTTTGAGTTCTTCAGGGTTTTCAGAGGTCCTGAAAACCATGAGAAATCCCAGGACAATTAAAACCCTTCTAGTGGACGTTTTCCAATAATGGTGAGCCTAAATTTTAACAGATTCATTCGGGAAGGTTTTAGCTCTAATTTGAATGATTCCAAAAGCATTTATTAAAGTGGAAACCTAAATTTCATGATGGAAGAGAAAATTCTCAAAAAGAGCTAAAACGAATTAGAAACAAAAATGTCAAGAATAAGGGACAAAATTGGAATTTTTGAAAAGTGGTTCTTAAACCCACCTATATATATGAGGCACCCCATCTCCTCCTTCATTTAGCCACACTTGTTTCTACCCTAAACCAGAGAAAAAACCTAAAGGTGAGGTGCACAAGAAGGAGGAGGAAGGAAGGAGAAAAACAAGGAAGAGGTATGGATTTTCTTGGCTTTTTTCATGTTTTTTCTTTAGCAAACTCCTTCTCCTCCATTTTTCCTTCTTTTTTATGATTTTATTGAAGTTCTTAGATTTGTTTTGAGGGCAGAACAAAGGGGAAAATTTGAATTTGAAGAGAAAAGGCCAAGGAAAGTGAGAATGAGAATCCTAGGAAATTGGGTGTAGAGAATAAGAATATGCAAAGAAATTTAAGTAAAAGCCATTGATTTTCAAGATAGGGAGACTAGGGTTTTGATTGCACCTTGAACTTTACCATAAACCCTAGCCATTTTTTATGATGTTTAAGAGTTCGTATAGATTCCTAAGACACCAAGAGAGCTTCCTTCATGCTTTTCTCATCAAAAAAGCAAAGAAACTCCAAGGGTGCCAAGAAGAGTATATGCTTCGACCTAAAGGGTTCAAGGCACCTAGGGGTAGTGTTAAATTTTTTCAAGCCCATTTTTGAGTCACATATGATGAGTAGAGATGAGAGGAAGCCTTGAAAAAATTTTAGAAGCCATAGAAAGTGAGATGGTATCATAGGTTCCATATTATGGCTTAAAGAAGCAATACCTAGCTAGGCTCCTTGATTTGATTGTAAGATAACTCCAAAAGGTTAAAATGGAGCCAAGAATCATAAATAGATGGAGAGAATGGAGCCAAGATGATATTTTCTTAAGGCTGCTTCATTAAGTGCATTATGGAACCATAAAAGAGCCATATGAACCACCTATCTTTTCTAGTGAATGTGTGTCATTGGAATTTGATTCAAGAGTATAATTGGCTTCCATATAATGTATTTAGGCCAAGAGAAATGATCTCCACCTCCTTGTATGTGTGAGGTCGAGGGAGAGGACTTAAAGCTCAAGGAAAAAGCATGCTTATGTGGCAAAGGTAGTTCTCTCCACCTTCTCTCATGCATGAATGTGTGTTTTATGCCATGAAAAGTATTCTAGTATGATTTCATATGCCATGATACCATAATGATTTTTTATATGCTTGCCTTAGTTTGCTTGAATGTGAAGAAGCCAAGAACCCTCTAACCATAGTGAGAATGAGCCAAGAACCCTTGAAATTGGTTAAGACAAAATAAAAAGTCTCCCAAGAGTGAGGTTAAGTCAAAACCTCTTAGAGACAATAGGCGAGACAAGTCTAAAATCTATAAGTGAATGGGTGAGGCTAATCTACTTACTTGATAAGCCTATATATGTTATGTATGACTTATTTATATGCCAAGAATGTTTCTTAAATGCTCACACATGTAATATACCCATGCATATATTTTTAATGCTTGTATTGCATACTTTATGTATGATTGAAAAGGAGATGAGCTATTGGAATTTTTTAAATCTCATCCCCTCCTCTTCAATATCTTAACATGCTAGGTGGAACAATTGAACAAGGTAATGGAAGCCACCAAGCCTAAAAGAAGGAGATTGATATCAAACTATATGAAAATGCCAAGTTTTGTCTCTTTTGTAGCCATACACATGGCATATGATGTAATCCTATAATGGAATTGTTATGTAATCATTTGAACATGTGTAAATACTCATATATATGATGTATGAATGAGAATTAATACTATATGCATGATATAACATGATTTGGGTATGGAATAATAAGACTAAACATATGCATTCTTGTATATATCATAGGGTGAGAAAGTAAGTTTGAGAAATATGGGTTTATGCACCTTTGAGACAAGTCTAGAGAGCCATTTTGGTGCATTACCACGTGCTCAAGTAGTTATGGTTGCCTTAGAACTTGAAATGGACCATTTGCACCCCTTTGATGATACAAAATGAGCCATTTTACAATCCAATGTCAAGGTTTGACCAAATGAATGAATTTGCTCATGAAATTTGTCACACATGTAGATCTTATCCAGATATTTTTGGAAAGACAAAGACTAGATTATTTGGAATTTTATGAAATTAATTGTGAATTTTCAAATTTGGCATTTTTTTGCTGAACTAATGCAGACATTATTCATATAGTAAAAACTTAGGCTGTGTCATTCGTGGGTTAAATGATGTCCAATACTAATAAAATTTTAAGGCATAAACTAGACATAATAAGCTTTCCATGACCATCGAGATCACCCCAATTGGATCTCTGAGCAAAGAGATATGAATTTTTGAAGTTAGAGGTCAGTACTAGTAATGACAGTTAACTTCAGGTACTATTCCATCAATTTCCAGTAGCTAGTAGCATCTATTGTAGTCTGGATTTATTTTTAACACATAAAGTAGATATTTGTAGCTTTCCAGAATGGTATAGTGTGTTTGATTTCAATTTTTTCTAGAATTAGTAATGATTTTTAAGAGTTCAGACACAGAATCTAGAAATCCTACCTGAGGCTACACACTATATTTTTGAGTATATCATCCCTTTGCTCAAGGTATAGGCCACTTCTTGAGCTTGTTATGAGTTGTATTTATGCATTTAAATATGAGAATGAGATGGATAAGTCCATATGACCCATGGGACACTGAAAGAAAAATTTATCCATGGCCAAATGCAACTTATCCATGATTTCTAATGCCAGTATGTTGCTTCCTATAAAATAAGCATGAAATGAGGCATGAAATTGCATGAGTTGTGTAACACCATAATTATATAGCTCATCTCATTCCTTATCTAAGCTCATTTCCAAGAATTTTACAAGTTTCTAAGGAAAGGACAATAAAAATAATGAATAAATTTGTGCCACATAGGGAATGAATTTTTCATTCAATGTCGCGGGGACCATATAAACTCATTCAACTCATTCTCATATTTAATTACACTAATACAACTCAAAACCATCCAAGGAAGTGGCCTAGAACTCGTGCAAGTGAAAGAAACACATAAAATTCCATAGTGTAGCCTCAACCAAAATTGCATGTTTTCTATCACAAACTTTGAAAAATCATAACTAATTCTAAAAAAATTGAAATCATGCATTCTTTACCATTCTGGAAAGCTATAGATATCTACTTTATGCTAAAAACAATTTCAAGCAAAATACTTTTGACATTTGAAAAGAACCTAAGGTCTTAGCTGTTTGGACTACTATCACAAGTTACCATCATAAACTTTAGAAATTCATAACTAATTCTACAAAAATCAAAATCATGAAAATTCAGTCAATATGAGAAGTTACAGATGTTAAATTTAAGAAAAACATATATGTAGACCACGTCAAGGCCATCTGGGAATTGAATTATGATGGAACAGTATTGGAGGTCCAATGGCGCTACTACTACTGATAGTAGACTTAAAAAATTCATAACTCTCTGCTCAGACTCCAAACGAGGTGATCTTTAAGGCCACAAAAAGCCTATAACCTCTAGTTTATTCCTATAAAATTTCACAAGTATTGGACACCATTTGACTATCAGATGACACATAACATAAAACTGACCATTTGAACAATACATGCACCAGAACAGCAGAAAAATCCCAACTTTGAAAATTCATAATTCATTCTATAGAGCTCCAATTTTGTTGCACTTTAACATCCCAAAAAGCTCTCAATAAGCTCTACATGCATGCCAAATTTCATGGGAAGATTCATCCATTTAGTCAGTTTGTGCTATAGGGTTCCGGTTTGGTCATTTTTATGGTCTCAACTAGTATCAAAGTGTCCTATTTTGCTTCCCAAACTTGTGTGGCCACTTGAACATGTGGAATTGCACCAAAATGACATTTTAAACTTGTCTCAAAGGTGCACAAACCCAGAATTTGGAAACTTACACTCTCACCCCATGCCATACACAATTTTCCATAATGCTAGTCTTGCCATTACATACCTAAATTGTATTATAACATTCACACAATATAAATTCTCATTTGTACATGATACATTAGCATAATTACACATGTTTTTAAGGTCATAGGATATATACAATAATAAATTATAACATTTGCCACTCATATGGCCATAAAGAAGCAAAATTCATATACTTTGTTATCACACTTTAACCTTCCAAGTTATTGGCTCTCATTACCTTATCCTATTAGTCTACCTAATATGTTAGAACATTAAAGAGGAGGGAATGAGATTCAAAGAATCCCAATAGCTCATCTCTCTTTCAATCACACATAGAGTATGCAATACAAATCTTGAAAATGCATGCATGGTCATATTGAAATGTGTGAGCATTCAAGAAACATTCTTAGCATTTGAACAAGTCATACATAACATACGTAGGCTTGCCAAGTGAGTGGACTAGCCTCACCCATTCACTTATAGATTTTGGAATTGTCTCACCCATTTTCTCTAAGAGGTTTTGACTCAACCTTACTCTTGGGAGTCAATCTCACTCTTGGGAGACTCTTTACTTTGTCTTAATGAAGTTTAAGTGTTCTTGACTTATCCTCACCATGGCTAGAGGATTCTTGACTTCTCCACATTCAAGAAAACCAAGGCAAGTATACAAAACATCATTTGAATGCATAAAACATCATCATGGTACTATGGAATAAAAGCTCATGCTAAAACATTTTTCATAGCTCAAAACATATATTTACACATTCAAAGGCAATGTAAGCACACATTCATGCATGAGAGAAGGTGGAGAAAGCCACCTTATTTGCATTCACACACTTTTTCTTTGAACCTTGAGTCCTCTCCCTTGACCTCACACACCCAAAAAGGTAAAGATCATTTCTCTTGGCCTAGACACATCATATAAAAGCTAATTACACTCTTAAATCACAGTCTAAGGCCACACATTTACTAGAAAAGCTAGGTGACTCATAAGGCTCTTTTATGGTTTCATAATACACTTAGTGAAACAATATTTAGAAAACATCATCTTGGCTCCATTCTCTCCATTCATTTATAATTCTTGACTCTATTGAAACCTCTTGGAGTCATCGCACAAATAATTCAAGGAGCCTAGCTAGATGTTACTTCTTTAAGTCATATTATGGAACATATAAAGCCATCTCACTTTTTATGGTTTCTAAAAATTTTTCAAGGCTTCCTCTCATACTCTCCCATCATACATGATGCAAAAATAAGCTTAGAACAAATTAAAACTATCCCTTGGTGCTTCATCTAGCGTAGGCTGAAACTATGCACTATATGAACACCAAGTGAGTTTGTTTCCTTTTCTTGATGGAAGATGCATATGAAGAGCCTTTAAGGGATCTCAAGAGCCCATCCAAACATTCATTTAGGCCTAGGAACAATTGCATCAAATTAGATTTTCAAGGGAGCTCATGAAACCTTAAGTTTGTTATCTTGAAAATTAATAGCTTTTACTTGGATTTCTTTGTATATTCTTACTTTCCTCCCTCAAATTCCTAGAGTTCACCCTTGATTCTCCTCAAAATTCAATCCCTCTTGCAGCTACATATATGGGGCAAAATAAGGAGAAGAAGGGGGGAAGAATAGCTGCCATAGGATGAAGATTTTACCTTATTTTCATGACTTTTCTTACTTGTTTCTCACTTTCCTTGGCCTCCTCTCTTCAAATTAAAAATTTTCCCTCTGATCTTCCCTCAAAATAGATCCATATACTTCAATAAAACCATAGGAAAGAAAGAAAAATGGAGGAGAAGAGGTTTGCTAAAGAGAAAGCATGAAAAAAATAAGAAATTCCATACCTTTTTGCCTTTTTCTCCCCCCTTTTCTTCCTCTCTTGGTAAGCCTCAAGGAGCTGCTATTTTTTTGTAATTTGGGCAAAGGAAGTCATGCTTAAGAAGGTGGGAGAAAAAAGGAGAAGTGTGTAGGAGCTTCTAGAAACACACTTTCAAAAATTCTAATTTTGTTTTTCTGTAATAGCAATTTCGTTTCATCTTCGGTTTAGCTCTTTTTTTAAAACCGTCTTTTCCATTATAAAATTTAGGTTTCCAATTTAATAAAATGCCTTTAAAATCACTCAATTTAGAGCTAAAACCTTACCAAACAAATCCTTTAAAGTTCAGGTTCACCGAGGTTGAAAAATGTACACCAAAGGGGTTTTACCAATCCCGAAGCTTCCCATGATTTTTAGGGCCTCCAAGAACCTTGGATAACTCAAATTTCTCATTTAAAAAACTCTTTTATATGTTTTTCCAAAAGTTTCACTTATTTACAAAAATACTATTACATTTTGTCAGTTTTGTCATAAACTGTTTCACTGTCCTAGCTCTATTTTTATTTTTGTTTGAGATTGGGATTCTCATTTTTAGGAGTACAGAATGCTTCCTAAATTTTTTGGGACCTTAACTAAGTCATTTTAGGGGACTTGCTTTCGTATCCAGTGAATTTCATTCGTTTATGGAGAAATCATACATTACATTTTTCGCATTTTCTCTCATTTTCAGGGAACCGGATATTACAAGTTGAGTCTTAAAATTATGGTGTTACAACTAACTTACTTGTCATATCAAGAGAGACATAAATTGGAAGGTTACTTTGCTAATGATGATTTACACAATTTTAAGATTAATTTTGTATGATTAATTACTGTTGTTATAATTAGATGTTTCTTACAATTTTAAAGGCTAAGTTTTTAATCATTTAATTAATCTAGATAAGCTGAGAAATTTTATTGGTCTTAAGTCATTGAATTGTGGATATGTTCTAGTCTGAAGGGCCAAGTTATTTGTATTAGCTTCCTTTTACTCAAGAACAAGTTATGGTTTAAGTTTGAGGGAGTTAACTTGTAGTGAAATATCCCACAAGTTTTTGGGTGGCACAAGTAATAAACTAATGACTATAATATTGTTTCCTCAAGGAAGAAATTCAATTACCAATTATAAAAAGTAATCCTATTATTTAAATCATCATATTGGAATTACATTAACAAAAGTAAAATTAAGACAATAAAATTCACCACACAACCACTAACTGTATATGAATGTAAAGGCTCTAGAATCTATAATCCCTTATTCACTTTCCTAAGCATCACTTAGAAGGAACTCTTGTAACTAAATTCAATTGAATTAATAGTAATCCTACTAATATGAGTGAAATTCTCTCTTGAGATAAGTCGCCATACTCATACCAAGCCTATATCTATTCTTATGACAATATACTTAGTATATACCTATAACATATAAAGGATTCGATATAAATATTCACAAGCTACTCAAATATAACTCATATCTCTATAAAATTACTATCTAAGTCTAATATTATAGTGATCTACAATGTAACTAACCTCTCAATTCTCTAACAATGCATTAGATGAATAGTGGCCAGCCATTCATGAACAATATAAAAGAATAATATATTATTTCAATACAAATCATCATAAGAGTAATTTGAAGTCAACTTATTTAGTAAATAGGTTTATCTATATTCTAGATAAAAGAATCTAGCTACACATGATGAAACTCAATAAAGAAACAATGAAAGTAAGCAAATCCATGTTCACAAACCAAAAAAGAGAACAAAAAGAAAACAAATTAGTTAAAGTGGCAATCCATCAACAAGAATTTCAAATCTCTCCTATATCCAATGAATCTCCAAAGCACTCCTTCAAAGTATTCTTTAGCCTCTATCCATGTCTCTAAATCTCCTTCGAGCTTCCTCTTTCAAAAATTCAAAGTTACCTTACAAAAAGCCCCAATTCTAGTCTAACATGAGTAGCTAGTGTCAAAATCACCCATTTACATGGCTATAAAGATTGACACAACCTACCCATGCCAGCCTTTAATATGCACAAAATTTTCGCTTTCTTCATGCTTATACTCACCAACATAATTAGCCTATGTTCCTTGTTGAATATGCTTAATTTCTCGTTGATTCACTCATGTTTTTCCTCTTCCAAAAATGCCTGATTAAGTCCAACATCAAATGCATGGAAACCATAGAAATTGAATTAATTACTCAACTTAACCTTAGAAAAAGCATGAATAATTTGCACTTATCAAAACCCCCAAAATTAAACCATAACCTATCCTCAAGTAAAAGAAAGCTAATACAACTAACTAGGCCCTCCATACTTAATCATATCCATAGTTCAATAGCTTAAGACTAACAAAATTTCTCAACTCATTTAGATTAGCTAAATGATTCAAAATTTAGCCATGAAAATTACAAGAAACATCTAATTGCAACAATAATCAATTATACAAAATTAATCTCAAAATTGAGTAAATCCTCATTAGCAAAGTAACCTTCCAACCTATGTCTTTCCTTCTACAAGTAAGCTAATAGCATAGAGGCGCTTCCTCAGTCCTTGTTACTAGGTAGTCACATTATTTACTCAAATAAATTTTCACCTAAGTGATAAAATAAAGGTGTTATATAGGTTAGTTAATTCACATTAAAATATTTATTTTATTTTACTTTATTGTAACATTTCTCATCTCTTTTTTTTAGAACAAAAATAACATAAATTAACGGAGTAAAACCTTTACCAGTGCTTTAACTGCCCAAAACTTAACTTTAAACTATACAAGAAAAATTAATTAGTCAGTTAATCAATTTTTATTTCTATTTTATTTTATTTGCATTTTATACATAGCTTGTAATAATTCATACATTGAATATAAAAATTTTACCAATAAGTTTCATAGCTAAATCCATAATCATATTGTTAAAATAGATAATTTTCAAAATTAAGGCAACTTAAACTTAAGAATTTCATAAAACAAATCCAAGCAATCAGGCTTAATCAACTCATGTTAGAATCCTTTACTTAAGATGATTAGATAAATTTTTAACTACTCCCTAAACTTAAAATTATAGTGTCCTTAATACAAAATAAATACAAGAAAATAAAAGCAAAAATTGAGGAAGTGGTTGGAATACTCCTTTATCGGTACTATAATTCCATTAAAAGAAAAGGGAATAAAGAGCCTAACTAACTAACAAAAAACTCAAAATAGATTAGTATGATAAAGAAATCAGTAAAACAACAGTAATGCATCAAAATAAATCAATAGGAAATGTAGTTCTAAATACATCTAGGTACTAAAACATTAGCCAGAGTTTAGGAACATGTAATGTGAAAAGGAATGAGGGTTAACTCTCAAGTGGAGGTAGGGAAGGAAAGTGCCAAAAAACATGAATTTGGGTAGTGTAATACCATATATTTCTAACTTATTTCATACTACTTTGATGTCTCATATCATGTAATCCACAAGAGAGTAAGAAACATGGCATTAAAATAAGGCATTATTTAGCGTTGCGTCATGTAACGTATAAAATTTTACTTCAGAGTCCCGTGGGCCATATAGACTCATGTATCACATTTTCATATTTAATTACATGGATACAACTTATTTCCATCACTAAAATTGGCCTACAACTCGTGGAAACCAAAGGGAAGTATAAAACTCATACTTACATTTTCAGCCAGAATTTTGCCATTTCTGTCACAAATTTTGGAAAATTATAACTAATTCTAGAAAAATAAAAATCATAAATTCTTGGCCATTCTAGAAATTTAAACATGTCTAATTTATGATAAAAATATTTCTAGACCACGAATCACTACACAGAAGATGTTTGACATTCGAAATGGTCTAGAAGTCTGGCTGTCCATTGGTGCTATCATAGAATTATGTAACAAACTTCAAAAATGTCCAATTAATTCCAAAAAAATCTAATCTATATAAATGATACTAATCTAAAAATCTGTGAATGTTAACTAGAGGGAAAAAATAATTTCATACCAGTTCAGGCACACCCAGACCTCGAAACCTAATCAGAGAGTACCTAAGGTCAGTTGGAGCGCTTAGTACTAGATAGAATCTTTAAAAATTCATATTTTCCTTTTTAGACCTCCAAATGAGGTGCTTCCAATTTTCAAAAGTCACTAGAAATGTCTAGTTTCTTTATATAAAATTTTGTGGCAATTTGAGCCTTTTGTGATAGAAATCATTTTCAAATCACGTGAATAGTGTATCAGACCAAAACTAAAATTTTTGCCAACTTTGAAAATTCATCAAATATTCTCTAAACTTCCAAAAATTCTGTTCTTTAGCTTGTCAAAAATTTCTCAACAAGATCTAATTTCATGCCAAATCTCATATCAAGAAGAACTCATTTGAATAAAAAGTGACATAGGGTGTGCCAATAAGGTCAATTTTGTCTCCATATAGGATACCAAAGTGTCCAAATATTCTCCTTTAATGTTTGGCACCTCTTGGGCAAGTCTAAAAGCATGATTATGACTTGTATGAGCTACCCAAGTGATCCCAAACTTTATGCATCTCAATTTGGCCATCTCACTTGCATTTATACACAATTACATAAAGTCATCCAAGAAGCTAGTTTGCCATAACATACTCAAATTACATTCTAATGGTCACATAACATATCCTCTTATTTATACATGACATATTATCATAATTACATATGTTTATAACATCATAGTACATATACAACCATTGATTACATCATTTGCTATTTATATGGCCTTAAAGTAGCAAAATTCAAACACTTTAATGTCATCCTCTCATTTCTCATGTGGTTGACTTCCATTTCCTAGCTCTCTTGGTTCACCTAACAAGTTAGAATATTGGAGAGGGGGGATGAGATTCAAAGAATCCCAATAGCTCATCTTCCATTCAATTATACATAAAAGATGCAAAACAAGTCTTACAAATGCATGCATAGGCATATTGATATGTGTAAACATTCAAGAAGCATTTTCAAGATTTGAACAAGTCATATATAGCATGCAAAGGCTTGCCAAGCAAGTGGATTAGCCTCACCCATTTACTTGTAAAATTTGAACTTGCCTCACCCATTCTTTAAGAGGTTCTTGGACTCAACCTTGCGATTGGGAGTCAACCTTACTTTTAAGAAACTCTTTGCTTTGTCTCAACCAATCTTAAGGGTTCTTGGCTTATCCTCATCATGGCTAAGGGTTCTTGGCCTCACCATGCTCAAGCAAACCAAAACTAACATCATAAACATCATTTAGAAACATAATGCATCATCATGGTACCATAGAGTAAGGGCTCATGTTAAAACATTTTTCATGGCTTGAAATACACATATACACATTCAAAGACAAGTAAAGCAAACAATCATACATGAAAGAAGGTGGAGAGAGCTACCTTGCTTACATTCACACACTTTTTCCTTGAGTTTTGAGTCCTCTCCCTTGACCTCACACACCCAAGAAGGTGGAGATAATTTATCTTAGCCTAGACACATTATATGAAAGCTAATTATACTCTTGAATTAAATTCTAAGGCCACACAATCACTAGAAAAGCTAGGTGACTCATAAGGCTCTATTATGGTTCCATAATGCACTTAATGAAGCAACCTTTGGAAAACATCATCTTGGCTCCATTCTCTCCATCTATTTATGATTCTTGACTCCATTTAAACCTCTTAGAGTCATCACACAATTAATTCTAGGAGCCTACCTAAGTGTTGTTTCTTGAAGCCATATTATGGAACATATAAGGCAATGTCACTATCTATAGTTTCTAAAAAAATTTCAAGACTTTCGCTTATACTCTCCCATCACACATGATACAAAACTAAGTTTGGAAGGAATTAAAACACTCCCTAAGCACATGAACTCTCCTTGGTTGAAGCTATGCTTCCATATGGCACAAATGGAGTTGTTTTAATTTCTTTGATGGAGGAAGCATGTGGGAGGCTTTCTTGGTGTCTTAGGAACTCATATATACTCTTAAACAACTTAAATTACTATTAAGAAGCTTCATCTTAGTCTAGGTACAACCAAGTCCCTAAATTCCATAACTTGCATTCTAAAGCTCTCTTATT
Source organism: Erythrophleum ivorense (assembly GCA_026724425.1). Lineage (NCBI taxonomy): Eukaryota > Viridiplantae > Streptophyta > Magnoliopsida > Fabales > Fabaceae > Erythrophleum > Erythrophleum ivorense. Next base: position 13,156,117 of record JAIUCV010000008.1, read on the forward strand.
AATTCTAGTTGTGTATTCTTAATCCTCATGGTCCATAACCTTTAGTTTTATTAAGAACACATAAAGAAAAACTCTCTTCCTCACTTTCTCTCTCTAGACCTAAGCTTAAATGGCTTAAAAATATAAGATTTTACAAGTATTTCAAGTGAAGTCTTACCTTAAAACAAAGCTCTCTTCGCATAGATTATTTTTCACCGATTGATTTCTTGAAAAGAATTCCTTTTTGTCTTGGGTTAGACCTGAATCTTCAAGTTTTCAAGAAAAGAAAACCACCATTAAAAAGCTCTTAGAGAGAGAAACAACTTTCCTAACTGGCATGGGATGAAATGAGGCTATTTACTTACCTAAACGGAAGCTTAAACTTCTTCTCTCTCCCTCCTTAATGTCACACCATTGCTGCCTATTTTTCTGCAATTGAAATTTTGAAAAAGTTGATGAGGTGTAATCTTACTTAAAAAGCCTCTTTTACAATTTTTCAAAATAACCATTTTACCCCTATGTACTTGTTTACTCTATTTAGACTTATTTTAACTCCTTTTTTAGAACCATCTTTTTCATCATAAAATTTAAGTTCCAAATTTAGATTTCCAATTAAATAAAATGCCTTTAGAATCACTCAAATCGGAGCTAAAACCCTCCCAAACGAATCAGTCAAAGTCCAGGTCAACTAACATTGGAAAATGTCCACTAGAGGGGCTTTAGCTGTCCCGGGGCTTCCCATGATTTTCAGGGCCTCTGAGAACCCTAGAGAACTCAAAACTTTCATTTAGAAAGCCCTCCTATGAGAATTCCAAAATTTGCTCAAAATGACAAAAATGCCCTTATGTTTTATCAACCTTTCGTTAAATTTCATTTCTTCATTCTAGCTCCATTTTTCTTTCTATCTGAGCTTGGTATTCTCATTTTTAGAAGTCTAAAATGCTTCCCAAATTTGTCAAGACCTTAACTAAGCCATTTCGGGGGACTTGCTTTTGTATCTGGTGAATTTCATTTGTTTACGGAGAAATCGTATGTTACGTTTCTCGTGTTTTCTCTCATTTTCAAAAAATCGGATGTTACAAGTAGCTAGTGCATCTATGCACTAACCATGCTAGTCTAAATTATAGTGAAACTTAGTAAATCCCTGATAAACCTTATCTTCTAGGCACTTCATACTCTTCATTAGCTATTGAAACATCTTAGTATGGGATAGTGGAGCAAGAGGTGGAATGCTTGTTTGGGTTAAAGATGAAATATGCTCAAATACAAGTGGTGGATCCTATACCACTTAGTTCTGCTACTCTACTACATTATCAACCAGTGGTATTGCATTGCCTCACTATTGAGAAGTACTAGCACCCTATTTTGGTGGATGCAAAACTTCATGGCATATAATATCAACATATCAACCCACTCATTGCCCTGAATATAAGTCAATAGGAAACCAAGGTAGTCCAAAATATGCAAACACTTTACAATATATATGATGAAACCACCAATAGCTATTAGCCCCAGGTTACTTCAATGATGTGCTGCCAGTGCTTAAGCAGCCACACTTTAATACTAATTTAAGACCTCAAAGCTATACAGTGCAGAAGGAATAACTTATGGTGGTTAACAATTCTAGTGTTGTTGTTGCAAGAAAATAAAAATTAGGCCATGAAGTAGTGCAAGTAGCAATGGGCAGGTCAGTATAATTGGTCGCCTTTGACTTTCTCAAGTAATATGTGAGCTCAGAAGAAAGCACCTACCAAAGCCAACTCTAGTTGGTGATAAATGAGGCATACTGTACCCTATCATTGGTGAAGGAGAACATGTCATTAATTTCAGGTAAAGTGAAGGTGAACTCCTAAGCAAATATATGAAATTGCACTTTCCCTTGGTCTTTAAAATAAATAAGTTAAAGGTAAGATTTGTAATAATAAGTCCCACCTAATAATCTAGGCCAACTGTCTAACCTCCTTTAAAAGGCCTCCTTGGCTTAAAGCATCCATATAAATATATTTACAAACAATAATAGGCCACTTGGCCAAGATATTCTAACAGGCTTCCTAATCATTGTTGTAACGAACGTAATTTTCATAAAATGACAAAATGAGCTGTATAAAAATAAGTTCTCTGAAATGACCTAGATAATATCCAAAAAAATTTAGGTTGAGTCCTAGACTCCTAAAAATGATAATTCTAGGCTCAGATGGAAAGAAAAATAGAGTTAGGATGGAGAAATAATTTACGATAGAAACTGACGAAATGTAATAACATTCTCATAAATAAGTGCAATTTTTGGAAAACTACATAGGAGGGCTTTTTAAATGAAAGTTTTGAGTTGCCCAAGGTTTTCAGAGGCTCCAAAAATTATGAAAATCCCCGGGACTGGTAAAGCCCCTCCGGTGTATGTTTTTCAATGTTAGTTGACCCAAATTTGACTGGTTTGTTCGGTAAGGTTTTACCTCCAAATTGAGTGATTTCAAAGGCATTTTATTAAATTGGAAACCTAAATTTTATGATGGAAGAAAAGGTTCTCAAAAAGGAGCTAAAATGAAGCTGAAACAAAATTGCCATTACGGAATGACAAAATTAGAAATAAAAGCTTTTAGAATGTCCTAAACACTTCCACACTTTTCTTCCATCTTCTACCTTTTATTGAGCACGACTTCTTTTGCCCAATTTACAAAAAAAAATAGCAGCTCCTTAGGTGCATCAAAAGGGGAAGAAAAAGAGGAAGAAAACCAAGGAGAAACTAGGTAATTTCATGGATTTTCTTGCTTCATCTTCCTCTAATCTTGTTCTCCTCTCTTTCTCCTTTCTTTCTATAGATTTTTTGAATGATTTGGTTCTATTTTTGACCCAAACCTAAGGGGGAAATTTTGAATTTTCCAAGGAGAAGGGAATTAAGGAAGAAAAGCTTTGAAAACAAGTTTGAGACTAAGGTATTTTTCCATTCTTGATGCTTCATCTTGATTGCTCCTCTTTGTGGTAGTTTCAGCCAGCCTAAAGGGAGATAGAAGGAGATGAATTTTAGGCAAAACCAAGGGAAACACCTAGGGAAAAGAATGCAAGGATTAAGAATATGGCAAGAAATTCCAAGAAAAACCAATAAGAAATCAAGATAGAAAAGTGTAGGCTTTCTAGGGTTTTGCAAAATCTGATTTTGTGTGAATGTTTCCCTAGCTATTTGAATATTTCCTTGAGCTCCTAAGACCTCTAAAAAGCCTCCCAAGTGGCTCTCCCATCAAGGAAAAATCACAAAGTCCATAAACCTTCATTATGGTGCATATTTTGACCAAGCTAGGTTCATTAGGCTAGGGGATGTTTTAATTTGTTCTAACCTTAGTTTAGGACTTTAAAGTGATGTTAGAAGATGGAAGAAACCATTGGAAAAATTTAGGAGCCATGAATTGGGATATGGGACAATGGTGTCCATAATGGTGTCTTATGAAGCAACTTGGTCTTCCAATGGTACAATTGAATATGTGATGGCTCCAAGGACCTTAAATGAGTCCAAAAAGTCTAGAAATAGCAAGAGAATAGAGCCTAGAACTTGGATGATATAAGTTGCTTCAATGGACCATTTATGGAACCAATATGCCCATTATGAAACCAAGTGTGTGTTTAAGAGTGAACCTAGTGTCTTGGCTTACTTCAAGTGTGTAATTATGTGATGTCTGTGATGTCTAGGTCAAAAGAACTCTACTCCACCTAAGTGCTCTTGTGAGACCAAGAAGGGAAAGGAAGTGGCAAAGTAAGCTCACATAAATTAAAAGGTAGCTCTCCACCTCATTCTCTTGCATTCTTGTATGCATATGTATATGTTGTGTGCTTGTATATGCTCTTATGATTTGAGAACATGCCACTTGATGTCTTGAAATTGCATTGGTACCAATGTTTCTTCTTGATTGACTATGGTTGTGAAAAGAGCTCATAAGGGTGAGGTGATGCCAAAAGTCCTTTAAATAGGTGAGGCTAAGTTAAAAGTCCTTAGGCCAAAAGTGAGGCAAATCCAAAAGTCCTAGAAATGGGGTGAGGCTAAACCAAAAGTCCTTAAAGCATGAAAGTGGTCTTGACATGTTGATGTGGCATGAAATGAGATTTTTTGCACACTTTATGCTTGCATATTCATATATTTGATATATGTATGCCTTGAATGTGGTGTGAATGGGTGTACAAGCTATTGAGCTTCTTGGAATCTTACTCCCCTTTCCCTCTCATACTTAAAATATCTAGGCGGTGCCTAAGGCCAAGGAAATGCAAGCCAAGAACACTAAATGGCTACACTTTGTTTAATTTGTAGTTTAAATTGGACCCTTGAATGGCATGTGTGTTTAGTGCATAAATGGATGTTGAGAGACCAAAATAAGATGCATGGGGTTTGGGACCATTTGGGCAATCTCTACTAGTCATATTTATGTGTTAAAACTTGTCCAAGAGGTTCCAAACAATTAAGAAAGCTATTTGGACAAATTGGTTACCCATATAGAGCAAAAAATCACCATTTTAGGAAGCTATGCCACTTTTTTTCCAAATGAGCTCTTCTTGGTATGAAATTTGGCATGCATCTAGAACTTAATGAGAATTTTTTGTGAAGCTAAAGTTGACAATTTTTGGAGTTATGTGGAATATTTGGCGAATTGTTAAAGTTATAAATTTTTCTGGTTTTGGTCCTTAGTGTTGTAGCACTGGTCCGAAATTAAATTCTGTCACTCATAGGGAAAATGATGTCCAATTGCCATAAAATTTTATACAAAGAAATTATATATTCCTAGAGACTTATGCCAACTAAAAGCCTCATTTTGAGGTCTAGAAAGGGAGATATGAATTTTGGAACATTTTGCCAGTATCAGGACCCTTACCCGACCTAAGTTACTATTTTATTGAATTCCGAGATTTGGGCTACCTGAGCTGGTCTAAAAATATTTTTTCTTCTATCTAACATCCACAACTTTCTAGATTGGTATATTTGCAAGGATTGGATTTTTATGGAATTAATTGGACATTTTCAAAGTTTGTTACAGAATCTGTGACAACATCAGGAGGCAGTTTGACCTCTGAACCTTTTCGAATGTCAAACGCCCTCTGTGATGAGTGTTATGGTCTGGGCATATTTTTAGTGTGAATTAGATATCTGTATTCCAGAATGGCTAGGAATGTGTGATTTTTTATTTTTCTATAATTAGTTATAATTTTTCAAAATTGGGCTAGGAAAGGGGCCAAATCTGGATGAAAATAAACCTCCATATTCTATGTTTCATTTCAGTTTCCATGAGTTGTGGTCATGATTTTATGATGCAAATGAATTGTATACATGTAATTAAATATGGGAAAGTATAGTATGATCTCACACGGTCCATGTGACACCAAATGAAATTTTTTTACACGATGTAATGCAAAAATAATCACTACTTTAATGTCATTTTTTTGCCTCTCATATGAATTGGTTGATATGAGGTATGAAAATAGTATGAAATGAGTTAAGAAATTATGGTATTACAATTGTTGTGGAATACAAAGCCATCTGGATTGGTGTGGATAATGGAAGAACTAGCTAATGTACAACTTGGGAACTTCTTTGATGCCATGGTGTACCTAAAAGAAAAGGAAGAACTCCTATGAAAATAAAAAGTAAAAGAAGGTAACCCAATAAAATAAGTAAACACCTCCGAATATTGAGCCTAAAGAATAACTTCTAACAAGCCCAAGTCCAGAAAATAGCCCAATATCATACAAACATACAAAGTCAAGAGTAGGGAACATAACCAATTTAAACTTGCCAAAACTAAATGCATAGCCCATGAGGAATATATAAAAATATCAAAGCATTAGGCAGCTAGTGGCACAAGTAAGTCTTTAGTACAAATGCCAAGACAACATCAAGTAATGGACATGCCCACAACATAAAACAACAAATGCCCATAATGCCAAAACCCAATCAAAGTTTAAGGATTATCCTAAAGCATAACAAGAGAACAAGTAGGTAATAAAGAAAAGAGTCCAACCATCAAAGACAAAATGATGGCCCAAAAGTATAGCAAGGCCATATGGCCCACTAATGCAAAGTCAAACCAATTGGAAGCACATGCATAACACAACAAAAAAAAAAGCAAACAAACCATAAAAAGTGTGGTGGACTTAGTGGATCAAGATTAGAGACCACAATGAACATAGGGCATTAAAAGTCACTTTTAGTAAGAAAGGGAGAATATCCATCAGCAAATCAAATCACACAAAGACAATCCAACATAATGAAACAACTGTGGGACCCAAACAAGCGAGAAGGGAATAAAGGCAGCAAGTAAAAAGAAAATAAGAGGAAAGGTGAACCTAAAAGACTACAACTCATATACCATTGAGAAGATGTAAGGAAAAGAGAAAAGGAGGAAGGAAGGAATAACCCATGAACATAAATAAATATACCTCAAGCAACACAAATGGAAGAAAAGATGAACAAAAATAAAGGAAAGTGACAATAAAAATGGTAGAGAGGGATGATGCAAAAGAGAAGAGATGATAAAGGCTAGAATTTAGAGCACCGATAGTAGAAATGGCAATGAAGGAGTGCAATGAAAAAGGGACAATGCGATGGAAATTTGAAGATTAAGGTTTAGATCAAAGAATGAAGGTAAGGGAAGATAGGTCTATGAAGATAAGGGTAGGTCAAGTTTAGGTGGAGATTGGGACAAGTTTGGGCATTTTGATATAGGTTGGATGAGGGAAGGAAAAAGAAAACAAAGTAGTTTCAAGTTAATAGGAAGTGGGTGTAGGTTAGGGTTTTATAGGTTTGAGTGCCTAGTTTCTAGATGAAGGAATTATATTTTCCTTTTAGGTTAGGGTTACATAGGTATGCACATTGGCACAACTAGCCTATGTACGCCTTGGATTCAATGGCTCCCTATAGCCTAGCTTAAGTAAAATTCTAGCACACGAGTATGCCACTTTGCATAGGCTTCCCATGTGTGCCTCGAGTTTAACTAAAATTAGGGCTTTTGTGAGGTAGCTTCAATTTTTTAAAAGAAGAAGCTATAAGGAGATTCAAAGATGTAAACTGAGGCTATGAGTGCTTTGGAGATCTACTAGATATAGAAAGAGATTTAAAGTTCTTGCTTATGGATTGTTGCTTCAACCAATTGATTTTCTTTTCATTCTCTTCTTTAACTTTTAAACATGGATTTGTTTACTTTCATTGTTAGTTTGTTGACTTTCCTCATGTGTAACTAGATTATTCTATCTAGAGTTTAGATGAACATATTTACTAAATAAGCTGACTTTAGATTACTCTTGTGATTATTTCTATTAAATTAATCTATTATACTTGTAGATTGTTCATGAATGACTGGCCACAATTCATCTGATGCATTGTTAACAGATTGAAAGGTCAATTATAATGTAGATCACTAGAGTAATCAACTAATATAGTAATTTTATAGAGATATAAGTTATATTTGAATGGCTTGCCAATATTTGTATTGAATCCTTTATACGTAATGAGTTTATACTAAGTATATAATCATGAGAGTAGACATGGACTTGATATGGGTGCAATGACTTATCTCGAGAGAGAATTTCACTCATATTAATAAGACTACCTTTAATTCAATTGAATTTAATTGTAAGAGTTCATTTTGAGTAATGCTTAAGAAATTGAATAGGGGATTTTAGATTCCAGAGCCTTTACATTCATATACAATTATTGGTTGTATAACAAATTTTATTACTTTAATTTTACTTTTATTAATTTTATTTTCAAAATGATAATTTGGATAATAAGATTAATTGTAATAATTGGTAATTGAATTTCTTTCTTGAGGGAATAATACTGTACTCATTAATTTATTACTTGCACAACCCATATACTAGTATAATATTTCACAATAGTATGTAAGATTATTAGAGTTTAATTTTATGCAACATTGACTTACATGATATAATTTCCTCATTTATTGAAAATGCAAAATTAGCCTTGCAATTTCTATGTTTTACTATGCTTTGCTTGGCAAGTATTTATATGTGAAAATGACGTGGTAATTTTGTTAAATTCATGATGACATTTACAGAGTAACGGAGCCGCTAGTGGACCTCATATAGTGAAATCAAAAGGTGAAGTTCAATTGTAATCTTCACCCCTTCCAATTTCTTGTTTTATTTTTGTTGGAATTCATAATGTTAATTTATGTTGACTCTATCATAACATACTCTATATGAACATTATTATACCATTTCTATTCAATAGCAACAAAATTCAACAGTTACAAAACTTAAGGTAGTGGATTTTAGTCTATTTCAATGTCAAATAAGCTTCCAAGAGTCCTAATTTGATTTTCTTACCATGTTGACTCATAAATCTCATAGAAACATTTGTTTCAACTCATATAATCATGACCCAAGGCCTAAATGCATAAAGGAGTTATATTTCTCAATTTGGCCTCTTTGGACACATTGTGGGCCAAATTTCAAAAATTCATAACTTTTGCTATATAACTCTAATTTAGTAAATTAGGTGTATATGGAAAACTTATGATCTGAACTTTATACTATAAAAAACTCAAGTAAAATTGAATTCATTTGGCTCCTGAAAAGTCTAGAAAACCTGGCTGTGATAATAGCTACAGTAACTGTCAAAATTTGCATAATTTAGCTAACTTAAAAAATTTGTAAAATATTATGTAAAGCTCTAAAAAATATCTTCCTGAGCTTGTTAAAAAGTTTTATAAATTATCTAGATACTCATCAAATTTTAGCTGCAAACTTTATTTGGGCTATCAAGGATAGAGGTACAATTTATGGCTCATACTTCTAAAATAGTCTATTTGGCCTCTAAAAGTTTTAATCTATTCAAGCATTATTTCCACGAGAACCATTGCATGAAATAAGGCTAGCATCAAAAATTTACTATCCCACATCCATTCATGCATATAACATTCCATAGCTTCTAATGTGAGAAATATGTACTAATGGCTATATTATGCATCAAAATGGCATACATTCATATGCTCAAGTTTGTACACAAGTTAACATTACATATCCTTGGCATATACAAAATATTTCACTACTAATGTGTCTTATACATGATCATTTACATAGTTATAATAAAAGCTTCTAATACTTGATTTCTAAACTTTAATTCTTCCCAATTTGCTTCTCCTGACTTGATGAACTTGAAATGGTTAGTGGGAGATACATAGGGTGAGATTCTTTCTTGAGAGAATCTCAGTAGTAAATCTCAATCTATATCCATACACACAAAGAATGTCCTAAGAAAATGTAAGCACGCCACTCATATGCATCATATAGCTCAAACATAGTATTTAACATGAAACTTTCACTTCTATTAAGCCATGGCATCAAAATATACTAACTAAGCTTAACTAAACTCAATTTTGGACTAAGCAAAAACTACTACGCTTAATTCCCCACTATAGAGAATTAGAAGTCAAAACATAGTTTCACATGCAAAATACTCAAGATAGAAACCATTACAAAGCATATCTCATGAAATTATTAAGCAAACAAGCATACAAGCATATCAACTCATTCAAACACTCAAATGCATGTAAGAAAAGGAAAGATAGCTACCTCATGGACTGCGAAGCTCTAATTGTAACAACCAAAAAAAAAAGAAGCTGAAAAGTTTTTGAAGTCTTCAAATTTTCTAAGTCTGTTAGCTATAGCGAGAAAAGGCCTAGATATAGCGAATGTACCTGTTTGCTATAGCGAGAAATGGTCTAGTTATAGTGAGAGTACCTTTTAGCTATAGCAAGAATGCTTCTAACTATAGCGAGTGCGGGCATCCCATACAAAAATCAGGGGGTTCCTCGCCATAGCGAGCACCGTAGCGAAAACAGGGGTCTGGAACTTATACATGCTCATCATAGCGAGGGTTATTCTTCGCTATAGTGAGGGTTAGTTCAGAATAGTGTAAAAAAAAAGAATTTGACTTCTTAAAGCATCCAAATCCATTCCTTTTCTTTTAACTAACCTAAGCTTCGACTAAAAGAGAAAAAAGGGCTGTGGAGAGAGAGAGAGACTAAGAGAAGGAAGGAAGAACAAAGAAAAGGTAAGCAAGCTTGAGATTTCCCTAGCTTTTCTTCTTAGAATCTTGTTCTTCTCTCTTTGCCCTCTCTTTCTATGGTTTTAGTTATTGAATTAGTTAGGTTTTAGGCTTGGTTCAGAAGAAAGAAAATGGAAAACCACTCTTTAAAAAGGCTAGAACTCATGTAGCTTTACTTTTTTGCTTTCCTTGAGTATGTTGGTTCTACCAACTTGAGAGCATGAGAGAGAAGAAGAGTTGGTGAAATTCTATAGAGAGAGAGAACCCCTAGTTTTTTATATACTTTGTAGGGTTTGCTATAAAGAACTCCCTAGCTTTGTAAATAATTATTGAGTTATGAGAGAGTAATTCCATGCTCTTTGTGTGTCTAGGCTCAAGAGAAGCAGCTCCATCTAGTTGTAATTGTAAAATCAAGAAGCGAGAAGAGAAATTAAAAGGGAAGACTTGTGTTAGCTTATAAGATAGCTCTTCACTCTTTCTTGTTGCATTCTTGGATGTGTAAAAGTCATTGTATGCTTGTATATATGCTTGTATTGTGAGACATGCCATTTGATGTTCCCTTGATGCATTGGTACCAATATGCTTATGATATGGATTGTAAAAATTGCTCGGGTGAGGTAATGCCAAAAGTTATTTGAGATGGGTGAAGTGGAGCCAAAAGTCCTTAAACCAAGGGTGAGGCAATCCAAAAGTCCCAAAACTCGAGTGAGGCTAGACCAAAAGTCCTTAGAGCTTATTCTTGGCATTGATATGATATCATGGCATAAAAATCATATGTTGTGTAATTATGAATTGTTTGCATGCTTTGACTTGTTTTATGCCTTAATTGCTTCCTTGAATGAGTGTATGAGCTATTAAGATTCCCTGAATCTCACCCCCTTCCCTCTCCCATCTTAACATGTTAGGTGGAGCTCAAGGAGATCAAAGTGCACACCAAGGAGCCTAGTTAAGCATGCTTAGGAAGTTGTATAGTTATTTTAGTTCTTTTGATGTAAAAAGGTGCCAAAATGAATATGCACCTATTATTTTTGAGATGCTAATATTTAAGCAAGTGTAAAAGTATGTATGAATGGTGTATAAATTATATAGAGAGCCAAAGCAATGAAAATGTGGGATTTGGCCCTTTTGTGGCTTATATGTAATAGTATATTTTGTCCCGTAGTATAGCGAATTTGAAATGTATGATGAATTGGATCACTTGGGCAATTCATATATGCTATGTTTATACTTTAAAATTTTCCCAAGAGATGCTAGAATATGTAGGAGGCCATTTGGACCCACTTTGAACCATTTTGAGTGTCAAAACTGTCAAATTTGTGAGCTTCGTCAAAGTGTGACCAAATGAGCTCTTCTTGATATGAAATTTGGCATGCCTCTAGAGCCTATTGAGAGCTTCCCAAGAAGCTAAAGTGGATAATATTTGGAGGTCTAGGGAATAATTGGCGAATTGTTGAAGTTAGAGAATTTTCTAGTTTTGGTTATTATACTGTGCCACTAGGTCTAAAAATGAATATGTGTCATTCATGGACCAAATAGTATCCAATTGTCATGAAATTTTATGATCATAAGATAGATATCTAGAGTGACCTATATCAACTAGAAGCACCTCAATCGAAGGTCTGTAGAGGGAGAAATGACTTGCTAAAATTCTGTGTCAATATCAAGGAAGCTATCCGACCTTTGTTATTGTTTCATCAGTTTTTGAGCTCCAGTATCTCCTGAACTGATCTAGACTTATTTTTTTCCTCTGGTTAACATCTTTATCTTTACAAATTGCCATATTTTTCCTAGATTGGATTTTTTTAGAATTAATTATGAATTTTTAAATTTCATGACAACAAGCTACACTAGTACCAGGGATAGCCGGACCTCTATCTCTCTTTCAATATCAACCATAGTCTAAAAGCTGAGATTTGGCTTGGAATTATTTTTAGTGTAAATTTAACATCTAGAGATTTCTAGAAAGATATGGTTTGCTTGATTCTCATTTTTCTATAATTAGTTATGATTTTCCAAAATTAGAGTCAAAAATCTGACTTTTGGGCCCATTTGAGAAATTACATTTTCTTGGTTTTTGGCTTCATATCCGTGGTTTATGGCTTGTTTGAAGCCATGTATGAGTTTTATAAATGGTGTTTGAGTAATGAATGTGAATGATAGGTTCACAGGACCCACGGGGTGAAATATGACTGCTTAAACCACGCTTAAAGTATTGAAATACTACGATTTTGGTCATGTTCATTGAAAATCATATGGAATCAAGCCTAAAAGGAGATTAATTAGAGTTAAGTCATTATGGTATTACACTAATCACCAGTAACATTTTTTATTCTTTTCTTTTCCTTGGCCTTCCTTGGCTTGACACCTATAAATTAATGAACTTGGGCTAGCTTGGCCTACATGTATTAATATACCATACTATTAAAATCCATTCTAACTCATTCTAATATCACATAATCCTATTAGAATTTAACATGCTACATTAAGCCATTCCCTTTAAGAAGCAACTTTTGGATTTCACTTTCTAGATTCCAAAATCTCACTTGATATAAATCATACAACTCTAATGGAACTCATTGGGACCATCATATATATGATTAAACAAGCCAAACGTAAAATTTCTTTTTTAGGTCCTTTTGAATCATAAGATTTTATTATTGTTTATTCATCACATTTAAGCCTTTTGAAACCTTAGAACTTATGAAAAGTCTTCCTAGGTACTCTATCTAGACCATGGCCGAGACATGCACCACACATAGGTCACTTGGGAATTTTACTTCTTCCATGGAGAATTTAATGTCTATGGATTATCCTTAACTCTTTTCTAGTTTAAGTTTGGTTTCACATGATTCAAAACATCTTCCTATAGTTCCAAAACTTTCTCCAAGGTATAACAAAAACCCTAGGTGCCCTAACTTGAATCCTATAACTTCTTACTTGATTTTATTTGCATAATCTTATTCTCCATGCTTCAAAACCCTTATTCTTATCAATTTTTAGCCAAATCAAATTCCCTCTAGGATCTCTATATGTTAACCAAACCAAGGAAAGCAAAAATGCAAGGAAGAGCAAGCTTCTTATGTGGTATTACACCTTATTTGATTGCTTGTCAAATGGAGATTCTTGGGATGCAATTGATTGTTTCAAACTCCTTCCTTTTTTCAAGTTTTCAACCACTAAAATACTCTTTTCAAGAAACTAAAACCATCAATAGAAATCTCTTGAAGAGGAGAAAAAGTTTAATAACTAGCATGAGGTGAAAACAAGTATAATTTCTTACCTCTATTGGCTTTTCTTCCTCTTCTTTCTCCTTTCTCCTTGGGTAACTCTAAGGCTTGAACTAAAGGCAATTGAAGTCAATTATGAGAGTGTAAGAGTGGTGTGATCTAATATAGGAAGGGAGGTGATTTAAAACAATTACAAAAATTTTCGTTACGTCTTGGTACTTTAATACCTTCATTTAAGCTCATTCTATATCCTTTTTGAATACCATTAGTTCCATATGAAAATTTAGACTCTTTAGTTTATTAAAAATATTTATTTTGAAATTTATGAGATTTAAAATAATCCAAAATAACTCAGTCAAAATTTTGGTCAACTGATATCCTAAATCATAGACCGATAGGGTTTAGCCCTTTCTGACAGCTCTTATGGTTTTCAGAATCAGTAAAACCCTAATGAGCTCAATTTTGGCATTTAAAACTTTTTTCTTTAAATTTCTAAAATTTTGTCTAAAATTATGGTCTTACCAATGCTTTATCGGTTTAATTTATCCACTTTAGCTTTAGTTTTTAGGCTATTAGTAACTTCAGAACCTCATTTTTAGATGTTATAATTAATATTCTATCCTTAGTTGTTCTTAATTCATCTTGCTTTAGGGACCTCTTCATTATTCTATCAATTCTAATTCAATTTTTAAAAATCAAGTGTTAAAGGTTCTACTTGCTGGAATAATAGAAGTATGATAATGTGGTTCTCAATATTTTCTAAGACACAAAGGTTAATGTAATTAAGGGTGGTAGTGGTACTAATACTATTGTAATAGGAAAACACTTAATATAATTTGATAATTAATCTCTAAATTGTGTTATTCTTTATTATTTCTTTTCTAAATTCAAATTTGAGTTATAATTTTACTATTGTATTCATAACTATTTGTACAACATTATAATACTATTTATTAATTAGAAAGCATTATATGATTTTATATAAATTATGTTTTAATTTTTTCATGAAATTGAAATTATATATATATATATTATTGGAAAAGTATAGAAGGAATTACAATATATTATGCTTATTATGTTTTGTAATCTTCTTCAATTGTTCTTGGTATATGATTTATTGTGAGATATCAAGGAAAACTTTTTTGTTCTCCCTTCTTGAGGTTGTTAGTATTATTACTATGTCTATATGTGAAAGCCAAAGAAAAGAAATGAAAAAGGGATTTAAAATGGCTTTGACTACTGAAAATTAGTTATAAGGATCTCCCTCGCTTGTTCTTTGTAACAACCAGGAAAAAGAGAGAAGAAAGAAAGGAAAAGAAAAAGAAAAAGAAAAGAAAAGTTGAAATTTTTCAAAGGCCTGAAAATTTTCTAAGTTTGCTAGCTATAGCCCGGTTATAGCGAATGTACCTGTTCGCTATAGCGAGAAATGGTCTAACTATAGCGAGAGTGCCTTCTCGCTATAGCGAAATTGCTTCTAGCTATAGCGAGTGCGGGCATCCCATACAAAATCTAGGGAGCTGCTCGCCGTAGCGAATGCCATAGCGAAGGCAGAGGTCTGGGACTTATTCGAGCTCGCCGTAGAGAAGGTTATGGCTCGCTATAGCGAGGGTTAGTTCGGAAAAGCGTGAAAATAGAGAATTTGACTTTTTAAAGCGTCCCAACTCCTTCTTTCACTCTGTAACTGACTTAAGCTCACTCTAAGAGAGAGAAGCCTAAAGAAGCAAGGAATAGTAAGAGAAAGGTAAGATTTACATGGTTTCTCTCCTTAGAATGTTGTTCTTCTCCCTTTGCCAACTCTTCCTATGGTTTTGATTATGGAAGTAGTTAGGTTTTGAGCTTGGTTCAGAAGAGGGAGAGTGGAAAATCACTCTTAAGGGAGGTTAGAAGTCATGTAGCCCTCTCTTCCTTGCTTTCTCTTCTTAAGAGTTTGAGAGTTGAAAGAGGAGGGAGAGTTAGTGGGATTCTAGTGAGAGAAAGAACCTTAGCTTGACATGCTTAGTAGGGTTGTTAGAAAGAGATCTTTAGCTTATGAATCAAGTGTTAAGCAAATAATTACATGCTTCTTGTGTGGTTAGGCTCAAGAGAAGCACTCCCATCTAGAAGTGGTTGTGAAACCAACAAGGGAGGAGACAAATTGAAGAGGAAGGTTGTGAATAGCCAATAAGGTAGCTCTCTCCACCTTCTTTCATGCATAATTGTGTGCTTACATTGTTTTACTTGTGTGTATGTATGATTTGAGCTATGAGAAGTATGTTAGCATAATGATGTTTTATGTGATTTCTTAGGTTTGCTTGAGTATGGAAAAGCCAATAACCCTTTAGCCATGGTGAGGATGAGCCAAAACCCTCAAGTTGGTTGAGACAAAGTAAAGAGTCTCCCAAAAATGAGGTTGACTCCCAAAGAGTAAGGGTTGAGTCTAAGAACCTCTTAAGTATGGGTGAGGCAAGTCCAAAATCCACAAGTGAGTGGGTGAGGCTAATCCATGTACTTGGCAAGCTTTCATATGTTATGTATGGCCTACTCACATGTTGAGAATGTTTTTCCTTTATGCATGGCCAGTTTAAATGTCGCAAATGCTTTTATTATGATTTTATATGCTAACATGCCATACATGCATGGTGAGACTTGTTTGCATGCTTTATGTGTATGATTGAATGAGAGATGAGCTATTGAGCTTCTTTGAATCTCACTCCCCCTCTCTACCATCCAAACATGCTAGGTGGACCAAGTGAGACTAGAGATGGGAGCCACCAAGCTTGAAGCTAGGGAGATTAATGAAGAATTGTAAAAGAGCTTCTTGTAATTATGTTGTACTTAAGACAAGGGATGTAAATTAATGATGTATATGATGTAGCACCTATGAATGTTTGTAACCAATGTATTTATCATGTATATATGAGAATGAGACCATTTTGAAGGAAGAAGCAAGTTTTGTCATGAAAAGCATGATTTTTGTATTGGCCACATGAGTGTATAAGTGGGTGTGGGATAGTGAGTTTCTCCAATCTGGGTTATTAGACACTTGAGCCATGATTGATAGCCTATATAGATGATTTCTCATGTGCTCAAAGAGTCCTAAAGGTAGAAGAACTAAGATTGGACCCCATGAGCCCCTTTGTGACCAAGAAAGTGACTATTTTGCACATGATGTCAAGAGTTAATCAAATGACCTCTTCTTGCTTTGAAATTTGACATGTGACTAGATATTATTTAGAGCTTTTTAAGAAGCTAAAGATCAAGTCATTTGGAGGTCTATATCATTTTCTATGATTTTTCAAAGTTGGCATCAGAAATTCGGTTTTCAGAAAACACTGTTCATTTGGTCAGTTTGGAGAATTGTGTCATCAAAGGTGCAAACGTGATCCAATGATTACGAAATTTTATAGGCAGAAACTAAATAGTCACAGTGACTCATAGGAACTGGAAGCACCTCATTTAGAGGTCTAGAGAGGAAGATATGTAATTTCGAAGTTCCAGCCCAGAATCAGTCATCCTACCAGACCCGAGGTACTGTTTCATCGGTTTCCGGGAGTTTGGTTCAATGAATTGATCTAGAGACATTTTTCCTCTCTAGTTAACATCCACATCTTTCCATAGGGATATCATTTGCATGCAGTGTATTTTTTTGGAATTAGTTAGACATTTTTGAAGTCCATATCAGTAAACTGTGACAGTAGCAGAGCCCCCCTCAGACCTGCAGATGATTTCGCATGTCAAACGCGTTATGTGTGGGAATTTATGAGCATATATTTTTCCCATGAAGTAGACAGTCTAATATTTCCAGAGTGACCAAGAGAGCATGTTTTCGATTTTTCTGTATTTAGTTATGAATTTCCAAACTCTGCCCAGAAATGAGGCCAAATTTGCTGAAAACGAATTTGCATGTCTCATATCCCTTTTTGCTTTCCATAGGCTTAAAGCATATTTTTGGGATTGAAATGAGTCTTAATAGGGCAATTAAATATGAGGATGTATAGAAAGAGCTCACTCGGTCCATGTGACACTAAAGTGAATGTCTACCCATGCATGATGCCATGTGAGAAAGAATATGAACCCAAAGCAAATGATCTCCCTTTCATGCTTCCCATATGTATATGAGCATGTAAGGCATGATGGGTATGAGCTAGAAATGAAGGTGTTACATTCTTGACTAATGAAATTATAATTAAATAAAACCCAGCAATGTATTCTTTCCATGCTTTATTTCTATATTTTTAAAGTTCTTATGCTATCAAGTGTCAATTACATAAAGTAAGCAGTTAAGATAAATGGCAAGTAGACATGATTTTTCAATTATAAACCAGTAATGCTTGTAACTACATTCCATTAAATTATATAATCCTGCATTATTGTATTCCAATGGTTGTGTGCTTATAGTTTTCACATACTATAGTTGTGTACTAAAACCTAGAGACAAAATTATGGACTATCCTCCAACCTTCAAAATGTATGAATTTGATGTTGTAGTTAATGATTTAGTTCATCATATATCATGTATCATGATGATAGATCTTTTACTTCTAAGAACTATGAATTAAAAGGTCTTAGTTATATGAATGATTTAGTTCTTTATGTTTTTACTTTTCTCCAGCCTACTTTTTGTCCTTTATTTTTTCTTATTATATTATGTCTTTGTGATAACCATTAGCCTTATTCACATGGTAGTTATAAGAGGGGCAGATTTTATAGCTTGAATGTGGAGTGTAACACCATAATGTATTTGCCTCAGTTATCCTTCACTTAAGCTTGATTCCATGTAATTCTAAAGAAAAAGAGTAAGACTGTGGCATTTTATTGCATTACGTTGGGATTTAAACATTCATATTTCATCCCGCAAACCCCCGTGAACCTATCTATATCATTTTCTACTTATACTCCATCCATACAACTCATACATATCATAAAAAACCTATAAACCATGGATTTAAAGCTAAAAACTAGAAAAAATGCAATTTCTCTCGCGGGTCCAGAATTTAGATTTTTGGCACCAACTTTGAAGAATCATAACTAATTCTAAAAAAATAAAAAATCAAGCAAATGATTGCTCTCTAGAAATCTCTAGATGTTCACTTTATGCTCAAAATAATTCCAAGCCATAATAACATCATTTGGACCATAGTTGATTATAGAAAAGCTGGAAAGGTCAGACTACCCAGTGTTTCTAATACAGTTTACTAATATAAACTTCAAAAATTCATAACTAATTCCACAAAAATTTAATTCGAGCAAAATATACCACTTTTGAAACCTACAGATGTTAAATAGAAGGAAAGAATAAGTCCAAAATAAAACAGAAGCAACCATGGTATGAAAACTGATGGAATAGTAATGGAAGTCAAGCTTTGCCTCTAATACTGATCTAGAAGTTCAAAAATTTGTCTCTCCCTCTCTACAAATCCAAATGACGTTCTTTCAAGTGATACAAAAATCTTATCATGTCTATTTTATACTTATAAAATTTCATAGCCACTGGATGTCATTTGCCCCATGAGTGATAGAGGTAAATCATTTGACCATTTGCACAGTAACAATGCCAATTCTGTCACAACTTGCCAATTTTGAAAATTCACCAAAAATTCTCTAAAGCTTGAAATAATATGAACTTTAGCTTCCCAAAAAAATCTAGGTAAGATCTATATGCATGCCAAATTTTAGATCAAGAAAAACTCATTTGGTTAGATCTTGACATAGCTCACAAATATGACAAATTTAATACCCTATATAGGTTAAAAGTGGTTCAAATGGCTTCTTAAATGCTCTACCACCTCTTGGGAAAATTTTAAAATATAAACACAATATATAAGAATTGCCCAAGTGGTCCAAACTATCACACCTTTCAAACTCACCATGTTACATGCAAGAATACACTATTACATACAAGCCACCAAGTACCCAAAACTCATTTTCTCATTCATTTCATCACTACTTTGGTTCATACACTATATTTACATACTTTTACATTTGCTCACATGTTTGTATTTCAAAAATAACATGTACATATAAACTTTAACATCTTTTTATATAAAAAACTACATTAGTGTAAAAGTATAGCCAACTATACTCCTTGGCTTACACTTTGGTCTCCTTAAGCTCCACCTAACAAGTTAAGATGGGAGAGAGAACGAGGTGAGATTTAAGAAATCTCAATAGCTCATACACTCATTCAAGGAAGCAATCAAGGCATATAAATATATCAAAGTACACAAGTAGGCATCCAATACCATTAAGACTCATTCAACACATAGTTTGCATGCCATGAAAATCATATCAATGCTAAAAATAAGCTCTAGAAACTTTTGGTCTAGCCTCACCCTATTTTTAAGACTTTTGGATTAACCTCACCCCTAGTCTAGGGACTTTTAACTTGGCCTCACTCATCTATGAGACTTTTGGCCTTGTCACACCCATTCCTAAGGGCTTTTAGCTCCACCTCACCCATCACAAGAGACTTTTGGCACCACCTCACCTTTAAGAGTAATTTTCACAACCAAAATATAATCATATTAGTACCAATACAAGGAAATATCAAAATGACATGTCTCACAATGTGTAATGTCCAGTTTTCGTTAAATGACAGAAACGGATGCATTTTCAAAACAAGTCCCCTGAAATGAGTTAGTTAAAGTCCCAAAAAAATTTAAGTAGCATTCTAGACTCTTAAAAATTAGAATCTCAGGCTCAGATAAAAAGAAAAATCGAGCAAGAATAAAGAAACAAAATTTGACGAAAGACTTATGAAACATAATGGCATTTTCATAATTTTGAGCAAATTTTGCAATTCTCACAAGAAGGGTTTTTTAATGAAATTCTTAAGTTCCTCGAGATTCTCAGAGTCCCTGAAAACCATAAGAAGCTCCAAGATAATTAAAACCCCTTCGGTAGATTTTTTTTCAATGTCAATTGATCTAAACTTTGATGGATTCGTTTCTAAAGATTTTAGCTTTGATTTGAGTGATTCCAAAGGCATTTTACTAAATTGAGAACCTAAATTTTATAATGGAAAAGATGGTTCTCAAAAAAGAGCTAAAACGAACTAAAAATGAAAATACCAAGATGAAGTGGCAAAATTAGAATTTTTGAAAAGTCCTTCTTACAACCACCTATATATATATATGGTGCCCCACTCATTTTGGAATATCCGGTTCTCTAAAAATAAGAGAAATTTTCTCCGTAAACAAATGAAATTCACTGGATACAAAAGTAAGTCCCCTAAAATGACCTATTTAAGGTCTTGAAAAAATTGGGAAGCATTCTAAACTCCTAAAAATGAGAATCTCAGGCTTAGACCGAAAAGAAAAAATGGAGCTAGGACGGTAAAATAATTTGTGATGAAAACTGACGAAACGTAATGGCATTTCCATAAATAAGTGCAACCTTTGGAAAAACACATAAGAGTGCTTTTTAATGGGAAATTTGAGTTACCCAAGGTTCTCAGAGGCCTCAAAAATCATAAGAAGCCTCAGGACTGGTAAAACCCCTTCGATGTATATTTTCCAATGTCAGTGAACCCAAACTTTGACGAATTCATTCAATAAGGTTTTAGCTCCAAATTGAGTGATTCCAAAGACATTTTATTACATTGTGAATCTAAATTTTATAATGGAAAAGATGGTTCTTAAAAAGGAGATAAAATAAAGTCAAAATCAAATTGCCATTACGAAAGGATGAAATTGGAATTTTTGAAAGTGTGTTTCTAAAAGCTCCCACACACTTCTCTCTTTTTCTCCCACCTTCTTAGGTATGACTTCCTCTGCCCAAATTATAAAAAAAATAGTAACTCCTTGAGGCTCACCAAGAGAGGAAGAAAAGGAGGAAGAAAAAGACAAGAAAGGTATGGAATTTCTTAGTTTTTTCATGCTTTCTCTTTAGCAAACCCCTTCTCCTCCATTTCTCTTTCTTTCCTATGGTTTTATTGAAGTATATGGATCTATTTTGAGTGAAGAACAGAGGGAAAAATTGGGATTTCAAGAGAAGAGGCCAAGAAAAGTGAGAAACAAGCAAGAAAAGCCATGGAAACAGGGTAAAATCTGCATCCTATGGTAGCTACTCCTTCCCTCTTCTTCTCCCTATTTCACCCCATATATGTAGCTACAAGAGGGCTTGAATGTTGGGTAAAACCAAGGGTGAATTCTATGAATTTAAGGGAGGAGAGTAAGAATATGTAAGGAAATTCAAGTAAAAGCCATTGACTTTCAAGATAGCAAACCTAGGGTTTCATGAGCTCCCTTGAAAATCTGATTTGATGTAATTGTTCCTAAGCCTAAATGAATGTTTGGATGAGCTCTTAAGATAAGGCTTCTCATATGCATCTTCCAGCAAGAAAGTAAAGCAAACCCACTTGGTGTTCATATAGTGCATAATTTTGGCCTAGGTGAAGCACCAAGGGGTAGTTTTAATTTGTTCCAAGCTTAGTGTTGAGTCATGTATAATGGAAGAGGATGAGAGGAAGCCTTGAAAAAATTTTAGAAACCACAGAAAGTGAGATAGCCTTATATGTTCCATAATATAACTTAAAGAAGTAACACCTAGCTAGGCTCCTTGAATTGTTTGTGTGATAACTCCAAGAGGTTTCAATGGAGTCAATAATCACAAATGAATAAAGAGAATGGAGCCAAGATGATATTTTCTTAAGATTGCTTCATTAAGTGCATTATAGAACCATAAAAGAGTATCATGAGTCATCTAGCTTTTCTAGTGAATGTGCTGGCTTTAAAATGTGATTCAAGAGTGTAATTAGCTTTCATATGATGTGTCTAGGCCAAGAGAAATGATCTCCACCTTTTTAGGTGTATGAGGTCAAGGGAGAGGACTCAAGGTTCAAGGAAAAAGTGTGTGAATGCAAGTAAGGTAGCTCTCTCCACCTTCTCTCATGCATGAATGTGTGCTTATATTGTCTTTGAATGTGTGTATATATGTTTTTAAGTTATAAAAAGTATTTTAGCATGAGCTTTTGTTCTATGGCACTATAATAATATTTTATGCATTCAAATGATGTTTTGTATGCTTACCTTAGTTTGCTTAAGTGTGGAGAAGTCAAGAACCCTTTAACCATGGTGAAGATGAGCCAAGAACACTTAAACTTGGTTGAGACAAAGTAAAGAGTCTCCCAAGAATGAGATTGACCAGTAAGGTTGAGTCAAAACCTCTTAGAGAAAATGAGTTAGGCAAGTCCAAAATTCATAAGTGAATGGGTAAGGCTAGTCCATTCACTTGTCAAGCCTATGTATATTATGTATGACTTATTCAAATGTTAAGAATGTTTCTTGAATACTCACACATTTCACTATGCCCATGCATGCATTTTCAAGACTTATATTACAACTTTATGTGTGATTGAAAGGGAGATGAGCTATTGGAATTCTTTAAATCTCATCTCCCCTTTCCAATGTCTTTAACATGCTAGGTGAATCAATTGAGCAAGGTAATGGAAGCCACCAAGCTAAGGAGAAGGAGATTAACATCAAAATGTATAAAATGGCCTAATTGTAACATTCGATTTTCTGAAAATGAGAGAAAACGTGAGAAACGTAATGTACAATTTCTCCGTTAACGAATGAAACTCACCGGATGCAAAAGGAAGTCCCCCCAGATGATATAGTTAAGGTCCTAAAAAAATTTGGAAAGCATTTTAGACTCCTAAAAATGAGAATTTTAGGCTCAGATGAAAGGAAAAATAAAGCTAGAATAAAGAAACAACTTCTTACGAAAAGTTTACGAAACGTAATGGCATTTTTGTAATTTTGAGCAAAATGTGGAATTCACACAGAAAGGCTTTTTTAAATGAAATTTTTGAGTTCTCCAGGGTTCTCAGAGGCCTTGAAAACCATGGAAAGCCCCGGGACAGTTAAAACCCCTCCGATTATCAAAAAACCATTAGATTTTAAGATGCAAGTTCTAGGGTTTCAATTACACCTTGTAAAATCTGATTTTGTATGATGATTCCTAGGCCTAAGTAAGAGTTTAAATGAGCTCCCAAGATCCCTAAGAGGCTCCCCATATGCTTCTTCCCTTGAGAAAACAAAGAAAGCTCCATGGAACCCAATATGCTTCATAGCCTTGGCCTAGATGGGTTCTCCTAGCTAGGGAGAGTTTTAAATTTTTCTAAGGCTATTCTTGAGTCATATTTGGTAAATGAAAATGAAAGGAGGCCTTGGAAAAAATTTAGAACTCATAAAAATTGATTTGGTGCCTTAGGTTCCATAATGTGACCTAAAGAAGTAACATGGTGCTAGGCCTTTTGTTTTAATGATGTGATGACTCCAAGAGGTTCAAAAGGAGTCAAGAATCATATTTGAGAGGAAAGAATGAGGCCTAGAAATTGTTTGAGAGGTGTTACTTCATTAGGTGCCAATATGGACCATAATGGAGCTTATAGAGTCATCTAGTGTTTCACCAAGTTATGTAGTCTTAGAATATGTTTCATGAACCCATAAATTTGTATCTAGGACAAGAGAAACCATCTCCACCAATTTGTGGGTGTGTCGGCTGAAAGAAGAGGCTTCAATCTATAGGAAAAAGTGTGTGATTGTGTACAAGGTAGCTCTCTCCACCTTCTCTCATGCATGGATGTGTGTTTAGCTTGTCTTAAAATGTGTGTATATGTATTTTCAAGTTATGAAAAGTATGCTAGCATGCCTTTATGTGCTATGACTCTTGATGCCATGTTATGTTTTAAATGAATCCATGATGTTTGTATGAGTTTACTTGAGTGAGGAGAGGCCAAGAACTCTTCCCTTGGGTGAGGATGAGCCAAGAACCCTTGAGCTTGGTTGAGATAAGCAAAGAGTCTCCCAAAAGTATGGTTGAGTCCAAAGTGCTCAAGAATGGGTGAGGCAAGTCCAAAATCCATGAGGAGAAGTGTGAGGCCAATCCAAACATTTGGTGAGCTCTTGAATGATTTGTATGAGTTGTTCACATGCCAACGTTTGCTTTTAAAATGTCCATGGCTTTTATTTTCTCCATGCATGCATTTGTAAAGCTTGCTTTGCACATATTATGTGTGATTGAATGGGAGATGAGCTATTGGAATTCTTTGAATCTCATCCCCTCCTCTTCAATGCTCTAAAATGCTAGGTGAACCAAGTGGATATGCTAATGAGAGCCAACAACACTAAAAAAAGGAGATTGGCAATCATAGGTTTAGCTTTTGCCACTTTAAGACCATGATTGTACCATATGATGTATATGATGTTGTAAATGGTCTATGACCCTTGAGACATGTATAAATATGCTATTATGTGATGTTTAGATGTATGAGTATGATGTATGACCACTAGCCCATGTTTTGAGTATGTAAGGCTATAGAATGAGAATTTAAAGTTTGATGAATATGTGCATAAGTGAGGGTTGAATGGCCAAAATGAGATGTATGAGATTTGGGACCAATTGGGTAGCTTACACAAGTCTTAAATATACTTTTAGACTTGCCCAAAAGGTGCCAACACCAAGGGAAGACCATTTGGCAAGTTTGGTACCTCATATGGAGTCAAATTTGACCATTATGGAACCCTATATCACTTTTTGGCCAAATGAATTAGCCTTAATCTAAAATTTGACATAAAATTAGGTCTCATTAAAAGCTTTTTGGGAAGTTAAAGATCATAATTTTTGGAAGTCTACAGAATATTTGATGATTTTTTGAAATTGGCAAATTTTATAGATTTAGTCTGCTGCACTATTCATTTAGTCCGAAATTGTTTTCTATCATCTAAGATTCAAATGATGTCCAATTTCCATGAAATTTTATACAAAGAAACTAGGTAATCACAAAGACTTGTGCTGACTAGAAGCACCTCATTTGGAGGTCTAGAGAGGAAGATACGAATTTTTGAAGTTTCTGCCCAGTATTAGTAAATTGCCTGACCAGAAGTACTGTTCCATCAAATTCTGGGGTATGGGCTTGATGAATTAATCTGGAGATATTTTTTCTCTTTAGTTAAAATTCACAGCTTTCTAGATTGGTATCATTTGTATGGATTGGATTTTTGTGGAATTAATTGGACATTTTCAAAATTTTTTGCAAAATTCTGTAACAGTTCCAGAATTCAGTCTGACCTTCAGACCATTTTGAATGTCAAACGTCCCGGATGATAAATATTATGACCAGGTCATATTCTTAGTGTGAAGTAGACATCTTAAGATTTCTAGAATGACCAAGATTGCATGATTTTAATTTTTCTAGATTTAGTTATGATTTTCCAAATTTTGTCCAGAAAAGAGGCCAATTCTGGCCGAGAATGAAACCTCATATTCCATCTTCCAATTTGGTTTCCATGAGTTATAGGCATGTTATTATGATGCAAAAGAGTTGTAATGATGTAATTAAATATGAGGATGTATAGTATGAGCTCACTCGATCCATGTAACACCGAATGGATTTTTAGATATGACGAAATGCAAATAAAAGTCCAAATTGTCATGCTTCCTCTATGGGAATTATATATATGTTTCATGATAATTATACTATTCAAAGGCATGAGATGAGCTAGAATTATGGTGTTACACTAATTATATCTCTCTTATGACCATACACATGACATATGATGTAATCCCATGATGAAATTGTTATGTAATCATATGAACATATGTAATTATCCAAATGTATGATGTATGAATGAAATTTGATGCCAAATGTATAAGATAGCATATTTTGGGTATTGAATGGCAAGAGCTAGCATGTGTAATCTTGTGTATATCATGGGGTGGATGAGTGAGTTTGAGAAATCCTAGTTTATGTACATTTGAAACAAGTTTAGAGAGTTATCTTGGTGCATTCCCACATGCTCAAGTAGCCACACAAGCTTGGGCAGAAATTGAACACTTTGATGCTAGTAGAGATCATGACAATGACCAAACCGAAATCCTATAGCACAAACTAACCAAATGGATGAATCTTCCAACAAAATTTGGCAAAAATGTAGAGCTCATTGAGAGCTTTTTGGGAAGTTAAAGTGAAAAAAAATCAAAGCTCTACAGAATTAATTATGAATTTTCAAAATTGGGATTTTTTTACTATTTTAGTACATGTACTGTTCATATGGTCAGTTTTGTATTTTGGGTCATATAATAGCCAAATGGTGTTCAATTCTTATGAAATTTTACAAAAATAAACTAGAGGTTATAAGCTTTCTATGGCCATAAAGATCACCTCATTTGGAGGTCTAAGCAGAGAGTTATGAATTTTTGAACTCTACTATCAATATTAGTAGCTCCACTAGACCTCCGGTACTGTTCTATCATAATTCAATTCCTAGATATCCTTGGTGTGGCTTGGAGATATTTTTTTCTTATATTTAACTTTTGTAACTTCTCAGATTAACTAAATTTTTATGAGTTTTATTTTCGTAAAATTAGTTATGAATTTCCAAAGTTTATGACAGTAACTTGTGACAATAGCCCAGACAACTAAGACCTTAGATGCTTTTCGAATGTCAAACATCTTCTGCTTGATGTTCCATGACCTAAAATTATTTTTAGCATAGATTAGACATCTGTACCTTTCTAAAATGGTAAAGAATTTACAATTATAATTTTCTTAGAATTAGTTATGATTTTTCAAATTTTGTGATAAAAAATATGCAATTCTGGCCGAGGCTACACTATGAAATTTTATGTGTTTGTTCCACTTGCACAAGTTTTAGGCCACTTCCTTGGATGATTTTGAGTTTTATTAGTACAATTAAATATAAAAATGAGTTGAATGAGTTTATATGGTCCCCAGGACACCGAATGAAAAATTCATCCCCTACATGGCGCAAATTTATTCATTATTTTTATTGCCCTTTCCTTAGAATCTTGTGAATTTCTTAGAAATGAGCTTAGATAAGGAATGAGATGAGCCATATAATTATGGTGTTACAAATTTAGCTTATTTAGTTTCTACCCTAAACCAGAGGAAAAACCCTAAGAGTGAGGCGCACAAAAGGGAGAAGAAGAGGAGGAGAAATACAAGGTAGAAAGGTATAGATTTTCTTGGTTTTTCATCCTTTCCATCTAGCAAACCTCTTCTCTATTTCTCCTTTCTTTCTTATGGTTTTATTGAAGTTTATGGATCTATTTTAAGGGAAGAACAGAGGGGAAAATTCGGATTTGAAGAGAGGAGGCCAAGGGAAGGAAGAAACAAGTAAGAAAACAAGGAAAAACAAGGTAAATCTTCCTTCCATGGTAGCTACCTCTTGCTCCCTCCTTCTTCTTGGTTCGTCCCACTCATGTAGCTTCAAAAGGGCTTGCATTTTAGGTAGAACCAAGGGTGAATCTTAGGAATTTAAAGGAGAAGAACAAGAATTTGCAAAGAGAATTAACAAACAACCATGGAAAAATAAGATAGCAAACCTAGGGTTTCTAGTATTCCTTGTAAAATCTGATTTAATACCATGATTTCTAGGCCTAAATGAATGTTTAAATAAGCTTCTAAGATCCTTAGAAGGCTCTCCATATGTATCTTCTACTAAGAAAACAAAGCAAACTCCATGGAGGCTAAGAATGGTACATAGGCTCGGCCTAGAAGGGTTGAGATACCTAAGGATAGTTTTAATTTGTTCCAAACCCATTTTTGAGTCATATATGATGAGTGAAGATGAAGGGAAGTCTTGGAAAAAATTTAAAAATCATAGAAAGTGAGATGGCCTTATATGATCCATAATATGACCTAAAGAAGCAACACTTAATTTGGCTCTTTGTTTTAATTGTGTGATGACTCCAAGAGGCTTAATAAGAGTCAAGAATCATAAATGAAAGGAAAGAATAGAGCCTAGAACTCAATTGATGGATGTTGCTTCATTAGCTATACTTTTGAAACCATAAAAGGGTTATTAGACTAAGTTAATGCTTAAAGAAGATGTGTAGCCTTAGAATTGATTCCATGAACCTAATTGGCTTCCATATATTGTGTTTAGGCCAAGAGAAACCAATCCCACACCCTTGTGTGTGTGAGGCCGAGAAAGGGAGCATTGTTTCAAGAGAAAAAGTGTGTGGTTGCAATAAAGGTACCTCACTCCTCCTTCCCTCATGTATGAATGTGTACTTAACTTGTCTTTGAATGTTTGTATGTGTGTTTTAAGTTATGAAAAGTATTCTAGCATGAGCTTTTATCCCATGGTACCATGATTTTGTATTATACTTTCAAATGATGTTTAACATGTTTGTTTGGGTTTGCTTGAGTGTGGAGAAGCCAAGAACTCTTAGTCATGGTGAGGATGAGCAAATAGTTGAGACAAAGGAAAGTGTCTCCCAAGAGTGAGGTTGAACCAAAACCTCCTAGAGAAAATAGGTAAGGCAAGTCCAAAATTTATAAGTGAATAGGTGAGGCTAATCCACTTGCTTGGCAAGCCTATATATGCTTTATATGACTTACTCACATGCCAAGGATGCTTCTTGAATGCTCATATTGTTCCTTGTACTCATGCATGCATTTTTTAGACTTATTTTGCATATTTTGTGTATGATTGAAAGGGAGATAAGCTATTGGGATTCCTTGAATCTCATTCCCTCCTCTTCAATGTCCTAACATGCTAAGTGGACCAGGTGAGCAAGGTAATAGGAGCCATCAAGTTGAAGATGAAAGTTTAACTACAAAGTGCTTAGATTTTGCTTCTTTATGGTCATATGAATAGCAAATATTGTAATCTATTATTGTATATGTCCTATGACCTTATGAACATGTATAATTATACAAATGTATCTTGTACAAATAAGATTAATGTTATATGAATGGTATAGTGCATTTTGAGTATGGAATGGCAAGACTAGCATTATGTAATCTTGTGTATGGTGTAACACCATGAATTTCTAGCCTTGCCTCATGTTACTTCTAAGTCTCATGCCATGAATTACACAAGAAAGTGAGAAAATGGCATTAGAATATTACACTTCATTGCGATACGTAGCGTACAAATTTTTCATTCGATGTCTCGTGGACCATGTGAACTCGTATATCACATTCTCATATTTAATTACATAGATACAACTCAATTTTATCACCAAAAGTGGCCTAAAATTCATGTAAGTGCAAGAAACATATAAAATATCATAATGTAGCCTCAACCAGAATTTTTCCTTTTCTGTCACAAACTTTGAAAAATTATAACTAATTCTAAAAAAATTGATATTATGCACTCTTTACTATTATAGAAAGCTACAGATGTCTAATTTAAGCTAAAAATAATTTCAAATCATGGAACATCAAGCAAAAGACGTTTGACATTTGAAAAGCATCTAAGGTTTCAACTGCCTGGGCTACTATCATAGCTTTCTATCATAAATTTTGAAAATTCATAACTAATTCTAAAAACATCCAAATCATGTAAAATTGATCAATCTGAGAAGCTACAGATGTTAAATTTAAGGGAAAAAATCTCCTAACCATGCGAAGACCATATAGAAACTGAATTATGATGGAATAATACTAGAGGTCCAGTGGCATTACTGGTACTGACAGTAAACTTTAAAAATTCATAACTCTCTACTCAGACCTCCAAATGAGGTGATCTTGGTGGCCACAGAAAGCTTATAACTCTCATTTGTGCTTGTAAAATTTTACAAGTATTAAACATCATTTGGCTATCAGATGACATGGAACACAAAATTGACCATATATATAGTATATACACCAGAATAGTAGAAAAATCCTTAACTTTGAAAATTTATAATAAATTATGTAGAGCTCTAATTTATTTTCACTTTAGCTTTTCAAAAATCTCTAAATAAGGTCTACATGTGTGCCAAATTTTATGGACAAATTCATCCATTTGGTCAGTTTGTGCCATAGGGTTCCAATTTGGTCGTTTTCATGATTTTAACTAGCCTCAAAGTCTCTAAATTTGCTTCCTAAGCTTGTGTGGCCACTTGAGCATGTGGGATTGCACCAAATTAACACTATAAACTTGTCTCAAAGGTGCATAAACCCATATTTCTCAAACTCACTCTCTCACCCCATGCCATACACAAGATTTCATACACTTCCTCTTGCCATTCAATACCCAAAAACTACATTATCATTCATATGGCATTAAAGCTCATACATACATCAAATATATGGGTATTTACATATGTTCGAATGGATACATAACAATTTCATCATAGGATTACATCATATGCCATGTATATGGCTACAAGGGAGACATAACTAAGCCATTTCATACATTTGGATGTCAATCTCCTTTTTCCTTGGCTTGGCGGCTTCCATTACCTTGCTCAATTAATTCACCTAGCATGTTAAGACATTGGAAAAGAGGGGATGAGATTCAAAGAATCTCAATAGCTCATCTCTCATTTCAACCATACATAAAGTATGCAAATCATGTCCTACAAATGCATGTATGGGCATATTAAATAACATGAACATTTAAGAAGCAATCTTGGCATGTGAGTAAGTCATACAAGGCATCCATAGGCTTGCTAAGTAAGTGAATTAGCCTCACCCGTTCACTTGAAAATTTTGGACTTACCTCACCCATTTCTTTAAGAGATTTTTTACTCAATCTTACTCTTGGGAGTCAACCTCACTCTTAAGAGACTCTTTACTTTATCTCAACTAACTTGAAGGGTTCTTGGTTCTCCATACTCAAGCAAACCAAAACAGATATAACAAACATCATTTGAAAACATAATGCATCATCATGGTACCATGGAATAATAGCTCATGCTAGAACACTTTTCATAGCTTAAAACACACATACACATATTCAAAGACAAGTCAAGCATACATTCATGCATGAGAGAAAAGTGGAGAGAGCTACCTTGGATGTAATCACACACTTTTCTTCTTGAAACAATACTCCCTTCCTTGGCCTCACACACACAAGGGTATGGGATTGGTTTCTCTTGGCCTAAACACAATTTATGGAAGCTAATTAGGTTCATGGAATTAATTCTAAGGCCACACATCTTCCTTAAATACTAACTTAGTCTATTAACCCCTTTATGATTCCAAGAATGCACCTAATGAAGCAACACCAATCAAATAAATTCTAGGCTCCTTTCTTTCCTTTCATATATGATTCTTGACTCCTTTTAAGCCTCTTGGAGTCATCACACAATTAAAACAAAGAGTCTAACTACATGTTGCTTCTTTAAGTCATATTATGAAGCCTAAGACACCAATTCATTCTCTAGGCCTCCTAAATTTCTTTTCAAGGTTTTCCCTCATTTTCATTCATCATATATGACTTAAAAATGGGTTTGGAAGAATTTAAAACTCTCCCTAAGTGTCTCATCCCCTTTAAGCCGAGACTATGTAGCATTTGGCCTCCATAGATGTTTGCTTTGTTTTCTTGATGGAGGATGCATATGGGGACACTTCTAGGGATTTTAGGAACTCATTTAAATATTCATTTAGGTTTAGAAATAGTTACATCAAATCATATTTTCAAGGAAACCCATAAAACCCTAGGTTTGCCACTTTGAAAATCAATGGCCTTTTCTTGAATTTCTTTGCATATTCTTACTCTCCTCCCTTAAATTCATAGAATTCACCCTTGGTTCTACCTAAAATTCAAGCCCTCTAGCAGCCACATATATGGGGCGAAATAGGGAGAAGAAGGGGGAGGAAGTAGCTACCATAAGATGGAAGATTTACCTTATTTTTTCTTATTTTCTTGCTTGCTTCTCACTTTCCTCGGCCTCCTCTCTTCAAATCTAATTTTTTTCCTCTATTCTTACCTCAAAACAGATCCAAAAACTTCAATAAAATTATGGGAAAGAAAACTTAAGAGGAGAGGAACAAGTTTAGAAGAAGAAGGAGCATGAAAATCCATGAAATTCTTTACCTTTTTCTTACTTTTTCTCCTCCTTTCTTCTCCTCCATGGTGCACCTAAGAGAGCTAGTGTTTTCTTTGGTTTTTAGGCCAAATAGGTCATGCAAATGAAGGGGGAGAAGAAACAAGAAACTTAAAGAGTGTTCAAGAAGCTTCCACTTTTTTAAAAATTCTAGTTTTGCCCTTTATTCTTAGTATTTATGTTTCTAACTTGTTTTAGCTCCTTTTTGAGAACTATATTTTCCATTATAAAATTTAGATCCTTAATTTAGTAAAATGCCTTTGGAATCACTCAAATCGGAGATAAAACCTTCCCGAATAAATCTGTCAAAATTCAGGTCCACAATCATTGGAAAACGTCCACCGAAGGGGTTTTAACTGTCCCGGGACTTCTCATGGTTTTTAAGGCTTCTAAGAACCTCGTAGAACTCAAAATTTTCATTTAAAAAGCCCTCCTATGAGAATTTTAAATTTTTTTCTCAAAATGACAAAAATACCCTTACGTTTTGTCAACTTTTCGTCACAATTTGTTTCTTCAATCTAGCTCTGTTTTTCTTCCCTTCTGAGCCTGGAATTCTCATTTTTAGCAGTCTAGAATGCTTTTCAAATTTTTTGGGACCTTAACTAAGTCATTTCAAGGGACTTTCTTTTGTATCCAATGAATTTCGTACGTTTATGAAGAAATCGTACGTTACGTTTCTCTCATTTTCTCTCGTTTTCAAAGAACAAGATATTACATATGGCATGGGGTGATAGAGTGAGTTTTCAAATTTTGGGTTTGTACACCTTTGAGATAAGTTTAGAAGGTCATTTTGGTGCATTCCCACGTGCCCAAGTGGTCATGGTTATCTTAGAACTCAAAATGGACCATTTGGAGCCTTTGTAAGACACAAAATGAGCCATTTTACAACCTAATGTCACGATCTGACCAAATGAATGAATTTGCCCATGAAATTTGGCACACATGTAGATCTTATGTAAATATTTTTGGAAAGCTAAAGATCATATTATTTGGAGCTCTGTGGAATTAATTATGATTTTTCAAAATTGGCATTTTTCTATTGAATTAATACAGGTACTGTTCATATGGTCAAAAACTTGGGCTATATCATTCAGGGGCCAAATGATATCCAATACTCATAAAATTTTACATACATAAACTAGACATGATAAAATTTCCATGGCCACGAGATCACTCCAATTGGACCTCTGAGTAAGGAGATATGAATTTTTGAAGTTAAAGGTCAATATTAGGGACGACAATTGACCTCTGGTACTATTCCAACAATTTTCTATGGCTAGCAGGCCCTATTGAGGTCTAGACATATTTTTACATAAATTAGACATCTATAAATTTTTAAAATGGTAAATAATACATGATTTCAATTTTTCTAAAATTAGTTATAATTTTTCAAAATTTATGACAATAAACTAAGTTTTTTGGCCAAGGCTACAACTATGAATTTCATGTATTCATTCCACTTGCATGAGTTCCAGGCCACTTCCTTAGATGGTTATGAGTTGTATTTATGTAATCAAATATAAGAATGAGTTGAGTAAGTTCATATGATCCATGGGACACCGAATGAAAAATCCATCCCCTATGCAACGTAAATTTATTCAATAATTTTAATGCCTTTTTCTTGAGAATTCATGTGCTTCATGGAAATGAGCCTACAAATGGCATGAGATAAGTCATAGAATTATGGTGTTACATAATGCAAATGCACATACAAGCATACAATGACCATCATGCATCCAATAATGTAAACAAGAAGGAGTGAAGAGCTACCTTGGCAAATAGACACAAGCTTCCCTCTTGATTATTCTCTTCCTTTTTCAATCTCACACCCACAACTAGATAGAGCTTGAGTTCTTTGACCTAGACATAACAAATAGCATTCAATTACTCTCTTGGAACAAGCTATAGCATTAAACACACACTTAAGAAGCATACTTAATCTATTAGTTCCATAATAGCTTCATTAATGGCCTACTGAAGCAACTACCATAATTCTATCTCTTAGCTTCATTTCCTTCTCATGTCTAGGCCTCTTGGTTCCATTTAGACTCATTGAAATTATCACAAACTCATTCTTAAGAGTCTAAATACAAGTTGCTTCTTAAGGCTACATTATGGAAACTATTGACACAACTCTCAATCTATGGCTTCTAAGTTTTTCCCAAGGGTTCCTCTCATCTTCTTCCATCACATATGACCCTAAACCAAGCTTATAAAACACTCCTTACCCCTCTCAAGTGCTCTAGGTCAAACCATGAAGAGCATTTAGAGTCTATGGAGTTTTTCAATTTTTTTCCTTGATGGAAAGGGCACTTAGAAAGCTTCCTAAGGGTCTTAGGAACTCAAATAAGCAATCACATAGGCTAGGAAATTCTTAGATAAAATCAGATTTTACAAGGTATTCAAGAACCCGTGTCTTTCATATCTTGAAGTTCAATGATTTTTCGTCCACTTACTTTGTAATTCCTAGTTTCCCATACTCTAATTCAATGGTTTCTTGCTTGTTTTAGGTCAAAACTTTCTCCTTCTCTTAAGCTCTCTCCTTGGTCAAAACATCACACATGAAGAGCAAGGGAAGAAGAGTAAAAGAAACTATGAATCATACCTTGTTTTCTTTGCTTCTTCAAAGTCTTCCTCTTTGCCTTAGTCTTCTCTCAAAATTTCTTATCTTCTCCCCTCTTTACATGGCTCAAAATAGAACCAACTCAATAACTAAAACTATAAAAAGGGAGAGGAGAATGAATTTGCCAAAGGAAGGAGCTTGAATTTCAAGAATTCTCTTACCTTTCTCCTTGATCTTTCTTGTCCCTCCATGAATTTCCCTTATCTCTTTTTCTCTTAGGCAGAGCTTCTTCTATATTTAATCAGCCCAAAGTTGATCAAAAGAAAGGAAAGGCTTTTGGGTTCTTTAAGAAGCAAAATTTCACTTTTTCATGCTTTTTTGGGAACAAGTCTCGCTATAATGGGAAGCACCTCTTGCTATAATGAGAACTTATCAGTCACAGGTCCTAACTATTCTTGCCACAACTGGTGCTATTGCGAGAAACTCCTTAGATTTTGTATAGGACATGAACTCACTATAGTAGATTGCATCCTCGATGTAGAGAACTGGCACCCTAACGATAGGTAACAAGGATCCTAGTTATAGTGGGAAGTCTTAGAAAAATTCTAAAATCTTGGATGTTACATGGAGAGTATCACAGAGGTTGTTAAATAAGATAAGCTGAAATCCATATTTTTAACATCTCCAAATACTCCAAATGGAAGGTAATTATCAAGCTTCCTTTCCTACACTCATTTTAGAGATAATAATATCTTCTTATTATTTATTATCTAGGGCATCCTACTCTAGATTACATAATGAAGTATTTAGGTGTAGAATCCTTATTATGTTATTTTTAATTATATGGTTTCCCTTCCTTCAACCCAAAATTCCCTTTTTAATTGAAATTAGTAGTGAGATATGTTGGTTTTTGTCTAGTTCCATTACAGTTATAGATTGAGATAATTAACTAGCCAATAGGTATTGAGATTTAAATAGACATTATTGCATAATTGGATATGTCATATATTTCTAAGGATACTTACATTGTATTGGCACTTATCTTCTATTAAAGTGTACTCTCCTCTAGAAATTATAACATGACAAATGCTTTGTAATTTAATTTAGCATTTTGTTTTCTTTTTTTTTCCTATTAATAGGGTTATAGTTTAAGATTTTAGTAAGGCTTTAGTCTAGACAATAGTTACATCAATAGCATGATGGATATTCAAATACCTTTTTATCGGTTTCTAATCAAGTACATGTTACATATTATATACTTTAATATGTTGAAATAAATTGCTTCAAGAGCTTCATTCAATTTCTTGCTTTGTATGTACAGCTAGTGGTATATATCTACATAAATAAAAGAAATGATTATGAAATGTTTTTTGAAAAATTGAATAAAGCCTTTACTAGCGACTTTAGCCGCTACTAAAACTTTTTCAAATAAAAAATGTTTGGTTGTGATTATTGTTGCCGTTAGGAAAGACCTATAGCGAGGATTTTTGTCACTACTAAAAGCCTTCATCTAATGCTACCTTTTATAAAAACCAAATTAAAAGCCCTTTAGTTGAGACTATTATTGGCAATAAAAGTCTCTTTTAATGGTGACAAATGGAGTCTCCATTAAAAGGTTACTTTTAGTCGTTGGTAAAAGTACAATTTTAGTAATAACTTTTTACAAAAATCAAATTAATGGGGTTTTAGTGGCTACCTTTATCTATGACCGCTAAAAAGTTTTAGTGGCAACTTTTTTCTCACCATTAAAGTTTTTTTGTTATTGTGATCTTAGCTATGACCAAATATCGCTACTAAAACTTTTTAGTTGTAACTTTTAAGCTTTTAGCACAGCAAAAGTCGCCACTAAAAAAAATTTCTTTTGGTTTTGCAACCTAGATTTCATTTTTTGTTATTTTTTCAATTTCAATCATTTTTTTTTAAATATAGTTAAAAAATTATTATTATTCTTCATTTTGCATCTTTCAAAATAATAATAAAATGTCTATAGTCTAGAGGTAACTAACTTTGATCAAAAATCTAGACTATGCAGAGGATCTACATTCCTTAATAAGGAAACATAAGGACATTCAAATTGATTATTTTGTAAAGGACTTGGCTTCCCTCCCCAAAAAAAAAAAATTAATGGCTATAGTGTGCCTCTGTTAACCGTTGCTTATTAATGATCTATTGATTAGCATTGTTTTGTATAAATGCTACAATTTTATTCAAAATAATTGTGCTAATAAATAAGAATAATAAAATTTCCTGACCTGTACATTTTGTTTTTGGTTACTAGCTCACCTATAATAATAAAATAATAACATGAAGCTTTTTTTTAATTTTAAAGTTTATATTGAAGTAAAGTAAACTTTTAAAATTGAAAGCAAAATCTGAGTGACACTTAGAAAGTTGGATCTTTTCCTATTTGTCTTCTAATTCATTATATATAATATGGCATAAATAAAAGCTTTCATAGCCCTTTTTTTATTTTGCTCCTTCATCAAAAGTATTTTTAGACTTTTTTCAAGATAAATCCTTTTTTGGATGATCTTAAGAAAACAATACATTTTAAATTTTACTATGCTTTTTAAAAGAAGTAAACTAAAAGAGCTTAAGGTTGAAGACACTATTTTATGGTCCTGGTTATAGATACATATATAAGCCTTGTTAATATAAATTAAAAATTGTTTAAGTAAATTAGAATGAAGCCATGATATATGTAGCTCATTTGTACTTTTAGAAAACAAAACAACTCTTTAAGATATTTACTTCTCACATCATATTTAAAATCTAATCTTAGATTTTAAAATCTTGATTCCTTAAAACTTAATTTCTAAATCCTAAAACCTTAAACCTTAATTTTCAAACCCAAAATCCTTGTAATTAAAAAAAAGAAGTTAGTTACATATTTACTTAAAAGATATACTTTATTTTGGTAAGCATTTTATACTTATTAAAACATGTGCAAATTCATTTAATTATCATCATTAATTAGTAATTATTTGATTAAAAGTACATTAAATTTATAAAAACAAAAATCATAAATACATTCTTATGTTTCAAATTCCTTTCTTTTCCCAAGTGGCCAGCCACTAAAATAGTCCTTTAAAGAAACAAAAATTATCAATAGAAAGAGCTCAAGGAGAAGGAGAAGATTTCTAAGTTTGGCAAGATATTATAGGAAGTTCATATAAGGCTTTTCTCATATAGCCTAATCATTAAAGAGGCAAACTAGCAAAAAGGCACCATGTGTGTGGGATGATAGATGTGAAAGGTGTAATAATTGATTTTTTAGAAACTAAATTAAGACCAATAAAATGATATAAGAGCATCCTAAAGCAAGGCAAATTCAAGCTAATTGAGAATAGGATGCTAATTAGAATATCTAAAAATGTGTTTAAGAGCCTAAGGATATCTCAGAATCGGAGCAAAAAAGCTAAATAAATTAAGGGATAAACATAGTGGCAAATTTGTAATTTCAAGTAAATTTTTGAAAACTTAAAGGAGGGTACTTTAAATGATAAAATTGAGTTCACTATGATTTTTAGAGACCTAAAAAATCATAGGAACTATCAGAATAGTTAAAACCTTTCCGATTTATAATTTATACTGTCAGTTGACCAAAGCTTTGGTCGGATTATTCAAGGTTGTTTTGAATCTAATTAATTTGAAACTAAAGGCTTTTAATGAATTAAAAGACTAAATTTCATGATGGAAAAGATGGTTTTCAAAAAGAAATGAAAATGAGCTCAAACCATGAAATTAAAGAATAAGAGCAAAATTGAAAATTTTCTTTTAAAAAACCCAAGCTCCTCTTTATAAAAAGGCCACCCTATCTCCTTCCCCTCACTTTGGCCAAAAATCTGCACCTCCAAACCAAACTAAGAGGCATCCCAAGAAGCACTAAAAGCCAAGGAAGATTGAAGCCACCTAAGGTAATAAAGTTTAAGGAAAGTTGCTCTTCCTTGTTCCTCCATCACTCCATAGGTTCGACCAACATAGGAAGGAGGTGAAGGGAGTTGGTTTTTGATGAAATCATGCTAGGAATTAAGGTTTTGGCATGTGGAGATTAAGATTCTTGCCATTAGAACAAATTAAGAAGCCATGGAATGCATAAATAGAAACCTAAGCTTTTGATTTCACCTTAGAAAGTATGAGGTCTTAAAATGATGTTTTAAGCCACATAAAAGTCTAATTGAGCTAAGGAGAGGCTAATGATCTTATTTAGATGCCAATTCCCCATGAAAGAAAATATAAAAAAAAAACTCCATAAAAGCTATTTAGGTGCTTGTCTTGGCCTAAAGTGGATTAACGTGCTTAGGTAGAGTTTTCTTTGATTCTAAGGATAGAAATGGTCTAGATATGAATTATAAAAAAAAAAAAAGAAATCATTGGTTTGAATTTAGAAACCTTATTTTGAAATGTGAAAGTTTAAAGTTCCAATATGTATAACAAAGTAACTTGGTGATAGGCTCCTTGATTTAAGTTTGTGATAACTCTAATAAGTTTAAATAAAGTCATATGACTTATATTAAGTGAGAAATTGGAGCCGCATAATGAATTATATGATTTGTGTCATTATGCCATTAAATGGAGCAATAGGGAAACCTAAAGTCAAAGTTAGCTAATGCAAAACTTATGTGATGCTAAATATGGTTCCATTAATGCATTTGTGTCTTGTTTGATGTGTTTAGGCCAAGCAAGTCAAGTCTCTCCTAAGTGTGTTTGTGAGGCCAAGCAAAGGAAGTGAGAAACCAAGGGAAAACTTTGTGCTCCTTTGAGAAAGGTAGTTCTTCATCTATTCTTGTATGCTTATATTGGTTGCTTGATTGTCATTGATTACTTGTATGTGTATGGACTATAAATTATGTCTATTGTTATTAGTTTGATGATTTGATGCAAATATGCAACTTGAAATGCATTTGAAATACAAAATGGCTCTTAATGGGTAAGGTTATGCCAAAAGTCCCTTGATTTATGTAAGGTAAAACCAAAAGTCTTTAATATAGGTGAGACAAGGCAAAAATCTCAAGAGTAAGTGAGGCTAAGTCAAAAATTCTTAAAAGTAAGTGAAGTTAATCCAAAAGTTCCAAATAATTAGGTCAGATTAGACCAAGAGTCCCTAGAGCTTGTTTTTACCATGACGAATCTATATGATTTCATAAATATGGTTATGTTTGCCATTTGGATGCCTATTATGCATACTTTCTTTGACATGAAAACATGCCTTATAAATGTGCTTGAAGGGTGAATGAGTTATTGGGATTCATAAAATTTCACTGTCATCTATATTATTTCTAACCATGTCCAGGGAACTCTCAAGGAGACAAAGATGGAAACCAAAATGTATAAATGACAATACTTTGACAATAGTTTAGATTTTTATGTAATATATTATATATGAGAGATTGTACATAATATTTTTGTAATGTAAATATTCCTAAAAATGTAAAAGTATAGGATTATGATGTAAATGTTAATTTTGAATGTAAATGTACAAGATTATGTAAGTTGGATATGTTTGAGCTATGGAATATGTATATATGATACCAATTGGATGAGTGAATTTGAGTTGAATGAGGTTTAAGGCATGATAAACTAGTCATATATGCTACATTTCATGTTTTAACTGTGCTCAAATGGTCACATGCATTAAAGAAGCTCACTTTGAACTATTTAGTACCATATATATGCCAATTTGAGCCATATTTTGTCCCTAAACCAAAAATAGACCAAATGAATGAATTATTAGATGAAATTTGGTAGGTATTTAGATCTCATTTATATATTTTCATAGAGCTAAAAAATACAATTTTTGGAGCTCTGTAGGATTTATTATGATTTTTCAAAGTTGGCTAAAAATTGTAGAATTGCATGGGTACTATTGATATAGTCAAATCTAGTTTTTCATGTATTTAAAGAGACAAATGAACTCTAATGCTCATGAGATTTTATACTCATATATTTGATATTATAAGCTTTCCATAGACATCAAGTTTGCATAAAATGGAGTTATGTAGCCAAAAATATGCATGCCTAAAATTTAGATTCTATTATAGGTTTGAAATCTGATGCAATTATTATTCCACTAGATTTCTATAGCCCAAATGAACTTGTTTTGACTTGAAATTTTTATAGCATATAGCCATGTCCTGAACTTTATATGGAGTCCTCATTTGCATGAATTGGAGTTTTCTAACTCAAAATATGAATTTTTGAAGTTAATATATAATATAAGCACTTAGGTGAAATTATGCAATTGCCATAGTTGAAGCATATTACTTGAAATCTAAAATTTTATGATTCTTTCTATGATGTTTCATGTTGATCAAGCTTGTTTAATATGGATTTTGAGATTAATATATTGAAGTTACACATTTATGCAAATTTGAAGAAGTTAGGTCTTTAATGTCAATTTATTCCGCTGCTAAAAGTACTAAGAATAAGAAATTGGTGTTGTAAGCTTATTGTAATGTAAAATATGTGATATATCCTTATGGTATGACATGAGGAGTTTCCAGGAGTTGAAACTTCAATTGACCACTACTCCTATATTAATTATACCTGACCTTAGTAAACCTTTTGTGGTTTATCATGCTTCGAGAAAAGGGTTAGGATGTGTATTAATATAATTAGGTAAAGTAATGGCATATGCCTCTAGACAGTTGAGACTTCATTAAGAGAATTATCTCATGCATAATTTAAAATTAGTCATTGTGGTATTTCCCCTCAAAATTTAGAGGCATTACTTATATTGTGCTACAGTAGAAATATATAGTAACCACAAAAATCTGAAATACTTATTGAATCAAAAAAGACTGAATATAAAACAAAGAAGATGGATGGAATTCTTGAAAGATTATAATATAAATTGAAGTACCATCTAGGTAAAGCCAATGTGGTGGAGTAGGAAGTCCATACATGTAACCTACATGATAATTAGAAAACAGGAACTCATAGAAAAATTTAGATATATGAATATTTCTTGTCATATGCTTTCAAACAAGTTATTATTAAGTGAAACTAAAATAGAGAATGACTTGAGAGCCTGATTTTAGATGACTTTTTGAGTTAGATCAAAGGTGAGATTTCCCACGGTAAAACCTCAAAATTTGAAGTGTCTGAGGATGGTATGGTAGTCTACCATGATAGAATTTATGTGCCAAATAAAGCTGAATTGAGAGAAAAAATTTAGGTGCATAAGAGTAAATATACAATTTATCTAGGTGCCACAAAGATGTACCATAATTTGAAAAGATTATTTTAGTGGCCAAGGATAAAAACAAATATCGTCAATTATATGGCTAAGTACTTGGTATGCTAGAGGGTAAAAATTGAACACCAGATACCAGTTAGATTATTACAACCCTTAGATATTTCTGAGTGAAGATCGAATAATATAGCTATATTTTTTTTTCTAGGGTTACCCAAAACATCCTATGAATATGATATTATTTGGGTAATAGAGGATAAGTTAATGAAGTCTATACACTTCTTACCTATCAAGGCTACATATACATTAGATAAATTAGCCCATTTGTATATGAAAGAAATAATGAGACTTCATGGAGTACCAAATAGCATAGTATCTTATAGAAATCCCAAGTTTACATCAAACTTTTAGAGGTTACTACAGGTAGCTTTAGGGATAAAATTAAGGTTTAGTATCACCTATCACCCCCAGACCGATGGTCAAACAAAAAGGACCATCCAGACCCTAGAGGATATGTTGAGGGCATATGTCTTAAAAATGAAAAGGAACCAGGATGTGTACTTACCACTACCTAAGTTTGCATATAATAACAATTATCATTCGAGTATTCAAATGGCCTTATATAAGGCACTATATGGGAGAAAATGTAGATCACTTTTGTATTAGGTTAAGCTAAGAGAGAAGAGTCTAATAAGACCTAGGATAGTAAATCAAACCACTAGGCAGGTAGACTTAATTAGAAAGAAACACCTTACGACTCAGAATAGGAAAAAGAGTTATGCTAATAAAAAAAGTAGACTGTTAGAGTTTAAGACTAGAGACTATGTATTCATTTGAGTATCTTAAGTTACCAAAGTGGATCAATCTATTAAGGTAAGAAAACTCAATCCTGAGTATGTTGATCCATTTGAAATCCTTGAAAGAATTGAACCTCATTGCTTACTATATAGCCTTGCCTCCTAACTTGGCATAAATCCATGATGTATTTTATGTCTCCTAATTGAAAAAATACTTGCCAAATCCCTCACATGTCATAAAATATGAGCACATTTAATTGCAGGGTAATCTTTCATATGTTGTAACACTAAAGAAAATCATTGAATCAAGATCAAAGTGCTAAGAAATAAGAGCATTCCTCTAGTAAAAGTGATCAGGAAGGGCCTATCTTCTGATGAGGTAACCTGAGAATTGGAGGATGATATAAGAAAGCGGCATCTACAACTATTCAATTAAAGTATGTCCCAAATTTTGAAGACAAAGTTATTTAAAATAGGGACACAAAATAAGAAAAGGGCAGTCAAAGCTTAAAAAAAATCAAATTAGAACTACTATGTTAATGAAAGATAAGCCTAGAGTAAAATGAATTGAGAAAAATTAAGGGTAAAATGCTAGTTTAAGCATCTAGAAATGGGGTTAAGAAACCATGAATGGTTGAAAACCGAAGCCAAAGGGGCTAAATAGGATGAACCAAAATTGCAATGGCTAAAACAAAATTTAGGGCAAAATTTTAAAAGCTTAAAGGAAATATTTTAAATGATAAAATTGAGCTCAGTAGGATTTTTAAAATCTCTCAAAACTATAGGAGCTATTAAAATGGCTAAAACCCTTCTAGTGTATGAATTAATATTTCAGTTGATTGAAACTTTAACTAGGCCTTTCTGGATTGTTTTAAATCCTAAAAATTTCAAAGTAATATTTTTAATAAACTAGAAAGCCTTAATTTTTTTATGGAAAAGATAGTTCTTATGACAACCCTATCTTCTATACATGATTTTTTATGGTCAAATACGAGATTAATAATTAATGATCAAGGTTTGGGGTCGTTACATTTTATCATATTATGAAAATGTGAGGAAATTTAAACCTTGATATTAGGGTCATCACCAAACCACCACAAACAAAACAAAAATGCATAAAAGAAATCTCACTATCATGAGGGGTTTATGATTCATCCATTCATCAGTTTCAACATACAAAAACCTCCCACAAGTATTCTCATATCATTTCCTAGTATTACCATTGAAGAAACTAGGGTTTCTAGGCTAAAAGGAGGAGTTTGGGGTCTTACGCTGCGGCCCATACCTTCCCCGCCACGGCTAAGTTGCTCTCTGGAATTACTGGGCAAATTTCGCAATGCGGTGAGTTGGACCTCCGCCGTGGCTAGCCTACGCGGCGCCACGGCAGAAATGCCTCCTAGAGCTGCTATTTTCAATCCCACGATTCTTACCTCGGTGGAATATATTTGCACCGCAGTGAGTTTTCGTTCTATCACCCTCCTAGGTGATTTTTTTCACTTTGCGCTGCGGCAAGATTTCTCAGGCCGCGGCACTCCTTGCCACTGTCACTCCCCAAGCCAATTTTCTTCTCTTGCACTGCTGCAGGATTCATCATGTCGTGGCACCCCTTGACTCTGTCACTCATTTGGCCGTAGCGAAACCTTCTTAGCTGCGGCATAACTCTCTCTTGTAACTACCTTTCTCCAGTTTCGTCCCCTACACTCCAATTCCCATCTTAGGAACACTCTAGAACCACTTTCTCTCATTTTGTATGACTTTAATAGTATTTATCTACCTTATTTCCCCATCTATCCCTCTATTACCAATTCAAAACTTAGATACTATTTCCTACTTGCCCAAATATCTCATATCAGCAAATTCATAGATAAATAATAGTAAGAACTCATGCACTAGCAACAATTAACATTCAAGTATACATTCCGTTAAGGATTCCATACATCTCTAGTTTATGACAACATTCAACCTAATATATCATAGGATTTCATTACACAAATAGTCATTATATCATAGGTTCACAAGTCATAAATAATGTCAAAGCTCATATATCCATCAACAACAGATATGAAGCCTATGTCTCAATGGTTACATTCCATGTTAACAAAATTACAAATTCCTATACTTGGCAATATAAATACATGATGATGCTATACAAGGTTTACAAAAATTAGCATCTATACTAAATAAGTCAGCCTAAGTGTAGCCTTCTCTCCATATGTTAGAGCTCATGGATTTTCATCCACTTGCTTCCCTTTATCCTTACCCGAAGAACCTTCACCTGAAATATTAATCCCATGAAACGGGGTGAGACATAAATCTCTGTAACCAAGGCAATTCCATCATATATTCCAGTTTAATTAACATATATGC
This sequence comes from Erythrophleum ivorense, assembly GCA_026724425.1. Lineage (NCBI taxonomy): Eukaryota > Viridiplantae > Streptophyta > Magnoliopsida > Fabales > Fabaceae > Erythrophleum > Erythrophleum ivorense. The sequence continues at coordinate 13,201,061 of JAIUCV010000008.1, forward strand.
ATAATTTCACATAAGCATCAGAAAATACCAGTCATATCAGAAAATGAAACAATTAGGCTATCATGATTACTATCACAAACTAGTAATCATATTTTCACATGTTAAAGGCCATTAACACCAGGAGAGGCCCGTCCACGGTACCTACTCCCCATTGAGCACAATCAGGGCTCAGTGCATCTGAGGTTTGATAATAACCCAGTGCCTAATCGAAGCACATGCACGGGTGGCAGCTGAACCATAGCTCCACCATGGACTCACAAGGTCCAACACAATATAATAGATAGCCAACCAATTCATTCAATATTTCAAATCATTCATGTACAGCAAATATGAAATTAAAATAGATATATGCATGGAATTAATATGAACCCGGTTACCTCACTTGTAAACAATTGCAACAGCCACCAATGGTACCAAAATCTCCCTATAATCATAGCATCATAGAATTACTACTCTAATTCATCATTAACAGTTGTAATAAGTACTCAAAAAATTTAAAATGCTAATGACTACCTAAGAATCACTTACCCAGCCACTACAAGTCCCAAATTCGGATTGAAGTGTCTTCTACCAAAAACCTCAATATTTCACCTAAAATCCTAAGCAAATTCGTACAAAATTAATACATATATTATAAATCAACTATGAGGGTCTCAAACTAGCAAAGAAAGCATCAAAATGGAGGGTTTATACTTACCTAATATCAGCCCTAGCCTCAACCTACGAATTTTATCAAGAAAATCCTAAACACCCACATTTTAAATTTTGGGTATGGTGAAAATACTCCAAATAAAAAATTAATCGAACCAAAATGAAGAGAAAGATGAGAGGATTAAGTTATATAACTATTACCTTGGCTGAATCTTGCTCTAAATGTGAGAAAATGTGGAAATATGCCAAGAACCCTAAAGCCTCCTTTGGACCTCCGAATTTTGAGATGTGTGTTTGTGTTTCAGAAAAATGGGATAGTGACTGAAGCATTTAGGGTTTTAGTTGGGTTTAAGTTGGGTCTAAGATGGGTTATGGGTTGCTCCAAAGTCCAACTCCTAATGGGCTCAAATTTTTACTTTGTTGGGCCAATTTTCAAGTTGTTGGGTTACAAAAATTTTTTGGGCCAAACTTAGTTTTAGGATCTCTATTGTTTTGGGTCTGCACAAGGTTTATTGGGCCTTCCTAAAAGCCTATACAAGGTGGATCTTGGGCCTTTATCACATTGGATCAAGTTGGGTCTGCACCTAGCTTATTGGGCCTCTATTAGCCTCTTATCATAACCTCCTACATTAATTTGGGCCTAGATGAAATTTCTCTCCCAATTAAATCTCAAACCTATATTAATAATTTATCTCTCTAAAATCTTCATTCACTTAACTTGCTCAATTATCTTATATTAATTATTTTTAATTAATCTAATCCATGATTAACACCTTAATTAATTTTTGGGGTGTTACAGTTCTCATAAAAGATCCAAAATGAGCTCATCAAAGGAATTGAATATACAAGATGTAACAGGATTTTTATAAATTGTTATAAAATCATCCCTCCCCCTTTTTATACGCATGCCAGCTCTCCTTCAACCTCATAACCTACTTTCTTCTAGCCAAACAAAACCAAGGAGATATGGAGAAGAAAGGAAGGAGAAGGGAGAAAGAAGCCATTCAAAGATAAGCAAATATGGAGGATTTGTCTATTATGCTATTATAAAATTTTTTTCTACTATTTCTCCTCTTTCTTTCTATAGTTATAGTTTTCTAAAAGAGGGAGTTTTGTAGCTAAATCCATGAAAGAAGAAGCTCCTTAAAGGGAACCAATTACACCCTAATAATCTCCATTCAAAGTGCTTTCAAATGGTATATAACATAGGATAGGAAACTTGCTTTTTCTTTGAAATTCCTTTCCCTATTGGTTTGGCCTTGATATGGAAAACATAAAAGGAATTTAATTTTGGCTAAAAACATGATGGGAATAAGGGTTTTGAAACATGAAGATTGAGATAATGCAAAAAAAAAAAAAAATCAATTAAAAAGCTTTAAAATGCAAAGTAGGCCACCTAGGGTTTTGTTTGTACCTTGAGAGTTTTGAAACCCTAAGAAGACATTTCAAGCTAGGTAAGACTATATTCAAACTAAAAAAGAGCTAAGGATACTCCACATATATTAAATTCCCTAAGGCCTCGTTTGGTACAAGCGATTAGGTTTTGATGGAATAGGAATGGGAAATGAAATGGGAATGGAAAGGAATCTTGTATCCTATAGTTATGTTTGGTATGATGGAAAAAGAAATAAGAATGTTTTTACTTTTTTATACTTAGTTGGATAAAAATGATATAAAAATAGAATAAGAAGAGAATTAAAAAATTAAAATACTTTTAATAATTATAAAATATAATAAAATATTTTATTTTTAATTACCAATAATAATAAATAATAATAAAATAACTTTTTAATTTAAAAAATTATTTTTAATTTACCTTTAATAAAAAAATTATTTAAGAAAGAATAAAATAGTCTCAATTTTTATTCTCCTTCTCAGTAAAACACTCTCCTACTCAGTAAAACTCTTTCCCATTACAAAGCAATGGAATGGACTCTCCCATGTTAGTGGGAGACAACTCTCCCAGGAAAAAAAGTCTCCTGCCTACCAAACATGCCTTTCTTTCAATCCCATTCCTTTTCCCTATCCATCACTAAACTTTCCCACTAACCAAACGAGGCCTAAGAGTAGAACAAAAACTCCATGGAAGCTTTTCTTAATGCATGTCTCAGCCAAGCATAGGTGAAAGTACCTAGGAAGTTGTTTCAATGATTCTAAGTTTACAAGTGGTCTAAATATGAATTATAGACACTAATGGAAGAATCCTTATTTTGAAAGGTGAATTTTTAGGATTCAATTAAGCCTAAAGAAGCAACTTTGTGCTAGGCTTCTCAAATCAAACATGTGATGGTTCTGATAAGTTCTATTAAGGTCATATAGCTCATATTAAATAAGATTTTGGACCCAAGAAATTGAATTATGAAAGTTGCTTCATAAGTCATTTAAATAGGACATATGTGCACCTAAAACCTTAGTTAACATGTATAAGGCTAATATGAGTGTAAGTATAGTTCCATTGTTGATTTTGTGCTCCATTTGATGTGTCTAAACCAAACAAGTGAAATTCCATTCAAGTATGGTTGTAGAGCGTTGAAGAAGAGAAAGAAACAAAACTAAACTAATTGGGATTCTTGGATCAAAGTAGCTTTTCCTCCATTCTTGTATATGTATGATTGGTTTGTTTGAGTGTCATAGATCGCTTGTATGTATTGTTTGTAAATTATATGTATTGTTGATTACTTGATGATCATATGTAATGGCATGACATTTATTTGCATTTGGAATTGGATTACCTCTTGATGAGTGAAATTGTACCAAAAAACCTTTAGTAATGGGTGAGATGAAATCAAAAGTCTCTTGGAAATGAGTAAGGCTAGGCCAAAAGTCCCAATTATGGGTGAGGCTATGTTAAAAGTCCTTAAAAGATGATGAAGTTAAACCAAAAGTCCCTAATTATTGGGTTGGGCTAAACCAAAAATCCCTAGAGTATGAAATTACTCTAGAGGGAGCCATGGAATTTCTAAAATATGAATATGGTAATATGGTTTATATGTGATTGTATGGCATACATACTTGCATCTTGGATCTTAAGTGAGCCATATATGTATGCTTAAATATTAGAATAACTATTGGATTCTTTGAATCTCACTTTTCCCCTATCTCTATTAAACATGGCTAGGTGGCTCTCAAGGAAGTAAAAATAATGAACAAAAGGTCTAAGAAGAGCAACTTTGACAATGAAATTTGATTTAAGCCATACTCTTGAATATATGAATATGTACTTGTATATCTTGACGTATGGAAATACAAACACATTTAAAAGTATTAGACTATGATATAGAGATCGTCTATGGGTTGTAATATGTAATACTATGCAATTTGGCACCTTGAGTTCATATATGTATATGTGCATTCTTGTGTGTGGAAAGGTGATTTTTAGTTGCATGGCAAATTTAACATGATGGATCAATCTTATATAATGTAATTCTAAATTGAAATTTACTTAAAATGAGAAATGGCATTTTAGAACTTATTTAGTACAATTTAAAACCAAAATATAATCCATTTAGGCCATAAAATGTCTCTTTATCCTTACTGCCCAAATGAGTGAGTTTTAGGCTAAAATGATAGGAAATTAAAAGACATTGAAAGCTTTTTACAAAGCTAAAAATCATAATTTTAATAGCTCTAAAATATTTTATGAATTTTTAAATCTAGCTGAATTATAGAGAATTGTCATAGTGATATTCATATGGTTTGTCTTAAGTTTCATAGTTTTCTAAGGACCAAATGGATTCATTTTGACCTCAAATTTTTATAGTAGATAACTCTCATCACAAGATTTCCAAAGACACTTAAACTGCATTAATCAAAGTTGTATAGCTCAAGTTATAAATTTTTAAAATTTATTCATTATTACGTGTTATATAGTTCAAAATATGTATATGACCAAATTTATGAATTTAGTACTTTCCTTTGTGATAACTTGAGCATAACAAATTGGTGATGTATGGATTTGAGAGTTGGCATGATAAGAATTCATGTAAAAACATTTTATGACAAAGTGGCACTTTCAATTACTATAAATTTCGCTGCTAAAAACTTGGTTATCATATTTTGCCATCAAAGAATATATGTAATACAAGATTTACATAAATTATATGGAAACTAGTCATAAAAATGTTGGAATAATTAATAGTGAGCATTAATTTAGTTTTCTATAATTTTAAAAGATAAAACTAACTTTTACATAATTAACAAATCAATGTCAACTCTAATCTAAAGGTTAAATCCTGAATTCTAAATCATAAATCTTAAACATTAAATTTCGAACTCTAAATTCTGATAATTTTAATTTATATATTTATATATTTATATATATATATATATATATATATATATATATATATATATATATAAGGACACCATTTCATCCTTCATGAGGAACATTAGCAAAATTATTTTAAGTCAAGGTTGCTTATGTCTGACTCCAAAATTCTTTCATGGTATAGTTACAAATGTATACATAGTTTATAAGCAACCCATGAGACTGTCTTGAATGCTATAGGTGTATGTTTCAGTTTGCAGAGTAACGAAAAATGGCCATTGAAGGATTGTATATTTGAAAATGTGAATTTTTTATTAGTGATAATACTATGAACTCAAAAATACTTTGTGTTTTAATTATATTGTAATATTTATCAAATACATAATAATCTTTTATTAAATTATTACTTAAAATATTAAATAAAAATAATTAAATTAGTTTTTATATAATTCATGAATAATTAAAATCATAAGTCTATTAAAATAGATGAAAAGTTGTTCAATATTAAGTAATATTTAGTAATAATTGTATTATAACCAGAAAATATGCATTGTATCATTACTTATTTCTTATATATTTATTTTGGAATAATATTCAATAAACATATTCAATGGATATAGAGAACTATATTAAAATTTTTTATTTGAAATATTTAAAACAAATTGATAATTCTTTGGAATTAGAATGTTGGGTTAATCAACTATGACAAATTACTATGTTGAGAAAAAATGAAAGAGAGGATCTTGTGAGAGAGATAAAGAGACATGGGGTGGATCCCATTATATAGGTCCCACACCCCATGTCCCTTTCTCTCTCCCAGTGACAAAATGAACTTTTAAAATAAAGTTGAATTTATTCAATTGCCCACGGAGAGAGAGAGAGAAATTTTTGCATACATCAAATACATCTATCCCTAATGGCTAAGATCTATTGCATATATATGTACCTACTATTCACTACATGCATGTACAAAGCAAATCTTGAGGTTGAGTGCACATGCACCTCAAAATTTTTTCACAAATATATAAAAAAAAAATGGAACCTCTTCTAATTAGATTTAGGAATAAATTGAAAGCAAACTCAAAATTTTCTTTTTTTTTTCAATTTGAGTGTATCCTATAAATTTAAAAAGCTTTTATCAAGTATTTTTTGTGTTAAACAGAAATCCAAAATGAGTAAATATCTAAGTGCTTCAATCAATGTGGATTAAGATAGAACACAATTATATAAAGAATTAGTGGAAAGCATGGATCAAATACTTCAGACATAGAAATCTATGTTGCTATCTCAATTTGGCCTTTTGACTTTTGATTCATTCAATATTTCCATGTTGATTTATTCTTTATCATTTTGTGAGGCTTCTAAGAAGTGTTGCTAGGGAATTGATATCAAGATTGCTAATTTTTCTAGGGTTATAATTTAGGTAGGCCTAAACCTCATTTACTTAAATAGCTAGCTCTTTGTAATTTGTAGAGTTTGAGAGGTGTAGGTCTTAAGCAGACACACTTTTTTAATAAGGTTTTATCAGCTAAACATACATGGCATTTAGTAAATCCTGAAACACATTCTTTATTCATTTGCATTCTCTATCCTAAATACTACTAAAGTTACTTTTTTTGGATGACTCAGTAATTACTCCAATATTAATTAGATATAACGAGGAATTTAGAAGGCAAGTAATGTTGTTTATGAGAACTTGGCATCACAAGTTGGAGATTGGTGACACTGTCCACTTCATCACTACTTTTAGTGCCCTATGTATCCAAGATTTCTTACTATTCATAAGGATAGGAAGGGACCTTATTCTACATGATTAGGGAGTATGGAATTCCCAATTGCTTGATTTATTGTATTCTCCAATTGTAGCTCAGCAAATCGCCCAATTATCTTTTTCGTTCATTGTTCAAGGAGATTGGCTTATTTAGATAAGTAATAGCATAAGGCCATATAAAGTGGCCCATAGATATAACTTTCGTTAAGAATGCAATTACTCCAATTCCTACATGCTTCCAAGCTTGGCATCAATTCTAGAGGGTTCGCCTTTCTTATTGAACATTGTTATTTGGATGGAAGCTATTGACTAATACTCTTCCCATTATGTCTATTTTACAAGCTTATCATGTATTGATTGATAGTGTCTATCCTTTTGTATCATATGAAGGATGAAATGATTAATCATCTATTCCTTCAATGTCAATTTGCGAAGGTAATAATGTTTGGATCTCCATTATCTTTGCAAGTTGATCAAATCACCTTGTAGATATAGAACAATGGCTTCGGATACGGTTTTCTCAAACAAGATAGGTTTTGTAGCAAGATGAAGACTATACAGTGGTGATTTTACTTGTATATGTTATTTGATATTATCAAAACAAGATTATATTTGAAAAGCCACATGTTAACCCAAGTAATGCAATCAAGCCATTGCGAAAATTGATTAGTCAATATTGTTTTGTGTTTATGAAACAAAGTCAGGTGGAAAGGCAACATCGATTTAGTATTCATCCAACATTGAAAGAAAAGCTAACAGCTAAAGGTTGGTAAATTATGGCATGGCTATTATCACAAAATTAGCATCATTGTCAGCACGAGGTGTTGATTTATGTTTGGCTTGAAAAACATTACTTTGACTGTGGTGCTAGATTGATAAATTTCAACACTCACCCTCGAGTTTTTTTTAAAGCAACCATACAAGCAATTCAATTTTAAATTTTTTCTCTTTTACACTGGTATTCAAAATTGTTTTTGCATATTCACAATATAGGTTAGTAACTTCCACCATCTGTTCACTTATTTCGTGAAGACTTTTGGCGCTTGATGGATGGTTTCTATTTGCACAAAGTTCAAATTCTTAGCAAGAAGGATTTTACAAGAAATGTGAAAATAAAATAACTTTCTTTAGTTTAGGCTCTTATAATGTAATATTGTAATATCTTTTATGTTGCATCAAAAAAGAAAACTCAGAATTGATATATTTCTTGGGGAAAAAAAAACTACGGATCAAATGTTAGATATTGAAAACTTAATCTTTTCAGGGGAAAAAAGAAGTCAAAGGTCGGTTGTTTTGGACATAAACTGCTACCTGGTGAAATTGATTTGTTCATAAATCTGAGGATAATTTGCCATCGATGGACTTCATATTACTATCGAACATTTGAATAGTTGTCATTGGACTGTCTTTTAACGTGCATACATACTTGCAACAAGCCGGCTAAGATAAATAAAAACCTATTTATTTAAATTTGAAATTCCTATGGCCTGACATGTATTCAAATGCTTGTTAATAATTTTAAATTTTTTAATAAAACATTCAACAAATAATTGAACTTTTTACTATTAAAAATAGAGTGAGAAATTAATTATCTTTTAATTCTTCTCTTATATCAATAATGACCTCTTCATTAATTAGTACTACATCTAGATTTATTTTATTTTATCTCACTGATATATATTACTTTGTCACTAATAATTAGAAGGATTCAAAATCATATAATTGTATCGATATACTAAAATCAACTTATTCCAAAACACATGTTGGCGCAAGCATTGGACATGAATCTATTCATTTCATTCCATGCGATGCCCTTCCACCTGGTTACTTTTCTTTTTCCCCGTGAGGGGTATGATGGTTCTTTGACAAACAACTTCAATTCAACGTGACTGGACCACAACAGATAGCTCATAGAAATAATTTAGTTCTACTTATTTTCTCAGTAATTTATACAATTTAGCCAAAAAAAAATTAGCTCAATTTCACTTAAGAGCACTCTAAAGAGTAAAACCTTGAATTCACGAACTAACACCCTAAGCAAAATCCAAAAACAAACCCGACTGTAATAACAAATGAGAAAGAAAAAATTCATAGAATTTGCTAAAAAAAATTTTACAAATGACTCCCATGACAATCTGACGAGCATCAGACCATATCCAACAGTTGCAGACATTTTCCCTGCGTCTACGACAGTTCATATTCTGTTACCAGATGGAGATCCATTTAAGGCCTATCTAAGAATTAAGGGTTTAGAAGCATTTCAACTTAATTTTAAAGAATTTTTTGTCCCAATAATGTACTCGTACCTTGCTTATTCAGTAGCAATAGTAACCATTAAATGAGGACATATGAGTTCACCTAACCGTTCATAATAAAGCCAACTAACTAGAGTACCAATGACGAAGATATTGCCCTAATTTTAAATTCAAGTAAATTGAAATTTGAGGGTACTCATATTCTATCCACTCTAGAGTCCAGACATTCTTTTAACCGTTGTTTCTCTCCTATTGAAACTCATACTTGAATGTAAAGCATTCATTATGTGAGATCCTTGAAAATAATATACACAAAGCATGGAAAGTCCTCATCAAATTTCACAGGTCACATATCAAAGCTGACAATGTAGAAAATTTTCTAGTTTAAACTCTAGAAAATGTTCAAACTAATTTCGGTAGCTCAGTGTTTAACAAAGATTATTTGTGAACAAGTGAAAAATACTCTTTTTGTTAACTAATCAAGTATTGATATAATCCCGCTTTTCTTCTGAGAAATTCTCATTCAGTATGTTCATTTGTTCTGAACAAAGGAAATCAACTACAACCTAATGAACTTTCCCCATTCAATGTGATTTTGTGTGTGTGTGTGTGTGTGTGTGAGAGAGAGAGAGAGAGAGAGAGACCTGAGAAGGAATTGAGGGCATTTTGATAACAAGTGAATGTTCAAGTAATTTCAGTCTGAAACATAAAATTCTAGATCGTGTTAAAAGCACTGTACAATCAGCCGAGCTACAATGAACTTCGCAGCCTCCTGCAAGCAAACAGATAACAAAAAACCAGTTTGAGAAACGATCGCCATGCACAAAAAGATGAGGTGAAAGGGACAGGTATAATTTGCCTAACGTTCCTCTCAAACTTTCATTAATGTACAATCTTTAACAGCAAGAAAAATCTATATCATTAAAACAATATGAACTGTTAAGGAGATGCCAAAGGTAACATTTAATTAATGCTTTTCTTTTCAATGGGGATTTGATGAGATTTCTCTAACATAAAATTAATGATTGAAAAATCTGAATTAACAAAACTTCAGAATTCACGCATGAGTGAGGTTTGTTTTACAGCTAATTTCCCACAAGTGTCATCTGCAAGTAGAAAAATTTGCCATTGAAACTTCCTCAAAGATTTTCATGACATCAGAAGACCCAATGACCTCTCCAAAGAAGGTCTAGACACCAGATACAAACTTGGAAAGATAAATGGACATGAAAGATGCCCTCAAGCTTAGGTATATTTAATTATCATATATTATGTGAAAAATATTATCAACCAAAAAAAAACTAATTTTAAAGTATATTAAGATCATTTCATAGTGATAAATTAGTCAAACATTATCAAAGAAAATACTCCCTCTGGTCTCATATATAAGAAACAAATAACTAATTCACGAGTATTAAGAAAGTTAGTTAAAAGTAATTAATCTTTTTAATTTTGTCTCAAATAAAAATTATTTTCCAAAAATACCCTTATTTAATATGTGCACTTTTTCTTTGAATGACTACCACTACTCATAATTTGAATGACTTATTTAATGAAGCGCATAATTGGAATACTGTAATTAATATGGTAGTTTATTTCTTATATATAAGATCAAATCAAATCTCAGAAAAATCTCTTATATATGAGACCGGAGGGAGTATATATGCTTTGAATGAAACATGTAACAGCAAATGTGGTTCGGTACCTCACTGGTTTTTTTCCTGAGGTTAGATAAACTAATGCCTGAAAAGTCGGTCCACAGAGACAGTCCACGTGCAAGAAAGTTACAGAATATGCTTGACAGCAGGGATCTCCTAATATTTGTTGTGCTACAATGTCCTCAGTAAGGCAAGAAACTCTTCTGATTCTTCGTTCTCTTTAACAATCTGTTCATAGAAAGGATTCAATGATCAACGCAAGAATTTAATATATTGGGACAATCCATAACCCATATTGCTCAAATCAATCTTATGACAGGAAAAAAGAGTGAATAGAAAATACAACAGTTTAACAAGTGCTAATGCAAAGAAGGGTTGGGGCATCCTTCTAGGATTGTATATTTGGCAACAGGCAAATATAAGATTAGTATCAAGGGAAACAGGCAAATCGAGGTACACTTTCTGGAAAATCAAGTTTTAACAAGAAACTCAAGAGGATTCTGTGGTATTGCAGATTCTACCAAGATTATCAACAGACCTCGTCCAATTGTCTTGACTTGACACATACAATAAAAGAGATAAGATTTAAGTGTTTACTAACTAAAATTGATAAAATACTGCCCATTGAAAAAATTAAAGTCTTGGCCCAAAAAAACAAAACAAAACAATTAAGTCAACAAACTTCATTTGTTGTTTCCCCTTTTTTTAAAGAAATTACCATCACCGTGGTTTTGTGGATAACCCATATCTGAAATGCAGGCCAACATAAAATTTTAAGGAAAATAAATTTTATTGTAAATTACTCTCTCCTCCCCTAAAAGATGACTTAATTACATGTTCCTCCCCTAAAACCAAAACAGAAGCTACAACTAAACCTATTTTGACCAAAATACCTTTAAGTGGTTAAAATAACCACTTCTCTGACAAGTTACATTAAAAATAATAATAATAATAATCCTATTGTTGAGGGCATTTTGGTCGAAAAGACTTTATCTGTAGCTAAATCTTTTGGTTTCAGGGGAAAACCTTGTTCACAATAGAAGGGAGGGTTCTGTAGTTAAGACATCTCTAGAAAAATAATTTACCATAAAATTTAACCACAACACCAATCTAACCATGCGTCAAGTTTAGTTAGAGATTTGGAAATCCATTGTGGACAATTCTCAATGTGTTATGCTAACTTATCCATCCTGTTAAATATGGGAAAGAGAGGACTATACACACCCCATGTAATAACTAAAAAGAAAAGCTAAGAGTGGGAAAACTAGAAATGACTTGTTAATAACTAAGACATCTCTCAGAAGAAAGGAAAATAATTTACCCTAAAATTTAAGCACAACCCAATCCAACCTTGCATCAGGTTTAACTAGAGATTTGGAAATCCATTGTGGACAACTCTCAATGTGTTATGCTAACTTATCCATCCTGTTGAATATGGGAAAGAGAGGACCATACACGCCCCATGTAATAACTAAAAAGAAAAAGGTAAGTGCCGGAAAACTAGGAAATAACTTGTTAACACGGCAGCTTTTCAAACTTGTTATGCCCTATTATGAGATTGAAGTTAGTATGGTTTGATCATCAGGAATATTGAATGTAGAAATTTCCATATGGTCTCAACTTTCAAGTTCAATTAAATTATCTGAGTGGGACCTAAAGAATGAAGAAAACACTCATGTGGGCATCCTGATTTTCCAGGTACTTGAAAACCAATTTATAAAAAAGTTGAGCTTGAAAGATATAAAGACATCAACATCCCCATGTTGTTTAGGACGTATACATAATATAAATCTTAACTTTTTAATATATCTTAGGTTCAAATAATTTATCAATAGGTTTCCAATCACTTGGATGATTAAATTATCCATTTACCAAACAACAACTTAGAATTTTTAGAACCTGCAGGACTACATGTGAATTCAATTACATGAATTAAAATAGAAATTCTAGTGTATTTTCTGGTGCCTTAATGGAGGAGAGAGACCTCAGTTATGCTGCCTAATGGTCATGACCACACCTTACGATGTTAGAACCTCCACCTGCAGGTTCAAACCTCAAGTGTAGCAAAACCATCCTCCCTCCTTATGATGTAGCAAAAAGTGAAAAGAAAGGAGCAGAGAGAAGAAAGAGGAGGAACACATTAAGCAGCTACTTTGTCATCAAAGTCCAACCACTTGGGTCTGGTGAAGCATCATAAATCTTAATACCCTTTTTAAATCATCAAATAGTAAGGAATGTTAATCAAGTTCTTCCATATTTTTTTTTTCAACTGTTTTCCTTTTAGAAATATTTTTTTTATATACGTAAAAAAATACTAATACTGCCGACACTCAGAAATTTTCAAGAAAACTCCATACTAAAACAAAGTAGGAAGACCCAAAAACCAAAAAAAAACTGTTCATGACTCATTATTATTAATTTCCAATTTGCAACAGAATAAAGAAGCACCAAGAACTTTAAACTCAGTAACCAGGAGAAAGTCTAAACACTGTTTAACTTGAATTAAACAAAAAACTGCAATAGGACATCAAATAACAAAAATTACCTTTGTTTAACTATGTAAAGGAATCTTATATTCACATTAGTATAATATAATGAATTAAATTTTGAATATTAACAAGAAACTAGATACATAGCTAGCTACAGAACTACAAGTGCACCACTATTTCAGTAAATTACCTCGAATCAACACAGTGTAAAAATATTCTATTTTATCACACAAAAGAAAATGAGAGAGCAAGTTGACCATTTGGTCTCGCACAGTTGTCTAGAAGAAGGGAAATTTATGCCTACATAACATTTCTGCACATCCAACAGCAATTAGTGACAAAGAACCTCACATTCAACTTCCCCAAAAATTGTCACTTATTCCTCCCTGATTTGTATAAAACAAATGTTTCCCCAATATTTTATAATTCAACTATAGCAGCATTCTCACCTACTCAAAGCACTATCTTATTCAGTCTTCTCTCTTTTATTTGAATGGTTTGCATATGTCACAATTTCAAGTAATGATTACATATGTAAATCTCCATAACATTGGAGCAGCATGATTGCTATCACTCTCAATCCATCACTACGTACTCTCAATCACACTGTTGTAAATATTTTCTAGCACTTCATGATGCATTTGCCACATGGCAACAACATCTATGACAATCAAAAGGAAGGGTATTACTGAGGATTTTGCTTTAAAAATAATCCATATCTACATTCTAAAGAAATGTTTTACCCATGAATTTTCAGCAGCAATATATGATTCACACAAGACAAAAGCGAGATCTAGTTCAACTTGAAATTGCCGTATCCCATACTTATATCCTAAAATTTTAAACAAACTATCATCATAAACTACTATAACCGAGGAATCAATTTATATTATATTTGACAGGCTACTCATGCGAGAGGCAACTTAGCCATAGCATAGACTAGTAAACATCAGGCAACAAAAACCAGCTAGCATGAAAAGAGATCAGGAAATTCCATACCTTGATGATAGTGTCGTTTGGCAAACCGAACTGAGCAAGGATATCACAACCAACTTGATTCCAGTCAACTGCTCCTGGATAATCTGACCCTCTATCTAACCGAATCTGAGATGTATCACAGCTGAAAGAACTCCCTAGCCAAAAATATAAAATGTTTCCTGCATGTTCACCTAAACTTGTACTCGATGAGAAAATAACAAAAGCAGCTTTAGAATCCAAATGACTAGCACCGAAAGTCACAATCTTCTCTAAACTGGGCCATTGATAAACTAAATTTTGTTTCATATTAGACTGTACTAGACCGCTTCCATCCATTTCATTTGATGAAGTAGATTTTAGGTCTTCTCTTGAAGAGCTTTCAACCCAAGGTTCACTACAGTTTCCAACAAATGAAGCTTCATTGTAGTCAACACTATCTGCAGCACCTGGACATAATAACGCCTCACACTGTTGAATTGAATCCAACCCGCTATCCTCAACATGGTTGTTGGAATCAGATGAACATTCTACACTATCTGATTGATGCAAATTGCTAACATTGCCATTCATGACAACACCATCTTCTTGAGTAGCATGAAATGTCGATGGTCTATTCTTCACCAGTGTTTTATCATTCATCAGCGGTAAATTCAAAGACTTTGACAGACTGCCTCTGCGCTCAGCAAGGGAAGCTGAAGGTTTTTTCAATAGCAAAGAGGCTGACTGATAACAGGGCTGTGACGTCAACTTGACACCACAAATTTCTGCACCATTCGATACTGGTTGAGAAGAACAACTGGCTGAAAGGAGGGACAAGTCAGAAAAGTTAGACAAAGATGAGGATGCTGGGGTAGAAATCAAAGCTGTAGAGGGAGAATCAAGAGATGTTTCTGAACACTTTGAACTATTGCTTGAATCAGAAGAAATGGAATCTGGAGAGAGATAAGGGGGTGAAGAAGAAGACGTAGATGATGACAGTGACGATGCTGGAGATGAATTTACTGATGAATGAGTACACAACATGGAATCCAAATAAACCCTTGAAATTGATAATTTAGGGGCTGAGACAAATTCCTTCATATTGGCAGAGGCAAACTTACGCCTTAACACACTCCAACAGCTCTCTCTAGCAGGAAGATGGGTTTCATGTTCATCCTCTGATGACGCAAATGGAGGCACAAAACCTCCCATGATAGCTTTTTGGAAAACTTCAAAATCAACATTATATGAGTCCACTCTCCTCTCACCAGGACAAATCCTTATGGTTGATTTTTCATTTTCTACTCTACGGTGAGATTTGTCCATTAAAGGCAAAAATTTTGAAAAGGCATCCCAAAAGGAATCCAGTTCTTCACCCTCCTTGATCAATAAAATTGAGCCTTGCACTTTCTCATACCGAACAATCTGACCCACAGCCCCTCTGACATCCCTTTCCATGATGGCCTCACAATTCTTACCAATCCAAACATATATTGCAAAAGGTATATGTATGATGAATGCACCTCTAGAATCCAGAACAGATGGAGAAGGATCCATCAACATTTTGGGGACAAGATGCAATGGATCATACGGTGAGTGTGGGGCAATTCTATACATTCTCAGCAAAGAGCTTGGGCTAAGTGGGAATGCATGGACCCTTTTTTGGCATTGCAGTAATTGGCAGGCAAAACCCATATTTGGATCAGCGATACCTCTTGCCGCCTTCACATACTGAAAAGCATCATCAAAACTCTGCCCTTCCCTCCACATAAGGTATGCAATCACCAGAGATGTAGACCGAGACACCCCTTGGCAACAATGCACAAACACCCTTCCTTTTTGTTCCCTAACATCTTCAAAGTAGTCAAACACGTCATACAGAATACTAGTAATATCTTCCGATGGACTATCCTGCAACCACAACGTTCTATATACAAAATCAGCTTTGAAGTACTCAGGACAAACAAAGCCCACACAGTTCAAAATATGGGTAATCCCATTCTGCTTCAATATATCCCTATCTCTCGCAACAGCGTCTCCACCAAGATAAATATGTTCAGCCACTTTTGAGCATTCTTTATCAAAGAAGGCAATCTTATCTCTCTTCACAAGCCCAGCATTCTTATCTGGGTTTCGCTGAATCGATGATAAATCAAGCTTCAACCTCTCACCATTACCCCTTCCACTAGGGGTTGGGGGTTGTGGCCACTCGCCGATATCATCCGAACTTGCTTTTGGCCACTCATCCAAGCTCCTCCGAGCAATCGACAGCGGCTGTAATGGCGGCAAACACAACCGAGACTTGCAATTCTGCTGCGATCGAGGGGTTAATGGAGCGGGAGGATATCGACGAGTTTGCCCGTTGATATTACCAACACTCCCATCCGGATCTACAAACTCCTTTCCATCACCGTCCTGATTGTGTGCGGCGGAACGGGACGCCGACCAAGAAGCCGACCGCCAGAACATTTTTCGAGAGCCAGAAAGCTGGCATGGAGCTCGAGCATCGTCCTCACCCACCATGCCCACTTCCAAAATCCCTTAACTCAAAAGTTTCCAAAACCTCAGAAATTGAACAGACCTAGCTTTTCTTCACCACGCACCCGAAGCATATATGGTAGGGATTAACCGAAATTTGAGAAATCGAACCCATATCTTCACTGTGACAAACCCAGAAAGAAAACGTGCAGAAAGCAACAAATCATCACAGAAACGACGGACAACGACAACTAAACGCCGAGAAAATGTGTCAAAAAGAATACAGCGACGAAAACCTCACTTGAATCTTAAACTGAGAGTTTGTGGGGAAAAGATAATACAAACATGTTAAAAGATGAAACTTTCAGTCGTGAAGAAATACATCGATTTGAGACTAATAGGGGGGAAGACATGGTAAAGGAGAACCAGAAGAAAGCAAGAACCAAAGGAAATTGCAAAGCAAGAAAGCTGTGGAGTTACAAGAAGCAACTCAGCATTGAGTAACGGAGAGGGTACTAATTGAGGCTCTTCCTTTTCGCAATAATTGACTCACGCAAGAGACATGGTTGATTCAGAGTCCAGTTTCGTTGGTTAATGTTTCCTCACAGTGAACCAAATCCGTTTTTCTTTTCTAACATCTAAGTAAAAGTAATTTGATTTTTATATAATTGAGTATTTATAATTTATGAATTTTTAATTTAGTTTTTATTATTAAAATTTTGCTAATATTTTTTAAATTTTATTAATATAATTAATTATATAGTATATTAATACTTTAAATATATATATAATTTATACTAATAAAAAAAGTAAAAATAAATAATAAAATAAAATTAACTTAAAGTAAAATATTGATAAAAATATAATGATAAGGATTAAATTAAAAATTATTTAAATTATAAAAATTTAATTATAACTTTTTTTAAGTTATAAACATCAGATTAAAAATTAAAAAAAACTATACCGAGAGTATTATTTCCCAATATCTAATATATAAAAAAATTATATAAAACCACATTGTTCATATGCGGCCCTCTTTTTTGAGATGCGTGTGTGTCATTTTTTTAACTTTTTAGTTTCTTTTTAATTTAAATTTAATTTTGAGAGCACGATTCCATTATGCTGACACACAGGAAGCTTACTCTAATTAAATGTAAAACTTGAATTTTAACTGAGAAATCTTATTTGGTTGTTACATTGGTAAATTTTTAATTTAATCTTTTATATATTATTTTTTCTAATTTAATTTTTATCATTAAAATATTTATAATATTATACGTCTACTTCATTTTGCTTAAAATTTAATTTCAAATTTAATAATTTGAAACGTTATTTATTTATCTTAACTCATATATTAAATTTAATATTTAAATCAATAAATTCTAAATTTTATGTTAAGGTTTAGATGAAATAAAAAAGAAAGACATCATTTTAAATATTTTGATGATTGAAAAATTACATTGAAAGAAATAAAAATTTGTGCAAGACTAAATTAAAAATCTATCTATATGTTAGGCATAAAAATAAAGGTTTTCCGGATTTCACTTTATAAAATATATCAAGTTCAATTCTTTATGTCATTATATATTAAAAATGAAATTAACTTTTTTCCGTTAAACCCTCTCTTTTTTGTGATAGTTCGAATTAGAATTAGAATTAGTGCGCTAGGATTTTAAAAGTTAAAGTGTTTGAATGTACTTCAAATTTTTATTGTATTAGAGTAACACTATTTACAAACTTAAATCTTTTTTCCCATAAAAAGGTATACATATTTTATTGATTACTTATTTGTATAATATATTTATTTTAAATATTATAATATGTTAACATAAATATGTTATCTAAATTTAATTGAACTTGGCATGTCTAAACATCAATGAATAAATTAATTTGTTCCAAAATTGGATTGTCATAGCATTGCAAAGATATGTTTTGAACAATTCAAACAGCATAATGGTGTTTGCCAAAATATATTAGTGATTAATTATATATAATTATTACGGTGACTGCAGTCAAAGTAATGATATTTGGCTGAAGATTACTTAAATTTGTTAAATTTGTCATATGACTACATTTTTTTTTTAAGCCAACATATATAAGTACATCAAAAATATAATAATCACAGCACTTTAGATCTCTTGATGTATAGTGACTGTTTTATGTAAAAGATTCAAAGTATTTAAAATAATAATAAAATTAAAGTTTCAAAAAGAGAAATAAGCTCACTTTTATTATTTGCTTGTAGAACATCTCCTGAACTATAAGAAGCATTGGAAGGATTTGAATGCAATTGTAGAGAATTTATGTTCTTGATCTAGTTATAGTTGATTGCTACAAATTTAAGTAACTTTGACCCAAAAATCATTACTTTGACTACAATCACCTTAATAATTATATATAATTAATCATTAACATATATTCGCAAACACCATTATGCTGTTTGAATTGTTCAAAACATATCTTTGCAATACTATGATAAGCCAATTTAAAACTGATTAATTTATTCATTGATGTTTGGACATGCCAAGTTCAATTAAATTTGGACGTAATTGGACAATCATATACCATTCGTGTTAATAGAATGTCACAATATTTTTTTTATACTTAAGTAAAGTGGACCCCCCCCCCCATGTTAGTACATGTTAGTAGTAGAAGGAATCATGATAGCAAAATCAAATTTAAATTATAAAAAGTAAATTAGATTATAAAAAAGTCAAAAAAATTCAAGATATTAAAAAAAATTAAGATACACACAATCTAAAAAAGATAGTTATATTGTTCATAATTATAAATAATGCAACTTCTTATGACTTTTATGTGTGTGTATGTGTGCTCACATGCACATATGTGTATATATGTAAAATATTACTTTCAACTTATTTAGTATATAAAATAGAAAAAAATAAAAATAATAATTTTATAAATAAAAAAAAGACTTTTATACTCTTATTTTAATTTGAAAAGAGATAGATATTATCTAATAGTGATAATTACACAAATATAATAAAGATTACATGCAACTATATTAAAAAAAAAAATCTATCTTATACAGAATCAAACATAACTCTGCCTATATTGTGCTTTAATATAAATCACTTTCGTAGCCAGTCCCAAGCCTTAAAAAAAATTAGGGTTATATTAGGCAGTCAACAATTAACATACAATTTGATTGAATTTTTATGACATGAATCAACAATATAGTAGAGTTAATACTAGATCGTTGCCCGGCAGCAACGCGCTATATAACTCAAATACAGTGTCAAATGAGCAAGAACAGATGCATCGATAACTGGGTGTAATAAAAAATATACAAAAATTCCTACATTTTTGTGAACAAATGTGGGTAAAGAAGTTACTTCATGAAAATAAAATTCATTTTATAATTTGGAATACAGGTATACTTACAAGTAAATTAATAAAAATAGTAGATACTATTATTAAGAGAAGGATTAATTTTATGTGCTTACCAAAAATCAAATAGATAAGAGAAAAAACGTAGGAATTAAACACTTCAAATTTCAAAATTTAGTATACTAATAAAACTAAATCTAGAAATGGAATAAGTATAATTATAGATAAGTATTAAAAAGATATTATAGTAGATTTAAAAAAATTATGAAATAGAATTATAGCGTTAAAATTTATAGTGGAAAGAGAAACTGTTAATGTTATTAGTACTTATGCACTGCAGATAAGGTTAGAAGAGCATTATAAGGTAAAGTTTTTGGATAACTTAAAAGGTCCAATTCAGGAAATACTTTCAGAAGAAAATATTTTCATAGGAGAGGATCTTAATGGTTATATAGGGAGTGCATCTATAAGTTACAATGGTTCACACAAGAAATATGGTTTAGGAGAAGCAAATGTAAATAGTAAAATTATTTTAAACTTTTCATTAACGTTTGAGTTTACTATAACTAACACTTGTTTGGAGAAGCGTAAAGAGCATTATATCATATACAAGAGCGGGAGAACATACTCTCAAATTGATTTCTTTTTAATACGAAAAGTGGAAAGAAAGTTTTGCATGGATTGTAAAATTATAGCTAGAGAGAGTTTGACTATACAATATAGATTCTTAGTGATAGATGTTCGAATTAAGAGAAGTGTAAAGAACAAAGGTCAAGAAAGAGTGTCAAGGATAAAGTGGTGGTAATTAAAAGATGATAAAAAAAAAGAGTTTGTAAAAAATAATTTTGGAGAAATGATCATGAAAGATACAAGGAAGTGCTAATGATATGTGAGATGAGATAACTAAAGAGATTAGGAAGATTACAAAAGATATATTCGAGGAATCAAAAGGTTTTGGACCTAGGAATAAAGAATCCTAATGGTGGATGCAAGCATACAAGATAAGATTAAAGTTAAAAAGGAATGTTATAAAATGTGGTCTTTGTATAAAAGTGAAGAAAATTGAAAAAAAAAATAAAATAATTAAGAAAGACACTAAGAATATGGTGAGCGAAGCGAGAGTTAGAGCATTTGATAGGTTATATCAATCCTTAGGTATTAAAGATGGGGAAATAAGTATTTATAAGCTTGTTAAAAGTAGAGAAAGAAAGATAAAAGACGTGGACCAAATGAGATGCGTTAAAGATGAAGAAGGAAGAGTCCTAATCATTGAGTAAGATATTAAAAAAGTAAAAGTATTATTTTCATAAACTATTTAATAAAGAATACAGGATCTCATGGTACTTAGATTGGTTAGACACCATAGGGAAGGATCAAAATTATATATTTTATTGTAAGAGTCAAGAGTTAAGAGTAAAAGAAGTTTTAAAAAGGATGAAGAATAACAAAGAAGTAGGACCAAATAATATACCTATTGAAGTGTAGAAGGGTTTAGGAGTAAAAGATATAAACTGGCTCACAAAGTTATTTAATAAGATTATGAGATCCAAAAGAATGTCAAATGAGTGGAGGAAAAATATTTTAATTTTTATTTACAAAAATAAGAATGACATATAAAATTGTACAAATTATAAAAGAATTAAACTCAAAAGTCACACTATGAAATTATGAGAGAAGGTTATTGAGTGGAGATTAAAGTAAGAGAATCAATTTGGTTTTATACCTAATAGATCGACCATGGAAACGATATACTTATTATAAAGATTGATGGAGAAATATCGAATAAATTAAAAAAACTTACATATAGTGTTCATTGATTTAAAGAAGATATATGATAGGGTGCCAAGAGATATTTTGTGGAAGGCTTTGGAGAAAAAAAGAGTTTGTATTATTTATATTCGAGCAATCTAGAATATATATGATAGCGTTACAGCTAGTATGAGAATACAAAGTAGGCCACCGCAGATTTTTCAATAACTATTAGCCTACATCAGAGGTTAACTTTGAGCCTTTATCTTTTAACTTTAGTTTTAGATATACTTACTAAATATATCTAAGAATCAATACCACAGTGCATACTCTTTACAAACAATATAGTTCTAGTTGGGGAGTTAAGAGAGGAAATAAATGAGAAACTAAATATGTGAAGATTAGTTTTGGAAATACATGGATTTCATTTAAATAAAAATAAAATGAAATATATGGAATATAAGTTTAGCAAGAGGCACACTAATTCTAGCGTAAATGTGAAAATCAAAAAACACACTATACCACAAGTCACTTGGTTTAAGTATCTTAGGTCCATCATACAATAGGACGAAAAAATAAAGGAAGATGTAAATCATAGGATTTAAACGAAATTGATGAAATGGAGGAATGTTTTGAGTATTATTACAGATAGAAGAATACCACTCAAATTTAAGAGTAAATTTTACCACACAGTTATAAGATTGACAATATTGTATGGAACTGAATGTTAGGTAATAAAAAATTAGCAGAAGAATAAGTTCAATGTTGTAAAGATAAGAATGTTGTGTTGGATGAGTAAACATATCAAACAAGATAAAATTAGAAATAAATACATTAGAAAGAAAGTTAGGGTCGCGCCTATTGTGAAAAAGATAGTAAAATCACGTCTTAGATAATTTAGACATGTGTGAAGAAGACTCATAAAAGCCCCAATAAGAAGGGGTAACTTAGATGGATAGTAACCTAATAATTAAAAGTAAAAGGAGATTACGAAAAACTATAAGCGAAATTATTAAGAAAGATTTAGACTTAAATAGTTTATTTAAATACATGATTTATAATAAAATTTTATAGTATCATTTGATCTATATGACCGATCCCACTTAGTGAAAAAAGACCTATTGTTGTTGTTGTTGTATACAAAACCAAACATGCCTTCCCATTTTGAATGAAATGAGAACATCCATGCATGTTGAAAGTGCAAAGCAATAAATTAGGTTGTCAAGAAAGGTAGATGAATGTTTTAGAGTTTTTGTCATTAGGTGTATAAGGTTTGTTTATTTGAAACATTATAAAAAAAGAAAAAACACGGTACAAAACTAAAGACGAAGAGTATAAAGAGATATATGAAATATCCAAGAGGTTTACCAAATAAAAGTTCTAACACAAAAGATGACGAGAGCAATTATAAATTATAAATGGTGGCACTTATACTAATAAAGTAAGAACCTTATTTTATTTGATAAGGAAACTTGGAGTTCTCAATCACTTGGTTTAATATACTAAGCTAGTGATTCATTAAATCTCCAAGCTAGTTTTTTCAATTGCTAGGCTGGGGAGTGGATTAGTGTAGACAAGTGATAACAAAGGTCAACATGAAGTGGCAAATGGGTATAAAATTCTAGCACAGGATCTTTTGACTTCTATCGTTTCCAATCTAACTTAATATATATATATATATATATATAAGTTATAAGAAAATTATTATTTTTCTCTATTTATTCTTATTTGTGAAACTCACACAATTTTTTTTTGTTACGTTTTTTTTATGGGATTAACAACAATTTTTGTTATAGGAGCCGCATAAATTTTATAATTGTCTATGCCTAACATTTCAATTTTCTAGAGTGGAAACATTTTTGGGAGCTCAAGATGCCATATTAGATTTTTTTTTTTTTTGGTAGGAAAACGTTTAACTCACTTGCTACCAATATTTAACATTTGACATAAATATCATAGTCAATGGATTGTCTCTACTAAGGATGATGTACATTGTTTCAGGAGACCTAACATGCCTAGTCCTACCTGTTCAAATTAGGTCAGGTTAGATCAAACACTAAGAAAAAAAAAATAGAGGTCACAAAACCATTGGCCAAGCCCAACCTAAAATTTAAATTAAAAATTAAAAAATATTTTTTATAAGAGTTTATATTAAAATTTTAATTTTTTAGAGATAAAATATAATTTTATAAGGATTTATATAAAAATATTTTTTTTAAATCATTTTATAATTCTTACAATATGTTAAAAAAAAATTAGGTCATCTAATACTACAATCCTTCCTGATTCTAAACCAAATTAGGTCAGGCTATGCCTGGGCAATAGGCTTTATTATTTTTAAGCCTATTTAAAATTGAAGTAAAATATCAAGATAAATCAAAACTCGAGTCAAGGGCTACTCATGTACACGTTAGTCTTTAACCCTTTCTACAATAATGTTGGAATGATCAATCATCTTTTTCTACTTAGCCTTATGCATGAGCAATTTGGTTTGTTTTTCCTTTGTCTCTTACACATCTAATGTTAATTATTAAGTATGTAAATAAAAAGAAAATGAGAATATGAATGAAATAGAATAATTATATTTGTATAATATAAAAAGAAATGAAAATTATATTTTATCTGTATGTTTGATTAAATTAAAAAATACTGAAATGAAAAGAATAATAAAGAAATAATCATGATACTCCTACTTTAAAAAATGATGAAAAAAATAATGATAACAAAAGTATAAAATTTTTTGCATAAATTAGGTACAATAATTATTTTTGATGCATGCATTTATCTAAAAGAAATAAATTGTTTTGCCTTTCTAACATTTGGGTAAAATCTAACTAATAAACAAAATGTAGAAAATGATTTTTTTTTTCTTCCATCTTCCTCTATCTAATATTACCAATCAGAGTGTGAGAGTTGATTAAGTTCAATAGCAAGATATAAGCCAGAGACTTCAATTACATAAACTTTATTTGTTTGATGCGAATTTTGCCAATGCAAAGACAAGATCGAGAGAGAGGAGTATATCAAAAATTGTAGGCATGAGATGGAGTCCTTTTTCTTAGTGTAGTTATAATGTGTTTTTGTAACTTTATGTGTTTATAGTCTTGTTATTCAGTTGTATTAAAAAAAAACAAAACAAAAAAAGAAAGTAGTTTTAGCATTATGCAACGACAGACATATGAAGGTCATGAAGTTTTTTAAATGCAATTTCTCACATACGTCAACCGAAAAGGAAAGGAACTTTCATTGTAAACTGCAAATCATGAGAAATAATACGAAAGGAACAGCACATTTGACTACGGAATTGAAATAATAAAAATGGTGAATTAGTCTTCTTTTCTTAAAAGTTGTGTAAAATATATTTTTGTCTTTTTTATTATAAAAATAGATATATATAATTTTTTAAAAATCGTTAATTAAAATATTTTTAAAAATAATATTAATTTTCTATTAAAATATAACTTATTAATTTAAAAATATATTTCCTAAGCTTTTATTTTGATGTTATTTATTTTGTATTGAGAATTATTAATTTAATTTATTCTCAATTTAGAATAATTTCATATTAATCAAATACATCTTTAATAATTGTTTTACCTTACAAATAATAAATATAAGAATATTTTGGTCAAAATATGTGAAATTATCATTTATATTTTGTTATAAAGGAAATCAATATCTTTTAATATCAAGAGAAAAGAATATAATTTTTTAAAATAGAAAAAAATATTTTAAGAGAGAAAAGAATAATTTACCCTAATAAAAATCATGTAATGCCTTCAAAAAGGTGATAGTATAATATTGTTATAATTATTTTAGAAAAAATTACAATTGAAAACTTTAAGTTAAAAATATTTATATTAAAGGATTTTAACCTTTAAAATTATTTTGAAAGATTTAAGAACTAAAATTTTAAATTATATAGAAAAATTACAATTTAAGACTGGTTAAGATTTTTTTTATTAGATCCTTTAGAATAATTTCAAAATTTTAGTTTCTTTTATTTTTTTTTAATAACTGTAATTTTTCCATTATTCTATGTACAAATATAATTGCTTTTCTTTTGCAAGGTTAGTGTTTGAAATAGAAACCTAATCTTTCTTTCGTTTTCTGAGTAAATTATATAAACTTCTTTTAAATTTTATTAAAATTATAAAAATATCTCTATTATTTTTAATATATATATGTATAAACTTCTTTTAAAATAAAAATTTATTTTACAAATTAATCTAATTTTAATTTTTTTTGGTCTAAAACATATTTTTTAAAACAAAAAAATTAAATGGAGGGTTTTCATCAAAAAAAATTTAAAATTAAACTAAAATATAACATAACCTTTGGTTTTAAAAGAATTTATATATATATTTTTAAAATAACAAAAGTGTAGATAATTTTACCAAAACTCATTTCTATGTAATTTATTCTAATTCTTTTGATTTTGGGGAAGCATTAGCTCTAGAGCTAATGCTTAAAAGTTACAATAGCAAACTTTTACTTTTAAGCAAACGAACAAGTACTTCAACTATGATCTACCAAAATTGACCAAAGTAAATGGGAGCAATAAGCTAGTAAAGGGTGAGTTATCCAATTAGTTATGCATATTGAAGGAAGGGTGTTTTTGTCATTTCATATTTTGTTGCTTTGCCTATATGCAAGGTTGGGCGGCGTATTGGGAGGGAGAGTGAAGAATTTAGATAGTTTTGCAATAAAGTCATCATCCTGACTTCAAAAGGGAGAAATGTAGAATTTGATCCTTTTCTTGAAAGGGGATGTGTCCGTAGCTTTCCTTCTCATTTCAATTCTGTAATTAGGTGTGAAAAGTATAACAAGGGAAGAATATAAGTAGCCCAACTGGTTTTGAAGTTAAAGATTGTACTTATTATTTTAGCTATTTAAGTTTAAATTTTAGAATTAATACTTACGAGAATAAAATATGAGAATTCTTTTTTCCTTGCACCGTAAGAACATGAAGGATATGTCCTTAAGATGGTTTAGAAAGAAGTTCAATTTCAATTAACATACATACAAACTAGCTCAAATATACTTTTATTAAAAAATATTTCTTCAAAAAAGGAAGAAAGACACAAATGTCTCATCATAAGTTAGACTCATTTAAAAATAAGTTAAATTTTAAAAAATAATATAGTTGTTGAAATTGATTCAGGTGTAGCCCAAATTTCCCTCTTCTAAGCCCAACTTGGCTCGATTAAGAAGCAAAAATGCTCAACTTCACTTAGCCAACCTTTTTCTTTCTGGTACAAAAGACAATTTGGATAATATCATTTATTTTCTATATTCATTTTTTTCATTGGATTTGCTAACTTTTATAATATTCGATTTAGATACAAAAATATTTTACTAATCTCATTTTTAAAATGCACTTTTAGAATTTAATTTTAAAAAAATAGAGAGATTAAAAGTTAAGTTAAAAACTATAGTTTAGGAAACAAAAAATTACAAATTAAAATAAATAATTGTTAAACTCCATACAAATATAATCATGTGAAAACTTATATTAAGTTAAAAAAATCATGACATAAAATAATTAATATATTAAAAAATATTAATATATGCAACATTTTGAATTGAAAAATTTTTAATATTATAATGAATATATCAAAAAATATTAATTTAAGCTTTCGGGCCAAATTAGGCGTAAAACAAAAACCAAGTCCAATATATTTTACGAAACAAACTTTTCTAAATGAACTCCATTTTTTTTTTATCGAACTTTATTTTTAAAACATTTTTTTTTAAAACCAGGCTTATCAAATCAAACGAACATTCGAGCTCATTTTTTGTATGATTTGATTAGGGTGCACGTAATGACAAGCGTGATTGCTTTGCATGAGAACGCAGACACAGTTACATCGCTTTCACATAATCAATTGGATAGCCTTTTTGGAATTCATTCAACATATTGGGCCCCAATGTCTTACGGTATGAAGACTTGCTTAAGGCTTCATTCATAAGTCTTCTATTAGGAAAGTTTAATGGGACAAAATAAAGATGATCGATACAAATGGAGAGAGGATAATATTTTGTCTATGAAAAAATACTTTGGAATCTAGGTCTCATTTGATAGTGATTTAAGTGAATTAATCTTTTTGTCCTTTAAAAATACATTTATTTTTTAATTTGGGCACTCAGAGTTTAATTATTTTATTTTAATATTTCAAAAAGTATTTTATTTTTAATATTATCCTTCATTAGGCCCTACAATTACAAGTAGTTAACAAAAATGAATGAAATAACTTAACATAAAATTGTCATAGCCGTTAAGTACTATCTACCATTAAAACATATCATAATAAAATATCATTAAAGTAGTCACAATGTCATTTGGTGTTACATCATTACAAGTTTTGATGAAAATTAAAAAACTCCCAAGTCACATCACTTATCTCTCTTAAGGAACTAATGTAAGAATAATACTATAAGAAAAATATTTTTAAAAAAATTAAAATAAAATGTTCAAACTTCAAACTTTAAATATAACATATCTTTCAAAAATCAAAATATCAGCATATATTCTAGCCATTTTTATATCATTGTTTGTTACTTAAACAGGATCATGTAATTACATAATGAGCTCTCCCATTATTCAAACTTGCAAGAAAGACAAAAGTTGCCAATGAAAATTAAAGGGTATAGACCAAAACTCAAAAGGGATTCGGTGGACTAGTAAGCACCTTTGTATGATCTAGCATCCTCTCCAAATAATTGGATACGATTCAATCAAGGGAAAACAACATTTTTTTTTTAGTTTTAAGTTTCAAATGATAAGTTTAAAAATAAAAATTGAAATTAGGAAGTCAAAAGTTATAACTATAAAAAAAAATTACACTATACAAATTTTAATTATATTGTATAGTTAAACTTTTTTAAAGTGTAATTTTTTTATAATTATAATTTTTGACTTTTTAATTCTAAGTTTTATCTTTAAACATAAAATTTGAAATCTAAAACTACATATATATATATATATATATATATATTTCCCTTCGCTGAATCCACTTCAATCCTTCATACAACAAAAGAGGATCCCCCCTCTATATGTTCATTGTCAAGAATTCCTCACCAAGTTGTTATCTTCTAGAGATTCCTACCCTTAAATCTTCTTGATTTAGTGGACACCATGAATTTTAGTTTTACTTAAAAGTCATGGAAAGACCATGAACAACTGTAACAAGTACAATCTAGAAATTAAAGTAACAAAAGATCTTAAATTAAAGATATGTTCATTAAAAATTTTTAAAATTTGAAATTATTTAGAAGAATTTAATAACTAAAAATTTAAATTGTATAAAAAAATTACAGTATAGAACTTCAAGTTAAATTTTTTTGTTCTCAGGTCTTTTATAATAATTTTAAAATTTAAGATATTTTAATAAAATATTTTAATTTAAAGTTTTTAATTATAATTTTTTCAAAAATAAAAGCATGTACTATTCAAGCAAAACAAGCATGGATAAGGCAAAGAGCCTATTACTTAAAGTCTTACAAAATTTTAGATTAAATTACTCTTTTTTCAATAATTTCATTCAACTTTTAATTTATTTATATTTAAAAAGTTGTAATTAAATCTTTAATTTGAAAAAAGTAATTTAATCCTTCCTGTTAAACATCTGTCCAAATTTAGCTAAATTTTTTTAATATGTGCCTACCATGTATCATCTTATTCAAAACTTACATACAATTTTTAAATATTTATTATTAAATCTTCCCAAAAAAAACATAGCAAGTAAATATTTTTTAATTCAACATCACATAATTAGGTATTTAAAAAAATTCCTTTCACATGTCATATATTTATTAAAAAATATGATTACAAATACCTAAATAAATTTACCTAAGTTTGGTCACTTTTATTTTCACTAGAGGCTGATCTGGACCATGGATGTAGAAACAACTTGCGTCTTCAGCAACATAAAATAACAAGGACATAATTCCAACCCCATGATATTTAAGAGCTTTCAGTGTATAACAAGCTGAAGCATCTCCCAAATCCATATAACTTGGGTTTAGACTGGATACAATTTATTCATTTCAACAATAAATTACATCTAATTCTTGCCAATTCACTAGAGAGCTCTGACATTCATTCACCAGTAGCTGAAAGGGCGTTGAACATCAAGCTTGAATTCTAGGTGACAAGTTAGTGCATGTTTGGTTCAGCTTTTTCTTTTCTCAAACCATGATTTTGGTCAAAGCAACAAACTAAACTATAGCTTCTACATTTTGTGGGTTGCAAACCATGGTTTTGGATGCCTGCCATTTTTCCAAACACACACTTAGGCATCTAAGTTAAACACCAGTTACTTGTACACTATGCTAGACTTGGAAAGATGATCTGTAGCACTTATTGAAGAATTACAGGAATGAGGCCTGAAAAGCACTACTGCTGATAGCATGAGCCTGGACCAGATGGGGCGCTTCTTGCATAATAATTTGTGACAGGAGCGGCTGGAATCCCTCGTCCATTCAGGAGACATCGGAAGTATTGTAAGCGGGGCAACGCGGTGAAGGTAACATTTCCTGTTGGAGTAGAATCTTTCAGACTCCACAAGCGTTCTGTTATGAAAAAGTAGTTAGTCTTGTATCCTCAAATCTGGCAGCTTCCCTCCCCACCCACCTTTTCTTTTTTTTTGGGGGGGGGAGGGTGTTCCAGTAACATAAACCGAAGGGAAATATGATAAAGAGAAGAGGCACATCTACATAAGATAATAATGATTGATTTATGAACAATTATCAGATTCTAAGTCCTTAAAGACAAAACCACCAAGCAATAGGGTACACGAAAGGTTGTTAAGATCTTGATCTTAATCGTATGATTTTACGATCCTACCCATAGAAATCAAGCCCAGACTTAGACAAGATTGAAATCTAGCAGAATCGCAATACCTTCATACGGTACCTATCCTGAAGCCCTCCTAAAAAAAAAACCAGTCAATTTTGCCTCCCCCAAAAGTCAAAACTCACAACCAAGGGAAATTATTCAAAACTTAGCAAGAACGATTTAGTTTTACCCCCGTACTCCCACAAGTGCCAGGCCACCCACTAGGTAAAGAGAGTTCAGTTTTATTGTTTAAGGGTTCAAATTTTCAATTGCTTGATCCTTTTGCCCTTAGACCAAATTCAGAATAGGAAGTAATGTATTGCAAATAAAAGAGGCATGAAGTAAGCTCTACCAGTGATAAATATGAAGATGCTACAAAAATGGGAAACAGATTAGCATCAACATGACAAGTTAACCTGCAGCTGCTGCAGCTCGAGGCCAAATTGTTTGCAGAACATCTGATGTATCAGCTGTCTCACCCCACATGCAAACCTCTCCTCCAAGGACTAGTTTTTGTTCTTTAGCATCTCGTATTCCTTCTTGTGGCTCAGCAGTATAGACATTTTCCCAAGGTACGTTTAGATGGTCGAGATACCAGACATCCTGGTTACTGAAAATACACCTGAAACCTCTAGCAACAGCCTTTGGACAAACCCCACCTCTTAACCTACAGTAATTACTTCAAATACTTCATTCTGAAACTGAGACATTTGAGTTTATACCACAGTAAAACCGCTTTTAGAACAGGAAACTTACCAGTTGTGCACCACCGTCTGTGGATGGAGCTTTGTAGGAAAAGTATTGAAAGTTTCTTCCCTGAGAATTCACAAAAAATTCAATGCTCCAAATTTAAGAATGGTGTAGATATAGAAGCATAAACACATGCAGAAGATGATAATATAAACGGGACAGTGTCAAATGCATATGCAAGCTATCAGTGGTAGTTGAAATCCTCATTACTGAAAATCAAATTCGTCAAAACTACAAAGTCCAAAGGAAGACTTCAAGGACAAAGAACGGAATGGGATGGGAAGAGAACACGCAGGGGCAATCGCCATCAACATTAAACAAAGCACATGAAGACTATCTGATGATACAATTACATATGTAACAGATCATACCAGTTCACAGGAGTCCAATTTTTCGACAAAGCTATTTGTTGGGCCTGCAGTACAAAATATTGATAGGCATCTTCGGCAGTCATGTTGCGATCCTTAAGCCTGAATTTAGAATAGTCAATAAATGAACGTCCCTTAAGGTCATCTGAGCATTGTGCCAGCTCCAATAATAATCAATTAGATTCATTATGCTAAATTTTTGTGGAAATTGAACACCTTATCGCTCAACAGTCAACATCACAGATTTCAGGTGGATAAACTACCATAAATGCTTTACGAGCAAATAAACCTAAAACATCAGTTGATTGCACAACATGGCAACTAAAGTCACCAAAATACAACAACGGCAATCCCATCTCAATTACTTTATGTCATCATCACACTCTGGCTAGCACAACTGTTTTCAGAGATGTGCAGCAACAAGAAAATATAGCAATTTAATAATTATGTTCGAAGAATACATGCATACCAGAAAAATGTTCCAGACATGAGCAGCAATAGATAGAATTGATAAGACTTCAGTCCATTATGTCAGAATTTGCATTTTGAGGCAACTAAAGGATTCAGAGTACTAATATCAAAATATGACAATATTACAGGATTCAAAGACGTTCAAACTAGAACATTTTTTTTTCTTGTTCTTCCATTTGGCAGGACAATTGAGATCCCCAGGAAGGGTGCCCTTCCCGTAAACATGACAGACAAATGATAAGCAATAACTGTCAATAAATAAATATCATTAAAAATTAATTTCCAGAGAAAGGTCTGTATTCAACAGGACCATATTTCTGCATTTTTTTAGGTTGCCAAAAGAAAAAAAAAATTCCTTTTCTTTAGGATTTTTTTTGCCCCTTTGTTTTCACTTTTTCCCTTTCTATGCCCCAAGACAAGGGGAGGGGAAGGTGTGTAAGATGTGCGGAGGCACAATGCTATCATTTTGGATTCGCTAGTCCAGCAATCTTCATTTCTGCCCAGGAATGTTACAGTTGGAAATAATCTCAGGTCATAATGGCTCCATCCCTTTGTGATCCCAACAATTAGTTTCCTAAATTAGTGCCGAAGATATTTTTAGATTTGGTGCTACTATTTCCAGATCTGGTGCTACAGATTGTCAATCTTTTAATGCTTTTATTTTAGGATCATTCTTTATTTAGCTAGCATTGATTGTAAATATTTATTTTCCCTCTTTTATGGTGTGTAATTTTTGGATCTAAATGGCTGTTCCCACTGTCATGATCCTATATATTTGTACCCACTCCATTTCAAATATTACAAGGGCTTCATAATATAAAAAAGCTCATCAATTTTCATGGTATCAGAGCCCTACTAGCCTAACCGTCTTCTACATGTTGAAATATGACTTGCAAACAGCCTAGAGCACATCGGAAGCCTCTGTTGATATGGCATCCCAAACAAACCAAGGGATGAGTGAGAATACACTCATATGTATTACTAAACACGAGCTAAATGGGTATAATTACCCACAATGGAGCAGATCAGTCATGGTTTACATTGATGGCATGTGTTCCATGAAACTGCCCGTGACATATGGGAATCAGCATGCGAGGCCTACTCCACCCAAGAAAGTGCAAAGAGGTGTTTGAGATCGAGTGCATCATCCATAAGCTGAAACAAGGAGACATGCCGATAAATCAATACTTCAATAATCTCTCAAAGTATTGGCAGCAGCTAGATCTCCTAGAAAGCTAGACTTGAAATTGCACCATTGATGCTGGAAATTTTAAAAAGATTGTGGAGAAAAAACACATCTACAAATTCTTGACAGGCCTCAACAGTAGTCTTGATGATGTAAGGGTAAGAATTCTTGCTATAAAACCTTCACATAATCTAAAAGAGGTTTTTTCTAAAGTTAAGCATGAAGAGAGCAGGAGAAAAGCAATGCAAGGCTCAACGCACACCCCAAATCAGAATGAAACTATCGCTGCCCTTGCTGCCTATGGCCCACTAAATCAAAATAGTGACAATAAGCAAAAGAAACAAAGCAAGATGTGATGTGACCATTGCCACAAGAGTGGTCACACTAAAGATAAATGCTAGAATCTAGATGGAAAGCCTCTAAATTGGAAGCCCAAACCAAGAGGAGAAGCTAGGAGTTACACAGCCAGCACAAAGGAGTCAACCACCTCTGAAGCTACTCTATTTTCACGTGAGCAATTAGACCTTCTACAAAAAATGTTTGCAACAAACAATGATATCAAATGATAATAAACCTATGGTAAGAGTTGGTAATATAGCCCAATCAAGTAACTTCTCTATGGCCCTCAAATTTTAGAAAATCATTGGGTTGTGGATTCAAAAGCCTTTGATCACATGACACATTATGCTGCCTTACTTGACAATTTCAATCCATGCAAGACAACATTGAAGGTTAAAATCGCAGATAGAACTTTAACTTAAGTGATTGGTGTTGGTATAGTCACCTTGTCAAAAAATTTTGTCCTTAAAGATGTATTATTAGTTCCTAAACTTGCATGTAACCTCCTATCAATTAGCCAGCTTGTAAGGGATAACAATTGCAAGGCTAATTTCTTAGATGGTGGCTGTGAATTTCAAAAGTTGGCATCCAAGAGGATGACTAGAAATGCTAAAGTGGTAGCTGGTCTCTATCTCATAGATCCTACAAGTTCAAATAAATGAAGCCTCACAACCAGTGTGGAATTAGACTTGATACTTTGGCACAATAGATTAGGACCACCCAATTTCTCACACATGAAGAGAACGTATCCAAATCTGTTTAATAAAAATGCTACTATTATTTCTTGTAAAACATGTTAACTAGCAAAGCATACCAAAGCTAATTATCCTTTGCACTCCTATAAACCCTCACAACCCTTCCAATTAATCCATAGAGATGTGTGGGCTTCCTCCAAGGTGAGGAGTCGCTTCGGGCCATAGACAGTTTGCAACATTTGTGGATGACCATACTAGAATTACTCTTGGGTATATCTGATGAGAGAAAAATTTGAAGTACCAATTATCCTAAAAAATTTCCATCAACTCATCAAAACCTAATTCCAAATGCCTATCAAAGTCTTAAGAAGTGATAATGAGAGAGAACATATGAATTCTACCTAAAGTACCGATCTCACTGAACAAGGTATTCATCACAAAACCTCTTGCACCCATACCCCACAACAAAATAGTATAGATGAACAAAAAAAAAAGAGGCACATCCTTGAAGTGGCTAAATCATTATTATTTAACGTGAATGTGCCAAAAATTGTTTGGAGTGAAGCTAACACAACGTTAGCCTATCTTATTAATAGGATGTCTTTTAAGGTACTTAACTTCTACACGTCTTGCAATACCCTTCTTCAAAATT
Source organism: Erythrophleum ivorense (assembly GCA_026724425.1). Taxonomy (NCBI): domain Eukaryota; kingdom Viridiplantae; phylum Streptophyta; class Magnoliopsida; order Fabales; family Fabaceae; genus Erythrophleum; species Erythrophleum ivorense. The sequence continues at coordinate 13,235,987 of JAIUCV010000008.1, forward strand.
ACCCTAGTATCCAACTAGTGTCTCACTTACCCATTAGAGTCTTCAAGTGCACAACCTTTGTTCACAACCACCAAAGTAATAAACTTGACCCAAAGGCTACAAAGTGTATTTTCCTTGGATATTTAGCATCTCAAAAAGGCTGTATTTGCTATTCTCCCGCTCTCAAAAAATCTGTAATCTCCATAGATGTTACTTTTTTTGAAAAAAAAAACCCTTATTAACAAAAAAACCTGCTTTGTGGGAAGAATACTCATCAAGATGAATGGAGTTTTAGTACTAAAAATCAAGGGCAAAATAATGCTGCCATTCCCAGAAATAACCAACTTCTTGCAACTCGTTTTGAACCCAAATCCAGTGCTGATCCAGACAGTGAAACAAATGCTGAAAGACAGCAACAAACTAATCCAGATCCTAATTTTGAAGCTGTAGAAAATCACCAGCGACAGCAGAAGAAGCTACTGGTGTATACTAGAAGGAAAAAGAACCATGAGATAGAAACTAGTCCACCTGGACTACCTCCTGAACAAAGCCAAGAAACCTTATGCCCAAGTTCAAGTATAGAAGAAAATCTCTGTTTGAATGTTCCTATTGTCCTAAGAAAAGGAACTAAATCTTACACTCAATATTTCATTGATAATTTTATATCTTATGAAAAACTATCTATTGCCCACAAAGCATTCATAACCAATGTTTCCAATGCGAAGATCCCATAGGACATTCATGAAGCCTTGAGGCAAGAAGAATGGAAGAAAACTATTGAGGAAGAAATGAATGCTCTCAAGAAGAATAACACAAAGGAATTGGTCAATCTTCCTCAAGGGAAATGCTCTGTTGGTTGCAAGTGGATTTTTAGCATCAAGTACAACTTTGATGGCAATATTAACAGATATAAAGTGAAACTCGTGACTAAGGGATTCACTCAAACTCAAGAAATAGATTATCAAGAGACATTTGCCTCAGTAACTAAGCTTAACTCCATTAAAGTCCTTTTGTCTCTTGCAGCCAACCTTGATTGGCCTGTTCATCAACTCGACATCAAGAATCTTTTCCTAAATGAAGACCTTGAAGAAGAGATGTATATATCTATTCCATCATATGTATATGTCTATTCCATCAGGCTTTGAAGGAACAAGTGGAGGAAAGATCCACAAACTTCATAAGTCCCTCTATGGGTTCAAATAATTTCCAAGAGTGTGGTTTGAAAGGTTCACAAAAGTTGTGAAAAGACAAGGATATTTGCAAAGCCAAGCAAATTACACAGTGTTTACAAAATTCTCTTCTAAAGGAGATTGTTGTCCTCATTGTCTATGTGGATAACAAAATTATTAGTGGAAATTCCATAGAGGAAATCCTCAATCTCAAGAAGATTTTGGCTAGGGAATTTGAAACTAAAAACCTTAGTCGCTTAAGATACTTATTGGGAATTGAAGTGGCCAAATCCAATAAAGGAATTAAGATATCCCAATGTAAATATACCATTGATTTACTCATTGAAACTGGCATGCTAGGATGCAAGCCAGCTGACATACTCATGGAGGCAGACTACAAACTAAAGTTTTGGTCAAGAAAGTCCATCAGTTGACATTGAGAAGTTTCAAAGGTTGATAGGTAAACTGATTTATCTATCATATACAAGGCTTGACATTTGTTTTCCTGTTAATGTTCTTAGTTAATTTATGAACAAACCATGTGAGGTTCATCTTGATGCAGCCTATAGAATACTCAAGTACCTCAAAATGGCCCTAAGAAAAGGTATTTTCTTCTAGAAAAATACTTACCACACAATGGAAGTTTATTGTGATGCAGACTGGGCAAGCTCCATCACAAACCGAAGATCCACAACTGGATACTATACCTATGTTTGGGGAAACTTATTAACTTGGAGGAGCAAAAAACAATCAGTAGTAGCTAGGAGCAGTGCTGAAACAGAATACCGAGCTCTAGCACAAAGAATTTGTGAAGGTCTATGGCTTCTGGCCTACTCACTGAACTTAAAATCGAATACCAAGGTCCTATGAAGGTGCTAAGTGACAACATGACTGCCATTAGCATTGCTAGAAATCCAATCCAACATGACAAAACCAAACATGCGGAAATAAATCACCATTTCATTAAAGAAAAGGCCAACTCTGGAATTCTTGAATTATCCTACACCACCATAAAGACTCAAGTTGATTATGTACTTACAAAGGCCCTATCTAGAGTGAAAGTTGAAGAACTTGGGTGCAAGTTGGGAATGATTAACATCTACTCCCTAGCTTGAGAGAGAGAGTTGGAAATAATCTCGACTCATAATGGCTCCATCCCTTTGTAATCCCAACAGCTAGTTTCCTAAATTAGTGCTGAAAATATTTCCAAATTTGGTACTACTGTTTCCAGATCTGGTGCTACAGATTGTCAACCTTTTAATGCTTTTATTTTAAGATCATTCCTTATTTAGCCAGCATTGATTGTTAATATTTCCCTCCTTTATGGTGCGTAATTTTTTGGATCTAAACCGCTATTCCCATTGTCATGATCCTATATATTTGTACCTACTTCATTTCAGATATTACAAGAATTTCAGAATATGAAATAGCTCATCAATTTTCAGTTACGGTAACATCCAACTCCCTTTCACAGTGCCACATTGATTTTGCAATCTCTTTTTATTCCCTTCTAAAGCTACATAGAATGATTAAATTACTCGAAAATATAAATATGTGGAAACTTGTCAATCCAATGGAGTCAAACAAACCATGCAAATATAGAAGTATATATGTATAAATGCTTTCTACAATAAAAACTGACAGTGATTTGATCTAGAAATTAACTGTTATTGCATAAGCTTTGAAATGAAATAACTTCTCAAAGGCACACTTCATACTAAGTCCATCAACTGTTACACAGCTTGATGCACTTATTGGCTTTAGTTAATAAAGTCATTATATAACAGAGGAATGAGTATAACAGTCAAGGTTGGTACCATTTATCCACATGAGGAGTACCGGTCCAGCAATCTGTCAAATAAATTGAAACTCCTCATCAATTAGTATTGATAAAAGTAGTAAAGAAATTACACTTTATTACTCAAGCTATTTTATTATGGTTGCTATTATTGTAATTGTTATACTCAATGCTATAAAATCACTTCTCAAGAGAGAGGAACCTGTATTAATCAATTTGTGGCTCCTTCAAACTTTCACAATACATAAGCTTGTAGAAAAAAACTGGGACTACTAAAAGCCTCATCTCAATGTGAATTTCAATGCCCTGAAGAAGGCTTAGATAATGGAACAACATAAGTATACGTAAGTTGCATAGACTGAGGTAAATTTTGTTCCTTAAATATCATTATATTTAAGGATTAATACATTCAGAGAAATTATCTGCAGCAGTGACTCTCATAGTATCAAAACTTGCATTCCTTCTTTCATGAGATAATTTTATCAAAGTACAGGTCATCACTGTCTCTAAAACCTTGCATAGAGGCCTGAACTTCTAATATCAAGTGTTACAGGTGGGTATAAGTGCAGGTAACCATCAGAAGCTGGGTGGAGACTCATCCAGCAGCACTTAAACTTTATTTATTGATCTTATGTTACATCTTTTATAACTGTAGTGATAATTGTGGTGCTAATTTTAAAATCCATTATTAGGCCCTTGCTAAACAGCTTAAGCTTTTAGGTCAAGTGGTTCTCAAGAAAAGCACTCATACAAACCTGTATTAACTTCATCACCGCCCAAGTGAAATAGCTCAAAGGGGAAAATCTTTCTCATATCTGTGAAGTTTAGAAAAAGAGAAAGAAAGAAAGAAATGTAGTTAGTTAATTTATGAGAAAGAGAAGAGCATTATGCCACGATTAAAGAAAGGTTACTAATTGAAACTGTTTCACAATTAGGGAAAGCATCTTCAGCATGTCATTGAGCTCTCCAATGGAAATTCTGTGGACATATCCCACCATAATTACAAGCAAAAGAAGAAAATCTAAATTGGACCACTTGGTCCAGTAGGGTCAGAAACCATTTGTATTGCTAATTTATTATCCAGCATGCAGGTCCCGGTAGTTGCACTCATTGTACCTGTGTACTAATATTCTTGTACCCATTTATGCCACATAGCAACTTAAGCAGGTCATAGTAAACCATTTTTGCAGCTCATCACTAACTAGGTCCAAATGTCCAAATTAATCCCTAAAGCAAATGTGATGCACAATCTCTCTCTCTCTCTCTCTCTCTCTTTTTTTCCCTTTTTCTTTTCAATGGATAAAGAAATTTAATTAAGAAGGAGAGTTACAAAAGAGAAGAATAAGAAATCCTCCCAGAGATAGCTCAAAATGAAAGAATACCCAAAAAACAATCTTTAGACCAAAAATGCAACAAAGCAGCCAAATCTCTTGGTAAATCCAAGATAGTAACCCCATTAAATAATCCGGGAGCAGTACACCAGACAAAAGACATGAATACTAGATTTTCCCATAAAATCTCCACGGACAAAGATATACTCTTAAGAATACAATTGTTCCTCTCCAACCAAATACACCATAACACGGCTAAAATTGCACATTGGTAGCACTTTGGCCTCTTTATTCCTTCCAAACCTCTTGTCAAAAGAAAACCCTCCAGTGTTCTGGATGGGCATTCCGTTAGCAGCAATTACATAAGAAACATCAAGGTCCAAACCTGAAATTACTGCCTTAAGTTGTCATTTAATCCCTCTGAACCTACATATGTAATTAAGATCTCCCTGTCACATTTTAACTGTATCTTGCAGCTTATACTAATAGCTTACTTCCCAAGAGCTGCACTAGCTCAAATTGTTAGTTCTGAGGGGTGCTATTCATGAAACCAATGTTCCTATCTATTGGATTTTCTATCAAAGAAACATATTTATGAGCTTTCTAAAGTAAAAATTACAGCTCTGCCAGACTTAATATGATGCCTGCTACAGTAAATGCAGTGCACATTTTATTTAAGCTAGAAAAAACCTTTCAAAAGCCTATAGATTTGAAAGGGGTAAAATTATTACTATTTGATCAGTTACTTACTCCACAATCAAACCTTCTATTGAAAATGCAAGAGATTATACTGCATTTTTTAAAATTTTATAAGGACAAGACAAAAAATATAATTTTGTAGATATCATATATCAAAAAGCTATGTATATTACTTTTTAACAGGGATTGTGACACAGAACTCCAAAACTGAATATCAATAAGTTTATTCAAATCATTCATCAAGTCTTACAACTTCCTATACTCCCCTATTTATACAACATAGGAGAGGCCAGCTTAACGTATAAAGCAACATAACAGAAAAGTACTTACAACAGCAAGTATAACAGAATACTCAAACATACTGACAACTAATTCTTACTCAACTCCTTTCATGTGTATCAACTATTCCCCCCCCCCCCTATTCCCCAAGAAAAAAAAAGAAAAAAGAAAACATCCTTGTCCTCAAGGATGGTCAGGGACAGCAGTGTTCAAGTTAGGAAATTGCTGTTGAATAGCAGGGAGTGATTCCCATGTAGCATTCTCAGGATTAGTGTGCTTCCATTAAAGGAGGACTTGAATGAGAGGCAAGTTATTCTTCTTCACCACTTTCTGAGCCAAGAAATATCCAGGTTCCACGGAAAAATAACTATCATCATGGACTTGAGGTAGTACAGAACTGATCGTGAATCCTAAGGCAACTCCAGCTTATAAGCAACCTGTCCCATCTTTTTTAGTGTTTGGTAAGGCCCAAAATAACAAGCAGCCAACTTGTAAAGCTAAATTATTGATAGTATTGTGCCTAAAAGGGTGAAGCTTCCGGTAAACTATATCTCCCACCTAAAATTTCCTTTCACTTCTCTTTTTATTGGCTATTTTCTGCATCCTGTGCTGAGCTTGTTCCAAATGATAACGCAGCAATTGTCTTGTAGTTTCCCTTTCTCTTAGATTTCAATCTACCATTGCATTATCTGAATCCCCAGCCAAATATGGCAAATGGACAAGAGGTGGCACCCCATATACAGCTTCAAATGGAGACATCCCAATAGAAGAATGGTAGGATGTGTTATACCACAATTCAGCAAGAGCCAGCCACTTAACCCACTCGTCAAGATAATCTCCTATCATGCAACGAAGGTAACACTCCAAGCTGCTATTCAAGGATTCTATTTGGCCATCAATTTAGGGATGGTAGGCCAAAAAATATAAGAGTTTGACCTTATTGATTCTGTACAACAATCGCAAAAAAGCCCTCAAAAAATGGGGTCACACTCAGTTACTATAGAATGAGAGAAACCAGGTGGCTTAACTATGTTATCCATAAAAGCTTAAGCTACTTCTATGGCTGGAAAAGGATAATGGAGAGCTATAAAATGACTAACCTTAGTTAGTCTGTCCACAACCACCAAAATGACCATTTTATTATAGGATTTAGGTAATCTCACAATAAAATCCATGCTAAGGTCAGACCATATGTTGGCTAGAATTGATAATGGATGCAACAAGCCAGGAGAGACTACTATCTCATACTTCTATGGCTAGCAAGTTTGACATTAACAGAGAAATTGCCTCACATCCTTTTCCATGCCCTCCCAAAAAAAAAAACAGAAAAAAGCAGCAATTCTCCTGTAAGTTGGAATCATCCTTGAATGCCCACTCAATGAATCATTATGAAAATGATCTAACAACTATGCCTTCAATGGTGGATCATCCTCAACTACCAACTTGCCTTTCCTCTTCAAAAGACCATGCTCCCAACTATACTTTGTATGCGCTTGAGCATCAACTTCCAACTCCTCAATCAACTTTCTTATCTTGGCATCATACATCCAAGAAGCCTAAACTTTATTGTTCAAGCTTGATACTCCTAATATAATAGCAAAACAAAACTGACTTGAAGGCTCTTCTTTAGACAATTGTCATGACAAAACTGCCAAAACAAAACTGACTTTGTGATACACAATTTCTTAGGTCAGTCCCCACAATTTATTCACCCATTTAGACTGCTCGTGTAATTGTTTTCTAGTGTAGCAGATGTTTAAGAAGGAGATGTTTAGTGGGGACGATGAAATGTTGACCATAAAGGTACTACCTCCAGTGTTTAACAGCAAAGACAATTGCTGTCAATTCTTTCTCATATCCTAAGAGGTGTTTCATTGTGGGAGACAAAGCTTTGCTGACAAATGCTATAGGATGGTCTTTTTGAGATAAGACAGCATCTATTCCAACATTGGAAGCACCTGTTTCTAATGTAAATGGTGCTATGAAGACAGACAAAGCTAGAACAGAAGTGGAGGCCATAGCATTCTTAAGCTTCTGAAATGCTACTTCAACTTCAATGCTCCAAGAAAAGGCCCCCTTTTTTAATAACTCAGTGAGAGGCTTCCTGATAGTACCATAATTTCGGACAAATCTTCGATAATAGTATGTTAGGCCTAGGAACCCACAAAGAGATTTGATATTTGATGGAGTAGGCCAATTCTTCATACCCTCTATTAAAAAAAAAAAAATCAGCAGTAACTCCTCTTTCAAATATAACATGGCCCAAATGTTCTAAGTTGCCCCAAAAATGCATTTGCTACTCTTAGCAAATAAGGAATTCTGTCTAAGCATGTTCAAGTTTGTTCAAAGGTGTTGTAGATATGCCTCCCGTGGAGAGCTGTACACCAAAATATCATCAAGAACACCAAAAAATATTTTCGAAGAAAAGGCTTAAAAACCTTATTCATCAACCCTTGAAAGGAGGCAAGGGCGTTTGTGAGGCTGAAAGGCATGACAAAGAATTCATATAACCCCTCATTTGTCTTGAAGGCATTTTATGAATGTCCTTGGGCTCATGCAAATTTGGTGATATCTTGCCCTCAAATCCAGCTTAGAAAAATATTTAGAGCCTTTCAATTCATCAATGAGTTCCTCTGCTATTGGAATAGAGACTTTGTTTTTAATAGTTTGAGCATTAAGCCTCCTATACTCCACACAAAAATGCCATAAATTGTCTTTCTTCTTGTCTAAGACCACAGGTGAAGCAAAACTACTATTGCTGGGCTATATAACCCATTGTTTAACATATCCAAAACCAACTCTTCCATTGCATCCTTTTGTAGTGGCCCAAACCTGTAAGGTGTAAGGCTCAATGGAGTTTCTTCTTCAAGACTAATGGCATGGTCAAATTCCCTTGCGGGAGGTAAGGAAGTAGGCTCCTTAAACACATCGGAAAACTCCACCAATAATTCAGCCAATGACTGATCTTCCATTGCTGTCAAATTATTATTACCAGCAGCATTCAACTCCACATTTCCCTTCTCTTCTTCATGGTTAACTTGGATAACTTGGAGCAAACACATCTGTCCACGCAATAATTGTTTGTTCTGTCCATCTTTGCCATCTATTGTTGTCCCTGGCTGATTAATCCCATGAAGTTTGTAGAATTTATCACCAATGAAGAAGCTCAAGAATTACTCCTTAAAATCGAGGGCTATCCTTCCTAGTGTATACAGCCACTGTATGCCAAAAATCATGTCATGTGCATCCAAGTTCATGACTCTAAAAATCCCCCTCAAATATCTATTCCTCCATGCTCCACTGTAACCAGACACATTTAGCTTCCGCCATTATTTTTTGTCCATTGGCTACTGTTACTGTTGTAACAGCTGTTAATTTAGTCTTCAATCTCAATTTCTTTACTAATTTAGCATCTTTGAAATTGTGTGTACTGCCAAAATCCAATAGCACTAAGATGGATTGTTTCTTAATCCTCCCATACACCTTCATAGTGAAATACTCCATAAAGTCGAACACAGATCCATGAATAGCATTCAAAGAAATCCTTGGCTGTAATACTTCAATTCTACCTTCCACATTCTCTCCTTCTTTGTCTATCTTCATCCTACCACCCTATTCCTCCTCCTCAACCACAATCATAAATAGTTGAGAATTTTTACATTTATGATCAAAGCTCAATTTCTCCAAACACCAATAGTAAAGGTTCCTCCTTTCATCCATCTCCTTCTTTGTGAGTTGCTTGATTAGTTATTCATTGAATGTATTTAATTAAGGTTTGGAAGAATTCGAAGAAGATGCTACTGTGCCTTCCTTATCACTCCCTGTACTAGTTCGACCAAGATGGAAGTAGATGAGTATGAACTTTGGTAATAAGATGTAGTGTAGGATTTTGGATTGGATAAGGGATTGGTAGAACTATGAAATGGAATTTTTCTCTAGTAGGGTGCTTGGTTGTTCTGAAGAGCAAGTACAAATTCTTCTAATAATTTAGTGAGATACATGGTATTTGCAAGGGAGTAAGGCTTATACATCCTTATCTAATCCTCAATCCCAGGTTTGAGCCCTCTAAGGAAGACAATGATAGCATGCTTCTCAAGTAACTCTATCTCAACTAGGTGTTCTTCAAATTTTTATTGGCAATCATTGACAGATCCCTCCTATTTCAATTTTTTCAACTCTAACATTGGATCTACTCACAGAATATCTCCAAACCTTGCTTTCGATCCTTCAACATATTCAATCCATCCGATTTCTGCAATCTTCTTCCTCATAAAGCTATGGTGCCAGTGTAACGCTCTACCTTCCAGATGCATGCTTATCAACCTTACAAGCTATTTTACGGAAGTCTCGTCGACTTTGAAAAACTATTTCCAATAATACAACCATCCTTTGAAGTCGAATCCTTTAAATCTGAGAAATTCTATGCGAGTCAATTTAGTAGGAAATTGATAGCCCTTCGATTGACTACCATCATAGGACCTAAACTGCAACAAACCATGAGCCATCCTTCCTCTATGAGCACTCATCGCACTGTTCATTCTGTTACTATCATCCACCACGTTTATCGACGTCGACAATAGCTTAGCAGTCATTTCCAACATCATGTTCTCTATTCTCGCAATCAATAAGTCCATATGTATCACATAAGATTGTAGCTCCAATTGCAATTCATTCATCTCAATACAAGTCTGTAGCACCTCCCGTCCGATATCCTTGAATCAATCATTTGATCTCGTTTCCTTCACCACAACCAAGAATCATAAAGCTCTGATACCAAGTTGATACAGAACTCCGAAACTGATACTCAATATCAGTAAGTTTATTGAAATTATTCATCAAGTTTTACAACTTCCTATACTCACCTATTTATACAACATAGGAGAGGCTACTTAACATATAAAGAAACATAACAGAAAAGTACTCATAACAGCAAGTATAACAGAATACAACAGAATATTAAAACATACTGACAAGTAATTCTTACTCAACTCCTTTCACATGCATCAGATTGGTATCATAAAAATCAATTTTAGGAAATAACAGACTTTTTGCCTTTCTTCAATCCTTAGTTAAACGACATGATGTGTAAAGAAATTTAGATGACACCTTCGTGCATGTAGAGATTCACTTAAGATATAGGGGATTACCAGCTCTGATAAAATAGAGAATTTTCATAAGGGAGAAAAATGAAAAGGAGTGAGAAAATGACAATTAACAAGGGACTTGCTACTCAACTAAATGGTTTCTCTACTAACAATATTCAACTTCTTTTCTGCAAGAGCATTTATCATAAATTTATCAAGTCATCACTGGGTTTCAGTAGAGAAAAAAAGTTACATGTGGTACACAAATATGATGAGAAGTGAACAACCAGGGGGTTAACGTTTCATAGGAACCAAACCTGTCAGAATGCCAGAAATGACGTCAAAAGTAAACTTCTTCGAAACATCTAGTGGCTCCTTACATGAAGGAGATGGCCAAAGTTCAGGATATCCAGTACCCCTGAACAGGAAAAAAAAAGATCTGTAATGTTTTTCGAAGACACTGTAGTTGTCAGTACTTACTACTTAGTAAATGTATCACCTCGCAGAAGCAACCCATTAAAGTCAAAATCTATAAAATTCATGTATTTCATGACATCAACGATGGCAGATAACAGTTAGGGCAATGTATAAACGCAAAAAAATAATATTTTTGCATCAAATATTCTATGAATGCGATAATTGGTTGAATATATATGACTGGAATATATTTGTCTAAAAAATCTCACAAGAAATTAAAAAAAAAATCACGGATGAGGTATATAATAAAAATAAGGAAAAGGTAATAAAAAAGAGTGGCCAAATGGAAGTTGGGTTCAAATGAATAGCACTATTCCTCTCCTTAGAGTGTAGATTATGTCCGATGGCTTTATGTCTTAGACCCCTTTTTTTGGGGGAAAGGACTCCATTTTAAACTTCAACCACACAACTTGTTGATTAATCGGTGACGGTTAGGTCAAATCAAAATATACAGCGGGGACAAACCAAATTCAGTATTCGTCCGCAATTATCCGTTGGAGGAATGAGCTGATCACATACCGACATTCAACATCTCATTTCCTTCAGAGAACACTTAAAAGAAACCCAAGTTGCAACCCCGCGCGCCACCCCCCCCCCCCCCCAAAAAAAAAAACTGTCTCTCACGATGAACTAAGTAACTGACATACCCCCCAATTGCAAAGGCGTAAACACGTAGGACGAGGGGAGAGGTATTTTAGAAAAAAGGGGAGCATGGCCAAGGAGGATCTGGAAGGAGCTACTTGGAGGGCTAGGAAAAGTTAGCTAGGCTGGAAAGAATAAGGGAAGGAGAATGAGAGAGAGGGCAGACTTGGAGAATCTGGTAGAGGACTAGCCCCTCAAAGAGCTAGGGAATTTTCTTTCTCTTTTCTGCCGAAGCTGATCTGCTAAGTTTCCCGGAGAATTTCAGGTAACCACAGTAACTAATTGACCAATGACCAACCTTTCTCAAAAGAAATATTTACGGTAACTTTCAGAAGTATAACAAGTTTCCTTAGTCTCCATGCGATGCCATTATCAAGCCAGGAATTATCATGATCATACTATCATATCAGCTTCAGAAAAACTTGACTGTGAGATATACTTTACCATGATTTGGCATGACCAGGGACATCCACTTCTGCCATCACATTAATGCCTGTGATAAACCATGCAAATAATCAACCACAGGAGAACATTTATAATTTAACTGACACAAAATCTGACCTAATAAACATTTACTCTTATGAACCTGTTTTGCATGATAGGGCAGAGGAAAACATAAGCAAAGGTAAAGAAGCTGAAAAATATTTAACTATAAAATGACAAAAAAAATATTTAGCAAAACCTTCTAAAGGAATTTGAAGATACCTCACCTCTCATTTTGGCAAAGCTTTACATCAACGAATGGTAATACATGAAAAGAGACAAAGCATTAGCCAATGATAAATTAAGAAAGCCAACTCACAGATATTAACTGGAAAATAACAACTTTGTAAAAAGCAAAGACAATTCATGTGACTACGGGCTATGAAAATAAAGCAATATTTTGGGATTATAATAACATATTTTCCATTCATAACAACTCTTCCTTATTCTCCTTTATTGCCCCTCAAGTTTCTTATACATTACTACTTCCATAGTTTTCAGTTCAAGATTGACTAGGATTTCAACACCATTGATGGATTTTAATTAAACAGTTTTTGTTGCAGCTTTAGATACAACTGGATAGTTTGACAACAATACAGTAGCATTAAAGGACTTTGACAGGAAATTTCTTTCAATGTGTTTATGTAAATCAATTCCCTTTTCCCAATGAAGTTATGAGAAAGATGACAAAATTATGGATGACACGCATGGAAATCTTTAAGACTTAAATTAGTAGGAGATGAAACAAGTCTTACTTGACAATGTCATATGCATCCTCTACTGTGTAACGCTCCCACTTTGTATATGAACCTTTCCATAATTTTGGATACATTGGTACCTCAAGAGGAAAAGACTGCTCGTCTATGATGTGCCAATGTAGAACATTCTACTGAGTATAATTTTTTATATCAGCATTACATGAAACAGAATAACAAGGCATGCTAGTTAGATGACACTTCATTGGTTTCCAATTTTGACAAACATGGACAAATAAAAAGAAACTATAAAATTTATCTTACAAGTTTAGCATAGGACATGGATTCAATAATCTGCTTAATTACATCAATTGGTAAATAGTGCCTTGATGTATCTGCCGAACGTATATAAAATTATGATATATATCAATAACCATAGGGCAGAGGAAAACATAAGCAAAAGAATTATCTTTCCATTGACAAAATTTGAGGCTCACCTAACAAAAGCCCACGGTATGCAAATCTTGGTTTATCTCGGATGGACCAAGGTGCATTGTGTATTTGAACTATTTTACTTGTATAATCAAAAGAACACAACTGGCTCAATGTCTGGTGCATCATAAAAAAGGGAAGAAAAAATTGAAGGAATGGGTCATGCGCAACTCAAAAGGAATTACAACCTCATCAATCTTTTGGAAAGTAAGTGATTTGTCATTTCCACAAAGCACATTTAGATTAGAAGCACAAAAAGACCACTAGTTCAGTTTCCTTTTTTCCAAGGAAATCAATATAAAATATGACTGAGAGTTTAGGCAACTTACATACTATATCCAACAGATATGTATGTTAGAATTCATAATTCTACAGCATCAACATCAATAATGTGAAGGTACAAGAAGTAAGTATCACTATATTAAATTGCTGACTTGAGTCAGTGTACATGGACAAAACAGATTAGTCAAGATCAATAATGTATAGGTACAAGAAGTAAGTTTCTTTATATTAAACTGATGACTTCCTAGTCAGTATACATTGACAGAACTGATTACTGAATGACCATCAGTAAGAAGAAAAAACAAAAAAAGATTCATGTCAAAAGTTTTTTCTTCTGCCTTTGTAAAGGACCTCCTTATTTTGCTTCTTTCCCCTCTGAAATTACTTTTTCATCCAATAAACAGGCACATTTCAGAAGTTATATTAAAGAGTCAATATCATAATTCATCCAAAATATTTTTAACTCCTATAACCAAATCAGGAAAGAAATGTCACCAAAGCATCACAAGTTTAGCTTTAAACAAGAAAAGCCACCAAACATCACAAATCTATAAAATGAGCCTGTTTGTTTTCTCTTTGCTTTTTTCTTTTCTGCTCAATTTTTTGTACTTGTTTCCTCTCTCAAAAACTATTTCTTCTTTTATCCCAAAGAAAAGATATATGTCAAAAAGTCATAGTGAAGAGCAAACATCATATTTTATCCAAAAAATATGTATACCACCTATCATCATATCATGAAAACAATGCAACCACAGCATCACAAGTTTAGCTTCAAACAAGAATAACTAACTCTTCGTTTAATTCTCCTTCTCCACAACATCTTACCCTAAAACCCTCCACCCCTCCTTGACTCCAACCCCCGAAAAGAAGAGAAAATTTTGAGACAATGAACTTACAAAATGTGGATACATTAAACCATATATGCATGCATCAACTGTGGAATGAAATCCTACGGAAATATACATACCTCCAATGCACGCACTGCACCATAAACAGTATTTGCCTACAATAAACAAAATGAAAAAAATTTAATGACTGATGACCATCTAGCAATCATTGTATTACAGCACATGGTGTTATGGGTCAAGTTACAGAATAAACCACATGTGGCACTTAATCACTTTATTGGTTTATGACTCCAATGTCAAGAAGTGAAGCACAATTCTACATCACTCTTCATTAAAATTACTTCAGCCAATTAGTGCTTGAAAGTACTAATACTAATGTGAAACGTGGCAGCCAAAGTGGTGAACATGTAACAGTGGCATTATGCATTATGAGAAAAATAAGGAAAGTACCCAAATGACTTGTTCTTGATACAGGAAGGGAAGTATGTTATTCAAAAAGGGAAAAGGAAACTCACTTTCAAGTTTTGAAGCTTTTGAGCTTAGAAAGGGTTTTTTTTTTCCTGGTCAAAAGGAGGGAAAGTATAAACTTTAAGACTACGACAATATTTTCCCAAGATTGGTGACTGAATCCATGAATACTGATAAAGGAAGCATAAGCTATACATTGTGGAGTTGATTATCCCTTAGACATCTCATCTAGATGTCCTTTAACCTGTTCTTTTGCCATAAATCAATTTTAACTAGCGATGGTCAAAACCAGGCAGGCAGAATATATTCATATCAATAATCTCTTCCAACTTCTCACATGAATTGTCCATATAGGTTCTCATCAATTGTAATCCATGCAATGCATTAACAACTGAGAAATCCTAATCAGCAAGTACAAGTCCCAAATAGCATTTGAAGCCGGAAAAACAGTTTGATGTCATTTCATCATCAAATACAAATAACAAATACTCATCTGAGTGCCCATGAAGTATCCTTCTAATACCATTAAAAAATTAAAGCCGCAAATCGTGATCATAAATATACCTCAATCGTCACTTCCCCAGGACTGGACTGCCCCTTGGCCTCTGAAACGAGCAAAGTATAGCTTTCATCAACCCCAAGTTGAAGCTGCAACAAAGAAAACCAGTCCTAAAGTCAAAATCATTTTTCATAAAACAGAAACTCATAATAATCATCAGCAAATGTAACCAACCTCCTCACTGTTGGACTGAACAGTAATCTTCACTTGATTAATATCATAGACAACTTCCCCTAATTTTCTAAAATAACCAGACCTATGGCCAGCAATGTGCTTGAATATAATCCCTTTGTATCTATCAAATGCAGCTCGAACAATACCAGAGCGACCATTGCCGGCCACGGCAAGAGAGAGACCAGGGTTCACAGAAAGCGCCTTATCGCCAAAAGAGAATTCCACAGGCAGAGGCCAAATGTATGTTAGAGATTCATTTGGTTGGGAGTTTGGTTCATCTTCCGCTCCCATAGCTTGAGAAAAGCAGAGAGCACAAGAAATGATGAAGAGTAAGTGAGCAATTGCGCAGAGCCATCTGGGAATGCAGAGAAACATTATGGCTGTGAGCTTCAGAGGAGAGAAGAATAACCGAGGCTTGAAGCGTTTAGTATAGCGACTTAACGTGAATGTGAGGGTGATTGAGTAGTTAGAACTTAGAGGCTTAAAATATAAAAAGGAATCTAAGCAGAGAAATGGTAATTCACAGAGTTGGTGGGTTTTAATGAAAAATTCGAAGAGTTAAATATACAGGACGAAGAACAATGGGATAGGTGGGCACCACTCTCCTTTTGGCTAAAGCCTTTCTTTTAGAAAGAAAGAGAAAATTAGCTTTTCTTTCCACAACTTCGAACATTGCCTATTGGATGAAACCTCTCTTTTAGTCTCTCCCTCTACATCTGGTGCCACCGACGCTTATAGGAAAGATTAACAAAAATAAATAAATAAATGAAACCATAAGATTCGACAATGAAGAACAAAAATGGGTTGACAGAGAGGGGTCTGAGTTGCAGAAAAAATTAGCGATAGGATTGAAAAGAGAAAAAGTAAGGAGGAGGAGGAAGAAGAAGAAGGAGAGATCGTGAAAGGAGAGGCGAGAGAGCGGAACATCCATCCTAAGCAGCGCTTGGAACGGTCACCCGCTCACTAGACCAGAAAAACCAGAGAAGAAAGTGCGGGAAGGTGAAATAGAAAAAAATAGATAAAATTTATTTTTAACCCGTTAATTTTATCTTTTGCTTTTGCTTTTATCCTTTTACTCCTTGTAATTTTTATTTGACTCTTTAATTTTATCATAAATTTTATTTTTATATTTTAATTTCATTTGATTTTAGTTTGGTCCTTTAATTTTATTTTATCTTTTAATTTTATTTAATTTCAATTTGACCCTTTAATTTTTAAACAACTTCAAATTAAAATATTAAATATTAAAGTTTTATGTGATTTTTAGGTAACTTGAATCGAATAATTTTTATATTAAACAATTTTGTAGTGTTTGAGAGAATAAAATATCTAAGTGTTTTTGTAAATTAAAAAACTAAATTAAAACAAAATAAAATGAAGAAATAAAAATGAAGTTCAAAGTAAAGTTAAAAGTATTACATTAAAATAGAATAAAATTAAAGGATAAAAATAAAAACTAAAATAAAATTAAAAACAAAATAAATTTAATGAATAAAGGTGAAATTTAAGATAAAGATAAAAAATTTAAAATATATTTTAGCCTAAAATAAAATAGCATATATCTAAGAGTAAATTATAAAATTTTTTTCTTGAGTTTTTGTTGAAATTATAAAAAATATTTTTTTAAAATATATACAAATCTCTCTTAAAACAAAAAATTACCTTATACATTAGTTTAATTTTAAATTTTTGGACTAAAATGTCGTCTATTTAAATTTTTTTAATTTTAAAAAATATATATTTAAGTCAGTAGAAAGTATTTTAATCAAAAAAATTAAAATTAAAATTAAACTAAAATAAAAGGTAACTTTTTTTTTAAAATATATCTATACATATTTTAAAATTAAAAAATTATATAATTTTAACAAAACTTAAAAAAATTATATATAATTTGCTCCGTATATGAAAAGGTTGTGAAAAAATTCTTGTCTGCGTCTTATAAAAAATTCATTTTTGTTTTAAGGATTTGATCCTGCATCCCCCTGCACGCATTAATTTCTTGTTTGGAAAGGAAGGAGAAGCTAAATTTGACATATATATATATATATATATATAAAGAACTAAGAGGCAGTAGTTGATATGCAAAAAAATTTTTAATTTTTATAAATAAAGTTAGGACAATTATGCGATGAGAAGGAATGTACACTTAAAATTGTCTAAAAAAAAGAGTTAATTTAAATAAAATTTGGGAATATTTTCATTATAATAAATAAATAAATCACAAAAAAATCTGTATATAATTTTATCAAGGCTTTGGGCCAAAAAGAAAAGTTATCAAAGGCTGAATTACAAAGAGCTTGAACTTTTAAACAAATCTTTTTTTTTTTTTGGGTATTTATATAGCACTGGACATTCAATACTATTGTGTGTGTATATATATATATATATTATGTTATTTAAATCATTTATTTTTGGGTAAAAATCACATAATCTAATTTTAAATTATGATTGATTTGAAATTTAAATTTTAAACTGAAATAACTTACTTGCCAACAAATAAATAAAAACAATATTAATCTTTTTTTTTCAAAAATTAGTAAATATTTTTTATAGGCTTTACTCTCTGTGATTAAGTTTGGTATGACTTTAGTTTTTCATTTTATTTCCTAATTTTTTTAAGTTACTCATTTTTTTAATATTGTATAATTTAAAACATCTTATCCATGTTTAGGTATGTTAACTTCTAATTTTGAGTGAAGTTATATATATCTTAAAGTATTTTTTTTTTCATGAAAAGTTTCAATACCTTACTGCACTTCCATAATAGAAAAATCAATTTTAATATTATATATGCAGTTTTATGTCTTGAATCATATCATGGGATCTATGTAGACATACTAATCTCATATGCTTAGAATGATGAAACTCTCGGTAAAGACCTAATCGATAAAGGAGACATCACGAAATTTTACAAAATCATATAGTAACTAACACAAATCTCTAAATATATAAATACATAAATTTTAAACTATAGGATCTTAAGATAACCAACTCTTCTCAAGCAAACATAATAATAATATACATTGGCAGCTTAAGATAGCATCTAATTCTCTTGTTAGCTAAGAGAAAAAAATTATTATATTTGATTAAAAAATACAACAGGACCAAGTTTTCTCATTCATTTTTTACCATACTTTTTGACGCTAAAAACACAGCTAAAATCTTAAAATAATTATATAAATAGCTTATTAATTTTTCTTCACATCTAGCTCAACTAGTTTTCTTGTTTTTTTTTATTTATTTCTTGATGAGTAGCTCAACTTGTTTTCAATCCTTCTTTCGTATAACATATAAACTAAAAATAGGCAGGCATTCTAAAAAGAAAATGATAAAATTTAATATGATATTTTAAGTATTTGTTATTATTTTTTAAAACAAAAATTCCTTAAATTTTTGAATTACTTACACATAGTCCTTTAAACTTTCAAAATTGAAAAATAAGTCTTGACTTTCACATTCCAAAAAATAAGTCATATTATCTATTTCACCTCTGACACCATGACTTTATATGCCAACATTTTCAGTTTGGGGTATTTTGAGATATTCTAAATTAGCATATGACTTAACAACATTAAGGGTAAAATAGATATTCTAAATTAGAGTGTAAAAGGTTAAGGACTTATTTTTTACTTTTAAAATTTTTAAAAACTATTTGCAAATAATTTGAGATTTAAGAGAAAATTTTTCATTTTCCTAATTTTTAAAATAAGAATGTGATATGTAAATTTTTTTCTCAATTTAGTAACACATAATTATTCTCATTCTCCTTCAAAAAAAATACTTCTAAAATTATCAGAGATTTTGATAATAAATAATTCAAAAATTCTACATTTTTTTGTTTAATCGTATTATTATTATTACTCATTATATTATGTTTATCCTAATATGACTTTCTTTATCTTTCTAGTAAAGCAAGTAAGAGTGGACCATATCCTCGAAAACATAAATAAATAAAGAATGTTTCATTTCATCAAAATCAACACAACGTGAAACACACGGTGGTGCAATCATTGACAAGAAAACGGGCATACCTTTTACTACTTTTATAAATAAAAATGAAAAGAGAAAAAAAAAAAGTATTATAATATCATGCAAAACCTTTTTTTTTTTTTTTGACACGATGATATATACGTTTGGAGTTGTTTGATTTGCAAAATGTTAGGTTCTTTCAAAACTTCTTATTTCAATGTTCATGAAAAAGGAGAAAATATTTCATAAAGATTGATCTTTTAATCTCTAATAGAATAATAATTTTTTAAAAAAGTGACAATCAAACTAATTTTATGAGAAAAGTCCTTTAATTGTTTAATTAATGAAGGATAGCTTCGCGTTTGATTACCAGAAATAAAATAAAGAATAGTTCATAGAGTTAAAAAAATTTGACAATAACTTAGATAAAACAAAATTATATCAAAGTTTAGAAGAAGATTTACCTTATGATAAATATTTTAGGAGTTTCAATAAAATTTAAATTCAATAAATGATAAAAAAATTATAATTTTAATATGAAAAATTAAATCTTTTGAAATTTGAAAAAAAAAAAGATAAATTGAAAGATCATGATTAAAAAAGGTCTAGAATAAAATATACATTTGTTTATAGCATTGAAACATAAATTTAATGAGGAAGTTTGAATGTTCTAATTTAAAATTAAATTAAAAATAGGAAATATAAATAAGAAGAAAATTAAACTGAGAATTGAAATACTATTAATTATGAACAAAAGATAAATAAGAATGTAACAAAGAAATAATTAAAGCTCAGTTAATTAAATATAGCTAAAAAATTAAAAAGAGTATCCACTAGCGCAATTTGCATGTATATCAAAATTTTACTATAAACTATGGAAATAATTATATGACTAAGTACATATTTCTTTTTTGTAGACTAAATCAATTAAAAAAAACTCTATATACAAAAGTTAATTATTTTTTTAATGAACATGGGTACCTCACTCTAAATATATATATATGTGCATATAAATATTTTTATTACTTAATCTATTAATTTTTTATAGACAAATTTTATACTGCAATTTTTCAAAAAATGTAACAAATACAATTTTTATGTAAAAGGAGACTTAATGACTAAATTAATGTGTGTTTTGAACTTCGCGGGCCATTATTTTTTATTTTTAAAATGAGTATACACGTGCATTATCATTAATTTCATTATATTAAACACTTAATTAAAAAGATTAATATTACTTTTTCATATAGAATATATTCCATACTTCTCTCCTAAAAGTATTAAAAAAATCTTAATATTTAAGAATTTAATCCGTGTTCAAACAATATTTATATAAGTTTATGCCCCCTTTATTATTATATTATTGTTACTCACGAGCGTGATTACATGTGACGGTAATAGTTGATAACACAGCAAGTAAAGCATACATTAATTACTCTAACACTGAAGTTGATATTGACGGAGAGAATACCATTTACTCATTAGTTGAAAAATATATGGTAATAACTGTATAATTGAATTCCCTACAATTATATAATTTTACAACCGAAAAAAAAAATGAAAGGATAAAAATGTATATAGGATTTATTTTCTTCTTTTGCACACTTTTTTTTTATTTCTCTCTAATCTATTTTATATATATAAATGGCATGAATTATAAGGTTGTTCATTTGTTATTGTTCATAATACTATTTATAGTATCACGTCATTGATACTGTTTAAATATTATTGTATACAATGTATTATACTGTTTATTTGTATTTGTTTTAAAAAAAGTTTTTTCAATTTTTTTTATTATTTTATTGTGGGGTCCACTTTTTTTTTTTTAAGCTCCTGGGTGATCGCTAGTTATATTATCTACAATTAATTTATAACCGTAAAAGGTCTAAACTTGTAGAACTAATTGCCTACTTCTATGAATGTGTGTGAAACTTTTCTTCCTTTAAAGTCTCTCCCTCTTTCTTTATCTCCTTGGCTCCTTTTATGCAAAGCACTAATACATTCCACACCAGCAGCGTCTCCCTCCTCATTCACTTTTATGAATTTGGCGTCTTTCAGAGCTCAAAATGAAATTGGTTGTTAGTCAAAGAGACAAGGTTCTTGGTGACGATTATTGTCACCGCTGAAGATCAAAATGTTATCACCAAAAGTCTATGTTGATAACAACATATAACAAAAAGATGTTGTGGCCTATCCCCTTTATTAAAAACTTTCTTGGTGAAATTTTTTCTAACTACCAGAATATTTTCAGTGACAATTTTTTTCACCATTAAAAAAGTTAATTTGTCATTGTCATAGGATCTACGTTTGATGTTTATGAGTACTGATTATTGTCAACGACTTTCAATGACAACTTTTCCGTTGTCATAGACGCCATTTTCAGCCCTGAGCCATTTTCAGTGACAAGTTTGTGTTGTTTCCATGAAATTACTTTTAATGACAACAATACTTCATCACCAAAGGCGACATTTAAACATTACCTACCCAACAAAAATGAACAAAAGAAAGATCCATGACAAAAGTTAAGATTAAAAATCTACCAGTTATGTCAATAGAAACCAAGTGAAGAAGCCAATCTATGGCATTATAAGTGGAGGGCTAACCAAACTCAAGTCTAAAGTTTTGCAGAACAAAGAAAAAGAGAAGGAGGGATTAGGACTTTGTTTCAGTCTTCGGAGATAAGGTTCAAAATATTCCCGTCTCACGTGGCTTCATTTTGATCCTTGGGGGTGGAAATCACACTACCACTTGCCATCTTAGAGTCAAATAAGGGGGTCAACTTCGCAGCTACTTTTTGTCAACTATGAGGATGAAGTGAAAGCATGCTTTGAATTTATATCGGAAGAATTTAAATTTTAAAATTAATTTAAAAGATTTTAAGATTAAAAATTTTAATTTGAAATTTTGAATTATAATTTTTTTATATAATTTTAATTTTGATTTTAGAATTCTTTAAAATAATTTTAAAATTTAAGAATTTTTAATATAAATATATTTAAATTTGAACTATAATTTTCTCAATATGAGAGATTCATACCCCAAGGAACCCATTATTTTTAATTATCCTTTTTGCTGTGCCTATAAAAGTGGCCACTAACGCTTGTTTTACTCCAACTTCATTTATGGCATCATTGAAGCTTATCTTGGCGGCAATTATGAGTGGTTCGTTGAAAAATTTAAGTAGGAGTCACATTTAAGTTGTTACGGATAGTTTTTTTGCAATTTTTTTTCCCTTTGACGGGTTATGTATTGACAAGTTTTTGTGATGATTAAATACAAGAAAAATTGTCATAAAAAATTATATTTTGACTTACAATTTTTATATGTCACCACCAAAAATACTTAATAGTTACTTTTCAATGACAATTAAAGAAAGGTGCCACTTAAATATTACTTTTAGTGTGACTTTTCTAATAATAATTGAAAAAATAATAATAATAATTTCACTTGCATTATTAATTTAAAAACATTTACTTTTCTTTCCAAAGATTTTATAAATTACAATATTATATAAACATGAATAGTTTTTTTAATATGGTGTTTCACACATCCTTGTTTCTGATGAAACTTCATGACAAGAAGTCACCGACAAATAGAGAAATTATTGTGTAAATTCGAGTTATAAAAATTATAGATTAAATTAATTATAAAAATATATAAAATATATCAAAAATAAATTTTGTTAAAAATTATATCTCATATACTTATGTATATTTTTTAATTGATTGATTTGTTTATTTTTTATAAACAGACTAATCTATTCATGAATTATTTGTTAATCAGTATGAATCAAAAGGGAATCTTGTATTTTCGTGATTGTGACCATTCAATCTTTTATCATAAATTAGATGGCTCAGATTTCGCCACTTGGTTGTGGCACACGTGGCACCTAAAGATCAAAGGGAAAGTGAAAATCTGGAACAAAGTTGTTAGACAAGAAACATCTGATGTGAAAGGTGTAATGGATTTGTTCATCTACTTCTACCTACTGTTATATATAGCCTCTCTATTTATTTATTATAAGAATATAAAATATTAGCCAATGTGTTAAATGATTTAAAATTAATGAGACAATTTTCATTTAATAAGTGTTTTTTTAAAATTAAATAACGACTTGTAATAAATAAGAAAATATATAGCAATACTGTTGAACTATAGTAGTACTAACTTTAGTACGATTTAACAAATAAATAAGTTCTTAAAATTATATTTAACTAGAGGAAAAGCTTAGTCAATGACAAAGGTCTTGATTAAAGTAACAAATGTAATAAAACTCTTTAAACAAAGATAAAGGTCAAGATTAAAGTAACTAATGTATCATTTATTTAATAATAATGGGAGTTTGTGAAAGCATTACATTGGATTCCGCATACCTAACCTCCACACACAAACCACACAACTATGCAAGAAGTTTTTGCATCTATTGGGTTTAGGTATACTTAAAAGTTAAAATTTGATTTAACAACAAATTTTACATGTATAAATCAAATTTGACCTTGAGGGTACGTGTACTTAATGCATAAAAAATTTGTATGTCATTAGCTATAGTTGGTTCAAGTTTGCAGGTTTTGTTGAGTTAAAAAAACTATCACCCTAATAATATAGAAAAAATTGCATCTAAAAACTCACATTATATAAAATTTATAATAAAAAATTTAAAAAATTAAAATTATTTTTAAGAAACATCATTACTATCAAATTTTAAAAAATTTACTACCAATTTTAAGGATTTTATTATTAAGTATAAAAAAATTTAACATTTTTATACACCTAATAGTAAATCCCCTACAAATGATAGTAAATTTTTTAAAATCTAATAATAATGATAATCTTTAATAGTAATTTTATTTTTTAAAATATTTTATTATAAATTTTATATAATATAGGTTCTTGGATATAATTTTTCCAATAATATATATAGCTACTTTGGTTTGTTATGTATTTTTTTAAGATTAAGATCATTTTAGATTTTATTTGAATTATTTTTAACTCGAGCAATCTTAAGAACAACTTTTCAATAAAATCAAATATAAGTTATTTAAAACATATATTTTTTAATTTGGATAAACTTTAAAAAATTAATATAATTTACTCTGAAAAAAAAAGTGTTCTAAAAATTAAAAAAGAAGAAGAAATAAACCCATGTTTGTTAATATATTGCTTTTGTTCACTGGCTCTTCATCTTCCGAATAAAGTAAATTAGAGGGGCCATCCTTGGAAACATAAAGGAATAAAAAAGTACAAGAATAAAGGGTGTTGGCACAATAGTATCACTTTGGGGGTGGTGTAAGAATAACATGAAAAATGAGATATCACTCTAATAATCTAATCAATGAGAACAAAAAAGGTGGCCTACCCAACTTGTTCCCAAAACTTCCTTGGATTGTTACCCTGTGGATTGTTACCCTGTCGGTGGAGGGGATATATATATATATATATATATATATATATATATATATTTGTTTCGAGTGAGATCAGGCTATAGACCAAAAGTAAAATAAAGAAGAAAGTTTAGAGGGAATAAGAGAGGGGTGATTTATTCGGGATGATAATAATATGATAACAAGAGTCTTGGAAATAATGTGTTATGAAGATATTATAGGCCCGTTTGATTTCTTGTTCTTAAAATAGTTTTTTGTTTTTTAAAATAAATAAAAAATAAAAAAATTATTTGATAATATATTTTTAATAAAATATTTTGTAAAACATACAAATATAATTATATTTTTAGAAAAAAAATTAAAATACTTTTTAGATATTTTGTTAACTTTTATTTTGTAAAATTAAAAAAATAAAAAATATTAATTTTTTATAATAATGATTCTAATAAATATTTTTATTTTTAAAATTTATTCTAAAAAATATCTATTTTAAAAACATTAAAATTATAAAAGAATCAGTCTCGAGGGTCTAACTTTTACCTAAGTTGGACCTTCTTTAGTTGTATTCGTTAGTCAAGGTGCTTTTCTAGTCGTCTTATAATTGGAGAGGCTACAATCATGAGTTTTAAATTTTTTCTTTATTTTTAATTTTAAATTGTAGGTTTGAAAATAAAAATTCTAATACTAGTTAAAATTTTTAAAGTTTTATTTTTTTATAATTATAATTTTTATCTTTAAATTTACAACTAAATATTTAAAATTAAACAAGAAAGAAATTTTTTTTACTTTGACTTGATCCTTTCTAGTCATCCATATGATTAGAGATATCCGTTTTGCCTCTTATTTCAAAGGGATTTAGGGCTTGTTTGGTTTTCTGTTTTTAGAATAATTTTTTTGTTTTTAAAAATAAAAAAATTTATTTAATAATGTATTTTTAATGAAGTGTTTTGTAAAATAAAAAAATAAAATTTTATTTTCAAAAATAGAAAAATCAAAATATTTTTTTAGTGTTTTGTAATTTTTGTTTTACATAATAAAAAAAATAAAAAATAGTTACTTTTTAGAATAATAATTCAAATAGATTTTTTTAATTTTTTTAATTTTTAAATTTTGTTTAAAAAAATATCTGTTTTGAAAACATTAAAACAAAAACATAATCAAATAGGCCCTTATATTTATACTCTTCGTGAAAATAAGTTAATGATAATAATTAAATCATATGGTTTTGTTAGAGTTGTAGAGGCCGTTTTAGTCAAAATAATTTGTTGTACTTAGTCATTTTAAATTGTATTGTTCACAGCAATTTGTTATGTTAATATATTATATATAACTTGTTGGATTGTGACTATAAAACTCTTTCAAGTCTTGGTAGAGTTGATTGATTCATCATAGATTTATCATCTTAAATTTGTAAGACATGTATAGCAATATCAAAATTCATGCCATAAATTATAAATATATAAATATTAATATAAACATATGTAGATATTAAATTGTTTAAATAAATTAAAGTTAAAAATATATGAAAATTTTCACAAGACAGAAAGCATGTGTTCGCTCCTGTTTCCTAACAAAGAAAAATTCACCCCTATCCTTACCTCCATTTGAAAAAAAAAAAGAAAATCTCTCCACGCAACTCCTGAATCAAGCAAAGAAAATTTCTATCCATATATACACACACACACACACACACACTATTTACTATTATTATAAAAACAATTATTGTTCAAGGAATAATATGCATACAAGGCCATGGAAAGCTATGGCAAAAATTCAAACCCCAGGTATAGCTGTTTATGATTTTTGCTCCAACTCTTATCTTTTGGACAACATCGTTTTTCTTTGGTCTAAGGTCCAACTCAGTGGTAGTTATGGGCTCACTTGATCCATTGCAAAAGGCTGTGGGTTGGGATGCTTAATTTGTACCTTTTTCATTAATGGTTGCTCGTGGGCTGGGCTGTGGATGGAACCACCATCACAGCCTGTTTGGTGAGCCCATATCCATTAGAAAACTAAACTTTGGTACATTACAGTAAAAATTCTTTTTGAGATTCAATTATATAATATTAAGTTGTAAAAATTATATACTTGTCATATTTTTATTAAAAATCTGATAAAAATTATATAAAAATTGTGCCTAAATTTTCCCCTAAAATAGGATAACTTACTCTTTTATTTACTAAGAAGTGTTTATATTACATGACCTTTTCTTTTGTTTAAATATATATATATATATATATTTCCTTCCTTTAAAATTAAAAAAATATGATACGCTTGTTTTTTCTTTAATAAAAAATAAGTTACAGTTATATATATATATTAACCAGATTACTCTTATATATATATAATACAATAAGTATTAAAACTAATATAAAAAGTTACTTTTTTATATTTAGAATAAATGAAATATATTATTTTTAACACAAAATAAATAATATTAAAATTAAAATTTTATTTTTAAGAAAGAGAATTAATATTATTCTCAAGAATATTTTGATCATTTTCTTACTTCAAAAAAAATTTGTATATATTCTTATAATAAATGAGAAGGATGTATTATTTGAGTATCACTCAAAGAAAAAGAAATTAACTTATCTAAAATATATGAATCCCCTCATTCAATCAAAAATCAAACCATTGTATCAATGTTTTAAAAATAAAAATGCTCATTAAATTGGAGTAAGGAGTCATTTCTATTTAGTGGCTTAACCTTTGTTGAAAATTGTAGTAGAATCAAAATATATTATATCAGTCACTTAATATAGTAATATACATGTTAATTCATTTTTAAATTAATTAAATAATTTAATTTCAAATATTATTTTTCACATAAAAAATTAAAATTGTAATTCATTTTTATTTATAAAAGCATTTCTTATTAATCACTCATATTTTAAATGAATAAGAAACTTTTTTTAAATATCTAAAAGAATGTAAATAAACAGTGTGAACTTTTTTATTATTAAGTAAATGATCACCATTCTTTTTATATAAGATCAAAATAGTAAACTTTATTTATTATTTCAAATTAGTCTTTTAAGTTTAAAATATTTTAAAATAATTTTTTAAATTTCAATTTTTTTCTATAAAAAGCTCTTTTAAATAAAATCCATTAAGATACTTTCGTCTATTTATTTTTCTATTGTCATAGAAGCCATTTTATATATTTTCTTGTATTTTAAATGGTGAAGTGACATCTAATCAGCCGAGGGAAAAAAAAAAATCTAAGAGAACCCATCTCATTGAATAGTCAATAATTTTCAACTCAATGTTTTTCAACATAATGTCTTCCTGTCAAAGATTTTTTGTTGTTATCATATCATAAGTGATCTAATTCACTCTACCATCACGTAATTTCTTATTTCGGTAAACTTGTAATTCTAAAAGATACGAGGACCACTTAATATTAATATTTAAAATTTAAAAACAAAATTAATCATTTAGTTTCTATGTTTACTTTAATTTCTAATTTGATTCTTATAATTTATTTTTTTATCAAATTAATCCTTACATTTTTCATGAGTGTTAGTTTGCACTCTTAACAAGTGTTATTACATGGTAAATTTTCATCTGACATGTAGCTGAGATACCTCTGAGCGGTTGAGGTCGCTGCCACACGCTTCACATGCTTCTCACCTAACGCAAATAGCGTATCTAGCAATCCTCTTCCTACGCTTTCGGTAGGGGTCCTTACCATTGACGCACTCGGAGAGTTGCGTGGTCTCTCCCAAGATAGCAACTGCTCTCCCATTCCCAACCCCACGCTTTCCATAATTATTACATCCCACACTCTCTGAAAACTTTATTATGTGTTAGCGACTTGTGATCTCCCCCACTTCATTATGGGTAGTATTGCAACGCACTCTCAGACTCCGTTTGCTTTGCTGCGTTTTTTTTATATAGTTTATATAATGTTTATTATATTTTTATATTTATTATTTTATTTATTAAATTATTTTTTAAAAAATAAAAATAAAATAATTATTTCTTATCTCATTTATCCCCATCTATCCACATTTTATATTACCTTCACAATCAAGCATGTCGATGTTTATTCCATCTATATCCATCCTTTTGCCTTTATTATTTCATTATGGGTATTTGTTGCCTTTTATATTTATTATTTTATTTATTAAATTATTATTTTAACTACTATATCATCTTTTTTAAAAATAACAATACAAAAATTATTTTTTATCTTATTTACTTATTTTTTATATTTCTTTTTTTTTTTCCATATCATCTGATCGAATAGATTTTCAATTAACATCAAATTGTTAGGTTCTTGAATCTTGAGTCGTAATTCAAGATCATTTGTCAATTGACATAATTAGAGATTCTTAGAGCAGAATTAATTATAATTGAATTAAGATAAAGATAGTGGATGCCAAGGAACGAATTCAAAACTAGTCACGAGCTCATTATCAACTATAATTCATACAATTAGGTAGCAATTAGGAATTTTAATTCGGTTTCATTTTAATTAGTTTAAGTCAATTAAACCCCCCCTTTAATTAGAAAATTTTTAGAATCTTTTAACATTTAGAAAATTCAATTAAGTATTAAATTTCATTTCCAAGAGAAATAACTTAAGTTACATCACTGGTTATATATTTTTTAACATAATTTCATTTTGAGGGTTGCGCGACACGACCATCAAAACAGAGTGAGTAGCTCATTGATAGTTGACTTATAAGTTCAAAATATGATTTGAATTTTTTACAACTTATCATATGAAATTTAAAATAAAAAATAAACAGATGAAATAAAAAAATAATATATTATTTTTATTTAAAAAATAAACAATATTATCAAATAATAATTATAAAAATATAATAAATATTTCTCTCTCTTTCTCTTTTTTTCTTATCATTTCCATTCTTTCCCTTGATTTCTTTACCCCATACCAAGGTGCTATAGAAGGCAGCTTTCCGTATCCAATTAAACATGAAATTTAAAGACAGGATTACAAGAAAAGCTAGTTTGTATGATGGGTGGAGCTAAATCATATATTATCTAATTTATTACGTTACTGAAATTGACAGTATTATTATAAGATGAGAGAGGGACGAAAGCATTTATTACATTGTCTATTATGCCCTTATTTGGTTTGTTTGGTCTGCCATGGGATAAGATAGGCCAGTAATGAAGGGGATCGAGGCATTTGTTATTAGTTTATTATTCAGAACAATACTTTTTGTATTGGACGATTAGCTAAGTTACACGTTAGCGACTCTTCCTTCGCTTTATTTTATGCAACATTTAGGCTTTCCCCATTATTACAACTGACCTAACCCGCTCTCTTATAAGAGAATTGCTTTTATTGATAAACCTGTAATTTTAAAAGACATGAGGACCACTTAATAAAAAATATTTAAAGTATTCCAACTAATAATATTTAAATAGGATATGAAATATTTTAATTAATCAATAATTTAAATTATTCGAATTTAAAAATATTCCAGCATAATTTGCACAGAAGAAGAATGAAGTTTGGGTAAAATGAGTTTTGAAAAGAGAAGGAAAGACATCTGGGGATAACTGGAAACTTTGCGGTGTTACCGGTGGCCCTGATTACATCCCATGCCGTGAGAAGATTTTATTTGAATTTTATTAAAATTATACAGATTCCTTTTGAGTTTTGTTAAAATTATATAATTTTTTTATTTTTAAAATTAATACAAACTTCTTCTCAATTTGCTAAAATTATACATCCTTTCCTTAAATCTTGTTAAAATTATGCATATATCTTCTCTATTTCCAATTTTTTTTAAAAAAATTTTCTTAATGTTTAAGTGAAATTTGTGGACATTTTGTAAATAGAGAAAAAATCTATATAATGTTAATCAAATGTATAAAAAATTTATATAATTTTAACAAAATTAATAAAAAGATTGTATTAATTTTAAAAATAGAGAGAGTTTGTATAATTTTAACAAAATTTAAAAATTTTGTGTTGGTTTTAAAAATAAAAAAAATATCTGTGTAATTTTTGTAAAATTAAAGAAAATTTATATAATTTTTCTAGTTGTAACAATTACTGGTTTCACGGAGGACGTATCTTTTGTGTGTACTATGTGCACAACAGATTTTTATTTTTTATTTTTTATTTTTTTACAATGCAGTCAGATCTCTCTATCAATAATACGCATGCTGTTTATTTTAATAAAAATAATATTGCGGAGCAGCTTTCATAGCTATTCCTTCTTGACTATTAAATTAAGTAGTATACGCATCAAACATTACAAATCTTACTAATATAAGAATTTGATTGCATCTCAAAATAATTAAAAATCTATTGTGCCCACGATAGGATCCATCCGCTATTAGATGCCATTCCATCATTTAAAATACAAAAAAAATACACAATGACTTCATTTAACCAAAAAAGGGAGTGTCTTAATATATATATATATATTAAAGAATCTTTTACCAAACAAAATTAAAATTTAAAGAATTATTTTTAAATAATAAATAAAATTAAAGTATCATGTGATTATTTTAACCTTTATATAATTTAAAGTATGTGTTGTGAAATTAAATAACTGCCTCCTTTTTCTACCAAAAAATAACGGCCTGGTATAAACATTTACCTTAGTATTTCAGGAAAGGAAAAAACACTTTAATTTGGCCCAGAAGATTCCAATGTTAATAGGTGCGTTCGAAGATTTTATATTTTATTTCAACACTTAAAAGATTATTTTTATTCCAACCTTTTACAATATTTGCTCCGCCAACACTTGTACAGCATTATTTATATTTTTATGGAAAAAATATTTAAAATCAAAATTTTTAAATATTAAAATTATGCAAAGACATTTTGAATGAGTCAACTGATCTGATCTGAGAATTATTTTCAATGAATTAAAAAGGAATTTAGGTTTAGAAACAAACAGAAAAGTACGAAATGTTGCGTGTACATATCAGAATGCTCTCTGAATTGTCATAGCTTTGGATCTTCCCTAAAAAGAGTCCAGGTTCATCTCAATCATTCAACACTCGGTTTTCAGACCGCTATTATTAGTTTATTACTCACTTTCACATTTTCCGTGATTCTTAGCTCATGGGGACATATTCAGAAAGGCGTACTCATAATTAAAGACTCGAAGTGAAAATATTTATATTAATTGATTTTAAAATTTAAAGTTATTTTAATTAATTTTAAAGTAATAATTTAAATTATGCGGAAAAAATATAATTTAAAATTTTTAATTAAAATTTAAATAATCTTAAAATAATCTTAAAATTAAAATTTTTTAATATAACTCTCTTTAATTTAAAATTATCGACAATAATTTTTCCCTTCGCAAAATGTCCTTCTGGAAACTTCGTAAGTGGAGATTGCTTACTTGCTTTGTGATTTCTGGCAGTTCATGTCGGTCCTATAAAAAATCTACGTATGTATTTTGAATAACAAAGATTTAGTCTTTTTAATATGCAAGAATGATCATTAATAAATACATTTTTAAATTATAATTTTATAAAAATAAATTAACAAAAGTGAAAACAGTCGTTTATTATTAAGATTACATATAGTTACATTTTAAAAAGAATATTATAAAATAATTATGAATTTTAAAAATAAACATATGCAAGTCATGAATTTGATCATTTCATTATAAATAATATTTTTTATTGATTATTATATTTAAAGTCACTTTGAATTTCATCCAAGTTATTTATTTCTCAGCGATTTTAAAATGTATTCTTTATGTTATTTCCTATTTGTGGGTAAGAAGTAATTTTTATACCCTTATTTTTTAAAAAATAATAAATATTATTAAATAATAATTATAAAAAATATAATAAATATTATCTAAAATTGCTTTTTTCCTTTTTTCAATGACAAACCAAGCAGGGCGTAAAAGTGTAATTTGTTTGAGGTAATTGTTCTCCCAACAATTTTCAAAATTTACTATCCCAAATGAAAAGAGTCCAACCTATTTTAGTAGCATTTTTTCTTATATCTATACCTTTTAAGTTTTTATGAATAATATTTAATAATAATAACAATAATTAAGATTAAAAAATCACAATATATAAATTGAATAATCAAATTAATTATATTATATCACTTTGCGATTGTAATAAATAAATACCATTGCTTCTAGTAACATTGTATCTGATTATTGGTCAAAGAATATTGAGAGATACATTTTTTAATGAAAATTTATATCATTTTGCCTCTACATTACCAGTAAATTGAAAATTTAAAAAACATTACCTACATATTTGAACTGCAAGTAACTCGCTTATAACTTTCTATTAAAGTGCTAATAAAGAGAAAAGGAAAAAAAAAAAAGATTATCAATAACAATGGCTTGTTTGAGATTTTCAATAAGAAAATATTAGCACTTTAAAAAGACATCACCAACCCATATATATGTATGGGCTTTTCGACCCTTGATTTCCAATGGCAGAAACATATTACTAAAAATACCAACTGTCAAAATACTTTCTCCGAATGTGATTTTTACTTTTTATTTTTAAAGACTTCCGTATTAAAAAAATTATTTTTTTAATAAAAATATGCTAAATGCAAAAAATTTTGAGGGAGAGGGGAATTTGGATTTTTTTGGTTTTTTTTTGGGGGGTAGGGTTTGGGGGGGAATTATATATATATTTCATATAATCAATAATATATATTATATTATATGAATAAATAATAATATATTATATCTTTTATACATAAAACATATAATTTAATTTAATTTTTTATCAAATAGAAAAATATAATTAATAATAATTTTTGAAATTATGATTTTATAGAAAAATTATATTTTTAATTATAATTAATAAATATAATATATTAATAATATGCTTATTGAAAATTTAATAATAGTGATTCATTTAAAAATTATTTATTATATATTTCTTAATCAATCGTAAAAAATTTCTATACATGTTAAATAATAAGAGTATAGATTTTAGATATATTCTAATTATATTTTCAATCAATCATAATAGCATTGAGTGGGGGATGAGGGTATATAGATAAATATGTGCGTGTGTTTATATATATATATATATATATATATATATATATATATATATATATATATATATATATATATATAATATTTTATATTATTTATCGGGATAAATGCTATTAAAATTGATTAGAAATATAATTAGAATATATCTAAAATCGAAAAACTAATGATCTAAAATAAAAAAATTTTAATATGTAAATAATTTTTTTATGATTCATTAAGAAATATGAAATAACAAATTTTTTTATTCATTCACTATTATTAAACTTTTATTAAACATGTTGCAAATATATTATATTCACTAAATTATAATTAAGATATAACTTTATTTATAAAATTATAATTTAAAAATTTGTTATTAATAATTTTATTTTAATATTTTATAAAATTTAAATAATATTATATTTATCTTATAAAAAATATAATATATTATTATTTATTTTATATAATGTAAAATATATGTATTAAATTTATTATATATATAGAATATTTATTATTTATAATTAAGTTTATTTGATAGTACTATTTTTTATACTCTATTTTTGTTATTATTTGTATAAATCCTTTCTTATTTATTTCCTTTGGCATTTCATTTTCCTCTTACTCTTCTTTGGTATAAGATTAAAATTTTATCTCTGTTCTAACTTTAATTTTTAGACTAGCTTTTATTTTTAAAATTCCTAATTCTCTATGTATTTCATTCTCTCTTAATTCTTTTATTTCTATTTTAATATTTTTTACTTCTTACTGTAATTCTTGAATTCTTATTTGTGGCTTATCTTTATTTTCAATTCTTTCAAGTATATCTTTCATTATAATGAGGTGGCTTTCTATTTTCTTATTTTCTTAATTAATATATCATTTAATTTTAATAAATATTACTTCTTTATTTCATCATCATATATTTTGTCTATTATTTCTATTAAAAATTGTATATTTTCTATGGTTATCAGGTTTATATTTTTTACACAATTTTAATATCCGTACTTAAACATTCTTTCAAGTCTAACTTAGTTGTTTTTTATTTTGATTCCTCTTTGATTTGATAAATGCGATCTTATTTATTTTCTAAAAAGTTTGGCTACTTGAAAAAGATGGGGTCAATGTGTCTATAACATAATTTGTAGGGATTTGAACTTTGACTATAAGTTTTTTTGGCTAGTGTAACTAGTTGGATGATTATGCCTTTACCTCCTCTCCCCCACTAAAGAGGAAGAACTCCCCATGAATTGAACTTAATGAGTTTGGATTTGAAAAAAGCTTTTTATTATAAGAACTTTCTTGTAAGGAAAGTTGGCGAAGAATTATTTTTACTATCAATAAATTCGATTTCAAAATTAAAACACAATAAAATCACTTGCCATTGAAAAAAAATATGCTCTAAAACCAAATTTTTAGCATCTTTTTGTAAAACATATTTTGTAACTTTGCAATCTACGATGAAAAGAAAAATTTTATTTATCAAATTGTCTTGAAATTTTAGGATACACAAAAAAAATGATAATTTTTTTGTTTGATTGTGGAGTATTTCTATTGGGTTTCCATCCAAACTTCTAAAGAGTATCCAACTATGTTCTCTTCTTCTCCTGTTCTTTGTTTTAAAACTCCTCCATATCTTATTTTTAAAACATTTGTTTCTACTATTTTAAAGGGCTTAGAGTTTGGAATGCTTAAATAAGCCAAGTTTCTCACTTATTCTTTTACATTTCTAACTATTTAGGTCATCTTATCATCCTAATATGCCTCTTCTTTTGTAATTTGGTAAATAAAGGCTATAAACTTGTCATAAGATTTGGTATCATAACTAAAGTTTTTTAAAAATCTTTGTAATTGAGTTTTATCTTTAATTTCATCTAAGAATTTGTTTACAAATTCCATGACTCTAGTAGTTAGGGTTATTGATCATTGATAAATTTTCATTCCTAAATATTTTGTCTTTACTTGAAATAACTTTATCTTTGTGGCTAACGCAACTAAACCACTTTGTTTAATTATATCAAAAATTTTTTATAAATATTTAAAGTGTTGTTCTATCAAGTTAGAAAAAACTAAAGTATCATCAATAAAATTTTCATTCCTAAAATTTTTATCTTTATCTAAAATAACTTTTATTTTTGTGGCTAACACAACTAAATCATTTTATTTAATTATATCAAAGAATTTTTGTAAATATTTAAAGTGTTGTTCTATCAAGTTAAAAAAATACTAAAATATCATCAATATATACAATTGTAAATCGTGTATAAAGTTTAAATATATCATTTATTATTTGTTAAAATTTTGAAAGTGCATTCTTTAAATCAAATGGCATTACATTTCACTCATAATGCCTAAATGGAATTGTAAAGGCTATTTTGTATTTATCTTTTTCATCTATTTATATTTAGTGATATCCTAATTTTATAACAAATTTAGAAAATATTGAGGCATTAGATAACTTTCTAATTAAATCTTTTTTTATTTGGAATAAGATACCTAATCTATCTTAATACTTTATTTAATGGCTTATAATGTATAACTAATATTGACGCTTCTCTTTCTATTTTATGATTTTGGACATAAAATATTGAGCAATTCTAAGGAGACTTGTTTGACCTTATTAATCCTTTATCTAAAAGCTATTGAATTTCTTTTTTATAGTGTTTTTATAATTTTTTCATTCATCTGTATAGGTCTAGTTTTGGTAGGTATTTCCTTTTCATTAAATTTTTTTATAAGATAAATTGACTATATGTTTCTTTTTATTCCAAAAAGCATTGGATTGTTCTGCACATATTTCCTTTTCAAATTTTTGTTTTTTCTTCAATTCTCTTATAAATATGAATAGTTTAACTTGTTCTTCATGTCTCCTATAGTGTTTTTTTTTTAAGGAAATTTATTTGATTTTATTTTTGTTTTATTTTGTTTACCTTATAAATGGATTCTTCTTTTAACATTTTTATTTTTCTAGTAATTGGAGGTTTTATCCATTCAAAATAGGTTCCTTTTTCTACTATTTTGGCGATTATTCCTAAAGGTGTTATTTTAAATAACATGATTTGCTATAAGAAAGGTGTTCCTAATATTATTTGTTCCTTTAAATCTTTTACTAATATAAAAATGTTTTTAAAACATATACCTTAATTGCATATACGAGTATTACATATTTATACTATATATTTAACTTAGAATTATAAGTTGTTGAAGGTCTTTCTGGAGTTTTTTTTTATAATATTTAGTTGGAATTAATTTTTCTTGTATGCAATTCATGTCTACTATTAAATCTATCAAGACTACCGTATTCCTAGAATATTCATTGTTTATAACTAAGTTAATTTGACAATACCATTTTGTATACTTTAATTTTGTTATTCTTTGTATAAATATCTCTTGACATATTTCTTTTAGCATTTTGCTTTTCTCTTACTCTTCTTTGATATCAAATTGAATTTTTATCTTTATTTTACCTTTAGTTTCTACACCAGCTTTTATTTATAAAATTTCTAATTCTTTATGCATTTAATTCTCTTTTATCTTTTATTTTTGCTTTAATATTTTTGGTTTTTTGTTGTAATTCTTAAATTCCTACTTGTGGCTTATTTTTATTTTCAAATCTTTCTAGTATATCTTTTATTCTAATTAGAGGTGGCCTTTTTATTTTTGTATCTTCTTGATTTAATATATCTTTATTTTTAATAGATATTGTTTCTTTATTTCATCATCATCATCATCATCTAGTTTATCTATTATTTCTATCAAAAATTGTATATTTTCTCTGGCTATCATGTTTATATTTTTTATGCAATTTTTGCATCCACGTATTCCTCCACCTGAACATTCTTCCAATTCTAACTCAATTGTTTTTAGATTAGATTCTTTTTGGATTTGATAAATGTAATTGCCTTCATTTTCTAAAGAATTTTCACTTTTAGATTTTCATGTAAAAATCCTCATTTGTTAATATCCTAAAAGATTCTATTTGTTTTCTTCAGTTATAGCTAATTCCCTCATTTTTCTTTCTATCTTACAATTGTTTGAGTAATGTCTATATTGACCACATTTATAACAAACTATATTTTTCTTATCTTTTTTATAAGTAGCTTTTCCCTTTATATTCTTACATTCTCTATATTGTTTTTATGACATTTTTTTTATTTTTCTTATAAAGTTGTTCTAATTTCTTTTCAAAACCAAATTGTTCATATAAATTTTCTAACTCTGCTATTCCTTATTTTTTATCTAAATATATTTTTCTTTGTATTTTCATGTTGTTGCATTGTCTTAATCCTACTATATTTATCATGTTTATTACATGTCCATATGCCATTAAATTATATTTTATCAAACCACCTTGTTTATGTCTTATTTCATCTTTAACTCTTTCTACAAATAATTTTGATAATCTTACTATAAATCTTCCTTTTCAAAAGTCTGAATTCTTATATTGTCTTTGAAACACTTTAAGAATAAAATTATCTTTGTACCACCTAAAATCTACAAGTGTTGGACACCTTAGATTCAACAATTCGTTTAAATATCTTTTTTATATTCCTTTGAGTTCTCCTACAAAGGATTTTATCATGGCATAAACTAAGTGGGTTATGTTATCAAGATATCTTTCTTCATGTCGTAATTCATTTTGTCTTATTTGATGAAAATCTCTGACTTTTTTTCTATCCTCTTTTGTTAATATATTTTCCTACAATCTTTTAAGACTTCTTGTAAATCCTTGTATAAATATATCAAATATGTTATTGTTATTATTGTTTTCTCTTTTGCAGGTGATTACAACTATTATCATTTCTTGTGCTAAATTCATTATTTTGTATTCACTATAACCATTTATATTTCATTCATAAATGGATCTTCTACCTTAATGAGAGGCTTCCATTAAGGGTCTTTCTTCAAACAATAGATTTGGAAGTATAAACCTTGGATAATAATTATGTTGATTATAATTATAGCTTTTGGTGTTTTTTCTAATTTTATTTATAGTAACCTCCCTTCAATCTTTAAATTATTGTTCTAATTTTTATAGTAACCTCCCTTCAATCTATTGTCTATGTTTAATTTTTCTAATTTTTTATTTATTTCTTTTAAAATATCTTTAGTTTCTTTGGTATTTTTATCTCTTATTTCCCATTTTCCTAATGTTAATTTCTTTGCTTCTTCTATAGGTAGGGCTTCATACTTAAATATTGGTTTTGAAGGATCTAACTGATTTTTCATAAGCAAAGTGCTTAATTTTTCTTTATCTTCTATCCTATTTTCTATTCTCATTAATTGTTGGCTTATTGTATATACAATTTGATTTGAATATTCTTTTGTTACTGTGTTTTTGGTATTCTTTTAGTGTTTTGAGAATTCATCACCTTTAAGGGTGAGGCAATTAGTTCATCTTCTTCTACTTTTATGGTTACTTCTTTTAAAGGTGGATGTATGGCTATTAATCTTTGATTGTTTCTATGTGGCCAATTTCTTATCTTAGCATTAGTGGTTTTAATTTAAAGATGATTTTCTGCAAAGAGATCAAATATTTGATTATTTAATGTATATATTTTAAGCCATTTAAAGTAGTATAAATCTTCTTGTACTTTCTCCATTGTTTCATACCACTCTTTTCTAATTTATATTTGCTCTTCTTTAGAAAAGGCAGAGAAAAACTATTCTCTTTCCTTTGTGTGTGATTTTAGCACTTTTCTTAATGAATCTCTATTTATTTGATAACTATTTCTTCTTATAACTCTTAATTGAGATCTTACATATTGATAATTTAAAGGCTGAAATTCTCTATCTATTTCTAATTTTATTTATAAATTATTAAAACTTTATGCTTCATATATTGGTTCTAGAATTTTTGCTTCAAAATTACTTCTTAATTTATATCCTATACTTGAATTATCCATTGAGTTTCTTGCCTTTGCAAAATTTGTTGTAGTTTTTTGTGCATTTAAACTTGAAGTAGCTAATAATTTATTAAGCATTTTGGTCAATATATCTCCTTTAAAGGTTTGAGTAATTTTTTCTATCTCTAGCCTTTTCAAAGGGGCTGGCTATGCTAGCTTTGGAAATTCCCAATTTGTGGGGAATTCTATCTCTTTATGTATTAATGTTCCGGGCACTAAAACTGTAGTTTTGGAAGGGTCTCCTAGTTTTATCAATATAGTTTCTCCTCTGTGTGATTCTCTTAAGACTTTAAAGTTCTTATGTGTCTTAGTTATCTTCAATGTTATCCTATATTAAAATTGGTTATCTTCAATGTTATTCTATATTACAATAATATAATGGTTGTTCCTTTTTGCCATGTCGCATTTGATCCTATTTTTTAAATTAATCCATTTCTAGTAGTGGTATCTTTTAAATTAATTGTATAGTTTAGAAAACAATAAAAAAAGATTGGTCTAATATATAAATTTGTTTGTATAACTCCTATTATAGAATCTTTAAATATTGTCTATCTTCTATCTCTTAGATATACAAAAATAGGTTTATTCATTCCCTATTAAAAATTTGGCTTTATTGATATTTAAATCAATCATAAACACATCCAAGTATATTTTTCTTTATAATTGTTAACGGTTGATTGGGATATCATAAATATCCCTTGTCTACTTTGTAAACTACCTATTTCTTTCTCTATAGTTTGAGTTATATAAGAGAAATCAAAAGTTGACTTGTTATATTTCTTCAGTTTTGAAAGTTGGCATGATTTCATTTTAAAGTTGTTCCTGTAAGTTATGTCTAGTTATTTCTTCCTTATTTAAATTTGTTCAGCTTCTATTTATTTAATTTTATTCCATGTAATTGTCTATGTTCTCCTATATTTAAGTATAAGCTATAACTTCATGGGCTTAAACTTTCATGGCTTTTACTGTTACTAGAACTTATTATTTTCCTAAACTAGCTCATTATATTGTAACTATCTTCCTAATTATCCTATATATCTTCTTTATTTTAAGCTTGATGGGAACACTAGGCTAAATACATGGACTTGCACACATTGCTAAGACCACCTTTTAGGCTTACCAACGTTTCTACCAAGATAAAAAGTAATAGATTTGAATGGAGAAAATAAATACAATATGACTAAATTAATTTATGAAAACAATAAGGCTCTAATACTATAACAACACATGATTGCTTAAACCAAAGAATTTGTAGCTTGAAAATAGGAAGGATATATAGCTAAATAATATTTTTATTAAAATATTCAAAATATAAACTATAAAATTTACAATCTAAAAGGCCTTTTAAAACAAAACAAATGTTCTGAAAGCCTTTAAGGATGAGGGCTGAATGAACAAGCTTTTTTTTTTTCTTTTGGAGCATACCTTTATAACTAAAATGAATGACTTTATATAGATATTCAAATACAAAGATTACATTGAATTACAATTGAATTTGAATTTTATTTGCTATGATAATTTTTTGACTGTGAGAGTCCACTTTAACTTTAATAATTTTGCCTTTTACTAAGTGTAGTACTGCTTGTCTATACTACCAAGTGTCAACATCACAAGGTGAATGACATCTAACTTTCTAGT
Organism: Erythrophleum ivorense; assembly: GCA_026724425.1. NCBI lineage: Eukaryota > Viridiplantae > Streptophyta > Magnoliopsida > Fabales > Fabaceae > Erythrophleum > Erythrophleum ivorense. The sequence continues at coordinate 13,277,312 of JAIUCV010000008.1, forward strand.
TGTAGAAAAGAGTATCGGCACCTTAGGGTGGATGCCAACTGGCTATATTATTGGAATTCTCACTTAAATTCTAAGCCAAAATAGTCATCTTCATTGTCGAGACCTTGTGTAAAAGATCCTACATTTGAAGATGAGCTTAGTTGAGAGATTATTTCTTATAACTTTTCAGTAAATTTCTCTAGATCTAAAATGGCTATAATTTCTCACATGATCTTGTTTTTATTGACTAAAAATAAGGATACATCCTCTACCTTTTTTAAGTATATGGTATTGAACATAATCTATTTACTTGATTTGTATTTGCCAATTGTTAATTATATTTCTTTTACCATTTGACTTTAAACCTCCTTAGCAGGTAACTTAATGTTAAGCAAGGATGTATGTTTGTCTAAACAAAAAAGGTCTAACTCATCACCCAAGAGTCCCAAGTGATAAAAGACAAAGAAGGGTTTTTCTAAATCTTTAAAATTTGTAGTTATCTTAAAACATTTATATCCTTCTTCTATCATTAGAGGAAGAACTTTTTGCATTGGTCTAAAAATATAGAACCACTCCAATAACTAATTGAACAAAAAATGGTTATAATTATTGTAATAGAAAACATAATACCATGCTAACTTGTAATAGTAGTTTAGTGAAATTTTTTCATTTATAAATGGAAACTGTTTCTATGCATTAAGAGATATAACTTTATTGATTCTGATTTGAGAGTATTCTCCGCCTGAGCTGTCTTTTTTATGATTGATTTATTGCCGAACTTGTATCAGTAAGGATTAACTCATAATATGTTTTATCTTTTTTGAAATCTTGTGGAATAAAGTCTGACATTCCTTCTGCTTACGATAAGGAAAGATGGCTTTAATTTACCTAAATGTTGTCTCTAAATTGGTTTGGCTCTGAAGGATATAGATGGATGATGTGTTCCTTTATGATATATCGAGGTTATTCATTTGTTTGTGGGTTTTGAGTTGGTTTTTGCTTATATGATTGGGTTATGTGGCTTGTGTGTTCGTAGCATAGTTTATAGAGGTTTGAACTTTAGCGGTATGTTTTTTGGCTAGTGTAACTAGTTAGATGGTTATGCCTTTATAATGATCTATTAAGAATTCTAATTGATTTATCTCTTTCAGAGGTTTGAGTTATTTCTTTTATCTCAAACCTATTCAGAGGGGTTAGCTATGCTAGTTTTGGAAATTCTTAATTTGTAGAGAATTCTATGTCTTCATGTTTTAACATTTTGGGCACTAAAAATGTAGTCTTTGAGGGGTCTTTTAGTTTTATTAGCATAGTTTCTCTTTTAGTATCTCCATTGTTAGCCAATAAAAGCAAAATTACAACAGTTTTAGATCTAGAGAAATTTGCCAATAGGTCACAAGAAATAACCTATCAGCTAGTTTTATTTTTAGATTTAGGATCTTTTACACAATGTCTCGACAATGGAAAAAACTTTTTCAACTTGGAATTTGAGCAAGATTTCTAATAATACAACCAGTTGGTAGCCATTTTAAGGTGTTGACACTCCTTTCTATAGCTAGAAAGCTAGATGGCATTCATTTTTTATGTTGACACCTGGCACTGCAAATAAGCAATACTACACTTAGTAAAAGGCAAAATTATTAAAGTAAATTTTCACAGCCAAAGGATCATCCATAAAGAAGTATGATTGTCTTTGCAAAATCCTATTATAGTAAATGAAATTCAAATTTAGTTGTAATTCAATATAATGCTTGTAGTTTGTTATCTATATAAAGCCATTCATTTCAGTTGTAAGGGCACATTTCCAAAAAAAATTTTAAAAAAATGAAGCTTGCTCATTTAGCTCTTGTACTAAAAGACCTTTAGACCATTTCTCTATTTTAGAAAGCTTTTCAAATTGTAAGTTCTACAATTTATATTTTGAATATTTCAATAAAATATTATTCAACTATATATCCTTCTTATTTTCAAGCTAAAAACTCTTTGGTTTAAATGATAATGTATTTTTATAGTATCAGAGCCTTGTTGTTTTCATAAATTGATTTAGTCATATTATATCTATTTTCTTCATTCAACTCTATTATTTTTTATCTTGGTAGAAACGTTGTTAGCTTGAAATATGGTCTCAATAGTATGTGTAAGTCCATTGGTTTGGCTTGGTGTTCTTGTTAACCTAAAATATCAAAGAAATAAAGGAGAATTAGGAAAATAGTTACAATATAATTAGTTGCTTTAGGGAAATAATATGTCCTAGTAGCAGTAAAAGCCATAGATGCCTAATCTATATTAATACTTTATTTAATGGCTTATAATTTATGACTAGTCTTGATGTTTCTTTTTCTATTCTTATATGATTTTGGACATAGAAGGTTGGGTAACTCTAAGGAAACTCAACTTCAAAATCGAATCATGCCAACTTTAAAAATTGAAGAAATATATGAGAAGTCAACTTTTGATTTCTCTTATATAACTCAAAGTATAGAGAAAGAAATAGGTATTTCACAAATTAGACAAGTGATATTTATGATGCCCTAATCAACCAGAAATAAATATAAAGAAAAATATACTTTAATGCATTTATAATTTATTTAAGTATCAATAAAGCCAAATTTTAGGTCAAGAATAAACCTATTTTTGTATGTATAAGAGATAAAAGATAAACAATATTTAAAGATTTTATAGTAAGAATTATGTAGACAAATTTGCATAGTGGATCAGTCAGTTTGATTATTTTTGAAACTATATAGTTAATTTAAAAGATACAATTGCTAAGAATGGATTAGTTTTAAAAATAAGATTAGATGCAATGTGGCAAAAAGGAACAACTCCCTATATTATTGTAATATAGAATGACCTTTAAGATAACCAAGATACATCAAAACTTTAGAGTTTTAAGAAAATCATTAAAGAAAAATTACGCTAATAGAGATAAGAGACTCTTAAAAATTACAATTTTAGTGCCCAAGATGTAAAACATGAAAGGTAGAGTTCTCCATAAGCTGAGAATTCCCAAAACTAACATAGTTAGCCCCTTTAAAAAGGTTAAACATAGAAGAAATAACTTAAACCTCTAAAGAAGATATATTCATTATAATACTTAATAGATCATTATTTACTTTATGTTTAAATACCAAAAAAATTACAACAAATTTTACAGAAGCAAAAAGCTCTATAGATAATTCAAGTATAAAATATTAATTAAGAGGAGTAGATTTTGAAGCAACAATTGCAGAACCAATATATGAACTAGAAAATTTTAATAATTTAGAAACACAGTCAGAAAGTAGATAGAGAATTTCAATTTTCAGATTATCAATCTATAAGGTCTCAACTAAGAGTTATAAGAAAAAATAGTTATTAAATAAATAAAAATTTATTAAGAAAAAGTTTATGTTAAAATCACACATAAAGGAAAGAGAATGATTTTTTTTATACTTTTTTAAAGAAGAACAAATAGAAATTAGAAAAGAGTGGCATGAAATAGTAGAGAAAATATAAGAAGATTTGTACTTCTTTAAATAGCTATAAATATATACATTTAATAATCAGAGAGCTGATCCATTTGCACAAAACCATCCTTTAATTAAAACCACTAGTGCTAGAATGAGAAATTGGCAATGTGGAGATAATCAAAGTATAATAGTCATAAATCCACCTTTAAGAGAAATAACCATAAAAGTAAGAAAAGACGAAGTAATAGTCTCACTTTTAAAGGTGATAGATTCTCAAGACACTAAAGGAGTATTGAAAATATAACAACAAAATAATAATTCAAATCAAATATTACATACAATAAACCAACAATTAACAAGAATAAAAAATAAGATAGAAGATAAAGAAAAATTAAGCACTCTACTTACAGAAAATTAGTTAGATCTGCAAAAACCAATATTTAAGTATGAAGTTATATCGATAAAAGAAACAAAGAAAAAGAAAATAACATTAGGAAAATGGAACATAAAAGATAAAAATACTAAAGAAACTAAAGATAATTTAAAAGAAATAAATAAGAAATTAAAAAAATTAAATATAGATAATAAAGGAAAAAGTTCATCAATTAAAATCAATATAATAACAAAATTAGAACAACAATTTAAAGGCTTATGAGAGGTTACTATAAATAAAATTAGAAGAAACAGCAAAGGCTATAGTTATAATAAATATTGTATAAATAAATAATAATATATTATATTTGTTATATATAAAACATATAAATCATTTAATTTTTTATAAAATAGAAAAATATAATTAATAATAATAAAATTTTAAATTATGATTTTATAATTAGTAAATATAATATATTAATAACATGGTTATTGAAAAATTAATAATAGTGATTGAATTAAAATTATTTATTATATAGTAGGGGTTATACAAAAAAATTTACATAGCAAATTAATTTATTTTGATTGTTTTCCAAACTATATAGTTACTTTAAAAGATATAATTGCGGGGAATATATTAATTTTAGAAATAAGATCAAATGCAATATGACAAAAAGAAACAACTCCTATATTATTGCAATATAGAATAATCTTTAAGATAACCAAGACACACAACCCTTATATTATTGTAATATAGAATAACGTTTAAGATAATCAAGACACGTTAAAACTTTAAAGCCTTAAGAGAATCATAGAAATAATAAACTATGCTAGTAGAAATAAAAAATCCTTCAAAAACTACAATTTTAGCCCCCAAAATGTTAAAACATGAAGAGATAGAGTTCCCCACAAGTTGGAAGTTTCCAAAGTTAGCACATCCAACCCCTTTAACAAGGCTAGAGATAGAAGAAATAACTCAAACGTTCAAAGGAGACATGTCAATTAGAATGCTTAATAGATGATTATCTACTTCATGTTTAAATACATGAAAACTACAAATTTTATAGAAACAACAAGCTCTATAGATAATTCAATATAGGATATAAATTAAAAGGAGTAGATTTTGAGGCAAAAATTGCAGAACTAATATGGACCAAAAAGTTCTAATAATTTAAAAATACAATCAAAAAATAAATAAATAATTTTAATTTCCAAATTCTCAATTTATAGGGTCTTAACTAAGAGTTATAAGAAGAAATCGTTATCAAATAAATATAGATTTATTAATAAAAAAATTTATGTTAAAATCACATATAAAGGAAAGAGAATGGTTTTTCTCTACCTTGTTTGAGGAAGAACAAATAGAAATTAGAAAAGAGTGGTATGAAACAAAGAAAAAAATATAAGAATATTTATACTTCTTTAAATGGCTTAAAATATATACATTTAATAATCATATAATTGTTTCCTTTGTAGAAAATCATCCTTTAATTAAAACAACTAGTGCTAGAATGAGGAATTGGCAATGTAAAAACAATTAAAGTATAACAACCATAAATCAACCTTTAGAAGAAATAACCATAAAAGTAGGAGAAAGTGGAGTAATAGTCTCAACTTTAAACATGATAGATTCTTAAAACATTAAAAGAATACAACAAATATTACAACAAAATAATTATTCAAATCAAATATTACATACAATAAACTAACAATTAACAATAATATAAAATATGATAAAAGATAAAGAAAAATTAAGCACTCTGCTTATAGAAAATTAGTTAAATCATCAAAAACTAATATTTAAGTATGAAGCCATACCTATAAAAGAAGCAAAGAAAATAATATTAGTAAAATGAGAAATATAAGATAAAAATACCAAAGAAACTAAAGATATTTTAAAAGAAATAAAAAAAAAACATTGACAATAAAAGAAAAAGTTCAACAATTAAAATTAATACAATGACAAAATTAGAACAATAATTTAAAGACTTATGGGAGATCATTATAAATAAAACTAGTAGTAACCCTTGCAAATCTAAGGATTTTCGAAAAAATGTGGGTCCCACACTAAAAATAAAAAAAATTTGTATAAAACAAAAAAATATATGTAAACAGTGTCAAACAGTATAAACAATACAAAACAGTAAATAAACAGTACACTGATAATGTGATATTATGGACATTACTTAATAAACAGTATTCATTCACGACTTTATATATATATATATATATATATATATATAAATAAATGATTAGATTAGAAGAAACAACATAAGCCATAGTTATAATAAATATTATATATATTTTTTATATTATATAAATGAATATTAATATATTATATTTTTTATATATAAAACATATAATATTATTTAATTTTTTATAAAATAAAAAAATATAATTAATAATAATAAATTTATAAAATTATATTTTTAAATATAATTAATAAATATAAATAACATGCTTATTGAAAATTTAATAATAGTTATTGGATTAAAAATGATTTATTATGTATCGCTTAATCAATCGTAAAAAAATTTCTTTACATGTAAACTAATAAAAGTTTAGATTTTAGATTTTGGGATATATTCTAATTATATTATCAATCAATTCTAATAGCATTGATTGGGGGATGAGGAAATATAGAAAAATAACTGCGTGTTTATATATATATATATATATAATTTAAATATATATATTTTATATTATTTATCCAGATGAATGCTATTAAAATTGATTGGAAATATAATTAGAATATATCTAAAATTGAAAAAAATAATAATCTAAAATCTGAAAATCCGAAAACTATAATCTAAAATTTAAAAATCTAAAACAAATTTTTTTAACATGTAAAGAATTTTTTTATGATTCATTAAAAAAAATATAGAAACAAAATTTTTAATTCATTCACTATTATTAAACTTTCATTAAACTTGTTACTAAGATATCATTTTTATTAAATTATAATTAAAATATAAAATTATAATTTAAAAATTGAGTAATACTAATTATATTTTAATATTTTATAAAAATTAAATAATATTATATTTATTATATATAAAAATATAATATATTATTATTTATTTTATATAATATAAAACATATATTATATTTATTATTATTATACACACACACACATTTATACATAGACATCGCTAATCCCTTATCTTCCCTAACCCACGATCCCCCGCCCCCCAAAAAAAAAAATCCAATATCCCTCCTAAAATTTTTTGCTGAATGTAGAGAGATTGCAAGCATATGTCAAAAGAAAAAAAGAACCCTTTTTTTGAATGGAGAGATGGTATCTCAACATTTTTTTAATGGTCTGCCTAATTAGATAATATTAAACAAATAAAAAATAAGTAAGTGAGTTAAAAATAATTTTTATATTTATATTTTTAAAAATATAATTTAATAATTAAAATAATGATTTAATAAATAAAATAATAATTATAAATATATAATAAATATAAATATATAATAAATATTATATAAGCTATATAAAAAATATATTCGACAAACTAAAATAAATCTTTAAAAAAATTAGATGAATACAGACAGTTAAAAGTATTTTGTCTGGACCCATCGCACAGAAAGTGTTTTTTTTTTGTTAATAAACAGTATATAATAAAGGAACAGTAAATTAATATCTATGTTAGGTTAAATATTAGTTTTGATGAGACGTTTCGGCAGCTGAGTTTTCAAATATGTTTCTATTATGAGGCCACGATAGCCAGAAAACTCATACGTGTGGGACCTACTCCAAAGCAATTGGCCCAATTACCCCTATTTCAGCACTAGCAGCCCAATAAAAAATGGCCATAATAATGAACTAAGAACTCCTATTCCTCACGTTTCTGCCGTTTGAATTCGATTTGTTTTTCTTTGGACAAATTTACATTTAAAGACCCTAAATTAATAAAATTTATTATAGAGAATCCTAAAAATTAAAATTATTGTTATAAGGACCCCGAGACTTACTTTCTTTAGTGATAAGATCAAAATATCCTCAGTGAAGAGTCTACCACATGAGGTTATGAAAGGGCAAACCCCACCGCCCACTAGTTGTTGTGCTATCAAAGAAAAACTAGCTCTTTTTCTCCCTATAATAGCCCTCTTTGTCTTGTAATAATAATAATAATAATTATCAAAGTTGAATCACTTCTTTCTCCCTCACTATGGACCATTGCTTTAAAGAAGTCATCAAAGCCAATATTTGCTCTTTTCTTCTCCAACTTTGGAGAAGCCATCCAAACAAGTCAAGTCCTGAGGTCCTTATCGATAATTTAAATTTTTAAAGTTGTTTATAACAAATTTCTTTAACTTATGGTTTTTAAATGTAAATTTTGAATCTATCTCGATTTTGAATCTTCCAAAATTACCTTCAAAGGATGAAAGTTGAAAGAAAGAAAAAGGGAGAGATAAGACCCACCACTGCCCTATAAATTCCATATAAATGGAACCCACCTCTCCCTTTCTTCGTGTCTCCGAGCCTCCTTTACGTCAGAGAATCTGTTTCAGTTTGTTTCCTCCTTCTCATTTGTCATTTCAAATCCGAGAAACCCGCAAACCGTGCGCCACGAATTAAAGGCGCACATGCTCTGGTGATTTGATCCGCCGGCGGTGCGCATGGAGATAACCTACGCATCGCCCAGTAACACCGATCTCGCCGGCGATTCCTCTGCCATGTCGGGACCGGCGACTACTACACGTCCTGTCAGGGTTATCCCTCTGCAGCACCCCACCATTCCGACATCGTCGTCTTCTTCGTATCTCAATTCTGTGTTCTCTAGGTGGGCTACGAAGCTCCGGCGAATGACTTGGGTTGAATGGATCGAGCTCTTCCTCCCTTGCTGCCGCTGGATTCGGACCTATAAATGGCGCGAGTATCTTCAGGTGGATCTCATGGCTGGAATCACAATCGGTGTCATGCTTGTTCCCCAGGTGATTCACGGTTCCTTGACTTCTATTAGGCTGCCGAGAGGAGTTAGATAGGACATCGAATTTTCTTTCTTGATGTTGTAGTTGTTTTTTAAGGTTGAAAGGGGTATTTGATAGAGGTTGAGGGTCTGAAAACCTCACATTCATGACTTTCGGGATTTGTTATATTCTTCTCTGCGGATTAAATAGTCATTGAACTTCAAGCAGACTTCGAATTTTTTGTTAAGTTATGAGAAGTTGAATGGCAGAGGACGAAATTATGTACTGAATTCATGCTGTTTCGGTTGCAAACTTTCGTTTTTTAAACATATTTCTCCATATAATAATTGTACGTGAAAACTCTTGAATATTTAGTTGTAGGAGTAGAATATTCCCTTTTTGTAGTGGTATAGATTGTTGATTACTTTCTTTTCTGCATTTTCTTAGCAACAGAATTCCTTGGTCGAATTTCTTAATAAGTTTTTAGTTTGTATGATTTCCGAATTCTTAAAGGGAGAAACGCTGATTTTGATCAGTACGGAAAATTGTCGTTTTAACTTTCTATAACTATATTGATGTGTGTTAGTGGGTGCATATTCCACAGGATGTTTATTTGGCTATTGAAAATTCGATGGCTTCGATTTTAATTAATTAATTTTTAATTACTACCACATATGATTGAGGTGAGTGCTTTTTTTTCCCCTATTCTTTTTAAATTTTTAATCCTTTTCTTACGTCATGATTGTTTACGCAATGATGGAATATTGTGCTTGTTAATTGAATGGTTTGTTGTGATTATATTTTTACATTGATTGGCTGTAAGTTTTTAGGTAACTGTTTTCCTTTATTAATCACTTTATGCCTTTTTGAACGAGCAGGCAATGTCCTATGCAAAATTAGCTGGACTTCAACCAATATATGGACTTTGTAAGTTTGCTAAACTATTATGCTGTTGATAAATTTTCTGGATTATGCATATAATTAAGCTCATACCACATTTATGGCTCTTTAAGATATTATATCTTAATTCTTTTTCCTGATAATACTTGTACTTTTAATTTTTATGATTTTTTTTTGGGGGGGCCCAAACTGTACTCCTAATTAATTTAAGGATAGAGGTTCTAAAGTTTTACAGTCTCATTTTCTCTGGAATGACCAAAGCTTCATGCACATCATCTCCTTCGCTGAACAAAGTAGTAAAAAGAAATTAAAGAAATACCCAAAGAAAAAAAGAGGAAGAATAAAAGAAGAGCTTGTTTGTTTTGTGTTTTAAAAAAACAGCTTTCTGTTCTTAAAAAGCAATAAAACAAAAAAATCATTTTGGCACAAGTATTTTGTATTCTCAATTTTCAAAATCTTTTTGCTATTTTCTGCCTTTTAGAACAGAAAATAAGCCGTTCTCTGTTTTCAAGTTTGTATTCTTCTTTTAATTTCACATTTTATATTATTCTTATTTGAGATTAATAGGGAAAGTAAACTATAACAAATTTTAGATTTTTAATTTGACAATTTTGAATCAAAATTAATTTTCAAACTTGTTTTGAGAACAAACTTACCAAACAGATTTTCTGTTCTCTGACATACCCAAACTGTTTCAAGTATAGGTTTCCAAATGGATTTTTTTTTCTCAAAACTTGTTCTTGAAATTGTGTAGATAAATAACAGTTTTGTCCATTCCATGTTGATGTTTCATAACTCAATTGTGATGAAACTCCCTTTTGAACTTAGAAATTTTCTGCTAATTTCCTATCATGCTATGTACTATTTAGGTTGTTTCTCTGCCTCGACAATCTTTTACATCCCCCCGTTCTACATTATATCTGGCAATTAATCTTGTTTGGTTTATTTCCTTTGCAAGGAAGACTCTGGCTTTGTGCCTGTTTTTGTATATGCCGTGTTTGGGTCATCTCGTCAGCTTGCAGTTGGTCCAGTAGCACTAGTCTCTCTTTTGGTTTCTAATGTGCTAAGTAGCATCACTGATTCATCCAGTGAATTATATACAGAGTTGGCAATTTTATTGGCTCTTATGGTTGGGATACTGGAGTGCATAATGGGACTCTTAAGGTACCTTTGCTGCTCCTAATTTTCATGAATATAGGTAAAGCTTGTTAAATTGGCGATGAATCTATAAACAAAACTCAGCCTACTTTGTGCTTTCCCTTCCAGGCGACACTCCAACTAAACTAAGGCTTTAATTGGGAATGTTGTGGTTTTGGGTGCTTTTTTTGAGCAAAAGCTACAAATTTATGTGTGATGAAATTATTTTGAGGTGCATCTTCCAGTCCTTCTTAAGCAAAATGCAATTTCCAGCGACTTTCATCACTTATTTACCTAACAGTGTTCTGAATGTTCCTCCACTTAGTTATCAAATGATTATTTTGATATGTAATAACTACATTCTTGACTGGGGTCTAAGAGATCATTATACTTTTTATTCATGAATCAGTGTACACACTAGTTATCAAATGATTATTTTGATATGAAATTAAACATGGATGTAGCATGTTAATGATCATTCTAATGATTTAAATTGCAATTTGACTTAATTATCTCCAGAAGAAGAATTGGACTCTTGTATTGATGATGAAGTAACTTATTAGCTGCAATCCGAGTAGGCAACCACCATGAATTTCCTTATAAATTGGCTTCTAAAGATGACCTACATTCCACATCTTTACATTGGCTGGCGCTATTTTAGTTCTGTGTAACTGATGCATTTTTTTTATTTTTTTATTTTGGGGCTTTCTTCCAGGCTGGGATGGCTGATTCGTTTCATAAGCCATTCAGTGATTTCTGGCTTCACATCAGCTTCAGCTATTGTTATTGGTTTTTCTCAGGCAAAATACTTCTTGGGTTATGATATAGAGCGAAGTAGCAAGATTGTGCCATTGATTAAGAGTCTAATAGCTGGATTATATAAGGTATGCTTTACAGTCCCTAGAATTGTTTGATTAATTTGATTTTTTCCACTATTCAATGGATATCTCTTTTGAGGTGGTACAGTTACCAATTAATTTTTCCCAAGTTTTTTGTTTAGTTCGTTGAGCTTCTGGTACATGTAATTTACATGCTAATGATAACTAAAATGACACAGGAGGGGAAGGGAATTAGGATTTGTTAGGCTGAAAGTTATCTTAATTGAATTATGGGTAGAACGGTAGTGGATTGAAGGTTTACTTTATGTTAAGTAAAGAGCAATTTGAAAGAAAGAGGATCCAGTTTTAGGAGCAATTTAGTGGCTGTTATGGTGCATTGAACAGTAAATTCGAATTTGGGATTTGGGGGAAAATTCTCAAAAGGAACAATGAGGTTAAAAGTAGTAAACAAAATAATGTATAATGCTGTTTATCAAAGTAAATTAGGTATGAGCAGGTTTAAAAATTTAACAAAACAAAGTAGAATTTGAGAAGTGTAAGAGAATTGACCTAGGCATCATGCATTGGGTTTGATTGCCACCCATCCAAGGAGATAACAATTTTCTGATTAACTCATGAAACTGAACATTATATATGAAAGAAGGCATTCAAGTTGAATTCTAAGCTAATCTTATAAGGAATGGGAATAGAATTCTAAGCTATAAAGATTGAGGCTCTACTACCATTAAATCCATGAAGAAAACTTAGACATTAAAACGTGAATTGTAGCACTTAATTTACATAAAGCCACATGGCTAATACTATTTATGATCGAAAAACACAAAACAAGTTGCCCTGTGGATTAAAAGTATAAATTTTATAAAAGTAATGGCTTACTGATTTTAATTTAAATGATTGTGGGTAAGTAGGAATATAGGATCTCTAAGATATCAAGTTCAAGGGTTTTGGGAGGAACAAGGAACATAAAGTCCTTTGGCGGAGTGCTGTGTTAGCTGGCTTCAGGTGTCTATGGTTTGAACAGAATCAGAAGTTTCTTCCATCAAATCTTAATTCGAACAATTGTTTTTCTTTCGGGCATTCATTTGGGTATCAGCAAATGGTATTTTAAAAAGGGGGGGGCATCACTTATGGATTTCAATTCTTTTTTTCTTGGTTTGAAGGGATTCCTTTAGTGCCAGAGTCATAACTCATAAATAAACCAAAAAATAGAGATTATGTGATATCTCCTACTTGGGCTATCTTGATGCTAGTGTCCTGCATCATGATAATTTTTCATAAATTGTGTTACGTGTTATGAGTAATAAGAGCGAATGGTTAGTTGTTGTTTCATTTGAATTTAGTTAGCTATTCAGTTAGGAATGTAGCTGAATGGAACTAATTTTCTCTCTTACTCTAGTTGGTATACATATGGGCCGAAAGAGTTAGAAGAGGTTGTTGAAACTTTTGAATAAAAATTCATTGACTCACTTTTGCCTAGAGTTTTCACACCTATTGGTATCAAAGTCAATCGGCCCTGGGAAGATGGCAAAAGACACAAGAAGCCAAGATCACTTCAAGGAGTTCAAATTGGAGCTTGGGCAATCTCAACATGATATTGTTGAGATTCAAGGAGATGTTTCAGACCTTCGCAGTTCTTTGTCACGCATGGAATTGTTGATGGTAGAATTGATGGCGAGGACGTTGTAGATGAGCATCTGTCTGGATAAGTTTTTGAAATTGCTTTAGTTGAGTCCGAATATCGTAGAAGCACCTACGAGCATGGCATCATTGGAAATGAAATTGGTAGTCAAGTTACATTGGATTCAATACCTACAGTGTGTGTGAATGGGAACAGAGTAGTGGTAGTTTGCCCTCAATTCGGTTCTTTCATAGGGATACAAATGGGAGTTTACTTGTTTCCTACCAAGAACACTAGGATTGAATTTCCTAGGTTCGATGGATCTGATTTTAGAGGGTGGGCATTCAGATGTTGACAATTTTTTGAAATTGATGAGACACCATTGGAACAAAGGATCAAGATGATTAGTATCCATTTGGAAGGTAAGGCTCTTCAATGGAGCCAATCTTTTATGAGAGGGAAGAAGAGTGGGGAGGTGAAGTGGGGGGAATAAACGGAAGACATGGCAAAAAGATTTGATGATATACTTATGGTAGATCCCATGGCTAAGCTTAAAAGATTGAAGCAGGAGGATTCAGTGATGGAGTACTAGGAGAAGTTCAAATAATTATTATCTGAAGTGGATATATCTGAAGCAATATCTATCAGTTGCTTCTTAGGGAGGTCAAAACTTGAAATAGAGGCACTTGTCAGGATTTTTAAGCCTTCAAACCTTACCAACACCATGTATCTTGCAAGATTGTAAGAAGCATCTTCCGAAGCCAGCCACAGCCAAAATCCAAACCATATCAGAAGAACTTTTCTGAATCAGAACCATTCTTCACCATTTTCACACCCAGGAAATTCCAATTCCTCATCATTAACAATTTCACTCAACACCTTCACAAAAACTCAGACCAACTCTCCCAACTTGAACAACCCAAAAAAAAAAATTTTTTTTACCAGTACCTATACTTCCAAAACCAGTACCAGTCAGAACCAACTTGTTAAACAATTAACAAAAAGGGAGATGGATGAGAAGAGGGGGAAAGGACTTTGCTACTGGTGTCCAGAAAAATACACCCAAAACCACAAGTGTAAAAATTTCCAACTCTTCATGACAGTAGCACAAGAAGCAGATGGGGAAGAAGAGTATCAAAATTTTGTAGATGAGCAAGGAGTACAGCCAATAGTGTCTTTGAATGCAATAGATGGGAGAGAAAGGTATCCTAATATGAAGGTGAAGGGTTTTATTAAGAAGCAGCCTTTGTTGTTACTCATGGACACAGGGAGTACACACAACTTCTTGAGTTTATCATTGGTTAAGAAGCTAAAGTTGAAAACACAGTATACTAACAGAATCAAAGTAACAGGGGCTAATGATGAGAAAATTACAGTAAACACTAATTGTGTTCAGCTGCAATGGAAGATGCAAGGAGAGACATTTTAGGCAGAATTTTTTGTCATAGAGTTGGGAGAATATGATTTAGTTTTGGGCATCCAATGGTTGGCTACTTTGGGAAAATTCATGATGGATTCACCGGATAAGGTGATGAGTTTTAAGTTGAATGGGCAGCATTATGAAATATATGGGGATAAACAAGGCCAAGATCACCTCAAGGATGATTCTATTCAGAGCAAACAATTACATCAAAGTGCAATTTATCTACTGCAAGTTCCTGAACAGCAACATGATAAGAAGACAGATTTGAGATTGCAAGGGCAGCAACTAGAATAGAGCGGAGGTGTTGAGTTAGAGCAATTATTACAAGATTTCATGGATGTATTTCAAGAACCAAAAGGATTGCCTCCTTCGTGTGAGTTTGATCACTCAATCAATCTTAAGGAGGAGCAACCTATCAGTATATGTCCTTACCAATATGGTCATTTGCAAAAAGGTGCTATGGAGAAGTTAGTCCAAGAGATGATTCAACAAGGGTTAATAAGGCTAAGTAGCAATTCTTTTGCTTCACTAGTGGTGCTAGTTAAAAAGAAAGATGGGACATGAAAGTTTTGTGTAAATTACAAGAAACTAAATCATCAAACTATCAAGAATAAGTTTCTAATGCCAATCGTTGAGGAGTTGTTAGATGATGAACTATTTGGTGCTTGTATTTTCTCTAAATTGGACATAAGACTAAGGTACCATCAGATTTTGATGAAGACAAGTGATGTCCATAAGACAGCTTTCCATACATGAGGTTTTATGAGTTCCTAGTGATGCCTTTTTGCTTCACTAATGCTCATGCCACATTTTAGGGATTGATGAATGCAGTGTTTAAGCCCTCCATAAAGAGGTTTATTCTGGTGTTTTTCGATGATATATTGGCGTATGGCAAGTCTTGGAAGGAGCATGAGTCATTTGAAAAGTACATTGAAGGTTTTACAAAAGAATACCTAGTTTGCTAAATGATCTAAATGTACTTTTGGAGCAGATAAGATTGACTATTTCGGCCATATAATTTCGGTAAGAGGAGCAGAGGCTGATCCACACAAGACTGAAGCAATGCTGTCATGGCCAGTTCCTAAATCCACTAAATCATTAAGAGGCTTTTTTGGATTTAGTTGGCTATTATAAAAGATTCGTGATGCATTATGGAAGCTCGAGCAAGCCACTTATAGAGTTGTTAAAGAGAAATAAAAAATTTGAATGTAATAAAGAAGCTGCTGTTGCCTTTGAGAAATTGAAGCAAGTTATGGTTTCTACACCTGTTTTAGCTGCACTAGATTTTTCTATTCCATTTACTATAGAGATAGATGCCTCTAATGTTTGAATAGGAGCTATTCTTTGTCAAAAAGGACATCCTATTGCTTATGCTACTTAGTCCAACAAAAAGGCATTTGTCAGCATATGAAAAAGGGCTCAAAGCTATATTCTTTGTAGTTAAACAATGGAGACAATATGTGTTTGGCCGGCCATTTATCATCAAAACAGATCATTTGCCTATCAAATATTTGCTGGAGCAAAAGGTAGTTTCTCCAGAACAACAAAAATGGTTACATAAATTGTGGGATTTGTAATATACAATTATAGGAAGGGTAGAGAGAATATAGTGGCTCATGCTCTTTCTAGAAGACCAGATGAGGAAGAAGTAAAGAGGAAAGTTCTGAAAATACTTGCTTAGCAATCATGACTATTACTTCAAGCATCAACAAAACAGTTAAAGAATCACGGGAGAAGGATGCTAATTTGAGGACCATTTCACAGCTGGAACAGAATTTAGATTCTCATCCTAAATACTCATGGCATCATCATATACTTAGAAGGAAGGGCAAGTTGGTGGTTGTGGATGATTCTACTCTAAAGTTGCAACTACTTAAGCATTTCCATGGTGATACTTTGGGTGGGCATTCAGGTGTTACAGCTACTTATAAAAGGTTATCATCAGCTTTTTATTTGAAGGGAATGGAGAAGCAAGTGAGGAATTATGCACGGGAATGTCAAGTTTGCTAGAGGCATAAGCCTGAAAATGTGGCCATCCTAGGACTCTAAGAGCCACCGCCCATGCTAGACAATATATGGACTGATTTATTGTGGGGTTAAGTCAGTGATTTTAGTGGTGGTAGATAGGTTGAGTAAAGCAGCCCATTTTATGGCCTTAAAACATCCATTTTCAGCAATGGAGGTTGCTCAGATCTTCATGGATAATATTGTGTAAGTTGCATGGGTTTCCTAAGACAATTGTAACAAATAGAGATCCTGTTTTTTGTAGGAAGTTTTGGAGAGAACTTTTTAGGCTCTGCAAGGTCAAATTATTGTATTTTTCTGCTTACCACCCTCAAATTGATGGCCAAATAGAAGTTTTAAATAGATGCTTTGAGTGTTACTTGTGTTGCATGACAAGTGATCAACTGAAGCAATGGGTGAAGTGGCTGCTCTTAGCTGAGTTCTGGTATAACACTCATACTATTTAGCCATTGTTTTGATTCCATTTGAGGCTGCTTATGGAATCAAGCCACCATTACATATGCCGTATCTTGCTGGGGTTCAAACAATGAAATGATAGACAGGAGTTCATATGAGAGGGAAGTTACAATTCTTCTACTTAAGCAGAATTTACAGGAGGCTGAGAAGAGAATGGTTCAGGCTGCAAATAAGCACGGCACAGAGAGGGAGTTTAAGCAGGGAGATTTGGTGTATTTGATGATGCAACCATTCAGAATAAATGTTCTTAACAGTTCCTCTACATAAGTTTGCTGCAAGGTTTTATGGCCCTTACAAGGTAGTTCAGAAAATTGGGTAGGTAGCATAGAAGTTGGATTTACCTCAGAACACTAGAATTCATCCTGTTTTTCATGTGTCAATGTTGAAACAACACTAGGGGTGAAAGCACTAATGTTTCTACAGAACTTCCTAGAATGGATGATGGAGGGCATTTCACTGTTGAACCAGAAAAGATTTTGGCTAGAAAAGTTGTAAAGAAGGGTCACATGCCAGTTACTCAGGTTTTGATGCAATGGAAGAACACTAATTCTGAAGATGCTACCTGGAAGGATCTGATCAGTATACAGCAGCAATTTTCTGAACTTAACTCTTTAGATAACACTAGTGATCCTTGAGGCCAAGAATTTTGTATGGGGGGGAATAATTGTTACATTTTATGTATAATAAGAGTGAATGGTTAATTGCTAGTTAGTTGTTCTTTCATCTGAAGTCAGTTAGCTGTTCACTTAGGAATGTAACTGAATGGAACTAATATCCTCTCTTACTCTAGCTGGTGTAAGTATGGGCCAGAAGAGTTAGAAGCGGTTGTTGAATCTTTCGAATAAGAATCCACTGAATCACTTTTGCCTAGAGTCTTTCTACCAAATTGTTTACAAAGTATATAGAGAATGAGAAGGTTTTCTGCACATTGGTTAGAAAAATTAGAACAGTGAGTTTGTAAATGATGTTTCTATATATTCTGGCCCTTGATTTTAAAATAGGAGCTGAGTCAATTTTGTTTAGCTTCTTTTCACATTCTGAAGTTTTAGATATTTGTTTTAAAACAGAACTATAAACGTGAAATGCAAGTGAAATGGGAATTTGTAAAGAAGTAATGTAAAACTTCTCTTTCTGGTTCAGTGTAAGTTTAACTAGCACTATCCTTACCCATTAGACATTTAGGCAGCGTTAATCTCAGTGTCTTATTCTCATACTACATGTTGACAT
The DNA here is from genome assembly GCA_026724425.1 of Erythrophleum ivorense. Lineage (NCBI taxonomy): Eukaryota > Viridiplantae > Streptophyta > Magnoliopsida > Fabales > Fabaceae > Erythrophleum > Erythrophleum ivorense. The sequence continues at coordinate 13,295,654 of JAIUCV010000008.1, forward strand.
GATTTTAAGTTCAGTTTAACCAATGATGGTTCCATTTAATATGCATAATATATTAATTCATATCCAATATTCCTGTTAAATTTTTTTTTTGGGGTCCTGTTTTTTTTTATTAAATTTGAACTATCCTATATTAATCTACTTTTGTTGTTCTTTCCTATGTCTTTCTGATGATTTCACCTATCAATTCCCTTCAATTAATACAGTAGGTTTTCCCTTTTATAGTTTTCGTGGCCCCCTTTTGTGATGGGATCAGTGATGCTAACGATACTACTTGTCATGAAGTACCTGGTATGAGAACCCATTCTCTGGTGTTTGTGGAACATTTTTCTTATTGGCATTTTTCTCATTAAATTGATGTTCTATCTTCAGGGAAAATCACGGAAGTACTTGCGGTTCTTGCGAGCTGCAGGCCCTCTCACAGTAGTAGTTCTGGGAACAGCTTTTGCGAAAATATTCCATCCTTCGTCCATTTCTTTGGTGAGAATCTCATATATGAGATGCACTTCTGTCTTTATAATACTAATCTAGGAAGAACTAGATGGATAATAGAAAAGGACTGAATTACACTTGCTGATACCATCAACCAGATATTAGCAATTTTGTACTCTACAAAAACCCCTTGTTCTTATACCCCTAGTTTTTATTCATATAATATTTCATGACAAATGAAAACAGTGTTGCTTATTGATCACAATATATTAGTTGGATATAGACTCAACTGTAAATAGTTTTAAGACACAGAAACATAGAAGTCATTATGGTTCTGTCTTTTATTTTTACTATTGGAGGATATCTCATCTTTGCATCTGAATACAGCGATATATAATTGCCTATATTTTCATCTAGAATGCTTGCTATTTGTCAACATATACTGTTTTTCTATGGTTTTCGTTTCCTTTTGGCTGAGTTGGTATCCTTTTAAACTTATTTTATTCCTTTAACATAATATACCTGCTTCAATTTTGCTATTTGCATGTGTAAGATTGAAATTGTCAAGGAGTTTCATGCCATGATGCAGATAGGGATCATGAAATTATCTGCTTCATATGATAATTGTCTGATATATAGGAGTTTATCTTTAATTTATGTCCTTGAACAAGATATCTCGAATGAATATTAATAAAAAAACATTTAATGTGAATGATAAAACAGTGTTTTAATGCAGCTATAAACCCTAAATATCTTACCATTTGAATCTACTTGTGTTACTTGGACAAAAAAATTACTTGTAGCCATTCTAATGCTTTATTGCTTACCATTCTTAACCTTGTTCTATGTGAGAAAGACCCTGCTCTGTTATCTGGTCTTACCAATGAGTTCTTGATGGTGTAAAAGTGATGGTAATTGCTATAATATGATTCTTGCTCCTTACTTTTGTTCCTCGTCACATATGATATTCTTTTATAAATGAGAACTTGTATGTTTAGGGTTGGTAACATGTCCATGAGGCTGATAAAAACTTGTTAACATGTTCACAAAGCTGATAAAAACCAAGTCCAGAAAAAGCTGATAAATGTTACTGGTTGTTGATAGGTTGGAGATATACCTCAGGGCCTGCCAAAATTTTCTGTTCCCAAAGCTTTTAGTTATGCACTGTCCTTAATTCCAACCGCATTTCTCATCACTGGTGTGGCTATATTGGTAAAGATCTCCTTGTTTTTGCCCGATCTTCTATTTCAGTTGGTTGATTAAAATTGTTGCTTGGCAACTTGAACGCTAATTATATACACTTCCAAACTTCAGGAATCTGTAGGGATTGCCAAAGCATTAGCAGCAAAAAATGGGTATGAGTTGGATTCAAATCAAGAGGTATCTTTCTTTCCCGGATATGACCACAATAGCCTGTTGGTTGCTGTTTATTTGAACTATCCTTAATCAGATTATGCACTGTGAAATAGATTGAAAAGGAATACTTATTTATTCATGACTTCATTCTATGTTGGTGAATGGAATGTATAGCAAAAGTAATGACTGTAGTCGTCAGCCTTAAAAGCCATTAATTGCTTTAAGTATATGCAAAAGCAAACTATCTTATGATATGTATCTCTTTCATGGAAGCTTTATTTAATTTCTGACAGATATGCTTCATGTTTAATCTTTTTAATCATAGATCAGATGAAGAGCGTGTTTAAAAATTTCCTATGGTTAAGTAACAACTAACAAAAGCCTTAATACAATAAAATCCTTAGATAACTTGGGTTTGTAGGGGAGTATTATGAACAATAATTTGAGTGAGGGCTAGACATGTATATGCTGGGTTTTTGCGGTAGTGGGCATTCAAATCATAGTGTCAGATTGCGAAGAGAGAGGAACAAGAGTATTGCTACTGGTTTTGGCTGCAGCTATGCATATGTGGGGAGGAAAAAAATTGAGGGTTTTGGTGGTTTCTACTGATGAAATGCAGTGTTTTGGACTGCCTCTTCCTTCAATCCATGGGCTGGGATGGGATAAGATTGGGTTGGATCAGAAACAAGGGAAAATGTCGCATTTGAAGGAAGCTGCTAAACTCAGATGTAAACTCGTGATTTTGCGGTAGTGGGCATTCAAATCATAGTGTCAGATTGCGAAGAGAGAGGAACAAGAGTATTGCTACTGGTTTTGGCTGCAGCTATGCATATGTGAGGAGGAAAAAATTTGAGGGTTTTGGTGGTTTCTACTGATGAAATGCAGTGTTTTGGACTGCCTCTTCCTTCAATCCATGGGCTGGGATGGGATAAGATTGGGTTGGATCAGAAACAAGGGAAAATGTCGCATTTGAAGGAAGCTGCTAAACTCAGATGTAAACTCGTGATTTTGCGGTAGTGGGCATTCAAATCATAGTGTCAGATTGCGAAGAGAGAGGAACAAGAGTATTGCTACTGGTTTTGGCTGCAGCTATGCATATGTGAGGAGGAAAAAATTTGAGGGTTTTGGTGGTTTCTACTGATGAAATGCAGTGTTTTGGACTGCCTCTTCCTTCAATCCATGGGCTGGGATGGGATAAGATTGGGTTGGATCAGAAACAAGGGAAAATGTCGCATTTGAAGGAAGCTGCTAAACTCAGATGTAAACTCGTGATTTTACCCAGTTCAATCATGTTTGTCCTTATTTTACCAATTTCTGAGTTTGAATTTAGGTTAACAAGATTACCTAACTTAAAATTGTAAATTCATACAGTTTTACAATTTAAAAAGCCAGTTTGACAGCCATGACTATTGTAATTGAATTAAAGAATGGTTTTTCAACATAAACATTTCAATCATTGATTACCATAATGTAGAAGAGTAAGAATTTTAATATTTTGTTAGCTACTATACTTCTTTCTCAGAATGAAAATAATAAACGAAAAAAGGTGCTTCCGTTGGATGTATTGTTGTAAACATTGCAGTCTAGTTTTTAGCCTGTTCAAATTCCTTCAATGAAATATATGAATGTTGGAATCTGTTAATTTGCTTATACTCAATTAGATACCACTAGGATTATTAGCTCAAAACTACGTATCATTGTTTATACCGAGTTGGGGGATTCAAATTCCAAGACTTCTTTTTCTTTTTAAATATCTCTTATCTTACACTTACCTAGTGATATGGAGTTACATGATGTACATGAAACCTTGAATAGATTATTAAATTTTAAGAACAGAAATAACTCCAAGGATGAAACTCTAGCTGAAAACTATAGTACATTTCCCTTCTTTTCTTTGTCCATAATAGTCCATCTTTCCTTCTTCTGATAAAATTAAGCATTGTATGTATCCTACCTAGCCCTTGAAATAGCAACCAACTCTTGAGAAATGCCCATGTAGAAATAGAAGCTACAGGACATATTCTGGCCTCTAAACGAGACTACCTCTCTAAGGATAAAGTGAAAATGATATCCCATCTCATCATGCCTTTAAACCATTGTGTTGACAGAGATCTATCACAGCAATTAAGTTCCCTCAATGAAACTCTAATAGGTAGAGTATGTGAGGGCTGTCATTTATGTACCAAATAAGTTCTGTATGTATCAGCCCTTGAGATGGCAACCTAACTCTTGGGAAATGCCCATGTAGAAATAGAAGCTACAGCTGATATTCTAGCCTCTGAGGAGACTACCTCTCTAAGGATAAAGTGAAAATGATATCCCATCTCATCATGCCTTTAAACTGTCAGTGTTAGCAGAGATTTATCACAGAAGTTAAGTTGCCTTAGTGAAACTATAATGGGGAAGAGTATTGTGAGGACTGTCGTTTGTTCTACCAAGTACTTTGTTCAGATGTTGGAGTTCATGGGGCAACATGATGTTTTAGAAGTTTCTCCTAAAGTCCTTGCTTTTTCTAGTCAGTGCATCTCTTTTGTTAATTAGAAAAAAAAAATATTTTGTAAGTGATCTTCTGTATATTTTATGGACAGTTGTTCGGTCTAGGTGTTGCCAATGTTCTTGGTTCATTCTTTTCAGCATACCCAACAACAGGTAAGACTTCTATGTGACTCTGAGAACTTGAAGAAGTTTGACTTCTAATGTCAAAGCAGCATTCAGTTTCATAATTTGATTCGACTTTATATTGAAACCTTCTTTGAACAAAAACATGCATATTTAAAGATTTTTCATGCTTTTGAATGAGAAATGCAGGATCCTTTTCAAGGTCAGCTGTAAGTCACGAAAGCGGTGCAAAATCTGGAATATCTGGGATAGTGACAGGAATCATAATGGCCTGTGCACTTCTGTTTCTTACTCCATTATTTAAGTACATACCTCAGGTTTGTGTCCATGCCTCTACCTTTTATACTTCTCAGTTACTTACAGGACTTCTCATTTGAATGGATTGTTCTACTCTCCACATTTTATGGATAATTCTTGCTGGGATTTGATACATAGGAGTTAGAATGATATTAAATTGGAAACTGTGTTAAGAATTCAGAGATTGTTTCAAATTTAAGGAGTTTTTTCCCCCCTTCTGGAATGCTGACTATGGATTTTATGATTTCAATAAATCCAGTGTGCTCTTGCTGCCATAGTAATCTCTGCTGTGATTGGTCTGGTAAGCATTTTCCTTCATGCCAAGGGATTCATTTCATTGTCAACAATCAGAGGCAGTAGTTAGACTTGATGATGCACTTTTGTAGTGGAAGGATTAATGCTAAAGTAGAGTTTATTGTAGTACAGACTTTTACGGGCTATAACTTGATGCTGTTAGGTTAGTTAAGTTTGTTTGGATTATAGAATCTAATCCACATGAGAGATTGATGCCTTTTATTTAGAGTTTACTTTTGTTTCATATTAACTGTGTTTTTACTGGTTATTATCTTGTTTGCTTGGAATATCCTGTCCATGTTAGACCTGACTGCTTTTATAATTTTTGAATATGCAAACGATTTTCTATTGAAGAGAAGTCTTACTTTAGCCTCTAAATCCCATTTTAGCTGGTTATATTGCTTTGCTTGTCTAAATTCACTGAGAATTTTGTTGGTTATCACTTATCACTTTGTTCACATCACAACATATAATTTTTTATTCGTTTGTCTTTCATCATTTCAGGTGGATTATAATGAGGCCATTTTCTTGTGGCGAGTAGATAAAAGGGATTTTCTTCTTTGGACCATCACTAGCACTACAACTTTGTTCTTTGGTATCGAGATTGGTGTACTTGTTGGGGTGAGTACAAGGTGAAGTTTGCTTACAAGTAATGGTTGCGTAATATTTGGAGAAACTTGCTTTTTCTTTTTTTAATAGAAACTCTTCATGCCCTCATGCATCTCCTTAGTGAGGCTGAATTCTTTCACTGATTGTGCATATTCATCGTGAAATCATGTTTGCTGATTAAAACTTGAGTCCTTTAGTGCCTGTTATTTTATTACGGGAAAATTAAGGAGATGGTTTTGCAATCTCTTATAAATATAAACCACGGAGCATGATATCCTCTTATTTCAATTTCAAAAGTTGTGATTTACATGGTACACTTGAGATAATTCCTTATATACTTTATAATGTTATGAAATTGTAGGTGGGTGCTTCACTTGCTTTTGTCATTCATGAGTCTGCAAATCCACATATTGGTAAGTAGGTTTGTGTAGTTTCAGTAATTGTGAAAGATGTTGCTTGTTTCAGTTTCATATCTAAGAATGAAGTCAAATTGTATGACACAAATTGAGAAATTCTTGTGTGTATTACTTGAACAAAGTACAAAGATATTTATACAGAAAGAATGAAGCTATTTTAGGACAGAAAAACTATTTTTAAGAAACAAAATAAATTAGAAATAAAATTCTATAAAATCTCTAACAATTAGGAAACTAATTCCTAAGGTCAACTTTCTAATATAATTACAATAATTAACAATAAAGAAATAAATATAAGGAAATAAAAACTTATCACTAACACTCCCCCTCAAGCTAGTGAGCGAATATTATCCATTCCAAGCTTGGTGATGGTGTCTTGAAAGATGGCACTAGATAATCCCTTAGTAAACACATCTGCAAGTTGACCTCCAGTAAGAACAAAAGGAGTACAAATCAGGCCACTATTCAATTTTTCTTTGATAAAGCGACGATCTATCTCAATATGCTAAGTGCGATCGTCTTGTACTGGATTGTGAGCAATGTTAATGGCAGATTTATTGTTACAATAAAGTGTTATTGGGCCTTCCTACTTAATCTTTAAATCTTTCAGAATTATTTTTAACTATAATAGCTTACATATTCCAAGTGCCATTAATTTAAACTCGGCTTCCGCACTCGATCTTATAACCACATTTTGCTTTTTACTTCTCTAAGTAACAAGATTTCCTCCTAGAAAGGTGCAATAATCTAAGGTTGATCTTCTATCAACAAGAGATCTTGCATAATCTACATCAGTATAAGCCTCAAGAGTCAATCCCTCTCCTCTTTTAGATGGAAATCCTTTTCTCGGTGTACCATTCAAATATTGTAATATTCTATGGACTGCTTTGAGGTATGATTCTTTGGATCATGCATAAATTGATTTACAACACTTACAGCATAGGCTATGTCAGGCCTAATATGAGACATGTAAATAAGTCATCCCACAAGTCTCTGATAAGAATCCTTATCAACTATTGTATCTTCAGAAACTTCGCATAGTTTATGATTCAACTCTATAGGTGTTTCTACAGGTTTACAACCTAAGTTGCATGTGTTTATCAATAAATCCAATACATATTTGTGTTGGGATATAAAAATGCCCTGTTGTGAATAAGCCACTTCAAGGCTTAGAAAGTATTTCAACTTGCCCAATTCTTTGATTTCAAACTCCTTTATCAGTTGCTTTTTTAACAATCCAATCCTCTCATGATCATTCCCTGTGACTATGATGTCATCCACACAAAACAAGAGTACAATTACTCCCCCCAAGGTTAAATGTCTCAAATAAATTATGATCACTTTGGCTCTGCTTATACCCCATACCAATCATGATCATGACTTTGGAAAATCTTCCAAATCATACTCGTAGAGATTGTTTTAACTCGTAGAGTGCCTTTTTAAGCTTATACACCATATCCAGTTTATTGAGAATTGAATCTTGGGGGAATCTCTATATAGATTTCCTCCTCTAGGTCACCATGCAAAAAAACATTATTAGCATCAAATTGCTGTAATGTCCAACCCAGATTAGCAGCTACAGACAATAAAACTCGTATTGTATTCATTTTTGCAACAGTGGCGAAAGTCTCTATATAGTCAGTGCCATATGTTTGGGTATATTCTTTTGCAACAAGTCGAGCTTTATATTGTATCTCTCCAAGGTACTATCTAAATTATATTTAGTGGTAAATACCCAACAACAGCCTATTGATTTCTTTCCTTTTGGCAATTGCACAAGATTCCAAGTTCTGTTTTTCTTAAGTGCCTGCATCTCAACTTTCATAGCATTGACCTAATTCTCATTCTTGAATGCCTCAGATAAAATTTTGGGAATAGGAATAGCATTTAGTGTATTGAGAAAGGAAATTGCACAAGATCCCAAGTTTTGTTTTTCTCAAGTGCTTGCATCTCAACCTTCATAGCATTGACCCAATTCTCATTCTTGAATGCCTCAGATAAGATTTTGGGAATAGGAATGACATTTAGTGTATTGAGAAAGGCTTTGTGGTTAGGAAACAAATGCATATAAGAAAGAAAGGAAGACAAAGGATATTGTGTAAGTTCGTGTGTCTTTGTGTAAAGCAATAAGAATATCATAATAATTGTGATTCAGATTATTAATGGGTAAAGAGAGTATCTCAACCTTGTCAGGAGTAGAAGAAGATGATTGGACTAGCTCTGGCGAAGAAGATGATGATTTCTTTCGAGAATATACCTGTAATGGATGAGTAGGGTTTGAATTTGTTTTTGGCTACAATGGTGGCTCAGGTGGGTTGTTTGGTTATAATTGGGGCTGAGGTAATAATGAGTTATGAGTGAGTAATGATGGGAAATAAAAAAGAAATAAGTCATCAGATCTATTTTGGATAGAAGGATTGACAACTGTGTTATCTTCATTGTGGAATTAAGAATCAAATTCAGCAAATGTGACATCAGTAAACACAGGAAATTTCCTTGTAGGAGGATGTTAACATTTACAACTTTCTTGAGTGGAAGAATATCCAAGGAAAACACATTTGAGGGCTCGAGGATCACGTTTGGTTCTATGGTAAGAATGCACATGGACAAATGCAAAACATCCAAATATTCTAGGTATAAGGTTTTAGATACATTGAAACTTGAAAAAAACAGTGAGAGAACTGGCATGGGACTTTTGAAATCAAGCACTTGAGTGGGAAGTCGATTAATAATATGAGTAGTAGTTAAAATTACTTCTCTTCAATATTGCTTTGGAACATTTATTTGAAACAATAGAGCCCTAGTATTGGCCAAAAGATGATCGTTCTTTCATTTGGCTACCCATTTTGTTGAGGCATATGAATGTAAGAAGATTCATGTATTATTCTTTTTTCATAAAAAAATTAAAGAGAAATTGATTAAAAAAATCCTTTGCATTATTAGATCGAAACCTCTATATTCCTGTTCCAAATTGAATTTGAATCATATGATAACAAATAGGAAATATAGTGCTCACATCATATTTTTGTTTCAACAAATAAATTCTAGTCACTCAAGTGCAATCATCAATAAATGAAATAAATCATCGAGCTCCAAAAATATTAGAAACCAGCCCTAAATATCACTATAAATCAAACTAAAAGGAGCAAAAGTTTTTTTATTACTAATTGGAAAAAAAACATGTTTATGTTTAGCAAGTTCACAAGTCTCACAATGTAAAGTTTCAATTTTTAATCCCTTGAACAAAGTAGGAAGTCTAATTTTGATAATATTAAATGATAGATGTCCAAAACGAAGGTGGTGAAGCCAAATCTTATTTTTATTGGATTAGAAAGACTCAGAATAAAAAGACATAGGTAACAAACTTTGGACTTTACTGCATCTATTATTTTTTGCAAGATGATACAACCCGTCTTTTTCTTTAGCAAGTCCAATCATTTTTGTGCCCTATTCCTAAAATACACAATGAGAAGGATAACAAGTCACATTGCAACGAGAATCAGTTGTAAGTTTTTGAATAGAAATAAGATTGGTGCAAAGTCTTAGAACAATAAGAATATTTTTAAGCTCGATTTTAGCATTTAAATACACATCTCCTTGACTAGCCACAGTAGTGACCGATCCATTTCCTGTAATGATTTTTTGATTACTAGAGCAAGGAGTATATGAAAGAAAATGCTACGAATAATCAGTTATATGGTCAGTGGCTCCAGAGTCAATGACCAAAGAGGCAAAAAAAACCTTATTTGAGGCATTAAAAATAAAATTATAGGCAGATGAAAAGTGAGAAGAAATACCTGAGAAAACCAAAGAGCAAGTATCTATGGTAGATGGGGGGTTTTCTCCAAGGTTCTCAAAAGATCTCATAACTTTTCAATCTCCTCTTTATTGAAATCAACCATAGAAGAGGTATCCTCACTATTGGAACACCGGTGGTCATCATATAAGCTTGGCTGGGTCCTTTCTTTATGCGTGGAGGCTTACCATGAAGTTTCCTGAACTTCTCCTTGGTGTGGCAAGACTTGTTGCAATAGGTGCACCATAAGGTCTCCTTATTAGATTGTTAAGGGTGTTCGAATTGTCCTTTTGCTGCATCAGAATGTGGCTCGGAACGCTTGGAGACTAGAGTAGAACTCTCCAATGGTGGGGTATCAAGCATGACACTCCGTCTATCTTCCTCAACCAGGACAAGAGCAATAGCCTCATTCAAGGATGTTACTCCTCCAGTCTTAGTATCTGAACACGAACAGCATCGAAGTCGATATTGAGACTGGCAAGGAATTCATAAATCCTATCTTTCTCCATGAGACACTTAAGAATAATGGTGTCATCACTACATCCCATTTGAATACACTGGTAGTGATCTAGTTCTTGCCAAATACTTTTCAGGAGATTAGAATATGCGGTGACCGACAAGGACCCTTGTTTGGTATGGGTAATTTTCATCTTAATATCATAAATTTGTGTTGCGTCTCGAACTTTGGAGTAAGTTTGCCGAACAACCTCCCATATCTTGAGCCGAACGCAGAAACTTACAGATATCACTACTATTAGGGGACATAGAAAAAAGTAACCAAGTCATAATCATAGAGTCTTCTTCATCCCAAGCAGCAAATTTGGGATCTTTAGGTTTCGGGCTGGTACAAAGCAAATGGCTAAGCATGCCTCGGCCCTTCAGAAAGGTGCGAATCAATTGAGACTACTTTAAGTAGTTTTTGCTGTTCAATCGGTATGTCACAGGAATGTGTTGCAACTTTGTAGGACTAGAAGAGTTGCCCATGGTTGAATCAGAAGGGTGGCTAGTGACAGTAGACTCAGATATGGCCTAGAACACAAATGAATAGCAAACTCCGTGGGAGAGAAATAAACTTCCAATTAGTGTTAGAAAAACCCACACAGAAGGAGAATGAGCACACACAGACCCCAAAATGACCGAACAACACCAGGGACAGATGTGTCAAGGTGAGGCGACTAGATCTGGAAAACGCAGTGGTCGGAAAGGAGGTTCATGCGCCGATGCATGAGAGCTTTTCCAGAAAACTTGTGGTGGTGCATGGGAAGGCCAAACAGGATCCGATCACCGGGAAAACACCGGTTGGCGTGGTCTGAGGGCTCTGGTGGTGGTTGGGTTGAGTGGGTATGCACAAAACACAAAGAGGCAGTAATATGAAAAGTTTCGTTAAAAGACCAACAACAAGGAAGGCTTGAAAAAGAAGGGTAGACATCTTAAGAATTCTAGGGCTTTGATACCATGACACATTGAGAAATTTTTGTGTGTATTACTTGAACAAAGTATACAGAAAGAATGAAGCTATTTTAAGAAAAAAAAACTATTCTAAGAAACAAAATAAATCAAAAATAAAAACCTATAAAATCTAACAATTAGGAAACTAATTCTAAGGTCAACTTTCTAATATAATTACAATAATTAGCAATAAGGAAATAAATAATAAGAAAATAAATATAAGGAAATAAAAACTGATTGCTAACATTGTATTGTAAATGGTATCTTCCCCACATTAATAGGCCATGAATCATGTCGTGCTGTAAACCTGAAACCTCAGGAGGTGAAACCTATCTATCTGAAAGCAACCTTGCTTCCAAAGCATTAAATCTACAGTTGGGTATTCATGTATCAGCTGAGCTTATAATAAAACAAGTACATCTAAATTTGAAAGACCCATTTTTTTAATGAATAACAAACTCTAATAGAAATGATTAGTTGCATCCAAATCAGAAAGAAAGAAACAATTATGGTTCAAGACAAGTGCGTAGGGAGTGTGCAAGTGTACAGGAAAGAAACAGCAGAAGAGTTTTAGGGAACAATATAGGCGATACAGACACAATCTTGTAAAGAAAAGGAATGCTGCCAGCCCAGTACAGCAAAGGCAGGAAGTTTAAAGACCAATTGTTTTTAGGCTGCATTAGATTTTTCCAACGAGTAATAGATATTTGAATTTGGCACTTGTGTTCAAATTACATCACTTGTTTTCTTAATATATTAGCTCATATTTTATAATTAGTAGCCTTGATTGTATTTCATATGTCACAATTGTTGATGTTGCTTCAAATTCCTTGTTTTAAAATATTCAGTGCATGCATAGAACTGTTCAAGATCAACATATGAAATCTTGTCGAGTTTTACCCAAGTTATTTCAAAATTCTATATCAAGTACCTAATACCAAATGGTGCATTTGACAACCTTAGTCCTTCTCTATTTTTGTAGAATGGATTTCTTCAGGGTTGAGTCTATAGTGATATAAAAGACAAGTAAATAGGAACTTGGCTCTTTTTAAAAAGTAGTTAGCTTATGATTTTGTTGCTTTTGGTTATGTTACTGCATAGTTGTTTCTAATGAGTATATGCTGAAGTTATTGTCTGGTGTGTACTGCAGCCGTTTTGGGTCGTTTGCCAGGGACAACTGTTTATAGAAATATTAAACAATATCCTGAAGCATACACATACAATGGAATTGTTATTGTTCGTATTGATGCTCCTATTTATTTTGCAAACATAAGTTACATAAAGGACAGGTAATAAGAAATCAGTTGTATTTGATAAATTTTCTATCAAGAGTGTTGCTTGAATTATTTAGAGTTTTGTCAGGTTGCGGGAATATGAAGCTGATGTTGATAGTTCTACAGGACGTGGACCTGATGTTGAAAGAATTTATTTTGTGATTCTAGAAATGGCCCGTAAGTCTTGCTTGCTTTGTGTACATAGAAGCATACGTTGTGTTGTATATGTTTTTTAGCATAATCAAGAGCTCGTGAGCATGCTTGGATATTGTTCCTTGAAATTTTTTTCCTTGAATTTATCAGTCTCTAATTCGATGGTTAATGAAATGATTTTTCTAATTAGGCAAATTTTCTAGAACCTTTCAAATATGCAAAGCTAATTTACTTGAACTGGCTCAAACCTTCTTTAGATGCAATCATCATATACCACTTAGCATCCGCTATTTTAATCTAAATCCCTACCATGATCCGCTGGCTGTGATCTCTTAGTTATCTGTTTTAAGTCAATAATTCCACTCACCATCACCCATCACCTGTGCAGCTGCTGATATTTCAAGTAGTCCTCAGATTTCAACAATGGTCACAGCCTACTATTTTGCTACATAATATCGGTGACTAATAGGAAAATGCTCTGAAAACAAGTTTTCTAAGAAATTGTTTTGGAGCCACTTTACTCAAACCTGTTTCCCTTAAAACAAAGTACTGAAATGATTTCAGCCAAAAAACTAGTCTTTCTCATCCTTATTTGTCTCTTACAAAAATATGACCATGATTGATGGCTGGTATATAAAGTTGCTTGTGTTAATTCTATATCAAGTTCCTTCACTAGTGTGTGAATTTGTAATGTAATAATTGTCCTTAATGAACAAACTGAAATTTGTTGGTTGAGCCCTTTTCTGCAAATAACATAGCAAAATATCAGCATTGTGTGGTAAACATTTGGTTATTATTATTGCAGCTGTGACTTATATAGACTCTAGTGCTGTTCAGGCTTTGAGAGACTTGAGTCAGGAGTACAAATTACGGGGCATCCAGGTTTGATGTGACTTTGCTATTCCACTGTTTAAAATTGAAACCATCAATATAATGTTCCGACCAACCAACTGGGGTTTACTCGCAGATTGCAATATCCAATCCAAACCCAGAAGTTTTGCTTACCTTGTCCAAATCTGATGTAGTGGAGCTGATAGGCAAAGAGTGGTTCTTTGTAAGAGTACATGATGCTGTTCAAGTTTGCTTGCAGCATGTTCAACGCTTAAAAGAGATGACCAGGACTCTACGAGCTTCGCCCTCTGTGCCAGTAGATAATCCAAGTCCCGATTTGGAGTCCGGTAATGGCAAACCTCCGCTCTCCAAGGACACAGGTTCCCAATTGGAGCCGTTGTTGTCGAGAAAATCTTGAAGTCTGCCTTCTTAATGTGGTAAATAAATGTATTTTAGCCCATTCTTTCAGATAGTTTTCTAGTGATTAGGCTTCATTATAAACCTGGTGCAATCATGCTAATTTTAAAAAATAATCTCGCGTGTAATATTTGATTGCCCAATTGTAAAATGTACGGCATGAAATATAAAATAAAAATGATTTCTTGTAGGGTAACTTATTTTAACCCAGTGTGTAGCTCTCCGGTTCAACTTGTCTGTCATCCTAGTTTAACTCTTGGATGTAGAAATGATCACAACACCAGAGTATCTGTAAAATTTACCTGTTTGGATTTGGGTATAAAATTTTTTATGAATATCTTAATGGTTCGGGTTCAGGTTTTGGGTATGATACCATGTCTCAGTCCTGTAGAGAGAGAGAGAGAGAGTGGTTTTGAACTATATTAATAATTATTTGAGACATTTTATTTTTCTTGTAATTTTATATAAACAATTCTAAATGAGTCTCGGTGTGAGAAGATCTTGTTCATTATGAAAAATTCAGGTAAATGGTGGTTTTGGGTTGGGGATTCATTAATTCAATGGAATGAAAAATATTTTACCTACTAAATATAGGTCCAAAGACGTGAACCATTATATTATATCCGTATCTTTACCATTATCATCCTACTTGGATGACCACCAGTTTAAACCTTGATACAAGATATTTCATTGAATCCTTGATAAATGGATTCAATTTGTCGCCCTAGTAACTTCTTATCGGAAGAAAAAGAACAATTTTTCAATAAATGTTAAGTAGTTTCAATCTACTGATTATTTTTTAAAAAAAATTCCCATATTTCTCTACTGATTATCGTTTTTTTAACAAATTTTTTGACTTTGTGTAATAGTTTAGAAAGCATTTTCTTTGGAAATAAACATTAAGGAGTCTTGATATACACGAGTTGGATTCTTACCTAAGCCTTTTCCTCTATTACCTGTCTTACTATCTTGTGTCTCTTCTGTAACAAACAGAAAAATGATATCCGCCAAATTCTCACATTAAATGAAATTTACAGGAATGAAGTGTAACTCTCACCTTTTCCAATAAACTCGTGGTTTCCCAATAAAATCCTCTCTTTCTTTTGTTTTACTTATTCTATTATCAATTCCACTTCAAGGCCACCTCTCGCAATCCCTAATTTGATTTATGTTGCTCAGGAATGAAATTGTTCTGCTATGAAAGATGTAATGATTTAAACGTGTCTGCACTGGTATTCAATTTGTGTATCAAATATCAACGAGGACTAAATTTGTAGTATCATGAAAAAAATGCCCCATAAATGGAGTAACTTGGTATAAGATGAAGTTCTTGACGACCATTTGCCATAAAAGGAATATCTGAGCAGATGTATCGACTTGAGAGCACACCCTATTCTGACTTTTACTGGGGAAGTTATGGACAACATGCATGGCAGACATATTGGATCTCTTAATCGTGCTTAATGGACAAATTTGCGGCACAAAATCATCCAGTAGCTTAAAAGTATGGTCTTTTTGAAGAAGAGAGATCTAGTCATTGGTCTTGAATTCCCACATCACAATTAAGGAAGCAGAGGATTAGGTTTAGGAGCAAGTAAAAGCCCAGACAAGGGTAATGGAGAAGGTGAAGCTCAAAAGTTATGGCTACGGTGGAATAAGCGGTGAGGAGATTGAGTAAAAATCTAGGGAAAATTATAGATGAGAATTCCAATTTAAAGATATTTATACTAAAAAAATTTTAAAATTTAAAATTATTTTAAAATACTCAGAGACAAAAAATTTTAATTTTAGGTTTTGAACTGTATTTTTTTATGTAATTTAAATTTTTGGCTTTTGACTCCTTTAAAAAAATTCTAAATTTAAATTTTTTTAATATAAATATTTTTAACTTGGAAATCTCAACTGTAATTTTCTCAAAAATCTACCTCTAAAAGCCTCTTTTAATCCTTTTTAAGCATGACAGGTGTTCAGCTAAAATGGATTTTCTACTGAGCAATCTGCACTGTTAAGATTATTCCTTTATTTTATTTTATATTAATATATGTGTGTGTTAATGGTTTGAAGAAAGCAAAAACACATAATTTCAACTACTGGACTCTGTTCGGTGGAATTGAAACAATTGTTCTTATTTTATATTTTATTTTGTTAAATAAGAAATCATAATAAAATAATAATAATTTGAGATAAATAAATAAAAATAAAATTTAAATAATCTAAATTAAATCTAATCCATTCAAATTGCTCCAAAGGTGGTGGGCTACTTCTCTTCAACCAACTGAGAAATCCAGATAGATGTTTAGTTAGACGACCTATCAGCTGAGGTCCATTAATAAGTGGTCTTAGGACCTAGTGCACCATTGTAATGAAATGTTAAAATTCAATTACAAAACATAAACCTTGAGTCCCATATTAAAAATATAGAATTTTAATGTGAAATTTATATAAACCTTGAAGTAATGAATACAGAGTGAGCTAACTTTTGAAATATGACTTCTAAATGTTCATATTAATACCATTGACAATTGACTTCCAGTGCTTTGAAGCCTTTGTTGTTCCAAGAGTTCCAAATAGAGAGGAATTTCAATAGAAAACTTGAAATTTGAACTTGTCCACATTACCCTGAGTTCTCACATTCATTTTCAGACAAACAAGACGCCTATACCAGCACTGACATACATTATCTTAACAAGTAATGATGAGACTTTTGACCTGTGACGCCAAAAATCACTAGTCAATTAAGCTTCAATTACATTGCTCATCCATACATAACCACCACCCTCTTTTTTTAATTTTTTATCCAAAATTTTTTTTGGGATAAATAAATGTCTAAATTCTACAACTATCTTCATACTCTCTTAGATACACTACATTAATTTTCTTTGCAACCAAAAAAAGTACTTATTTTGATTAAAATACTTTACTATGTATATAACATAATAAATATTCAATTAATAAAAAAAATCACTCTTCTAATTTTGGAATAAAACTTTTAATACAAAATAAATAACATTAAAATAAAAAACTTAAGAACTACTTTTTAATAATTTATATTTTATTAAGAAGTTATTTTATAATATTTTGGTTATTTTAAGAGAAATTTGTGCAGATTTTATAATAAAATAAAAGATTATGTAATTTAAATATCTTTTAAGGAAAGCGAAGGTAATTTATTCTCTCTTTATTTTGTTTTGTTTTGTTTTTTGTTTTTGTTCTTTTAAATCTTGTCACCCTGTACAGAAGTAAACGGATAACATGGTACCAGCGTTCAAAGAAACAGTGATATCACAAATAAACACAAAAACAGGACACATATATGTATTATTAGATTGGGCGAACAACGCACTTCCGGATAACACACAACAACACATAATAGAGAGAGTTAGCCTTCCTATTTCTCAACAAAGTTCTGCCACACACACTCCACATATCTGATACTCTTTAAGCGTTATAATTTAGTGCTTATTCATGGATTGACCTTCGGGGCCCATCCTGCAATAACGTGTTGCTCTTCAGCCTTGGTTTTCTGAAATGATTCCCGGGAGAACAGCAACTGCAACATCAGATCATAACACAATCATCCATCAGCCATCCAATTCATTTATAGCTGCTCTATTCATACCAGCAAGCACATGGGGCAATGTTTCTTATCAAATAAATAAGAAAAGATCAATCAGACACGGTTGAAAATGACCGAGTTCATCCACTCAATACTACACAAATTTGCAGTATGGAATCTCCACTACTTCAGACCTTACTGATTTGAATGCCTTGGACTAATATACAGAATTACAAATTAAATTCATGTCCTCCTTTCAGAGATTTCTGTTGTGAACAATGAGAAAATATCATCTCTGTTAATACTGCTCAGGGAATTAATTCGTTTGTTTTACCAGTATCACAAACTGACAACGCATGATTAATATTGGAAGAATTTAGGATTCATGGCATGCAGAATGATTCAGGTTCCATTGAGGCTTCAACAACTTTCAGTGTAAAACAGCTTGCAGTTGAAGAATACAGGTCTGTTTTCATTTTACAAGATGTCCCTTTATTGGCACATTCAAACGCTAGGGGAGAACCAATATAGAACATTTGGCAATATGCATACTTAGAAAAAAATGAGCGCTTCAAATTTGTATAGGACTAAATCTAGAAGAAAATAGTGTCAGAAAATCATTGTTTGGACTTTAGACATCAATTTGTTCACAACAGTTTTAAAACATGAGTACAAGTGTTTCCCACCCCAAGGAATTTTCATGCAGGGGCAACCATAAGAAAACCAAAGTTGCAGTTCATAAACTATTGTGCACTATCTAAGAGCTTAAATTTCCTTTCTGCTTAATACTTTTGTACAGCCAGAATTGCACTATTCAATGGCTATAATTCACTATTCATTCGGTTTCTATCCTATACAGAGGGATTAAAGGGCTGTGACAGGGCATTTCATTCGATCAATCTATTTTTCTGCTATTTTCCTTGTTGCTTAACCAGAAGACCAACCCTTTCAGCATTATTTGGATCTTTTCGGCCTTTCATTTTTCTCAAATATCCCTTGACACACATTTTATTTAAAGATTTTTTCCCTACAACACAATTATGAACCAAATAATCTATTTTCAAGGTTCGTTTTCCCTGTAAATAGTCTTATCAACCTGCTTTGACATACATGATGATTGAAGAGAACAAGAAGCCGTAAGTATAACCCATAATATCAACCATAACAAAATGTAGATAAAGAATCAAAATCTGAGGTTCTAAATCAAGAGGACATCTAAATATTATGATGCAATTGAGAAACCAAGAGCGCTTTTCCACAACAGAAAAATCTGCTGGAAGCTCCTAACTAGGTCTGCCCCACATAGTTAACCGAAATGAAGAAGTCAAAACTGGATGATGCAGAGCATTGTAGAAAATCAAATTGGTACCTTTATATAGTTGTGGACATGCGTCAAATTTTCAGGAATAGTCCAGTTCTTAAAGTGGCGCAGTGCTACATCAAGATGGTACAGTTTTGGTGCCAAGCTCAAATCAACAGCAGTGACCTTATCCCCAGCAACATATGGACCCTGACAAATCCTCCGTCATATTAGCAGACCTATTAAAAATAACACAAAAATTTAAAAGGAAGTTTTTCATAATAAATGCACATGCGTACATGTGCTTGCAGATGGCCATCCAAAGCCTTCAATTCATTAAGCAATGCCTGCTCTGTTCCATCATTTGGATCCTTGCTCTTCAGAAAACTCACAAAAGATCCAAATATCTTCGACCCCCTGCAAGTGTAAGCATAACATGTGATCAAATTCTGTAGTAAGAAGTAAGAACAATTCTCTTGATCAAATTATATCTTGATAACAAGTAGAACATAATTTAACCGCACCATCCCCCTCATCCACAGTTTAAATCAAGAAAGAGACGGAAAATCTTTATGATTAACATAAATAAAGCACAGAATAAAATTCCTCAGCAGGAAGTAATATTTTGCAGAAACCACCCACTCTAGGGTTTTCAGCCTATCTATAGATGCTTCTTACCATTAATATGGAAACAAATAGAAAAAGAGAACAAAGTCTAGTCGTATTATATACCCGTAGGCATACTATCCACCTACTCTAATACCAGCTACCAGGTGCGTATCAGCACAATTTATGTTAAAATCAAGATTTGCAATGATAATAATTTGTTAATTGTGACTTCTGGAAATAAATATGCTCTGTAAAGTAATGTTAAAAAACTTAATTCCAACAATATTTTACCAACATTTTATATATAAATATATATTCCAAAAATTTAATATCTAGAAATTTAGAAAATTGCCGAATCCACATCCACATATCATATAATTTCGTTTACGAAACACGACTGTGCTTCAGTTTTTAACACTTCATGTCAACAAAAACGGCATCAATCAAATATTGAAAACTTTAGAAACCAAAGTTAACACATTGAAAGAAAGAAAAAAAACAGAAGATCAAGAGCATGCATACACAGAGGCAAATTCGGGAGGAGTGGCAAGACGAGGTTCAGGGTATTTTTCCTCGAGAACCCCCACAATAACATCAGAGTCAGACACCCATTTGTCATCCAACTTAACCACCGGCACCTTCCCTTCTGGATTTACGTCCAAAAACCTACCAACAACGACCGATCAAACAAACCCATGTCAGATATCCACCCCCCCCCCCCCTCTCAAACAAGGGTAAACTTGATAATAGAAACCCAGAAAAGAGTTAATTTCCAAGAGTACAAAGCACAAACCATTTGGGTTTGTCACTGAGATTGATAAGGTGAGCCTTGTGGGGAACTTTCTTCTCCTCCAAAGTTAAGAGCACCCTTTGAGAGAATGGACCTGTAAACAAATCGAAACGCGAAATAAACAAACAAATAGCGAAAACCCAGAAACATGGTCGAAGATACAGGACAAAAGGGGAGAGAGGGGGGGAATACAGTCTCCGAGAACTTCAGGGGCACCAGCGGCGGCTTTCACAGCTACCTCGTGAGCCATTTGAGAGAGCAGAGGTAACGGAGTGAAGTGGCAGAGGAAAGACAAGGCAGACACAGAAAATTGTGAAGGACGATTTTGCGGGGAGCATGAATGCGCAATGCGTCACTTGTGGATGGAGCTGAACCGGTGGTAGTCTCGATCTATCCGGTTCGGACCATTCTATTCTGTCATAGTCATAATAACAGTCGTGATGCGAAAGGACCGGTTCACATGTTACTAGAATGTTCAGCATTGTTTTGATTTTTCTTTAAAATTTATTTGTTAGTTCTATTATTTTGAAAATCAGTTGGCCATTTGGTTAAAAAAATTAAAAATAAAATTGAAAATAAAAATTAAAAATAATTTTATAAATAAAAAATAATTTACGTACTTTTATTTTAAAAATAAGAAAAAATAGATATTATTATATAATAATTATAAGAATATAATAAATATTATATATAATTTTTTTTATTTTATTTAGATATCAAATATGTAGTATAAATTTCTATACAGTTGAGAACTCATGCTAATTAATTAAATTTTGAAAAATAAAGTTAAAAAAGATCAAATATACACAAAACTCAAGATAAGAAGTTGTTAATGTTCACGATTTTGGAACAATAATAATTTCTTACAAATTTATAATATAAACACACACACATAAATTATTCAATTATTTAAACAATCATCTTTCAATATTTAGATTTGATGAATTGTAATTTGTAATGCAAAAAAGCCAAGAGAAAATAATACTTGTAATTTTACAATTTGTGTACTTTCCCATTTGTAATTATATGCAATTATATGATTTTTAAAATTGAATACTTTTGGTCACTGAGCTTTTAGTGTTTCATCGGCACCAATCTTAAGGTTTTAAAACTAGGATAAATATAACACATGAATTTAATCTATCTTTATTATTATTATTATTATTATTATTATTGTTCTTTACTTTAAGATCTTACGATGATTTTTAATATTAATTAGGCTTAATATATTATGTAAATTGTTAACCCATTTAATAAAAAACTGTGATTTTATTTAATCACTCAAAATTCTTGTGTTAATAAATTTAAGATCGATTAAATTAGAATTTGTTCGAATGGTACTGCGCTTTTCATGTTGCAAAAGTATCCTTAAAAAGTGAATACTAATCTTATTGACGAACATGGTCATAATATTGTCCACGTTCATTATGGTCATAATTTTGTGATGCTTTGTCTATCGACGTGGAGCTTGTCTTTAGATTAGATATCAACAACAATCGAGATAGATCTATCCCAACTATAACTTCAATCACCTGAGTCCCGTAATTGACTTTGGTCTTTTAAATATTCATGTTGTTTAAATCCAATTTTACTTTTTTCAAAAGCTATTATTGTTTGAAAATGGTTTCCACGTCTTTTTCTAATTTGGCTACTAAGAAATTCTTCGTTGAGAAAATTTTTGGTATTACACTTCTTTTGTTTATCAATGGCTAAGCTAGAGATGCCTCAATTGGCATCTTATTCAATGATTTCTTTTCCAGATTTATGTTGACTAATTTCCGAACCCATTTTTTGGTTGGTTGGGTTTCTTTGAACATTCTCTTAACTCTTCCCCTTACCTTAGCTGCATGTTTCCTTTGCATTTTGCACCACTTGAGTTCTTGTTAACTTGCCAATTCTTCCCTTTGCATTTTTAGGCTTCATCTCATTCATCATCCATTTGTCATTGACTAGTGGGATTTTGGGTTTTAATGAATAGGTGGTGGACAAGTAAGCTCGTCCATGTTGGAGATCTTCAACTCAATGTCTTCACTGGGGAAAAACCATTCATAGACTTGCCTCCCTAGTACTTGGGCTAGTAATGTGTCATGTCCCCTTTCTTTCATTGTTGAAGGCATCCTACCAAACCTATCAAACACACTCCTACGGTTGCTATAGCTCTTATGCTTGAAGTTTAGTGTAGTTTGACTATGTGCTAATTACTTGGTGCCTTAGCCACCCCCAATCTTGATGATGCATATAGGTTATTGGATATTTTTATTCACACAAGTAGGTTTCTTCCATTGGTTTCTCATGGTAGGCATTGTCAATTGAGCTACAATTACTATGCGAATTTTAGGAACAGATTTGTATCAACTACTATTAGTTCATTTGGATAGGCATTTTTTTCCCCTAAACTACATTTCAGACAAAATAAAGAATTGTTATTTTTATGCAAATGTAATTTTTTAACATGTATCCAAACGCGCACTATATCCTTCTTTACAAGTTGGAAATATCCTTCCTTAAGGGCCTTTTAGATAGCATTCTAAAAGATAATGCAGTTATTTGTCATACAAGTTACAAAATTGTGCCACTTGCAATACTTCCTTCCTTCGAACTCTTGTGTCAAAGGAATCTTATAGTCTTCAAGGAGCTTGATTTTCTTGTATTTTAGTAAGTAATTAAATATTTGATTTACCTTGGTGATATCCAACATAAAAGTCTTTGTGACTTTTGACTTCTGTACTTCCTTTCCCTTTGCTGGTTTTAGAATAAAACATGAATATTCTTTTCCAACCAAAATTTTAGCTACACTAATGTTAGCCGAATCTAATCCTTCCTCTTTGTCTATCTTGATAGAAATTAGCTTTTCTTTTACCTCCATTATGGAAATCATAGACAAACCTCAAGGTGTCTTAGTCGCTCTTCTTCGCTCCTTTTCCTTTAATGAATTGCTCCACCTAAGAAATCTTGGTGATTAAGTTTGTTAAGTCAAAGAAGTCTTGAACAATTAGCATTTCTTTTAACAATAGATGCATTTATCCAACCACCATCTTGTCTACTTTGCTTTTGGCAACTAGAAGTTGCAACAACTTTTCATTCTTTGGAACTTTTCCACAAACATTTTAGTTGGTTTATCAACTCTCTATTTCTAGGCTAAAACATTTGCAACAAAAAGTTTTGCTTGTTCTCAATAGAATTGTTCATAGAATAACCTTTTTATGTCTTACCAACTTTGAACAAAGTCAGGAGGCAAATTGACATACCAAGTAAAAGCCATGATAAATGGAACAACTATAGCTTATGGCACTCATTCTAATTTGCCCTTCCACACAAAGCTAAAAACTTACTAATATGTTCAATTGTTGACAGCCTATCTTCTCTTGACAAGGTTGAAAAATTTAGAGCTTTAAAGCCTCCAAGTAATGGCATAACTTTGTCCATCCATTTAGGGTATGGTTTCTTATAAACCAATCTGTCCTTCTACTTAGGTACATATCCAAAATATTTTTTCATCACTTTGGCTAACATATTAAGATAAATAGTTAAGACATTAAGGCTATTTGCTAGCTTGATTTATGGCATAACAACTCTTGGTGCACAAAAAGCTTGAGTGGCTTATGGAGCAAACTACATAATCATGAGTGTCAATTGCTAAGGACAATAATTGTTGCATTAATGTCATGAACAAAATTAGATGTTAAGCATGAGTTGAACTTCTTAAATGTCGATTAGCCATTGCATAGCTAGTGTTTGGTATCCAATGTTGGCCTCAGGAAGATCACACCAATTTCTTCTAGAGAAAAGCCCTGAAGATATAGCATTGGCATTCAATGATGTTGTGGTCAACTTCCAGAAAAGAGCCCTAAAAATCATGATGATCGTGTTTTGTTTCTACTTGTCAAAGTTATCTTATCCCAAAGATGAATGTATCCCTAATTTTTTGCTATTTCTGTTATCCAAACTTTTATTTCTTGGCCAATGAGTTTCAATTGTTGTCTTGTTGGGGATTGTGCCCTAAGTCAATTATTGTATTGCAAATATTGTATTTTATTAAGAGATAAGAGTTTTTTTTATTACATTATTATATTTTTACATATTCTGTATAATAATATCTTTGAATAAATCATATTAGTTATCTTAAATATCCCTAGTCTATCATCATTGTGAGAATGATGATGAACTAGGAATAGTATGATTTTGATTGATGATTATGTGTTAATTATGTATAAAGATATGAATCAAAATCATAAGCATTTGTTAGGGAACAAAATACTGGATCGACCCGCAATTAGATAGCTATATGGATTAAGTTATAAGTGTATCTTATGTATAACCGTGTTATCAAGTCCTTAGACTTAAGATCACCATAATTTCCAACATGAAGAATATTATTTTTTAGCATAGTCAAAAGTCATCTTTAACCGAGTGATTATAAAGGCTATGATCCGGTATAGTGGAATTTATATAAAAGAAGATGAGTGGTCAAGATAAGATTTGTCCCTCTGATTAATAGAAAAATATCTTTGGGGCCCTCGATGAGTGAGATTGGGAAATGTATGGTCGTGCTTGAATGGAAGGGTTTTCATTTGTATTATCAGTTTGCATGTAAATCGAGAAAGCGACAATTAAGTAAGATAAGAATAACATTTTCATGCCTCATACTTGATTTAAATATCATGTAACAAAAGGGATGTGATAAAGTTATATGACAGGTTGCATCAGATCATTGATCCTTATATGATTTGGGTAGTCACAATATCTTGCTAGAGATCGCTTGTGACTTATGGGTCAAATAGTGTTATTAACCCACTGCTAACATCATATGGGCCTACAGGGTCGCATACAAAAATGAGTCAACTCGAGTTAAAATGTCCAAATTCATTGAATCTGAAATTGTGTCTAGATTCAATGAATGTCATATCCAAATTCATTGAATTTGAAATTACGTCTGGATCCAATGAATATTACGTTTAATCTAGGGTAGAAGAATTTTATAAATAAATAAATAAATATATTTGATATATATATAATTTATAAAATTTGAAATATATATATTTATATATTCAAAAAAAATATATATATATCCTTTAATTAATTTAAACCAATTGTTTTAAATTTAAATCTATATGATAGATTTAAATTTAAACTAATATGATAATTTAAATTTAATTTATGAGATAAATTAAATTTAAATTAAGTTCTAGATTTATATTAAATAATTAGTTAAAATTTAAATCTATTAGATAGATTTAAATTTAAATTAATCTATTTAATTCAAATTTGATTTGATTTAAAATAATATATTTTAAATTAATCAAATATATCTGAAACCCTAATAAGATACCTCTATAAAAGGTAGGAGGCTTGGGTTTCCTAGAACTACAGAACAAAAAAAAAACCCTATAGAGAGAAAGCATATGGACGTCTAAAGAGAAAAAGCGTACGAACATTATACGAACGCCTAGAGAGAGAGAGAGAGAGAGAAAGAGAGAGAGGAAGAGAAGAGCATCTTCTCTACCAAGAACGTGTACGAACATTGGTAAAAAGCACTAACACGCTGTTCGAGTTGAGCATCTGTTCATGTGTATACCAGTAGAGGGAGTAGATCTGTAGATCAGTTCCTAAGATCTGACTATAAAAGATAAATATTTCTATATCTATTCAATTTAAATAATATTGATGGATCCACAGAAAGGGATTCAGAGTTTTAATTTTCTGCTGCGTATCCTTGAATTCCCAACATCAACTACTACTCTCAATTAACTCTATTTCAACTAACATTCCTAACCTCACCATCAACTTTTTGATTTTGAATGCTTATATACATATATATATATATATATATATATATATATATATATATATATATATATAGAAAGTAAATTAATGGATTATTCTAGAAGATTGTCTTCTCTTAATTTAGTCCTCTAAAGATAAAACTTTTTAATTTTGTTCCTTAAAAGATTATTATCCTCTTAATTTGATCATCTAAAAATAAAGCATTTCAATTTACTCTCTCAAACATTTTCTCATAATTAAAATAATTTTTCTGAAATGCATTTGCGGACTCTAATACAAAAATGACATCGTTTTTAAAGGTTGAGGAAACTTAAGTAAGTACATATTATTAATACATGAGATCCCATTTTTTACTTGAAGGAGAAATCATTTTGATTTTAAAAAAAAATATTTGAGAGACTAAATTGAGATGTTTTATTTTTAGATAGCCAAATTAAAAAGAAGATAATCTTTTACCAACTAAATTGAAAATTTTTATTTAAAAAAAGATTAAATAATTAATTTACTCCATATATTAATGTTATAATTAAACATTAACCTAAAATATAATTTCTCTTTAAGCAAAGAATATATATATATATATGGAGAGAGAAAGAGAGAGAGAGAGAGAGAGAGAGAGAGAGAGAGAGAAAGAGAGAGAATGGCACAATCTTCATGATGGAGCACTATAAGTTAAAAATAAAAAATAAATTACACATACTTTTTTTAAAATTTTATTAAAATTGTACAAAATGTTTTATTTTAAAAAAATATCATTTTTTAAAATAAAAAAATATTTTATACTTTACTTCAATTTTAAAAATTTTAACTAAAATATATTTAAATTACAAGAAAAATTTGTACTTCAAAATTTTAAATTAAAAATTTTTGTTTTAAAATTTTTTATATAAATAAATATTTTTAATATGAGATCATGAACTTTTAAAGTTTTCCTCCTCTTGTCATTTCCTTAATTTTTATGGTACCGAAAAGTCATCCTGCCTGGGACAAAGTAGCGAAACTGAAACATTATGGTCCATGGCATGTCAACATGATAAACTAATTTAATTCTCAAACTTTTGCATCTGAATCGCATCAAGCAATCTTCACCTCACATTCTCACCAACATTTTGCAGAGGGCGATATTTTTTGAGGGGTGACCACTTCTTTTTCCGAGAAAAAAGAAACGTCTGTTCACTTTTTCTCTTTTTGGGGACCCAAAGGCGTTTTGTTCGCTTTCAAATTGTAAATGGCATTAAAGCCACGTTTAAAAAGCCGACCAACATTGGCCCAAAATGCAAAAATCTTGAGATTCCCGTCGCCCAAGATGGGTAAGATCGTCTTTGTGCAAAATGTCAAATTTTCCTATTTTTTATTTTTTTAAATTTAACTCTTTAAAAAGTAAATTCTCTCAATTTAAAATTTTTAATTATTTTTCGTACTTAAAAATGGTCTTTTAAATTAGACAAAATCTTAGTCGTTTAACAGTTTACTTAATTAAGGATTTGAATTTTTTCTTAGACGCTATTTTTCCTCAAATATTATTGTTTTACTTTATTTTTATTATCTTCTTAGACTAGATGAGCTTTGAAAAATTAGGTAAAATGATACTATTTAAAGAAAAAAATGATGTTTAGGCAAGTCCTAATCATCAGTTAATAGATATATAGATTTTTGTTTGATGAAAAAGTATGCTATGTTTACTAGTCTATTAATTAAATATGATTTTGCTTTACGTGAGAAATTATTTTGATTAGAAACTAAATTGTGAGGCTTTTATTTTGAATGATTAAATTGAAATGAGAGTAATCTTTTAAGAATTAAATTGTGAGGCGTATTTTTGGAGAACCAATTTGATAAGAGATTTTTTTTTTAAAAGATGAATTATTGATTTACTCAAAGACTTCCTATATTTTTTAAAAAAGTAAATTATTATAATTTTATTGTTTCACTTAAACTTCATTGGAAACATTTAGATCAAATCTACGGGATTAAATTATTCTTTTGGTTTATATAGTTTTAATTCAATTTTTAATTTAATTTTTATAATTTTAAAATTTGTAATTCAATTCTTATAGTTTTTGTAACAAAAATTCCTATTATTAAACTTTTGTTAATATTTCTTTAAATTTTGTTGAAGTGACTAACAAGAAAAAAAATAAAAGAAGATAATAAAATGAAATTTACTCAAATATATGGGCATTTGATGCAACTTGCATGAGTGATTTAGATAAATTGATTTGAATCATTTATATTTAGAGTATTAATAGTTTGTTTGGTTCAAACTCCGTGATATAAATTTCTTTTTACAATATCTATTATTTTTTTATCGTTATTTAACGATATATGTCTATTTTTGATTCTTTTTCAAAAGTAAAGATAAGAGTATCATCTTTTATTATACTTATTCACTTTTTACATTCTATTTCTTTTTATATATCTAACATTTTATCTATTAAACAGCTCTTAAGATAATAAACAGTTAGCCACATTAGCAAAATTTAAAAATTATAAAAACATCAATTATAAAATTTTAAATTATCAAAAACTAACTTAAAATCTAACTAAGTTATAAAAATTGAACGAATAATTTAACTATTTTACAAAGCAAGTGCTAAAGCTTTGATACTAAATATTAAAAAAAAATAGCGACGCCAAAATTTAAGCCCACAAGTGAAATTGAAAATAAAAAAATAAATGAAGTAGTAAAAGAATAAGAGACAGTACACAATTTTACGGGTTGGATCTTTAATCAATAGACAAATGATTAACCAAGTTCTCAAAATCATAAAGGAGATGTTTGGTTCGTAGAATTTTACATTTTGGGGAATGTACTTTTAGGAATAATATTTTAACATTTGGTGCATCATCAATATTTTTAAAAAAATTTCAATACATATTTGGAAATCTAACATTCTTATTAAGAGTCGTTGATAATTTTTGAAAAATATTATTATTAATGTTTTACATATTTATATTAGTTTTATATAATTATAATATCATTATTTAATATAATATTTTATTTTCATTAATTTATATCTTTTTATTTTTATTTTAATTATATTTTTATTTTTTATTTATATTTATATTTTAATATATATTTTATTTATGTTTATATTTTTAATTAATATAATTTATTTTTATATATCACATTATATTTTATTTCTTATTCATATTTTATCTCAATTTATTATTATTATTATTATTATTATTATTATTATTATTATTATTATTACATTTATTTATATATTATATTTAAAAGTAAATTAGGATAAAGACGAACAAAATAATCATTTAACATTTCAGAAATATTCTCACTTCAAGAAAATCTAACATTCCCACCTCCCTCACAGTAATGAAAACAGAAAGTTTTGTGAGAATATTAAGTTCTTGGGAACATAACATTTATGAGAATTTGTTCTTAAATTTTGAACCAAACATAAGAATATATCGTCAAAACATTCCTAAAAATTTCGAAAATCATTTCGCGAACGCTGCAGACGGGTCACGAGCTGGTAATGTTAAGAGCTGCATGGTATGGATACCGTGTATTTATATATCTAATCTATGAAAGAAAAATTATAGCTAATAATTAAAGAAATAATTAATAACACTTAAATTAAATCAACATAAAATTATTTTTTAAAAAACTTTATTTGTTTAAAAAATATATATTTAAAATAATTACTACATTAGTTAATAAAAGTAAAGATTACTTATAAGTTTTGGCCTAACTTAATAAAAAAAGAATCTATACTATTCATATATAATATAGCAATATTTTTTAAATTATTAAATATTAATTAGAAAATTTTTGTTATGCATATTAAATATTATATAATCTAAGAATGTAAATTGGTTTTATATATATTATTCAATGATGTTTGAAAATTAAACTTGTTTTCATATATTATACTTCAAATAATAATAATAATAATAATAATAATAATAATTATTATTATTATTATTATCAGTCTGATCATGATTGAATTATTAAATTATAAACTATTCCCTTCATGGTTAATTAATCCTTCTAGTTTTTAAAACCAAAAACAATATATATATATATATACTTTTTTCAGTCCAATATATAAAGCACTTTTTAAAAAGTTTATTTGATTTAAAATATAAGGCACCATATAATCTTTTGAGTTGACTTTTTAAAAATATCCCTCTTTTTTTTATAAGAAATGTTAGTTTAATTTTTTTCTTTTTCTCTTTCTTCCATAAATAAGAGCAAAAATAAAAAAAAGTGATAAATTTAAAGAATTCGAGATAATTAAATAATTTTATTAAACGGTGTGAAATAGTTAAAAGTGTCTTATAGACTCAAAAGAGTATATACAGGGAACCTTTTAAACCAAAACAATTAATAAATTAGTATAGGCACTTTGCATGATTCGGTTTTCAGGAGTTGAGCAAAAGCCTCATTCGAGGTTTCAAGAAGTCTCCTACTACTTGTGAATGCTTGTAGTTTCTCTAAGGATCCTCTTACTCCTATGAGGTTAAGCTTCAAGCTAAATTCTTGTGCAGGAGCAATGTAAACAAGGATGGGTTAAAAAAAGAAATTATCACCGACCTTGGTTAAGAACCCAGGAACCTTTTTCTGGCTTTGGAGAGCATTTCTTTTTTCTGTCAACGTGTTCCCAATCTGGTTCTTCAAGGTGCAAGCCATGCTAACATCCTCTTTGGTTCTTCTATAGAGACTAAACAGTCCCGTGGCTTCAGCCCTCATCCCTTCAAACAATACTTCTCCAGCATAAAACTAAATATCTTCGACTAATTTCGAATTGTTATTTCCTATTGATTCAGTAGGATATTTATCCAGAAGATGATGGACTCGGGTGTATCACACTCTGATCCTGTAGCAAATGGGACACACTAGAAAGATAGATGGTCTACTCTCTCTCTCTCTCTCTCTCTCTCTCTCTCTATATATATATATATGTATATATACATATGATGTATCAAGAAAGTAGAGTCATTGACTGCAATGTGTCACTCTCTGGGCACCTACTTTCCCACTACCCATAACATCTTTTTTTCCACTAACCACAACTTTATCGGCCTATTCAAGAATGAAAAGCATTTTATGCAAGATTACCATTTTACCTCTCATTTAATGACCCACCAACTCTTTCATAATGTCTAAAATTTTTTCATACCCACCCAAAAAGTTCCCATATTAAAAAAAACAGTGACTTAATAATTGGAATCTGACGAAACTTATTTATGTAAATTCTATACTGACTGTATCACTATCTTTTCTACATAAAAAACTTCTACACTAGTGTGACCTTCCTTACCACATTTGCATACTTTGTGATGCGTTACTTCTCCAGTCTAACTAGTAACATTTTGAACTCAATCATATTTCCTCCTCTTCAATTCATGCGACTTCCATTGTTTTTCACCTTTAAATGGCTTCCATTCATCTGCTAGGGTTCCAAATTTACCATTTATCAGGTTAGATTTTTCTATCATCCAACTATTTTGTTTCTTTTTTTTTTTAATTCACTTCATTTATTGCTAGTCTATAATTGTTTATATAAACCTATTTGATTGTCAATACCTCCTCTCTCTCTTCTGTATATATCATTAAAATGGAGCCATTTCCTTATACTTTAGTTAATAGCAGAGTTCTTTCTCATGACCTTTGTTTTTTTTCTTCTTCTTCTTCTAAGCTAATTGGAAGGATTATATTTTTATTTATATGTTGCCCCTGCTTTTCACCATAAAAGTAGTCATCAACACCTTCTTGACATATCCAAGTTAGGCGCATTCATTACTTTTCTTCACGTACTAGGATTTCAAAATTTCTACTTTAGTGTTGGTTCCACTATTGGCCAACGCTTTTAACGTTTGATGGTGCATTTTTTTTCTACTTGTTATGATTTTTGTGTGTGTGTTTTGGTTTGGATGCTTTTTTTTCTCTCTCTCTCTCTCTCTCTCTGTTATAGTTTTAGTGATGGTTTCTATTTTGGTTTTCTGTAATTAAGATATTGCCAAAAACATACATATACTATGTATTTTGCTAGATTTATCAGTCTTGTCATAACTATGTATTTTGCTAACACAGTAGTTTTCACTCTAACATAACCTAGACATAAATAAATTTAAATTTATTTAGTAACGAATGCAACAAAAATAATGGGTATGAAGATATTATTTCTTAAATATTTTTTTTAGAATTTTAATATAAATTGACTATTGAACAGACAAACACTTGAGGATAACTTTTTGACACAAGAAACGTAGACCTTGTTGAAATATTTATTTGTAGTTTAAAAGACCAAACATTCATTGCTTGGACCAAGGCTTTTGAGACCAAAGCTTAGAAACATCAGGTAATACTTAAGACTTGAACACCTGAGGGAAAAGGTCAAAAGTTATAAATAAGTCATTAATATAAAGGATTTAGTGCATGTTTAAAAAAACTTTCTCATCTCTCAAATTATATTTCGTACAAAGCAATAATATATTGTTTCTGCAAAATACTGGTCAACAAATGTAGTTTTTGCCTCTCCAAACACATATCCAAACACACTATTAAGCCACTTAATATATCAAGATGCATTAATAGTCAAATGAGGTAGAAAGAGGCAAGGCAAAGACGAAAGATTATTATATTAGAAAAGTTGCAATCTCAGAGTTCATTAACCAATGGGATATTTGTTTGAACTTTTTACTCTCCTTTATTTATTTTTGAATCATTTAATGTATATAATATATCCCATCTAATGGTATATATGTCTTTAACTTTTTATTCTTACGAGTTGATTGTTATATAAAATTATTAAGTATGAAAAAAAAAGATGTGAATAAAATAAAATAATTATGTCTAGTATAATATGAAAATGAATAAAAATACTAATTTGTTTGTATGTTTGGTTAGATTAAAAATAATATTGGAATTAAAAAATGATAAAAAAAATAACCCTTATACTCTTACTTAAAAAAGTAATAATAACAAATGTATAATGAACTTTGTATAAATTATACATAATAATCTCGATTCGCACACTTAAATGAAGAAAATGCATTTCATCTTTCTTTTTGGCGTTTGGACAATATTTGGCTACTAAATAAAATATAAAAAATAATTCCTTCTCCCTACCACATACTATCAAACGAGGTGTTCAATTCATTTTAGTTCATTCAATGCTATGTTTAATGTCCTATTGTTGTATCATATTGATATCTTGCCAATTAAGTATGTCTTGTTACTTTACCTAATCTTAAACTTTGAAATTTCTACTCTTAAAATGCCCACGGACCAAAAAGGCTTTTAAAAAATGTTAATCAAATATGTCTCAAGTTCATTTTTAAAAATTATTGTTGTATAATATGAAGTGAAAATGTTCATTAATTCTTATTACTACACACACACAAAATATACACAGTATTCTTATAGGAAAGAAGGAGCTATGTGAATGCAATTCTTTTGTGTGAAAATAGGATCCTTCATACCAAGAGCCTTTTGGCCAAGATACTTGTACAAAAAGCAATTCCCACTTAACAATGTATATTGTATTTTTTTCTTACCATATTGTTTACTCCAAGAAGATTCAATTGACAATTACTTTATGCTACCAGAAATTCTTTATTTATAGGATGGTGCATTTTCCAATTGTGAGAATTTAAAACTTTTTTCCTTCTAGCCAAAAGAACCAACCTTACAATGGATTCTAATCATCCTAGTTTAAGGAAGATGTCAGACATATCAGATGTCATGCACTAACTGCAAGAAGCATATCAAAGTTTAGAAGTTTGACTAATGGATTATGAGGCTAACTCATAGTATTATGAATAGTTTAGTGCATCATTCACTTCTATTTTGGTTCGTAAAGGAACGAGATGTAAACTAGTATGCATTTCTTTAATACAGAACTTGATCTATAAATGACCACTTCAATTTTTTATCATATTTAATCACAATTTGTCAAATTCTAAAATTCTATCTGATTTTGTATCATTTATGAGTGCCAATCTTTTATAATCAATGTAATTGACAATTGCTAAATTCCCCCAAAAAAAAAAATTAGTTCACATAAAGTACATAAAACACCTGAAGAATTGGATTGGACAAAATGGTAAGCCACAAGTAACGGGCTGGGCCTTGATTTAACTTCACAAATAGGGCCTGACCAATTTTTAATACATATCAGATACATATTTTTTTTAATTCTGTTATCTGTAAATCACTAAATCATACAGTTATTTATAAAACAATTTATTTTTGTAATTAAAATTTTCTTTTTTTGGGAAAATAATTGAATTTTTTAAATGACCACGAAGTTGTAACCCTAGATTTACTGGACGAGCTTACAGGAAGTGCCAGAGTTCTAACTGGCAGGGAGATAAAGAGAAGCCAAGCTCAGTTTTTGTGACCTCCAAAGATTGAGAATTTAATTCTATTGAATATATTTTGACTTGAATTGAATATAGCTAAATATTATTATTTAAAAAAAATGCTATGTTCTTGTCATTCTATCAAGTAGTGGAAGAAATTGACAACTAGAAAACCGAAAACCAAAATTGAGGCTGAATATGTCTCCCTAGTAATTTCCACTACCTACCTGAAGTAAAATATCACAGGCTTTACAGTGTGAAAGCCAGCACAAACTCATCAAAAAAATGTCGTGACTACTACAATAATTCTGATATAAATGAATATAGTGATTCTAACTTCTTGCAGAACTATGGATGAGTCTGCTGAACTTGTTAGTATTGTGATTAAACATCCAGAAAACTTCAGTCAATGGAGAGGTTCAAGGGGAAACAGACGATGTGACAAAAACATGGCCTCTCATATGTAAAGGAGAAATCCTTGATTACAGTCCCTAACTCTTTGTACAGACGGGTAGCGCAAGAAGCTAATAGAAATTTACTAAAGTAACGGGTCAGTAAATCCTACCGAGTGTTCAAATCACTCACTTTAATGAGTTTTTATTGGTCTATTGGATAATTAATTAGTACATTATATGTACCTAAAATTTTGAAACTTGCATAGATCTTTTATAACTTATTCCTAAGCAAATGAAAAGTTATCTGTTTGGTACAATTAAAAAAAAATTTGGCACTCTCCTTGTATATGCACAGTCAAGTGGTGCAAAAAGTTAATATAAATTCATCAAAAAACAACGTACTAGTGGACCCTATCATGCGAAACACCCATTTAAAGAGAGATTTCAATGGCTCATTGTGCAGTCAACTAGTACATTATATGTAATTAAAAATTTTCTCTACTTAAGAAAATGGCTACATTGAGTTAGCACTCAAGACAACATTGAAAAAAATTTAAGGTTAGCATATTATAAATCCTTAACAAACTGTGATAGCATACATCCTTGGCAGACTCCAATTTGTAGTCTGTCAGAAAACCCTTTGATGCTGATGGCAAGAGCATCAAACTAGTGTATGAGTGGTTCATTAAGTAAATTTACATAATTAACTCGTGGTGGATCACATGATAATAACACCACAGATATAATCAGAGATAGAAAGCGCTAAAGACATGTCATGCTCTTATGAAAATAAACGAAAAGAATCTCCATTAGCAGGCCTGTTGTCATTCAGTTTGATTAGGCATCTTTTGAGCAGGTTCAGAAAATTCTGTGTCATCAATAAGTCACGGATCTGTCTATCCCAAAATAGATGGTTTCCCATTCATTCATTAGTTAAAAGGCAACAGGTAATTTAGGTAGAGAAAATTCAAGTAAAGTTGTTTAGGTATTTTCTATTAGGTTCTCTGATAATAACATAACATGTGAAGGAACTTGCTTTTAAAGAAGTAATCATATTGTGTTGATCTGCAAAATAGTCATACACTAAAACTCAACAGCACTTACCAGGAAAGTAGCCAAAATGGACTAACTCATCTGCGACATTAACACGCTTCTCTAATGTTTTAAAATTGCCCAGAAATTCACCTCACAACATAGGTATACAACCACAAGCTCAAAAATTGTGATAACTGCAACTCATCGTCCACGTCCACGTCCTCGTCCACGGCCCCGACCACGTCCCCGTCCCAAAGGCTTCCCTGGAAATGCAATCAATATATTAAACTTAACACTGGAACCCACCATATAACAGCTAGCATGAAAACCAGAGTCTGGATGAAAAATGTTGCAGTCAAACTATATGCATACCAGCAGTTGGCTTCTTAGGCTTGACCCTAGGTGTCTCTTCAACAAGCAAAGTCTCAAGATTCAAGCTGTCAGGAAGGATATAGTAACGGATGTTGTTACCCCTCACACTGAGATGATCGAGAGTCACTGGATTTTTCCCTTTCAGAGTTAGTTTAACTGTTTTCAAATGTGTGTTCATACTAATATCCACACCTGTAGCACAAGCAGTCCAAGGATCAGTATAAATAAGGCTTCTTGACTCTAAGCCATTATCTGCTCTATTAGACATGAGGCAATAAGAATTCATTATTATTGATAAGGAGATTCCTTAGTACTTTATTTAATTCTCCATTTGGATGGTTACAAAAGTATATATATGCCTAATTTTAAAGAATGGACTCACTATCTTCATAAGCCATGTTCATTCACTCATATTTCATAATTAGAAAGAAATTATATCATGTTCAGTAAATATATATTTAGCTAAAAATTCCAAAGTTTAACACAATCATTGCCAACACATACACTTAAGACATGCCCATATTCCCTTCATGTGAGTGGGCTAAACTCAATCCAGATCTGAGTTCAATTGGAAATTCCACGAAAAAAAAAGAAGCATTATTATTTATCAGAAACAATGGTAGACCATAATTGGCTTTAATGCAAAGCTTGGCCTCTTAAGATGTATGGCTGAACTGCAGTATTTGTGTTACAGAATAGAACAGGCATGGACAACGGGCTTCCAAATAATGTACATTAGGAGGCAGAGGATTCTATATTCAGGACAGTCGTAAATCTGCTTGAACAGAATGAATCAGGCTAGTATATGTGGGTTATTACTCATAGAATGCGGTGATCTCTAATTGAAAATTGATTAATGCTACATACCACCTAAATAGACTGTTCAGAGTGCATGATGTCTTTAACTTATAACTTCAATCTGACAAGAATCTTCCTACAGCACCATGTCTCATATTTCAGTAGTTATTGCTTCAACTTTACCTAAAACATTATTGATTCAAACAAAAAGCTAACCAGGAGACTTGTAGCCAGTTTTATACAGAACGATTGGTACCAGTAGATACACAAAAGCAAAGAGTAGAGACCAAAACCCACCCTTGCCAAACCAAACATCTTGCAAAGAGATATCTGTTCCCACTAAATGCAGAACCAAACACTGATAATAGTATCTCCTTAATGACTCCTAGAAAATGACAGGGCTACCAACCTGTCAGTTCAACAAGTCAATAATGCATAAGACAGGAAGAGAAGGGGTAATCTAGAAACCGTTAAAAGAGCTACAAATATAAACTATGATGTAAGGGATGGTCTTAGCATTTACAGTTTTAGTTTGTAAAATAAAAATAACTTAGTTAAACTCCACTATATTAGCATCCCAGGCAGAAGATAATAACTTCTTTTAATAGGGCCTGTTAGTAAGGACTAAAACCAAGGGTGAATGTCATGCATCATCAGTGGCAGAGTCAGGACTCTAGATAGGGGAGGCAAAGTTGACATGCTCCCAATTGTAAATATGTTTTTCATATCTTATTTCAATCATTAGGATGATAAACTAAAATTTAAATTCATTTTTCTAAGTCTAATAGCAAATCTTCTAAATTAATCTCAATTTGTTGTTACTGGAAATTAGATTCATGAGATCTAGATGAAAATTGTTACTTTGATGTTAATTTTTTCTTTAGAAATTTAATATCCTATTCAAAAAAATTATACTTTTATAGTATATTGTTTACATAAAATGCTAGAAACTGAAATTACAATTTTTTTTTTTACTTCTATATTAGTAATAGATAATATAGTTGTAGCATAACTAATGCTTTGATGAGTT
The DNA here is from genome assembly GCA_026724425.1 of Erythrophleum ivorense. NCBI lineage: Eukaryota > Viridiplantae > Streptophyta > Magnoliopsida > Fabales > Fabaceae > Erythrophleum > Erythrophleum ivorense. The sequence continues at coordinate 13,333,594 of JAIUCV010000008.1, forward strand.
AGCAACTTAGCATTCAAGACTAAAGTGACTCAATTGAGCTTCCAAATTTCAAATTGAGCTTGAAGACTATCTCAATAAACTAAAAATTGAAGATTAGAGGTGTGAGGTATTATACTTTGGAAGCTAACACATAGAGAAAGAAAAGAAGGTAGGGAGAAAATAATTTAAAAAAAAAAGGAAAAGAGAGAGAAGAAGAAGATAACAGAAGGAAAAGAGGAAATAATAATAATAGTAGTAGTAGTAGTAGTAGTAGTAGTAATTTTTTCTTGAGAGTTGTATACATAATACATCTGTAAGTTCAATTGATTCAAGTTAAAATGTTAAATAATAAATAAATAAATAATACATGTGTGAATTCAATGGATTCAAATTTTTAAAAAATGTGAAGGCACAACATCAAAATTTAAACAAGTTTGATAATATTGACAAATTTTGAAAATTTAAGGGGGGCATGTGCCCCCCTCAAGTCAACATGGCTCCATCACTGTGCATCATCTTATTGGCATAGTTGTCAAATCAAGGTTTGAACCAAAAAAGGTCTAAATAATGATCAAGAATTGCATTAAATCTTAGGATTCAGCAACAATATGATAAACGGCACAAAAAACATGTTATAAAAAATGTAAATGACTATAACATGAAAAAATGTCCAAACAAATAATTTAGTACAAGTTTGATAATGTCATAATACATATAACACAATGACTGTAAGTCAAAAGTCATAAGCAGAAAGCTTATAAGCTCTAAAGATGCAAAAAATTGCTAAAACTAGTAGAGTGTGCCTTCTATGGATGAAGCTTTCTTGAGGAGAGAATGAGGGAGGAATCCTTTTTCTTTTTTCACAAAACCAGAACACTCTGTAACTTCTTTCTAATCCCCAAATATATTGTGTCAATTGGTATCAAACTTCAAAGAGGGTGATTAAAAAGGAAAAAGAAAAAAAACCAAATAAACAAACAAGCAAGCAAGCCAACAAAGGACAAAAGAATTGAATAAACATGTTATTTTTCTTAATCAGGTCATGCAGATCCAACCCACATCTGCCATGTGACTCAAAGTTACACAGATCTGACCACTATTTTAATTTCCAGAATACTATAACTCAGCTGAAAAACCAATATATAGTGGTTCTCGCAATTCGAATGATGCTTGCTGTTTCCCGGTTTACACAGTGACATGTATAGTTGGCAATGTGTATTGCATCAAATAAAGTAACTCTACATCTATGATCGCAGTTATAAATTTGGTGCTTACTTTGGAAAATGAATTTCAGCTAGATTCAGAGTTATTAAAAATAATTGTAAGCTACAATATTTGCCGCCTGCATCACCTTTTCCCAACTATAAAGCAATGCCATCTCTCAAATCCGTCGCTTTAGATAGGCCATCATTTAAAGCATGCTACCAGTTTCTATAAGCAGATACTGCATTTACAATTGAATCAAAATTTCGTAGTTCTCCGTCTAAGCAATTCCTTATAAACTATAAGCTCCAGATATGTTTAGCAGATGCTATTAAAAAATGAAATATATTTACTAGTTGTTAAAACACTAAATATCTGCCAAGATGCCATTTTCACTAATTTTATTATTGACCTATGCAGCTAGGCAGCATAGATGTGCATTTGGCTAATTATACCTATAACCTACTACCTCCTACAGGGGTGTTCTAACGCTAAAGATAGTAATCCAATGACAGTACAGAGATATTTATCATAAAACATTAGGCTTAAAGTCAGGGTTTGACAAAATTATTAACGAAATAACAACTTCAAAAATGGAATACATGAAAGTAGTGAAAGAGTGAAGAGGGACTGAAAAAACCTGTAATGGTGCCATGAACAATAGTACCATTCTTGAGCTCGATTGAAACAGTTTCATTGTTCAGCTTCATTAAAAACCTGCTCCAATGTTCATATTTCATATCAGGAATTAGACCAAAGAAAATAACAGTAAGAGTATAGAACATTCCTAATGCAAAAGAAGAATAGGAAAGACAGATTGGGAATCACCTGACAAGCTTCATGTTAGGTAAGGAAGGCAAAGATGAGCTAGGGCTTGAAGCAAAGTGAAGCAGAAGATGAGGGTTGCTACCCTTTCTATTACTTGGCTTTGTTTCTGTAAATGATAACAAAGAACAGTTCGGGAGACAAAAGTAAATTAAGGGACAGTCTAATAAAACTAGGACTCCAGTATCTTCTTGTAAGAATGTACACAAGAATTGTTGACATGTCAAGTTTTTCTTTGTCTGTGATCACATATCACCTATATGGAGAAATCCAAATTTAAAGTTTACATTTAGAGAAAATGACACATAAGGACCATAACTTAGTAGAAATGACACTAAAAGATTTTAAAAACCAAAATTCCTCTGAAAGACTAAAGGATATAAGTTATCAATCATACTTTTACAACTTGGTTTTCTCGATTTGAATTTGTTACTACTCTTGGATGAAAACACTTTTATAACATTGGGAAAACCACGTTGTAACTTTAAAAAGTATGAGTGATAATTTTGGGAAGCATCAGTGGTAACTTTGGTCCCTTGGTCTATCAGAGGAATTTTAGGTTTTAAAATTCTTTAGTGTCATTTTGACCAAGTTATGGTCCTTATGTGCCATTTTCTCTTATATTTAACTATCAATAACCATTTATAACTAAATTTTGGTAACAACTTACAGGAAAATTGAACAGCTAGGCAAAATTGAGCAGAAAGAGGACTTCCTAGCTGTTCCTATCCCCAGAATGAATTCTGCTTGTATAGCCTAAGAAACTCTGCCAGTTATCACTCTTTTACTTCTCTCAATTACTAAGATAAAGAATGCAAAAGGTCCTCATTTGATCACAACTCATAGCAATCAGAGCATTCTTCTCCGCCAGGAGATAAGGACATTCAAAAGAGAATCACAAAAAGTGCTAAGGACATCAATTATCCTCTCTCTTTCCCATAAAACAGCATCTTCTACTCCCAGAACAAATTAGCATGATAGGAAACAAAAAATTTACAAGACCCATTTTCTCAAATGGGCAGAGAATGCTTTGACTCTGAGTTCCCTACAGCCTCATGTCAGATTCTAATAGGAATTCCCCCTTCCAAACTAGAATGTCTTTACTCTTTCAGAGTTATCTCTCTATGTTCCCTTTCTCTCATCCATCTCCCTAGTTCGTAATCACTCTCATAGACCCCATTCTTCGAACGTCAATTAGCCTTAAACAACAATTTTAGAAGAAGAAGAAGAAGAAGAGTAGTAGTTCAAGCGTGTCTTACCGGTGGCAGATAGAAGGTTGACACCGATGAGAGGTGGCTAGTGGTCGCGCGGGAATGGCAGTGAACGTTTAGGGCATATGAAAAGATGAGGGGCTCTAGTTTTTGCGGGATTGAGGGATATTTTGTCTAAAAATACAATGGAATTTATTTCTCTCCATTTTTATTTCATTTCATTTATGGTAAAATTAGTCTTTTTTTTAAGTTTTTTTTTTTTTCGTCTCTTGGTTACTTTTTTTTTTTTTAAAGCAGTGTAAAAATATTTGAAGATCTAGTGTTTGATCGTATGGCGGCGCAATCAAAGGTGATTCATAACCCTAAGGAATGCATCATAGCTGACGGGGGGCGAATTCCATTGGAAGTGTCTCTGTAGCTCATAATACACATCACCCAACCTAACAATCTTGTTAGGCCGATTGGTAAGAAAAAGTAAAAATGAAAAAAAAATTACATATAAGATTTAAATTTTAAAAAATTTACAATAAAAATTTTAAAAAACTCAAATTATTTAAAATAACTAAAGGATTTAATTTTTTCACTGAATGGACAAAAATACTTCTTTTATTTACTTTTTCTCTTTACTTTCTTTGGCACCTTCTCATCTCTCTCTTTCTCACGAATGTTATCAGTATCTGACGTTACCAATCACGCCCAGTTCCACTCCTTCCACAGCTTCAATCTACGAGACTCCTCAACCAAAGGGCTCGATTCGGTATCCATTATTATTATGATTCCCATGCTGGTATATGAAACAAAAACAAAGGAAGAAGGTGATGAGCGAGAATTGGAATGCGTGACTTGTTTGATCACCTTTGGGGATGGAGAAATCTTGGACATGTGTTTTCTATCTTTTGGCCTTCCTCGTCCTTTTTTTTAATTTATTTTTGTTTTTTATGATCCTCTATTTTATTATTTACAAGTTGAGTGTTTTTTTCTCTATTTTGAACTTAATTACAATAGTATGATCTTTCTATTCATGATCCTTGGGTATGCCTATTGGAATTCAAAGGAAGATAGCAGGAAGAGAGTACAAGAGAACAAAATTGAGAGGGAGAGAATAGAATAGAGAGATTGTCCATTGAGGTTTTGAGCTTTTGATGTAAATTTTTGACAAATAATAGGAAAATGCTATTTGGAGCACAACTTTTGACATTTTGGATGATTGAAGAATTTGTAAAAAGAGTGGGATTTGGATCATTTGAAGTTCACCTCAGCTGAAGTGAGGAGAGAGATAGAGAAGGAGGGGTGGATCCCACATAATGTGGGTTCCACATACCAGAAGTGAGACCAACCCTTCCTTCTTTGTCTCTCTCCTTACTTCAGTTAAAGTGACCTCAGGGGATCTATTTTCAAAAAGAATAATTGTTGGTATAAAGTGTTCATCCACATATATGTCCTAGGACGAATCACAAACACATTATTACATGATTTACTTATAGCTGATGCAGTGGAAAGCATTGGTGATGTTAAGAATTCTTTTTTTCTGTATTATTGTCTAAGTAAATCTTAGAGGAATTTGCTCAAAAAAATATTTAGCAAGAAGAATTACACCAAGGTGTATGTTAGGCCTAGAGACCTAATGTGTCTAGTTTTATTCAACCAAATTAGATTGGATTAGATTAGGCTAAAAAAAAAAGTTAGGTTGTACTAGCACCTAACCTGCTCTAAAAGTTATATTGACTTAATTTGTCTCAATATTTAAATTAAAAAAGTAATTTTATAAGAATTTATATAAAAATTTTAATTTTAATTTTTTTAAAAATAAAATTTTATAAGGACTTATATATATAAATCTTTTTTAAAGGTTATTTTATAATTTTTATAATAAATTAATAAAAAAACGATTGTTTGGTACTAAATTAAGCTAGCTCAAATAAAGTCGAACCTAAATAATGGATTTTAATTTTAAAACTCATTTAAAATCAAACTAATTATTAAGTTAGGTCAAAACCTAACCTAACTTAGCTCATATACACCCTTAAATCACTCACATGAAATAATAAGTAACTTGACTTTGCTATATCATTGAACCTTGGTAACTTTCTTAAAAGTTTGAATTCAAAGTTGTAACTCTGGATTGTTGTGATTTGATTCCCTCTAAAACCATGAATTAATAAGAAGTAACTTTTTTAAAAGTTTTTTATAAATTCCTTAAAACTTAGAAATAACTCTCTTAAAAGTCTTTCATAAATTTGATATTGAGAATAAGTTTATGGATCAAGATTGTAAGTTTCTTAAAATCTTATAGTAACTTGGTAGAAACATAATAATAACTTTTTAAAAAAATATTATATCTTTGTTTTTGAAAATCAAGGCTATGGAGGAAGGTTGTAAATTGTCTAACACTTAATAGTAAATTTCTTAAAATATTATAGTGATTTTTCTAAAATATAGTGGTAATTTTGGAAAGCTAATGTTGTAATTCTTGAATGTTAAATCAAGGCCTTTATATGTTTTTTAAAACCTAGTAATGATTTTCCTAAAATTCATTGGTAACTTTATTAAAACACTATTGTAACTTTAAAAAGTTACAATTTGGTTGCCTAATTGGGTTGTAATAATCCTAAAATTGGTTAGTCACAATCTAGTTTTAGGATTATTACATCTTTGTTTTAAATTTGTTATCACTTTATTTTTCAATTTTTATGGAGCACCTTACCTTGAATATTAATTACATTATAAGCTATTTTCTTCCTTTGTTTAGATAGAGTATGATCTCTTTGCTGCATTTTTGTCAATGAATAAGAAAATTACAATTTAAGCTTTTTATACAAGGAAATTTTACCATTATTACTACTAGATTTTAGGTTTTTTACTACATTTCTTCTTGTACTTTACTTTATTCCATTTCAATAGATTAGAGCAAAGCAAAACAAAGCATCAAAACACCACCCACAAGAATTGCCATGAACACAAATATATAAGCCTTTAAAAGTTGCCATTTGCATGGAAGAAGAAAAGTCATACAAATAATAAAAGAAATAAAAATAAGAGAACCCGTTCCTTTAAAAAAAACTTTTTTTTGCACATTGTATCTATAGCAATCTACTTTTTCCTTTTAGCTATTATAATGCAACAAAACATAATGGATGGGTCTTCTTCACAAATATGTCTTCTTCATAAATAGGGGGTCTTCTTCGATCATCTAGAAAGGGATATTCATAAAAGGATGGGTCTTCTTCTTTAAAGTTCTATCTAACTTCACCGATGGATTTTAGGGGAAGAGAATGAGAGAAGACAAAAAGTAGTATGAGAGTGAGAGAAGATGGATAGATTGACAATAGTACTCAAGAGATGAAGGGAAAGTGGGAGAACAAAAGATTCTAAGAATAAATGATCGACAACTAATACAAGAGAGTAGAAGAGACTTGACAAATTCGATAGTGTTGAGAGATTAGGGTATCACATTATGATTCATTAATATAGGGGACCAAAGGACATTTTTGTCTTTTCAATAGCAAAATGAGATCTTTTGGTAATTTTAAAAATAATTTTGATTTTTAAAATATTTTATTAAAAATTATGTAAATTTTGCGTCCTTATATGTAATTTTCTAAAAAAAAAAGATTTTGTAAATGGACAATGAGTCTTATCCCCTTACTTTAAAAAATTATAAACAAATAATAAATACTATTAAATAATGATTACAAAAACAAAATCACATTACTTTAACATTTTTCATTTTTCTTTTATTTTCTATCAAGTAACTAATTGTCCTTCTACCAAATCAGATGATTCAATAGGCAACCAAGAATCCTACCAACTACTAATAATAAAATGTTTGAAGCTGTTTGAGGCGCGTTCTTTTGATTTCTAGTCTCACTCTGAATTCTGTTACTTTGAACAAGATTAATAAGGATACGAAGCAAAATAAAAAGCTACTGAGCTTCATCTTCTCTGTATTTTGCTCTTGTTTGGCATTATTCTTTGTCAATGGTTCTGAAACATCTGTCAATAGAAAGAAACCATTGTTGCCCATTTTTCGAGGAATGAATAAATAGAAGAAGTTGTATGTAGGCAAGTTAATGAGACAAGGATATGCGACCCAGAAAGATAGAGATTAAAGAGAGGGTGTTTGATAAAAGGCACAAAGGACGCCCAAATATGGCAGTGATATAATTTATTACTTAGGAACCCATTCCAATATATTATTTTCAGTGTCTATTAATTTTTAATGAAGTATTAGGTAATTTGCTCCATTAATACTTTATTACTCTATGCTATTTTTTCAGTTAAACATACTTATTAATGTGTAACTTGGGGTTGGTTTAGTTTTGGATGATCCAATTAAGTTGAATTGTATTGTTTACATCATATTTGTTTCTCTCTGATTCTCTTTAAATTCATTACATATTTGTTGTGGAGTTTTCCTCTTTTAGTGTTATGCTCTGTATTCACTTTGATGCATCTAATTTCTTGAATGAAGAAGATATAGGGAAAAGTTATTTCTGGAATGATCTAGTTTGTAACACTAGCTTAATTATTCATATTACAAAAAAATAGGAAGGGAAGAGGCTTTTGGGTTTAAAATATTTCTTGGATTCAAAGATTGTGATATCTTTTTGCTTCTGTTCGAATATTTCAGTCTCTCCATTGCAGTTCCTTTGGTACCTGATTGAATGAACATAGTAACTTTGTCTATAGATTTTAATGGCCCATGTGATACTGATAGCTCAGTATTCCCTTGGTCGCTAAATCACTCTTTTCTCTTTCTTGTGTTTTGGCGTATTTTGCTGAATAAGGATCTCCCCCAATAATACAAACTATTGCAGGAGTTCTTTAAGCAATTTTGGAAGGGTATTTTCAATTTTTTTTTACTAAAAAATTTTAATTGAAAAGATAAAAATTATTAAAAATTTTGACTTAAAAAAAATTACATTTTATCTTCCCAATTAAATAATTCAAAAAAAAATTCCCGGATAGCAGTCTATAGTAGCGAGCAACTACTGATTTGCAGGGAAGGAGCTATCATGATTCTTGTTGTTTTATTGCATTGTTTGGTCTGCTAAACTAAACTTCTATGCACTCATACTGGCTAGGCCTTGACCATATGTTTATATTTCTTTGGTAGATACATCATGTTTTAAAATGTTATAATAGAAAGGACCTATAAATTTCAAGGAATGAAGTAGGATTTTATCTGCTATTTCTTTTTTAGTTGCTTGATCTGTGCACTTCCTCCGAATCCATGAATATGACATTCTGTGAAGTTGATATAAACATGTTTTCAGTTAAGATAAAGGTGTTTGGGTGAGTTCGGATTTTCGGTAAATTCGTGGGATGTGTTTAGTCTATCTAAATTTAATTTAGACGGTTTAGATTTTAATAAAAGAAATTTTTTTTTTGATATAGAACATAATTTTTTTTTTGTAATTATCGGTTATAAAATTATTTTTATTCTACTTTTTATATCCTATGAAATAAAAAGAATTTTATGTTAAGTTGTGTCTTAAACAAAATTTCACACGGATTCTCCTCAGTAGGAGATCATCCTATAACGTTTTGTAGAGGCAATTTTTACCCTTTTTTTTATTTATAGATGAATATAGGAAATAAAAATTATAATTTTGATAATAAAATTTTTAACAATAAAAAAATTACACTTTAAAAATTTTGATTGTATTCCATATTTATCCTTAAATTCAAAAAGTTTTAAAAAAACGTGTTACAAGATGTTACTGCTTGGATCCCTTATTGTAGGGAACTATGCTCAATAAATTTGGAATGCATGTACATTGATCGAACTGCACAAGCTACGAAAGAATTTAAAATAAATGGGCAAGTCTTTTGTGGCTTTCTCTATTTGCTAGTCATCCGTTTTTTTGATGGAAAATTTAATTCAATAAAAAATTTCTTCCTTCTCTAAATTCTCATATATAAAGTTAGTTCTTTATTATTATATACTTCTTTAGAAAGATTTTTTGATTTAGAAAATTGAAAGTGTATTTTTTATGTGTTTTCCTTTTATTGGTAATTAAAAAGATATTATAATTGAAAATTATTATTTTATTGATTATTATTATTAATGATAATTAAAAATAAATTATTTTATTTTTTATTATTAATAATTAAGAAATGAGTATTTTATTATCATTTTATTAAGACATTATAGTTATTTATTCAATTTTCTTTTTTATTTTTTTATATTATTTTCATTCTATCAAAAAAGAAATAGATAAACATATCATATCAAACATAATTTTAAAATATAAAATTCCATGAATTCCATTCCCACAAAAATTTTATTTACATAACAAACGAATTCTTAAATGATTCAAAGAGAGCCATACGTGCAGTGGCATGAGATGAAGCCAAATTCTCCGTAGTTATACGGATGCATTCAGCCTTTGAAGGGTTTTTTTTTAATCCCAAATTATAAGAATGAAAATAAAAAATCATAACTGGGGGAAACAAATTATATTTAAAAAAATTTAATTCATAGTTATAAATTTTATTCTCTTAATTATAATTTTTATTTTCATTCTTAAATTTTGAGATCCAAACTCGAAAAATAATAAGGCCTAAAATAAACTGAATGCATAACGGCTACAGAAAATCCAGGTTCCGCAAGAGATGTTGTGGCAATAAAGCACCAATTCTTTAAAAATAACTGCTCGTAAGAAAATACAGAATATATTTAAGTATATATATATACTATCCGGTCTTTTATATATATATATATATATATAAAATAACTAACTCACAAAAATTAAGAAAAGTTAATTAAAAAGAATTAATCTTTTTAATTTTATCTCAAATAAAAATTATTTTTTAAAAATATTCTTATTTAGTGTGTATTTTTAAAAAAATTAACAGCAACTATTACTTATAATTTAAAAGATTTATTTAATGAATGGTATAATTAAAATATTATAATTAATATATTAAATATTAATAGTTTATTTCTTATATTTTAAATCAAATCAAATCTAAAAAAAATCTAGATAATATATATATATATATATATGCTGCCCATTAGCAAAACCTAAGAGCTGTGGCCAAGGTATTATCTTTCAGTCACTTACATTCTTTTCAAGCAAATCATAAATAATTTTCTTGTCTTATTGTACTCTCATGTTTAATATATATATATTCATGTTTCTACGTAGACAATGAGCTTTTTTTTTCTTTCTTTCTCTATCAATAAGCTAATAACACGAAGCCAATGAAAAACTACTATCGCAAGATATATTGTGGCCAAAAGAAAAGAAATATTTAAAAAATGCAGAATAAAAACGAAAAGAAAATTACAAAAGAAGAGAAAAGCGAAAGTGAACAGAAAAAGCAGCGTCGTTGACTCAAACTGCATGAAAGTTGAAGAACGAAAACTACAATGCAATATCTGCCCTTTATTTTGCTAATTATAATAATATGGGTCGGAGAGTGGAGGCGGGTTCAGATTGTCTGCGGTCTTTTTTCTATCCAGTCGTCTAGTTTTAAAGATTTAATTTTTTTTTAATTCTTTAAAAAAATAAAAACAGAACAACAAGAAAAAACAAACACACAAATTAGACGGACTGAAAGAAAAGAAAAGACGGGAGGGAAGGCGCAGGGAGTGGAGACAACAAGTATTCAAAGTGGAGGGTTTTGCTTCCACCGCCCACTTAAATGGACTTTTGAGGGGACCCCATGCATCGATATTGTACTAATAAATCCATTAAAATCTTATTTTGATCTGGTGTTTTTTTTTTTTTTAATTTGGCTTTTATATAAAATTATTTTTTAATTTAGTTTTTTAAAACTAAAATTATTATTAATGACATCTTTTAATTAATTTATTATTAATGAAACTAATAGCCAATCTATATATTTTTTAATGGTGACTATATAATAATTTATCAAAACATGTTTTATATATTATTAGATTTGTCAATTTCACATACAATAGATTAACGTAAGAATATTATTAATAATAATTTTGTTTTTTGAGCAACTAAACTGAAAAATACCTATATATGAGAATAAAATTGAGAAGATAATTCTATAAATGATTAAATTGAAAAATATCTATTTGTAAATGATCAAATTTAAAAGAAAATTTTATAAATAATTAAATTGAAAAAATACTCCATCTATTAAAGTTCAAAATGAAATTTCATTCACAATAAACTCATTTTTATTTTTTTCTCAGCATTTCTTAATAAATTTTATACATGATTATTGGGGAGGAGTTGAACACTTCCAATTAATATGTTTAAAGCAAGATTGATTATTGAATTGATTAAAGTATTGGTTTATTATTTATTGGTTTGATCGTAGTTAAATAATGGTCAAAATAATGATAATTAATTTTATATTTTAAAATTTTATATATTAAAATTCTAATATAATATATAAATACTAATAAATTTTAAATATGACTGATTATTAATTTTAAATATTAGTCAAGAGAAATAAATAATTTTGGATAAGCACTTTGCTATCTAATAATGATACTGTTAGGAAATAGAATATGATAAAAAATAAGTATAAAGATGGCTAAATACACCATTTTTATTTTTTTATATAATTTTTCTTTAATTTTCTTCCTATTTTAACCATTTCTTTCTTCTATTGTCTTTTATTTTTAGCTTTTTAAATTTGTCTAAGATAAAATTTTAAAAATATATAAAAAATCAAAATTGATTGAATTTTAAATGGATTTGATTTTAATTGATTCAACCGATTTTTAACTAATTTTTTAATAATTCAATTTTTTTGAATTATTCAAACTAATTTAATAATTGATTCACTAATTTGATCTCAGTCCAATCCATTAGTGATAAGGGTGCTCCTAATCGTAAGGGTCTTTAATCTTATTATTACGATGTTGACTCTATTGGCAACAAATTAAATGATGAAAATATGCTCTATATGATAGACATGTACTTGTGCTTTACACTACTTATAAAATAAAGCCTTCAAGCTTATTTCAAGGGTCTCAACAGGGTAAAAATAAATGTTTTGTAAAATTTAAAGAGTTACTTTTTAAAGCAAAATTTATTGATAAAGTGTTTGATAATAATTTCCAAAAGTAACCGTGAATGTATAGAATAATAATAATATGTGTATGTTGGAATATTTCTTTACAATATAACATACATAAAAATAAAAGTTAATGACTAATCAAACTAGTAGTTATACGGTTATGAATAAAAATTAAACTAAAAGAATATATTTTTATTATAATAGTTAAAAAATATGATATTTATATATTTAGTCTTTGTAAAAAAAATAGCGACAATTTGTTTTTGATAAAAAAATTAATTAAAACATAAGAAATGTAATTTAAACAACCATGTAAATCTAATAATTGTAAGTTTACAATAAGCATATATATTTGGAATTAGCTAAAATAGAAATATCACTTTAGAGATTTTAAGTTTACAACCGTTGCTCTCCATAGCTGCTCTTTTGAGGTACTTCTAAACGACATATGTAGTTTTTAAATAAAAAATATAATAAAAATTTATTAGTAAATTTAAAACTTTTATGATAAAGAAGTTTCAAAGACGAAAAACACAATAATTTCAAAAAGGTCTTAAATTAAATTGAGTGTCGAATTAAACCCAGGACTAACACACTTGCCAAGCTAATACAAGCGCAGAAAGTTCTACGCGAAATTTTTTTTGATCTAAAGTAGTAATTAAATTGCTCTTATTAAACATATTTTGTTCTTATTATAGACTTTATGCTTAAATATTAGGAATGATGAAATACTCTTAACGTTAAAACAAATCAACCTAAACACAAAAAAAAAAAAAATCAGCATGACATTCTTATAATGTAAAGCGTTCAATTTTTTTTTTTCGTTTTCACTAAATTAGCCTAACTTTTTATGAAATTTGGTTTAATTATATTCATATTTATCTTGTTTTAAAAAGTATACTAGCTCCTTTTCATTTTTTATTTTTTGATTAATAAAATTAACATTTTACACAACATGTATTTCTTCAAAAAATAAAATTATTTAACTTTGTTGCTATTATATTAAAAATAAAATCTTAATTTTATATTAAAACTTAGCATCAACTTAAATTCAGTCCAAAAGAAAAACCAACTTACCTCTTTTATTGTTATGCTAAAAATAAATCATAATATTATATTGTGTAAAAAGTTAATTTTTTTGACAGAAAATAAATTGAAAAGAAGGTTTTTGCAATATGTATCAAATTGTCAAAGAAATTGAATGTAATTTTTGAAACAAAAGATGAATCAAATGTAATTTTAACCAATCTTTAAAAAAAAATTAGTTTAATTTATGATATTTTTTATAAATTTATTTTTGTTTATCTTGATTAAATTTTAGGGTGTATTTAATTTATGAAAATATTTTTACTTTTCACCCTCTCAAAATTTTTTTATATGGATCTCCCATTTATTTTTTAAAAATATATAGACTTCTCTAAAAATAAAAAGTTACACAACATTTTGTTCTAATTTTAATTTTTTTGACTAAAATCTCTCAATCAACTTAGATACATAATTTTTTGGTTAAATTTAATAAAATAGAATCTACTATTTTTATTTTTATTTGTGCATATTTACATATAATACATATTTATATATTTAGGTTAATAGATGGTATTTTAACAGAAAAATTTAAAATTAAATTAAAGTGTAAATTTTACAAATAAAAAAAAACTTTATAATTTTAAAAAAATTTGAGGGAGATTTATGTAATTTACTCAATTTATTTTTATTTGTTAGTTTTCATTGTTTATAGAATATGCTTGTTTTGTGAAGTTAAAATTTTATTTATCCTTGTTTTCAAAACGAATTTACACAAATGAGCATAAATATTAGTTGAATTTTGAATTTGATTATCAATAATTGTGAAATCATTTTATTTTTGTAATAATTATTTTATTTTTCTTATTAAATTATAAAAATCCCACTTGTCATTTCGTGAAATCGCTGAGAAAGTCTTTCAAATATTTTCCATTTTCAGTATATTTTTGAAAACATGCATTTAAAAAGTATTTTTTTTCTTGAATTGCACCAAATAGAATTTATTCATATTTTTTGTTTTACTACAAATAAAAAAACCAAAAAAAAAACCCAACACACCCTTAATTTTTCAAAAATAGAATGAGATTATTTACATTTTTACCATATTTATTACTCTAATAAGATATGCATTTTCAGTTGACATGCATTTTGGAACCCAACAACCTTTGATTGGATTGGATACAAGTGGAGGTTGTTATATCTTTGTTATTAAAATTTTTAATTGAAATTTAATAAATATATGAATTTTTAATGATATTATAATAAAGTTATGATTCTTTAATAATATGTAAATTTTATTATATTTTAATTAAGTAATTTAATAATAAAATATAAAAAAATTATATAATTTTTTTTTTCAGTAAGATTTGCATATTCTTGGAGTGGACTAAGCAGACCCTGGAGTGGAGAGATTCTCAACAATTAATCATATATATCATTCTGGCGCCAAACACGCAGACGAGACAATCATCATTGGCGCGTAGATCCACAACGGGACCACGTAAAAAATTAATAAAATAAAAATAATAAATAAATAAACGAGCCCACTTCATGGTTATAATTACTATTATTTTCTCAATCATTTCTTCTTCATTCACGACTCCAATTCTTTTATTCATTCCTTGAACCAACCTAAAAGCAAATCATAATAATACAAAACCCTTATTTCAGATTTGCTCAGAAGTTCCACTTGCGTGCCCATTTGTGATAAATCTACACCCATTTTGACCTGAGTTTCGTTGTATTTCTTGCCCAATTGGTCACTAAGTCGGCTGTGTCTTTTTCATTCTTGGCTTCAATTCGATGCTGCAGTGATTTTTATATATATATATATATATACTTACTGTTCAAATAGGTTTCTTTGGAAAGGAAGCGATTTTGATTGGCTTCGTTGCATGAAATGGAGATATAGGATTAAGTGTACCCAGTATAAGCCAAAAAAAGCATTCTGTTGCAGAGAATTGTCAGAGAAGGTCTTTTTCTTTCTATCCCTTGTTTCTTTTGCGTTATAATTTCTGGGTTCTTTTTTCTTTTTTCTTTCTTCTTCTTGATGGTTTCTTCTTTTGTGGGTTTAATTTAGAAAGTCAATGATTTTGTTTTGCGTGTGCTTATGACAAAACAAGCCTTGTTTCTAGTGGGATGAGAATGATTTTGTCTCCTTCTTGTTGGGATAAAGTCTAGGGGTATCGTTGTTTCTTGTTTCGTGATATCATGGAAATGTGCTGGAAGTTTTCTTTATGAATTGTCCTTTTGTGATAATAATATTGTGCTTTCTTAACCTAGTCACTTTATACACAATTGAAGCTGATCAAATGATTTGGTTTTTCTGCTTATCGATCTGTTCAAGCTTTTATGCCTTTAATTTCTCGTTTGTTTTTCAGTTTTTTCACTTAATTGGAAAGGCCCAAATCCTAATTTCCATCTAATGGGATCTGTAGAAGCTTTATATCGCTAGTGGGGGATAGTTCATACTTTCATGGGAACTCCCCAGTGGAATTTACCTTTTTTTCATGTTTTTTAATATGTATGTAGTTGAACAGTTCGAATGATATGGTCCAGTATACGATGTTCTCCATATAAGAATTTTTTTTTTTGGGTTGAAATTGATTTTGCTTTCATATCTTTTTTCTCCCTTTCTTTCTTCAATTTACCTTTCTTTTGCCTTTTCGTACTTTTCTTCCTTAGTAATTTGATATGCTGACAAAAATATCATGAAAATCATTCCAGAAAAGCAGGACGTGTTGGAGCCTAGGCAGTTGGAGCTTCAACATCCACAATTAGTTAATCCCGTTGGTGTACAATAAAGGAGATGTAACACAGGTTGGCTCTCATCTCACTAGTTTGATAGCTTGTTTACTTCGATTGTTAAATAAATAGATAACAGGGATTATGGTTGACTAGATTGCGGTTATCTGGATGTATTCATCACCCTCTTGTCTTTAAATAATCTCTGTTATTTGGTGCAGACAGATTCATTTGTATTCTAGGGAGTGCTCGAGTTCCAGTGTCTGAACCTAACTTTAATTATAACAAAAATGGAGTCCAGACACAAAACACCGAGTGTGATGGCCAAATTGATGGATCTTGATAAAGAGCCTCCCCAGCATCCCGTCAAAGAAAAACAAAGAGTGCTTTCTGAGAAGTACCTGCAAAAAGTTGCCTCTATTGGTTTCAGAAAGAGGCGTTCATCTCATCAACATAATTCTGTGAGAAGGAGTATTGATGAAAAGGAAAAATGTGGGGAAGTTTTAAAAGTGTTCAAAACAATAGAGAGAGATGAGAACCATAAGTTGTCAACAGGAAGCAGGAAGGAAAACCCAGATTTGTTAGAAACAAAGATTGCTGGTGTGGAACAGCAGCTTTTCAATGCCGAGACCTTGATCGAATCCATCTTTGCCTTTGATAATGAAAAAAGTGTGAAGCCAGGGAGGATTACTGAACAAGGAAATCCGCAACTGCTCGAGAAAATTGATAGTGGCCTGCGAAGAAATGTGAATGGAGAAACTAGATTGTATGAAATGTTAAGGTTTTCAAAATCTCAACTTGACTCAAAGGATGTAACTTTCCCTTCAAGAATTATTGTTTTGAAACCAAATGATGGAAAGGGAGAGAATAGTTTAAAATGCTTTTCTTTACCTACTTCTTGTGAAAATTATCATTTGGGTAATGGGCTGCTCAAGGACTTTTCTAGTCCTGAAAGTTCAAGATTATTTCCTGGAATCAAAGAAAGAAAGAAATTGGCTGATCAAATGGAATCCATTAAGGAGAACCCTACAGCTTTTAGTAAAGTTTCAGAGGAAGTTTCTAGTCAAACAGGAGATGCTACAAACAGAGTTTTAGACAAGAGTTCAAGTTCATTTTTCGTAAGGAATGAAACATGTGGCAGAAGTTCTGTAATGCTGAATCCTGTTAGTAATGATGATCCCAGAATTGGGACCAAGGACATATTTCACAAATATTGGGGTTTGAGGAAGGATACATACTTGAATTTTTCACCACAGGAGTCAAAGAAGCAAAATACCAACATGAAAGATTGTTCAAAACATATGAACCATAGGTCTAACTCTGAGAAATCCAAGTCTCTTCTCTCTTATAGTTTCAATAGTAATTATAACGAAGAGAGTTGTATTAGCCTGCATAAGTTGAAGAAGAAATTCTTTGGGAATAACTTGTCAGAGCAGAAACCAATACTTCCCAAATTGTTAACATCGCAGCCTTCTCTTCCTTGCAGTGACAGTCAGATCGTACATCAGACATGCTTAATCAAAGATGAAGTGAAAAACAATAAGCTTGAGCACAGTAATACTTCTAAACGAAATATTGCCTCTCCTAATTCATCAATCTATGGTCAAGTGGCTGATAAAGAGACTGAGGTTGTGGGACGGCCTTGTAGAAATCCAAATAATCAGCAGTCTGAAACAACAGCCTGCATTTTGTTGGGGGACGGTGATTCTTCTAGTCACACTTCATATGCTTCAATTCAACAGGTATTCTTTTTGAATCAGAATTATTAGGAAAGTTCTTTTTTTTTTTCAAAAGTATTGTTTCTGACAATTGGATTGTTCAATTTGCACTTTTAATGGGAAAATAATATATATGACCCTCCTATTTAAATTTCCGTCAGACATATTTTTGCTCATATGGTTGTATTGTGAAATTAAACTAGGGTTAGAATTTGCCCCATTGGATGTAAACATACATGCATTGTCCATAACAATACTGTGGTATTAGATTTACCATTTTGGGGCTAGTTTACATTTTTTTAAATCACCTGCTGATGAGCAAATTGTAGAATAATAGAATTGGTTTGATGAATTCAGATCCTCAGAGTTATAAAAAGCCTTGAAAGTTATATTATCCAATAAACTTCTAACCTTGAGTATGGGATTGTTCTGGAGGTGTCAAAAAATCTATAGGTTCATCTGCTGAATGTTGGTAGCTCTCAAGGGACATTACTTGTAGTCCTGTAATATTTTTTATCTTTTGGATAGAAAAAGAAAATTTAGTTCCTTTATTTTTTGGATAGAAAAACAAAAATTAGACATAAAGGGAGATACTTCAATGGAGGACAAGACATCCACCTATAAAAGATAAAAATGTGCAGCGTTAATAGTGTCGAGTTTGTTGGTGCCTATCCACATGTAGTTAGGCAAAACAGAGAACAAAGTGACGTTTGTACAGAAAATGTGGAGAGAAAACAAATGTGGTTTTCTTTTTCTCGCTATGTTCCTTTTTTGTTTTCATTTCATACTCTGAGAATATCATTATTTGTACCTAAGACCTTCTTCTCAAACTCCTACGGCTTAGCTAAATCTCGGTGCTAAATTGAATAGTAGCTTTAGTTCTGATTATTGGTTTACTGAGTTTGTTTATTTTGCCCTCATTTTTTAGGTTGGATTATTTTTCTTTGGTGTATTGATGTCTGATATGTAAAACTATGATTTTTGCCCCTTATTTTCGTCTCTCAAATAATATAGGTTCTTTAGGATGGAGAACATCACACTATATTTTATAGGGAGTAACATAAATTGATACTTAATGCAAAATACAATCACAAGTTCATAACTAGATTTAATTGTACATATTTTTATAATTTTTTTAGTTTTTGTTGGAGAAAGAAATTAATCAAATTTCAAAAGATTTTTTTATCTTTTGCACTTCATCAAAAAGATCTTTAATATAAATCTCAAAACATAGATGTGGACATACTTAATGAATGAACATGGAAGATTCCTAGCTCTTGCAATGCAGAAATGGTTGAAATCATTTAACTTTCCTGCTAAGTTGTCATTTGTCTCAAGTAATGGGCATAAAATCTGTTTACGTTAATTCTGCAACATTGTTTTCCATAAGTAACATCTTGAATTCTTCTCAGTTATTTCACTTCCTGTTATGCTAAGTTGTCATTTGTCTCAAGCAATGGGCGTAAGATCTGTATATGTTAATTCTGCAACATTGTTTTCCATAAGTAACGTCTTGAATTTTCCTCAGTTATTTCAAACTTCCTTTTATTTGTCCTCATAGGATATCAAAAACTGACAGACGGTTTATACTATTGTGCCAATCAACTTCCTCCAGATTAACAGGATCATGAATTTGTGATTATTGTTATTTACGTGGATGTAATTCTCTGCTTATGTATGGTTTACTGATGTCATGCTGCTCCACTATGCTGTTTTTAAATTGCAGGAAGAATCAGAATTTCAAGACGATGATTCTGTTTATTCAGTTTGCTCTGAGACACAGCCAGATTCTCTTGGTAGCTTTGAGGAGGCGTATGAACCTAGTCCAATTTCAGTTCTAGAGCCCCCATTTGGAGAAGACATTTCATTTAGCTCTGAATGCTTAAAGTTTGCTGGTGATGACTTATGTGGTACGTAACAAACATGATGAATCCTTATATAAGTCACTATAAACAGAAGAAAAACCTCATTTTGGTCCCTGACAGATGGTTAGATTTTCAATTTGGTTCTCCACAATTGGAAAGAATGATTTAAAAATTCTAGGTTCATGCTTCTTTTGAAATTTCTAGGGTCATGTCTTTTAGAATTTCTCTATCAATGTACCTAGAATGCTATAATTCATGTACCTAGATTAGGGTAATTTATGTATAAGTGTGATTCATGTATTGAGTATTTAATAAAGGTCATGTATCTATTCCTCTTGTATGCCTATAAAAACCCATGTACAAGGTGATGTGATGCAAGCCAAGCAAATTGGAAATAAAAGTGAGTTTCATGATCTATGAAGGACTAAATTGATAGTCCATCTATTTGTCAGGGACCAAAATAGGAATTTTCTATATATCCTACTTGAGCTTTTAATATTTTAGTATAATTACAAATGCATCATTGTTTTTGAAACCAGGTACCTCTGGTATGGACAATGAAGGACTAGGTTTGAATGTTTCAAGTGATGAAGATTGCGGGGACAGATCTGTAGGAGACTTTGAAGAGAAGCAAGATTTTGTAGGATATTTGAGAGCTGAAGAAAGTAGGGACTTCTCCTATGTCGTTGAGGTCTTAACTGAGGCGGGTATCTCTAATGCGAGCCTGTACACAGACTTCTGTACATGGCACTCTCCAGAATGCCCAATTAGCCCTTCTATCTTTGAAAACCTTGAAATGAAATTTGGCAAGCAGCCATCTTGGAAGAGATCAGACAGGAGGCTTCTCTTTGATCGTATAAATTCAGCACTATTGGAGATTCTCCAGCCATGTATGTGTATGCCGGCATGGGAAAAGCCGGTATTGAGAAGGTTGAATGCTGAACCAGGCCATGACATGATCGAGGAGGAGCTGTGGGAGTTGCTTGTTGTCCAAGAAAAGGAAGCTACGAAGGAGTCAGCAGACAAGATGCTTGTAGGGGAAATCAGTTGGATAGAATTACGTTACGATATTGAAGATATTGTTAGACAGATAGTTGTGTTCTTACTAGAGGAGCTTGCAGAAGAGGTAGTTAGCTTGGAGAGTTTTTGAATCTTGGGATTTAGATTTTTTGTGTGCGGCATTAGCATTTGCATTTGCATATGCAAGAAGTTTATGTGTATATAGCATGATTTTGAGGGAATGAAGAGTTTTTTGAATTAGGATGAAGGTATGGGCTGTTGAGTTAGTTTTTTTGGGGTCCAAGTATAGGCTGTTCATTTATTCATTCATGAGAAGCAATACTGGTTAATTTGTAATAGAAAAAAAAAAAGCAAAAAAAAAAAAAGGAGGGAATTGTAATTGATTTGCATTTGTCTTGGGATGAACTCTGGATCTATCTCATAGCATCAAATCATTGTTGCTCTAGTTGTGTTTGTTAGGACATGCAAATCGCATATAATTTTCTGTCCTCTTTATTTCTTTTTTTTTTTTAAAAGAAAATTCCCCTATTGTATCTATATTTTATAGGTTTCAATAGAATAATTCACTATATGGATTTCCTTTTTGTTAATTTGACTCTAGCGAAAGTCGATGTCTTAAAAACAATTTTATCACCAGGGTCAAATTTATAAATGAACATCATTTTTGTTTGACAATAATCAATTAACCATGCTTGAATTGTTGAGTTACTCCTAGTTTTATCAAGAGCTTTCAATAAACTTTTAATGGCTTTTTAAAATACAAATATTAATTATGAAAATAGAAATGAAAAAAAAAGTGAATATAATAGATGAAAAATAATTCTCTTATTCTTACTTTAAAACAAGTAATAAAAATAGGTAAAAATTATTAAGTAGTAATTATAAAAAATAAAATAAATATTACACAAAATTTTTTAAAATAAATTATCTTCTTTACTAGAGAAGCATAATGTCCTCTCCTCCCAGACCTTCAATTCCTTGTTTTGTTAGAAAAGGAAAAATTGTATGGTGCGCAAGGATTTCTGATATAAGGATGAAGATCAAAGATTCCAAAAAAAAAAAAAAGAATTAATGTTACAAAAAATTTAAAATATTATCTCTATACCATTGACCCTTATCTTCATTTAAATGTAAATACTATTAGTTTCTGGTTCTCACATTTATACCATTAACTCCTAGTATTTATTTTGGGTTAGCATCATTTGGTCAGAGTACTGATTCCTTTTATGCAATTTAGGTTTAAGCCAACAAATGACCTTTCCTTAAACTTTATTCTATAGCTTGAGCCTGATTATATTGTCAAGTGCCTCAAATTATTACTAAGAAAAAACAAAGGGGGAAAAAAGGGTCCACATATTTAATTGGCAGAACTTCCATGTGCCAGTCAACAATGAGCTACCCCAAATGGCAATAACTTGAACAATAATGATTGTTTGGAAATTTTATTTTTAAAAGAAAATTTAGAAAAAAAAAAATTTGTTTCAGAATTTTTTTTTGTAGTGATTCCATAGAAGTTGATTTTGAAAATATTTTTGAGTGAATTAGTATTTTGATTTTCCGAAGATACAATTTATCTTAATTTATTCTCTTCAAAATTATATGTTCCATTTTAATTCTTCAATAATTAATTCTTTTTTAAAATGGTCATAAATTCATTAAAAAAAATTGGTGATCATTCATAGAAGTTGGTGTGAATTGACATTTGGTTTTTCAAAGATACAACTTGTTTTAATTTGGGTCTTCAAAATTTTAATATTTCAATTTAATCCTTTAATAATTGCCTTTGTTTTAAAATAACTTTTGTGTTCAGCTCATTAATAAGTTGCAAACGAAATAGGTGATGTGACCTAATGGAATAGGTGATGCAGCTATTCAACATTTATGTGACTATCAAAACATTGTGTCTTACAAACCTAACAGGCTTATACACATAACCTATTTTGTTGGGCTAGTCACTTGTCCAGTTAAATATCTAGCAATGTAAGGACCATTTTAAAATAGAAATAATCTTTAAAAGATTAAAACAGGCATTCAATCTTTGAGAGATTAAATTAAAACAAAATATATATTTGGTGGGCTAATTTCAAGTGCTCAGTGGATGTCAGCTTCCTCAAACCCTTCATCAACTTATGTTTGGCATAGTGACCATGTTAGTGATGAGAAATCAAAAACTCTACAACACATAAACTTAGCCTACTCTCTACCTATGAAAGTAAACACCAAATGATTATTTATATTAACATGGCAGATTTACAAGGATCTAGTGTTGAAATTGTTATTTAATTGTAGATTAGTATTAATCAAACTAATTAACAGATTATATTTTAATAATATTAAATAATCAGTTTATTAGTTGACACTATTTAATTGCATTGTATCACTTGTTAAAAATAATTTATAATGAGATAAATTATTCATAAGTCTACTAGGAATTGGGCTTAATTTTTAACTTATTTAGAGTTAATTATCTTATTTATATTTTCTAGGATTTGCCTATTCCATCTTTCTTATATATATATATTTATTCTCTTTAGAGTATTATGTGTTGTAACTTTTTATTGTACTTTTTCTCTTACTATTGCAATCTTCCTCTTTGAGTATTGAGGTTTACAATGAATTCTAACATGATGTGTATAATTTAAATTTATCTCTCTATTTTCTTGTAGCATCTAATCATCATTTATGGTGCACACTTTTATTCCAAAACTACAAGAACTGAAATGAATCAATATCGGTTTTCACCTAACATTGCTATGAAAAAGTTGCATTTAAGGGTGAACACTAATTTGATTGGCCTCATGCTACTTGACCAAATTAGGTTGGATTGGGCTAATGGATAAAAAATAATAATAATAGGGTTAGGTGAGAACAACTAGCCTAGCTCGACGTGTGTATAATAGAAAAATAGAAAACAAAATAGAAGCAAGTATTTTAAAGGTCATTTTGTAATTTTAGCCATAAATTTTTAAAATTTTTTAAAAATTATTTCATAATTTTAGTTATAAATTTTTAAACATATTTTACAAAATATAAATAGTCAAAGTGTTAAAAGCCCTTTTAAATATGATTGTCGCATTCAAATAAAATAAAATAAGATAAAAAATATATATTTTTAGAATTGAAAAAAAAACTTAAAATTAAAATAATAAATGTGCATTTTTTTAAAAATAAACAGGTTAAACTATTTTTCCTTCATGTCTATCTCAATTTTTTTTTAAAAAAAAACTCCCTAATAGAACTACCAAACTTTAGTTATATATTTTTAAAATTTTACTTTCTATTCTTATATTTTCTTTGTGTTTCCTAGTTTAAATTCACATTTTTTCATTTTTATTACATAAATCTCACAAAGGCATATTAATATGAGTGGTTATATGTTAAAAATACTTAAGTGCTTACAAAGATATTAACCTTTAAAATTTGTAAGTCCTTCAAAGTTAAAAGAAAAAAAAATTGCACAAAAAAATGGTCAAGGTAAATGTACTTGACTTGGCCAGCTCAACTTAGTCAATGACAAGGCTATGCTCAAGTTGGGCCCCAAACATAAAAATTCAGGCCCAATTTATACCAAACCACCCACTAAGCCAACATAAATTCAACCCAACCTAAATTGGCGGTTTTATAACCCTAATTGCATCAAACAATTCTTCCAGCACTTGTCAAACTCAAAACTGATCCAGGAGCAATACTGCTTGGGCGATACTTTAACTATAATAATTTAAAAAAAAGGTGAGTAATGGGAGATGGCCTATAAAGATTAGATCTTCTTAATTTTTTAGGAAACTAATTAATGTTAATTTTGAAAAAATTCCGCAAATACTATGTTATTCTCTATTTAAAATTCACACTATAACTGTCTTAAAATTTATGTCATTTAAGTCAATTGCATTTTAAAAAAAGACGAATAAGTTTCCAACTTCATGTAATAAATATTGTTTTTAAATATTAATAATTTAAAAATAAAAAATCCTTGGAGACCAAACCAGAAAGTTTTGGAATGTTATTGGGCACTTTGATAAACTTCAGAATAGCCTCTCATTGAATTGACCTTTTTCTCCTTCTGTTCAAAAGAAAATGCCTGCATGGTCCACAAATTTTCATACGCCGTGTGTCTGGGGGGCGGCTTCCCTCATTTTTTGGAGGGAAAATGATGGTCATTTTTATGAAATCGTAGCCATCCATTTTATTCTATGATTATTGCTCTGCCACGTTTCATTCATTAAGGAGAGGTAAAATTTGTTGACGTCAATAGCCTAGCTAACTTTGCGCTCAACTAGGCCTTTATCTTTGATCTAATACTTTAACAAAGTTTTTATTAATTTTATATTATTTATTTATATCTCATTTAATTTTATAACAAAAAATGTTAAATTTTTTATTCATCTTTTAATATAAACTAGATGTGAGCTCTATATAATTATATGAGACTCATGTGACCTCTTTTAATTTAAAAAAAGGGTAGAAAAAATTTGAAAGAAAATAAAATAAAAAGAATTAAAAAAAGTAAGACTCATGAGTAATTTTTTGTTTGGCCAGCAGACTCTAGCAACAATATTCTACAATGTAATTCATTCTCCTTTTATATATATATATATATATGACATTATTTTACAGGATACTTTTTTATTAATTTAAAATAATTATAATATTAAAAATTATACCGATTTAGAATACAACACTTAAATTCAATATATTAAAATTTTCTTATGTTACATGTAAAAATTTAAGATATTTACAATTGAAAAACATATGTTTATAAATATATTTGTTAATTAAATAATATCTTAAACTTTTATTATATTACATATGAAAATTTTAATATATTAAATTGAAGTGTTTCATTTTAATTTTGTACAATCTTTTTAATATTATAATTATTTTAATTTACTTTCAAACTAATAAAAAGTATCATGAAAAGTAACGTTTATGTTAAAAGGTGAAAAAAATTTATAATTTTTTATTGTAAAATTAAATGAGATATGAATAAATAATATAAAATTAATAAAAACTTCATTAAAAAAGTATTAGATAAGAGATAGAGGTCCCTGGTCAAGCATAGAGTAATGTCAGCTTTCGACGTCAACAAATTATGACATGGTAAAGCAATAACCATTGGATGCATTGGATGGCTACGATTTCGTAAAAATGACCATCATTTTCCCTCGGGAATCCGGACCCGTGTGTCTGTGTCTCAAGGCATATAAATTAACTAAAACCCATTATCTCTCTCCAAAAATCCAAGCTATCAAATATCTTCTTACCCATAATCTAAAGCGGCATTTTGCTGCCATATCTCTGCATTATCCATGGCTTCGATCACAACTGACCTTGCAGCCACCTTCCTTGGCCTTGCTTTTCGAAACCCAAATCCGAATCCGAATCACTTCACTCGATTCCGAACTACCCTCTGTCCTCTCCCCTGCACTGCCAAGAGAAGCCATAACCAAGTTCTAACCTACTCTTCCCTCAATATCGCGAAGGGCAGGAGTGGCGCTCGCAGGTTCACGGTTGCTGCAACTTCGACAGCGACGCCCCAAAGTGAGAGTTCCGATGTTGCCACCATGATTCCCCCCGATAATCGCATCCCAGCTACTATAATTACTGGGTTTTTGGGCTCTGGAAAGGTTTATTCGCCTTATCCCAATTTTTTTTCTTATCATGCTTTCTTTTTATGTGGTTAAGTTGCTTCAATTCTTAGGTTAATTATATTAATTTTTATTTTACTGATTTTGCGTCAAAGAATTTGTCTTACGATTTGAATAAATTTGGGAAATCTGCTCAAGTAAAGAGTAAAGAGAAAAAAAGAATGACACATACTTCGTTTTCTGACTTTGTAAATAGAATGGATTTACTTTCTGGTCATCAATAGTCATAAATACTCTTAATATTTGAGGGTTGTTTACTGATATAAGATTAAGTGCTTTTTACCATAAAAATGAAAAAAATACAAAAAAGTTTGTAATTTTTGATGATAGGATTGTAGTGGCAGCAATGTCATACCTGATTTTCATACTAGAGGAAAGCTGCTCCTGGAAAATATATATTACTGGATAATGATAATTGAAAGTTTCAACCGCGTTATAAAATTGTTGTGCTTAGATTATTTATTTTTCAGGTTTTTGCACTGCAGTATTTGAACTAATCTTGATATGATTTCATGTAAAATTGAGCAGACAACACTATTAAACCATATTTTGACTGCGGAGCATGGGAAGCGAATTGCAGTTATTGAGAATGAGGTACGAGGTAGAATTTCCCTCATTCTTCATTTACAAC
The DNA here is from genome assembly GCA_026724425.1 of Erythrophleum ivorense. NCBI lineage: Eukaryota > Viridiplantae > Streptophyta > Magnoliopsida > Fabales > Fabaceae > Erythrophleum > Erythrophleum ivorense. The sequence continues at coordinate 13,360,471 of JAIUCV010000008.1, forward strand.
ATGAATGCATGGCCGCATGTGCTTGCACAGAGAAGATGGATATAGTTATTTGTATTCACAAGTTGGTTTCTACATGTAGTTTGGTGAAGTTGACATAGATGGTTCATTAGTGGCGGCAAAAACTACTGGGGCTGAAGATATTGTAATGCTAAACAATGGCTGCCTTTGCTGCACTGTAAGGGGTGATCTTGTGAGAATGATCTCAGAATTAGTCAATAGGAAAAAAGGGAAGTTTGATCATATTGTTATAGAGACTACAGGTAAGAAAATTGTAGCCTATATCTAATTTGCATTTGTTTGTGCGGTTAAAACTGGAACTTTTCTATGTATTTTATTATTGCCTTACATATTATCAAAATGGAGTTTCTTCACATCTGAATAATACTCCTTGATCAGCATAGATATGACGAACCTCCTCATTGTAATTGTACTTAAAATGACTTGTTTGTATGTCCACAGGTTTGGCAAATCCAGCACCAATAATTCAGACGTTTTATGCAGAGGATAATGTTTTTAACGATGTGAAGTTGGATGGTGTTGTCACCTTGGTTGATGCTAAGCATGCTGGATTTCATCTTGATGAGGTTAAACCAAAAGGTGTTGTAAATGAGGCAGTGGAACAGATTGCTTATGCTGATCGTATAATTGTAAATAAGGTATGATATAATCTTTTATATTATGGAGGGGGTTAAGTTTTATGAATGAGTTCAATCTCAAAACATTTAAATTCTTCCAAGAAGGACCTTTCAACTTTTAGTCAATTAAGCAGACCAACTAATTGATTTTTTTTATTGGGGGTTAGATTGGCCTGATCCATACTTACATTGCAATTTAGAATTATCCTTAAAAATCTTCATGCTGTATAAATTATTATATACAGAGATAACTTTCAAATTGATGTCTCAGGCATGAAATGGGAGGTACAAGAAAGAAGTTTAATTTGTTGCATACCTAAACTCATTATAAACTTTGACACTGCTGTGGACTATTCTTGCTTTCATGGTATCTTGAAACTTTTTTAATTCATTGTTTAATTTTTTTATGCTTATAAAAAGGTATATTTATACTTTTGTAACTGTTGGTTCAGAAGAATCCAAAAAGGGGGGTTTGGATTGGATTCTACACATTTAACCCTTTTTATTCAACAGTAACATTTTAATTTATGTCTGTGCCTTGTGTTATTTATTTTGGATTTTGACACCTTAATACATTTACTACCATTGATTTGTCAATTATGAGAAAGCCTTGTTTGTTTGTGGCGTGTTGTTTGTATAGGCTACAGACTTTTGGAATGTGCTATTGTTCTTTGGAAAGTAACATTTTCTTTATGTGTGAGATAAAAAGGCTTATATTCCTGTAATTGTCTGCATTTCACCAGATTGATCTTGTGGGTGAATCAGATATTGCTTCTATGGTCGAGCGGATAAGGGTTGGTGTCTTTCTCTTCTTATTATATCTAAATGTTTGAGTCTTGAATTTAGTCTCATTTCATTATTTTGAACACCTTGTGAATGTTAATGTTTTGTCCATGATATCAGAAAATAAATAGCATGGCTTATTTAAAGCGTACAGCATTTGGGAAAGTTGACTTGGATTATGTCCTTGGCGTTGGGGGTTTTGATTTGGAGAGGTAGCTTCTTGTACTCGTTTCTTAATTACTGGGTTTGAATTGTCTTAGAAGATGATGTGAATTTTAGGCTTATTTGCTATTTCCAGCAAGGTTTTCATTTATCTTATGAATATCACAAGATTCCTGCCAGCATTTACATGTTCCTTTTTTATCATGTTATCCACTTTTGTCATTTTATACTAAAACTATTTTTGTTCTGTAGTTGACTTTAATACTTGCATCCTCACATATGTTTCTCTACTGTTTATGGACGCATATCCTTTGGGACTTTTGGTATTAATTCTTGTTCTAAATGTCAACAGTGCCATTGAGCACTCATTCCTCTGCATTGGCTTACTTCAATGCCATGTAATTCCAAATCTTAGTGGATGTTTGGATTTTTTTTTTTTAATTTTTTTATCTTCTTTCTGTCTCTGCTGTTTAAGCCTGCATTAAGTTGGAAGCTTGTGTTTGCTTTAGGATAAAAGTTGGGTGCAATTTTCATATCTTTGCTATCAGGTTTTTCAATAATAGGAAGACAAGTGCCTGAATTTTACAAATTAGTATATAGGTTTTATAACTCAACATCACATAATTGGGTTTTTCTGAGAAATTTTTACATGTCATATTTTATTGGAGATACTGTTAGCAAAGATATAAGGAATTATACTCGAGTCTAATCCTTTGCTTTATTTTATTTTAATTTAATTTCCAGGATTGAGAGTGCTGTTGATGCTGAAAGCTCAAAGGAAGATCACGATCATAGCCATGACCATGATCACCACCATCACCATGAGGGTTCACACGATCATGAGCATGGTACCTGTTAATTTATAATATGAGCCGATCCTTGTTACTTGACATGCTATTCTTGTTTAGTTGTATTTTGTAAATGTGACATGTATAAACGAGTCTTATCAATGGAGTACGATGTATCCAATACACATACTTCATTTGTTATGTAGATGTGAACTATATTTTGCTCTAGTTGTGAGTATGGGGCGCTGGTAATCTACAGTTGCTTCTCTATTCAGTGTTTGATAAGTTATGCTGATGCAGTTTATACAAGATTGTTATCTTTACTGTGTAGTTGTGTTATGAAGCAAAAGGGCAAACCACTTTTATTTATGTGCAGAACACCATGATGAGCACCACTCTCATGATCACAGCCATGATCCTGGTGTTAAATCAGTGAGCATAGTTTGTGAGGGAAGCTTAGACCTTGAGAAGGTTTGTACTAGCAGTTTGAAACTTATGGAGGATGCCAAGTGCGCTTTTATTTTTCTTCTTCTTCCTGTATTTTGTTTTTCATCTCTCTCTCTCTCTCTCTCTCTCTTTCTTGCTTGAGGCATGCCTTGTATTCTAGATGTTTTTGTGTGTAAAGTGAATTGTTGGCATTTTTATACTAATAGGGTGACTTAACCTCTTCAGGCTAACCTATGGCTCGGCACCTTGTTGTTGGAACGTAGTGAAGACATTTATAGAATGAAGGGTCTTCTATCTGTTCAAGGAATGAACGAGAGATTTGTCTTTCAGGTACTTTGAGTTCCTTTACCATGATGAGATTTTCATTTAATTTCCTTTTAACTTGTAATTGTGTGCTATATTTTTTGTATTGTAGTAGTTGTCATTTATGATGAAAATGGTGCTTCCATTCTTTAAACTCTCTGCATGCATGACATATTATGTGAACAAAACAGGCATTTAGTCAGAGTAAAACATTTTGGTGCATTATTACATTGCTCCTTTCTTAATTATTGGCCTTTTAATATCAAGGTATATAAATAACTGCCTGGGGAAAACCTTTTTATTTATCTCTTTATTGATGTGATGTACTGGACATGTCTCTGAATTTCATGGTTTTAGTGCATTTGTCAGGTCCATCATGTCTATGTTGTGGTTCCCCAAATTTCTTTAGGCTATGTTTGGGATTTGGGAGGAAAAGGGAAGAAAAGTATTCAATGAAAATGGGAGAAGAGAGAAAGAAGGGAAATGGGTGGTTAAATGATAATTTTTCTTCTTATTTGGAGGAACTTTCTTTTCCAAAATTTCCCAAATTGGAAAAATTTAAAAATATGAAGGAAGGAAGACTTTGAAGGATTTTGAAAAGTTAGCTGAAAATCCTTCATTATCCTTTCCTTCTTATTAATAACCCCTAAACAAGAGTAAGACTTCAACCTTTGTTTTACAGCCTTTGACTGCATTATGAATTTGATGTATGCAATATGAGAGCACTTAGTCGTATACTCCTGTGTTGTCTTATCTTCACATTAATGCAACCTCTATGGGAGGGAAGAAATCCACCCCCCCTTTATTTATATATATATACACACACATGTATATCTATATGTAAATTAGGCTTTTTTTTGGCTCCCTTTATGTTATAACATGTATTACGATGGTTTCGCTGAATTGGTCCTTTTTTTTTTTTTTTCCTTTTTTTGGGGTGGCAGGGAGTACATGACATATTTCAAGGTTCACCAGATCGGTTGTGGGGGCTGGAAGAACCAAGGATAAACAAAATCGTTTTCATAGGGAAAAACTTGGATGCTCAAGAATTGGAAAAGGGGTTCAAAGCCTGTTTACTATGATGCTAAGGAGTTTAGTCTAACGTGGTTTGATTCTCTCCTCCGGCTGATTATGGATTGGCGTTTAAGATGTGAGTCTTTGCATATACCATGTACAACTCTGGACTGATTTTGAATATATATGTGAAAAAAAAAAGAAAGTCAATTCATATGATAACTTCTGTCTTAACGGGGTTTTGATTTCGTCCCCAAACTTGTGATTGCATCGATTTCAAAGATTGTTGGTAGTTTCAAATGGTTCTCAGAAGTGTTGTTGAAGAACCCAAGTCATATAGTTTGTATGAAATTTAGATTGAGAGCCTTAACTCTAATTTGTACCAATTAAGAACTTTGGGCCTTAATATGTGAAGAATGCAGACGTCCGCCTATGTGAGAAATTTTAGGTATAGTCGGTGTGTTTGGGTTGAGAAAAATGCAAGACTGAGAAGGGAAGGGAGGGTAAATTTACACCTTTATTGATTTCAAGTCTCAATCAAATTTTGTCTGCCATTTCCTTCCTTATTATCCGCAACCAAAGAAAGCTTTTAGCGTACTAAAGACAGGAAGATTAAATCAAAGAAAAAGACATGTAGATGCGTCCGAGTGGTTTAGTCACAAGTGTATCGATGTTTATAAGCCTATTTTTCATTGATTTTATTTTATTTATTTTTAGTATATTTTCTTATATGGCTTTTATTTTACAGTAATTTATTTATATTGATATATTTTATTTAATTAAGAAAACAATCAAGATAGTTTAATTGTAAGTTAATTAATTAGGGATGTCTCCTCTTAAAAGACAACTTAATAAAAGGCAGCTAATTAAGAAGAAGTGCTTTTTCTTAGAAGGCAACTAATTAAGAAAAAGTGCTTCCTCTTAAGAGGCTTCTACTTAATATGAGGTGTCTTCTGGTAGGACGTAGCTAGTGAAGAAGACATACTTCCACTTAGTCAATCGAACCCTCTTGTTAGGCTTGCTATGAGTGGGTACTATTGCAATTATTTTAGGTATAAATAAGCAAATGTATTAGTTATTCAAGTAATACAGTAATTCTAAATATAGGTATGGATCCCACAAAAAATGGTATTACTTACATTCTAGCGATTTTTAAATATTTAGTTCGTATATGAACTATCTATAATTATGTATACTATTTGGCCATCTTAATTACTATTCACACAGACAAAATATCAAATATTTGGAAGGTGATAAACAAAAGGATAAAAAGACATATGACACAAAAATACATAAAATATTTAACAAGAGATTAGATGCGATTTTGACTACTATACCTTGTAGTACTCGGAAGTTTAACGTCAATATCTTATTCATTATCATTAGTCAAATTCCTAAAGAATCAAAACTTGTAACCAATATGTTAAATTATCCTAATCCTAATATCTCTTAAGTAGTCAATTCTAGTCTACTTAAGTTTAATTAGTCATGGGAAGCATTAAATTTTAGTGAATTAAAGTTTAATGGAAGAGACTCAAATTTAATGTGTTTCCAATAAATTGAACTTAGTTACATTTCATCAAATACCTCTCAATTGAAAGACTTAATACTATAGGTAGATCTTTGATTATCCTAATGTAATGACTCAGATTGGATGTGATCACACTAAGATTCAATAGGAAATTACCTTAAGTTTCCTAAATAATGTCTTAACTAGCAGCTTTGATGGGATGTATAAGCCTCAATAATTAATTAAGAAGCAAAAGGTAATAAAAAAAGGCATTGAATACATAGCTTATATGGGAGTCGAATTCTTTAAGTATCAAGACTCATACCTAATGTGCTGAATGATCTTAATTTTAATCTCTTTTAAGTAGTTCACCTTAGTTTACCTAAGTTTAATTAGTCAAAGGAAACATTGCAATTCAGTGAATTTAAGTTTAATTAATGTGAAGGGGCTCAAATATGATGTGATCCCAATTAATTAAACTCGTTTATTAAACACTTCTCAATCGAATGACTTAATGGCATATGGTAGATCTTTAATTATCCTAATGTAATGACTCTGATTGAATGTGATCACATAAAGATTCAATTGTAAATTATCATAAGTTCCATAGATAATGTCTTAACCTAACAACTTTGATAAGATATATAAGCTTCAACAATTAACAAAGAAGCAAAAGGTAATAGATAAAGATATGGAACACATAGCATACACTCCATATTAAATAAGAAAATCAATATATCATTACTAACATCAAATATTCAATACAAGGTAGCAAGTTCCATCTATCTTTAAAACAAAATCAACATAAGAGTAAAAGCAAAGTGATGAAGACGAATCTCACTCAAGACAAGTATCAAAATTTATGTATAACAAACAAAATCAACATAACAAAGAGTAAAAGCAAAGTGATGAAGACGAACCTCACTCAAGACAAGTATTCCTTTTCCCTTTCAAATGCCCCTAAGTTCTATGTATAGCTTTCAAAATTTATGGCTTTAAAGTTGTTTGTTTTGATGCTTTTTGCCCTAGCATTGTGACTTTGGAAAGTTGGTGCCAACACTATATAAAAGAGTGCTTCAAATATCAACTTGTGGTTGCAACTTTAGAAAGTTGGCACTTAAGTGTCCATGTTGTTGGATTTTATACTAATGCACCACTTTCTTCAAGGCCCAGGCTTTACAATCCCACATGCAATTCTTTAGGCAATTAAGTTGCAAATCAAGCATAAGGTATTAATCTAAGATTTGAAAAATGAAATTAAGTAAACAACCATTGATTAACTATTAAATATACTTAAAAGTTGAACACAACCTATTAAAAGATAGCTAAAAACTACTAACTTTTATTCACCAAAACTAAGACTTCAATAAACTTCATTGATAAAGACCATGTAAACTAACACTAGAACTTGGAGATTTGGGTTCCTTTGCACCATTTAACCTCAACCAATCCGAACAAGACTCAATTAAGTAAAATTCAAGTCAAATAAAAAGTCTAAGTGCATGACTCCGCCAATTAAGAAAAACCATGAAATTACCAATTAAACCTTGATAAGTTTCTAAAATAATATGAAAACATAGCAAAAAATGGAACTTATCAAGTACCTCCTATTAAGCTTTCTATAAGTACTTGCGGATGCTCATTATTAAACTTTCTATATTTAGATGTGTATGCTTCCTATTTGGAAGAGGTAACTATCTAGCTCAATGTGCTTCTAGTAAATCTAAGAGAAATGCCTCACCCCCATCTTTAAAAATGTCTAGTTCATCTGTTTATAGGACAATAAATAAGTAAGATTTCCTAAATACCTAGCATGGTAGTAATATTTTCAGTGTAGCGCAAGAAGATCTCGTGCTAGCCTATGCCTAAGGCAAGGCAGACTTGCACAACCTTAGCCTCCCCTTAACACCTAGCTACCTTTGGCATCTAGTTTTAGCGCAACTCCTAACGAAATCTTTTGTTGAGCAAAGTGTTTTGGAGTGTCCAATGAACATTCTTTCAAATAATAAACTAAGATTGCCTTACTCTTCCACTTTTAAGAAGATGAGGTAAAGGAAAGTGTGTATGGTCATCCCTTACCATAGAGTTAACATTACATTGGCTTGAGAAGAATTGCGTTAAGTTTACTCTAACTTTGTTGGGAAGCAACACTCCTAAAGTGGTTTAGTCCAATCCAAGTGCTACACCCTAGTACCCAACTTAGACAAGCTTGGTAGTGTTGTGAAGGAGTGATCTTCATCTTCCCATTTATGAGAATAATCAAGGGCAGAAGTAGAAAAAATTTTAGGGAGGGGGAGGATATGTAATTTTATGAGGACTTACATGCAAATTTTATTTTTTAGGCCATATGTAATTCCATGGAGACTTATATACAAACTTTATTATTTTTAAGGGCCATACTTAAATTTTACCAAAATTTATATATATATATATATAGTATTTGTCTCTAGAATGTCAAGGGGTTAAGGCGAAGATGCCTTCATGCTATGCCTAATCACTCTAATAAGTTAGGTTAGAGTTTGACATTTAATAAGTAAAGTAATTGTTCTAGCTGAACTTGCTTCCCTTTTCTTAGCTTTATCCTTCTTGATAAGCTACCACTTAAAGTTAATTATTCCTCAGCTTACCCATTTAGATATGTCATCTCGACTATTAAACCCACAATCAAACGTGCATGTCTCCTATGTGAATAAATTTCCATGATCTCACATTTTCCTTTGAAATTTAGCCTTTTACTTAATCCACTATTCCTTACACTGAAAGTGCCCTATATTTTTAAATATGCCCATCGTGAATGTTAATTGACAATTTAGAATCTTTCATTATAAATAAACCTACCCTTTAGAAGGACTTATGTTTGCACTCAAATGCATTCGAATTTACATTTTCTCATGTTATCTTATGCTTTCAAATTTATGCTTTCTTACACTATTCAGACTTATGCATTCTTATACCCAATTGCTCTGCGAATGCTCTTTCCTAGATTTTGCATAAACCTTTGAGCTTAGTAAAACATGATTTTATTTGTTGAGACCTTTTTTTTTTTCCAATTCCAACCTTAAGCTCTAAGGCACTTTCAAATCAAAGTTAAATAAAGTCATAATTAAGCTCTCTAAACAAAGTTTACTAGAGTGGTTCACTTTTTCCCTGTCAAGTTCTTCTAGTGACTAATCTATTTAGTTGCTTTGTCCCTTCCAAAATACCAAGTGTAACTCTTGACAACAACCTTGAGAGTCTTTATCCTTCATCCTTAAGTATTTAATAAGTATATATGGAGAAGGAGATTATGAGGTCTAAGAGAATGTTTGACAAATCCAAGAGAAGTACTTTAATCCCTATTTATAAAAAGAAGGGGGACATATAAAATTATGCAAATTATAGGCGAATTAAGCTCATGAACCACACTATGAAGTTATGAAAGAGGGTAATTAAGTGTAGATTAAGGTAAGATATTCATGTTACAAAGAATTAATTTGGTTTTATACTAGGAGGGTTAACCATAAAAGTGATATACTTGGTATGAAAATTGATAGAGAAGTATTAAAAGAATTAAAAAGACTTATATATAGTGTTCATCAATTTAGAGAAGTCATATGATGGAATGCCAAGAGAAGTTTTGTGGAAGGCTTTAAATAAAATAAGAGTTTATATTACTTGTATTTAAACCATTCAGGATATGTGTAATGGGATTACAACTAATGTAAAACAAAAGGTGGGCTAACAAAAGATTTTCCTATAACCATTGGCTTGCATTAAGGTCAATTTTGAGCCTCTATTTTTTAAATTTAGTGTTGGATATACTTATTGAATATATCTAAAATTCAGTGCTACAATATATGCTTTTTACAAATGATATAATCCTAATTAGAGAGTCAAAAAAGGAAATAAATGAAAAAGTAGAGATGTGGAAACTAGTTTTAGAAGTACATAGATTCTGTTTAAATAGAAGTAAAATAGAATTTGTAGAATATAAGTTTAGCAAGAGGCATATTAATTTTAGGGAGAATTAGGGTTAAGAACCTAAAGTTAAAAATATTTACTCTGAATGACCTATTACTATTGTTTTAAAATAGATTACCACTAATTTTAAGCAAAACCCCTTAAACCTAGTGTAACAAGTCATTCAGAGTAAATATTTTTAACTTTAGGTCCTTAACTCTAATTCTCCCTTAATTTTATCGTAGAAGTGAAAATTAGAAAATATCCTATACCACAAATCATATAATTTAAGTATCTTGGATCTATCATATAACAAGATGAGAAAATAGAAAAAGATTTAAACCATAGGATTCCAGTTGGGTAGATGAAATAGAAGAGTGTTTCGAGTTTTATTTATGATAAAAGAATATCACTCTAATTTAAAAATAAATTTTATCGCACAATTATAAGACCTACAATATTGTATGAAATCAAGTATTGGACAATAAAATTTAATAAGAGAATAAGCTCAATGTTATAAAAATAAGAATGTTGTGTTGGATAAGTGGACATGCTAGACAAGATATAATTGGAAATAATTTGCGTCAGAGAGAAAGTGAGAGTTGAACTTATTATGGAAAAGATTATATAATCACATCTTAGATAGTTTAGGTACATGTGGAAAAGAACTATAGAAGGCCCAATAAAGAGAATATTTTAAATGGAGAATAGTCTAATAATTAGAGGTAAAAGGAGAGAAAAACTATAAGTGAAACTATTAAGAAAAATTTAAACTTAAATAGTTTGTCTATAGATATAATTCACAATATAACTTTATGGTGTCATCTAATCAATATGGCTAGCCTCACCTAATGGAAAAAAAACTTATTGTTGTTATTTATATGGTGAAGGAAAATTTGAATTTGTAAAATATAACATGCACAATCAATATAAGATACAATTAGCGCATTTTACCATCCAAAGGATTTCTTAGGATATTCAAAATAATATTCACAAGTGATGTGTCACGGATTTGAATATTAATTTGCTAATTTTGTCTTACTGCTTATGATCAAATTAAAGAGATAAATTATTTGAGATGTAACAAATTGACCAGAAAAGAATTTTATTTTTATGAGCCCTGATAATTATTGTTAACTTATTCTAAAAGTTCAAATTTTATTTTTTGAAATACTTTGTTTTAAATATCAGATTTGAACTTTTAAAGCAGCCCATCCGAATGTTACTCAGTCGAAAATAAGAATTGAATTTTACGAAACATAGAATAGGAAATTGAACATTAACCATTCTGGATCTTCTGTAAGTATTCTTTTCTAATTCTTCATTCTTGGTTTTCCCAATAAGCATTTGAACGGGCAACCAAAAGAAATTATGAGATATAATGTCCATGTAATTAAAAAGTTATTTTTTTATTAAAATGTTTGCGCATTGATTTAAATTAGTAACACTACCAAGTTTTCTCTTAGACTGTGTGTTTGTTTTGTAGGAATTTTTTTGGGGGTATTTTTTTTAGAAAAAAACTGAAATATCTTCGAATGATTTGAATTTTTATTTCTTTTAAAGAAAATATTTTTTCTAGAAAAGTACAACAATTAGTTTTTTTTTCTGTAACTCATTGCTATCGACTTGCCACTGCCACAATTATCCAAAATAGGTCACTAGCACCAAAGACCACCATGGGCCGCACCTGGGTTCAAGGTGAATTGGCTCAAGCTTTGACCCCCGGTTTATACTCATGTATATATATATATATATATATATTCTATTAGAGACTCATATTTTATTTGAGCTGAATAAACATTTTAAAAGTGAGATAGGATTGGGTTTAATATTAACTCATTTATTTGGAGCCAATTGAGAAATTTGAAAATAACATGGATATGGACTTTAGCTTAGGTTCAAAAACGAAAAATGAGACAACTCTTCTACATTATGAAGATGGTGAAGAGGATAAACTTGTAGATAAACTTTGGTACATATAATTTATTGTAATTTTTATCAAAGTAGAAAAATTAGAAAAGTGTACATATACTTTGTCACAATTTTACAAAAGATGATAGCTTTCATTCACTATAGTATGAATAGTGTAGTAAATAGTATAGAATAGTAAATAATGCATGAATAGGGCAGAATAGTGAATAGTATATGAATAGTATAATATGGTGCCATTTTTGTAATATATTGCAATAGAGTTCTATATATTTTATTTGAGATTTTTTTTTTTTCTGAAAAATATCTAAAGAACTTTGCGAATAAAAATTTCTATTACTTCTTAAATTATATTTGAGCTTCTAACTCTACCATATATGTAAAATATTTTGTTGTATATTATAATTGTGAAACTTTGAAAAATAAAAAAAAAGGTTTATAAGTTTTCTATCATCTTTCTACTCTTATTTACTATTTAAGTTATATGTTATACATTTTTAGCAACTTAGAATCCCATATACTTGAATGACAATATCTTCTGTAGGTAGCCTTTGTGCTGTGTGTATTATATTTGTTGAGGAAAAATTTTGTAACTCATGAAGGTTTTAAGATATGTAGGTATGTCTAAAATGGATCACATAACTTGTATAGGAAATGAGTATAAAAAGAACGAGAAAAATTCTTATTAACATAGTTTGCCTGTAGATAAAAAATTTGAAAACAATTTATCTGCTTTTAGTAATGTTATTAATACTATTATAGATATTACAATGAGTTGGTTTAGAAAAATAGGAGAAAAATCATGAAAAATCACATAGTAGTTAGTCATATAGAAGCTTTAGATAAAAAACCTTCATCAATAAAAAACACTAATTGATGAAAATAATCATATGTTATTTTATAATAACAAAATTTGTGTAATCGTTATCATTTTGTAAAATATTTTTTAAAATCAATTTTTCATCTATTTTTCTTTTTGATATTTTTAAAAAAAAAGTTTTACTATAAGATTTGTCAAGTTTTTCTTAAATTGAGATTTCTTTCCAACAATATGGGTTTTCAATATTTTGTTAATATGCTCATAAAGCTAAGAACGTAATCCGAAATTATAGAAATTTGTGATTTGTTTATCATCAGAAGTTGAAGTTAAGTATTTTTAGCTTTTGTGCTTGTTGTAATAATTTAAAATTTTAGGAATTTTGAGATTTTCAAATTTAAATATATGGACTCCAATGTTCTTGGATAAAACTTAGCAAATATGGGTAAGCTAATGGAGCGAAAAACTGTTTTAGTACCAGTGTAAAATTTACATTTGATATTTGAAAGTTTTTCTAAGAAGATTGTGATGACTTTTCTTTTTTTGCAAATCTTTTTAATTGAGATCCATTTCTCTATTTAAGGATTTTTTTTCTTTATCTATCTTTTGGATTTTTGTTAAGATAATTTGCAAGAAAATTTTAGTTCCTTTAACATATTCAATATTGGATATATATTGACAAATATAATTATACCACCTAATTCTTCTTGAATTTTTTTCATTTCTTTTGTTTTTAAGAAAACCTCTAATTGATTAATTATCATTTTGAATAATGAATTTTTCATAGGCCAAATAAATATAAAAACATTTTATTTCATTTTTTATGGTTAGTAATTCCTTTTCATAAATTACATAATTCATTACTTTTCACTTAAATTTTTCCAAATTATTACCACATACTAGTTCTTTATTTTTTTACTTTAACTTTTAAAACTTCACTTCAGTATTTGTTATTGGTATCATTTTTTAAAATTAATCTATAATGATTTTTGAGTAATATGCAATTATAATGACTTTTTAGAAAAATCCAATCGTTATGATAGCTTAGAAAATAAGATTAGATATACACATAAGAAAGTAGTAGACTATTGCTTAATGGCAAAAGCAACCAAAACAAATTAAAAGCCAATTAAAAAGTAAAAATTGTTCTAAAAGAAAATCATTATAATTACATATTTGTAAAAATTTATTTTAAATTAATTTTAGTATAATGCCAGTAACAAATGCTAAGGTGTAATTTTAAAAGTTAAGCAAAAAAAAAAAAAAAGAAAAGAAAAAGAATTAGCATGTGGTTATAATTCAAACAAATTCAAGCAGAATGAAATGAATTATATAATTTATGAAAAGGAATTATTAGCTTAAAAAATAGAATAAAAAATTTTCAAATATATATATATTTGGCCTTTGAGGAATTCATTATCAAATTGATAATTAATTAGTTGATATTTTTTTGGGAAATAAAAGAATAAGGAGAATAATTAAATGGTATAATTTTATTTACCAATATATATTCAATATTAAATATATTAAAGGAGTTGAGAATTTTCTTGCAGATTATTTTAATAGAAATCCAAAAGATGGATAAAGAAAAAAATTCTCAAATAGAGGTATGAATTTCAATTAAGAAAAATTTCTAAGAGGGAAAGTCATAATCTTCTAAAAAAAATTTCCAAATATCAAGTGCAAATTTTACACTAGTACCATAATAGTCTTTTGCTTCATAAGCCTACGCATATTTGTTAGGTTTTATCTAAGAATTTTGAAATTTGTATACTCAGATTTGAGAATCCCAAAATTCTAAAAAAGTTTAAAGAAGCACTACAACAAACAGAAAAGCTAAAAATACCTTCTCAAACTTCTAATGATAAATAAATCACAAATTTTTATAATTTTAAATTACTTTCTTAACTTTATGAGTGTATTAATAGAATATGGAAAACCCATATTGATGGAAAGAAATTTAAGTTTAGGAAAATTTTATAGCAAAATTTTTTTAAAAATATTAAAAAGAAAAATAATTGAAAAAATTAATTTTGAAAAATGATTACGATTATACAAATTTGGTTACTGCAATATAACATATGATTATTTTCATCAATTAGTGTTTTTGATTGAAGAAGTTTTTTATCTAAAACTTCTATACAACTAATTACCTTTATGATTTTTGGTGATTTTTTTGTCTATTTTCCTAAACCAACTCGTTGTAATACCTACAATAGTATTGATACTGCTATCAAGAGAAAATAAATCATTTTTAGATTTGTTATCTATATGCAAACTATGTTTATGAGTTTTTTTTATTCTTTTTGTACTCATTTCCTACGCAAGTTATATCATCTATTTTACACATATTTATGGCTCCTAAAACCTTCTTAAGTTACAAATTTTCTTTTCAACAAATTTAGCACACACACGAGCAACACATGGCACAAAGGCTAATGAGAAAAGATACTATCACTTATACATAGGAAATTTTAGGTAGCTAGGAATGAAGAACAAATAACATAAATAATAAATAAGAGTATAAATATCATAGAAAACTGAAAAACTTTGAATATTTGTGGAAAATATTACTCCTTTACTTTGTTTCGATACCAATTTTATCAGAGTTGCACAACTATGATGTACATATTTTACATCTATGGTAGAATAGGAAACTCAATAATATGTTAAGAAGTAATAGAAACTTTTATTCAAACAATTTTTTGAATGCAAATCTTGAATAAAATGCAAGTATTTATAAAACTCTATTGTTATATAGGACAAAAATGACATTATGCTATACTATTCACACAATATTCATTATTCTGCACTATTTATACTTTAGTGGATGAATGCTTTCATCTTTTGTACAATCTTGACAAAGTATACATACACTTTTCTAATTTTTCTACTTTGGTGAAAATTACAATCAATTATATGTATTGAAGTTTATTGACAAATTTATCCTTTTCACCATCTTTGAAACGTAAAAGAGCCATGTGAGTTTATATCCATTTTATTTTCAAAATTCTTAATTGGATCTAGATAGATAAGTTAATATTAAACCTAACCCTATCTTACTTTCAAATCAAATAAAAATATGAGTCTTTAATAATATATATATATATATATAGACACACATACATATACATGTACATATATATACATATACATGTATGTATATATATATATATATATGAGAGTATATACAAGGGGTCCAAGCTTGACCCAATTCACCTTCAACTGAGGTGCGACCCATTTAGGCTTTGGTATTGGTGGCCTCTTATGGATAATTGTGGCAATGGCAAGTAGATAATAATGAGTTATAGAAATAATGAAACTAGTTTATGTACTTTAAAAAAAAATCTTAAAAAAAGAAAGAAAAATTCATATCATTAAAAAGTGTTTCAATTTTTCTTTAAAAATTCAAATGCAAAAAGATTTCTTATAAAATAGACAAACAACCCAAGAGAAAATTTGGCAACATCACTAATTTAAATCAATGTGTGAACATTTTAATAAAAAATTAAATTTTTAATTAAATGGACATTATATCTTAGAAAAAAAATTGTGATTACATGAATTTTTTTACCATAATATAACATATAATTATTGTCACCAATTAGTACTTTTGATTTAAAAAGTTTTTTATCTAAAGCTTTTACATGACTGATTGCTTTTTTATGATTTTTTTAATCTATTTTTCTAAACCAACTTATTATAATATTTATAATAGTATTGATACCATTATTAAGAGTAAATAAAATTTATTAGAAGAGTAAGAAAACCTTGTTTTTGAAAGAATTAAAAGGATTTATTTTTTGAAAAATTTTAAAAAATACCTTCTGAAGTATATACTTTAATTATGAGACATATCAAATTTGATTAATTTGAAGGATTAAGTGAAATATTCAAATAGAATATTTCACATATTATTCTAACAAATTATGATATGCTAAAATTATATATTTTTATTAATCAGAATCGTTGAAACATCTTAGATATAAAATAGGTATAGTTGGAAAAATTATATTCCAAAATCAAGCTTAAGAAAAACTTAGAAATTTTGTATTTTTTATTAAAACAATGATTTATTTTGTTAGATAAAATGATAGACTTTTGGAGTATTATACTATATATATATATATATATATATATATAGTTTTAGTATTATTAGAGAAAGAATTTGAGAAAAAATCTTTCAACCATACCAAATTTGGAGATTAGTAAAAATTGAACAAAATTGTAACATCCGATTTTCTGAAAACGAGAGAAAACGTGACTTATGATTTTTTTGTAAACAAACAAAATTCACTGGATACAAAAGCAAGTCCCTCGAAATGAATTAGTTAAGGTCCCAAAAAATTTGGGAAGCATTCTCGATTCCTAAAAATGAGAATTCCAAGCTTAGACAGAAGGAAAAACGGAGCTAGAATGAAGAAACGAAATGTAATGAAAGATTGATGAAATGTAAGGGCATTTCGTAATTTTGAGCAAATTTTGGAATTCATACAGGAGGGCTTTTTAAATAAAAGTTTAAGTTCTCTGAGGTTCTCAGAGGCCCTAAAAATCATGAAAAATTTTGGGACAATTAAAACCCCATAAGTGGATGTTTTTTAACGTCAGTTGATCTGAACTTTGACTGATTTGTTCAGGAAGGTTTTAGTTTTGATTTGAGTGATTCCAAAGGCATTTTATTTAATTGAGAATCTAAATTTTATGATGGAAAAGACAGTTCTAAAAAAGGAGTTAAAATGAGCCTAAACGGAGTAAACAGGCATGTAGGGGCAAAATTGTTATTTTGAAAAATTATAAAAGAGGTTTCTTAAGTAAGATTACATCTCATCACCTTCTCTAGGCTTCCATTTGCAGAAAAATAGACAGCAATGTCGTGCCATTAAGAGGGGAGAGAGAGAAGAAGTTTAAGCTTCCGTTTAGATTCAGGTCTAACCCAAGCAAAAAAGAAACTCTTTTCAAGAAATCAATCAGTGAAAAATAATCTATGCGAAGAGAGCTCTATTTTAAAATAAGACTTCACTTGAAACACTTACAAAATATTATGTTTCTAAGCCATTTAAGCTTAGGTCTAAAGAGAGAAAGTGAGGAGAAGAGTTTTTCTTTATGTGTTCTTGATGAAACCAAAGGTTATGGAGTGTGAGGATTAAAAATATATAACTAGAATTAAAAAGAAAGCTTTAGAATGCAAGTTATAGAATTTAGGGATTTGATTGTATCTAGGCTAAGATAAAGCTTCCTAGTAGTAATTTAAGTTGTCTAAGAGTATATATGAGTTCCTAATACACCAAGAAAGCCTCCCACATGCTTCTCCCATCAAAGAAATTAAAACAACTCCATTGGTGTCATATGGAAGCATAACTTTGGTCAAGGAGAGTTCATGCACCTAGAGAGTGTTTTAATTCTTTCCAAACTTAGTTTTGTATCATGTGTGATGGGAGAATATGAGAGGAAGCGTTAAAAAAATTTTAGAAACCATAGATGGTGAGATGACCTTATATATTCCATAATATGGCTTAAAGAAGCAACACCTAGCTAGGCTCCTAAAATTAATTGTGTGATGACTCCAATAGGTTTAAATGGAGTTAAGAATCATAAATAGATGGAGATAATGGAGCCAAGATGATGTTTTCCAAATGTTGCTTCATTAAGTGCATTATGAAACCATAAAAGAGTCATATGAGTCACTTAGCTTTTTTAGTGATTGTGTGACTTTAGAATGTGATTCAAGAGTATAATTAGCTTCCATATAATATGTCTAGGCCAAGAGAAGTAATCTCCACCTTTTTGGGTGTGTGAGGTTAAGGGAGAGGATTTAAGACTCAAGGAAAAAGTGTATAAATGCAAGCAAGGTAGCTCTTTCCACATTCTCTCATGCATGGATATGTGCTTACATTGTATTTGAATGTGTGTATATATTTTTTAAACTATAAAAAGTATTTTAGCATGAGCTTTTATTTTATGGTACTATGATGATATTTTATGCATTCAAATAATGTTTTATGTGCTTGCTTTGGTTTGCTTGAGTATGGAAAAGTCAAGAACTCTTTAGCCATGGTGAGGATGAGTTAAGAACTCTTAAAGTTAGTTGAGACAAAGTAAAGATCTCCTAAAAGTGAGGTTGGCTCCCAAGAGTAAGGTTGATCAAAAACCTCCTAAAGAAATGGGTGAGGCAAGTCCAAAATTCACAAGTGAATGGGTGAGGCTAATCCACTTATTTGGTGAGCCTATATATGATATGTATGACTTGTTCAAATGCCACGAATGTCTCTTGAATGCCCACACATGTTAATATGTTTATGCATGCATTTTTAAGGCTTGTTTGCATACTTTATGTGTGATTGAAAGGGAGATGAGCTATTAGGATTCTTTGAATCTCATCCCTTCCTCTCCAATGATCTAATATGCTAGGTGGACCAAGTGGACAAGGTAATGGAAGCCAACCACTTTGAAGATGAAAGTATGACATTTAAGAATATGTATTTTGCGACTTTAAGGCCACACAAATAGCAAAAGATGTAACCAATGGATGTACATGTATTATGATGTTATGAACACATGTATTTATGATAATATGTCATGTATAAATGGAAGGGTGCATTATGAGACTATTAGAATGTAATTTGAGTATGTTGTGATAATGTGGCTTCTTGAATGAGTTTATGTAATTATGTATAATTGCAAGTGGCATAGCTAAAGTGAGAATCATGAGGGCTGGGACTATTTGGGTAGCCTACACAAGTCCTAATTATATTTTTAGACTTATCCAAGAGGTGCCAAACCCTAAGGAAAGCCATTTGGACATTTTGGTATCCCAAATGGAGCTAAAATTGACTAATTTAGAACCCTATGTCACTTTTTGTTCAAATGAGCTCTTCTTAATCTGAGATTTGGCATGCAATTAGAGCTTGTTGAGAGTTTTTTAGAAAGATAAAGAACAAAATTTTCGGAGGCCTAGAGAATATTTGATGAATTTTCAAAATTAAATTTTTTTTTGGTTTTGGTCATGTCACTACTCATACTGGTTTGCAAATGAAATCTATCACACAGGGTTCAAATGATGTCCAATTGTCACGAAATTTTATACAAAGAAACTAGACATTCCCAATGACTTGTGTCAACTAGAATCACCTTCTTTGGATGTCTAGAGAGGGAGATATGAATTTTTAAAGATTCTATCCAGTATCAGGAACTCTAACTGACCTTAGATACTGTTTGATTGATTTTTGATACTTGGATGTACCTAAGCTAGTTTGGAGTTATTTTTTTCCTTTAGCTAACATTCATAGCTTTCCAGATTGATATCATTTACCTAGATTGGATATTTTTAGAATTAATTGGATATTTTTAAAATTTGTTGTAGAATTCTATGACAGCACCAGTGGATAGCCTGAACTCTAGACAATTTTGAATGTCAAAAGTCCTCTGTGTTGGATGTTATGGTCTGCACATATTTTTAGCATGAAATAGACATGTATAACTTTTCAGAATGACCAAGAATGCATGATTTCAATTTTTCTTGAATTAGTTATAATTTTTCAAATTTGTGATAGAAAAGTGAAAAAGTCTGGCTGAAAATATATGTGTGTGTATTTTGAGCTTCTCTTCGAGTTCTATGAGTTGTAGGCCACTTTTTATGATGCAAATGAGTTGTATTCATGTAATTAAATATGAGAATATGATGCATGAGCTCACATGGCTCATGAGTCATTGAATGAAAATTTTATATGTGGTGCAACACTAAGAAATGCATTATTTAATGCCATTTTTCTTGTCTTTTGTGTGAATGGCATAGCTTTATGCATGAGAATAGCATGAAATGAGTTAAGAATTTATGGTGAAAATAGGCCAGATATAAAAGAAAGTCTCTAAAATAGAAGGATTTGTCAACTAAAATTACAATAAAATTTTAAATATTAAAAAATGAGGATTTGAGGTTTAAGATGCCCAAAAATCAGAGCTAGAAGAGCTCAGAAAATTTGCTGAAGAAAGTAGGGGCATTTTTGTAATTTTTGAAAAATTTAAAAAACTCACAGAAGGGCTTTTTAAATAGAAAATTTAAGTTTTCCGGGGTTCTTAGAGGCCTTGAAAACCATGGGAACCCCTAGAACAATTGAAACTCCTCTAGTGAGCAATTTTGGCCATCAGTCGATCGAAACTTTGACTAAACGGTTCATAATGGTTTTAGATCCTTTTTGAGTGATTTCAAAGGCAATTCTTATGATTAAAGCCTAAGGAATATGATGGGAAAGACGAATTTGAAAAAGGAGTTGATATGAGCCTAAAATGAAAAAGTTAAGAAAAGGGACTAAAATGTAAAAGTAAAAAGTTACATAAAGTGGCTTTTAGCTCCTTATCCACGTTTTAGCAGCTCCTCATTTCCATGATTTGTTTTTGCCCCAAAAATAGAGAAGGAAGCCAGCTCTTTTAGGTGCATAAGGGAGGAGGAAAAAGAAGGAGAAAAGGTGAAGAAAAAGGTATGGAATTCATGGATTTTCTTAGTTCTTCCTTAAGCAAAGTTGTTATTCTCTTTCTCTCATTTTCTCCTATGGTTTTCTTAAAATATTTGGTGCTATTTTGGGGGCAGAACAAAGAGGAAAAATTCGTGTTTGAAGGAAGGCAACCGAGGAAAGTGAAAAACAACCAAGAGAAAGCAAGAAAGCAAGGTAAAACTTTCATTCTTTGGTAGCTTCTTCCTCTCCTTTCCTTTTACACAATTTGGCCACCATGAGTCCAATTCTTAGGGTTTATTTTTTGTCCAAACCAAGGGGGGTTAGAGGTTTTGGAGTGCAGGGATTAAGAATCTATCATTGGAAGCAAGTAAAAGGCATTAGAAAATAAGATAGAATCATTAGGGATCTAAGTGCTCCCTTGAAAATCTGACTTAATATAATTGTTCTTATGTTTAAATAAGTATTTAAATGAGTCCCTAAGATCCTTAAGAACCTCCCCATGTGCTTCCTCCATCAAGAAAACAAAGCAAAGTCCATGAAGGCCAAATTCTTCCATAGGTTCGGCCAAGTGAGTTCTACATACCTAGGGATAGTTTTAAATTTTTTCAAACCCATTTTTTAGTTATATATGATGAATGAATATGAGGGGAAGCCTTGGGAGAAATTTAGGAGGCTTAGAGAATGAGTTGGTGCTTTATGTTCTATAATGTGACCTAAGGAAGCAACATATACTTAGGCTCTTAGTTTTAATTGTGTGATAACTCCAAGAGTCAAGAATCATATATAAAAGGAAAGAATAAGGCCGAGACTTCAAAGAGTAGATGTTGCTTCATTAGGTGCCATTAGGAACCATAATTGAACCATAAAACAAAGTTAGAGTTCCCAATATATAGGTAGCTTTGAGAATGGTTCCAAGAGTCTAACTGGTTCTTATTTTGTGTGATTAGGCCAAGGAAAACAAGCCCCACCTAGTTGTGAGTGTGTAGCCATGGGAGGAGATCCAATTTTCAGAGAAAAGGTGTGCTTGTGTGGCAAAGGTAGCTCTCTCTCTTTTCTCCCATGCATGAATGAATGCCTACATTGTTTTTGAATGTGTGTATGGTATTTTAAGCTATGAATTATATTTTAGTATGAAGCCTATGTTCCATGGAACCATAATGTTGCATTATATATTCAAATGATGCCTATAATGTTTGCATTAGTTTGCTTGAATGTAGAGAGGCCAAGAACTTTCTATTTTCGGTGAGGATGAGCCAAGAGCCCTTAGAAGTGGTTGAGACTAACAGAAAGTCTCCCAAGAGCAAGGCTTAGTTCAAGGCCTTTAAGACAAAAGGTGAAGCAAGTCCAAGAACCTTGAAGAAAGTGGGTGAGGCTAACCCATTCATTTGGTAAATCTAAATATGCTATGTGTGTTTTGTGTAAATGCCAAGAATGCATCTTTAACCATTTCAAGTGTTAATATGCCATGCATGCATTTTAAGGCTTGTATTACATTCTTTATGCATGATTGAATAGGAGATGAGCTATTGGGATTCTTTGAATCTCACTCCCTCCTCTCCAATATCTTAATATGCTAGATGGAGCCAATGAACAAAGAAATGGAAGTCACCAAGGTGGAAGATAAAGCTTGGGCCCTAAATTACTTGATTTTGCATATGTTGCAACCAAAGAAATGACAAGTGATGTAATATTTTGATAGAATGAATGTACAATGAATAGACCATGTGTAAATATTCCCATAGTTGATATATGTACGACAATTGATGATAAATGAGAAGTGTTGGAATTTTTGGGTATTGTATGGTTACTTTAGATATATGTCTCCTTGCATATGACTTAGGGATGAAGGATGAGATTTTATGTTTTGAGTTTCCACACCTTTAAGACAAGTTTAGGGAGTCTTTTTGGGCTATTCCCATGTGCCCAAATGGTCACAAGGACCTTATGAGCCATTTTGCCCATCCTTGAACCATTGAAAGGCATTAAATTGACCCAAATGGCACCTTATAACATTTTCTGACCAAATGAAGGAATTTTTTCATGAAATTTGGAAGAAATGTAGATCTTATTGAGAGATTTTTGGGAAGTTAAAGTTCAGGAAAAACGGATCTCTACAGAATTATTTATAAATTTTCAAAGTTGGGATTTTCAATTGGTTATGGTATTTGCACTGTTCATAGTGTCAGTTCTGTGTTCTGTGTCATTTGATGGGCAAACAGTGTCTAATGCTTGTGAAATTTTACAAGAACAAACTAGAGGTCATAAGATTTCTGTGGCCACTAAGATCACCTCATTTGGAGGTTTGAGCAAAGAGTTATGCATTTTTGAAGTTTGTTGTCAGTAGTAGTAGCACCCCCTGAGTCTAGTTACTATTTTATAGATTTTCAATGGCTACATGTATCTGTTGCATTTTGGAATTATTTTTAGCATAAATCTAACATCTGTAAATTTCCAGAATGACCAAATGTGTGTGATTTATATTTTTATAGAATTAGTTATGAATTTTGAAAGTTTATATTAGTAATTTGAAACAGTGGCCCAGATAGCAAAGACCTCAGTGGCTTTTTGGATGTCAAACGTTTTCCCCTTAATGTTTCACGAGCTAAAATTATTTTTACCATGGGGAAGACATCTAGAGCTTTCTAGAATGGTAAATTTTGTTAGATTTCAATTTTTTTGGATTTAGTTATGAATTTCCAAAATTTGTCATAGAAATGGCAACATTCTGGCCGAAAATGCAAGTATGAATTTTATGTATCTTCTTACTCTCCATGAGTTGTAGGCTACTTTTAATGATGGGAATGAGTTGTATTCATGTAATTAAATATGAGAATATGATACATGAGTTCATATGGTTCACGTGACACTGAATGAAATTTTCATACGCGACGCAACGCTAGAATTCTCATTATTTTAATACCATTATTTTGCCTCTTATGTAAGTTGTATGATGTGAGGCATAGATATAGTATGAAATGAGCTAAAAAATTATGGTGTTATATTTATTGGTATTAGAACAAGGTTTCAAGCTTTCAAGGATTGGGATATGGCTTGAGGATGGGGCTATAGGGTTATGTAAAGGCTTGTAGAGTTACAAAAAGCCTTATAGGATGTATTTGGGTATATGAAGATGACTCATGATTATGTTTATGCTAAGTAAGTTATGGAATGCTTGTGAGTAGGTGGTAAGCTGTGGGTGAGGTTGGCCTCTAGTTTTAAAAATAGAGTTAAGTTATCCTATAGCCAGAGCTCCATAATCTATAGTAGCTCGCTAGGATCAGTGGCAAGCTTTGTGTATTAACAACAAAAGAGAATTGTGTAGTTGCTAGAGACGCTTGCCTAGAGAGGTTATGAGAGGCCTAATCTCCTTGAGACCACACTCGGACCGTTTGAGGATGTCCCACCCAATGCAGGAGCAAGCAGTGAGTTAGCATTATATGAGGTAAAGCTGCTATTGCATAGAGTAAGGGTAAAAGGAGTTACCTCCCTAGCCACAACACTCGGATATTACGATGACATAAAAAGGCCAGAAAACTATTCCTTCAAGCTAGAAGTTTGAGTTGCATGTTACACCCCATAGCCCAAAGATGGTTATTAGTTATGCATGAATTTAGCGAGATGCATGAATTAAGCAAGAGGTAGAACCCTCTAGTTTGATGTTGGGCTGCATATAGACGCAGTGAGGCTCAGATTACATAGCTAAAGAAGAAGCTTCCAGTAATAGTGGGGTGTATAGTGGTATGGAAATCCTTATTGGTCATATTTAGGTCAACCTGAGAAATGAGTTGCTGTGGGATCAATCAACACAAAAAAAGTGGGGACCCCTAATATAAGTAAAGAAAAAGAGCAGTAAATGGTCCATTAGCGAACACGAAGGATTAGTAAGTAACAGATGAGCAGTAGGCCTACTAATTGAGACTGTGAAAAGCTTAACGTAAGTGGAGGCTTAGCCTGAGAATGTTGTAAGTGGGTAGCAGTTAAAGTTAGAGAATGTCAGACACAGGAACAGTAAGGTTATTGAGATCCGCCTACAAGGTGTTGACTCCAACCTAGGATGCTACCCTGTGTAGTCGCAAATGACGAGCTAATATAATGAGTCCAAGACCCTACTGATAGGATGTTAATATAATCTAAGGGTAATATTAGTGATGTATAAGTGAATATACAAACACGGTGTACCTCATAAATGATACATAAAGATATGCAAACACCATATATTTCTACATCCTCAAGCGAACTCCAATCTGAGAGAGCTTGGAACTTTGCTCTGATACTAAAAAATGTAACACCATAAATTCTTAGCTCATTTCATGCTATTTTCATGCCTAAGGCCATGCCATTAACATAAGAGGCAAGAAAAATGGCATTAAATAATGCATTTCTTAGCATTGCAAAAATGTAACACCATATATTTTTACATCATCAAGCAAACTCCAATCTGAGAGAGCTTGAATCTTTGCTCTGATACCAATAAATGTAACATCATAAATTCTTAGCTCATTTCATGCTATTTTCATGCCTAAAGCCATGCCATTCACATAAAAGGCAAGAAAAATGGCATTAAATAATGCATTTCTTAGCGTTGTATCGCGTATAAAATTTTTATTTAGTGTCCTGTGGGTTATGGGAGCTCATGTATCACATTCTCACATTTATTTACATAGATACAACTCATTTCCATCACCAAAATTGACCTAGAGGTCGTGCATGGCAAAGGGAAGCATAAAACATATATTTGTAATTTAGGCCAGAAACTTTCCTTTTCTGTCACAAAATTTAGAAAATCATAACTAATTCTAAAAAAAATCAAAACCATGCATTATTTGCCCTTATGAAAAGCTACACATGTCTACTTTATGCTAAAAATATAACCAGGCCATGAATTATCACACAAAAAATGTTTGACATTTGAAAAAATCCAGAGGTCTAGCTGTCTATTGGTGTTGTTCTAGGTTTCTGCAGCAAATTTCAAAAATGTCCAATTAATTTCAAAAAAAATCTAATCTATACAAATGATACTAATCTAAAAAGCTATAGATGTTAGCTACAGGAAAAAATAATTTCAAACCAGTTCAGGCACGTCCAGACCTTGAAACCTAATCAAATAATACCTGAGATCAGTTTGAGTGCCTGATATTGCGTAGAATTTTTAAAAATTCATATCTCCCTCTCTAGACATCCAACTGAGGTGTTTCTAGTTGGCACAAGTCACTGGGAATATCTAGTTTCTCCCTATAAAATTTTGTGGCAATTAGACATCATTTGGGTCTTGAGTGACAGAAATCATTTTTGAATCTAAGTGAACAGTACCCTTGACTAAAACAAAAAAAATTTCTCAATTTTGAAAATTCATCAAATATTCCATAGACCTCCAAAAATTCTATACCTTAGCTTCCCAAAAAGATCTAAATACATACTAATTGGATGCCAAATCTCAGATCAAGAAGAGCTCATTTGGACAAAAAAGGGTATAGGATTCCAATATGGTTAATTTTGCTTCATATTAGATACCAAGTGTACCCAAATGGTCTTCCTCGGTGTTTGGCACCTTTTGGGCAGGTTTAAAAGCATAAATATGACTTGTATAAACTGTTCGAGTAGTCCCAAATTTCATGTATCTCAATTTGTCCTCTCCACTTCTATTATTACATACAATTTCATAAGCTAGTCTAGTTATTCCATACTCAAATTGCACTATACCATTCATATAACATTCAATCTCATTTCTACATGATACATCAACATAATTAAACATGTTCATAATGTCATAAGACATATACAACAATAGTTTATAACATTTGCCACTCATATGGTTTTAAAAGAGCAAGATTCATGCACTTTGTTGTCAATCTCTTATCTTTCAAGGTGTTGGCTCCCATTACCTTGTTCTCTTGATTCACCTAGCATGTTAGAACATTGGAGACGAGGGTATGAGATTCAAAGAATCTCAATAGTTCATCTCCCTTTCAATCACACATAAAGTATGTAAACAAGCCTTAAAAATGCATGTATGCACATATTAACATGTGTAGGCATTCAAGAAACATTCTTGACATTTGAACAAGTCATACATAGCATATATAGGCTTGCCAAGTAAGTGGATTGGTCTCACCTATTCACTTATGGATTTTGGACTTGCCTCACTAATTTCTTTAAGAGGTTTTTGACTCAACCTTACTTTTGGGAGTCAACCTCACTTTTAGAAAACTCTTTACTTTGTCTCAACCAACTTTAAGGGTTCTTGGCTCATCCTCACCATGGTTAGAGGGTTCTTGGCTTTTCCACACTCAAACAAACTAAAGCAAGCATATAAAACATCATTTGAATGCATAAAATATTATCATGGTACCATGGAATAAAAGGTCGTGCTAAAATACTTTTTTGAGCTTAAAACATATATACACACATTCAAAGATAATGTAAGTACACATCCATGCATGAGAGAATGTGGAGAGAGCTACCTTGCTTGCATTTACACACTTTTTCTTTGAGTATTGAATCCTCTCCCTTGACCTTACACACCCAAGAAGGTGGAGATCACTTCGCTTGGCCTAGACACATTATATGGAAGCTAATTATACTCATGAATCATATTTTGAGGCCACACAATCACTAGAAAAGTTAGGTGGCTCATAAGGCTCTTTTGTGGTTCCATAATACACTTAATGAAGTAACCTTTGGAAAATATCATATTGGCTCCATTCTCTCCATCTATTTATGATTCTTGACTTCATTTAAACCTCTTGGAGTCATCACACAATCAATTCTAGAAGTCTAGCTAGGTGTTGCTTCTTTAAGCCATATTGTGAAACATATAAGACCATCTTATTATCTATGGTTTCTAAAATTTTTTCAAGGCTTCCTCTCATATTGTCCCATTACACATGATACAAAACTAAGCTTGGAAGGAATTACAACACTCTCTAGGTGCATGAACTCTTCTTGGCCGAAGCTATGCTTCCATATGGTACTAATGGGTTGTTTTAATTTCTTTGATGGGAGAAGCATGTGGGAGGCTCTCTTGGTGTCTTAGAAACTCATATATACTCTTAGACAACATAAATTACTACTAGGAAGCTTCATCTTAGCCTAAGTGCAATCAAATCCCTAAATTTCATAACTTGCATTCTAAAACTCCTTTTTTTAATTCTAGTTGTATATTCTTAATCCTCACACTCCATAACCTTTGGTTCCATCAAGAACACATAAAGAAAAACTCTCCTCCTCACTTTCTCTCTCTAGACCTAAGCTTAAATGGCTTAGAAACATAAGATTTTGCAAGTGTTTCAAGTGAAATCTTACTTTAAAATGGAGCTCTATTTGCGTAGATTATTTTTCACCGATTGATTTCTTGAAAAGAGTTCCTTTTTGGCTTGGGTTTGGCCTGAATCTTCAAGTTTTAAAGAAAAGAAAACCACTATTAGAGAGCTCTTAGAGAAAAGAACAACTTTTCTAACTGGCACGAGATGAAACGAGACCGTTTACTTACCTAAATAGAAGCTTAAACTTCTTCTCTGTCTCCCTTCTTAATGTCACTCCATTGCTATCCATTTTTTTTTGCAAATGGAAGCTTGGAGAAGGTGATGAGGTGTAATCTTACTTAAGAAGCCTCTTTTATAATTTTTCAAAATGACTATTTTACCCCTATGCACCTGTTTGCTCTGTTTATGCTCATTTTAACTCCTTTTTGAGAATTATCTTCTCTATCATAAAATTTAGGTTCCCAATTAAATAAAATGCCTTTGAAATCACTCAAATCAAAGTTAAAACATTTATGAACAAATAAATCAAAATTTGGGTCAACCGACATTAGAAAACGTCCACCGGAGGGGTTTTAACTGTCCTAGGGCTTCTTATGTTTTTCAAGACCTTTGAGAACCCTAGAGAACTCAAAAATTTCATTTAAAAAGCCCTCCTATGAGAATTCCAAAATTTTCTCAAAATGATAAAAATGCCCTTATATTTTGTCAATCTTTTGTTATATTTCGTTTTTTCATTCTAGCTCCATTTTTTCCTTCTATCTGAGACTGGGATTCTCATTTTTTAGAGTTTAGAATGCTTCCCAAATTTTTTGGGACCTTAAATAATTTATTTTGGGGGACTTACTTTTGTATTTAGTGAATTTTGTTCATTTACAGAGAAACCGTACGTTACGTTTTTCACATTTTCTCTCGTTTTCAAAAAATCAGATGTTACATTTCTTCCCCCTTAAATAAATTTTATCTTTGAAATTTAGGGTATACTTTCCTCTTACTCTTTTCTTTTCTAGCTAACTGCTTTTTTCTTTCCCTTCTTCTTGGCTCTATATACTTTTCTCAATGATTTCACTCGTTTTAATTTTCTCTTAGCTAGGGAATTTTTATTACTAGCTCTTAATAAGGGCTCTATTATTATAACATACTAGCTAATTATTTTCATAAGGGAAAGAAATTTTTATCTTTGAAGGCCTATCATGGGAAAACTTACTAGTCATATCAGGTTAATCTTAACCCGTTCGCAGAGGTTAATGTTCTTTTTAGTGGACTGATTTACATTCTTGGGAGGTAACTTATTTTGTATCAAATCTCCTGTGTTCTCTCTCAATGGCTTTTCATAAAGTCATAATCCTTTCCTATCATTATAGCCATCGGAGGTTCTTGTCTGTCTGTTTATTTATTTATATGTACTGTTCACTTTTCATCTCTACGTTCTTTCTTACTAGCTCATCCCATGGTTACCATTCACATTTCTTTCTTCCATAGGCCTCAAATCTCAATTACTTCCTAGGATTACAACTCCGTTGAGGAGTTTCTACTTTCAATGATCCCAGTTTTTCTTTGTACTACTACATCTATCCCTGTAGGTTAGGATTTTTCTTCACTTTCTTTGTTCACTTACAGTGGCATTTTATAGTCCCTCGTTTTAACACTGATAGGCCTAACATATGTGTCTCATATTGGCATTGAAGAGCGACTACCACTGGCTACTGTTGAGCTCTGATGGAATGCTAGCTATACTCACAGTTTCGATCACTGAAGGTATACTGTACCACTTACCTTATGTAAAAATTGCACATAATCCCTTTCTGAATACATAGGCTAGCATGTGGGGATCTCTTTATCCCTCGGTCAGGGCTACTATCTGCTAGGTAGTGATTCATTTAACTTTAACTCTGGAAAGCTATTTTCTTGTTTTCTTCATCCCATATACTATGCTAATCTCTTAAGAGATATAGTCAGTAGTCTAACTATCTAAGTAAAGCCTTTATATCTCTGTGGTAACACTCTACAAACTCAAGGATCTCTAATCTCTGAGACAAAAACTAGCTGAAACTATACTGATCTCTGAGACTAACTGCTCTGTAAAAACTATCTCGGGCTGTCATTTCACCAGAGAATATCATGTTATGACTAGGGCTCTTTGTAACTTTGTGGGATCTACTGTGATCCCTGGGCCTACTGCAACCTCTCAGAACCCTGTTAGGGTCTATTGTGACCCATTATGCTATGCTAGGATCTACTACAATCCATCTCTAGGGGACATCAAAGCCTAAGATCATTAAGGATCCCATGAGGAGTGATGAACAGAACATAAGATGCTTTTAAGTATTAGTATGACGGGATCTTAGAGAATCAGATGACATAGAACTCATTTCACACGAAGAGCACGATGTACTTCTGAGTTTAGCCTCAATTATTATGAGCGATGATTACCGGATTTAGTGAGCATGTATTTTACTATCAGATATAGTGATCTTAGGCTTTGACGTCTCCTAGAAATGGATCGTAGTAGATCTAACATAGTTCAGTGGGTCGTAGTAGGCCCTAGTAAGGCTCTGAGAGGTCGTAGTAGACCCAAGGGTTACAGTAGTTCCCATAGAGTTACAGAGAGCCCTAGCTATAGTATGATAGTTCTCTAGTGAGATGACGGCCTAAGATAGTTTTTACAGATCAGTTAGTCTTAGAAACCAGTATAGTTTCAGCTAGCTTTTGTTTCAGAAACTAGAGATCTCTTGAGTCTGATAGACCGTTGCCATAGAGATATAGACACTTTACTCAGACAGTTAAACCACTGACTGGATCTCTTTAGAGATAAGCATAGTGTATGGGATGAGAAAAGCAAGAAAGTAACTTTCCAGAGCTAAAGCCAGATAAACCACTACCTAGCAGATATTAGCCCTGACCAAGGGATAGATTGATCTCCACATGCTAGCTCATGCATTCAAAAAGGGGTCAGGTGCAATTTTACATGAGGTAAATGGTACGGTATGCCTCTAGTGAGCAAAACTGTGAGAATACCTAGCATCCCACGAGAGTTCAATAGTAGTAAGTGGTAGTCGCTCTTCAGTGCTAAGTATGAGACACACATGTTAGGCCTATCAATCTTGTAATGAGGGATTATAAAATGCCACTGTAAGTGAGCAAAGAAAATGAGAAAAAATCCTGGCCTACAGAGGTAGATATAGTA
The DNA here is from genome assembly GCA_026724425.1 of Erythrophleum ivorense. Lineage (NCBI taxonomy): Eukaryota > Viridiplantae > Streptophyta > Magnoliopsida > Fabales > Fabaceae > Erythrophleum > Erythrophleum ivorense. The sequence continues at coordinate 13,391,694 of JAIUCV010000008.1, forward strand.
GTAAATAGAGAAGTTGGGATCATTGAAAGTAGAAACTCCCTAAAGGAGTAGTAATCCCAGTAATTAATTGAGACATGAGGCCTATGATAGAAAGAAATGTGAATTATAATCATGGGATGAGCTAGTAAGAAAGAACGCAAAGACGAATATTAGACAAAACATGTAAATAAGTAAGCAGATAGATAGAAACCTCTGATGGCTATAATGATTAGAAAAGATAATGAGATGTTATGAGAAGCCATTAAGAGAGGACACAGGAGACTTGATACAAAATAAGTTACCTCTTGAGATGTGTTAATGAGTCCACTAAAAAGAATGTCAATCCCTATAGACGGGTTGAAACTAATCAAATATGATTAATAAACTCTCCTAGGATAGGCCTCCAGAATTAGAAATTTCTTTCCCTTATGAGATGAACTAACTAATGCTTTATAACAATAGAACTCTCATTAAGAGTTAGTATAAAAATTCCCTGGTTGAGAAAAACTCAAAGAGTGAAATCGTTGAGAAAAGCGTATAGAGCCGGGAAGAAGAGAAGGAAAAGAGCAGTTAGCTAAAAAAGAAAAGAGTAAGAGAAAGGTATATCCCAAATTTTGAGGACAAAATTTATTTAAGGGGTAAAAATGTAATATTTGGTTCTCTGAAAACAAGAGAAAATGTGAGAAACGTAACATACGGTTTCTTTGTAAACGAACAAAATTCACCGGATATAAAAGGAAGTCCCTCGAAATGATGTAGTTAAAGTCCCAAAAAATTTGGGAAGCATTTTAGACTCCTAAAAATAAGAATCCCAAGCTTAGATTGAAAGAAAAATGGAGCTAGAATGAAGAAACAATTTCTTCCGAAAAACTTACGAAATGTAATGGTATTTTTGTAATTTTGAGCAAATTTTGGAATTTATATAGGAGGGCTTTTTAAAAGAAATTTTTGAGTTCTCTAGGGTTCTCAGAGGCCCTGAAAATCATGGAAAGTCCTGGAATAGTTAAAACTCATCCAGTGGACGTTTTCTAATATCGGTGTACTCGAACTTTGTTGGATCTGTTCGGGAAAGTTTTAGCTTCGATTTGAATGATTCCAAAGGCATTTTACTAAATCGGGAACCTAAATTTCATAATGAAAAATAAGGTTTTAAAAAGGAGCTAAAATGAGTTAGGAACAAAAATACTAAAGACAAAGGGCAAAATTAAAATTTTTTAGAAAGGGGAAGCTTCTTGAACATACTTTAAGTTTCTTATTTCTTCTCCCCTTCATTTGCATGACCCATTCTGCCCAAAAACCAGAGAAAACACTAACTCTCTTAGGCGCACCATGGAGGAGAAGAAAGGAAGAGAAAAAGCAAGGAAAAGGTAAGTAATTTCATGGATTTTCATGCTCATTCTTCTTCTAAACTTGTTCCTCTCCTCTTAAGCTTTTTTTCTATGATTATAATGAAGTTTACAAATCTTTTTTAAGGGAGAAACTTAGGAGAAAATTCGGATTTAAAGAGATGAACCTAGAGAAAGCAAGAAAATAAGGTAATTTCTTCATCCAAGGTTGATATCCTTTCTTACCTTTCTCCACCATTTTGCCCCACTAATGAAGCCCTAGGAGGGTTTGCTTTTTAAGCAGAACTGAGGGCGATTCTAAGGAAAAAGGGTGTGGCGATTAAGAATATGCAAAGGAAATTAACAAAAAGTCATTACATTTCAAGATACAATTTTTAGAGTTTTAATTGCACCTTGTAAAATCTAATTGTGTACAATGATTCCTAGTCCAAAATAAGAATTTAAATGAATTCCTAAGATCCTTAAGAGGCTCCCCACATGTATCTCCTCTTGAGAAAACAAAGCAAAGTTCATGAATGCCAAAACCTAGCATAGGTTTGGCCAAGAGAGGTTCATCTAGCTAGAGAGAGTTTTAAATTTTTCTAAACCCATTTTTGAGTCATATATGATGAATGAATATGAAGGGAAGCCTTGGAAAAAATTTAGGAAGCTTAGAGAATGAGTTGGTACTTTAAGTTTCATATTATGACCTAAAGAAGCAACCTGTAGCTAGGTTGTTAGTTTTGATTGTGTGATGACTCCAAGAGACTTAAAAGGAGTCAAGAATTATATTTGAAAGGAAAGAATATAACATAGAATTTAATTAATGGGTGTTGCTTCATTAGGTGCATTCTTGGAAACATAAAGGGGTTTATAGACCAAGCTAGAGTCTAAGCAAGTTGTGTGGCTTTAGAATTAATTCCATGAACCTAATTGGCTTCTATAAATTGTGTTTAGGCTAAGAGGAATAATCTCCACCTTCTTGGGTGTGTGAGGTCAAGGGAGAGGATTCAAGACTTAAGGAAAAAGTGTACAAATGCTAGTAACATAGCTCTCTCCACTTTCTCTCATGCATAGATGTGTGGTTACATTATCTTGAATGTGTGTATGTATGTTTTAAGCCATAAAAAATATTCTAGCATGATTTCATATGCCATGGTACTATGATGATGCATCATGTTTCCAAATGATATCTATGATGTTTGCTGATGTTTGTTTGAGTGTGGTGAGACTAAGAACCCTTAGCCATAGTGAGGATGAGCCAAGAACCCTTAAGATTGGTTGAGACAAAGTAAAGAGTCTCCTAAAAGTGAGGTTGACTCCCAAGAGTATGGTTGAGTCTAAGAACCTTTTAAAGAATGGGTGAGGCAAGTTCAAAATTCATAAGTAAATGGGTGAGGCCAATCCACTTGCTTGGCAAGCCTATGTATGCTATGTATGACTTTTTCAAATGTTAAGAATGCTTCTTGAATAATTGCACATGTCCATATGTCATGTATGCATTTGTGAGACTTGTTTTGCATGCTTTATGAATGATTGAATAAGAGATGAGCTATTGGGATTCTTTGAATCTCATCCCCTCCTCTCTAATGTTCTAACATGTTAGGTGGACCAAAAGAGCAAGGTAATGGAAGCTAACTATCTTAAAGATGAGACCATGACATCAAAGTGTCTTGAAATTGTTACTTTAACGCCTTATGGATAGCAATTGATAAAATTCCTAATTGTATATGACCTATGATGTTATGAGCACATATAATATCTTAATGTATTGTGTATAAATGAGAACTAGGGTTATATGTATAGAAATACTCATTTTAGTCATGTAATGACAATTTTGCATTATGGAATTTCATGTATGAATGGAAGTGGAATAGCCAAAATGAAATGCATAAGATTTGGGATCACTTGGGCAGCTCACACAAGTCATAATCATCTTTTAGACTTACCCAAGAGGTGCCAAACTCTAAGGAAAGCCATTTGGACATTTTGGTATCCTATATGGAGCCAAAATTGACCATAATGGAACCTTATGTCACTTTTTATCCAAATAATTTTTTCTTGATTTGAGATTTGGCATATAATTAGAGCTTGTTAAAAGCTATTTGGGAAGCTAAAGAACATAATTTTTGAAGGTCTAGAGAATATTTGATGACTTTTTAAAGTTAGAAAATGTTTTGGTTTTGGTCATGTCACTGTTTATACTAGTCCAAAAATGAAATCTATCATACAGGGCTCAAATGATGTCCAATTGCCACAAAAATTTATACAAAGAAACTAGACATTAATAGTGACTTGTGTCAATTAGAAGCACCTCATTTGGATATCTAGAGAGGGAGATATGAATTTTCAAAGAATCTATCCAGTATCAAGAACTCCAGCTGACCTCAATTATTGTTTGATTGAGTTTTGACGTTTAGGTGTGCCTGAACCAGTTTAGAGTTATTTTTTTTCTCTAGCTAATATCCATAAATTTCCAGATTGGTATTATTTTTATGGCTTGAATTTTTGTGAAATTAATTGAAAATTTTTAAAATTTGCTACATAATTCTGTGATAGCACCAATGAACAACCTAATCTTTGGATCTTTTTGAATGTCAAAGCCTTCTATGATGGATGTTATCATCTAAACATATTTTTAGCATGAAGTAGACATATTTAGCTTTCCAGAATGGCCAAGAATGCATGTTTGCAATTTTTCTAGAATTAGTTATAATTTTCTAAAGTTTGTGACAGAAATGTAGAAAATCTAGTCGAAAATATATGTATGTATTTCATGCTTCCCTTTGAGTTTCACGAGATATAAGCCATTTTTAATTATGCAAATGAGTTGTATTCATGTAATTAAATATGAGAATGTGATGTATGAGTTCACATGATTCACATGACACCGAATGAAATTTTTATATGCGATGCAATGCTAAGAAATGCATTATTTAATACTATTTTTCTTGTCTCTTTGTGAGTTACTTGATATGAGGCATAGAGATAGTATGAAATGAGTTAGAAATATATAATGTTACATTTATTGGTATCAAAGCTGGGTTTTGATCTAAGGACGTATGGATTATAGGCTCACCACGTTTTCACTGTGCAATTAGAGTTTGTTGAGAGCTTTTTAGGAAGTTAAAGAACAAAACTTTTGGAGATTTAGAGAATATTTGATGAATTTTTGAAGTTAGAAAATTTTCTGGTTTTGGTCATGTCACAGTTCATATTGGTTTGAAAATAAAATATGTTACATAGGGGCAAATGATGTCCAATTGCTACGAAATTTTATACAGAAAAATTAGACATTCTCAGTGACTTGTGCCAACTGGAAGGACCCTATTTGGGTGTCTAGAGAGGGAGACATGAATTTTTAAAGATTTTGTCTAGTATCAGGAGCTCCAACTGATCTTAAGTACTGTTTGATTGATTTTTGAGGTCTAAGCGTATCTGAACTAATCTAGAGTTATTTTTTCCTTCTAACTAACGTCCACAGATTTTCAAATTGGTATTATTTGCATAGATTGGATTTTTTTGGAATTAATTGGATATTTTTTAAATTTGCTGTAGAATTTTGTAACAACACCACTGGACAGTCTGATCTCTGGACTTTTTAGCATGTCAAACATCCTCTGTGTTGGATGTTATAGTCTAGATATATTTTTAGCATGAAGTAGATATGTGTAGCTTTCCAGAATGGTCAAGAATGCATGATTTTGATTTTTCTAGAATTAGTTATGATTTTTGAAAATTGTGATAGAAATAAGGACAAATCTAGTCGAAATTATATATGTATATTTCATGTATCCCTTCGAGTTCTTTGAGATGTAGGCCACTTTTGATGATTCAAATGTATTGTGATCATGTAATTAAATATAGGAATGTGTTGTATGAGCTCACATGGTCCATGTGACACCGAATGAAATTTTTATACATGACACAATGCAAATAAATATATATTTTTAATTCCTTTTCCTTACTCTTTCATGGAATTGATTACTCTTTTATGCAAAGAAAATGTAGGTGTTCTTGAGCGTAAAGAGATCCGAACTGGCAACAAAGACAGCCAGTAATAGAACATCCCTTTTTCCTAAGAAAAGGATAATAAAGATAAAAGAAAGAGAAAATATGATAGTATTTAAGTCGATGACATAATAGATTAAGAATAAATATCCAGCTAACATGCTTGAGTACTCGAGGAAGCACAAGTGTCCTTGGCATAGATGCCCTTTTTCCATAATAGTACCCAAAGTAAAAATAATCGGGCAATGCAGAGAGATCTCGGGATGAAGAGGAAGAATCCTATTTTCCCCGAGTATCCTACGAGAATAGGGTAGATAGAGAAAAGTAAGAAAGGAATACTTTAAATTGTTGGGAAACTTATAATGTATTGGCGATAGTGGCTTTAAGCTCAGTTATGAAACACCGATGTATTAGTGTTTGATGTTATGGTTTGCTTGCAACAGAGGCTACATAATATTGGGTCTAGCCAACCTAGTAGTAATGTGGCTTAAGTGCATAACAAATGACAACATTAATCACTAAAGTGTCCCGATAATCAAAGGGTATCCTAGTTAGCTAGATAATGAGATAAGTCAGAAAAGAGATGTAAAGAGATTCTAGGAATACCAAAATAGTAAGAAAAATATGCAGAGAGCAATCCCCAGTAAAGAATGCCTAAATTTAGGGGATGAGATTCAAATAATCCTAATAGTTTATCTCCTATTCAATCATACATAAAGCATGTAAACAAGCCTTAAAAATGCATGCATGGACATATTAACATGTGTGAGTATTCAAGAAACATTCTTAGCATTTGACAAAGTCATACATAGTATACATAGGCTTGCCAAATAAGTGGATTGGCCTTACCCATTTATTTGTGGATTTTAGACTTGCCTCACCCATTCTTTAAGAGGTTCTTGGATTCAACTGTACTCTTGGGAGTCAACCTCACTTTTAGTAGACTCTTTACTTTATCTCAACCAATCTTAAGGGTTTTTAACTCATCTTCACCATGTCTAAGAGTTCTTGGTCTCACCACACTCAAGCAAACCAAAGAAAGCATCATAGACATCATTTAGAAATATAATACATCATCATGGTACCATGGCATATAAAATCATGCTAAAATACTTTTCATCGTTTAAAAATACATACACACATTCAAGACAATGTAAGCACACATCTATGTATAAGAGAAGGTGGAGAGAGCTATCTTGCTAGCATTTGTACACTTTTCCTTAAACTTTGAATCCTCTCTCTTGACCTCATACACCCAAGAAGGTGTGTAAGTGTTAAATTCATTGTAAACCTATAGGAGTTAATGGGGCTTATCGTAAGCTACAAGTCTGATGAGATAAGTAGCCCAGGCTAAATATAAGCTAAAACCTAAGGTAGTGTTTGGTTGGAGGGTTTTAGAGGGGAGAGGAGGGGAGGGGAAGGGAGGGTAGCTCTCCCCCTTGTTTGGTATGAAAAAATTAGAGGGGAGGGGAGGGGAGAAGAGGCAAAATATTGCCTCCCCTCCCCTTCCCTCCCCTCCAAAAGTGGGGGTTTTTGGAGGGGAGAGAAATTTTTTAGTTTTGTTTGACCAAATTGCCCCTACTTTGCTTTTACTTCAAATATAATATAGATCTTATTTTTTTTAATAGGGTTCAAGATAATTTTTTATAAAAATAAAAAATATTTTTGAATAAAAATAAAAAATATTTTTTATAATAAAAAATAGGAAAAAGCTTTTTATATATATATAAAAATATCTTTAAAAAAAAATTAATTCTAATATCATAAGGGTATAATTGTCCATTAATCCCTTCCCTCCCCTCCTCAACCAAACAACATATCATTAAAACCCCTCCCCTCCCCTCCCTTCCAAATCAACCAAACAACATATCATTAAAACACCTCCCCTCCCCTCCTCTCCCCTTCATTGAACCAAACACTCCCTAAGGGAAGTGACCAATAGCATATTAATTTGATTGAAAGCTCAGTGAGAGTTCTCCCTCGATCGAGAAAGGAAAAATAAGATATCTTGAGTGAAGGAGACCACCCAATAGTGGTTGGCAAATTCCCCTCGATAGACCCTCTGAATTATAGGGTACAGTGATAAAGGAAGCGGGGAAGAGCTGAAAAACTAACCACAGAAGAAATACCCTCGCTTTAATAGTAATTAAATGAGTAAACTGAGCACAGATTGGTAAACAGTTAAGGGTCTAATAGTTAATCAGACGAGCTCCCTGATATGAGAATGATATAGGATTAAGACACATGAGTGATTAGAGCGCCCAATAGAGCATGAGCTTTCAGTAAAGTAAAAGCCTCTTGGAGTCATCACACAATTAAAATAAAGAGCTTAACTACATGTTATTTCTTTAGGTCATATTATGGAACATAAATCATTAACTCACTTTCTATAATTTCTAAATTTTTCCCAAGGCTTCCCCTCATCTTCACTCATCATATATGACTTAAAAATGGGTTTAGAACAAATTAAAACTATCCCTAGGTATGAGAACCTCCCTTGGCCGAATCTATGCTAGGTTTTGGCACCCATGGACTTTGCTTTGTTTTCTTAAGGGGAGAAGCATATGGGGAGACTTCTAGGGATCTTAAGAGCTCATTTAAACTCTCATTTAGACATAGGAATCAAGGTATCACATCAGATTTTGTAAAGAATATATGAAACCCTAAACTTTGTATTTTGAATTTTCATGGTTATTTGTTAATTCTCTTTACATATTTTTAATCTCCACACCCTTTTTCCTAAGAATCACCCTTGGTTCTGCCTAAAAATCAAATCCTCTTAGGTTTTCTCAAGTGGGGTGAAATGGTGGAGAAGGGGAGCAAGGGGTAGCAACCATGAAAGAAGAAATTACCTTATTTTCCTGCTTTTTCTCAGTTGAATCTTGTGTTCTTTGAGCTCTTCTATCTGTTTCTTAAGCTCAACTAGCTCAGTAGGAGCGATCTTGTACAAGACCTTAGACACTGGACCTGCCCTAGGTACAATGTCTATAGGAAATTCTACCTTTCTTTCTGGGGGTAGTCCGCTAATCTCTTTAGGGAATACCTCTGGGAATTCCCTCACTATGAGAATCTTATTCATACCCTCTTCTACCTCAGCCTGAACTGAAAAGAAAAGAATGGAGCCTAGAATTTAATTGATGAGTGTTACTTCATTAGGTACATTCTTAGAAACATAAAAGGATTTATAGACCAAGCTAGAGTTTAAGCAAGTTGTGTGGCCTTAGAATTAATTCCATGAACCTAATTGGCTTTCATAAATTGTGTCTAGTCCAAGAGGAATGATCTTCACATTCTTAGGTATGTGAGATCAAGGGAGAGGATTCAAGACTTAAGGAAAAAATGTACAAATGCTAGCAAGGTAGCTCTCTCCACCTTCTCTCATGCATGGATGTGTGTTTAGCTTGTCTTAGAATGTGTGTATGTGTATTTTCAAGTCATGAAAAGTATGTTAACATGATTTCATATGCCATGGTTTCATGATGACATATTATGTTTCTAAATGATGTTATGATGTTTGTTTTGGTTTGCTTGAGTGCGGAGAGGCCAAGAACTCTTAGTCATGGTGAGAATGAGCCAAAAACCCTTAGAATTAATTTAGACAAAGTAAAGAAGTCTCCCAAAATGAGATGGACTCCCAAGAGCAAGGTTGAGTCTAAGGGTCTCTTAAAGAATGAGTGAGGTAAGTCCAAAATCCATAAGAAAAAGGGTGAGGTCAATCCATCTACTTGGCAAGTGATTGAATGTCTTGTATGACTTATTTACATGCCAAGTTTGCTTCTTGAATGTTCATGTCATCTATTATATTTACACATGCATTTTCAAGACTTGCTTTACATATGTTATGTGTGATTGAATAGGAGATGAGCTATTGAGATTCTTTGAATCTCATTCCCTCCTTTCTAATGATCTAATATGCTAGGTGGACTAAGTAGACAAGGTAATGGAAGCCAATCACCTTGAAGAAGAGAGCTTGACACCAATATGCATAGTTTTTACTCTTTAAAGCCATATTGATGTTTAATGATGTAAATTATTATTGAATATGGTCTATGACCTTTGGAACATATGTAATTATGATAATGTGTCATGTATAAATGAGAGAATATGTTATGAGACCATTTAAATGCAATTTGAGTATGTATGGACAATGTGGCTTCTTGAATGAGTTTATAGAATTGTGCATATGTGTGGAAGAAATGACCAAAATGAAATGGATGAGAGTTGGGATCGTTTAGGCGGCTCACACAAGTTCTAATTATGCTTTTATACTTGCCCAAGAGGTGCCAAACCCCAAGGAAAGCCATTTGGACATTTTGGTGTCCTATATGGAGCCAAAATCGACAGAGCCAAAATCGACCAATTTAGAACCTTATGTCACTTTTTATCCAAATGAGCTCTTCTTGATCTAAGATTTAGCATGCGATTAGAGCTTGTTGAGAGCTTTTTAGGAAGCTAAAGAACATAATTTTCAGAGGTCTACAGAATATTTGATGAATTTCCAAGTTGACAAATTTTTTAGTTTTGGTCATGTCACTGTTCACTCAGGTCCGAAAATAAAATCTGTTACACAGGGCTCAAATGATGTCCAATTACCACGAAATTTTATACAGAGAAACTAGACAAATATGGCCAAAATTATATATGTATATTTCATGTATCCTTTCGAGTTCCTTGAGATGGAGGCCACTTTTGATGATTCAAATAAGTTGTATTCATATAATTAAATATGGGAATGTGTTGTATGAGCTCACATGGTCCACGTGACACCGAATGAAATTTTTATACACGACGTAATGTAAAGAAATATATTATTTTTAATCCATTTTTCTTACTCTTTCATGGAATTAATGATATAAAGCATGGGAATGTCATGAAATGAGTTAGAAATATATGGTGTTACATTTATTGGTATCAGAGCCTGGTTTCAATCTAGGGACCTGTGGGTTATGGGCCTACCATGCTTCCGCTGCTTAATGAAGGTAACTGTGTATAAATGCAAGCAAGGTAGCTCTCTCCACCTTCTCTCATGCATGGATGTGTACTTAGCTTGTCTTAAAATATATGTATGTGTATTTTCAAGCCATGAAAAGTATGCTAGCATGATTTCATATGCCATAGTTTTATGATGACATATTATGTTCTTAAATGATGTTATAATGTTTGTTTGGATTTGCTTGATGTGAGGCATAGATATAGTATGAAATGAGTCAAAAAATTATGGTGTTACATTTATTGGTATCAGAGCAAAGTTTCAGGCTCTCTCGGATTGGATTCGGCTTGAGGATGTAGCAATCGGGCCACGTAAAGGCTTGAATGAATAGGTAAAGTCTTATATGAGACATGTTGGGTGTATGAGTATAGTTTGTGATTTTATTCATGATAAGTAAGTTGTAAAATGGTCTTGGAGTAGTTAGTGGACATCGGAAAGAGTGGCCTCTAAAGTAGCTTGAGTAGAGCTAAGCTTAAGAAAAGTTAAGGGATTCGACGGCTAGAGCTTGATATGATATGATAGCTCGCCAAGATCAATGGCAAGCCCTAGATATAAAAGATGAGAAATGATCTTGTTGATATGGAGAGGCTTGCTAGAGAGAGTATGTGAGGCCTAATTCTCTTAGTAGTCATACTCAGGCCATTCCCAGCTATCTCGCGTAATGCAGAGACAAGTAAGGATGCAGCGCGGTATGAGATGAGACTGCGGCTACACAAGACCAGTTTAGAAGGGAAATGAGAAGAGAGTTATCCCTTAGCTACAACACCCAAATGTCTAGATAAGTATTAGAGCCCGTAATGTTAATTCCCTCAGGCCAGGAGTTTAAGTTACAAGTTACACCCTTTAGAGCCCAAACAGCCTGAAGGTGATAGTTAGCTATTCATGAATGAAACAAGAGGTAGAACCCTCTAGTTTGATGACAGGTTAGATATATAGGCAATAAGGTCGAGTTAGTAGCTAAAGATAAAATTCTAATCTATGAAAAAGCAAGCCAATCAGAGGCCATTAGCAGTGGTTAATTCATTGTTTAGTTGTGGCCAATTATTCTAGAAAGCAGCGAGACAATCCAAAAAGTTCGTCGCCACGGCCAATTAAAAAGTTAGCTGCAGCCAATACTCAGACAGGAAAATTAGGGTGAATCCAAAGCTGATTAGCTGCGGTGAATGGCAGTTTGAATGTCTTGTTGGTCATATTCATGCCAGCTTGAGGAATGACCTGATAAGGGCTTAGTCAATCAACACAGAGTGGGAACCCCTAGTATAAGTAGAGAAGAGGGTAGTGAATAGTTACAGAATATTAGTAAGAAATTTGTGGTCCTAGTAAATGAGACTGAGAAAAGAGCTCAGCATAGAGAAAGTTAGACACAAAAATGATAAGGTTGTTGAGACCCGCCTTTAAGGCGTTGACTCCAACCTAGGATGCTACCCTGTGAGAAACTGAATGATAGAATGTTAGTGTAGCTTCGAAATGACGTAAGATAAGACTACCAGTAGTAAAGCACATAGTGAGTGGCCTAGAAAGGTGTACCTCATAAGTAACACCTAGAGGTAAGTATAAGTAGCCCAGTAATAGAGGCTTAAAAAAGAATGAGGATAGTTTGCAAGCTATAGGTCCGATGAGATGACTAGCTTAGGCTGAGCATAAGCTAAAGCCTAAGGAAGATAACCAGTAGCATCGTTCCAGGTGAGATATGTGAATGAAAGGCTCGATAGAAGTCCTCCCTAAATCAAGAAAGGAAGGATGAGACATCCTGATGTCGGGGAAACCACCTAGTAGTAGTTAGTAAATTCTCCTAAATAGACCCCTTTGAGTCATAAAGTACAGTTATAAGGAAAGCGAGGAAGAACTGAAAAAATAGCCGTAGAAGAGATGCTTTTGCTTTAGTAATGACTGAATGAATAGATTAAGTATAGAAAGGTAAATAGACAAGGGTTAGATAATTAGTTAGATGAGCTCCTTAATATGAGAATGATATGGGATTAAAGCATATGAGTGATTAGAGCACCCAGTAAAGCATAAGCTTTTAGTGAGGTAGAATCCAAACATTGAGAGTACGTGTTCTAAATTGGGTTAGCAAAACCCTAGAAGTAATATATTGTGCTCCTGAGGATGAGGCTAAAGAAGCTGAACAGAGAGAAAGCCTAACTCTGATCCTAACATAGAAATAAGTTAAAACGGATAATTAATGCCTTAGTACCATTAGGAAACTCAAGGGGGCTAGAGATCGCCTAAGAAGGTTAGCCTTGTATTATGTAGAGAAAGAGTGTAAGCTGAGAGCGCCATAGAATAAAATTTCTAGGATTATATGAAATAGAATCCTTGTTACCAAGGAATGGCCTAGCTAAGAGCAGAGTAAGAATATGAGTGAAAAATAGACCCCTTTGATGTTACAGAGAGTGAATAAGTAGAGGAACCCCGAGAAAATGTAGGTGCTCTTGAGTGTAAAGAAATCTGAACTAGCAATAGAAACAGCCAGTAGTAGAACATCCTTTTACCTAAGTAAGAGGATAAAAAAGGTAGAAAGAGAAGATATGATAGTGTTCAAGTTGAGAACATATTAGATTGAGAATAGATATTCAGTTAATGTGCTTAAGTACTTAAGAAAGCACACTTATCCTTAGCATAGATGCCCTTCTAGCATGATACTGCCCGAAGTAAAAATAGTTGGGTAATGTAGAGAGATCTTGGGATGTAATAGAGGAAGAATTCTATTTTTTTTAGCACTCTACAAGAATAGGACAAATAGAGAAAAGTAAGAGAGGAATACTTTAGATTATTAGGAAACTTACAATATACAAGCGATAGTCGCTTTGAGCTCAGTCATAAGGCGCTCGTGTATTAGTGTTTGATGTTATGGTTTGCTTGCAACAATGGTTACATGATATTAGGCCTGATCAACCTAGTAGTAATGCGGCTTAAGTGTATAGCAAACGATGATATCAATCACCAAAGTGTCCCGATAATCGAAGGGTATCCTAATTAGCTAGATAACGAGATAAATTAGAAAAGAAAGGTAAAGGGATTCTAGTGATATCAGAATGATGAGAAAAGCATGTAAAAAGGAATTCCCAGTAAAGAATGCTTAGATCCAGATAGCATGAGTTTAGTATGTATGATCTGAGTCCCTTATCGTATATGTAAACAAAATGAGTAGAGACCAGTGTATAGCCTCTCTCCTACCATAAATGTTAACCACACTCAGAGTGTGAGATGCCCTAGTGTTAAGGCACTTAAAAGTAGAACATGGGCATAGTTAGAAACCGTAGGATATGAGAGGAAGGCTAGAATAAATATATGTAAAGTAAGTAAGTCAATAGAGTAAGAAAAGAAAGCCCAAGCAAAAAGGGCTGAAATGGGAATCTGAGGATCCTATGAGGAGTGATGAGTGAAAAATTTAAAATGCTCCCTAGTATCAGCATGACGGGATCCTAGAGAAGTAAATGATACAGAACCCACTTCGCATGAAAAGCATGATGCACCTTTGAGTTTAGCCCAAACTATTATGGGCAATAGTTACCGGACTTAGTGAATATGTATTTTACTGTCAGATACAGTGATCTTAGGCTTTGACATCTCCCAGAGATAGATCGTAGTAGATCTTAGCATAGCTCAGCGGTTCGCATTAAACCCTAGCAGGGCTCTGAGAGGTCACAATAGACCCAAGAGTCACAATAGATCCCATAAAGTTACAAAGAGCCCTAGTCACAGCATGATAGTTCTCTAGTGAGATGATGGCCTGAGATAGTTTTACAGAGTAGTTAGTCTCAGAGACCAGTACAGTTTCAGCTAACCTTAGTCTCAAAGGCTACAGACCTCCTGAGTCTAGTAAACCATTACCGCAGTGATATGAAGGCGTTACTCAGACAGTTAGACCACTGACTAACTCTCTTATGAGATGGTATAAGATGGGATAAGGAAAGCAAGAAATTGACTTTCCAAAGTTAGAGCCAGATGAACCACTACCCAATAGATATTAGCCTGACCGAGGGATAGAGAGATCCCTCGTATGCTAGCTTATGTATTCAGAAAGGGGTCAGGTATAGTTTTACATAAGGTAAGTGGTACAGTATGTCTCCAGTGAGCAAAACTGTAAGAATACCTAGCATCCTATCAAAGCTCAATAGTAGTTAGTGGTAATAGCTCTTCGATGTCAGTATGAGACACACATGTTAGGCTTATCAGTATTAAGATGAGGGACTATAAAATGCCACTGTAAGTGAGCAAAGAAAGTGAGAAAAAATCCCGACCTACAGAGACAAATGCAATAGTAAACAAAGAAGCTAAGATCATTGAAAGTAGACACTCCTTAAAGGAGTTGTAATCTTAGTAAGTAATTAAGATGTGAGGCCTATGATAGAAAGAAATGTGAATAGTAACCATGGGATGAGCTAGTAAGAAAGAACACAGAGATGAACAATGGACGGTACATGTAAATAAGTAAGCAAACAAACAGAAACCTCTGATGACTGTAATGATAAAAAAATATGATGAGATGTTATGAGAAGCCATTGAGAAAGGATATGGGAGACGTGATATAAAACATATTACCTCTCGGGATATGTAAATAAATCTACTAGAAGAAACTTTAATCCCTGCAAACGGGTTAAGACTAATCCGATATGATTTGTAAGCTTCCCTAGGATAGGCCTCCAGAGTTAGAAATTTCTTTCCCTTATGAAAAGAACTAGCTAGTACATTATAAGAATAGAGTCCTTATTAAGAGCTAGTAATGAAAATTCCCTGGCTGAGAGAAAATTTGAACAAGTAAAATATCTAAGAAAAGCGTATGGAGCTAGAAAGAAGGAAAAGAAAAGAGCAGTTAGTCAGAAAAGAAAAGAGTAAGAAGAAAGCATATCCCAAATTTTGAGGACAAAATTTATTTAAGGGGGGAGAAATGTAACATTAGATTTTCTAAAAACGAGAGAAAATGTGAGAAATGTAGTGTGCGTTTTCTCCGTAAACGAACGAAATTTACCAGATACAAAAGCAAGTCCTTTGAAAAGAATTAGTTAAGGTCCCAAAAAACTTAGGAAGCATTCTAGACTCCTAAAAATGAGAATCCCAAGCTCAGATAGAAGGAAAAATAGAGTTAGAATGAAGAACCGAAATATAATGAAAAATTGACGAAACATAAGGGCATTTTCGTAATTTTGAGCAAATTTTGGAATTCACACAGGAGGGCTTTTTAAATGAAAATTTTGAGTTCTCTAGGGTTCTCAAAGGCCTTAAAAACCATGGGAAGCCCTGGGACAGTTAAAACCCCTCCGATGGACGTTTTCTAATGTCAGTTGGCCTAAACTTTGACTAATTCATTCGGGAATATTTTAGCTTCGATTTGAGTGATTCCAAAGGCATTTTATTTAATTGGGAACCTAAATTTTATGATGAAAAAGATGGTTCTCAAAAAGGAGTTAAAATAAGCCTACATGGAGCAAACAAGTGCGTAGGGGCAAAATGGTCATTTTAAAAAATTATAAAAGAGGCTTCTTAAGTAAGATTACACCTCATGACCTTCTCCAAGCTTCTATTTGCAGAAAAATGGACAGAAATGGCATGAGATTAAGAGGGGAGAGAGAGAAGAAGTTTAAACTTCTATTTAGATTTAGGTCTGATCTAAGCCAAAAAGGAACTCTTTTTAAAAAAATCAATTAGTGGAAAATAATCTACATGAAAAAAGCTTCATTTTAAGGTAAGAATTCACTTGAAACACTTGTAAAATCTTGTGTTTCTAAGCCATTTAAGCTTAGGTCTAGAGAGAGAAAGTGAGGAGGAGAGTTTTTCTTTATGTGTTTTTGATGGAACCAAAGGTTATGGAGTGTGAGGATTAAGAATATCTAACTTGAATTAAAAAAGGAGCTTTAAAATGAAAGTTATGGAATTTAGGGATTTGATTGCACCTAGGCCTAGATGAAACTTCCTAGTAATAATTTAAGTTTTCTAAGAGTATATATGAGTTCCTAAGACACAAAGAGAACCTCCGACATGCTTCTCCCGTTAAAGAAATTAAAATAACTCTGTTGGTGTCATATAGAAGCATAGTTTCGCCCATGAGAGTTCATGCACCTAGGGAGTGTTTTAATTCCTTCCAACCTTAGTTTTATATCATATGTGATGGGAGAATATGAGAGAAAGCCTTGAAAAATTTTTAGAAACCATAGATAGTGAGATAGCCTTATATGTTCCATAATATGGCTTAAAGAAGCAGCACTAGAATTGATTGTGTGATGACTCCAAGAGGTTTAAATGGAGTCAAGAATCATAAATAGATGGAGAGAATGGAGCCAAGATGATGTTTTCCAAAGGTTGCTTCGTTAAGTGCATTATGGAACCATAAAAGAGCCTTATGAGTCACCTAACTTTTCTAGTGATTGTGTGGCCTTAAAATGTGATTCAAGAGTATAATTAGCTTCCATATAATGTGTCCAAGCTAAGAGAAGTGATCTTCACCTTCTTGGGTATGTGAGGTCAAGGGAGAGGATTCAAAACTCAAGGAAAAAGTGTGCAAATGTAAGTAAGGTAGCTCTCACCACCTTTTCTCTTGCATGGATGTGTGCTTACATTGTCTTTGAATGTATGTATATATGTTTTAAGCTATGAAAAGTATTTTAGCATAAGCTTTTATTTCATGGTACCATAATGATGTTTTATGCACCCAAATGATATTTTATGTTCTTACTTTGGTTTGCTTAAGTGTGGAGAAGCAAGAACCCTCTAGCCATGGTGAGAATAAATCAAGAACCCTTAAAGTTAGTTGAGACAAAGTAAAGAGTCTCTCAAAAGTGAGGTTGACTCCCAAGAGTAAGGTTGAGTCAAAAACCTCCTGAAGAAATGGGTAAGGCAAGTCCAAAATCTACAAGTGAATGGGTGAGGCTAATCCACGTACTTAACAAGCCTATGTATGCTATGTATAACTTGTTCAAAAGCCACAAATGTCTCTTAAATGTCCACACATGTTAATATGTCTATGCATGCATTTTTAAGGCTTGTTTGCATACTTTATGTGTGATTGAAGGGATATGAGCTATTGGGATTCTTTGAATCTCATCCCCTCCTCTCCAATGATCTAATATGCTAGGTAGACTAAGTGGACAAGGTAATGGAAGCCAACCACTTTGAAGATGAAAGTATGACATTCAAGAATATGTATTTTGGTACTTTAAGGCCATACAAATGGCAAGAGATGTAACCAATGGATGTATATGTATTATTATGATATGAACACATGTATTTATGATAATACATCATGTATAAATAGGAGGATGTATTATGAGACTATTAGAATGCAATTTGAGTATGTTGTGACAATGTGACTTCTTGAATGAGCTTATGTAATTATGTATAATTACAATGGCATAGCTAAAATGAAAAGCATGAGGGTTGGGACCATTTGGGCAGCCCACACAAGTCCTAATTATGCTTTTAGACTTGCCCAAGAGGTGTCAAACCCTAAGAAAAGCCATTTGGACATTTTGGTATCCCATATGAAACCAAAATTGACCAATTTAGAACCCTATGCCACTTTTTGTCTAGTTGAGCTCTTCTTGATCTAAGATTTGGCATGCAATTAGAGCTTCTTGAAGAATTTTCAGATGCCTAGAGAATATTTGATAAATTTTTAAAGTTGGGAAATTTTCTTATTTTAGTCATGTCACTGCTCATATTGGTCTGAAAATGAAATCTATCACACAGGGCCCACATGATGTCCAATTGCCACAAAATTTTATACAGAGAAACTAAACATTCCTAGTGACATGTACTAGAAGCACTCATTTGGATGTCTAGAGAGGAAGATATAAATTTTTAAATATTTTGTCCAGTATCAGGAACTCCAACTAATCTCAGGTATTGTTTAATTGATTTTCGATGCCTAGACATGCCTAAACTAGTATGGAGTTATTTTTTTCCTTTAGCTAACATTCACAACTTTCCATATTGGTATCATTTGCGTATATTAGATTTTTGTGGAATTAATTGGACATTTTTTAAATTTGCTGCAGAATTTTGTGATAGCACCAGTGGACAGCCTGACCTCTGGACCATTTTGAATGTCAAACGTCCTCTATGTTGGATGTTATGGTCTATACATATTTTTACCATGAAGTCGACATGTATAACTTTCCAGAATGGCCAAGAATGTATAATTTTGATTTTTCTAAAATTAGTTATGATTTTTCAAATTTGTGACAGAAAAGTGAAAAAATCTGGCCGAAAATATATATGTGTATTTTGAACTTCCCTTCGAGTTCCATGAGTTGTAGGCCCCTTTTCATGATGCAAATGAGTTGTATTCATGTAATTAAATATGAGAATGTGATGTATGAGTTCACATGGTTCACGTGACACTGAAAGAAATTTTTATACGTGACACATCGCTAAGAAATGCATTAAAATAATGTCATTTTCTTGCCTCTTGTATGAATTGCTTGATGTGAGGCATAGATATAGTATGAAATGAGTCAGGAAATTAGGGTGTTACAAAAATAATTTTATTCATCATAAAAATCATGATCACATTCATGTTCTTGGTCAATTTTCTTTTCAAAATTACATAACAAAAAGCTTTTTACATTTAATAATGAAGCTAGACTACTACATGATAGTCTAGAATCCAAAACTACAAATGGGTGAAGAATTTTTTGTACAAATGTATCATCTAACTATGAAATCTTTCCTAATAAGTAAGAAGTAGTAAATAGGTTATTATATAATTTGATGGAACTCCAAAATCTGGATATGCCAAATGAAACATTTATCAAAGTACAAAACTTGGATGAAGATGAACAAATTGTTAAGGCCTTTGAAAGTAATCAAAGGCTCTATGATTCAAACAACCTAGATTCAATTATCTTGCACAATATAGATACATGATAGAAAATTGACATATGCACAAAAAAGTTCTATTGAAATTTTACAATAGAAGATAAGATCTGAACATTGTAAATACTTATTACAAGAAAGCATATATGTGGCATAAAACAATGTATCACATGTTTTTCATCTCCATAAAGTCTAAAGAGATGGATAAGAAGCAATACAAATGTAGATAGAGTATGATACATGTAGTTAATTTTGATTTTTACCAAAGTGGAAAAAATTTGAAAAATGATACATGTACCTTGTCCAAAAGATGATAAAAGATGACCACTTTGTCGATAAGTTACATAAAAGTCTTTCATCTTAAACAAATAGTGTTGAATAATGTAAAATAGCACTAATTTTGTCCCATTTGGCATTATATTTTTATAAACACCTGTAATTCATTCTTGAATTATATCCAAAAAGTGTCTAAAGAACTTTTTAAATAAAAGTTACTATTATTTTGCCATATATGTAGAATATTTAACTACACATATTTTAAAATTTGAGAATGTTCAACTATGGAGTTAGGCTTAAATCTAGACATTTTTCTTTGTACCAAACTTGAACCAAATTGAGAAATTTAAAATGAGTCTTAAGCTTGTTTGGCCAAGCTTGCTACTTATGTTTTAAAAAAGTATTTACTTTGGTATACTATAGTGTTTGGCCCAGCATTTTTTTTCAAAGAAAAGTTGTTTATGAGTGGTAGCAAAAGTAGTTTTTTAATGTGTGATGTAACAACCCAGAAAAAGAAAATAGAAAAGAAATGAGAAAAGAAAAGGAAAAGAGAAAGCTGAAAAATTTTCGAAGAGCTGAGAATTTTCTAAGTCTTCTCGCCATAGCGAGAAATGGCCTCGCTATAGCGAGAATGCCCCCTCGCCGTAGCGAATATGCTTCTAGCTATAGCGAGTGTGGCATTCTATACAGAAACCAGGGAGTTGCTCGCTGTAGCGGCGCCATAGCGAAGGCAGAGGTCTGGAACAGACACGAGCTCGCCGTAGCGAGGGTAATGACTCGCTATAGCGAGAGCGGTCCAGAAAAGCGAGAAAAAGAGAATTTGACTTTTTAAAAGCTTCCAAATCTCTTCTTTCTTCTTCTAACCGACTCAAGAAAGAGAAGCTGACTTTTTAGGAGAGAGAAAAGGGCGGAGGAGAGAGAGAGAAGCTGAGGAGAAGAAGAAAGCACAAGAAAGGTATGAATTCCCTTGGCTTTTCTCTTCATATGTTACCTTTCTCCCCTTCCCCCTCTTTCCTACGGTTTAGATGGTAAAAATGGTTAGGTCTTGAGTCTGGTTCAGAGGAGAGAGAGTGGGAAACCATTCTTGAGAGAGATTAGAAGTATATAGTCTTCTCTTTCTTGCTTTCCCTTTCTTAAGAGCTTAAGAGTTGAGAAAAGAGAGAGAATAGCTAATGGGCTCTAGTGAGAGGAAGAAACCTAGGTTGAGAAGCTCAGTAGAGTTGATTAGAAGTGATCCCTAGCTTAAGAATCAAGTATTAAGGTATTAATTCCATGCTTTTGTGTGGTTAGGCTCAAGAGAAGCTCTCCCATCTAGAAGTTGTTGTGAAACCAACAAGGGAGGAGACAATTGAAAGAGCAAGTAGTGAATAGCTAACAAGGTAGTTCTCTCCACTTTCTCTCATGCATAATTGTGTGTTTACATTGTCTTGCTTGTGTGTATGAATGATATGAGCTATGAGAAGTGTGTTAGCATGATGATATGTTATGAATTGAAATGATGATTTATGTGATTTGTTTTGGTTTGCTTGAGGAAATGGAAAAGCCAACAACCCTATAGCCAAGGTGAGGATGAGCCAAGCCCTTGAGTTGGTTGAGACAAGAGTAAAAGGTCTCCCAAAAGAGAGGTTGACTCCCAAAGAGTAAGGGTTGAGTCTAAGGACCTCTAAAGAATGGGTAAGGCAAATCCAAAAGCCATAAGGGAATGGGTGAGGCTAATCCATGTACTTAGCAAGCTTCTAAATGTTATGTGTGGCCTACTCACATGTTGAGAATGTTTTCCCTTATGCATGGCCAATTCATATGTTTTAAATGTTTTCATCACGGTTTTATATGCTAACATGCCATACATGCATAATGAGACTTGTTGCATGCGATATATGTATGATTGAATGAGAGTTGAACTACTAAGATTCCATGAATCTCACCCTTCCTCTCCACCATCCAACCATGCCAGGTGGACCAAGTGAGGCTAGAGATGGGAACCACCACCAAGCATGAAGCTAGGGGAAGCTAAAGAAGAGTGTAAAGGCTTCTTGCCATATGTGGTATATGAGAATTGTATATGTAAATTGATGATGATGTAAATGATGTAGTCCCTAAGACCATGTATGTAAGATGATGTATATATGAGAATGCAACTCATTTTGAGTGAGAAAGTGAGTCATGAATGATGAATGTATGAGAATGAAATCTATGATGAATGAAAAGGCAATTTTGATATGAAATGCTTAAAGTAGGGTAGATTATATGGGTGCATAAGTGAACATGGGGTAGTGAGTTTCTCCAATCTAAGTTATTAGACACTTGAGGCATGATTGATAGCTCCTATAGATGCTTTCTCATGTGCTCAAGGAGTCATAGAGGTAGAAGAACCAAGATTGGACCCCATGAACCCCACTTTTGGCCAAGAAAAGGCCTTTTTGCACATGATGTCCAAGGTGAAGCATATGACCTCTTCTTGTCCTGAAATTTGACATGTAACTAGATCATGTTTACAGCTTTCTAGGAAGCTAGAGTTCATGTCATTTAGAGGTCTATAGCATTCTCTATGATTTTTCAAAGTTGACATCAGAATTTCGGATTTCAGAAATCACTGTTCATTTGGTCAGTTTGAGAATCGTGTCATCCGAGGGGCAAACGTAGTCCAATGGCTACGAAATTTTATACACAGAAACTAGATGGTTACAGTGACCTGTACGAACTGGAAGCACCTCATTTAGAGGTCTAGAGAGGAAGTTATGCAATTCCGAAGTTCCTGCCCAGAATCAGACACCCAACCAGACCCGAAGTACTGTTTCATCGGTTTTTGGGAAATTGGCTTGGTGAACTGATCTGGAGATATTTTTCTCCTCTAGCTAACATCCGCATATTTCCATAGAGATATAGTTTATAAGCATTGGATTTTTGTGGACTTAGTTAGACATTTTCAAAGCCCATATCAGTAAACTGTGACAGCAAAGAAGCCCCCTTTGACCAGTGAACGATTTCGATGTCAAACGCAGAGTATGTGAGATATTGAGACTTCTACTTATTTTTAACATGAAGTAGACGTTTCAAGCTTTCTAGAATGACCCAGATCATGCAGTTACGATTTTTCTGCATTTAGTTAGGAATTTTCAAACTTAGCCCAGAAATGAAGCAAAATCTACCAATAGCGAAAATGCATGTCTCTAATCCCTTTTTGCTTTCCATGAGTTTAAAGCATATGTTTGGGATTGCAGTAAGTCTTAATAGTGAAATTAAGCATGAGGAAGCATAGAGAGAGCTCAACTGGTCCATGTTACTTCTAAGTGGATCTCTACCCACACATAGTGCCATAGAGAAAGAAGCATAAGGTATATAAATTATCTCCCTTGTGAGTTCCGCATGTGCATATGAATAAGAGGGCATGATGGGTATGAGCTAGAGGTTAAGGTGTTACATGTGAAGTAAAAAATTAAA
Source organism: Erythrophleum ivorense (assembly GCA_026724425.1). Classification (NCBI taxonomy): domain Eukaryota; kingdom Viridiplantae; phylum Streptophyta; class Magnoliopsida; order Fabales; family Fabaceae; genus Erythrophleum; species Erythrophleum ivorense. The sequence goes on from JAIUCV010000008.1 coordinate 13,414,533, forward strand.
GCTTTTCCTTAGAAGCAAAAGTATAAGTAGAAACTTTTTTAAGACAAAAATACCCTTCTTCAAAAATATTAATTACTACAACTACCTCCATTTATTTTTTACCTACCTTCTTAAATACATGTCAATTTAAATAATTTGATAGTTAAAAAAAAACCTTTTTACAAAGACTTACAAAACAAAAGTTGCTTTTCAAATTTTGATAAAAGTGCTTATTAGTTGATTTTATCATACACTAGCTACTTCTCTTTCACAATGCTCCTTATAAAACACCATTTGAAAAAAAAATAGTTTCAAAATAAGTAAAAGTCCACAACAATTCTAAATGGGCTCTTTGGGCTCAAGCACATACTCAGACTTTTCTATCCAATTTAAGCTCAAGCCCAAAAATGAATTTTGAAAGTCAATTGTCCTTAGGGTTGAATATGATTTTCTTTTAAAGCCCACCTTGTGCAGTTATTAAAGCCTACTAACCATTATTATCATCATTAGCACTCAACCCACCACTACTACTAGTAAGGCATCACTAACCATTGCCTTGTCACTTTTTTTTCTATGTAATTGAAAAAATCATAAATTTTTTTTAAAGAAACAAATAATAAAGAATTTTGTCAACTTTTTTTTTAAAAAAATTCTCACAAAATAAACATAATTTTGGTGAAAATAAGAATATATTTATATGAACACACATATGATATAAACTAAAGTGTTCTAATACAATTTAAGATAAAGCATTAGGAGTTAAGAGTGACAAAAGAGGTAGCCTTGGGATCAAACTCAAATAAATCAAAAACAAAAGAGGTAGCCTAGGGATCAAACTCAAATAAATCAAAACCTCTTAATATTTATATCTATAAGAGATACCACTTGAGTCAAGGCAAAAAGATTATACTTTTAAAGTAGGTTTAATTAATACATTTTTGGTACCCCTAGCTTTATTAAAGTTTCAATTTGGTTTCTCTTATTCAAAAGCAAGCAATGTCATCATCTAGTTTCTAAAACATGCCAATTTTTCCCTTTTGTCATACCTCCATCCAAAATTTAATATTAAATTTAACAATTGTAAACTTAGACATCAAATTTGAGATTAAGTTAACAATGTCAAGTAAATAAATAAAATCTAAGTCAAAAAATCATTAAGTTTGATATTAAATCTTGGATAGATTATTTGATAGAGGGACTAAATTGGTCATTTTAATTGAGGGAAACATTGTTTCTTTTTGAACTAGAAGGACTAAATTAAATTTTTTATAAAATTAAAAGAACTAAAAGTGTATTTAAGCCTTTCAAAAATATCACATTTATATATTTGTTCCAATCACAATATTTTTAAAAATAATAGACAATCTTTCAAAAATACTCTTAACTATTTTTTATTAAAAATAAAATTTATTTAAGAAAATTTTTTTATCAAAATATTAATGATAACATTGGTGTGATTTGCAGTGATAGCGATAGTGATCATGCTAATAATAATGTTGTGAAAGATTATTTTTCATATGATATTTTGAAAGATAAAAAATTAAAATAAAATGAATAAAGTTTAATAGATAAAAATAAAAATTTATGTCAAGAGACAAAAGTAGGTTTTTATTCAATGTTATTAGTTCAAGCTTTGCATTGTATCAAATTTGTCTTTGATTTTTTTGCAATGTTGTCCTTTGTTGCCACTGATCTTAACTTAATTTGCTCAAGTTGGCTTAGAACTTTTTATTTTTATTTTCTTTTGATACAAGGAAATTATGAGGCATAAGATGTATGGAGCTAGAGAAAGTAGGGGATAGAGATTAAATCCATGCACATCAAAATTTTCTTGACACTTGTATTAAAGATAAATACCACTTAAGTAAATGCTCACTTGGTGAGTTATCTAAATTAATACTTTAGTATTTGATTGTTAAGTCAAATGAGTGGTTAAAATGATTATTGGAACTCATTGTTTAATTGAAATTATACCTTGTAAAAACTTTGCATCCTAACACAAAACATTTTGAAGCAAAGAAGAATAAAAAAAATTCACAAGAATATTTCTTATACCAGATTTCTTGAGCCCTAAAAACATTTGATAATCTTCTCTTTGAAGTAATGATTTGTACTTGTTAGTGGACTATTAATTAACATTTATGCGGACCTTATATATAGGTTTGTCTTCGATGGATTCATTAATTAACCCAAAGATATATTCCTATTCTCATCCTCTATATAAATTATAATAGCCCTTTTATACCTAACTATTCATAAAGTATATGAGGAAAAAGACTAGAAATTCTTCTACTCACAATGTTTAGCATGAAAAATATTTTATGAGTGGATTAAAGAGTATAATTTTAGATATTTTTAATTATGAAAGCTGTTTAGGTGATTACTTTTTGGGTTTCTTTTTCCCTCCATCCCTGCATCTTGTCTTCTCCAAGATCACACGACAAGCTTGAGAACCAGTAAGACCCTGAGATTTCTCAGGTAGGTACTTTTCCACCTTGTCCTATGAATGACCAAAACTATCATCATAACATTGTTGGATTTCTTGACTAAATCCTATATATTGCTTATTTTTACATAATCAAACATTTGAAGGATGGTCAGGTTTCTTTGTGGTGGCGCTACCTCTAATTTTAGGTCTTGTTATGGCTTATGTGTGGGTCATGATACATGGTGATGTTCCAAGACACCATTATAACATGGATCCCAATATCAATTAAACGCCATGGATACATTGATTAGAGAAGATAAAGATGACATAATTGATAGTAAATAATAAAAAGGATATTTTAGTAATTTTGTATAGTAAAAATTTCTAGGAATTTAGATGATAGAAAGTCTATTGCAATAAAACTAATAGATTAATGGCCATTACAATTTATTTAGCATAAAGAAACTATTGTAATTAGAAGCAAAAGAATTAAGGTCAATAAGTATAATTTCTCTAATATTACATTGCTTTGATACCAACTTTATTGAGGTTGCACATATATCAATAGTAGATATATTTTACATGAAAAAGGTGAGAATCAACTAGGAGAGTAATATTTAGGAAATGACTTCTACTAAATATTCACACTATCAAACTTTGTTAATTATATATACAACTTCTTTGTATTTTTACAAGAATAAGTTACAAACATTCAGAAAGCCTAAAGTCTAATAAAACAAAAACAATATTATTCCTAACTAGATGAAACTTTAAAGGCTATCATGTTTCCTTGCCTAGCTTTTCTTCAAGAAAATGACTTATACTTTAGTGCACTACAAAAAAATAGTATTCTAGCGATAATGTCTTAACCACGATTTACTAGACTATGGTCAAGACACATTATAACCATGGTTATTATAACCATAGTTAGGATAATATTTTAACCATAGTTAATTATAAACTGTGATTAAGACAAGACCTAACCATAGTTTCAATTAACAATGATTAAGCTAGGCAAGGCTTAGCCATAGTTATACATAGTCATTGGCTAATACTTTGACATCAAGTAGCACAATCATGAGCTCCTCACTATTTGTCCTGGTTCATTCAATTTAGTTTCTCTCCTCTTCTTCTCTCAAGCTCTAGTTAGAGTATGCCCTAAAATCATGCATAGGGTGAAACTAATACAAAATCATGGACTTGAACAGATTTGAGGTTAAGGCACTTTTGATTGACCTTTCAATTTTTTAACTCTTAAATCGCTTCCAATCTTGATGTATACACTTTTAAAAAAATCTTGTTCATCCTATGTTTCTTTGCCTGTTCATCCCCAATGCTGTCTGTTCAACCCCAGTGCCATCCATTCAAACTTATTGTTACAATCGTTCATCCTTAGTAGGCTTAAATGGACAAATTGAGTTACAAGTAGGTTTGGAACTAACTTCTCACTCATTTTCTTTAATTTTCATGGTCCTTGCATTTAATTCTTTGAGGCTAAGTTAGTATTAATGAAGTGATTAGTTTGATTTTTGTTATGACTTGCTGAGAGATTGAATTTGCTTGCTATTCCTCTGAGATAGAATAACTTTGTCTTTGTTTTGGTCTAATTTGTGATAAATTAGGCTTGTTTCATTTGTATGAGATGAAAAATTAGGTAATAAATATTATAGAAGAGTAATTTTCATGTTTTATTTGCCTTTTAGTAGATACATTAAAAGATTTTTTACTTCTTCAAATAGTACCTTAAGCTATATGGTTAGTGTGGAAGCTAAATTTACTCATCTAAATGATTCTTTATTGTTAATAAGCTATATTCTGGATGTTAAACATACTTATCTAAATGAAATTGTGGAGTAAAGCTCACAAAAAGCTATCGACTACTTTGACATGGGAGAATAGTAGGAAAACTATTATAAAGGCTGAATTAAAAAAATTGAAGTAACATTCTTGCTCCATTCCTTAGTAATTGTACATTTGCTTTGTGAGTATTGCTTTCAAGTATGTTTGCATGAATACTTTTGTTAATTTATTTTTTTTAACAATATTACTATTGATACAAATTGAAGACAAAAGAAAGTTAACTTTTGAGTTTGTTATTGTGAGTAGGAACAATTAGAGAAAAAAATAATGCAAAATGAGATGTATAACTTTAGTGTTTACTTACTTAGTCTTTCAAGTATTAAAATAGTGCAAAAAATTTCCCTAAAAAAAATTGCTAGTAGAATTTGTACAATAAAATTTTTTCTTGTTGAAATAAAACAATAAAAGTTAATTAAAAAGTTTTATATGTCTATCTACACACTCTATGCATACTCTCTTTTCTACTATTGATATATTTGATATTTAGATATATAAATCTTTATTTAATAAGTTGAATATCCTCCCATATTGTAGCAGCTTAATAGAAAATAAAATAAGATGTGTTAGTTAACAAGAGATAAATTAATTCACTTATTTGATAAATTTACCTTTCAAAAAATGTAGACCTTTTATTTTTTTAAAATTGCTTTAAATATTTGGTGATTTGCAATTCGTTCATAGAATTATTTTATCTTTTTTTGGTAGAATAAGTAGATGGAATCTTCAATTAGGCAAAAAAGTGATGATGATGAGGTGAAATAGTTATTGAAGCTATACTATAATTTTGTTAATGTACTTTTTTTGAATTTGTAAATTTATTTGGTGTGTAATGTACTTACCGTGTCTTGAAGCGAGTAACAAAATATCATTTAATATCAAGCTTATTTAGTTCTTAGCTTGTGGTACTGATTCAATGACCCATTGTGAATTGCATATAATTGCTTTGTTCTCTTATACTTGCAAACACATTCTTCCCTCTTTGTTTCTTCTATCATATTGTTAGTTATGATTTAGATTATCTAATTTGTTATCTTATTATTAGAAGATTACACTAGTTAGCATAACTTTGTTATTTCAATTGAAAATGGATTATTATATTTGTTAAGAAAATAGGATTCTTATCTTTAAGAATTCAATTATATTTTACATGTATTTTAATCCTTAATTATCATGGATAAAATCATCAAAGTATTTTCTGCTACATGATATCAAAGCCAACCTTCTGACTATGACCTCATCCTTCTAACTATGACTTATTTTAGCCCACCCCTCCTTCCATTTAAAAAAAAGTATTTCATTGTTAATTGTTATTAAAAGCGAGAACCTTTCCTTTTAGACCTTTTTTTTAGACATGTGCCCTACCAACATGTTCAAAAGGCTCCGATTGGTAGAACATAGAAGTTTGATCGCTGGAATCCGTCCCATGCATCTCCACACTCCACCATCACATTCAGCACTTGAGACCATGCGCTAACACATGTTGCTTTTTATTTCCATTTACTTAGAACCAGTCGTCATTAGTGTTGCTTATCATCACATTACCTTCCCCTACTAATTTTGTCCCTGTCTACCCTTATTGTCACTTTTTATATAGGGAGTACATAATGGATTCAAAAACTAATAGCACTTTCACTTCATCTAATCCCAGAGAAGAGATACCATCTACAAATACCTCTGGACTACTCATCACTAGCCATAAACTCAATTGTTAGAACTATTTACGGTGGTCCTAGTCTTTATACATGTTCATCAATGGCAAAAGGAAGGATGACTACTTGACCAGAGTTTCCTCTCCTCCTTCACTCACTGACCCCTTATGGAAAGTTGAAAATCACATGGTGATGTCATGGCTTGTAAACACCATGACCCTAGAGATTAGTAATATCTTAAGTTCATACACCACATACTATACTATTCAAGCATTACATACTCATTCAAGAGGGGTTTTGCATATTTAAGTACTCGAAATTTAGCGTATAGATACCAAGATTGTTTAATTTTGCCCATGTGAGTCATTTTAATTTGTCTTAACTCATTTTCATCCATGAAATACTCATACACATCAGAAATAACACATCCCTATCCATCTCAAGCATATGGGACAACATTTGTGAGAAAGCATGTATTTTCATACATAGATAATTGAGTACTTGGGAGGCTATATAAGTGATTCATGATTTTAGGGAACATATGATCTTATACATATCATTTCCTATCCATAATGTATCCATTCAAGTCATAAAAATCATCATTTAACTCATGCATCATGGGTTTGGAGCTATACCTTCCAAAAACCAGCATTTGGTCTCGGGTTGGCAAGTCAGATTTCTAATATGAACTTTGAAAATTCATAACTAATTCTAAAAAAATAGAAATCAAGTAAACCATACCATTCAAAAAATATTTGGATGTTAATTAATGATTAAAAATAATTCCAAACCAATGTAAAGGCCTTAAGCCCACAAAAATTTATGGAATAATATTAGAGGTTGAGCTACATTACTAGTATTGTCATGCAATTTCAAAAATTTGGTTCTCTCTTTGCAGAGCTCCAAATGAGATGATCTTAGTGGCTATGGAAAGATTATGATGTCTAATTTATTTCTATAAGATTTCATGAGTATTGAAATTCATTTGACTTACTTGTGACACAGAAATATAAACTGACCATATGAATAGTGCTACTACCATATTAACAAAATTTTTTTAATTTTGAAAAATCATAATAAATTCTCTAGAACTCCAAATTGGGTGCTCTTTAACTCTATAAAAAGCACTAGATGAGACCTACTTGTTGGCCAAATTTTATGGAAAAACTCATTCATTTGGTTAATTAGTGGTTTAACTCAAGATTTAATCACTTTTAGCACTACAATTGGGTCAAAGAGGCACCAAATGGTCTTCTTAATCTACCATAGCCACTTGAGCATGTCCCATAGCATAAACACAGCCTAAGGAAGCATCTCAAATGGTCTCAAACATTATAGAGCCTAAACTCACCATGTCACTTGCATCCATACACATATACATACTAATATATAGGTGGCAAAATCTCACATTTCTATACATATAGCTCCAACATTCATACATACATCGCATATATATACATTCAAACTTGTTCAAATGGTTACATCTTATATATATCATAGGAATACATCTCTTGACATTAACATATCCTTAAAACAACTAGTTAGCTACTTCTTTGTCAAAGTATCATGCTCCAAGGTATTTGGTCTCCTTTCTTTGGACTTCTTGGCTCACCTAGATAAGGTTGTACATGGGCAGGGTCGGGCTAGACATCTAGTAGGTTTGATACTCTGCCCGATTAAGACATCAAGATTGTTTTTATGCCCATAGCCTGGCCTAACCTAAACAAGCCCGATTTTATGTTGGGCTAGGGCGGGTTAGGGCCGCTTGAACTTTTTTTTTTATTTTTTAATAAATTGATACTTGTAATATAAAAATATCTTTATACAGACTCATAGGTATATATTTCAAAATAATAGACCTTTAGAACTCTTAGATTTTTATTAGTAATAAAAAAATAGTCTAATATTATCAAACAAAATATAAGTTATACTAGCATAATTAGCCTTAAGTAAATATGTGTATTTTCGTTATTCAACAAAAGAAATGTCAGAAAGCATACACATCAATGATAAAAACAATTAAGAAGCAGGGAAGGTTTGTGTAGGTAATAAAAACTACAATATGTAAAGAGAATCGGATGAAATAATAATTATATATATATATAAGATGGTAAGATGTTAATAATTAAAAAAAAGTAACTATTAGGGTAGGTTGGGCAGAACATGCCTTCGCCCATGGTCCAGCCTGACTTGATATAGTTTTGTTTAAAGTTTTGCCCATTTATATTTTTAGCCCGGCCTGGCCCGACCCGATTAAATTGGGCTAGGGCAGGCCCTTAGGGCGTATTGGGCCAATGAACACCCCTACACCTAGACATGAATAAGCATATAGAGGGAGAAGAGTGAGATTCAAAGAATCTTAATAGTTTTTAACCCTTTCAAACCTACATAATGGATGTATATACATGCCAAAGAATGTATGCGTGGCTTTCAAGCTACTAGTGAACATATACATAACATTTTTCATGTTCAAGAAACTCATACATAACATACATAGGCTCTCAAGGGCATTAGTTTAGCCTTACCCATTTTCCTTGCAACTTTTAGATTTTTCTCACCCATTTTCAAGGGACTTTTGACTAAACCTCAATCTTCTTGAGACTTTTGGCTTGGTCTCACCCAATTCTAGGGACTTTTGGCTCATTCTCACCCTTGCTAAAGGACTTTTAGCATCACTATACCTATTCCAAGTCAAAACACATTTCAAGATTATCATGGTACCACGGTATGTAGGTAATAGCTAGAAACATTTCTCATGACATAAATATATATACAAGCATCTAAAGATAAGAAAACATCTAAAAATGCATGAGAGAAAGGTTAGAGAGCTACCTTGGAACAATTGCATAAATTTTTCTCTTAGAATTCTTCTCCCTCTTCTTGGCCAAGCCTTGCAATTAGGTGGTCCTTAGTTCTCTTAGCCTAAACACATCAAGTAAGACATATTGAGATCACAAGAACAAGCCCTAACTTCTTACAAGCCCTATGCTCATATGGCTTCATTATACTTCCATACAAGATACAATGAAGTAACCATTGGATTTCATGATCTTGGCTCTCATTTCCCACTCAATTCTAGTCTCTTGGCTTCATTTAAACTCCTTGGAGTCATCACAATTTTATATTAAGGAGCCTACACATTAGTTGCTTCCTAATGTCTCATTATAGAGCCTACACCTCCATCTCATAATTCATGCTTTCTAAAATTTTTCCAAGGCCTCCTTTGATATTTTTCTATTATATCTAGTCCCATTCTAGCCTTAGAAAAATTTAAAACACTCCCTAGGTGCTCTAAACCTCCTTGGCAGAGACATAGTAAGTGTATGGAGCTCATGGACTTTGCTTCATTTCCCTTAGGGCATGTGTAACACCATCATTTCTAGCTCATACCCATCATGCCTTACATGCTCATATGAGGTATAAGAAGAATAAGGAGAGATCTTCCTCATTGGATTCATACATTTACTTAACGTTGTGGCATAGTCAAAATTGCATTTCAGTGTCACATGGACCGAGTGAGCTCGTTCTATGCATCCTCATATTTAAATACACCATTAAAACTCATTTCAATCCCAAAAATATGCTTTAAACCCATGGAAATCAAAAAGGGATATGAAACATGCATGTTCATTTTCAGCAGACTTGGCCTCATTTTTTGGCAAGGTTTGAAAAATCACAATTAAATCCAGAAAAATTGAAAACATGTAATCTCGGTCATTCTGGAAAGCTTAGGATGTCTACTTCATATTAAAAATATGTACAAGTCATAAATCCCCAACACAAGACGTTTGACATGCGAAATCATCTGGAGGTCAGAGTGGGTCCTACTACTGTCACAGTTTACTGATATAAACTTCAAAAATGTCTAACTAATTCCACAAAAATCCAATGCGTGCAAATGATACCACTATGGAAATATGTGGATGTTAAGTAGAGATAAAAATGTCTCCATATTAGTTCATCAAGCCAAACTCCCGAAAATCGATGGAACAGTACCTCGGGTCAGGCAAGATGACTGATACTGGGCAGGAATTTCGAAATTGCATATCTTCCTCTCTAGACCTCCAAATGAGGTGCTTCTAGTTGCTACAAGTCATTGTGACTATTTAGTTTCTATCTATAAAATTTAATAGCCATTGGACCATGTTTGACCCTTTGATAACACCATTCCACAACTGACCAAATGAACAGTGTTTGTGAAAATCTGAATTTCTGATACCAATTTTGAAAAATCATAGAAAATTCCACAGACCTCCAAATGACTTGATCTTTAACTTCCCAAAAAGCTCTAGACAAGATCTAGTCACATGCCAAATCTCAAGGTAAGAAGAGGTTGTTTGGTCAGAATTGGACATCATGAGGCAAAGTGACCATTTTCTCTTGTTAAAGAGGGCTCAAGGGTTCAATTTGGCCTCTTCCACTTCTAAGGCTCTATGAGCACGTGAGAAAGCATCAATGTAGGTTATCAAACATGGCTCAAGTGTCTAACAACCCATATTTGCAAAACTCACTCTCCCACACTAACACATATACAACCATGTGGACAATGCCAAGATCTTACCATTCATTCCAAAACTTGCTACATCATGCACCATAAGTTCAATTCTCATACATATACATTGAGTACATCCATTTACAAGTATTTCTAAGTGCCTACAATATGTACATCATTAGATTACATCCTTTAACTTAACTACAACATGGTGACAATATGACTCTTTACAATTTCTTCACCGAAATCCCTTAGCTTCAAGCTTGGTGGCTCCCATCCCTTGCCTCACTTGGTCCACCTAGCATGTTTGGATGGTGAAGAGGGGGAGTGAGATTCAAAGAATCTCAATAGCTCATCTCTCATTCAAACATACATAAAGCATGCAAACAAGTCTCACAATGTATGCATGGGCATATTAGCATGTGAAATCATAAGAAAAGCATTTTCAACATGTGAGTAGGCCATATAAGAGCTTGCCAAGCAAATGGATTAGCCTCACCCATTCACTTGTAAATTTTGGACTTGCCTCACGCATTCTTTAAGAGGTTCTTAGACTCAACCTTTACTCTTGGAAGTCAACCTCACTTTTAGGAGACTCTTTGCTTTGTCTCAACTAACTTTAGGGTTCTTGACTCATCCTCACCATGGCTAGGGGGTTGTTGACTTTTCCACATTTAAGCAAAGCAAAACAATCATATAAAACATCATTGAAATTCATAAGACATCATCATGCTAGCATACTTTTCATGGTATAAAACATACATACACACATACAAGACAATGTAAGCACACATCTATGCATAAAAGAAGATTGAGAGAGCTACCTTATTGGCTAATCACAAGTTTTTCCTTTCACTTGGTCTCCTCCCTTGTTGATTTCACAATCATCTCTAGATAGGAGTGCTTCTCTTGAGCCTAACCACACAAAAAGCATGGAATTATTCTCTTAACACTTTATTCATAAAGCTAGGGATTTCTTTCTAGCAAACCCTACTAAGCATATAGAGCTAGGGGTTCTTTCTCTCACTAGAATCCCACTAAGTCTCCCTCTCTCAAGCTCTCAAGAAAGGAAAGCAAGGAAGAGAGGGCTACATGACTTCTAACCTCCCTCAAGAGTGGTTTTCCACTCTCCCTCTTCTGAACCAAGCTCAAAACCTAACTACTTCAATAATCAAAACCATAGGAAGAGATGGCAAAGAGAGAAGAACAATATTCTAAGAATAGAAACCATGTAAATCTTACCTTTTCTTGTTCTTCCTTCCTTCTCTAGGTTTCTCTCTCTCTCCTCCGCCCTTTTCTCTATCTTAGAGGGAGCTTAAGTCGGTTGGAAGAAGAAAGGAGGGTTGGGATATTTTAATAAGTCAAATTCTCTTTTTTCACGCTTTTTCGGACTAACCCTTGCTATAGCGAGTTATAACCCTCGCTACGGCAAGCACGTATCAGTCCCAGACCCTTGCCTTCGCTCTAGTGTGCGCTACGGCGAGCAACGCCCTAATTTTTGTATGGGGTGCTCGCACTCGCTATAGCTAGAAGCATTTTTGCTATAGCGATCTAGCTATAGCGAGAAGGCACTCTCGCTATAGTTAGACCATTTCTCGCTATAGCGAACAGGTACATTCACTATAGCTAGGTTGTAGCTAGCAGACTTAGAAAATTTTCAGTCCTTCAAAAATTTTCAGCTTTTCTATCCTTCTTTCTTCTTTTTCTCCTTTTGGTTCTTTTTTTTTCTGGTTGTTACAGCATGGCCACTTGTAAGATTTCCTAGGTATCTTGAAAACTCATATAAACTCTTAAATAACTTAAATTACTACTTGGAAGCCTCATCTAGGTTTAAGTGCAACTAAATCCCTAGGTTTTGTATCTTGTTGATTATAGGTTCTTTTTGAGTTCTAATTGCTCCATGTGGTTCCTCTTGCCTCAAGACCTCATTTCCTATCAAGTTTAGGTTGAGATAAGGTCTCTAATATCTCCCCCTATTCTGACCGAAATAGTGAAGGTGAAAGGAAGCCAAGAAGAAGCATGAAAACCATGATTTCCTTTTCTTATTTACAAGCTTTTCAAAGGCACTTTGTTATGCTTCCAAGAGCTTTTGCAATTTCTATCCTCTCCTTACTGAACTAGCCACCAAACATGTCCAAATTAATTAACAAAACTATAAGAGAAGAGAGGAGAAGGAAGAGAAGAGGTTTAGTAAAGGAAAGAGTATGAAAAACTAAAGAGATATTACACTTTTCAAGCTTTCTCTTCTTCCCTTCACTCCCCTCTTGGTGTGCCACTCAATCCTCCTTTAGAATCTATTTGGACCAGAAGCAACTTGGTGGAGAGAGCTAGAACATAATGGGATGTGATTTATAAGCCTAGGAGTACATTAAAGCAACTTTTAAAATTTGTAATTTAGTCCATATTCTTGGTCTTGTCCAATTGGGTTCATTTAAACTCTTTTTTAAGAATTATTTTTTCCATCATAAAATATAAGTCCTCTAACTTATAAAATGGCTTTGGTTTTACACAAATTAGATTTGAAACTATTTTGAATCATTCAGTTAAAGTTTTAGTCAACCGACGGTTGAAATCGCTCACCGGAGGGGTTTCAACTACTCTGGGGCTTTCCATAGTTTTCAGGGCCTCTAAGAATCCTTGAAAGCTCAAATTTTTCATTTAAAAAAATCCTCCTATGAGTTTTTCAAATTTTTCAGAAATTACAAAAATATCCCACTTTCTTTCACAAACGTTTCTAACTTATCTGGTTTGGATTTCTGGGCAACTCAAATCTCAAATCCTCATTTTTTATTATTTAAAATTTTATTTTAATTTTATTTGACCTTAAACCATTCATTTTAGGGGACTTGCTTTTATATCTGGTGAGTTTCGTGCATTTATGGAGAAACCAAATGTTAAGGCAGAATTTCATGTTCTGCTCTATGGCTAAGCAAATATGGGACAAAGTAAAGGAAACTTATTTTAATAGTGAAATCACCTTAAAACTTTTCTAATTTAAAGAAGCTATACAAAAACTCTAGTATGGTGAGCTAAATGTTATTCATTATTATAACATTCTCAATTGTTATTAAAGGCAACTTGATATGTTTAACAACAACACTATTTAGGAATGCCCCCAAGATAAAATTACTTTTAACAAAATTCTAGAAAAAGTGAGGATTTTCAAGTTTTTGTAAGGATTCAACAAGAATCTTGATGATATTTGTAGTTGTACTCTTGCCACCAAGTTGTTACCTACCATTAAAGAAGTTTTTGCTTATGTTAGAAGAAAAGAAAGCCAAAGGAACCTTATGATGGTTGATCTAACTCTTCTTCCATTACGAGTTCAGTTCTCTTGACTTATGCAACACAAAGTCCAAGTGGTAACAAGAAAGGATGCCCTTGGTGTGATCAATTTTGTTGTGCTAGCCATATAAAGGAAACATGTTGAAAACTTTATGGCAAACTGACTAATTGGAAGCCCAAATTAGGTATTGAAAACCATAGACTCCTTACCCATTTGGGTACTAATCGACTACTTTCACACTCTATCTTCACTAAGGAACAACTAGAAATTCTTTAACGGATGTTCCCCAGGCCACCTTCATGTCTTGGGACTTGTACCATTGCATAAAAGAATGAACCTCCTCATGCTCTAAGTAATAAAATTGAAACAAATAACCCATGGCTTATTGACTCAAGTGCCATAAATCATATAAGTAGTGATGTTTACTTATTTTCATCTATTACACCATGTACTAACAATTTTAAAGTTAGAATTGCAAATGGTTCTCTCTCTCTTATATCTAGCATCGAAACTGTGACACTTACTCCTAAAATCACCCTTCTTTTTATTCTCTATGTTCCTTGATTGTCTTGCAATTTACTTTCTATTAGTAAACTCATATAAGACCTCAATTGTGTTTCTAAAATTTTCCCTTCTTATTGTCTTTTTTAGGATCATGTCTTGGGGAAGAAGATTGGAAGTCTTAAAGAAGTTAGAGGTATCTACCTTTTTCAAAGAGATGAACCTCTTGGAGCACCATCCTATCAGTTAACATCTAATGCCTTTATCTTCGACAATAATAATGAAATAATGTTATGGTGGGCCACCCTAGTTTCTCTTATCTTCAAAGGTTGTTTCCATCTCTTTTTATCAATAAAAATTTTCAATTTTTGGATTGTGAAATCTATCAACTTGCCAAACACACAAGAAATATGTACCCATCACATATTTATCAACCAACTTGCCCTTTTTCAATAATTCATAATGATATTTAGGTGCCATCTAACATTAAAACTATTATGGAGGGCAAAATGGTTTCTTACTTTCATTGATGACCATATAAGAACAACTTGGGTATTTCTTGTGAAAGAAAAATCAGAAGTTGAAGCTATTTTAAAAATATTTTATACATTAATTCAAAATCAGTTCCAAACAAATATTCAAGTCCTTGGAATTAACAATAGCACTGAATATTGTAGCTCTCATATTGGAAATTTTTTAACAGAAAGGGGTATTCTTCACCAAACATCTTGTAACTATGCACCTCAACAAAATAGTTGATCTAAATGGAAAACTAGGCACCTTTTTTAGGTTGTCTATGCCTTGTTTTTTGCCTTTAATGTTCATAAATATTTTTGGGGAGATGCTATCTTCACTCTGCCTACTTCACAAACTGGATGCCCTCAAAAGTTTTGAATTTTCAAGTGCCCATTCAAGTATTATCTCAATCTTTTCCAACTAATAAAATCATTTCAAATTTACCTCTATTAAAGTGTCTAAATGTTTGTCATTTGTTCATACTCCACCACCTTCTAGGAATAAACTTGATCCTAAGTCAATTAAATGTGTTTTCCTTAAGTATTCACCAACTAATAAAGGGTACAAATATCACTCTCCAGAAATTAAGAAATTCTTTCATTCTATGGATGTTACCTCCTTTAAACATCAATTTTTTTTACCTTAAAACTATACTTTAAGGGATGAATGATCAAACCAATAATGAATCATAGTTTTGGCATCTTAAATATACTTCCTATGAGCCTATAACAAACCAGTAGCTTGAAAAAAATGCCATAATAAACTAGTAGCTTGAAAAAGATGCCATAACAAACTAGCAGCCTAAAAAAGGCAAAAATCCAACTAGAACTAGTTGACAACAAACTATAACTACCCAAAAATTTGAGAAACCACTCCTTGCATATTCTAAAAAGCCAAAAACAATCAAAGAAATCATTATAGAACCTTTAACTTTACCAAAAATATCTCTCTCCAGGTTTGATCCTAGGAACCCGGGTAATAGAGCATCTTTTACTAATACTAATTATGTCCTATTGCCTTTTGATTATTTAAATATTCCTATTGCTTAAAGGAAAAGAGTTTGCACTCAACATCCTATTTCCAACTTTGTTTCCTATAAACATTTGTCACCAAAGATTCATGTATTTACTTCGCAAGTGTTACAAATTCATATCCCAGGAAATTTTCAAGATGCTATGAAGGATCCAAAGAGGGGAGAGGCAATTAATGCTAAAATTCTAGCTTTAAAAAAGAATGGCACATGGGAGATAGTTGATTTACCAAGTGGAAAGAAACCAATAGGGTGTAATAGACCGTTAATGTAAAATACAAGGTAAATGGAAGCCTAGAATGATACAAGGCGAGGCTGGTAGCTAAAGGTTTTACCTAAACCTATAGAATAGAGTATTAACATACCTTTGCATTAGTTGCAAAATTAAACACGATCCATGTTCTGCTCTTTCTAGTTGCAAACCTTGATTGGCTACTCTATCAAATGGATATTAAAAAATGCTTTCCTAAATAAAAACTTAGAAGAAGAAGTTTATATAGAAATTCCCCTTAAGATGAATAATGAATCAAATGCTTATAAATTGTATAGTTTGAATGAGTCACTATATAGCTTTAAACAATCACCTAGCACTTGGTTTGAATGACTCATTTAAGTATTAAAGGGACATGGATACACTCAAGGTCAATCATATCATACTTTATTCATCAATCATACCCCTGAAGGTAAAATTACTTTATCGATTGTTTCTGTTGATGATATCATACTTATTGGTGATAATCATAAGGAAATACAAAGGTTGAAGAAAGTTCTAACTTAAGAATTTGAGATCAAAGACCTAGGAAGTCTAAAATATTTCTTGAGAATAGAGGTTACTCATTCTAGCAAAAGAATTTCTATCTCACAACACAAGTATACACTTGACTTACTCAAAGAAACAAGTATGTTGAGATGCAAACCTGTTGACTCTTCCATGGATATTTCTTATAAGCAAAGAGAGTGTTCTTGTAGACAATTGAGATATCAACACTTAGTGGAAAAATTCATTTATTTATCTTATACTAGACCAGACATCGGGTTTGCAGTAAGTATTACAAGTCAATTTATGAATAACCCAACAAAAGCACACCTTAATGCAGTGTATAGGATACTAAAATACCTAAAAATGACTCTTAAAAGAGGACTATTCTTCCAAAAAAAAATGGGAATACATATATTCAAGTATATTCAGAAGCTGGCTAAGTAAGCTCAATTATGAATAAAGATCCACATTACAATTTTTTACATATATATAGGGGAATCTAGTCACATGTAGGAGTAAAAGGCAATCTATTGTTGCAAGGAATAGTGCAGAAACTGAATTTAAAGCTATGGCTTTAAGTATTTATGAAGGGACATGGCTAAGAAGGCTTTTAAATGAACTAAAGCTAATTAGAGATGATTATATTAAATTGTATAATGATTGCCAAGCAACTATTAGTATTGCAAAAAATCTAATCCACCATGACTACACCAAACATGAGGAGATTGATAGACATTTTATCAAAGGAAAGGTTGAAGAAGGAATAATCAACCTCACTTACACACCATTAAGTTAACAAACTGTAGATATTTTCACCAAGGCATTGCAAAAGGCCTTGTTTGATAGTTTCATATCCAAGTTAGGAATGATCAACATTTATTCATAGCTTGAGGGCGCATGTTAGTTATGATTTAAATTATCTGATTTGTTACCTTATTATTAAAAGATTAAGTTAGTTAGGATAACTTTGTATTTTAAATTGAAAACAAATTATCATATCTGTTAGAAAGATAGGATACTTATCTTTAAGAATTTAGTTATATTGTACATGTATTTATATCCCTAGTTATCATGAATAAAATCATTAAAGTATTTTTTCCTACACATATTTTTTCTTTTCTATTTTCTACCCATTTCACTTTCCTTCTTGTGCCAATCTTAAGACCTCACAATACATATGTTAGTTAAAAATTGTTGTCACAAGTTTGTTAGAAAAACAATGGACAGAACAATATATATTACAAGGTTTAAAAAAAAATTATTTGTAGCAATAGTTAAAACCATCGCCTTAAAAATGCAAATTTTGAGTTGCAATCCTTATAACAATGGTAAGATTTCATTTCAAAATCAAGCCTTAGAACAACTTAACAACCTTCTTTGTTTCATAAAAACAATGATTTACTCTATCAAAAAAGCGATAGATTTATCAATATTATACTATTAGCAATATTGGTAAAAGGGTTAAAGAAAAGTTTTGTCAACTCTATCAAATTTGGAAATTAGAGGAAGACAAAGAAATGGATTACTGCTTTCATGAACAACATAAAGATGTTAATTTTACTTTAAACAAAATTTTTGATGACTTTGTAAATCAAAATCTTTATCAGTTAAGCAGAGAAGTAAAGTAGATAAAACAGGGTATAGATCTTAAGATAACAAATGGAAGAAGAATCTTTTCTACCCATCTACTACGTGACTATTAGACTATGTCAAAATAGTGAATGATGACAACATACTTATCCATAACTTGGTACATCTACAAGATCTAGATCTACTCACTAAAAGACTCATTAAAGCAAAAAAACTTGGATTAGGATAAGCAATTTGCAGTTGTCATGATAGGGAATCAACAATCTAACAGCCCAACAATTTTAGACTATATAATCTAGATCAAAAAAAACATGATGGAACCACACTTATACAAAAGGTATCATCAAGATGTTTACAGAAAAGGATAAGTTTGTACCCAGCAGACATATGGCATAAAAAAATGCAGCACATTTTCGTTCTTTATAAAAAAAATATGGATAAAAAGATGAGTTTCAGCATATATGAAGATAAGCTTAAATACATATAATTAATTTCTCACATTTACCAAAGTCAAAAAGTTATGTACTTGTAAAACATGCACTTATAATAAAAGGATAAGTCATTTCCATAAAGAAAAGCTAGCAAGGAAACATGGTAAGTTTTAAAGTTTTATCCTATTAGGAATAGTGTTGTTTTGTTCTTATTAAACTTTAGACTTTATAAGTGCTTGTATCCTATTCATCTAAAGATATAAAGAAGTTGTATAACAAGGTTCAACAATATGAATATTACCTTTCCTAAATACTAATCTCTTCATATGTCCTTACCTTCCATTCATGTAAAATATATCTATTGTTAATATCTACTTAACTCTAATAAAATTAACTAGGGCATTGTCGTTAAGATTACTTTTTCAAAATCAAGCATATGAATAACTTATCAATTTTTTTGTTTTATTAAAATAATAATTTACTTTGTCATAAGAAAATTGAAAGATTTTTGAAATATTATATTATTTATATTTTTAGTATTATAGGAGAAAGAATTTGAGAAAGATTCTCTCAACCATATCAAATTTTGAGGTTAGTAAAAATAAAGCAAAATGATTTTATTGATCACGAAAACTATGATCAAATTCAATGTGTTCTCAAATAATTTTCTTTTCACAATTTTGAAGTAAGCAAGTTTCCTAAATTTAAGCCATGAAACTAGGTTGTTAAATGGCAATTTAGAATTCAAAATAATAGATGGCAGAAGAATCTTTTGTACATGTTTACCATATGACTATGAAGCCACTCCTAATCAGCAAAAAGTTGTCAACAAGATATTGTATAATTTGAGGAACTCTAAAATCTAGATGTACCAAGCAAAATATTCATCAAAATATAAAACCTAGATGATGAAGAGCAAATTACTTACGACATTACAAGTAATCAAATATCCTATAGTAAACATGATGAAACTATGACATCTGTACAAAAAGTATCATCAAGATATTCGCAACAAAAGATAAATCTGCATTCAGTAGATATAAGGAATAAAGAAATGCAATAAATGTTCCTACTTGATAACAAATAGTCATAAAAGAATAAGTTTTAGTACATGTGAATATAAGCTTCTTTACATATAATTAATTTTTCATATATACCAAAGTCAAAAGTTATGTTCTTATAAAGCATACACTTTTACTAAAAGATGAGTCATTTCCTTAAAGAAAAGCTTAGTAAGGAAACATTATAGCCTTTTGAACTTTGTCCTAAGGATTGTATTGTTTTTGTCTAATCAGACTTTAAACTTTATGAATAATTATATCTTATTCAAGATACACAGAAGTTGTATAACAAAGTTTGTTAGTGTGAATATTCAATAGAAAATCTTTCTTAAATATTATTCTCTTTGGCAATCCTTACCTTCCATTCATACAAAATATATCTATTATTGATATCTATGCAACTTTAATTTGGTCAAAATGTTAGGCCAATTTACTGAGTCTAAAAGAGCTTTGAAAGCCTCTCTTCTGAGTTTGTTGGGCCCATTTACTTGGGAGACCCAATAATGATAGAGAAGGGCTCTAACGCAAATATTCACGCTGGGTTTGAAGTTTTTCAAAGACAAACCACCTTATGGATTAGAAGTAACAAGATTAGTTAGCCTACTACAAAAGAAGTTGCTCAACTCAATTCCCACGAAACTGCTGGAGATGAGTAGCATTTTAAGGTTCAACTAAAGCTCTTTAAAAGGCACTCTTGCCTTTTTCCCCTTCCCCTACTATTGATCATGAATTTTGGGATATGGAATTGTAAAGAAGTGGTTTTCAAAATGTTCCCCTTTCATCTTTGAGATTTAGTTAAGGTCAATTCCTTAACTGTGATTATGATAGTTGAGCTAAAAGTTAGAGGTTAGAAGGCTAATAAAATAGTTAGAAAATTAAGCTTTTCAAATTGGATTCAAGTGGAGGCTACTGGGTTTGTAGGCATCATATAGCTACTAGGGGACTAAAAGGTATACTTGGTTGATTATACCTGCTCTCAACAATAGCTTATTCACTACAACATCATGGTTAACTCTACCAAAAGGAGATTTCTTCTCACAGGGGTCTATGGAGACCCAAACCTTAGTAAAAGAAAGGTGTTATGGGAGGAGATTAAAGCTTTAGCTTTGAACACTTAAAAGCCTTGGATCATCCTTAGAGACTTCAATGCTTATCTGAATGCCAACAATAAATGTGGAAGGAACAGGAATAACTAGAATGATATGGAACAATTTAATGACTATATAAACTATGCTTAGTTAATGGACCTTGGATTTACTGGACCCAAATTTATTAAGGAGAAGGGGGAGGTGAAGCAGCATATAGAATGGCTTTGGCAATACGGCTTGGATTCACTACTTTCTCGATTCTTCTGTCCACCATGGCCTCTGCTCATAAGTTAGTCAAGATCAATTTATACCAAAATAACTTTCCTTAACACAATAAGGAATTGTTCAAATTCGATGTAGCTTGGCTTCTAGAGGAATCCTTTAGCAAGGTTATGAATTAGGCATAGTAAAGTGACAATTGGGTAGAAAATGTAACTAAATTTACCTATGATGCCATAATTTGGAGGAATTAGTCTATAGGCAATATCTCCTATGCTAAAAAAAAAGATTTTTAATCTCATCTAGGGCATTGAAAGGAATTTGATTCAAGGTCAAAATCCTTTCTTAGTGAAACTGCGAAGTGTTTTTTAGGGGAGATATAAAAAACTCCTCTTTTAAAAGGAGCTAATTTGGTTTCAAAAATCAAGATGTAATTGGCTTGCTTATGGGGGTCCGAACATAGTTTTTTCACAGCTTAACTTTAGTAAGTAATAGAAGAAATAAGGTAGAAATGCTCAAAGATGAATCAGGGGCCTAGATTCAGGGGCCAAATGATTTGAAAAAGATGGCAACAAACTTTTTCAAGTCTCTATACATGAAGGATGATGAGAACTAATATAACCTCCCTGTTTGTAATGGGTTTCCCTCCTTAAGCATTTAGGAGCTTAGCTTTATCCAATGAAAGGTCATTGACAGCAAAATAAAAGAAACAACCTTTAGTATAAGATCTTACAAAGCTCTGGCCTTGATGGTTTGTAAGGCATTTTTTAAAAAAAATTAATGGCACATAATTGGCTTTTCAATGTGCAAGTTTGTTAAAGAGGTTTTTGCTAATCCAAGCATTATTGAATTAGTGAACCAAACATATATTGTGCTCATCTTGAAAATGGAAAGGCCAGAGAATCAAGGAATTCAAACCCATTTGCCTCTGTGATATAATCTTCAAGATTGTGATGAAAATCATTGCAAATAGATTAAAAAATTATCGCAGCAAGTTGATTAGGCCTAACTAAAGTAGTTTTATCCTAGGACGCCATAACAGCAACAACATTATCATAGCCTAGGAGATTATTCATTCCATGAGGTAAAAGAAAGGAAGTAAAGGCTATGTGGTGATTAAAGTGGATCTTCAGAAAGTTTATGATTGATTGGACTAGAAATTCTTAGAAGAGACACTATCTGAGATTGGTCTTAATAGATAATTTGCCACACTCATTATGACTTGTGTTTCTATCTGCAGTATGCAAGCTCTTTAAAATGACATGTCAACAAAAGCCTTTAAGCTATCTAGAGCGGTTAGACAAGGAGATCTCTCTCTCCCTACCTTTTCATCCTTTGTATGAAACAACTTGGCCACTGTATTAATTAGGTCCTTGAGAACAAACTTTGGCATCCCATTCAGCTAACACAAAATAGTCCCCTATCACACATTTATTCTTTGTGGATGACCTGTTTCTCTTTACAAAAGACTCTTTGGAACAAATCAAAAACATAAAGCAGTGTCTTAATGTCTTCTGTAAGGCTTTTAGCTAGTGTGTAAACCTATCCAAGACCAAATTATGTTGCTCTAAGAGTATCCATCTAGCAAGATCCTTTCAAATGAATAGCACACTGGATGTATGCTTAATAGGCGATCTAGGCAAGTATCTGGGCATTCCCCTCGTACATAAGAGAACTTCACACTCCATATTTGGTCATATCTTTGAAAAGGTCAACAAACACATCTCAAATTGGAAGGGCAAACTTCTCAATCTTATAGGGCATAACGCTCTTATACAAGCCATTCTATCAGCCCTCCATTCTTACTCCATGCAAACCATGTACCTCCCTCTGAATGTTTACCATAAGCCAGAAAAGGCTAGTTATAGATTCTTTTGGGTCTCCACAAAAAATGTAAGAAAGCTTAGTTTGGTGCTTGGAATGGGGTGTGCAAGCCAAAGCATCAAGGAGGCCTAGGCATAAAAAACCTTCAGATCTAGAACAAAGCCTTTCTTATAAAGATATGTTAGGGGCTCATGCAGAGAAAAGATGACTCATAGGTTCAGCTTATCAAAAGTAAGTATAAATATGGACCCCAACCCATTCGTTAGTACAAAAATTCCCAGGAACTTTGAATCTTTGGCTTGGCATTACGAAGGTCTGGGAAGAATTCTACAAAGGGTTGGGATGAAACATTGGGGATAGGTCTCAAATTAATTTTTGGCATGATTTATGAACTTCCCTTGCTATGATATCTCTCATTGTGTTACAACCAACATACCTATGGATCAAACCCAAACTACTATTAAAGACTTCTTATCACCTTTAAGTGCCTAGAATTGGGAAGCAATCAATAGGGTCCTACCTCCTAATGTCCTCGAAAACCATTGCCAATTTTGTTCCCCCCCCCCCCCCCAAATTTTAACCCAAGCAAGATGTCGTGATTTGCAGGAAAGAATACGATGGTTGCTTTTCAGTAAGATCTACATACCACAAGATGGCTAAATGTAATCAAGATCGAGATCGAAAAGTTTGATAGAATGTGTGGAAATGGCCAGTTCTCGAAAATATTAGAGCTTTCCTTTGGTTGCTAGCACGAGACAAACTCTACACATGTGAGTGAAGGACGATACATGGCCTTGAAAGCTTTAATGAGTGCCCCTTTGGCTGTGAAGAGGTCGAAACCTCACTCCATTATGTGAGAGATTGCAACTGAGCTTTGGATATTTGGAAAAACTTGGTAGATGAAACTCAGTGGAGTACTCTCTTCTCTCTTCCTTAGTATGAATAGATGGAGTGGAATTACCACGAGTTTAGGGACCATTCCTATAGTAAACTTCACTGTGACAACCCTACCATCTGGTTAGTGCATTTCTGGTTAAATACAAGATTATTAATTAATGATCAAGGTTTGAGATCATTATATTTTACCACATTATGAAAATATAAGGAAATTTGAACCTTGATGTTAGGGTCATCACCATACCACCACAACAAAACAAAATTTATATAAAAGAAATCCTACTACCATAAGGGTTTATGATTCAACCGTCCATCAGTTTTAATACCCAATAACTACCCACAAGTGTTCCTATATCATCTTTCACCATTACCGTTGAAGAAATTGGGGTTTCTAGGCTAAAAAAGAGTAGGTTTCGAACTTACGCCGCGGCCTATACCTTCCCCGCCGCGGCCAAGTTGCTTTCTAGAATCACTGGACAAATTTCACAAATCTCTATCGTCGCGGCAAGTTGGACCTTCGTCATAGCCAACCTATGTGGCGCCGCGGCGAAAACGCCTCCTGGAATTATTGTTCTCAACTCCCACAATTCTCGCCTCGGCCCAATATATTTGCGCCGCGGCGAGTTTTGCTTCTGTCCAACCCTTATTTTTATTTTCTCGACTCGCGCCGCGGCGAGTTTTGGTTCTGTTACCCTCCTGGGCGATTTTTCCCACTTCGCGCCGCGGCGAGATTTATCAGGTCATGGCGCTCCTCGCCACTGTCACTCCCTGGGCCAATTTTCTTCCCTGGCGCTGCAGCGGGATTGGTTATGACGCGGTGCCCTTCGGTTCTGTCTCTCATTTGGCCGCAGCGAAGCCTTCTTGGTCGCGGCAAGACTCCTTCCTGTGACCACATTACCCAAATTTCGCCCCCTACACTCCAAATCTCATCTTAGAAACACTCCAAGTCCACCTTCCCTTATTTTATGTGATCCTAATGGTGTTTATCTACCCTATTTACCCATCAATCTGTCCATTACCATTGCAAAACTTAAATGCTACTTCCTACTTGGCTAACTAGCTCATATCAGCAAATTCATGAATATATGACAGCAAAACACATACATTAGCAGCAATTAACATCCCATGCACATTCCATAAAAATTTCATACAACAATAGCTTATGTCCACATTCAAGGCATCATATGACTACAATTCCCATATGGTAATCCATATCACAATTTCAACAAAACTATATATATGATACTATAAGTTTATACATTAATATCCAGCTATAATGAAACTTAAATCCTTAACGGTTACATTTCAATCAAACAAAATATGAACGCTTACACTTGGCAACATAAATACATGATGATGCTATGTAACTAATAACAAAATTGCATCTCTACTAAATAAGCCAGCCTAAGTGTAGCCTTCTTCCATATGTTGGAGCTCATGGATTTTCATCTACTTGCTTCCCTTTATCCTTACCCGAAGAACCTTCACCTGAAATGTTAATCCCATGAAATGAGGTGAGATATAAATCTCAGTAACCAAGACAATTCCATCATATATCTAGTTTAATTAGCATATATGCATGAATCAAAATCAACGTCAGAAACATATTCATCATATCAGCAAATGAAACAATTAGGTTATCATGATTACTATCCTATACTAACAATCATATTATCGCATGTTAAAGGCCATTAACACAGGGAGAGGCCCATCCACGGCACCTACTCCCTATTGAGCACAACCGGAGCTCAGTGCATCGGGGTTTGATCATAACCCGGTGCTCGATCGAAGCATATGCACGGGTGGCAGCCGCACCACAGCTCCACCATGAACTCACAAGGTCCAATCACAATTCAACAGATAGCTAACCAATTCATTCAACATTTCAAATCATTCATATACAGCAACATATGAAATTAAATCAAATATATACATGGAATTGATATAAACCTAGTTACCTCACTTGTAGGCAAATTTGCAACAGCCATCACAAATCCCAAATTCGGATTAGAGTGTTTTTCACCAGAAAACTCAATATTCCACCCAAAATCCTAAGCAAATTCGTACAGAATTAATACCCATTTTATAAATCAGCTATGGGGGTCTCAAATTAACAAATGAAGCATCAAAATGGAGGGTTTAAACTCACCTAATGTCAATCATAACCTCAACCTACGAATTTCACCAAGAAAATCCCTAAACACCTACATTTCAGATTTTGGGTAGGGTGAAAATGCTCCAAATGAAAAATTAATCGGACCAAATTAAAGAGAAAGATGAAGGGATTAAGTCGTATAACTATTACCTTGGCTAAATCTTGCTCTAAATGTGAGAAAATGCAGAATTCTTGCCCCAAACCCTAGCCTCCTCTCTAAGCTCCGAATTTTTCTGTGTTTTGTGTTTCAGCAAGTGTGAGAAAGAGGCTAATGTATTAGGGTTTAAGTTGGGTCAAAAATGGGTCATGGGTTGCTCCAAGGTCTATCTCCATTTGGGCTTCAGATTTTAAGTTGTTGGGCCAGTTTCAAGGTATTAAGTTGCTGAAATTCAATTGGGCTAGACTAAGTTTTAAGAGCTCAAGAATGTGGGTCTGCACAAGAGTTATTGAGCCACTTAGAAGAGTCTATACAAGGTAGATTTTGGCTTCCATCATACTATATTGGGTTGGGTCTGCACCTAACCCATTGGGCCTCCATTAGCCTCTTCTCATGATCTAATAATTTAAGCCTAGATAAAATTTCTATCCCAATTAAATCTCAATCCATATTAATAAATTTACCTTTCTAAAATCTCCATTTACTTAACTTGCCTAATTATCCCATATTAATTATTCTTAATTAATCTAATCTGTGATTAATACCTTAATTAATTATGGGGTGTTACATCCCTAGAGAAAAATATTTATGTATAGTTGTTAGCGCTTATGGAACTCTCATTGCAACCAAGTCTTTTTTGGTACTTTAGAAAACAATCTCAGCGTTGTACACAAGGCCTTCTAGAAAACTAATGTTGATGTGAAGCTAGGCACATGTCATGCCAAACTCCAAAGCGGGAGGGAAGAATGCCTTCTTAGTTGGAAACCTTCTCATCAAAATTGGCATAAACTGAATATCAACAATTCTTGGTCTACAACGGGGGTCACATCCTATGGAGGGATCATGAGAAATAGCCTTGGTTGCTAGAAGACAAGATTCATTTGTAACCTTGGGTTTGGCTCCATTACGCAAGTTAAGTTGTGGGGCATTATATGAGGACTTTGAATTGCTCAAGACCTTAATATCAAGAAATTGATCATTAACTCAAAATGGGTGTGGTAGATTGCACCCTTGTTTCAATATAGTGAAGGAAATTCAAAGCCTCCTTGACAGGTCTTGGACAATGACTCTCACACACTGCTACCAAAAAGCAAATAGATGTGCTGATTAGCTTGCTAATTAGGCACAGGATTCTCCTCTTTGCTCCGAAGTCTAGGCTCAATCCCAAACGAGGATCTCCATGACGTGGCTCTTCCTCTAGTTGTTTATTTGTAAGCTTCTCTTTGTTTTTGCTTTGGGCTCTTGCCCCCTTTGTATCCCAAAAAACAAAATACAAACTAGGATGCTATTAAGCTTGTGGTCTCATCTAATTGCTTTTGGCCATACTTTATCATACGTGACTGTATATTAGTATTGAAAGATGAGTTAACGTTTTGCCAAATATTATATTTGAGGCTAACTATATGGCGTTAAAGGAAAGTTAAAAAATATATATATATATATATATATATATTAAATTTTGTTAGGATTATATAATTTTTGAATTTTTTAAAAAAGATATTTTAGTTTAGTTCTTTTTTTAATTAAAATATTCTTCATAAAAAATATGTAAGATGATTAATTGAGGATATTTTAATAAAAAAATTAAAATTAAACTAAAGTATAATATAACTTTTTATTTTAAAAAAGTTTGTATATATTTTAAAAATAAAAAAAATATAATTTTAATAAAATTATTTACTAAAAAAGATTTAGAACTGTTAAATTTCTTAATTTGTTTCGAATAATTCTTAATTTGTCTAAGTTTAGAATTTGAAATTGATTAATATATATATATATATATATCAGATACTGTATGGTAAAACTTGGACTTCTCTACAATATTAAACAAAATAGATTGAAACAATGAAGCAACCGTTTAGTTTAAATTAAATTTAAAAAAAAAATCGATTAACCTAAAAGAAGCCTTTAATTTCTGGTGAATTAAATTTTATTTAAAATTTATTAATCATATTATATATTTGACTAACTGTAACGGTGAAGGTGAATTACATCTTTACCCTTAAGGCTTCTCTGGCTTGACACACATATTAATCTTTAACCTATATTCATTTCAGAAGGCCGGAGACCATTTCCATTCCATTATGGGACTTTTTGGTTGAAGTAATGATCCAAGAAAATGAGCAAGAAAATGTGTTGGGAGTTATGATTTTTCCTCATGTGGATGGAAAATTAACGTCGCGTTTGGTACGTAGTTTTGTAAATTAAAAAAAATAAAAACATTTAAAAATATTAATTATATCTTTTATTATTATTACTTTATAATATTTGTTTATTGTTATTATTTGACATAAAGACATAAATACTATTTTTCATCTTACTTATTTTTTTCTATTTTTTGAATTTTTTTTTTCATGTACCAAATACAGCCTTCACAGGAGTTTTCTTCTCTCCCATCCCTTCTGTCTTTCTTCTTGTCCTAGATTCTGCTAATGTCAAGGAAGGTGTTGGCTGAATTTTTTTGTTGCTTTGCATCTGTACTATTTTTATGTTTCTTTCGTTTCCTCTTGTTTCTGTACTGTATTATTGTTGTTTTCGGGCCAAAAAGATTAAAAAAAAAAAATTGTATGGGGGATTTTACTAAAGAAATTAAAAGAAAAAAGGTGGAGGGAAAGTCATAGTAGTTTAATCCATGTATTATACAGATGCGTGAATAATCTTAGGTTTATTTTATTTTCTTTAAGATTTTAAGTATTGCCTATGTTGTCCTTTATTGCCACCCTTTACTTGGCTAAGTTAATACTTCGATATTTAATTAAAAATTGGATAAAATTATAGACGTTAAAATTTAATTTATTTTCACAAGGGAATGAATTTAACAAATGGCAATTTTAAACATTGAATTGGAAACTAAGAAATTCTTAGATATTTTCATTGGATAATCACTATGAGGTAGTATAAGAAATAAACAGTAATTCATTAAAATTGATATACATATTACCTGTTGTAAAGAGCCATCATAAAATTTAAATTGTATGATTCCTAAGATTTTATTTTTTTCTCTCTAGCCGTTAACTTTTCTTATTTAGAACCCATTTGATAATCCCTATGATAATCCTTGTACATAATTTATATTTATTATTTATTATATTTGTATATTTATTATTTATTATTTTTTTAAAATAATGTTACAAAAATTATTTTAATTCTCGAAATTATTTTTTTATTTCTTTTGGAATAACATTTTTTTTAACATTTTACGTACCAAACCCTTAATTTTAAAAGTCAAGAATAGAGATTTGTAGTCTGATAAGGCTGTCATATAAATGAAAATCTTAAATCGGTATTCATTCTAGGCCTCCCTGCCGACCAATGTCCTGTCCCCACCTTCAGACCTCTGCTTCCATATATGTTGAATTGAACTCACAATCTTCCAAAACTTAAGATATTTATATTGAAAAATTTTAAATTTTAAAAAAATTCTAAGACTAAAAATATAATTCAAAATTTTAAGTTAAATTTTTTAATCCTACAACCTTTTGCAATAATTTAAAAATTAAGGTTTTTCAATAAAAAAATTTTTAATTTATGTTCATAAACTATAATTTTTTTATAAAATTTTATGATGCTGGCCCAGTACGGATACTAGGAACCGATGGCACACAGGTGGGCCAAAAAAAAATGAATGAGAATTTGTATACCGATTTAATATATATATATATATATACACACACACACACACTTTAAAATAACCAAAAAAAATATTATTCTTTTAATCAACTACAAAGTACTTTATCAATTCTATAAACAAATTGCCTATTGGTTTAGACATAGATAAGTTTAAAAATTTCAAAGATGAAAAGAATTCTTCTATTAATATGTTTGGAAACGCGGTATGTACTCTCAAAAATAGGTTTGACCTGAAGCAAGATAATAAAGATTTTGCATCAACACGATTTTTCACCGCATTTCCAAACTAGCACTACGTCTCTGTCGAAGGCTAAAAAGAAAAAGAGTAGGGACCATCACTATTTCTTTTTTTTTGTTTATTTTCTTTGTATTTCCTCATGCTTTCACCCCATATAATATTTACTCTTTATTTTTATTATACATTTTCCATTTTTATTATTTAATGTTTTTTCATTTGTCTTTTACAGTTGCCTTATATTTTGAAATTTTTAGTTAAGTTAATGGAACCCCTTGGTTTGAATGAGTGATCCAAATGCAAATGATGGATTCTTCTTCACAGCCTTGGAATTTCTTCTTTCAATTGTCCCGTAATTAGAAATTTGGGTTTTAATTGATCAACCATTAATGTTTTGACCCTTACATGACCATTTAAGAAAAAAAGACTCACAGTCTAAGTAAAATAAAAATTCAAAAGTTTTCCATAACAACACCTTCTTTTTTTTTTTCGGTTTTTTCTTCTCCCCTTAAGTGCTAGCGAAGGTTTGGACTGCTTACTTATAATTTCACAAAAGGTACACCCAAATTTCTAAAATAAAGGTCACTCTCTCACCCTATGTTTTTCTATTTTCTATTCATTCTTTGCAGATACGTTGTTATCTGTGTAAAATTTTCAAATAATAATTATTATAATAATTTAATTAATTACATTAACAAATTAAATCAAGTCAGTTCATCATAAATGTCTCAAAAACAAGAGTTGACTTCTGCTCACCAATTAATAGTGCTCAGGAATGAGGCCATATGTATTGTTTAACTAAGAAAAAAAAAATCCATATAATCATAGGTATCAAAAGTACCCATATTGAGTTAGAAATTCATAATAAACCCTTTTGACTTGTGAAGTAAATCCAAGTGAGAAAATCTTAATTTGGAGTTAACATCACTCTTAAGCTTGATTAGCTGGGTGTTACAAATAAAGATCTTGTGGGGCACTGTCTTATTAATTTGCATTGTGTTCATTTATGTAAATAGTTTGATAGAGAGATACAGAAAGGCTCTGAACTGTCACTTACGCAATGACAATGTGAATAGTCCAACCATAGTACGGTGCACAAAACTTGTTTCCCTTTGAATTTCTTTATCTTATTTCTCAAAATTAAACATAAAAATGTTCTATTTATTTGTTCATAAATGAAAATCTTATCTGTTAGAGAATGCTACAGTAATTTAAAAATAAATAAATAAATAAATAAAACCTCATCTTTTACAGATTGAGTATAAAATAGTTTGTTGTCGTTCTTACAAAGTAACATTTCTCGACTTCTCAACAATATTTAACGAAAAAAATTAAGTAATTCAAAAATTTGCTTCTGACTTATTAGATTTATTTAACTTTAATATGTAATAATTAATGAGCGTATAAATTAATTCAAAAAAATAATAAATTGGTTACACATTTTTTTAATATTTTTGAGTCACTTGAGAACTTGATATAGAATGAATTTATTTTTAAAAAAATAAATTTGTACATTTATTAATTTTTAAAAGTTAAACCTAAATGAAAGTTATAACTTAGTGATAAAATTATTACTGAAAAAGAGATAAAAAATTTTTTGAAATTAAAAACTTAAAAAAATGACATCCGATAATCTATATTATATAAAATTTATAATAAAAAATTTTAAAAATTAAAATTATCATTAAAAATTATCATTATCATTACCTTTTAAGAGATTTATTATCAATTTTAATAGATTTGTTATTGAATATATGAAAGTATTAAATTTTTTTATATTTAATAATAAATTTTTTAAAAATTAATGATAATAATAATTTTTAAAAATTATTTTGACTTTTAAGTATTATATTATAAATTTTACTTAAAGATAATTTTTTCTAAAAACTTTTGTCCTAATGTTTTTGAAACAATGCAACTGCCAATGGTCAAAGCTGCCGTCCATAGGGGAAGCATTGAATAATTTGTCTTACCCCAAATGCAGTGCCGGTGGTTGGCTTACATAAAATATTACAGAAAACTAGATATCTTGTCCATGTTTGTTTTTGCACAGACCACAGACTATATGACAGCTTTTGAAAAATTTATACAAATTTTTTTTAAAAGGCACGAAACCCAATGCAAAAAGGGATTTGAAATAAAAAATTAACTCATATTTTAGTTTAGATTTAAATTTTTTATCAAAATATTTTTTATTTAAAATTTTTTTCATTTAAAAAAAAATATATATTTAGGGTAATTAAGAGAATTTTAATAAAAAAATTTAAAACTAGATTAAAATATAATAACTCTTTATTTAAATAAAAGTCTACATATTTTTTGAAAATAGAATAAATATTTTTATAACTTCAACAAGATTCAATAAAGATTTGTATAATTTATTTAATGTATAATTTACTATAATTTTTTTAAAAAAAAATGGATAGTCTTTGTTTAAAAAAAAATCAATGTTTACATAGCATTACTATTTGTAATAAGAGTTTGGATCTTTTAAAATGCAAAGTTTAAAAGTACTTTTAAAATGAAAATAAAAAAATAAAAAAAGGTGAGTGAAAATAAAATAAGTGAACTCTATATATATACTTTCATTTATTACACTTTTTCTATTTTATAAATTTCATGCTTTCAAAGATCTAAATTGTTGCAGCGGCTAGCTTTGTACTTTGTAGTGCAAATTCACATAATTCTTGTGTGATTATGTGAATGTGCGTTCCTCTTCTCATTGAAAATGTGCCATGATTGTATATTTACTTACCACACACATGACGTGTTTATTAAGAGAGAGAGAGAGAGAGAGAGAGAGAGCAGAACACATTTTTCGTCCAATTTAATAAAATGAATACTATATATATAATTTTAAAAAATATATTTGAACTGATGAACCGTTCTCTTAATCATTTAATAACTAATCCAATTTTTTTTGTTTAACTCTCTTTTAGTTTTTTGGGGTTGACAAAACCAAAATAACAGCGGTAGGGAAAAATCAAAATAAATAAAACCATTTAATTTATTGATACTTAATTAAATGACATTGTTATTAATTATTAGATAAATTTAGTACTTCTTATTCAACAACTAATATCACCACCAACTAAATACCTAAAATTTTCCATTAATTAATAGCTCATGCCAAGATCCACATCTACAAACAAAGGCATTCATTTTCTTTATCTTTATCCTTTTTTTTCCTGTAAATTAACCACTATTTATTTAGGTATTTAATTAAAAGATTAAATAAATTCTCAAATAGTCACAAAAAAGATCTTTAAATAAAATTCCCACGCAATCCACACGGCATCCCACTTAGTTAGGACTTAGGATAGATTAAATTTTTTTGGGGTCAAAATTAGAATTAAATTAAATAAAAAATTATAATTAAAATTTTCAAGTTAAAATTCTTAATTTTTACATTTTTTAAAAACAATTTCAAAATTTAAAAGT
The DNA here is from genome assembly GCA_026724425.1 of Erythrophleum ivorense. Taxonomy (NCBI): domain Eukaryota; kingdom Viridiplantae; phylum Streptophyta; class Magnoliopsida; order Fabales; family Fabaceae; genus Erythrophleum; species Erythrophleum ivorense. Next base: position 13,447,762 of record JAIUCV010000008.1, read on the forward strand.
CTTTAGTATAAAGATAAATCTTTTAAAACAATTTCAAAATTTAAAGTCTTTAATATAAATACCTTTAACTTAAATTTTTGAATTATAATTTCATTGTATAATTTAAAATTTTAATCCTTTATTTTTTTTAAATAGTTTTAAATTTTAAAATCTTTTGATATAAATATTTTAATTTAGAGTATGCAATTGTAATTTTTTTAAAATTAAATATATTTCCAAATGCAACACGATGTGTGGACTGTGGAAGCATTAAAACGTGGGTCACGCATGTGAGAAAGATTTTGTTTGTTTGTTTGTGTTTTTTTTTTTTTTGGCTGATAAGAATTTAAATCGAAATTTAAATTTTGAAAAAGAAAATTTCAATTTGTCACAAGAACAAACATTAATATTTTATCTAATTAGTAATTTGATTTACCACAGAATTAACATAATTTATAAAATTATATTCTAATTGGTTTGGTCCAATTTTATTAAATGTAAGAAATTGTATCTCTGATCACGTGATTCTGTTCAAGAATACTCCAAAAATAAAATTTAAAATATACCAAAAATTGGTCAATAAAAAAGAGTGTTTTGATTTTGTGCAAAGCTAATAATAATAATAATAATAATAATACTTTCTTTTTTTGACCAATAATAATAGAAAATTCAACTAGACAAGAGAAATCCCCTTCAACTATGTGACGTTAGTTGATCTCCGTATGGTCCGCATCAATTGATGAGTTTATATTGTTCAAACATACACAAAAAATATCTCATATATATTAAATAATTTTTATATAGTTTAAATTTTATTTAAAAATATATAATTTTATTTTAATTCAAAGGCTTTTTATAACAATTTAATATTTAATAAATTTTTTGTATTTCTTTAAATACAAAGAGAATAATTTTGCTTCATATATAAATATTTTCGGTCTTTAGATTATTTTAAGACTAAAAAAGTAAATTTAAAACGGAATTAACATTACATAATATAGAAAGTAAGAATAATAACAATAATAATAACGAAAAAAAAATATATTTATTCAAAATACTTGAACACTGTATCCATGTGAATCTATTAGAAGAAATTTGCACGGAACATGATAATATTACAGTTAAGAATTTTAAATTAAAAATATTTATATTAAAGGATCTTTAATTTTAAAATTAATTTAAAGAATTTAAGAATTAAAAACTTTAACTTAGAATCTTAAATTGTAATCTTTTTTACTCAATTTAAATTTAAAAAAAATTATATATAATTTTTTATATTTTTATCATCAGATTCTTTAATCAAAATATAATAAATATATAATTTTTAATTAAAATGTGATAAATATATAATTTTTATAAATAAACATATAACTGTCCAATTAAATCATACGTCTATCATATTTTTTAATAAAAAATTGCATATCTGATATGTTTTAATTAAAAATTTTGATAATGAGAATATAAAAAATTATAACTAATTTTAATCCTTAAGTGTGTGAGACTAATTTTAAAATTTAAAATCTTTTAATATAAATATCTTTAATTTAAAATTTTGAGTTGTAATTTTTTATAATTATTTAATAAATTTTCAATATGAATCATTTCTGTCCGAAACCCGATGATATTTCAAAGAAAGATTAAACAAATTATTTAAACAAGTAATTGGCTATATATATCTCTCCCTGGTTGCCTAAATTCTATGCAGTGACCTTCGAACCCAAAAAACCTCTCTTTTCCTTTGCGAATCTCTCTCTCTCTCTCTCTCTCTCTCTCTCTCTTCTCTCTCAAAAATTCTAAAACTTCTGAAGTGAAAACAATAACATCCTTCCACCTTTATCATGGTCTCTCTCTCTCTCTCTCTCTCTATATATATATATATACATAATTCATAATCTTTCTCTCTTGTTCTGTAATTAATTTTCTTTTTCTTTTTTTTTTAATTTTGCTTTCCAGGATAATTTGCAGGCAAGTGAAACAGAGATCAAATATGAAGAGGTAAACACCTTTCTTTTTTTTTTTTGGCTGGGAGCTTTTCTTATTCAGATTCAAAGAAGCAAGTAATAACACCCCAAGAAAAAAAAAAAAACAATTTATTAACTATAAAATAAATAAATACTTGCTTTTATCGTTCAGGAGTTTATGCTGAATTCCAGAGGAATCAAGCTGTTGACAAGCAGATGGCTTCCCGTGGAAAGAGAACCAAAAGCTCTAATCTTTATCTGCCATGGTTACGCCATGGAATGCAGCATCACCATGAGCAGTAATTAATTAATGAATTAATTAATTTCTTTTCAATATTTTCTATTACAAATGAAATGATGATAATTAAGCTTATGGTTTTTTTTTAAAATATTTTTTTTGATATTTTGAGTTAATTATGAATGAAACATGAACAGGCACAGCAACAAGGCTTGCAAGGGCAGGATTTGGAGTGTATGGAATGGATTATGAAGGGCATGGAAAATCAGATGGACTTGCTGGTCTTGTGAGCAACTTCGATACAGTCATTGAGGATTGCTCTAAATTTTTTACCTCCATTTCTGGTTAGCTTCTCCTCTCTTTCTAAATTTTTTACCTACATTTCTTGTTAGCCTCTCCTCTCTTTTTATCTATAGTAAATTATGTAGATTTTTTTTAAAATCTTGCTGAAATTATATTAATTTTTTCCATTGTTAAAATATTTATAAATTTTTCTTAAAATACAAATTATCTTACACTGTAGTTTAATTTTAATTTTTTAATCAAAATATGATCTATTAATTTTTTTTTTACTTAAAAAGTTGTGTATTTAAGTTAATTAAAAGTATTTTAGTTAAAAAAAATTTAAATTACACTAAAGTGTATGATACCCTTTATTTTAGGAGATTTTTTTTATATTTTAAAAATAAAAAATCTGTTTAATTTACTTGTTCATCTATCATTATCACCTTTCCCCCCTTTTTTATCTTTTAAAAAGAAAAAAAAGCCATGATGTAGCAATCTTTTCATTTAGAAACATTCCAAAATTTGACTATTTTTCATTCTGCTTTTTCCTCCCAAACAACCAAAATAATTTAACAAAACAAAAAATTAATTATTAATTATTTTAAATATAATTTTAATTCAGGAAGTTTCTTTTTTTTTTGTGTTCAGATTTTTCTTTCCAAACAATCAAAATTAAGTTAAAAATAAAGACTTATCTATTTATTAGGTGGTATAAATATGCTTTTAGTCCCTTTAATTTTATAAAAATTTCACCTTGGTCCTCTTAATTCAAAACCAAGCACTCTAATCTTATCTTATCCATCCAACAATTCATTGTTATTTATTTATTTGGCCCTGTTAACTCATTCAAATTTGATGTCCAAGTTAGTAAATTGTTATAGGTTGACTTACAAGAGATTGAATTGAAGTTTGAGGGACAAAAATATATTTAAACCTTACAGTTGAGTGATTAAAAAATTGCAGAGAAGGGAGAGAACAAGAAGAAGATGAGGTACTTGTTAGGAGAATCCATGGGAGGAGCTGTGGCTCTCTTGCTTCACAGAAAAATGCCTGACTATTGGGATGGGGCTATTTTGGTTGCACCAATGTGCAAGGTTGGCTTCCTCTTACTCTTTTTTTTTTTTTTTCACATGCTCTATACTATGCGTTTTTTATTGAGTAGATTACACTTAATTTTTTTAATTTGAGTAAAATTGTATAATTTTTTATTTTTAAAATATACATAAACTTCTTTTAGGTTATTTAACATTTATATCATGTTTTGAAAATTAAAATACTTTCCATTAATCTAAATATATATTTTTTCAACTAAAAAAATTAAATACAAAATATTTTGGTCAAAAAATTTAAAATTAAATTAAAGTATAGTGTTGTCTTTTGTTTTATAAAAAAATTGTGTATATTCTAAAAATAGAAAAAAATTTATATAATTTATTTTATATATTTTGCACTATACTTTTTTAATATAAAAATATCTTAATCATTAATATAAATTTTTTGTGGGACACTAAACAATGATATAAAATTAAAAATCCTAATGTCTTTCTCTTATGTGCTCTTCTCTTTGTTCTATGTGTCTTTTTCTGCTTGGCTATTCCTGTATGTCAATCACGTTCGGCGCATTTGAATAAAGATAAACAATCCCCAATTAATTCGGATTGAGTGGTCCGAACAACTTCATTTTTTAAGAAGTTTGCACTTTTTTATTGTTAGATTTTTTTGAAGATTTATATAAATTAATTTTAGATTAAATTTATATATAATTTTTTGCATTATTATTATTAAATTCTTCAATCAAAATATAATAAATTTATAATTTTTTTAATAATAATATGATAAATATATAGTTTAATTGAAAACTATATATTCATAAAAATTATACACATATTATATTATTATTGAAAAATCTGAAAAAAATTATATATAAATTTTTTTTTACTATTAGAACATAGATCTTAAGATAATTCATCCCTGAATAACTCAACTTTTTAAGAAGCCAAACATTTTGTATACAAAATTCAATTGAATCCGGTCACAATAACTTCATGGTGACGTAGATTTATTTTCTTAATTATCCTCTAAGATCAAATCTAAGAGCAAAAACAAATATGGTTTGCATATATGAGAGCTTAATTAAGTGTATTTTTAGAATTTAAAAAATAAAATAAACTAACGGTCAAGGTTAGATAAACATGGACACTTATTTTATAGGATATGACATAATCTTTATTAAATAATCTCTATAAATTAATTTGACTTAAATATATATAAACGTATCTCAATCATAACTATAGTGACAACTTCTTTTAAGCTATGTTTGAACGTTTAAGCGACGTCTAGTTTGTTTCATCTAAAAATAAATTGTGGAGTGAAAGTATCATTCTATTTTTAATTAAGGGTTTAATTAATGTGGTTAACTGATTAAAGAACTGGTCTTTTAGTAAGGTCAATATAATTGATATAGATATTTATCTAATATTTTTGAGTTGATTCGTTGAAGCAAAATTATTGAATGGATTCATTAAAATAAATAATATATATTTGACTCATTCTTAATTGCCACCTTTCTGATCTACAAGCAGATAACCTTTAGGACACTTAATTGCCAGCAAAAACAATATATATTCTTTCATATTAGAACAGGATCAGCCAAGTTAACTGAATTATAAAGTAAAATTTTTTATATTTTCATCTTGAGAGATATTTTTTAGAGCAAATTATATGGACTTTCTCTTTGTTGAAATTACATAGATTTTTTAATTTGAAAAAATATAGATTTTCATAGAAATAAAAAATTATTATACATTTTAGTCTAATTTAAAATTTTTTGACTAAAATACTTTTCACTAAACATAAATGCTTATTTTTTTAACTAGTAAAAATTCAAATAAAAGATATTTTGGTAAAAAAAAATTAAAAGAGATTTACGTATATTTTAAAAATAAAAAAATTATAATTTCAACAAAACTAACTCAAAAGAAATTTATATATAATTTATTCTACTCTTATAGTGAGAAAATTCAATTTTATAAGTCGAGCTATATTTAGAGCCACCCACTTCATTTAAATAAATAAATAAATAATCAATTTGTACACTTTCTTGCTTTCACGCAAAAGTGTTTTGAAGCTATGATTATAATTAAACCAAAGGACATAGACTTCTTCTAATATTTGTTTAAATTAAACCAACTTTCTTTTTCATTGGGGGAAGATTTACCAATCTCCTTCTTTTTTCACTTTTTTCCTCAACGTTGCAAAGTCAGATGCAAATTAATATATATATATATATATATATATGTCTCTCTCATGATACTGAAAATCTCATATATAATTAATGGTATTTTAGTAATTGAGGTGTTTAAGTATTAATTATGCAGATTGCAGATGAAATGAAACCAAACAGAGCGATGATTAGCGTATTGACAGCACTTAGCAAGGTCATTCCTACTTGGAAAATAATCCCAACCCAAGATATTATTGATGTTGCCTTTAAAGTCCCTCAAGTCAGAGAACAGGTACCCCTACAAATTTTCTTTCACAAACTCATCTATTTTGTTTTACTAATCATGATTAGAAAACAAACATTAGGTATATTTTTTATATCTTTGTGATAAGATTATCTAATAATAATATGATAAATATATAAGTCTTACAAATAAGTATAAGGGTGTTTAAAAGTTGGTTCCAATGTGACGGGACCTAAAATAAAAATAAAAAATTATTTAACTCGAGCTGACTATATTAACTAATTTAATCCGATCATATTAATTAAAAATAAATATATTTTCATAAGAATTTATTTAAAAAATTTATTTTTTTAAAGTTGTTTTATAATTTTAACTAAAATTTTAAAAATATAAAATTAAATAAAATAGCCTTTGAATTGGACTTAAAAAAAATTTAGTGCAAAATTGGGTTGAGCAACAAGATAAGCTACTTCTAGCTTAAAATGTGTTTTGTACGCTCCTATGGACAAGTATATAATTTTTATAATTTAACATTATATGATTAGGTCTTTTAAAAAAATTTTGACACATTTTATATTTTTATTAGAAAACATGATAATAAATATATAAAAATTATATTTAAGTCTTAGATCAATAATTAACAATTGGTGTCTCTATTGCTCACACAGTTAGCTAATTTTTTATATAATATTGAGTAAAATATGTTGATTTTCTTCAATTTAGTGTTAGACACACGGATGTTTATACTTTTTTATTTTGAAAATATACACAAAAAAATACTTCGGGTAATTATTATTTAAGACATTAAAAACTGATTAAAACCCAAATTTAACATCTTAATCAAAAATTATATTTTGCATATCTTTTAAGTAAAATAAATAATAATATTTTTAAAATATAGGAGTGATCATCTATATATATATATATTATTTTCTAAAGAGGGAAGTATATATATGTATTTAACTAATTATTCTATAATATTATAGTATGCTTTAATTGCAAGCAAATAGATGATTAACTGTTTGTTATATTTTAACAAACATGATTGATAAGGAATAATGAATTCTGAAAATACGATACAACAAAATTGAAGTGTTTTTGTTTAATTCGAAGCATTGATTTTGAGTTGATTCGAGTGTCCTATAATTGGAAGATAATATCTCTACAAACATGGAATTTAAATAATCTATAATATATATATATATATATATATATATATATATATATATATATACAACTTATAATATATATATATATATATATATATATATAATTGCATGAATTAGATGATGATGACGAGGACGATGATACAATGCAGATTAGAACAAACCCATATTGCTACAAAGGTCGACCACGCTTGAAAACAGGCTACGAACTCCTAAGGGTCAGTTCGGAAATTGAGAAAAGACTTCATGAGGTTTGTCAACCTTTTAGCTTTCTTTTTATGGTTATTTATACATTTTGAAGCCGGATCCTTTACAGTTATATTTAAAAGAGAAAAAGAAGTAGACTTCACGTAGATAGCTTTTATTAAATCTTACTTCTTCTCTTTCTCATTCTATTTGGATCTGTATCTTACTGTTCACATAAGTTGAACAAATAAAACAAAAACAGAAGATGATAAAAATAAAATGTTAGAAACCTAATCTTAATAAAATTATAATTTTTTTTATGAATAGTTTGAATAAATTTTGTGGTCTCTACATAGGAGATTTCCATAAAAAAACTTTTCACTCTTTACTTAATTAATTAGGAGGGGTTCATATATTGTTATCTTACATCTTATGATATTTTGAATACCATGATATATGGTATTAAAGTATAAAATATCATTGTGCTTAATATGACTATATTTGATATAACAATTAGAAGTTGTCATTAAAAATATATATGTTATAATTTATAAAAATAGACAAAACTAAAATGGCAAAAGAGAATTAATAGGACTTTTTTAGTCATTCCCACTATGTGGGTTCAAAATTTTTTTTTAGCATCAAAAGAGTTGTTTGTGTTAGTAATAATTCGTCTTGAGAGAAATCTCCAAGTACCTAGTGTCTTTATGGACCCGTGCTCGCCCTTTGATGTTGATTCTCATACCAAAAATGCCTAAAATGAGTGCAATGTGAAATCCTTATAATTTTGAATGACATAAAATATTATCTATAGTGATATTATACACTTGAATATCTCGAATAACACTTATTATTTTACATATAGTATATCAAACATAGATATATTTGATATAGTAATATTTGACGTTCAAAATATTAAAGTCAAAATAACGCTGACAAATCCTCTCTTCTTCGAGAGAAGATCTATTAGAAAAGAGGCTCATCTCATATTTATTTCTTTTTCCTACAAGTGGCTGGTTCCAAAATAGCAGGATTTCATAAATAAGTTGATCGCGGGAATATTTAATTTATTTCATTGTAACCTTGCACTCTCATCTTTATGAGAATAATTTAAGTTTTTTCCTTCTTTTAAGATTTCCATGCTTCATATAATGGTGTGTTTGGTTACAGGTTTCACTGCCGTTTCTGGTTCTCCATGGTGAAGATGACACAGTGACAGATTATTCAGTAAGTGCTCAGCTGTATGAAGTGGCGTCAAGTACAGATAAGACACTCAAGTTATACCCAGCAATGTGGCATGGCCTCTTGTACGGTGAAACACCTCACAATTTGAACATCGTCTTCTCAGACATCATCAATTGGCTTGACCACAGATCTTCTTTCGCAAATACAAGACTAGAGGGGGAGCACAAACATCTAAACGAACCTCTATTTAAATTAGCCTAATCAGTCAAGTTATAGATTAATTGAAAATTATGTGTTGTTTTACTTTAATTTGCTAAATTTATTATTTAAAATATTTCTATCATTGGTTTAAGAGCCATTTAGCATTCTTTTTATTTATGAATGAGAAAATATTTATTCGAATGCAAAGGTCGGCTGTATTACAATAATTGTAAAAATCTCAAATGTAATAATGACATAATAATGGCCCAATAATAATAATAATAATAACATGAATATTTATAACAAGTATATTCATTTTTATCAGGTTCTAACAACTTTCACAATATTATAAGACTTAGACTAAATTAAAAGAAAAATTACAAGTACTCCAATTGGACAGACACAAGAAATCCAACTTGGATTAGACTGAACGGCTTTTTAATCTACCAAAAAATGTGAATCGACGTATTAAAGACCTTTTAAATCTATCATAAGACAAGATAAATTTCAAGACTTCTATCATATCTCTTACGAAAGGTAAATCTAAATTTACTTTTTTCAGAGAACAACCCAAATAAGGAGCTAGTTTTGTGAAGACAAGTTGAATGAAAAGCTGAATGGGTTATAAAATATCATGAATTTTAAGATTTTATGTTTGATATGATAATTAAAAATTATTAAAAAATACTATTAATCTTATAAATTAGTTAAGTTAAAAATTCAAGGAAGTTACTATATGTGTCATCTTATGCCTCGTGACGCCAACATCTTACATCAAGTTGCTGATATCCGAAAACATTAATGTTTTCAGCTTTATATTTTGAGAGCAACACCGAATTTATTATATCGAATAGAATTTTTTTTAAGGGATATTTCCATTTATTTGTTTACATATCTTATTTGGGTTTCCTTCAGAAACTACTGTGACTATTATTTCTAGTACTTTCTGATAATTAAAAAGACCATTTACTTCATAAAAAATCCTTTTAATGGTAATTCTGGGCCATATACTTAAAACACGGGAAATGGAGAAAATCTTAATAGACATTATCACATTAACTCAAGAGTCAACATTTAATTTTTAAGTACAACAGAAATTGCCAACTGGGCTCGTTATACATTTCACCGGCTACAACAGACGCGTTCGACTTCTTCCAGCCCTCGCCCTTCAGAAACTACCTTTGAACAGAACAGGAAATCACTGCTTCACGTAAGAATGAGAATCCACAAGCTTCTTCGCCTTGTTAGTGACTAAACTCCAGGAAACGCCCAACAAACATAACTATGACCTGCAAACAATACCAAACCACATTATGAAGGATTGGTTAAGTCCAAAATTTCAGACACCAATCCATTCAGAAACAAGACAATAAATCACGCTCATTCGATCACTGAAGGTTGAAACAGAATCACTAGATCAACATTGCAACAGACAGACAAACAGTGTAGATTTATACATTCTGAACGAAGTTGAGCAATAAATATTTACATGTATCCATTGCCCTTCTAATATAAACTTCGATAATACTACTATTACTCCATCTCTAGCTTTACTTAGCAAAATGAAAGAAGGCACAAACTGATATATGGAAGTAGGCTGAACCAACTGACATGGCATGGCAATGCAATGCAGGATTTGTATCATCACGCATTGTAATTTTAAGGAAAAGAGGAAACTAGCTTTTACTCTGTCAATCTCTCCATTTTCCTCCCAGTTCTGTCCATCCCAACCTATATGGAAATAACCAATTTAAAGGTTGATGATCATAACTGCTTTCGACCAGCAGGGGACTCGGTGCAAGCAAAAGAGTGCAAGTGAGGATGTGATGTTGACAGAGACGGACGGACATGTCAAGAAACGTGAGTCAAAGTTTGAAGTAGTTCAGGCTCAAGTGATAGACACAATCTTGCCAAATTTGCGTTTAAACTGTGATTTTACGAGGCTAATCAACCAAAACAATAAGTAGCCTAGAAAAAACGCCAGAAAAATAATTTTAATACAAGGAAATTAGTCATAGCACAAGTCAAAGTTGTAAATGGTGAGCATCACTCATCTAGGTGCCTAGGAGAAGCCAGCCAACCACCTCAGTTGGGTCCAGGCGATGCAATCTCGGACTGGCACACCCAACAGTAATCTATTTCAAAACATACAAATCAAATAGTATTCTTCCAAATTCCTAGGTACCTACTGAATGCCTAGAGCTTTTATTCTTGAGGTTTAGCACGACTAATGAGTATTAAAGCAGCATAAAATCATCAATTTTAAGGAACAGTTTTTTCAAAAAAAATCCATGAGAAAGCAGGCAGCGTGCTTTTCTTGGTAAACAATGGGCTACCTTTTAATCAGATCAACTTGACCAAACATAAATCGAATTTTTTATGTTGAGACCATGAAGGCAGCACAATCCAGGTTTTTGTTTCTATATCTTCTTAGCTAGAAGCAGAATCAATAAAATGACCCAAATCCCAAATCCTCTCACGAAGAAATAATAGCTAAAGCAATGTAGGAATGAGAGAGGGGCTACTTTGTCACTTGACAGGGCAGAGGAACCAAAGCTCTAACTCTCTCCCCTCCCCCTCATCATTCCTTTTCTCCACTATTTTCTCTTATTTATTAATCCAGAAGCTGGATTATTGCACTAAATCAAACCCAGTAACCCACCTCTGTTTCACTTCTCTTTACTGCATTTTACTGCAGCTCCTTTATAATTATCAGACCTTATAAATACTGGACCATTGCAGTACATTTTACTTTATTTAAGCATATTTGCTGACAATGTTTAACTTAGTCAATGCATTTTTTTTCTTTTCCTTCCATTAGTTGACTTTAGAATTGCAAGGCTAGAATGCTCAAACTACGGTGCTCAATCATTTAAAACACTTAGTAATCCATATTTTTATATGATAGACTGATAGAGAAGCATGCTACCACATGGGTGCCTTTCCCTTAAACTGCCTTGTCTGAAAAGTGAAAAGTAATGTTCATCTCCAAGTAACAACTGCAGTCCTACAAATAAAAAAAGTACCATAGAAAGACTAAAGAAGATTCACAAAAATGAGGTATATCACACCTTTCGGTTAATCATCTTTCAAATAATTTTGTTCCGTACTTCCTCAAGTTTCTTCAGAATCTCTCCAGGGGTTCTGTCCAATTCATCAGCAATTTTTCTCTGCAAGTCCATTGGCAATGTTGGGAATTGCTCGCACAGATCGCCATCAATCACATCCTACATCACCATGTAGACCTCTCAGAACTTTGTCACAATTCTTTTATTAATAGCACAGCTAATATAAACTTGATCAAAAAAATATAAACAAGCTAAGGAATCTAAATTTTCATCAATGGCAGCCATAAAAGGTAGCATCCAGCACTCTCATAAGAAAGGGCCATGAAGATACAAGGTGGGAAAATTTTCTAATCCAGAATGGATGACATACGGTGTCATATAACAACTTTAGATAAAGATTAATAGAATAATATTGATGAGGTAGCAAAAATTACCTTAACAGGAAAATAGGCAGATCTATAAGCCATGTGGTCTCTACCACACAAAGGTGGATGATCCTGCCTCATATGCATCTCCAAATGAGAAAAGAAATCAACATCATCGCGGGAAGTAAAGGCATGCAATGCCCCCACACTTCCCATAACTGTTCCATATATGATGCTCTCTCCGCCACCTGGTATAAGAGATGCCTTCTGCAAACATGTAACCACATCACCAACATGAAATTGTACAATTTCTTCCACCTTATTGGGAGCTCCATTAAGCTTTCCCTGCTCCCACTTAATCCTCCCACCAGTAGGATCTTCTTCTATCTCATCTGAAACATCCTGTGGTAAGCGCACAAAATAAAGGTTTCCAAATTTGTCCGCACCTGCCATGGTGTCAAAATCTATGTGGTATGATGCAGTGAGCCATCTTGGAACAGAATCATCCGCAAATATATAGAGTTGGTTTTCATCCCGTCTATACTTGCAGTAATGGAAAGACTGGGGAGAAAACACAGAACAGAATTAGCAGAAAATTTGTGAATCAAGATCAGACATGGAGGATAGCAGCAAATTAAACCTGTCCATAAGCTTTATGTCTACATGCCAAGTTCAGAAAGAATATAACTGAATACATAATTTTAGTCAAGTTTTTCCCAGATTTCAGAAATCCCCCAATGCGTTTCCAACAAAATCATCAGCAACAAAATTTATAACAATAAAACTTGGTCGACACACACTCATATGCCTGCCAAAGCCCATAGCGATGATATCAGAATACCTAACATAAGTACCTAGATGTGCACTAAATATAAATGTAGCAGAAACATACCTCTTGGATGTCACCTACATAAATCCGATCACGATATGCATGGATAGAGACAATTGCATTGGGGAATAGCTTATTCTCACATTTTCTTAATAATCGTCTTTTCCCCAAATCATATAGCCTGAGCACTGACCCTACTCCTGCAAGCAATCTTCCTTGAAATTGGCATAAAGCAAGAGGAACACCTTCAACCTGTGTTTTGTGCAGAAGTTCAAGGGATCTTCCCTCCTCTACGAATCTATAAATATGGATAAATCCGGCAGTTAAACCCTTTTTGGGCCAAAACTGCAGTCCCTTTGCTGTACCAACAGCTAAAAGAGTTCCATACTCCTTATCATGGAAATTCACTGTGCATATGCTGAATGCAGCCTCATTCTCCTGAAGCTCCAGAAGACAAGTTGTATTTCCTGTTCTAGGATCAAGAACTCTGATGCAGGAAACCCATTTATCCGATTCAGCTTTTGGATAACCATAATGCTCATCAGAAAGTGGATCATCTTTATCTTCATCCTCACCACCATTCTCCATTTGGTCTACATTACCATTTCCATTTTCCCCTGCTCCAGCAGTCTCAAAACATTCCTTTCTTGCAGCTTCACGCTCTTCTGCTGTGAATGCTCCTTGATCACTCTCAATCATAATCAGAAGCTTTCGTTTGGGTTGCAGCACAAACTTCCTCGGCGTGTATCTTAGTGGAATTACCGTCTCATTAAATGTTTCTCCTAGCCTTTCAATAGTAAAAATCCTCAATGCCTCACCAGCCACAGCAACTACACCTTCCACACATTGGTCGGATGAAAATGATGCAGCATATTCAAGGGTTTCATATGATAAGGGAGTTAAAAGGAAATGTCCCTGGTGAATGTAACCAAGCCAGGGTCGACTTGACAAGCAAAGCATTGCACGCTTGCCTCTTACAATGATGGGAAACAGCTTTGGGGCTCTCAATCCTAAGAATCGGGAGCGAGAATCAGAAAGCTGACCTGTAATCATATCCACAACGGTTCTAAACAGGACACCATTCTGTAAACCAGCATTCAGAAAAAGGCTAGCAGGATGATCTGCACCATCCTCACCACCTGTGGATGCCTGAACTTCAAGAAAAAGAAGAGATTCTGGGGCTGAAGAAACACTTTGTACACTAAGAATCTGCATACAATCATCAGGATCCAACGATAAGATACGGATGGTCTTGTCATATGAGCCAACTGCAAGAAAACGAGATCTTTGTCGGCCTTCAGGTACTGCAGCAATGTCCAGACAAGCAACATCTCCAGACATTTCATGCTTCTCCACCTCCATCAACTGACCAGTCACATCCACCTCAAAATAAATAAGCTCACCTCCACTCAGTGCAATGACTACTTGAAGTCTATTCGAACCTACTTTTGCAATTGTCCTCTTTCCAGGAGTTCTCCACTCATTAATACGTCCGTCCTCCCTGATATGTCTAATGCCATTGGGGTGAACCTGCATGAGAGAATCATCACCTATCAAAGAAACAGCAAGAGAGGGTGTGGTATCAAGAAACCCACTGTCACTAACTTCTTCAACTGTCTCACCAATGGAAAGAACAAGTGTCGCATTTGTGAATGACACAACAATATATGCATCAAACTCATCATTAACATTCTTTTTCACAGTCCAGACAGCACTAGGTATACCAGGAAGCTTTGACACTGCCATCTCACTAACTGCTAAACCAGTTCTCAAAATCCTCAAAGATGAACGAGGACCACGCCCACAAAGCGTAAATATTTGAGGAGTTTCTTCTTCAAAGAGATTTGTGACCTTCATATCCATTATTGGCATCAAACTCTCAACTTGATCAATCCTAACAAGGTTCTTCAGTCTTCTGGGCTGGAAAAATACTGGCTGAAAACCTTCTTCAGTTTCCATTAGTGTTGCTGATGAAGCTTCCACATCAGCATCGTCCCCTATTGCCTTAAACTGATATAGAGCATGATTTCCAAACTCTGAGGCCGCAAATAAAAATCCTGATTTCAGCACACACATTGAAGCAGAAACTGGAATAGTGTCAAAATACTTAATTTTCAATTCTGAGACACGGTCACCATCATGGTCCAGGGTAACCTTGAAAACATCTCCATATTCTGTCTGCAAAAGGAAGAAGAACATGGATTTCAATTTATGCATAGCTGCTGAAACTATAAGAACACCCCGCTCAGCAGGCAAGTCTGCACGTCTAGGAATCACAGCCCGGACATCTGGGTGTCCCTGATTCTTATAAATAACAAAATTTTCTGCACAAACCAGCACACCACTTGGCCCGTCACCACCCCCAGGAACAGTGACAAGTAAATTTGCACCATTATCAACCTGTTCTGACCACTTCCTAGACACATGGTTCAGCCCCAAATCAAGCTCATAAAACGTTAAATGTTTCTGAGCTTCACTAGCTGCCTGCCCTGTTGAATCCTGATCAGCCTCCGAGTAATCCAATTCAATAGCAGCAAATATTGGGTTCTCAAACCCACAATCAACCCCACAAATGGAGTACACTAAAGTATGAGACTTATGTGCTTCTAAAGGAGATGATATTGTTAACCTAGCTGCAGTATCCCTATTTAACACATAAACAAGCTTTTGCTTCTCACAGGCCCCAATCATAACCGCCCTACCCTTGGGATCTATGGCCAAATATTGTCCCGGAACGATCCGACGGCAACCTGATTTGCCAAAAGTCTCCTGGTGGATTTTATCAAAAACGTTTTTCTCCTTATTGTATTCAAGAATTACAATTCTACCAGAGTCAGAGCCCACAACGATATAGTCCTTCTGAGCCCCAGTAAGCCTAAATTGAGCTAAAGACCTAATTGCACCAAAGATTTCAACAGAGAGCATAGTTTGGATCCTACCATTATCGTCAGGGCGAAGAAGATCGAGAACTTTGCCTCTGGCAACAACGATTTCTTGGGTTTTGCCACCGGAGAAGTTGCCATTGATGGCGCATACTATGCCAGTAGGTCGCTGGAGAGTGAGACTGTAGAGATACATGGCTCGGAAGAAATGAGGTCAAAGAGGGTTTCTGAGAAGGGAGAAATAAAGGGAAGAGGAGAAATGGCTTTAGGGTTTTAGAGAAGCTTTGTCAATCATTCATTCATCGCTGGAATTGGAACATGCTAAAAGCCGAAAACTGAAGAGTTACGGATTTGTGCTCCTATAAGTGAGTGAATCAGATTCAGGAGTGGTTTTGCGATTCTGGTCGCGAGGGGAAACATAAACCCTAGGGGAGTTTTATCTCGAGGAGTCTTTTCATACATCCAATTGGTTATTATTTTATACATGCAATAAATAAAATCATGATTTTTGAGTATATGTGCATGCGGTATATCCTAGAATTTTTTGTTTTATGTAACCGCCTTTCTTCCTTTCTTAAACATTGACCACACCCCCCCCCCCCCCCACCCGGCGCCACCCCAAAATATTACTTAAATAAATTACATTTAAAAGAAAATAAACAAGGTAGTGAAAACTTAAAATAATTTTCTTTCTCTTCTTATCAAAAAATTAAAGTTGTAAAAAATAAAATAACTTCTTACTCTTATCTTATATTAGTAGTTATATTAGTTATTTCTTTTTATACTTGATAGTAATATACATGATTTTAGGAACTACAACTAAAAGATCTTAAAAGTCACATATATTAATAATGGCAAATTGGCATGCACTAAAACACATGTCAATTTTTCTTAACTTGTTTTTTAAAAATTAATAAAATAGTGAAAAGTTATTTATCAATTTCTATATAATTTTTTGTCCAAAAAAATAACTATATATTTTCTTGAAAAAATGAAATAATAAGAAGTTAATTGATTTCTCATTTTCCTTCTAATATATATGATTTCGGGACTAATAATTAAAAAATCCTAAAAGCTATGATTGGCATTGAAAATATCATAAAAAAAGAATAAGGAAGCTCAGCCCAATCAAATAAATATTGCTTAGTTCTTAGAATGAAATACAATGAGTTTCCTCCCTTATCTAAGAGGAGTCATACGGGTGTTTGTAGTCGTCATTGCGCATTGTGTGTACCTGAGATGAGGTGATCATTTTCTAAGTATAGTGATCACATGTTTGGGTTTTGTCCTTGTATTTCAAGGTTTATGTCTCTATTTATCTAAGAATTGTTGCCAAGTATCGCTTAGTCTTAGGATTTTGTGATGTCTCCTTTGTATTATGACTTTTAGTGAAGTAGGTTGAATGGCTTTAGGCCTATGGGATTAGTGTGCTCGTAAGGTTCCAATGACACTTGCTCTTAAGTCTATTAGCAAAATCTCAAGTTAAGTTGGCTTAAGGTATAATAATTAGAATTTCTAAAATTTTTCTAAGTCTGTTAACTGTAGCTAGGCTATAGCGAATGTACCTATTCGTTATAGCGAAAATGCTTCTAGCTATAGTGAGTTCAGGCATCCCATACAAAAATCAAGGAGTTCCTCGCAATAATGGGCTGTAGCGAGAACAAAGGCTTGAGACTAATACGTGCTTGTCATAGCGAGGGTTATTTTTCGCTATAGCAAGGGTAGGTTCAGAAAAACGTGAAAAAGTGTATTTTTACTTCTTAAAGACCCCAGAAGCTTCTCTTCCTCTCTAACCAACTTAAGCTTCAACCAAAATAGAGAAAAGGGGCTTGAGAGAGAGAGAGAGACAAGAGAAATTCAAGCAAAGAGAAGGAAGAAACATCAAGGAAGAAAGGTAAGGATCCTTAGAGATTTTCATGCTCTTCTTCTTAAAACTTTATTCTTCTCCTTCTAAGCTTCCTTTCCATGGGTTGCTGAGTAATATAGCTCTGTTCTGACATAGAACAAGTAGGAAACCCCAAAATTAGAGTGTGGAAAGTTAGGAAATGCACAGGGATTAGAAGAAGAGCTAGTGAAATTCAAGAGACAAAAATTAGGGATTCTTAAATACTTTGTAGAGTTTTCCTTGATGTAAGAACTTCCTAGCCTTATGAGTGTTTATTTGAGTTATAAGAGAGTGATTGCATGCTATTTGTTGTGTCTAGGCCTAAGAGATCAAGCTTCATCTAGTTGTGATTGTGAGACCAAGAAGGGAGAAGAGAAATTGAAAGGGAAGGCTTGCGTTGGCTTGTAAGGTAACTCTCCACTCTTTCTTGTTACATTCTTGGATGTATAATAGTCATTGTATGCTTATGTATTGTAACATCCGGATCCCTCCGTAAACGTGAGAAACGCGATGTTCAATTTCTCCGTAAACATCAGAAATGGGCCAAATATAAAAAGAAGTCCTCAAAATAGAAGGAATTGGGGCCAACTAAAATTATAATAAAATTTTAAATATTAGAAAATGAGAATTTGAGGTTTGAGATGCCAAAAACTAGAGCCAGAAGAGCTCAAAAAATTTGTCGAAAAAAGTAAGGGTATTTTTGTAATTTTTGAAAAGTTTGAAAAACTCACAGGAGGACTTTTTAAATAGAAAATTTGAGCATTTTGAGGTTCTCAGAGGCCCTGAGTACCATGGAAATCCCTAGAACAGTTGACACCCCTCCGATGAGTGATTTTGACTATCAGTTGACCGAAACTTTGACTGAACAGTTCAGAATGGTTTCAGATCCTTTTTGAGTGATTCCAAAGGCAATTATTATGATTAAGAACCTAAGGAATATGATGGAAAAGATGGTTCTTAGAAAGGAGTTGAAATGAGCTCAAACGAACAAAACTATGAAGATGGACTAAATTACAAATTTTAAAAGTTGCTTAAATGAATCCCTAGGCTTATAAAAACGTCCCACCTCTGGTCAAATCTCGTCACCAACTCTCCCACACATTAAAACAGAATTAAGAAGAGCTGAGAGTGGTGCACAAGAGGGGAGGCCAAGGAAGGAAGAAGAAACTTTGAAAAGTGTAAGTTTTAGCCACTTTTTCCTACTCCTTGCCTTGTTAAACTTCTTCCCCTATTCTTCCTCTTCTTTTTCATGGTTTTGGCATTTAATTTGGTGCTATTTTGGGGGCAAAATAGAGAGGAAAATTTTGAAATTTGAGGGAGCAAGCCAACCTAATGGAAGAACAAGCCAAATGAACCAAGAAAGTAAGGTAAAATCTCCACTCTTTGGTAGCTTCTTCCTCCCCCTTCCCTTAAAGGTATTTCGTCCAGCAAGGAGCCTATCTCCTAAGGGCTGTGTTCTGTCCAAATCATGGAGAGATTAGAGGTTTTAGAAGGTAAGGATTAACAAAGAACTAATAGAATCAAGAAAGGAGTATTAGGAAACAAGACGGAATTATTATGGATCCAAATGCTCCCTTGCAAATATGATTTTATATGAATGTTCTTAGGCTTAATTTAATGTTTAAACATGCTCCTAAGATCCCTAAGATGCTCCTCACATGCTTCCCCCTTCAAGAAAACAAAGAGAACTCTATGGAAGGCCAATGCACTCTGTGTCTCGCCCAAAAGGGGTTCACCTAGCTAGAGAGAGTTTTACATTTTTCTAAAGCCATTTTTTAGTCATATTTGATGAATGAAAATAAAAGGAGGCATTGAAAAAAATTTAGAACTCATAGAAGTTGATTCGGTGCCTTAGGTTTTATATTATGACCTAAAGAAGCAACATGGTGTTAGACCATTTGTTTTAATGGTGTGATGACTCCAAGAGGCTTAAGAGGAGTCAAGAATCATATTTGAAAGAAAAGAATGAGGCCTAGAAATTATGTAAAGGGTGTTGCTTCATTAGGTACATTTATGGATCATAATGGAGCCTATGGATCAATTTAGTGTTTAATCAAGCTAAGTAGCCTTAGAATATGCTTCATCAATCTAATTGGCTCCCATAAATTGTATCTAGGCCAAGAGAAACCATCTCCACCAATTTGTGTGTGTGTGGCCGAAAGAGGAGGCTTGAGTCTAAAGAAAAAAGTGTGTAATTA
Source organism: Erythrophleum ivorense (assembly GCA_026724425.1). NCBI lineage: Eukaryota > Viridiplantae > Streptophyta > Magnoliopsida > Fabales > Fabaceae > Erythrophleum > Erythrophleum ivorense. The sequence continues at coordinate 13,467,657 of JAIUCV010000008.1, forward strand.
TACACAAAGTAGCTCTCTCCACCTTCTCTCATGCATAGATGTGTGTTTAACTTGTTTAGAATGTGTGTATGTGTATTTTTAAGGTATGAAAAATATGCTAGCATGCCTTTAGATGCCATGACTTCATGATGTTATGTTATGTTTTCAAATGAATGTATGATGTTTGTTTGAGTTTACTTGAGTATGGAGAGGCCAAAAACTCTTCACCATGGTGAGAATGAGCCAAGAATCCTTGACCTTGGTTGAGACAAAGTAAAGAGTCTCCTAAAAGCAAAGTGGGCTCCCAAGAGTATAGTTGAGTCCAAAGCTCTTAAAGAATGGATGAGGCAAGTCCAAAATCTATGAGGAGAAATGTGAGGCCAATCTAAACATTTGGTGAGCTCTTGAATGTCTTGTATGATTTGTTCATATGCCAAGCTTGCTCTTTAAATGTCCATGACTTCCATTTTCTCCATGCATGCATTTATAAAGCTTGCTTTGCACATATTATGTATGATTGAATGAGAGATAAGCTATTGGGATTTTTTGAATTTCACTCTCTCCTCTCCAATGATCTAACATGCTAGGTGGACCAAGTAGCTATGGTGAAGGGAGCCAACAACCATGAAAGAAGGAGATTGACAAACCTAGGTCTGCTTTTATTCTTTTTGAATCCATAATGATGTTTCACAAAGTATATGATATTGTAAATGTACCATGACCCTTGAGACATGTATAAATACACTATTATGTAATATTTATGTGTATGAATATGATATATAACCTTTAGCATATGTTTTGAGTATGTAATGCCAAAAGTATGAGAATTAAAAGTTTGATAGATATGTGTATGTTGAATAGTCAAAATGAAATGCATGAGGTTTGGAACTATTTGGGTAGCTCACACAAGTTTTAAATGTACTTTTAGACTTGCCTAAAAGGTGCCAAGGCCAAGGAAAATTCAGTTGACAATTTTGGTACCATATATGGAATCAAAATTGACCATTATGGAACCCTATATTACTTTTTAGCCAAATGAGTTAGTCTTGATCTGAGATTTGGCATGCAATTAGGTCTCATTAAGAGATTTTTGAGAAGCTAAAGATCATAATTTTTGGAGGTCTACAGAATATTTGATGATTTTCAAAGTTGGCAAAATTTATATTTCTGGTTTATTGCACTATTCATTTGGTCCGAAATTAAACTCTATCACCCGAGATTCAAATGATGTCCAATTGCCATGAAATTTTATACAGAGAAACTAGACAATCATAGTGACTCGTTCCAACTAGAAGAACCTCATTTGGAGGTCTAGAGAGGGAGATATGAATTTTCAAAGTTTTTATCCAATATCAATAAATTTGCCTGACTAGAAGTATTGTTCCATCGAATTCTGAGGTTTGGGCTTAATGAACTGATTTGGAGATATTTTTTCTCTGTAGTTAACATCCATAAATTTCTAGATTGGTATAATTTGTATGAATTGGTTTTTTGTAAAATTAATTGGACATTTTCAAAGTTCTCTGCAGAATTCTGTGATAGTTCCAGAATTCAGTCAAATCTTTGGACAATTTTGGATATCAAATGCCCTTTGTGATGGATGTTATGGTTTAGGCATATTTTTAGTGTAAATTAGATATCCAAAACTTTCCAGAATGACTAAGATTGCATAATTTTAATTTTTGTAGATTTAGTTATGATTTTTCAAAATTTGGTCAGAAAGTGGAGCAATTTTGGCCGAGAATAAAGCTCCATACACACTCTATTTCGATTTCCATGAGTTATAGATATGATTTTATGATGCAAATGACTTGTTTTGATGTAATTAAATATGAGAATATATAGTATGAGCTCACAGGGTCCATGTAACACCGATTGCAAATTTTTAAATATAGCGTAATGCGAAGAAATCCATGATTTTTATCCCCTTTTTTATATGTTCTTATGGAATTGATGAAATAAAGCTTATGAATGGCATGAAATGAGCTAGAATTTATAGTGTTACATGTATGTGCTTGTATTGTGAGACATACTATTTCATGTTGCCTTAATGCATTAGTACCAATATGCCTATGTTTTGGGTTGTGAAAATTTCTCGGATGAGATAGTGCCAAAAGTTCCTAATGATGGGTGAGGTAGAACCAAAAGTCTTTAGAAATGGGTGAGACAAGGCTAAAAGTCTTATGAATGAGTGAGGCCAAGTCAAAAGTCCCTAGATCAAGGGTGAGGTCAATCTAAAAGTTCCAAAAATAGGGTAAAACTAGACCAAAAGTCCCTAGAGCTCATTCTTGACATTGATATGATTTTTATAGCATGTAAATTATGTGTTGTATGATTTTGAATGATTAGATGCCTACTTGCATGCTTTGACATGTTTATATGTCTTGATTGCTTTCTTAAATAAGTATATGAGCTATTGAGATTTCATGAATCTCACCCCCTTCTGTCTCCCATTTCATATAGTCCAAGTGGAACTTAAGAGCCAAATAGTAGAGGTCATGAGGCATAGATGGCCATTTCTTGACACTTTTGTACAATTATATATATTTTGATGTATAGGAAAGCCAAAGTGCTTATACATACATATTCTTTTTGAGATGTAAATGTTTAAACAAATGTAAAAGTATGAATAAATGATGTGTAAACTATGTATAGAGCCAAAGCAATAGAAATATGAGATTTGGCCAATTGGTGGCTTGTATGTAGTAGTGTATTCTCGTGTATAGCATAGTGAATTTAAGATGTGTGATAGTTTGGGCCACTTGAGCAATTCATATATGTTGTGTTTATACTTTAAAACTTGCCCAAGAGGTGCTAGAGTATGTAGGAGGCCATTTAGACCCATTTTGAGCCATATATGGTGTTAAATTTGCCAAATACGTTAATTATGTCAAGATATGATTAAATGAGCTCTCCTTGATTTGAAATTTGGCATGCATCTACAGTTTGTTGAGAGCTTTTTGGAAAGCTAAAGTGGATATTATTTGGAAGTCTAGGGAATATTTGATAAAATTTTGAAGTTGAAAAATTTTCTAATTTTAGTCATTGCCACTGTTACCACTGGTCCAAAATGAAATTATGTCATTTATGGACCAAACGGTGTCCAATTGTCATGAAATTTTATGGGCATAAATTAGACATTCACAATGACCTATACCAATTAGAAGCATCTCAATTGGAGGTCTGTAAAGGGAGAAATAATTTTCTGAAGTTCTAAGTCAGCATCAAGGATGCCAACCAACCTTTGTTACTATTCCATCAGTTTTCGAGGTCCAAAGGCTACTGAAATGATCTGGACTTATTTTTTTTCTCTAGTTAACATCTGTAGCTTTCCAGATTAGTATAATTTGTCCAAATTATATTTTTTTAAAATTATTTATGAATTTATGAATTTCATGACAGTAAATTGTATCAGCATAAGGGACAACCAGACCTTTGTACCTTTTTCGATGTCAAACATGGTTCAAAGGCTATTCATATCTCAAAATTATTTTTAGTGTAAATTTAACATTTAGAGCTTTCTAGAAAGCTATGGTTTTCTTAATTCCCATTTTTTTAGAATTAGTTATGATTTTTTAAAATTAGAGCAAAAAATCTGACTTTTGGGCTCGTTTTGAGAAATTGCATTTTCTGATTTTTGGCTTCATATCCATGGCTCATGGGTTGTTTTATGCTATATATGAGTTGTATAAAGGGAGTTTGAATAGAGAATATGATTGATGAGTTCACGAGACCCACAAGGCAAAATATGACTATTTAAACCCTGACTTAAAGCATTAAAATGCCATGGTTTTGGTCTTTTTTTTTTTAAATCATATGGAATCAAGCTTAAGTGATGGATAATCATGGTTAATACATTATGTTGTTACATAAGGTATTGCATTTTTAAGCTTCATATTTTGAATTTTTAGTCAACTACACCGCTTATGTCGTCTCAGTGATGATTGGAGTTTCTTGGTGAGAGCAATTATGGTATTTCTTCCCCCAAAATGAATTTGCTTGACCCCAAGTTTGTCTACAAGGGTGAGTTTCACTATAAGACCTTGTCATGCTTTGTCTTTGTCCTATTTTTTGCATTTTAAGATGACTAAAAGGGATCTAAGGCTTTTATGAAAGGAATTTATCATTCTTTCTTACTTTTAGTTGTTCTTGCAAGAGGTTTTCTTTGTCAACTTTGAGGCAGTGTGGTATATGTTTGAAGATCATGTATTTTATGGACTTTAATTCCATTCTTATAACCCCCTTGCCTTATTAATTTAATTTACCCGATTATTATCATGTTTATTGATTTCTTTTAACATGAGCAAAAACCAAATTTATCATAGTATAGAATAATAAGAAAATTACATATACTATACTCAAACATATAATATAATTTTGATAAAGTTTATAAAGTTGTTCAAACAAAAATAGGTCATAATGGCCCTTAAATTAAGCTAGTCATACATCACATCAGTCAGAAAGTTATTTAGTCAGATCATGGAGTGATTATATATACATGTGTATAAATGAAAAAGAAAGGTTCCATGATTACTACGATCAAAAGATTCCATGATTACTACAATCCTAAGTCAGAACTTGTCCACTTCATACTCACTATCATTTGAACTTGTCCAATGCCAAGCGCATCTACATATGCCCACTTGATTTCAAGAACAAACCTAACTGTTAGCATCCTTACAACTTGAATTTGAACATATTACCATAATAGGGTGAGAATTTATAATTCTCAATAAAACACTATAGATTTTTTAAAATAAGTAATAGTTCAATTATCATGTATAGAGAAAGATATTTTTTTCTTCTTTCTTGCCTACCTGAGAAATAGCATGCAAAATGCATTTATGTGTAGACAAGCAAATTATATAACATGATTCATATGCAGATGTAAGATAGTGATAAACTTTTTCTCATTATAACATGATTAGTAAAATATCAATATCTTAACATGATAAACTATGCCTTTTTTATCATAATGTCCTATCAACATGTTAAGGTAGTCATACTTTTGTAATCTTTTTTATCTCAAGGAAACATAGTCTATCTATGTTTAAAAATATTGATAATAAAGAAAAACTTCCATACATGCTACACCAAGTGTCCTATACCACTTAGAGTAGACCTAGGTTTTCAAAATTATAAGTAGTGTACTAAGTATCTTATACTATTTGATGTAAGACCTAAGTTTTCAATATAATTAAAAAGAAAGGACCATTTTCCATGTCTTTTTCATGTCTACAAAATCATAAACGCATGTTAACATGGCCCAAAAAAAAAAAAATTACCATCATTCTTTTCAAGGCATTCCATGGAGTGGATCCACATGGAATAAGCAAATTTAAGGTTTCAAACTATCTTTGAAAGGAAGGGAAGCTAACTATCTCATATAAGAAGCTGAAGTGGACAACTAATGATATTATGCATTTGTATTCATTAATGGACAACTAATGATATTATGCATTTGTATTCATTATCACGCGTGACATTCATCTTGTCTTCTTTACCCAAAAGATGATACATGAAAAATAGTATTATCAAAACCATTACAAGCTTTGAATATGTCACTCATCAAACTTTGTAAATAAATTGAATATCATAACAAATTAACAAACACATATATGTATGAAATTCATAATAATCATTTGCCTATATAAAATCTAAAACATTTTTTCATGTTATTATAGCTTTTAATGTTTTGACTATCTTAGAAAGTCTATATTGTCTTCATATATGTGAATTCCAAGTGCTACAGACATCTATGCATGGGGATAGTTTATAATTCAATCATCCATGTATAAGAAGTATATTAAAATCAAGGGTATTCCAACAGATGTGGTCATCCATCCATAAGTATAATTCAAGATTTAGTCTTCCATACATGGGGTTTAAACCTATACTTCTTACATAAGGATTTATGCTAAAAAATTACTTCTTAATAATCTTAAGGGTTCTAAAAGAACTTGATAAGACAACTTATGTATATAAAACATAATCATTTAATTCATATGTAGATATAAAGACACTAGATGCAAAAAAATTTACAAAAAAATTAGAAATTTCAATTCTTTAAGCTATGCACAATTCATAAAAACTCACACCATCGAACCAAGACTTTCCAAAGTCAAAAACATATAAATTAGAAAAGAACAACCTTTTTCTCCAAAACTTTGCATTTGGCACCATAACACGAACAAGTGACTCCATGGTGCCTTTGCCTCTATCTGTAAATGTTTTTATTTTTTATTTTTTAACTTCACAACCAAGCATTGTGACATGACATCATAGTGCTGTGGCACCATGATGTGAATCCATCTTCTTCCCAAATTCTTCATTCTTGCATACTAGAAAAAAATTCTATTCACTTTACCCAAAACCCTATATCATTCCATTTCTAATATTCCTACATGTTTTTAGTAGCAAAACAATACCAAATTAACATTATTAGACACTTTAAACTAAAAATTTCCATTTAAACCACCATTCGCATATTTCTTCCTTATTACCCATAGAACTTAAGCTTTCCAAGATGAAAAGAATGGAAGAGATAGGAGAAGAGAAAATAATTCAAATAACTCTTAATAAGACAAGAGTTGTCTTACTTTGTAAATTCGTAGAAGTCTTCCTCAACTCCTCTACTGCTCTTTCTCATTATTCTTCCCTTCTCTATATGGCTCTCTCTCTCTCTCCCCCCTCTCATGTTGCTCACTCTTTCTTTTGCTTTGAGCTTTTAAAAGTGTCTATAGCATACAATGAGGTTAGGGATGGAGCTTATATTAAGGAAGATGGTGAGGATGGTCCATTGCTAAAGCTTTTTTGAGTCTCACTTTCTCTCTCCATGTCTTGAAATATTTCTAACTTCAAATAATTAATAGATAAAAATGGATACCTATTTAATCACTACGAGGTATAAAATTATTTCTAATCATTAAAAATCACACCCTATAAATTCTAGTTCGTTGATTCATTCATTTTGTAGCATTTTTCTCTTAGAAAATATTACATTTTGGCCTTAGGTAAAATTGCATTGTAGTCTTAGCTAAAATTACATTTTTGAACCCTAAACTTCTATTAATTATGTTTTGACTCTAAAATTTTATCTAACTATTTTTATCTCCCAAATATTTTTTTTAACAATTTTCAAGGCTCTAATGGTCTAGGGAATTTATAAGGATTCATTTCCTAAATATTTGCTACTTAATTTATTATTTAATAAGTTAGAATTATTTAAAAAAAATATTCCCTAAATTCCTAATAAAATTTTATCATGTTCCTAAAAATTCATATCCCTTAGAATTCTTATAATTGTGCCCAATATTAGTACTTAAGCAACTCTGATTATTACTTAGATTTAATTTAAATAAGTTTATTTAGAGGAAGATGTTACACTTCTCATCCTTTCATTAGTTGACACAAGTATAATATGGTGTTTATATGGTTTTGATAGAGTTTAACTTGTCTTTTACATAGTTGCTTCCCTCTATTGTCGCAATGATTACGAATTTTGTCTTGTTATATGGGTGAATTGTGTTGCCTTTACATTTTGTAGTTTTTATTACTTGTAATAATCTATAGTAGTGTCAATGTAAGGAAAAGGTTGATGGGAATTCATACCTCAAGTAGGGGGCTTTTTTAGGGCTTCTCATTTATTTGATGATTGGAAATGTTTTTTCTTCATGGTAGAACTTTGTCCCAGCTTTAGCCTTTTTGCCATTTGTTTAAATCCAGGTTAGAGAGGTCCTACACCATAGAGGTATTTTTTTATATGCTCATTTTGCAAGCGAGATCAAGAGCTTGCATGCTTTTGTAAAGCTATTTCTTAATGGTTTAGTCAAAGTTCACCAACATCTGAGTGGAAGTGAAGTTGATATTACTGAGGTTGATCTTACCTTGCAACCTTTTAATTCTGGGTTAGGCTTTAAGAGGTTTGGATTTGGTATGTTCTTCCCTTTCCTTTCTTGCTCTGTTTTCAATACTATGTTTATGGATATTTGCCATTTGTCCATGTTTGGGTGATGATGCCCTAAAGTATTTATTATCTTTTTGTGTCTTTAGAGTATGTCATCTCTTGGGCATTACTTGATTGTTTGTCTTCCTTTTCCTTCCTAACTTTTTTAGCTTCATCTTTTCTTTGTTTATTGATATGATCTTTTATCATTGTTAACTCTATGATGAAATCTAAGGGCAAGGATAAGAAGAAGGGACCTTCCCATGCTCCCCATGTGCAGAATTGAAAAGTAAGCTTATCAATTTTGATATGGAGCAATTGAGGAAGGAGTATAGAATTCCTCTAAGTTTCCTTTTAGTCACTTCTTTTTGAGACCATAGCATTTTTTATACTAATAGTAATGCTACAATAATTGTTATTTTTGAGGAATTCTTTAGCGAAGGTTTGTAATTTCCATTAGATTTTAATTTTCATGATATTGTTTCTTTCCTAGAGGTGCCACCAAGTTAACTTCTACCATGAGCAATAAGGAAAATTTTGGCTTTTGTTGCTTTATGTAGGCTGGTAATGATGAAGCCTTCTTTTGCCTTGTTTAACTACTTTCTTGCCATTACTTCCTAGTTAACAATAAGGGGTTTTAACTTTGAAATCATAGATTTCAAGTAATTAAAGCATTACACAATAAAACAAATAAAAATAATATATAGCAATTGACACCAAGCTACCTACTTACATAAATTAACATCAAATAAGAAGCCCATAATAAGAAAAAAAAATAAAATAAATCACTTCTTGGGGAAACCTAAGCCACAACCTTGAAATACACCCACATCATATTGCTTAGGGAGAGACTTGAATTCCTATTTTCTTTATTGATGTAGAGTATATTGCTAAGTGTTCCTAACATCAATTGACTCTTCTTAAATTTTAAACTAAAATGGCAAGAACGTGTTCTATTAGATGCACATCATAATCATGAATAGTATAACCACTCATATTGATGAGAATGTCATTCAAGATTGGGATAAGTGTTGGCCCTATTGCCTATGGATTGAAATGTTGATGATAACAAATAATTTAGATAAGTACATTCAAGAATTCACTAAGTTAAGATTCAAAGTGCTACTCATTAGAAGATCAATTTAGCCTTGTAAGACTTTGGATGATTGTAAAAGGTGTTGAGCTCGTAAGATTATGTTTTTCTTTAAGTCTTGAAGTTATCTGAGTCAAAAAATTTCAAAAGGGCTTATTGGAGAATTTTGGAGGGCCTCTAGTTAAATGGTCACTTGGAACCATTTAGCTGGCCTTGTCCAAATATGCACAAGTTGTATTCTAGATTGGACCAATCACTCAGCTCCTAAGCAATAGTTGACTAATCATTGCCTGAAAAGGCTTGGTCATTCTATTACTAACAAGTTGACTACTTCAACTATCAAGGATGATCCAATTGCCTAGTGCCTTGGGCTAGTCAATTAGTCAACTTCCTCACTTCTGACTTCCCTTCAATTTTAAATTTTTAAGTTTTCTAAAAGAGCTTTTGAAGACCAGTCAACTGTTAGGCTAGACTAGTCAACTAGTGTAGTACAGAAAAGGCACTAATAGCTTTAAAATGGCTATTTATGTACAATTTGATTTCTTTTCTCTCATTAATGATTTATTGAGTTTTATGCTATAAGTAAGATCTCATATGAACTCAGATGCATTAAGAAAACTTGCAAAAATCTTGAGTGATCATTCTTGGGATTTAAACCATTTTCTTCTCCTTCTAGCTCAGTTTCATTTATAAATTAGCTTTATTTGAAAGAGTGTATTGTGAAAATTTTGCAAGTGTACAAATCAAACAAGTAAGAAAAGAATTAGATATTGTCTCATAGGGAAGGATTGCCAACTACCAAAATCATAATTGTCTTTTTTATTTTAAAAAATAATTAAAAACATTTGATTTAACTAATAACTAAGAAATTAATTACAACACACAAATTAAAATAAATGACTAATTCAATTATGAACAACTCTAGAGTTTGCATTTCATTGATTGCATTTTTATAATTTACTAATAATAAACATGTGAAATTGACTTTTGCTTATATTAATGACTTCATCCTCTAGTGTATATGTTATTGCCTTTTAAGACAAAATCTATGTGCTTATATTAATCTTATGTCTACTTTTGTGATTATAAGCATTAACATAAATCCATTAAAATCTTTGGAATTCAGTGTAAATCATCATGTAATGGCTTAGGATAGTGAATCATACAAGTCACATAGCAATGTCTCTATCACTATAAGACACTTACCTTAAGTCTATGGTCCTAATGATCTGATATTATACTTAGTTCATCATGTTGGGATTCACAATAATTATAGGCATAGCAAAATTTTAAAATTTTATCACTGAACCCCATCTTAGGATTATGCGTAGGAACATAAATCAAGATAAGATAAGAACATTATCTTTTGTTTGAGTTGCAGTTGAATCACACGCATAGATCTAGTGATCTATGCCTCTACAATATCTACATAGAGTAGATGAAACTCTCTCTTACTCTGCGTTTTTGTTAGGAGACATCTCTCACTATCTAGGGTTAGGATCTTCAAAGTCCTAAGTGAACTAGGATTTAAAGATACTCTTTTTTATGTCTTCTATGTTGCCCCCTATGGTCTTATATTTATAAATTTAGCATTTGACATTTTCCTAATCTTACTCAAATTCTAATTCTTAATTTAACTTAACTTCCAAAACCCTAACCCAAGTTTAATAGAGAGCGAAGAGAGATATGCCTAACATAATTTAATATTTTTTAATATTATTTTAATATTAAATAATCTTACATTATATTATTATTTAATATTACCTTAATATTAAATAATGCCACATAATTATATTATTTAATAATATAATATGCAATAATATTTGTTTAATATTCTTTAATATTAAATAATATATTATTCTATAATATAATCCAATTATATTATATTGGGCCTTATTATTGATATTGTTAGTCTAACTAAAATTTTAATAATATTATAATATTTCAGTTTCATCCCTACTCTCGATGTGAGACTTTGTAAGTTTTTATTACATTAGTAATGATAAAAAAAGAATCCCATTTTAGGATTACAGATAGTGAATAATATCTAGTAATACGCCACTACCACCCAAGTAATAAGAATATTTGTGATTTGAGATACCTAATCTGCGACCAATACTATGCAATTTAGTCTTTTTTATACTGATATCTAGGTTGAACTCAAGGCATAGGATGTGTCATCCACGTCAATGTTCAACCTACCTTTCTCAACAACAAGTAGACTAATCAAAACAAACGATCAATATCACATATTGATTCATTTGAGTATGGCCATACATTTCTTAGTTTTACTCAATCAAGGGGCCTACCAATATCATTCCTCCTATACAGGATGGACAAAATCCTATCTATATTATTTACATTCCTTCGCTTGATTCATGATATACCCAATCACTGTCCTATTGGCCATCCTGGTCAAAGGTAACATAGGACAGTATTAAAGCATTTAACTCCCCATATAGAGAATTATAGTAACTTCAGGTCAAAGGACTTTTTTCACTATGATCACATAAGAATTATTAATGACATACTCTATAATCCATGTAGCATTCTCATAGTAGGTTAGTATAGTACACTTGTTCTTTAATAGTGTACCTATGTATTGATTTAATATTACATATATATGATTTAAAGTCATCAGCCACTATACATATTAGTCTTGAAGTATTATTACTATCTTATATTGCAAAAGTACTTGATTAGAGAGAATTTAAGAATAACAATTAGTCTAGGGACTAATAACATATTAAGTTATATTATGCAAATATAAAACCAAAATATAATAATTGTATTGCTTAAAAAATATGATACAATGTATGTTATTACAATTATTTTATAATTAGCTCCTAGAGCATACACCAACACATCATACAATGTATCAAACATGCAAATAGTGGTTAATTATTTGCAAGAAAATAATAAGTAAGACAATATACTAATATAGTAAAAATCAATTCACAATCATCCTTAATCACTTATAGTAGTCAATTGAATCTATCCAAATCCTAGAAAGAGAGATTTAGCTACTTGTGACTAAACATAAAATCCTAAACATTAATCTAAAAGAGTTCATGAAGAATAAAGAAGAATAGAGAAATCATAAATTACCCCCAAAAAAATTACAATAGCAACTTTAGAGAAAATATTCAAGTCTTCCAATGGTGATTACAGCTTTCTGATTCTTTTCCTTAATTGCCACACCCTTGTTGATTCTTTTTATTTTTTATTTTTATACCCTCTTGTTAGGGTTTCCTATTTTTGCCATAATCCTTGACATTAAAGTACTCTCTTATTTTGATTTCCTTGTAGCTTTAAAAAACTTCTTGTCCTTTCTTGCAAATAATTTTTTATTTTAATTTCTTTTTTTCCAAGCTAGGTTTAGGAATAATATTTAAGACAAATTAGGTCTTAATTAGGCATATGGGATTGGTCTTCCTTGCATTTTCCTTCTCTTATCAACATTCATCATATTCCTACTAAAAAATGCATAAAATTAGTATAATAAACCTCATTAACTTGATCATTGGTTAAGATTAAAATTCAATTAATATGTAAGAAATGCATCACATCAAAGTGTTAGCAATATACTTCTATTTCTTCTTTGTGAAAAGCTTAAAATCTTTAGGATAAGGATTCCTTAAGTGGATATTGGATGAAAAACTTGTGTAAAGGGAAAGACCTTTGTTTAAGTGACTCATTTATAGTAGCTTGCAAGTGCCTACTTAAATTTGCTATCGTAGTGGAAAATCTCAATATTACTCTTAGGGATTGAATGTAGGCTTATGGATAAGTTGAACCAGAATAAATCTCTTTATTTGGTCCTTGTTTCCTTTCCCTCATTTACTTTTATACACTTTATTTACTACTTTTGATTTGTGTTGCATTTTGATCTTCAATTATCTTCTTAATTTCTATTTTGCATTTAGTTAAATCTTACTTTTTATTAGTCAAATTTGTCCTTCAATTTTAATTTTTTTAGAACACCCAATTCACCTCCCATTGCAAGAAAACAACAAAATTCTTTGTAGAAATTTTCTGTGAAAAAATCCCCAAATTTTGTGAGAATTGTTGTTCTTGCAAAGATTTTATACATTTTAGGTCATGGAAAAAAATAGCCATAAGCATTCATAATTATTGTAGAATTTTTTTGTGAGAAAAATGTTCTTACAAAAACATTTGTGAGAACATAAAAAAAGTTCTATGGGAGTTTTTTTTCATAAACTATAATGAAATTTATAACTTTCTTACGAAATTCTCACGATAATTTAGTATGAAAATAAAAAAATTCCATTTTTTTGTGTTCTCACAATATTTTACCGAGAGAACCATAAAATTTTTTTGGGAATTCTCACAATGAATTATTGTGAGAATGCAAAAAAATTTGCAATTTTTTTTGTTCATTATTAAAAAAAAACTTTTAATAATGACAATAGTTACTACTAAAAGTTTTTTTATTTAAAAAAATTAATTTAATTAAATTTATTTCATAATCTTGAAGCACAAAACAAAGACCAATTATACTAACATATACATTTCCAAATTTTCTCTAAAACATTTTGAGACAATAAAGATATAAAATGCAAGTGCTTAAAAGCTTTTCTATACACTAAAATCACTCTCTTAAATGCTCAAGTTTAGTAAGATACTTAAGACCCAGTTAGTAACAAGGTAAGAAATTGAGGACCTCTCTTAAACGCTCGAATTCATATTCATGTTCCAATAAAGTTTTTCTTAAAATATGATTTCTAAATGTGAATAAAATTTATAAAAGGTATAAGCTTGTAGCAATAACGCATATTCATTAATTGTGACTTATTGATGTTTTGAACTGCAAAGACATTCTCCAAAATAGTATTGATTATATAAAAAACAATAATACAAGAAAAATATAACTGTACAACCACTAATGTGTGTGCCACCTATAATGGAGAAGAGTACAATTTTTAAGTTAAAGTAATATTAGTTGTTCTATCTAAATAAAAACATCGATAACAAATTTGCAAGGTAACCTACTTTTAGTTGCTTGATAAATCATTGAGGATAATATTTTTATTCAAGCATTCATAAATCATTCAAGGCACAGAAAGAATTATACTAGTCTAAAATTGTGACGTAACTATGTATCACTTTCTCACCTAAACAAATATCCATTTTTTCTCTTTTTTTTTTTGGCACACAACACATATAGACTCTCAAGTTTTGTTTTCTGGGCAAAAATACAAACTTTTAGTCTCATAAATAATTTAGTCTTATATTGTAATATATATAAGTAAGTCACCTTATTCCCAACCTAGAAAGAAGTATCTTTTATATGACCTACATATCATATCATATGATATAACAAGCCATGCCCCATACTTTGAGACAACAAAAATTCATTGGACATAAAAATATAGGAACAAAGAAGTATGTAGAAGGCTTTGCAAGATCTAATAAATTTTTGATAACCGAAAGTCATATTATAATTTATAAAACTAGTAATTGGGATATCAAAAAATAGATAATCATATATTCCTATATCTAAATCTTTAATATCACTCTTTAGGTCCAAATTGGAGTTAATAGTTTGTGAAAGGAGAGAACAACTTATTACTATATCCTTAATTAAAGTTTTGTTTTAAAAAAATTTTAGTCACTTATTAGCAATTTGCAAAGTGACAAGGCACATGACACCACATCAACACCACAACCAAAAAAAATTCACAACTAAAAGAAAGGTGTCTAGCAACTAATGACACAAGGGCCCAATCCAAACACTTTTCATGTTTAACAAGGTTCCAAAATGCATAAAAGAAAAGTACTTTAGAAGGAAAGGTGTGTAAAGTGTATGAGTTATCAACCAAAACAAATATTTGTCCTCAAGACCTAAATGCTACAAAAATGGACTTAGATTATTATATATTACTATATCTCATTCACTTAGTAGCATTACATGTCCACTGGGAGTAAAAGTAAGCAAAATAAGCCATTTAACAATGGAATTTCAATTACTAAATACATCATATAGACTCGTAATGTTCAAGAATGGATTCTCTCAATTCTATCTCACAAATTCATGCACAAGTATTCAGATTCATCCACTATGGTAGGTATATAAAGCTTTTCCATATAACAAACATTATTTTCTTACTTTGCCCATAAATCACATAATAAAGTATAAATTTAAAAAATTTATCACTTGAGCTTCACAACTCCTATTAAGGCAAATTAGGTATCATTTTAAATTTTATGATGTGAACTTTCTACAACAAAAATTTTAAATCAAATTGAATCAATTTGTTCCCTTAAATCCTACAAAATCTAGATCTGGTATAGAGTGAACATACTAGACTATAATAGCTTTTGGGAGCCAAATTTAGAAATTTGCCAAATATTCTACAAGATCCCAAAAATTACAAACTTTAGCTCTATAGAAAGCTATGAATGTTGTCTAAATGTTCACCAAATTTTAGCTCAAAATTCATTCATTAAGATAGTCAAGGGTATAGGGACAATTTATAACTCAAATGATCAAAATTTTCGTTCCAAATTATACCAAATGAGCTCTAAAATGTTATTTCTTACCGCGAGTAAATTTTAATTCATACATGCATCAACTATCAATGGTTTATCACATGACATTTGCTTTGCATATAAAAATCACTATTCCACATCAAAATATGTGTATAATACTCATTAAATTTCCATATATCAAACCATGTTCTAATGTCACATGCATAAATCTATTGGTCATATATTTATGGTCTAACACTTTTGCACATATTGCCATTACACTGCATGAAAATATAAATTTACATAGTTGTGTATACAATATCACATTTTAGGCCAAATCTTTAAATAATAGACCTATCAAGGTCTTTGTCCCTTCTTTGTTCTCGTTTTGCCTACCAACTGACCATGGTTAGTAGAGATAGGGAAATATAAAATTCAAAGAATCCTGGTAGTTAAACTAACATTTAAACATACATGTGATTCACTCAAACATGCGAAAGCAAGCATACATGTTATGCAATTATAGATAATCACAACACAATAGAGCAAATTCATACTCTAGGGGTTTTCCTTAGTTCAAGCAAAAACAAATCTATGCTCTCAAGAGACTTTTGGGCCTAAGATAGATCAAATCCATGCTCACTTCCTTAGCCTCACCCAACATTAGAGCCACCCTTTTTACAAATTCAAGTAGGTTTCATATAATTGTATAGTCTATTCAAACAATCAACATACCAAACAATTGCAAACAATACACATAAGCAACTAATGATTCAAGCAAACCAACCATATATATAAGAATAATAGAAAAGCTACCTTAACAAGAAAATGCTATTAATTTCCTTGTTCTCCTTCTCTTGATCCCACAGCCTCACACACATGTTTTGGTATGGTTCCATTTGCTTGGACTAAGCATATCAATTAAGGTATAAATCAATTAATTAAAACATATTAAATTTTATTTTATCAATACATGTGCATATCATAAATTAAAGTATAATTTAGGTTACTTTAAGTGTCTCAAATGACTCATCCCATTTGCTAAATTTTATATAGCAATTCCATCATTCATTTTTCTTATCTTTCGCACTTTTCATGGCTAAGACAAGTATAAAAACTTAGCCATATTAGTCATTCCATTCATAAGGCAAATTAGGGTTTTTATTGAACCATAACTCTTTTTCTTAAACCAATAGTTCATCTAGCCTTTGTATCACTTACTTAAGCCTCTTAAATCATTTGAATAAATTAAAAATTTCCCTAAGTACTATTTTCTTATCTAAGCTGAGAGCTCCTCCATATGGTCTAATCTTGAGATTTTGTTTATTTAAGAGGGAATTTAAGGTCATTAAAATATTCATAATTTATTTCTAATTCAATTATAATATTATAGAGATCAACTAATCTTTTTAGAGTTTTGAAATGCTTAAGGCTAAACCAATCCCTAATGGAAACCAAAATGCAATTTCTTGGTTTTTAGTAGAATCTCTTAGCTAATTAAATACATATTTCCTTCTCTCTCCCTCTCTTTTAGTCGAAATATATAAGGGCTAGGGTTCCAATGATAGAAATTTTTCCTAACTCAAATTATATCTTGCTTTGATGAGCTCTTGATAGAGATTCATTTGGGATAATTGGCTTCTTGAAATGAATAGAAATTTTTCCTAACTCAAATCATATCTTACTTTGATGAGCTCTTGATGGAGATTCATTTGGTATAATTGGCTTCTTCAAATGAACTCTTTCACTCAAGGTACATCCACAAACTCCACCCTTTTGATAAATCAAACCCATCATGAAAGAGAGCGTAAAGAGTATAAGAGTTTCATAATTATAGCATAACAAAATTTGGCATATTTCTTTATCTATTTTGGCTTTCTTTCCCTTTTCTTTCCTCCCTTCTTTAAACCTTTATGAAAGCTCCTCAAGGCTGTCTAAAGTTGGTTATGTGAGGGAGAAATGGTGAGGCATGACACACACACACACACACACACACATATCTAAGGTTTTATAACGTTTTCAAAAATGACTATTTTGTCCCTACATTTTGATTCATCTATTTGAACTCATTTTTCATTTTTTTTTTCAATTGATTGCTCCATACCAAATTTTAAACTCTCTTCTTTATTAAAAATATCTGCTTAGAGGCTATAGAGACTTAAAATAATCTGAAAAGGTTCAATAAAAAATACTACCATCAGGAACCCTAATTTGTACACGGTTAGGAATTTAACTAAACCAACCTTATCTGGTTAATTTGCTAGTCCTATTTTATAATATTACAATATACACATTTCTCAAGTTAATTCTTATATTTTCTAAATCCTTAATTTTTCTCCTGTTAGGCCCAAATTAGTTCTCTTAGTCCTTATTAGTTTTTTTCTCCCTATGAATCTCTTTTTAATTCTTTCTTTTTTTTGTTCTTTAGGGATTATATTATTTTATAAATATAGAATATTACATAAATAATACCAATTCTTCATGGTTTCAAATTAGGGCTTTTAACCATTATTTTCAACACCTAAATGCATTCTTATAGCGTATGAATCACCTTAAAACTTAGCTAAAATACACCCTGAAACTAAGACAGTGATAACAACAAAAAGTTAATAACAAAATAGAAATTCAAGTAAGCATCTAGCAACTAAAAATCTTTCTCACAAGTCTACAAGCTCCCAAATCTCTTCCAACAAGTCCTAAGCACATATTTAAATGTGTCCTAGCCTATAACTCCTCAAAACTATAAGGAATATCAATTTTAAGGCATGACACAATCCTTAAATAGTACTAGGAAACAATGATAGCAAAGACAATTTAAAAACCAATAAAATTTTGATTTTCAATGCATAAGTGATGTGCCAAATTTTCATTTTACTTATTTATACTCTTCCAAACCCCTTAGAACAACTTTTAAATACCTAATGAAATTTATTAGAGCTCAAAAATCCTAGCCATAGGTTTTCAATCAAATTATGACTACCCTAAACTCCAATTTAGCACTTTTACAAGATCTGACTTCCAAAATGGCCTACACCTTGGGTTTCACATACGCAAATTTTGAAATTGAAGTTTTCTTGACCTTAATCCAATTCTAACCCTTTTAGTTCACTAATTTAAACCTACATAAACCATAATTTCCCAACAAAACACCAAATGGTCTAAGTGACCATGTTACATCCTTTTTATGAGCCTTATTCCTATATTAACATAGAATTTCTTGTGACTACAATACTTAACTATCAATTATGTAATTTAGAGTCTCTAAATTATAAATGAACTTTCAAGTACAATAAGCATTTTCATGCTACAATTTGACCAACCAATCTATAATAGAACTCAATATATGTAAGGAACTAAACATAACTTGAAACTACTTAGTATTACCAAACTTCATCATTTGTTCTATTTACACAAGCTTAGATGTAATCATCAACAACATGGAGTCTCTATACATAACATTTACATCAAAATATTCAAGAGTCACCCTAACTTTGCATTCATCATTATATACTTGCAAACATCCTAAAAAAGGCCACATGACCAACTATACCACAAGAGAATCATATGTACATTGCAAAAGACATTGTATATATGCAAAAGTCAACATTTACAACCATCTCCACACAGCTAGTTGCAGGCCTCACTTTCTAGCTTACTTTTCCTTTCCAATTACTAAACTTTCATCTAAGACATGTAAAGTAGTTGTGTTCCTAAATAAGGTGAGATTGAAATCCTAGTAATTGAATTATCTTTCAAGCTATATTTACAAGCATGAAGCACTAAGGACTAGTATAACATACAAGCATACATCAAAGGAAAGCATAGCATATTTGATTTCACAATAAAAAAGGGATTACTCAAGCATAGCATGCATCTCATCTTTATAACTCATTGATCTTATGTGGCCAAATACCACAGGATTCCTAAAACTAAACCATAGGGGAGGAATGCTCATCTCAACCCCAAAACTAACCATAGGATAGAATTTGCTCTAACCTAGAAACTCTTAACCATGGGGAGGAATACTCATCTCAACCTGTAACTCAATGGAAATCAAATAAGCATATCAAATTACAACATTCAAAGAAAATACAACATGAAAGATAATCAACTACCTATCAAGCAGTTGAGACACTCCACAACTAGTGTTAGGCTTAATGAATCCAAAGGATAAGAATTTACTTACAATACATAGACAAAATTCTCATTTTAATTAATAATGCACCTTAATCTATACATGCTTAACAATAGACATGATCTAAATTCCCAACTTACTAGCTTAAGTTCTTGAGTTGTTCCAATCAAAGCTTTGTGTATCAATTCTTGATGTTTCTTAATGCTTGCTACTCCACTCTTCTCTATGATTCCATTAGAAGCAATTAAGCATCAAATATGAGGCTTCCCAATTTCTCTTCAAGCCTACTCTTTTAAAAACCAAATTAATAAATTACTTACCACTTAAATTCCTCTTGTCTTATAGTTCCAAAAATGAAGTCATCAACTCTTTAATTCCTTAACACCAACCTAAATTCAAATCCTCTATGTTAATAATTAATTGTGCATAAAAAAAATTCATAACCAATTTTGCACTAATTCTATTTTGATTAGATAGTGCACATACCATCTCTTCATTTTGTTTCTTTAAGTCACCAATAAGTAAATTTCAATCTTTCTTGTCTCTTTAAGACACTAAAATTTTCAGCCGAAGCAAGAGAGTAACCATACAATTGTATCTCCCTTAAAACCACCATAGAAGTGAATTAAAAATATGAAAATATTACCTTAACTCCTCCAATTTTAGGTCTTTTAAAATAAGAACAAGTTTTGCTCCATCAATTCTTTCATTTTTACATTAAACCCACGTCCAATGAGCACTTTATCAAGAGTTGGTGAAGCTTCATACCAATTTCACATGCAATAGTCTTAGGAGAGAGGAAATTTACCTTATTCAAGCTTTTTAATCTTCCCCCTTCTCTTCTCAACCAAAATGAAAATAAAACTTAGAATCTCTCACCTTCCATTTTCAATAAGCTACCATAATTTTAGAAAATGGAATGGAAAAAAAAGGTAAAAGGAGTAAGTATGGAATTTTTTTTGTAAAACCACCTTGGCTAAAAATCATCCTTCCTCTTCCATGCAAAAGTCACAAGGTTCAGCCACCAAGAAAAATGCTTTCCTAGCTCTCTCTTGATTTCTCTATTTGGTTTGAAAACAATGGAGATAATGGGTTGATTAAAGATGATACAATCGAGTTAATGGGATCAAATAAGAAAGTCAACGACGATTTGGAGATGGAAGATGAAAGCCCACAAGAGGGAAAATCAAAAGTAATGAAGCAAAATCACCTAGAGGTTAGAGCAAAATCACTTGTAATTAGAACAATGGTAAAGGATGATGCAAACTTGAAGGAGGTGATTGTGGTTCATTAACGTAATGAAGTTCGTTAGTGGCAAGCAAACGAAGATGGTGGTAGTGGCAAAGTAGGTGAATGGTGAGAGTGTTGGCTAAAGAAAAACCCTAGCAGAGGAATAAACTGAAACTGCAAAGATGAAAAGTCAAGAAGAAAAAAGAGCTAATAAAAAACACATGTTTCACTTAACATTTCACTTTCCAATTTTTTTTAATTTTTTCTCCATTCTTACAAAAAAATAAATTATATGAGAATTAAAATTTTAATTCCCATGGAATTTCATGAGAATTAAAAAAATGAAAATTTTTGTTTACTCTCACAAATTTTTTCCATGGGAATTAAAAAGTCACAAATTTTGATTGTTCTCATGAAAACATTCTATGAGAATTAAAACATATTTTTATAGGCAAAAATTTTTAAAATTCCCATAGTAAATTGTTATAAGAATAAGAAAAATTCTAAATTTTTTTAATTCTCATAGTAATTTGCTGTGAGAATAGTAAAAAAAATTCATGAATTATTTATCCATAATTCTCAAGATATTTTTATGCAAGAATTAGAAAAAATAATTATTTGTTAAAATTTTCTTTTCATAAAGAAATTTTGCTAGAATTGTTGGTGTCTCATTCTTACCATAGTACGACACCTTTATCATAGTAGTTTTTTCAGAATTCTCTCAAAAAGTTCTCACAAAAAATAAAATATGTGAAAAATGTAAAAAAAAAATTGTAAACCATGAGAAATTTTACAAGAAGTTCTCATTACACAAAATTCGCAAGAATTTTTCATGAGAAAAACCCTGATATCTTGTAGTGCCCCTCTTGGGTACCTAGTCATTCTTAACAATGTGTGATCCAATAGAATGCCCTTTCATTTTAGTTCAAAACTTAGGAAGATTAAATCAAAATTAGACATTTAGCAACTTGTGTATTGTTGTTGAAGAAGTGGAGAAGTTTGAGTTTTCTTTTAAGCAAATTTTTTTCTTGTAGTGAGGGAACAATGAAGAAATTTCCTCACCACATAACAAGGCGTAATCCCTCATGACTTTCTCACTATATAATAAAGGATATTGCCCTCATTATACACTTGCAACATAATAAGAGAATTGATTAAAAATTATTGATCAAATTGGTGGAGGATTTTTTCTCACTATTTAGAATAGTAAGGGATGAGGGAGGAAAAAATTCCCTTACTACTTAGGAACTGGTACATAAAAAGGGCATTATTTCTTGGTGTTCTCTTGCTAAATCCTTGCTACATCAATATAGTGACAGAATAGCAAGGGAATTATCTCTCACTAAATCCTATTTTTCTTATTGTGTCTTTTCTACTAAGTGGTGTTTGATTTATATAGCTAAGTTTAGACAATTGTAATTTTGTTTGAAATAAGTTTTTGTATTAATTAAACTTGAATTCACTACATATTAATACTTCTTATGAATAATTAAACTTAGGTAGGTCTTGAAAGGGCTATTTAGGAGAAATTAAGATTAGGATAATTCAATTCATATGGAAAAAAGGGGTTGATACATTAGGAATTCTTACACAACAAATAAGATGTTGTTGATGTTGAACACTAAGTGGTAATGGGCGTAGTAATTAAGGTAACATTTATTTCTAAGTTGAGTATTGTGTCTTTTATGCTGTTTGTGTCTTTGTTTTGAATCTTTATTTGTTTTGAGTGCTTGTTATGTCATTATATCTTGATTATGTTATCAGCTCATAATAACTGGCAATCTAAAATACAAGTTCTATCTGATTGTAAAAAACTGTATACTGAAAATATATAAAACATATCTAGAATATAAATAATAATAATTCCTGAGAAAATAATATTTTATATATTATTTTACTATTTATTCAATTAATGTAAGTATTAATTTATACATATCTAAAATAGCCGTACGAAAGAGAAAAGCAAAGCAGTATTGAGAAGGTAGTCAGGATCTTACTACTTGAGATCAATGAGGAAATTGCAGATGGATAGAAGTAATCAAGTTAAATAAACACATGCTATGAAATTACATTGTGAGATCTTAATTACTACTTGAAAGTTGAAACTACTATTTTATTTTACTTTTCTCCACTTCATAGCCTTGAGCTTCGATAAAATCTAGAATAACAAGTTACAGACTTTACTTTTCTTTTTTCGGGGAACGAGGTATAGACTTAGTAATGTGTGAAAAGCTAAATTTATATTGTTATTTAAATGCCATGGGTGGCAACTATGCGATTAATTATTAACCTTGTGTCTTTGAAAATCCTAATGATTTTAGGGGTTTCAATTGCTTGAACTTCAGATCGGAAATTTAATCATCGAACTTCTGTTAATTTCCCCATTTTTTTTTCATCACTGTCTAATGTCCGTATATAACCAGCCTATGATACTTGGTATGTCACAAAATTGTAATTAAAATCAACACCGGCCTTAACAAGCGTCTATCTATCTGCCATGCCAAATATCAAGTCCTTTTAATCAAATAGTTTTGAATGTATCCATAAAAGTGCCAATTCTATTTCTGTGAGTTGTTTAGGGAACGACAACCAATCCAACCACTCCAAGGTTTCAGCACCACCGTTTTTCTTCTTTTTCCTTTTTCGCTTAACCAACTACCATCAGCTCCACTTCAAGTTGAGCCAGACACCCTCCAATCCTATGCGCGTGTGTGCACATATATATATATATATACACTGGCTCAAATCTGCTTCATCAACAACGAAATCTCCCTCTAAGTCTCAATCCAAATTCTAAATCTCATCCTTTCTGCAAATCCAGATAAAATGGCTATTATTTTCTTAGACAAACTTGACACTATGAAGGCCATTGCCTGCCTCTTCTTCCTGGCCACTACCTTCTGCATTGCCCACTCTGCCAGAGTCCTTGATGAAATTGACCCACAGCAACCTCATGTCATTAACAATCTACCTCAATCAACCGCTGATGACACCGATGAAGCCCCAGTTCCGGTAGTAAGTCCTTCCACCGAGGAGAATCCAGAGGGCACACAACCAGAAGCTGAAGTTCCAGCCATCCCGGCGGAAAAGCCGGCCGTGGTTGCAGCTGTTGCTGCCCCCGCCACTGGCGCTGATGCCGACGAAGATACTGATGACATCCCACCGGCAGCAACTCCTTCCTCCAAGGAAACGCCGGTGGTAGATGCCCCACTTGACGCCGTCGCGAAAGAGCCGTCGTTGTCATTCTTCATGCACGACATCCTCGGCGGGTCCCACCCGTCGGCGAGAGTGGTGGCGGGGATCGTAGCGAGCACGGATGTCACCGGCCTTCCATTATCCAAGATTAACAACAAGCTCTTCCCCATCCCAGGAGGCATCCCCCTGGTTAACCCGAAGCTAAACGGCATCGTCCCGAACAACAACCTCCCACTCCTCGTGGGCCTCAACGGCCCCCAATCCTCCACCGTGTTCCAAAACAGAGGCACCAACAATGCCGTCACCGGTGGCAACAACCACCCGGCGGGGTTCACAATCCAGAAGCTCTTGTTCGGATCGACAACAGCAATTGACGATCAATTAAGGAAAGAACAGGAATTGGATTCCAACGTGATTGGGAAAGCACAAGGGTTTTATCTGGCTAGTTCGATAGACGGCACGAGACAGACGATTGCGGTCACGGTGTTGCTGCACGGCGGCTGTGGTGATGGGCACAATGAGGTGGTGGAGGATAGTATAAGCTTGTTTGGGATTTACCGCACAGCGTCACCGGAATCGGAGATAGCGGTGGTGGGAGGAACGGGGAAGTATGAGAATGCTAGAGGATATGCGAAGCTTGAGAGGGTTCCGAAGGAGGATGAGCACACTACGGATGGTGTGGACGCGGTGCTGCATTTCAGTGCGTACCTCACTGAGTAGAGTGACTCTGGGATTTGGGCTCTTGCTCTCTTTTGGAGCCCAATGTGTCTGGACATGAAGTAGGTCCCCTTTCTGATGTCGTACATTGTTCTCGCTTTGCTGTAATGTATTTTTGGTATTTTTAAATTTAAGAGCAAATTACTTTTTTTTAATATCTAAGTTATTTTATCTTTTTTTACATTAAAAACATGCTATATTAACTTCTCTTACAGTAAAATTCAAATTATAATTACATATATTTCAACTAAAATATCTTTATAAAAAAAATTTATACGTAATTTCTTATATTTTTATTATTAAATTTTTTAAGAAAAATAAAAGTATATAATTTTTACAAACAACTATATGAGTTTTCAATTAAAATATACATTTGTCATATTTTTATTAAAGGATTATACACTTGTTATATTATAATTAAAAATTTTAAAAATAAAGATATAAAAATTGTTCCTAAATTTTGTCTTCTATTTATATAATATGTATTTGACTATATAAAACTAGTTAATTTTTTTAATTTATAGTTTTAAATGCAAAATAAAAAACAATGAAGTCCAAAATTTAAAAAAATAATTTTTAATTAGTTATATTTTTAATTAAAAATTAATATTACGTAAAATTTATATTGATTATAAGAGTTTTAAATGCATTTTTTAACAAAAAGACCTTATCATTAGGAAAAAAAAGAATAAAATTACTTAAATAATATGATCGCAATATTCATTCTTAAAAGAAAAAGAGTAATTTATTCAAAATTTAATTTGATCTTTTAGTATAAAAATAGACAATATTTTTAAAATTTTTTTAAATGACTCAATTTTATTCCTTTATCTCATAATTTTATGCAAAATTAATGTTAACAATTTATTAACTTAGATGTTATTTACTTATTTGATATCATTAACTTAGACTTAAATTTGATGTCCAAATTAATATATTGTTACCCCTATTTGGTAGGACAACAAAAAAAGAAACTGAAATGAAATTGTTTGCTTTGAATAATTTGGTACATTAAAGCAAGAGAGAAATAAAAAGTTAACTTTCATTAAACTTTTCAACTTATTATGTGGCTAGTAGATTAGAGGTTGGTACCAATTCTGCAAAATGACCTTGTTGCCCTGCGTAAGCATACTACAACCTCAGTTGTGTAGGTGAATTTCAAAAATGAGATTGAAAAGATATGGTGAAAGGAATGGAGATTGAGGGTTTGAAATGGAAGAAGAGTGAAGAAGGATGGGCATGGTGGCGAAGGATATAATGGGAAAGATGGATACTTTGCTTTGGGAAGGGATTCTAAGTGCTTGTTTGGAACAACGTCGATCCACCTGCGTTTTGGCTCAAACTTCGGTTTACTTTGGAAAAGCCCGTTTTCATCATGTTTGGATCCGCGTTCCTCAAGCCGCACCATGGTTCAGGAGCATCCAAAAATCGCGTTGGGTCGAAGCTATTCATACTCGCTTTTTGCCAACCGTGGATGTCTTGCATTGAAAACGCATTAACATCTCCAACTACAAACGCAGCTAATGAAAATCCTGTGGTCCATTGTTTGTGTCCGAAGCATCTCTGCCAACCTCGTTGCAAAAGAATTTGCTCCTCTGTTTTGCAGATACATTGCAGAGGTTCGGACATGATTATCACAGAGCTTGATTAGCTTGATATTCGAAGATGATGAAGAAGCTTGTGTGCCCTCTGCTCGTCCTTATCTGGACTCTAACTTGTTTCCTGTGCGTAGCACAGAGAAACGCAACCGTGCCAGTGAAAGTGGGAATCATACTTGATCTTGCTAATGCGACAGCGAAGATGGGGTTGAGCTGCATCAACATGTCCCTCTCTGACTTTTATGTCTCTCATTCTCATTACAAAACCAGGCTCGTCTTCGACGTCAGGAACTCCCCCAGAGACGTTGTTATTGCAGCTGCTCAAGGTTCTCTCCCTTCTCCTTGTGTCTCTGCACTTTCTTCTACCTATTTCTTCATTTGCTGATTTGCTTCTTCATTTCCTATAACTTTTACATTTCCACATTTCTTATTGGTCTCATACCTCAACTCATTGGGCCAAATTGCCTTTTGAAAATTATTTTGTAGGAAAGAAATTATTACTTGCATTATTATTACATTAACAACTGATATTTTAATTGAATAATTAAGTAATTTATGACAATTTACTTAATCCACGTAGCTCTCCAAGTCATTAACGCACTGCCACATCATAAAAGAATGTGAAAAGACCATTATAACCCTTCGAATTCCATACCCAATCCATGATGCTCTACTTGCAGTGAGTTAGAACGAACGGCCTGTAAGTGACACCACCAGCTTCTTTTCTATCATGCTTGCCATCTACATACCCACACCATAAGCCGTCGGCGCCAGAAACAATGAGCTTTATTATCCTATACCTTTTCACAGTTATCTCCCATAATTTATTCTAAAATTATCAATGAGCTTTATTCATATGCAAGATTTAAAAGTCTACGCCTTGTATATAGCTATTTCTAATTTATTTCTATACCTTATTCCATATGGAATATCGTGTGGGGGATAAACAACTTTCCAAATCACAATTGAAAAATAAAGTTAAATAAAAAAAAAGTCACTTAAAAATTGTTGGTACAGACAATGTATGATTTTTCAAATAGAAAAGATTTTTTAAGGTGAAATCTCCTCTACATTTGGTGTCAAGTAAAGTTATTTAATAAGTATATAAACTACATTTAAGAGATAAAAATGTGAGATTTTTAGCCAAAAAAAATTAGAAAAGGATTTTAAAAAATCATCATGAGAATTCAATTACACATTGACATGTTTCATTTTTCTGATTGGCTCTTTAATAGAGAGTTCGACCTTTCAAAAGATTGAATTTATCACTCTTCAATTTTCTTGAAAATTGCGATAAAAATAATGTTTTATGAACATAAACATATTTCGAACGCACAACCCTGAAGAGTTTAATCTTTTAAGAAATGGTGTTCTCCAATTTCTTTTTCTTTTTATTATCTCAATACATTGACTTAAGTAATATGACTATCCTTTTTAATAATTTTACATTTAAAAGTGATTTTGGTATATAATATCCAAACAAAATCAATTCTACCAAAATCACTTTTCACCTAAACTTTTCAAACATAAATCACGTTCATATAAACTCACTTTTATATAAAATCAATTCTACAAAATCAAGGTTTGGAAAACCAATTTTACTCACCATCAATCCAAATACACACTAAGGAGTTGAAGGGAAATGATTGTTTCAAATTTCTAGTTTTAGCTACAAAGGACTAGTTTTGATGGATAGAAGAAAGAGGAAAGAGAGAAAGAGGAAGTGGAAGGGATAATGGGGTGGAGGAGAAGAAAAAAAAAAGAAAAAAGAAAGAAAAAAAGGAAAAAAGCAAAAGGGAAAAAAAGAAAAGAGAAGAATTGATAAATTATATTTTTTATTGGAATTAAAATAAAATATGAAGGCATTTGTTTACACACAAAAAAAGAAAAAATTAAAATTAATTAAAATATATAATTTAAAAATTAAAGTAGTGCATTTTTTTTGTAAAAAAAGAATAATTTTGTCATTCTTTCTTCTTATTTTTTTATTTCTATATTATTTTTTTAATCTAAAGACATTTTGATCATTTCTTATTATTTACTTTTTGTTTCATCATTATTTCTATCTTACCAAACACAAACAAAAAGACATTCTTTTTTTTATTATACTAAATGTAATTAATTTAGTTACACTCCATTTAGTATTCCTTTTCCATTTTCATTGATAATAATTTTATGTATCAAACGAGACCTTAAATTTGTACATAAATCTTTTTGTAAATTATAAGATAAGGAAGCAAATTTGGATCATTTTAGAAAGTAAGAAGACAACGTTGTTGATTTTAAACTAAAATGTCTAAATTAAAACTTCTATAAAATTATATTGATCAAAATTGTATTTAAACCCTGAAAATGTCTTTGAGAATTAAAAATATATTTTCACACTAAACATGCCTCCTCTCATTCAATTTACTGATCCAAAAACTGTTATGTTAGTATTGCATAACAGTTTAGAATTATAAATAATAATTTACTAATCAAGTTTTTGTAAGAATTCATTTAGTACATAGATTGTAAAAAAAATATCATCATAAAGTAAATAAATTTTTTTAAAAAGATATATATGATCTTTTTGTTTTAAAAAAGTA
Source organism: Erythrophleum ivorense (assembly GCA_026724425.1). NCBI lineage: Eukaryota > Viridiplantae > Streptophyta > Magnoliopsida > Fabales > Fabaceae > Erythrophleum > Erythrophleum ivorense. The sequence continues at coordinate 13,496,629 of JAIUCV010000008.1, forward strand.
ACAAAAAATAGTAAACTATTATTAAAGAATAATTATGAAGATATAATAAATATTTAAAAAATATATAAAAATAAGCCTTTTACATAAAGATTACTGGCCTTTAGTGACTACTAATTAGAAGGCAGAGTTAATCTTTGAGAGAATTATAATAAAAGACTAAAAAATAAAAAAATTTATTCTTAAAGATCTATTATCACGTATTTTATAACAATTACCATTAGGTTTAGTAATAATCAGTTGAATCTAGTAGTAAAGATTCTTAAAAATAAATTTTTTCACTTCTTGATCTTTAAATATAATTTTTCTTTAATCTTTTGTTTTCCTTAATCTTTGGGCCAAACCACATGGGCCCGCAAGACCCAAAGGCCCAATCGAATTGAACCTAGCAACCCATCTTTTCTTTAAGTGAAAGCCCAAAGCCTGATTTATATATTGAATCGAAACCGTCGAGACAATTTCTCGTCCCTCCCATTTCGCACTAGGGTTTTGTTTCGATCGAGGGAAGAGGCGCCGCTGCAATCCAAAGCTCGAAAGAACACATCAATGGGTATTCCCAGAACCCTCTGTGCCTTTAATCTCAGTCAATTGGGTTCATCAATTTTTCTACTCTGTTTCCAAGTTCTGTGACTGGTTTTTTGTGCTCTTGAATTTCATTGGCATCATTAGCGAGGATCAAGGTTCATGAGCTAAGGCAGAAGTCGAAGGCCGAGCTGCTCAACCAGCTCAAGGATCTCAAGGCTGAGCTTGCTTTGCTCCGTGTTGCTAAGGTCACCGGCGGTGCACCCAACAAACTATCCAAGATGTAATTATCTCTCTCTCTCTCTATATGGATTTATTTTAGAGTAAATATACAATTTGATCTCTGAAAAATATACTTCCCTGCACTTTAGCCTTAGATTTATTACTCCTTGCAAATTAGTTATTCAAAGTTTGTGACTTGCTAGTTTGGTAAAGTAAGCAGTTTGGTCCAATGGAAGGATTAATGTGTAGTAGGTTACAAATTTTGAGGGACTAACCATTATTAGAGGAATATCTTTTAGGTGCCAAATTGTGTGTATTTACTTGTTTATTTTGTTTTACTTTGTTCTGTTTAATTGCCTATGGGTGTATGTGTTTATGTTTGTTTTATCATGGGGTGCAGAAAGGTGGTGAGGTTGTCCATAGCTCAGGTGCTGACGGTGATATCTCAGACGCAGAAGGCTACATTAAGGGAAGCATGTAAGAATAAGAAGTACTTGCCTCTTGATTTGCGTCCTAAGAAGACTAGGGCTATTCGCAGAAGGCTTACAAAGCACCAGGTAATGCTCTATATTATTTAATCATTTTCGTTTTCGTTTTCTGGTCTTACTTTCTTTTTGGTTCCCCCGCTTTCTCTGTCACTTCAGTTGGGGTTCATTCGTGATTAAAATCTCTTCTCAGTGTTATTCGAGGAGTTTATCTACAATATCATAATATCTAATATGCCCAACGGTCTTTGAAACTTATGTGAAGTTAGTAGAACCTGCGCTTGTGCGGTTATTTGGTTTTGGGGTTTAAATATGTAGATTTTACTGAGTTTGTTTCTGTTCATATTTATGTACTTGCTTTAGGGCTTTGTACTTTTTACTTCATATTTATTTAAAGTATCACAATATCTGTTTTGCCCAATGGTCTTTGTACGTGTGTTTATGCGTTTATTTGGTTTCGGGGTTTAAATATATATAGACTTCTCTGATTTTGTTTCTCTTCATACTCATGTTTTTGCTTGAAGGTTTTATACTTTGTGATATAATCCCACATAAGTCATCGATAATTTTTTCTTGTATTCTTTATACCAAGGTTTTGAAAATGGCCTGAACGGGATTGTGACCCAGAAAGACTACCGGATAACATAATAGTTATATAAAAAGAGTTTATTTTATACATTTGTAAATTTTTCTACATTATAATTATGATATATTAAGAAAATTTAAAATCATATTGTAGTTTGTAAATAACAAATTATTATATATATGTTTTATTTTTTATCTTGTATAAAACATTATATACCATGTAAATATATAGGTTGTACTTATAAACAAAAACAATGCATTGGCCTCTCACAGACCCAAGTTTGATCCCTGCTAGTGCTTTCCAAACTCAATCAACAAAAAATTGCCGAGACTATGTCATTGTGCAAATGAAACCAAAGATTTTGAAGATAAACAGCAAGTTCTGACTGGTTTGCCTGCTAAAGTGGGTATTAGAAGATAACCGAACATCAGACTTCACCGGTCAGGTTGGTCTGGTTTTAAAAAACAGCTATACTTATCAAATATGAAGTTTGTATTTCATGATTTTTAATTGACTTTAATATTGCAGTATGATTTAGGGCAACTTTGATATGACTTAATTCTGATTTGGATGGGACCATTACATTCTTTGCTAATGATTAATAATTTAATTTTTCTTTTGGGGTAGTTATCTCAGTCGAACATTATATTCATTATATTTTTACCTGTAAAGAATTGGGTAGTAGGAAATTCTTTTTGCAGATAGGATAGATATATGATCGCTGTACCTTTTTGTCATTTGAGTATTGTGATTGATCAATTTCATTGAAGTGACGAGACTGTGGAACTCTAAAGCTAATCTTATTTGATGATGAGCTGGACTGTATCTATGTTGCCATATATGACGCTTCTCCATTGCTGTTTATGCAGGCATCATTGAAGACTGAACGACAGAAGAAGAAGGATACATACTTTCCTATGAGGAAATTTGCCATTAAGGTGTAGGATTTTTGGGCAATCTTTTGTATGCTTTTTATTGATCACAAGTTTTGGTACGCGTCAACTAGTAATTGTGTTGGTGGTATTGATTTCATGTTTTGTTAAATGAGTTCTTCAGACTTGGCGTGTCCCTCTCTATGCTGCTAGGTTTGCTGAGTCTAGTCTATGAAGGAATTCAGTTCAATGTTGATGAATATCTTCATGTTATTCTCTTTCATTCAGCATATTTTTATAAACCTTTGATGAATAAGCAAGGGAAGGGCACGAGTTAGAAATTTGCTTAATAATCAACGTTCCCTAGTTTTCCTTCAGGCATTTTTGGGAGAGGCAAAATGAAGGTGAAGATAAGGGGGGATAATTTGTTAACCTTTCACGTATTTTGAGAGTTTGATTTTAAGATAAGGAAATTAAGAAATTTGGCTAAATTTCCTTCAACTTTTAATATTTTCAATTCTCCTGAAGTGGAGGATTTCAGAGATCTTAATTATGATGACTGTTATAATCTTCTATATTGAAAACAATATATGTATATGAATGTATATTTGTATATACACGTTCCAGTAACTCCAACAGTAATGTATTGGGAGCAGTAAAAGAAGAAAGGAATAAGTGGTAGATCTTGGCTGTACGGGCTTACTGTAGGTTCTTCGTCAACGGCATTTTGTGCAATTATTATAGAGATCCAAGATGGGTTGTACGTACACATATATGTATGGAGAAAGTTTTATTTATACCTAGTATATTATGTTATGTATATACCATTTAATAAAATGTAATCACATCATATAATTGGATCTCATACAACACTATTATGTGATAGTAATGTGGCAATGAATTGTGGGTTTTACATAAATATAATGGAATATGAGACTTCTAACATGGTAATGAAAGATGGGTTTCGTAGGCATGTTCATGCATACAGGGATACATGTGTCTGTCTATATATTTGTAAATCGTACACTCCTCTCTCGGTCAAGGGGATAATCGGATTTGGTTCGGTCAGCCTCTAGACATTAAACAAATTGGATTTATTCAGCTTTTTAACTTTTGAGAATAACTCAAGTGGACCAACCTAAATCATTGTCAATTAGTTTGATTCAATCGGTTTTGGCATTTTTTTTTTATTTACGCACTAATGATTTAAAGTGTAATGAATTATTTCCTTTTTTGGACCGAAATTATATAAAAAGAATTTCCCGATATTGTTACGAATCAAAGTATCAAACGTTATATAATTCTATGAAATTATATTTAATACAGAAAGAATAACAAAAACAAATATTTCAAGAATATATATGAATGTATAAATTATGTAAATATGTGTAATGGTCATTTGATTTGGTTTTTCATTATTGAGTTAAATTAATTCACTCAATTTATACTTGTAATGGGACCTTAACAAACATATTAATCTTACAAGTTATAGCTATTTAGCCCTATTTTTCAAGGCTCTCAAGACAAAAGAGATTTTATAAAATTTTAGGGTCATGATTGGTGTTAATCATAAGTATATAAATACACAAATTTTAAAATACAGTAACTCTATCTCAAACATATATAGTACACATTGGTAGCTGTAGACAATCTTTGTTATTGCTCTTAGCCAAGGGAAGATGTTTATTGTATCTTATTCTAAGTATTAAACAATACAAAATTCTTAGGTTGGGCTAATTTTTTTTACTTTTTCTTTGTTATACTTTCGATGCCAATAGTACTTAAAAGAATTTCAGCTAAACCAATTTTAATTGGTTTTAAGATAATACCAATTTTAAACATCTTTATTCACTAGTTCATTGATGGCTTTGGTTTTTAGAAGATTATTAAAAATATCGAAATTCTTACCCTCACTCATTGTTAAAGTGGAGCACAAATAAACCAACTCATTTCATGAATAAAAATATCGTATTAATATATTTATTGTATTATAAGATAATACTAAGAATTTTTATTTAAAGTAGCAACACTGTATAGAACTCTAAAATTTCAGACGTCAAAATTAGTACATAAAATTAATATTAAGTTTTTTAAATATGAATTATTCTTACAAATTATATTTTGAACTAATTTTATGTTATAGCAAATCTTTATGTTCATTAATCGCATATTTTAATAATTCAAATATTACTTATTGTCATAGTTCATATTTTTAATTATAAATTTTTATATTTTTATTATATTTATTGAAGATATATTATTAAAAATAAAAGCAAATCCTACTAATAAACCGTGAATCACTCTTATTGATTTGATCATATGGTGCCAAAACATCGTTGTGGTGTGACAATTTCATTATTTATCAGTTTTATCATTAACATGAGGACGGTTTTCCATTAAAAAAATAGAAGTAGTAGACAGTTTAATTGTCTAATTGGGGTCAAATGAAATTTTTTTAAAGTTATATTATATATATATTATCACTATATATTTTTAAATAAACAAATTACAAAAAGTATTTACAATGATGAGCATGAATATGTTTCATAATGTTTAATTGATTACTATTAGTAAACTAAATTTTACAAATAATAAATATTTTTAAGTTTGATATTAAATATATGTGACAATTTTTATATATTAAACTTTAAATAATTATCCTATATTTTTAATTCTTAATATATTTCCTTTGTTTTATAATATACTAATAGGTAAGATAGTAAGAAGATCTTAACGAACAATAATTTAGTTTATAGTGTATTTGAAAACGCAGTAAAACTTTTTAAAATCACGCTTGATGTGAAGCAAGATGTTGTTATTTTTATACAAACGTAATTTTTTACCACATTTCCAAATTCGCACTTAATGGTTAGAATTTTAGCTTTCGCTCAAATAAAATCTCTCCTCGACTCAAAGTGTGTCAAGTGAATATAATGTATGTGGGTCTAATCTCTACTTCGTCTTTTATCATTAATTCTATTCCTAATTCTCAAGGCTTTGTGCCTTACTTGTAGTTTAATTTCTACTCTGTCCTTTATCATTACCTTTACTCTCAACTTTTGAAGCCATGTGCCTTTCTGGTAACCAACCACCAAAAACCAAAAACAAAAGCAGAAAAAGAAAAGAAAAGAAAAGAAAAGTTAGCATCTTTATCTGAGTGCTCATTCGCGGGTTCAAAAGGATGGAAACATTCTCTTCTGTGCAGGATACGTCTAGAGAGAAAGAAACCCACCTCCTATTTCTTTTTCTCTCCATGCAAGATGCATCCTGTACAGTGAGACCCACCTTTTATTTCTTTCTCTCTCTCCACATAGGACGTAGTTTGCACGGGAGAAAAGCCAAATCCTTCGAAAGGTTACTTGACAAAATGAGTAGGCAATAGTCAATAAGAGTTTATTAATTGTTATACAAGTATAATATTGTATGGTTAGTTTGTTTAAAAATTTTACATTGGAAAGATGTTTAAGATTGTCAAATAGATATAAGAAAAATTAGAAGTTAAAAGAAATATTAACTTTGAGCAACAAGTATTTTGAATTATAGCAACATATTGTTCATTGTATTTATATATTTAAATTAATGATATAAATATGATAGATAATGTGTTAATTTAAGAAATAACATTAGCATCAAACTCACGTTAATTTTAAAACTGGTGTTATGTGAATCATAATTTGGTCCATCTGGCTTCAGTCAAAGTAATATTGTTATTCTAGTTTATTTATTAGAGTAATTTAATTTGTAAATTTCCAATAAGATCAATCTTGCACTTCTAGTTAATTGAAACAAAAATTATATTCTATTTTTTGTCGCTAAACAAAATTTCGCTCTGCTCTGCTTTGAACTAAAATAGAGTGAGTTGCGTTCTTTAATAAATTAGAACGACTAAAAGCGCAATTGAGTCTTATTACTAAGTAACTATCATTAAAGTAATTAAATGTTTGGTTTATATTATATTTTGTGATTTAAACAAATCAATAACTGTTTTATTTAATTATTATTATTTTTAATTACTTTAACTTAATAACTAAACAAATAATATTGTTTTAATTGATATTAGAAGGACCCGATGTTTTTAAGCTCGGATTGGTTATTGATTATTGAAACAGAAGAGGATGTGCTCCCGTCCAGTCGTTTAGAATATGGTTGGATTGGTATATAATATTATAAATTTTATAAAGAAAAATATAATATTTTCCCATTAAACGTATTAATAAATATTAAAAAAATTAAAATAACAACTATATATTTATCTAATATTCGATTATCTAAAAATTTATACATATAAATAAAGAGAACATACGATATTGATAAAATAGTATAGTATCAAACCAATATTTTGACTAAACTAATGATTTAATTTTTTTTAAAATACAGTTTTTAAATTTGGCCTTTAAAAAATAAAACCTCTCAATTTAATCCAAGAAAGATCTTTTTTTCCCCCTCAATTTAGTTTTCCGAAAACAAAGTCTTTAATTTAGCATTCCAAACATTTTTTTTCAATTAAAATTATCTCCTTGTTAGGAAAAAGCAAGATTCCTGTATGCTTGTCTAAGTGTTTTCAACCTCAAGACATGCATTTTTATCAAATTTCACATGCTTCCTAGAATGACTATTTTGATTAGGTTAAAATGTCTAAGAAAATAAATTAAGAGGCTTTATTTTTAAAGGATCAAATTTTAAAAAAAGTAATTTTTAAAAAATTAAATTAAAAAAATTTTTAATTAAAAGATCAAATTGAGAAAAGAATAATCTTTTTAAGATTAAATCGTTAATTTATTCTAACATTTTTTTACAAGTATTGAATCATATATTAAATTATATAAAAAAAATTAAAATTAAGATTTTTTATTAGTAGATATATAATAAATATAAAACTATCAATTCTTTACAACATCTATTGATGTAGAACAGTGGGACAGCCTTTCTTCTCTTGGTAAGCTCATTGCCGACCGATCGGTGGTCCTATAGCCCCTTGTTTTATAGGGTTGAGTGCAATTTTCATCACATTGGGTTTATTTTGATGAATTACTTTATACTTTCCAAATTTTCATATGAGAAAACATATACACTCGGCGTACATCAAGTGAGAGTCAGTCGACAAACTTGAGAATGTGAATAAATAGGGGGCCATAAGCAGTTCTCCCAACCAACACTGGTCCGAACTGTGTATGTTTCCAAACACCCATTAAACGAAAAAAAAGGCATAAGTGAGTCAAGCCATTGTGATGCAGCCATATATTTCTAACTTAAATAGCTTTTTACAGTAAAAAGAAATAGTAATTCTTGATACGAAAACACACCCAAAATAAAAGTGAAGTAACCAACCCACATATTTGGCTAAGTTTTCGGAATACAACAGTGATGCTAATACTAACAGAATTAGAAGAATGAAAAGCCTTAACTACAAATTTTGCTTGATTGTATGTCTATGGAGACTCACAAAACAGAAGGTGGAATCCCGCAAAGAATTCTAATTCAAACAACATTATCTACAGGCCGAGAAATGGATTGCCAACCTGCACATATTTGGAGAACATCTTTAAAAGAATATAAGGGTGCTTCCATTGTCCAAGTTGGATAATATTCAGTAGGATGGAACATGCATTCTTCTGTGTGTTGTGTCTGCAAGCATGGTTGCGCACCATTCAGAAATATGTCTCCTTCAGACCTTATGAAGCCAGATTTATGCTCCTCCTTATCTGCGGCCTAGGGAATCATTATTATTACAAGTTCACTACCATTAGAAGTTGTATTAAATGTCTCGAGGATTTAGCAAAGGAGAAAACTTAGGTACACTTCTAGGAGTTTACCAATTTTTTAATAAAAATATGACAAGTAAATTTTTTTTCAACTCAGCACTACATAATTGATAATCTAATTTTTTTTTCCCACGTGTTATGTTTGTATTAAAAAACCTAATAGCAAACACTAAGAAACTTTTCCTAAGCTTTGTCCTTAAGTAAATTTGTGGACCAATACGACAAACTTGATTTGGTATGCATGGTAATAATCAATTTATATAAACTTAATAAATGGTTTCTAGACTAATTGCTATATAATGAAAATTTGTTTATATATGCCTTGCAGCTATTCACTTCTTCCCCATTACTATTCCTCCAAAAGAAAAGCAACAAAAGCGGTTTTCATCAATATGAACAACAATGCCGGTGAAAACCATACCATTGATCTTAATTATGTGGATATCTGAAGTTAATTTCAAGAAACTACAATCATCTTTGCCATATTTATGACAGCCTACGTGATGACTATCATGACAAGTCTAGGAATAGTCAAACCTAAAGGATGAATAGGGAGTATTTAATTATAAAAAGTGGGATGGGATGAAAAGTGGATGATAGAATAATTATTAAGCAGGACTGGTTATGGCAGAACTAACTGGCTAGGTACTTATTAAAAGTTAAATCTCAACACTTCACCTCATCAAACATACAAGCAAGTATCGTATGGGCTTTATACTAGATTATGTGTTTTCAGATATCGTATTAATTATGTATGCATACGGAAAGGGAAATATGGAGTCAACTAAAAATGATTACTGATGCTTAAAATTGGACACAGAACTAAAAGAAACAGCTAGGTTGACACAATCGCTACACAAGGTGCCAGGGCTAACTCAATAGTTTTGGACCAGAGAATTATTTGCTGTCTTAATTGCAGAGGCATGTGATCATAGTTTTAAAATGCGGACCGCATCACATGATGCGGCCGCAATATTGCGGATGCGGTCTGCGCCGCATCCGCAATAATCCGCAACGTAATGGTCCGCAACACCCACAACACGTTTTATAATTTCTGCAATGCCCGCAACCGCAACGCAGTCGCAACTGCAACCGCAACCGCAACCGCAATTTAAAACCTTGCATGTGATGTTACACTTCAATGCATATTCTAACACAATATTTTAAGTTGACTAGATTGAGAACAATATCGGATCAATTACATATCTGGACAAAGAATTAGAAGTGAGAAAAACATTACATAATTTAAAGCCTGAGATACCACAATGGTGAAATAATAGATGTTTAACACCTTTTGAGGTTAAAGCTGAGTTCAGAAAGAAAAACTGTGCTAAAATAGTCATTTTGAGCATTCGATGGGCCACATAGGAACTTAATTAATGAGGATAAAAAATAAAACCAGAAGTAAAGAGACTAATATTCTACCTTCTCCGTATAGAATTCAAAAGTTTTTTTCTTATTTCCTGCTTCATAAATATTGCACTGAGAGTATATCTGTAAAGTGATTTCAGAAGAAAAAAAATCATTATTTATATGAATAATACTAATAACCTGGATGCAAGAATAACAACAGAAAAAAGATGCTATAAGAGAAGTGCTTACCTGGGACTCAACACTAGCACAAACAGCGTATATACCCCAGTTTCTGGTGTAATTGTTGTACAGATGAACTTTTCCAAATCTAACACGAGGGTGTCTTTGCCGTGTCCCATCAAAGAAACAGTGATGAATTGTCACCCGGATGCATCTATCACCAATGTGAGATGGGTCAGCTCCAATTAGCATGGTCTTGTCATGCTGTGCAAAGTAACATCTGATGACAGAAGTTAAATAACTTAGTAATATACAGCATATTTGACTAAGTCATCATCGGAGCTCTTTTTAAACATTCAGATTTTAGCCCACCTAGATATAGTAATATCTGTGCTTTGTCTTGTAATGTCTATAAGCCCATCATCATAATCCCGAAGACTGCAGCGATCTATCCATATGTGCTTAGAATTTGGTTTTATTTGAATGCCATCAACATCATGACCCCTACCACCTTCAAACTGAAGGTTGCATATAATTATGTGCTCGCATTCTTTCAGCCTTAAGCCCTTTCCTGTGAGCTTTATCCTCTGGCCTCGGCCATCTATGGTCTTATAAGATGATACACTCAGGTATGATGAAAGATGAATTGCACCCGAAACTTCAAAAACAATCCAGAGTGGCTCCTTTCTACGACATCCATCCCGAAGGGATCCGGGACCATCATCTGGAAACAGAATATGGGTAATTGACAATGACAAAATTTTGATATTTTGCATGATTTGTAGCCTCTAATGAAACCATATGATAAGTCAGCACCTACTCCCCTAATTAATTAAAACCTCAACAGCTCAACACTTTCCATGGTATTATTGTCTATCTATATACCCAACAAAACTTTTCCATTCTTAAAATAGTGAAATTGCAAGTCTCCAAATACTTCACAGTTCAAAACAAAATTATTCCGGAAATAATCTAGGAAGGCCACTAATTTCTATAGTCATAATACAATGATAGTCAGAAAATTCAAAGTCCTCATACCCAGCCTCATCCCCAAAGAATATCAGAGCAACAAACATTTTGATTGATATCACACGGTATTCTCCCATATATCCTAGTATAACCTCAGATATATCCAAAGTCAGCATCACATTTCAATCCGCCGACTAATTTGAGTTAAAAAAATGACAGCAAAATGGAAAATGGAAACAATTCCCCCTGTAATGCATTTAATAGACCAGAAACTCAAAATCTTGGGCAAAATCCGTTAACCCACATTGCAATTCCAAAAGTTACAATTACTATAATAAAATCTAAAATGCGAATAAGAACGCCCTCTAGAAACATCGCACATCCCAAAATTACAGTGAGGAAACCCTAATTTTCTTGAATAGATCACAAGACGAAGAAGGAGACAAACCAGCGAGGGTGGTGACAAAATAGAGAGGGCCGTGGAGGCCACCGATGGACGTGCGGCCAAAACCCTCTGCGCGACCCGCCATTGCCCTCAAGCTGAAATCTACATCGCCGTATGGTAGTAGCGACGCCATATTTGCCTCCGTTGAGACCTCAGAGGTCTCAGCTTCTGGTTGTTTATGGACAAAACAAAACCATCGCCCGATGGCGGAGAGGATTCAGATCCTCTGCGAAGCGAAGCCAGTGCGCAGCGTCAAAACGACGCCGTTATATCTATGGCCAGCCAATTGCCCACCAATTGCCCGTCCATCATCAACTAATCCTGTCCGTTCACTGAAATAAATGAAACGGTGCGTTTTTTAACTTATCTCATATGGCAATGCGATAAATCATTCAGGCCGTTCATTTCACACAATCTCAGCCGTCCATTTTTAATGCCATTAAATCCTTGCATCGGCCACCTACACGAGACGCATTTTGTATTGATCCAACCTCCTACATTTTTCATTAGTGGCGTGAAATTGTAGACGAAAAATTTTAACTCCAAGGTGGGATTTTTATGAGCTAAATAATCAACCATTTTCTAGCCTAGAGTTCTCATTATTTTTAGTTCATTAGTGGATTCAGATCATCTGCAAAGTGAAGATTGTGCGCAATGCCTGCGTAGCGTCAAAATGACGTCGTTATGCCCATGGCCAATTAATCGCATCCGTCTATCGTTAGCCAATCCTGTCCATCCATTGAAATAAATGAAACAGTGCATTTTTTAACTCATCTTATTTGACAATGCGATAGATCATCCAGGCTGTTATTTCGCACGATCTCAGCCGTCCATTTTTAATGCCATTAAATCATTGTATCAACCCCCTGCACGTGACGCGTTTCATGTTATTCCAACCTCCTGCATTCTTCATCAGTGGCGAGAAATTACAGACGAAAAATCTCAGCTCCAAGGTGGGATTTTTATGAGTTAGATAATTAACCATTTTCTAGCCTAGAGTTCTCATTGTTTTCGGCTCATTAGTATCTTAGTTTTTAGCCACATTATATTCCACAAACACCTTGCTTTCATCCTTTGCATTCTAGTCATCAATGGTATGATAAGAAGTCTGTTTTGCCCATGAACCTCAGCTCCAAGGTAGGAATTTTAATGAACGGGATAATCAAGCATTTTCTTTTTTAGAGTTCTCATTGTATTGTTTTCATTAGCACCTTAGTAAGCAACAATTTTTTTCTTCTAGTTGTTATTGAACACCATAAACAATATATATATTTTTTCAGATTGCCATTCATATGATATTTGATTGTTTTGGATTTGGATTTTTTTTCTTTCCACTTGTTAATAAATGATTATATACTGTATCAAGGTTACTTGGAAAATGTCTATAATCAAATATAATTATAGGTCCACTTGCGTATAGGTAGGAGAAGAAGAAGATTATTGTAAAAAGAAAGCAGGAAAAGGATAATTTAAAGGAAAATCAAAACTTTCATAATATATATATATATATATATATATATAAAAGAAATTTTAACTTGACAAATGATGTTTTTGCCTCCAAAGAAAGAAATTTCAACTATAATTTAGATTAATGTTTCTAAGAAAGTAAACACATTTAAACTAGAATACAAATGAGAAAGAATCACTTACCATTCTCAAAAATTTTGTCACTGTCAATGAAGGATGATTGTCAGTGAACATAAACTTACGTGATTGCCGATGAGATCTGGAATGGGGCACGATCTCTGCTTTGTTTTCTCCTTCACTTATGACTCTTGTTGCAAGGAACAGAACATGAAGACGATAAAAGCACATTGTGAAGATCACAGACGAAATAGGACAAAATGTGTCTTGTGCAGGTGGCTGATGCAAGGATTTAATGGTATTAAAAACGGACAGCTGAGATCGTGCGAAATGAATGGCCTAGATGATCTATCACATTGTCAAATGAGATGAGTCAAAAAATGCACCGTTTCATTTATTTCAATGGACGGACAGGATTAGTTGACGATGGACGGATGCGATTGGCCGGACATGGATACAATGACATCGTTTTGACGTTGCACAAGCGCTGCGCACAGTCTTTTCTTCACAAAGGATCTGAATCCCCGATGGAGAGGGCCGTTACTGTTAATACTTCAATGGCTGCGTAGTTTTTTTTTTGGTTTTTTGGGGTTAAATTTTTTTTACCTTATATTTTACTTTTTTTAATTTGATATTTATAGTTTAAAAATTTATAATTAAGTCTTTATATGTTAAATTTATTCTAACTTAATCCTTATTAGTAAAATTCTATCAAGTTAAAATTTATTAATATAACTAATTATATGCAATTTTAACATTTTGAATATATAATTTATATCAATAAAAGATCTAAAAATAGATAATAAAGTAAACAAAATTCAACATATATGACATGTGGTATAAGGTGACTTGAGAAAGTTAATTTGAATTATGCCGATAAAATTTAATTAGTTAATTTAAAATAATAAAATAGTACATAATTAATTATGTCAATAAAATTTAACAAAATAATAATAAAAGAATAATGACAAGGACTACATTACAAATTATTTGAATTATAAAGACTTAAATATAAAATTTTAAATTATAGTGGTCAAATAAAAAATTAAATAAAATTACAAGGATTAAAAGTAAAATTTTTCCTCTCTTTTTTATAAAATCAAACCATAGTTGTTGTATGACCAAAAAGCCCAAAAAAAAAATGTTAGTGGTTATTATTTACATAATCTTTCTTAAAGAATGCTTAAATTTATATGTGCTACTCTTTTTGTTTCATAAATATTATTCGATTCCCTTGAAATTTTATATATAACAATATGCATTTTTATCAAAAATAAAATTATTTAACTATTTTTGTTATCGTATTAAAAATAAAATTAAAATCTTTGTGTTATAAAAGTTAATTTTGTTGATAAAAAAAAATATAAGAAGTTTCCAATATATATATATCACATTTCAAAGAAGTTTGATGATAATTTTGAATTAAAAGGAGTATTAAAGTATAATTTAACCAAATTAGATGAGAAATTTGCGTAATCCACTCATTTTATTATAACAAGCCAGTTGGAAAAGGATGTTCTAAAATGATGAACGTATTTTATTGGCAACAAATTATAAGTATATTTTATCCATTTGTTTTTATTTGAAATTAGCGATAGCGCTATACTATTTTTTATAATAATAATAATATATTATTTTATACATTTATATTATGTTAAATGTTAATTAAATATTTTATATTATATATATATATATATTATAGAAGAGTTACATCTTTTCCCTGACAAATTTGGCTAGTTAATGGGGACCGGATTGCCAAGTATTTTCACGGATTGATCAAATAAACACAGAGTTACAAACTATATTCCTTAGCTCAAAATGGAGCAGGGTGTTTGGGTGGATGACTTGGGACATATTGAATCCTCACTACACCTTATTTTAACAAAATTTTGACCCACCCCATGCTTAGGACCTCAATTTCCTTCTCCAGGAATTACCATCTTTGCCAATCCCCATTTTAAATGCACAACAGCTCGCAATCCTTCAGGAATATGTTCATATTCTAGAGATTACATAGTATTTCAGTCAAAGGTAGATAGTGCTCTAATGATTTTCATACTAATTTTTATCATCATCACTGGGTCCGATGTCATTAATATGGTTTTATCTTTTTTCAATCATGGGCACCTTTTGAAGAGCCTTAACCACACCTTTATCAGCCTCATTCCAAAACGTGACACTTGGCAAACATTAAAGGACTATGGTGTTAAACAAGGCAATTAATATCTAAGAGGAAGTGTGAATTGGATGTTTATTAAAATTTAGATTATTTTTATTTTTTTTAAAATTTACTATTAAGGTTAGTTTAAAGAATAATGAATAAACCAATGATTATATTAATTGAAGAAAACTTTTGATATTTGGAACATAAAAAACACAATCTTTAATTCCGAAATAGAGAACTTAACTTTTTATTTTTAAACTTGATATCAAACCTTGTTTTTAAGAAAACTTAAGATAACTTAAACAATTTTTTCAATAATTGATTTAGGTGAAATAAATATAGGAGAATGTATCAAGCATGACATAATCAATATAGAGTATCAATCAAACAACTTGAAATGTAAGGAGCATAGGGAGAGAATGCAAATTCAAATATTTATCATGGTTTGGCTCAATCTAAGCCTACATCCAAACCCCTAGTTTTCACTTGAGAGTTCTCCACTAATTCTAAAATTTTAATTGGACACTTGTAAGCTTTTATAATATTCAACTCAATTTCTCACTTTAAAACAAATCACTCCTCACTTCTTAGAGGAAATTCTTTTCAAGAGCTCTCCCACTCTTGTTTTTTCTTACAAGGGATACACCACCTTGTCTTATAATTATTTTTGAAGAGTAATTTGCTCAAAAAAACTCTTTTAAAGAGTAGATATACAAGATGAAACTCAAGGAAATCAAATGATAGAGATTTTGCAAGATTTTGGCTCAGGAATGATGTTCTTTCTTCCTAAGGATTAAGAATAAGTTTAAATTCACATTACAATTTATTGTTCTCATCAAAAACATATTTGGAATGTCATATATACAAAGCTTGATGAATGTTAACTTCTATTCATTTATATTATTTTGCACATTTTCTTTTGGTAAATATATGTTTAATCCTCTAGTTATGTGGTAAATAATACTTTTATAGGAAAAATATGCATATTTATGATAAATAGCTCCATACTCAACTTTTACACCTTAAATGACAAATTTTGTTTTGATCTTGAGTACATTGGGAATTATTTACACTTTGCTTTGTTTTGTAGGGTGTAATCACAGGAAAAATGGAGCTAGAAGCATATTAAAATTGGATTAATGAAAATCTTATGTTAAGAGGCTTCAAAGTACAAATTCTTGTGGTTTAGGGACATATGTCGTAGCAAAAAAATCCTCAAGCCATGACAAGATTTGAAGAAATTGAAAAATGGTGCCTAGGGGAAATTGCATCACAGCATAACAACTACAAGCTGTGGCACAAGCTCACACAGAAGTAAAGACCAGCATGGCAAAACTATCATGCACTGCAGCATTGGTCGAATTCCTGGGTTGCACCATGGCGCAAGTGCTTCCAGTGGCCAATTTCGCTGTGGCAAGAAAAATTAAGTCACAATGTAACTTGTCTTAACAAAATGCAACATTTTTTATGCTACAATTTTGAGGGTTTCTTGCATCAAATAGCCATTCCTTTTAGGGGAGCCATTATTGTGGATTTATTCTGAGTGTGTGGAAGGTGAGGAAAAGCTTTGAAAGGCATCTTAGAGCAAGGGAGTGCTAGATATTGAGGATTGAAAAGGGGACAAGCACAAACCACTAGTTTTCTCTATCCTTTTTTTTTTTTTTTGCACTTGTTCAGATGTTTCTGACTCTTGTTTTAACTTTGTTGCTAATTTTCATGAATATGTATAGTTAAACTCCTTAATATAGGATTATTATGAACTCTTGTATGGATTAGTATTTTTTTTTCACTCTAGTTTTGTGATTATTGGTGAATACACATTTATTCAACTCCTTGTTTCATGCTTTCTGATTGCCTGAACAATAATTAGATTGATTTGATATTTTTGCTTGAATTTGGAAAAGGAAAAGTGAAATTAAGTTTTGAGTTGAGTTGTGTGAGTATTTGAAGCTTGATAGGATAAGTGAATGGTTTAGTTAATGAGATAGGAATATACTCATTAACTTCATATAGTCAAATTAGCGATTGTGCTATTAAATTGATCTTGGTTGATTTTATAAGGAATTGTGGAATTAATTGGATAACCTTATATAAGATTTGAAAAAAATACTTGAGGAACAAATAAACCCTAGGTTAATATGTATCACCATTAAGAGCATAGGTAATGATTGTTGAATTAAATTACTATGAGATATAAAGGGGATTAATAATCCTAGATGCCGCTATTCACCTAAGAATCCAAACATTAAATTTGAGCATAAGTTTTACATAGTAGATAGAGTTTAGTTGTTTCCTATTACACAATCAGTTGAAGTTGATTTGTTTAATTTAATCTAGGATGTCAATTTTAGTACTTGACAAGTTTTAACAATAAATCCTCGAGGGAATGATATTTTCTCATTACCCTATTACTGTTGCGATACATATACTTGCATATACATTTTCAAAAAAGAGCAACAATGAAATATAGCCATTTGGGATATAAAAGAATTGTTACATACCTTAAAAAGCTATTCCTAATCCTGCTTGTTGATTATGGGGGGTGTATTGGTTGATTGCCATACAAAATATGGTCATTAACTTGAATTTTTAGGGACTTGTCAATTGGTTGTCCAAGAATAGTCGACTAATCATGTCTAGAGAGCATCACATGCCATTTTGGACAAGGGTGGTCAATTGATTTAAAGGTCAGTCAACTGGTCAACATAGACTTAACTTCAAATGATCATATTTATCTTATTTTAACTCTATTTTAAATGAATGGCCTTTAATACAACATACTCATGTTCACCTTATACATCCTCATATGTCCTTTCCAAAGCAAGAAAATAAATATGCTCAAAAGGTTTATCACTTGGTTTATTGGGCTATGTAAACTTATGTAGGTAATAGAAAAGAAATATGCATGTATTATATGTGCATTAATTATGACTAATGTTTGGTTTGACTTTCCATTGGGTTGTAAGTAAGAAAAAATTAATGGGATGGTTTGGCCCATAAGAAAGATTGGATAAGGACTGTGACCAAGCAATACCACACACACCCAACTTCTTTCATTAATTCTTAACACTTCCTTATATATTCCACAAGTTCTCATCTATCTATATGTATTTGTGTTTTTATCACATTACAATCGGGGTCATAGCTTACATGAGTTTAATTTATAATAATTTAACCCATCTTTAGATCACGTCTATTTAATAAGAATTTCCCAAAGTACCTAGACAAAATAGTTGTGGAGCATGCTTAATGCTTTTGTATTAGATTGACAATTATCCTACTTTGATGTGGCATACATGACTTGTACTTGGATGTGGTTGTTACTTGATGGGATTGATTTTGCTTTCCTTCACGTTTTAGTGATTTCTTGATTTTCTTTATATTGCAACCAAAGAGATGGTTAGTTTCTTTTCTTACTCAATCAGCTTATCTACAAATTTAACACCGGAAATTTTAGGTAGTTAAACTCACTAGAGCTTAGACACAATAATTTAGTAATTAGAAGAAAAAGAAAAACATACTTCTATTTATTTTATTTTATTTTATTTACTTTTTTGTGGAACTGTCTCGCTAACTGAAATTTTGATGCATAGTATTTTATTTTACTTAGTAGAACCACATAATTGGAAAAGAGAAGAGAGATTCTTGATGAAGAATATAAAGCACATATTTGAAGGTTTAGAAAGGGGTAATGAATTACTTACCAAATGAATTCTTGATGAATTCTAATACATGTTCTAATATTTTCTCTACCCCTTTTACAATTGTGCTTGACTCTTCTTATTCTTCAACAAGTTGTAATGAAGAAGATATACAAATGAAATTGAGACAAATAAAGATGTTCCCTACTTTATTGCCTGCATGCAGAAACATTGCAAAATGGTGCACCCCTTGAGAATTGTTCAAGGTAACATGGTTCCATCTAGCCAAGCATCATCATCGTCATCACTTAGAAGACGCCATTGTTAGAAAAATGTATAGAGATAAGATTTCTTACTAGAATATGCCATTGATAGACATGAGCTTATTCTTTTTTGAGATATATTTGAGTATATATGAGTTTTAAAGGAAAGTAGATGCATGAATATAAACCACTCAAGTAGGGAAATGAATTGTTAAAGACCTTAAAGATGCTGCCTCTTTGTTTATAGTTTTCTCTTGCAACTGTTGACTATTGACATGGTTCATTTTACAATTCTGCTTGTCGATTTACTTGTGCCTGTAAATGTTACAATGAATCTTGTCAAAATCACTAGCCATAAAAATTTTAGTCGTTTTGTATCACGTCTAGTAGTTTGACCCTCTTGCTTCTAATATTGAATTAAAGCCATTGTTTGTGTAGTTAGACTTTTGCTTCATACTTTATCTCAAATGGTTTTATATTTCCCATTGATTGCACTTCTTTTGCTGTGTGGGTATTGTAATTGTTTGCCTTATACTTTATGCTTATTTCTTGTACTAGATTTTATATTTCCTAATGATTTTCCAAGATGTTGCATTAATGCCATGCTTTAATTTACCAATTATATCAATTCTTGAGGACTGCAAAGGAGCATAATAGTTATAAACATTGAGAAATATATGGACATTTGAACTACCTTCTAGGAATAAACGTATCTGTCACTGAGATTTCTCTAGTTTCAATAATTTTGTAGTTTTAGAGATTTTGTTAGTTCATGTTGTTGGATTTTCTGCACTATGAGGAGATGGATTTGAGGTATGATCTAACTCATCAAAATTGGCCATATTATTATACTTTATTAAAGGTATATATATTTTCTTAAATCTTGTTTTTGTTTTTTTAGGGAGATAATCGTGATCTATGTCCTTCATCCTCTTTAAACCATGCACCAGATAGTTACGGAATGATTTGTTTTTTATTTTGGGAAATTTTGTAAACAAATTATTGTGTGTTTTTTTTTTAAAATTGTATAGAAGTGATAAATCTACTAATTGTAATTTGCCTTGACAATTATACCAAATATATGATTTTATTTAGTAATGAATGGCTGATAATGTTATAAATGACTCTAATAATGTATGCATCTAATATAAACATATATACAAACAGAAAATTCAGTATGTAATATAAATATAAATGCATAGAAGAAGGAAAAAAATAACATGTTGTTATTAGTGGCAATTTTCCAACCGCTGCTAAATGCAGACTAACTGTTAAAATTATTGGCAGTTAACCAGAAACTACTGCAAAGTGCTTCACAAAAAGAATCACAAAATGGTTTTAAAACCACTGGTTAAAGGCGCAAAAATTGCTACAAAATGCACAAAGTAAATAACAAGCTCACTCTAACTGTAGTGGTTAGAAACTACAACCAAATGCATTCTAACCATTACTTTTAATTAGCAGCGGTTACTCCTGCAGCTGAAAAATAACTACCACTAATTGAGTACCTACGGTTGTGGTGGTAGTGGCCAACCAACTGCGACAATCATTTAGCGATGGTTTTTCCCAAAAAAGAAAAAAAACCACTAGTCAATGACTTTTTTTAGTGCTACTTATACTACGAAGAGGAGATAAAGCACAAATCATGCACTACAAAAATATTATGGGTTACTTATGATTATGTCACTAAGCATTTTGAGCTCGTTACAGTTTGATCTTAATTAAGAAGATTTTAATGTTTTATCTACGTTACATTTTGGTCGACTCTCTGTAACATAAGTTAAAACTTTCATAGGCCAATCTAGGTATCTTGGAATGCTATATTTGGGACATAAGAATTATCAAGAACAATAACAACATATAGGCATCAAAATGCTATATATTTATAGTGGAATGATATAGATTAGTTTCATTCAACATTTAATAAATGCTCTTAAGAGAAAATAAACACTCATACTACAGGAAATTTAATTCTATTAAAAACCCATAAAAGAGGAAAAAGCTTATAGCAAAGGCAATTTTTGGGACACATGTATTTGATATAGTTCCATTTCTTTAATTCTATCAGAGTGATGGTACAGGATGGAAAAGGAATTCCATCACTAACTAAAATTGTAACAATTCAAGTTGTGAATGATTTATTTATTTGTTTTTAATAAGAGAGATATGAAACCATTTGGAAAGAGCATAAAGTTGCAGTGCATGTCATTATAATAGCTCATATGTGATCATTATAACAAATCCATCTTTAAATAAACATATAATTGTAAAGTCCCACATCGGATAGGAAGATCCTGGGTTAAGGCCTTATAAGTGGGAGTGAAACTCTCCCCATTAGTGGCGTGCTTTTCCTGAGAGCTAATGGGAGAAGCCATCTCTTAGGAAGGGACAAACACCCAAGGAGAGCAGTTCACAGGACCTGTGACCGAGGGACAATACCGCTGAAGACTCTGTAAGTATGTTAGTATCAGAGCCGGCCTAGTCGTATATGTAACCCGAGGACTGGTTGGCCCTAAAAGGGGGGTAGATTGTAAAGTCCCACATCGGATAGGAAGGTCCTGGGCTAAGGCCTTATAAGTGAGAGCGAAACTCTCCCCACCAGTGGCGCACTTTTCCTGAGAGCTAATAGGAGAAGCCATCTCTTGGGAAGGGACAAACACCCAGGGAGCGCAGTTCACAAAACCTGCGACCGAGGGACAATACCACTGGAGGCTCTGTAAGTGTGTTGGTATCAGAGCTGGCCTAACCGCATGTACAACCCGAGGACGGGTTGGCCCCAAAAAGGGAGATGGATTATAAAGTCCCACATCGGATAGGAAGGTCTTGGGCTAAGGCCTTATAAGTGGAAGCGAAACTCTCCCCACCAGTGGCGTGCTTTTCCTGAGAGTTAATGGAAGAAGCCATCTCTCAGGAAGGGACAAACACCCAGGGAGCGTGGTTTACAGAACCTGCAACCAGAGGACAATAATTGATTGCGGCTAACAGCCTCTAATTAACTTTCTTTTTCAGGTATTGGGCTTTTCATCTTTAGCTACCAACTCGAGCTTCATTGTCTCTATATCTAGCCCATCATCAAGCTAGAGGGTTTCACCTCTTGTTTCATTCATGCATAGCTAACTATTGCCTCCGGGCTGTCAGGGCTCTGAAGGGTGTAGCTTATAACTCAAATCTCTAGCCTAAGGGAATTAACCTTTCGGGCTCTAATACTTATGTAGATATTTGAGTGTTGTGGCTAAGGGGTGACTCTCTTTCTCATTCCCCTCTAAACTGGTCATGTGCAGCTACAGTCTCATCTCATTCCACGCTGCATCACTACTTGTCTCTGCATTAAGCAGGATATCTTGGAATGGCCTAAGTGTGACTACCAGGGAAAATTAGACCTCACATACTCTATCTAGCAAGCCTCTTCCTATCAACGAGATCATTTCTTATCGCTCATATCTAGGGCTTGCCATTGATCTTGACGAGCTATTATATCTCATAGATCTCTAGCCATCGGATCCCTCAGCTCTGCTCAAGCTTAATTCTGCTCAAGTTACTCTAGAGGCCACTCTTTCCAGGTGTCCACTAACTACTCTAAAACCATCATACAACTTACTTATTATGAATAAAGCCACAAACTATACTCATACACCCAATAATCCTCATACAAGGCTCTATGTATCCATTTAAGCCTTTTACATAGCCTTATTACTACATCCTTAAACTAAATCCAATCCGAGAGAGTTTAGAACTTTGCTATGATACTAATAAACTTACAAAGCCTCCCGCGATATTGTCCCCCGGTTGCAAGTTCTGTGAACCGCGCTCCCTGGATGTTTGTCCTTTCCTGAGAGATGGCTTCTCCCATTAGCTCTCAGGAAAAGCATGCCACTGGTGGGGAGAGTTTCGCTCCCACTTATAAGGCTTTAGCCTAGGACCTTTCTATCCGATGTGGGACTTTACATAGATCATTGTGTAAAGATCATTTATCTAAATTTCATGGGAAGCTACTAAGATAATTCCCAATCTAGAATTATCCTAAGCTTGAATTTACTATCTTATTTAAAAGAAGGCATCCTAAGTTTGAAGAATTCTTATAAAATTCCTTGAAAACTTCCATCATTAAGGGTGGTTGCTGTCTAGCATGTTTTAAATAACCTTGAATAGCTACCTTAACATGAGTTTGGGTCCCTCACAATTTCTACTCAATTATTAACCTAGTTAAAGTCTCAACTTTAAAATGAAAGGTTTATAAGCTGACAACTATATCTATCTTATTACCAATCTAAGAGTTAGAAGATGTTACTCCCTCAAAATCTCCAAAATACTTAAATAAAGCTAGCTTAACAAACCTTCTGTGAGAGCATCAAACGTTCTTTTGAAGCCACTAGGCCATTCAAGTAATTAGCAACTTGATGACCTCTACATACCTCACTATAATTGTTGGGCCACCGTGGCCATTATCTCTCTTATAATATATTGCATGTCATATATCCTAGCAACAACATGAGCTAGTGTTAGGTCCGCTCACCTAATCTCAAGCATCTTATCTCTTATCACTCTGCAGCTTCACCTTTATATCCACAACTAGGTTTATGGCTACTACTATGTCTGCGACCTTCACTACTACTACTCCAGGGATCAAAGCAACTTCATAAGGCAAGTTAGAAGCCTAATTAGAAATTTCCCTCCTAGTGGTAGTTTACTACAAGATATCAGGGTTTTTCTTATACAAAATTCTAGCAAAATTTGTGTCTTGTGGAATTTCTTATGGATTTTATCACAATTTATAAATGTTTTACAATTATCGTGGTAAATTCTTACTATTTTTTCTTTTGTGAGAACTTTTTAAGAGAATTTCAAAAGAAATACCATGACAAAAGTGCTGTGGTATGGTGGAAATTAGGTGCCAATGATTATCCTAGAATTTTTTCATTAGAAAACAAGAATTAACAAATACTTTTTCTAACTCTTGCAAAAAAAATATCATGAGAATTCTAGAGAAATAAACTTTGAATTTTTTTTACTATTCTCATGGCAAAATATTATGAGGAAAAAAATAATTTAGAAATTTTCTATTCTCATAATATTTTACCATGAGAATAGGGACCAACAATTTTCACAAGAAAAAAAAAATTAACAAATATTTCTTTTTAATTGTCATGGAAAAAAATACTGTGAACATTCTAGGTAAATAAATCCTAAATTTTTTTTTTCACTATTCTTATGATAAAATATCATGAGAAAAGAATTTTTTTTTTTGAATTTTTTTCTATTCTCATGGTATTTTATAGGGAGAATAGTGCCTAACAATTCTTGTAAAATTTTTTTAAAAGAAACACATTTCAAAAATATGTTTTTTTAATTCTTATAGAAAAATACCATGAGAAATCTAGAGCAATAAGCCTTGAAAATTTTTCTACTATTATCATGGTAAAAGATCATGAGAAAAGAAAAAAATTTGAATTTTTTTATTCTCATGATATTTTACTGTAAAAATAATGCGCCAATAATTGTCACAAAATAATTTCATGAGAAAAAAATTTAACAAATTTTTTTTTTTAATTTTCACAAAAAGAAAACACCATGAGAACTATAGAAAAATAAACCTTAAAAAGTTTTTTTTACTATTTTCATGATAAAATATTGTAAGAATAAAAAAGTTATGTAATTTTTTTTTGAATTCTCATAATAATTTACTGTGAGAATTGAAAAAGAAAAATAAAAAATTCAATTGTTTAATTCTCATTTACTATGTCTCATGGTAATTTATCATGAAAATTAAAAAAATTACATTTTTTTAATTTTTATAGTAAAATATTGTAAGAGTTTTAGCAAATGGAGTTACATGTAATTCTTAAAATAAAAAAACCCTTGTCCAATTTTTCCTTCCACTTGTATGATAACACTCTTAAAAGCCAAATCCCTTGTCTTATGAAGAACCAAAAAACCCTCTCTGCCAAGTGACTGAGTGAGCCCCTCATAGTCCACAGTGTTGTCATTAGCATATTACTGCCATTAGTCTTTGCTGTTAACAAGCTCCTGGCTTACTATGAAGGCAAAGTCCCTTTAGCCTTTATTTGAATTGCCCTAGCCTTTGAAAAGGAAAAATTAGTATTTATTATCTTTTTTTGTATTGCTCTATTCAAGGTTAAGTGCAGTGTTGCTCCTTTACGAAGGTCAAACTATCATTGTCTTCTTTAGAGTGGTAATAAGCTTCTTCTTCATTGTAGACCTTAGGTTTGTAAATCATTTGAATCTCCCTATTTTGCATTTTCTGCACTATTTGTCATTTTTCTTGTTGCTGAATCACTTCACCTTCCATATGAAGTCCCTCTCGATGTGTCAAATGAATTGATGCATAAGATAAAGGTGTAAATCTCTCTCTCTTACTTGTTATCTCTCTTAATGGTAAATCTTTTTCTTTCTCTCTCTAAGATCCTTAGAATTTCTCTTTTGGCTTCTGATTCATATAAGAAGATTTATCTAAATGCGAGAAACTTAAACTGGTAATTATCTTAGGGTCTATGATTTTTATTTTTGTTATACTTCAAACTTCAAAGCATGAAAGTTTAGCTTATGATGAGTGTGTAAATCATAGCTTTTTGTACATATGTTTGCAAATAATTTCTATTTTGTTGGTTTTTCTTTCATATTTATGACTCTTTTTACGAGAAAGTTGCTATCTTTCTTCCATCCCATTCTTGACAATAACCTTTGCCATATTATATTTTCCAAAATTTTCCTTCCTTCTATAAAGAATTTGGTCAAGAATTGAGCTAACAAAGGACTTGGAAATGGTCGAAAGGATGAAGAACAAGGTGAGTAGCACCAATAATAGCAAAATGAAAAGATTGTGGTCAATTATGGAAGGCGTCATGGCTCTTGTAATTATTGTTGATTCTTTAGTCGCGCTAGCATATCTCACAGTCTGTTTCTTCCAATTTTTGAATTATTTGATTGAATTAACTAGGTTTTTTTTGGTTTTGTTCTTTGAAGGCTACCTAAATTATTTCTTTTATTTGTGACTTACTTCATTAAAAGGTTTACTTATGTGGTATCCTTACTTGACAAAAATGGCTTCTTTTGTTGTAGTTAAAATTTTTGAACTTTTATGGCCTCTTCCTTTTTGCTTTCTAAAATAATGAGTGAAGTTGTGATTGATGGCTAAAAGGTCTTAGGAGTTTTCTTTATTGTGAAGTACATATATTCAATAGCATATAAAATAATAGTTAGGGAATAAAAGAATAAAAGAACGAATTTAGTTAATAGTGTTGTGGTCCAATTATAATAGCAAGAGATAAAAGAATGAAAGAAGCTTTAAATGGATTACTTAAAGAATTATGGGTCAAACACGCTTCTAATGATGCAATCAAGTTGGAAATGGACTTGGGCCAAAATCAAAGCCTTTTAAACATTACTAAAAAATGAGATCAAGATTGAGATCAATGTTGAAATTTATTTAGGTGTTTGGATCTTGCAAATTATTAGGAATTTTTTTGGTCATTGTAAATGGGTTAAACCTTTATTTAATTCTATCTGTTTAATTTTCTGTTTTGTGTTTATTTCCTTTTTAATTGGACTTTTTATTATAAATTGGTTACTAATCCTATTTGGGTAAGGAATCCATATTAGTTTTGGTCTTGTTAGCTTTAGCTTATTAGCTATTAGGGTTTCTTTTGTTACCTTATTTATGGTGCATGAACAGTGACTTTCATTAAACTTGAATACTAGAATTTTAAATTTCAAAGCATGTGAGCTGCTTTCTCTTATTTTTTTCATGAACTATCAAACTTATCAAAGATTTTGATCTTTGTAGTGTTCAATCATATGGTTAGGGCTCTTAGAACTTGTTTTTTAAGGATTTTAATCTTTCTGTTTAATCTTACTTCTAGCTTTCTTAGGGTTTGATTCAATCTCGTATAGGTTTAAGGCACTTGTTGTTTGAGGGTTCGCATAAGTTAGTATCAAAGCTTGGCTTTAATAATTAGGTTTTTTTTCTCATCATTCTCTTTAGTTTTTTGTGTTTTCTTCTTCATATCTAAATTTTCTTGTTGTTTTCTTTAGTTATCTCTTGTTTTAAGGGTTCTTATCTTCTTCAATTACTTTCTTCTTAGTTTATTAAAACAAAAAGAAAAATTCTTAAGATTTGAATTATTTTCTTTCTTGTGTGAAACCAACATAAAAATGAGAGAGGAAAAAAACAAAAATAGAAAAAAAGCAATTTTGCTTTAAAAAAAAGGAATCAAAATAAAAAAAAGAAAAATGGATGAAAAGTAAAGAAAAAAAAAAGAAGCTGAAAGAGAAAAATAGAAAAAAAGGAATGTTTGATTAGAATTGGAGATTATTTAGGCGTGAGAAAGTTTCCATTTTTATTAATTCTACTTTTCTAAGGAAATTAGAACTGTGGGTGAGAAAGTTTCCTTTTTATCAATCTTACTTTTCCAAGGAAATCAGAGTTAAATGTGGATGAAGGAATATCTTTTTTTTTTTCTAAAAAGGAAAATCTTTTCTTTTAATACCAATTAGTAATCTTTCCTTTTTAATCAAAGTATCCTTTTTTTTTTTAAAATTTGGGATGTATTGTCTTCTTTATTGTTATTGTTCCTACTTTGCTTTTAAAGTTTCTTGAATCTTAATTGTGTTGAACATTGAATATTGAGTTTATGAAGTGAGTTCTTAAATAGTTCTAAAAGGAACTTTAAAGGGAAGTATAAAGAGATAAAAGGCAATAATGGTGAGTCAAGTATTGAGAAAAGCCAAAATAAGAGTGAAACACAAGTGTAAGTGACCTCATTTGAGTGTAAACATGAAAGGGAGTGCTGTGACATTTTTTCACAAGCAAATTTTTGTATGTTCATTATCATGGTCTTAGAAGACAAGGTGACAAAAAAATCACCAAGCTAGATGATTCATTCATGTTGTAAGCTATGCAACGTAATAGTTAGAGAGAATTACTTTTATGTGTAATGAAGTAAAGGAACATCTAGAAAAAGTAAGCCATTGAGTTATTAGAAATAAGGATAATGGAGTCATTGAGGGGAATGAATCATAAGAAAGTAGAAGATAGAAGGAAAAATATAGAAGTAAATAATAGGAGGCTGCCTAGGAGAGAGAATATCTTCCACATTAGGTGTCATATGAACAATAAGGTTTGTAGTGTGATCATCAACGGGGGAGGTTGCACTAATTTTGCTAGTACAAATTAGATTTATCTTTGATTAAGCGTCCTAGACCTTATAGATTGTAGTGGATGAATGGATGTGTGGAGGTCCAAGTGAATAGTCAAGTCTTAATTTCTATATTAGGAAGTATAGTGATAAGGCGTTATGTAATGTGGTGCCTATGAATACTAGCCATTTATTATTAAGAAAGCGATGGTAATATGATAGCCAGGTTATCTATGATGGGTTTAGGATAGCTTTGTAAAGGATGGAAAATTTATCACACTTTTTCCTTTGCCTTTGAAGCAGATTTAAGAAGACTAAATGAAATTGATTAAAAAGTGAGCTTGAGAGAAAATCAAAGAGTCCAGCCAAAATGTAAGAAAGAGTGACAAAAATTTCAAAGAAAAATAAGAGTGAGGAAGAGAAAAAAGAGATAGCCAAAAATGAGAAAAAAGAAATAGTGCCACGAGAGAGAAAGAGAAAAATGAGAGAGGGAAGAAAAAAATGAAAGTGGCCAAAATTAAGAGAAAAATAGGGCTACAAGAGAGAAAAGAAAAGGAAAGAGCAAGTTTGTTTCTTAATGGAGGAGATTGAGGTTAAGAGAGCTTTTATGGCTAAACCGCTTATTTTTTCACTTGTTTATAACAAATCTTACCTTAACCTTAGTGATATTAACCATAATTTACCAAGAACTTCTTTGTCTTTCTCACAAGATTCTAAAGATGTATTCCTTGAAGAAGTTCCAAAAGGTTTGCCATTGAAAAGGGGAATTGAACATTAAATTGACTTTATCCCTATTGCATCAATTTCTAATAGACCAACATATAGAAGTAATCCTGAAGAGATAAAGGAACTTCAAAGATAGGTTAAGGATCTTATGGCAAAAGGATATGTGATGGAGAGCATGAGTCCATATGTAGTTCGAGTTTTGCTTGTGCCTAAGAAGGATAAGTCATGGAGGATGTGTGTTAACTATTGAGTAGTCAATTAAATCACTATAAAAGTTTAGACATCCCATTTTTAGATTAGATAACATAATTGATGAATTGCATAGCTTTTGTGTGTTTTCTAAAATTGATTTAGAAAGTAGATATCACCAAATCAGAGTAAGGGAAACTAGTGAGTGGAAAATAGCTTTTAAAAGAAAATATGGTTTGTATTGAATAGTTAGTTATGCTTTTTAGGTAAACTAATGCACCTAATACTTTCATGAGACCTATGAACTATGTTTTGCATACTCTCATTGGCAAGTATGTATTTGTCTATTTTGATGATATTTGGATTTATAATAATAGCTTAGATAAACACATAGGGCATTTGGGCAAAGGTCTCAAGAAAGGAAAAATTGTATACTAACCTTAAAAAGTATCCTTTTTGCATAGATCAGATTGTATTTCTTGGCTATGTTGTTAGTGCTAAAGGGATTGAGGTTGATAAAGAAAATGTTAAAGCTATTAGGGAATGGCCAATACCTAAGACCATTAGTGAAGTATCTAGTTTCCATAGTTTGGCTAGTTTTTATAGGCGGTTTGTGAAAGATTTTTGCATGTTACCTGCACTACTAACTAAAATTGTCAAGAAAAATATAGGACTTAAGTGGGATGATGAGTAAGATAGAGCTTTTTATTTGACTAAAAGATTGAGTTTTACACAATTACTTACATTACCTGATTTCACTAACACTTTTAAAATTGAGTGTGATGATTTAAGTATTGGAATTGGAACTAATTTAATGTAGGAAAGATGATGAATTGCATGCAAGAAAGTGGTATTTAAACCTAGTAATTAGGTTTGAGTACATATGCATAAGGAATAATTTCTAACTCAAAGGCATTCTAAGTTACATCCAAGAGGAGATAGACCGTTTCAGGTAATTGAAAGGATCATTGATACTACCTACAAATTAGATCTTCTTGGTGAGTTAATGTAACTAATACTTTTAATATTTCTGATCTCTCCTTCTTTGATGTAGGTGAAGCTGATTCAAGGACAATTTCTTTTAAGGAGATTGGGAATGATAAAAATCTAAAAGGATGCATGTAAACGTGAAGGATCCATTGCATTTTCACATAGGTCCAATTATAAGAGCAGGAGATAAAACACTGAAAGAAACTTTAAGTGGATTACTTAAAGAAGTATAGGCTAAACAAACCTATAATGATACAATCAACTTGGAAATCGGCTTGAGCCAAAATCAAAGCCTTCTAAGCATTATTCAAATATGGGATCTAGATTGAGATTAATGTTAAAATTTATTTAAGTGTTTGAGCCTTGCAATTTATTATGATTTATTTATTTATTGGTTATGTAAATAAGTTAAGCATTACTTTTATTTAAGCATATGTGTTTAATTTTATGTTTTGTGTTAGTTTCTTTTTAATTAAGCTTTTTATTATAAATGGATTAGTAATCCTATTTGGGCTAGGAATCCATGTTAGTTTGGGCATTTTTAGCTTTATTCTATTAGCTATTAGGGTTTCTTTTGTTGTCTTATTTATAGTATGTGAATAGTAACTTTCATCAAACATGAATAATAGAAATTTAAATTTCATAGTGTATGAGCCATTTTCTTTTAGTTCTTTCATGAATTATTGAATTTATCAAGGATTTCGATCTTTGTGGTGTTAAATCATAAGGTTAGGGTTCTTGGAACTTATTTTCCAAGGGTTTTAATTTGACTTTTAGCTTTCTTGTGATTTGATTCAATTTTATGTGGGTTTGAGGTATTTGTTGTCCAAGGGTTTACATCAATAACCTTAGGATAGAGTGCTTACCATCTTGCCAAAAGCTTAGGTTTGTAGCAAAGGCATAACTTTTTTTTATCAACCTATATTAGACATAGGTACATAAACTTACAAATTTACCCCTCTAGACCTGGGACATGTCTAGAATTATAGTACTGCAACTTGTAAAGTAGGGCTCACTTTTACTAATGACAATATTAGGTATAGAGTGTTTTATTCATATGCTCAAAGTTATCAAATATGAAGACAAAAATGTGTCAGTTTCAAGAACTTTACAATAAAGTAACCAATCAACTACAGGGCAAAATGCATTCAACCTTATACTCTTTGTCTACTATAACTGATTGTAAATTCTTAGTAGAAACAATTTATTTTGTGAATACTAAGAAATAGAATGATTAGCGATGTAGTTAAGTTGTTAAAAAACTAAAAGCTAATATACAATTTTTTTCCTTAAACTATACATTCTTAGAAGCAATGGCAAATAACATTAATGTTTGTTGTTAAAGGAAGTCATACTTTGAATCACAACATACTTTGGTTTTTCACTATTTGTAGTTTTCTTGGACCTTTATTCATAGTTAAAATTAAGATTTACTTTAGTCAAGTATACTATGTTGAATGTTTCCATATGTATATACATTTTTTGGTTTCAAATGCAACCATGGGCCATAATGGTAGGTAGTATTTCATGATTTAGTAAAAAGGTGTGTTCAAATTCTTGGATTTCAAAACTTTCATTTGAAAAGATATTTCAATGGCTTTTTTGTCTATTGTTCATGGAAAATATCATCATATGACCCATTAGAGTAGCAAATTATATATGTATCGGTGCATATTTTAGTTGGAAAATTTGAGAGAGTGTTCACTACAGAAGAGCCAAAAGGAGAAAATTTGGTTATGTATCCGACAACATAAGTATGTTTTGGTGACTTTTATGGCTATAAGGTTAGTCGCTTAATTGATATCTCTAAATTTATTTTGCTATACCTTTGATAAATTTTTTATAATTGTACTATTAAGTTATTCCTTTACCACTCAAGGCACCTTATTCTGTATAGGTTATTTCTTCATTGCTTTGATAATTATGTCGATGGTTGATTAGTTGACTATTTCATATAGTAAAAGAAATTTAATAACTAATTATGATGGAACCCTCTGAGTGTACTATTATTTATGTATGAAAGAGTTATCAATCCTCTTTGACAAAGAGATTGAGTAAAGAAAAATGATAGACCTTAGATTACAACAACTAATAGGAGTAAGAAAAAAGATGTAGAAGAAAAAAAATATGACTCCATTGGATTTTGTGTAACAACCCAGAAAAAGACATGAGAGAAGAAATGAGAAAAGGAAAAGGAAAAGAGAAGCTGGAAAATTTTCGAAGAGCTGAGAATTTTCTAAGTCTTCTCGCCATAGCGAGATATGGAATCGCCATAGCGAGAATGCCTCTTCGCCGTAGCGAGTATGTTCCTAGCTGTAGCGAGTGCGGCATTCCATACAGAAACCAGTGAGTTGCTCGCCGTAGCGAAATTGTTCTTAGCTATAGCGAGTGTGGCATTCCATATAGAGACCAGGGAGTTGCTCGCTGTAGCGACGCCATAGCGAAGGCAGAGGTCTGGAACAGACACGATCTCGCCATAGCGATGCCATAGCGAAGGTCAAGAATAGACACGATCTCGCCGTAGCGACGCCATAGCGAAGGCAGAGGTCTGGAACAGACACGAGCTCGCCGTAGCGAGGGCACTAACTCGCTGTAGCGAGAGCGGTCCAGAAAAGCGAGAAAAAAAGAATTTGACTTTTAAAAGCTTCCAAATCTCTTCTTTCTTCTTCTAACCGACTCAAACTCGTCTTAGGAGAGAGCAAAGGGTGGAGGAGAGAGAGAGAAGCTGAAGAGAAGAGGAAAGCACAAGAAAGGTATGAATTTTCATGGCTTCCTCTTAGTAAGTTGCCCTTCTCCCCTTTTCCCCTCTTTCCTACGGTTTAGATGATAGAAATGGCTAGGTTTTGAGTCTGGTTCAGAGGAGAGAGAGTGGGAAACCATTCTTGAGAGAGAGTAGAAGTAGATAGTCTTCTCTATCTTACTTTTCCCTTTCTTAGAGAGAGGATAGCTAATGGACCCTAGAGTGAGGAAGAAACCTAGAGTGAGAAGCTCAGTAGAGCTGATTAGAAGTGATCCCTAGCTTAAGAATTGAGTATTGAAGTATTGATTCCATACTTCTGTGTGGTTAGGCTCAAGAGGAACTCTCCCATCTAGAAGTTGTTGTGAAACCAACAAGGGAGGAGACTATTGACAGAGCAAGTAGGAAAGCCAACAAAGGTAGTTCTCTCCACTTTCTCTCATGCATAATTGTGTGTTTACATTGTCTTGCTTGTGTGTATGAATGATATGAGCTATGAGAAGTGTGTTAGCATGATTATGTGATATGATTGAGATGATGTTTTAAATGCTTGATTGGTTTGCTTGAGGAAATGGGAAAGCCGATAACCCTATAGTCAAGGTGAGGATGAGCCGAAGCCCTAAGTTGGTTGAGCCATGTCTCCCAAAAGTGAGGTTGACTTCCAAAGAGTAAGGGTGAGTCTAAGTACCTCTAAAGTATGGGAAGGCAAATCCAAAAGTCATAAGGGAAGGGGTGAGGCCGATCCAAGTACTCAACGAACTCTTGAATGTTATCCATGGCCATTCCATATGTTTTAAATGTTTTTCATCATGTTTTATATGCTAACATGCCATACATGCATAATGGGACTTGTTGCATGCAATATATGTATGTTTGAATGAGAGTTGAACTACTGAGATTCCATGAATCTCACCCTCCCTCTCCACCATCCAACCATGCCAGGTGGCCCAAGTGAGATTAGAGATGGGAGCAACCACCACCAAGCATGAGGCTAGGGATAGAGATGAAGAAAAATGTAAAGTTTTGTAATACATTGTACATGAGATGTAAGATGTAAATGATGTATATGATGTACATTTATAGTTTTGTAAGACAATGTATATATGAATGATGAATGTATGAGAATGAGTCTTATGATGAATAAAAAGGTAGCTTTTGTTATGAAATGCTCAAAGTACTATAGATTATATGGGTGCATAAGTGGGCATGGGGTAGTGAGTTTCCCCAATCTAAGTTATTAGACACTTGAGGCATGATTTATAGCTCCTAAAGATGCTTTCTCATGTGCTCAAGGAGTCATAGAAGTAGAAAAACTAAGATTGGACCCTAGGAGCCCCACTTTTGGCCAAGAAAGGGCCTTTTGCACATGATGTCATAGAATAGCCATATGACCTCTTCTTGCTATGAGATTTGACATGTAGCTAGATTATGTTTAGAGCTTTTTGGGAAGCTAGAGTTCATGTCATTTAGAGGTCTATAGCATTTTCTATGAGCATCCAAAGTTGACATCAGAAATTCGGATTTCAGAAAATCACTGTTCATTTGGTCAGTTTGAGAAACGTGTCATCCGAGGGGCAAACGTAGTCCAATGGCTACGAAATTTTATACACAGAAACTAGATGGTCACAGTGACTTGTAGGAACTGGAATCACCTCATTTAGAGGTCTAGAGAGGAAGGTATGCAATTTCGAAGTTCCTGCCCAGAATCAGACCCCCAACCAGACCCGAAGTACTGTTTCATCGGTTTCCGGGGAATTGGCTTGGTGGAATATCTGAAGATATTTTTCTCCTCTAGCTAACATCCACATCTTTCCATAGAGATAGAGTTTATGAGCATTGGATTTTTGTGGAATTAGTTAGACATTTTCAAAGTCCATATCAGTAAACTGTGACAGCAAAGAAGCCCCCTCTGACCAGTGAACTATTTCGATGTCAAACTCAGAATGAGTGAGAGATTGAGACTTCTAAGTATTTTTAGCATGAAGTAGACGTCTCAATATTTCTAGAATGACCCAGATCATGCAGATACGATTTTTCTGCATTTCGTTATGAATTTCCAAAGTTAGTCCAGAAAAGAAGCAAAATCTGCCCATAGCGAAAATGCATGTCTCCAATCCCTTTTTGCTTTCCATGAGTTATAAGCATATAGTAGGGATTGAAATAAGTCTCAAAAGAGTAATTGAGCAAGAGGAATCAGAGAGAGAGCTCAACCGGTCCATATTACTCAAAAAGTGGAGCTCTACCCACACATAGTGCCATAGAGAGAGTAAGCATAAGGTAGAGAAAGTGTCTCCCCTATGAGTTCCGCATTGCCATATGGGCTAGAGGGCACCTTGGGTATGAGCTAGAGGTTAAGGTGTCACATTTTGAAAGGTCAGCAACGACTCTCCCACTTAGAGTCCCTCTAGCTATGAAAGACAAATAATGAAAAGAAAGACTAATGTTTCACTTAAGTCCCATTTTCAAACATCTATTCCATGATTTCATAATGTATCACTTCATGCAACTTTGTACAAAGATTAGCTTCTTCAACATATGTATGGATAGATTTGGTAATTTAAGGGATTCAAATTTCCTAGTTGGAACACGTAAGTCTAAATATGGGATTTTAAAAAGGAAGGTATGGTCACCATGGCCATTTAAGTGGTTTACAGGGAATTCTGACCTTGAGTAAGTTTAATTTAGCTAACTTGAGTAAGTAAAAGTGGTTTGAGATCCTTTGGATGTGTATCATAGGATTTGAGTATATGTAACCAATGTAGTAGGAAAAATGAGGTAGTCATATTTTGCTATAGAGGATTTTAGGTAGATTTTAATTGCTTAGGCAAATTTCTTAAAGGAATAAAAGTTACTCAAAGTGGTTGGGAGTGAAAGGAAGTGTAACACTTTAAAATTAATTAATAATAATTATGATTAATTAGGAAATGATATGGGTTTAATTAGAAAAAATTAATTAAGAGAGATGGACATTAATTTGAGCCTTATGATTAATTTAATTATGCTTGGGGCCTAATATAGAAGTCTAATTATGTTATAAGCTTAGTAGGAAAGTCTAATACTAGTTTTTTTGTAGGACCAACTTAAATTTTCTAGAAGCTTAAAAACTTAAGAGTGAATTTAAGTGAGACAAAAGCCCATTTAACCTTAGCCCAAAATTATGAAAATGAGTCCAAATGAGTCTTGGGCTATTGGACCAATACATTCCATCCTTAACCTTAAAAGTTCTATAGCCCAACCCATAATGTTTAACAAGCTAAAATCTGAATCCCACTTGGACTTGGGCCTTTAGGTCAACCCATAACCCAACTTAAACCCATCTAAACCTTAAATACACTCAGCTTCCTCCCCATTCTACAAAAAAAGAAAAACACAAGAGGCAAAGGAAAATTCAGAAGTCTTGGAGAGAGGTTGGAGTTCTTGACATAATCCCATCATTTCCCATCCTAGAGTCAAAAATTAGCCAAAGTAACCTTCATAAAACTTAATCCTCTCTTCTTCCTCTTCGATTTAGCTTAATTATTTTTTCACTTGGAGCATTTTAACCTGCACCAAAATCTAAAATGTGTTGTTTGGTGTTTTCATGGAAGGTTTTTTAAGGTAGAGGCTAAGAAGGTGATAGGGTAAGTATTTCCTTCCTATATTGAGGTAGTTTTTGCTAGTTTAAGATCTCTATGGTTGATTTATAATATGAGCTTGGATTTTATGTGAACTTGCCCAGAATTCGGAGTGGTATATTGAAGTTACTGTTGTGGGGACAACTAAATACAAATTTGGAATCTTGTAGTGACTAGGTAAGTATCCTCTAATGATCATTAGTAGTTTAACTCTTTGGGTATCTAATTTGTTGCTAGAAATGATAATAACTATACTTATCTTAGGATTGGTGTGTATTTGGATCTTGATAATACTTAGAGGAAGAGTAATGCAGCTTCATTGAGGTAACTAAGGTTAATTTTCTAATTCCATATATATACTCATTTTAATATGATATTTGTTGCACTTGTATGATTTTGAAATGCTAAATGATTAGTTGGCTATTTGATTGTTATTCTTGTGGACCCTGAGTGAGTCCTTGGTGGAGTTATGGTGCAGCTGCCACCCTTGTATCATGCTTCGATCAGGCATCGAGTTATGATTAGACTCCTAAATGCATTGAGCCCAGGTTGTGCTCATTGGGGAGTTGGTGTTGTGGATAAGCCTTTCTCAGTATTATTGGATATTAATATATTGTATGTGATTACTGGTATGGGATAATAGTCACTGGTAGATCAACTAGTTCATTTGCTAATTGAATTGATAATTTTGATATTTGATGATATGAAAATGTATTATATTAATTAATCTGTATATATATATATTTATATATGAAATTTTCCTCTTATTACTGAGATTGTAAATCTCACCCCAATTGTGGGCTAACATTTTTAAGGACCAAATCTCTTAGTGGCAAGGAGAAATCAATGGAAGCCTATTGTATGGTTTAGTAGCCATAGGTTTAGAGACGCTGTAAGATTGGGTTTATGTAATGAGAATACTAATTTTTATGTATTTGCTACATTGCATCATGAATTAAGTTTTGATTGTTCTAATTTAATCCTAGACACTTAGACAATTAAGATTAGTGAATCATAATATTTGGGAGTTAGGAGGTTTAAAAAACCATGCATGTTAGTCATAGAAGCCTTAAAATTCATCTAGAATGAGTGATAAGGGTTAGAAAGCATGAAAATGAAAAAATAGCATCAAGATAGAGCAAAGTCGCAACTTAAAGGACTTGGGCCATGCTTAAAATTAAAGTTCGGGATAACAGAGGTTAGGAGCACCACAACTAAGGTGATTTGAGTCATAGAGCAAGGTGAGAAATTAGCTCCAAGAGGTAACAGAGAGTAGTGTCATCGCGACGAGTGTTGGAAGGTGAGCTTGGAGAGCTCTAGAAGGCCCTCTCGCCGTGGCGAGACAGCAGAATTACAAAAGTGTGAATAGTAGGTTCTTGAGATCACCTTCGTCGTGGCATGAAAGGCTTGAGTCGTAAAGAAAGGTTTGTATTTTGGATTTTGAGTTCCAGTTTCCATTTACGTCACAACGCAGGTATACTAGGTCACGGTGGGAGTCTCCAAACTTGGATTTTAGGTTCTAGTAACTAACTTAGTTGTGGCAGGGAAGGTCTAAGTCATTGCGAAGGTTCCTAAACTCTTGTTTTAACTTAGAAACCTTGGATTCTTTCATGATAATGTTACATGATGACTTGGAGACACTTACAAGAGAATTTTGTGTAACGTCTAATTTTTTGTAAAACACTAAAATGGGTCAGTTTTCAAAGCAAGTCCCTTGAGATGAGTGATTCAAGGTCAAATAAAATTTGGATAAAATTTTAAATAATAGAAAATGAGGATTTGAGCCTTGAGTTTCTTAGAAATCGGGATAAGAGTGATTCGAAAAATTTGCCGAAAGGCCAGTGACATTTTTGTATAGAAGTCTAATTTTGGAAAAGCACATAAGAGGGCTTTTTAAATGGAAATTTTAAGTTACTCAGGGTTCTCAGAGGCCCCAGAAACCATGGGAAGTCCCGAGACCGGTAAAGCCCCTCCGGTATACTCTTTTCCACGTCGGTTGACCTAAATTTTGATCGGTTCGTTTGAGAAGGTTTTAGCTCCGATTTGAGTGATTCTAAAAGCATTTTATTAAATTAGGAATCTAAATTTTATGATAAAAAAGATGGTTTTAAAAAAAGAGTTAAAACAGAGCCAAACCAGAAATGCCATTGCGAATGGCGAAATTAAAAACAATTTTAAAAAGGAAGCTTCTTTCTTCTTCTTTATATGCCATGTTCTTTCTCTCTTCTCTAAGACCGACTTGCTTCTGCCCATTTTCAGAGGAAAACTCCAGCTTCTTAAGCTCACAAGAGGAGGAAGATTTTGGAGGAAGAAATTCAAGAAAAAGGTAAGAAACTTTAAGAAATTCTATATCCTTTCTTCTTGAAACTTGCTCCTCTCCTCTTAAGCTTTCTTTCTATGGTTTTAATGGAGAGTTTGGTGCTATTTTGGGGGCAGAATAGAGGGGGAAATTTCAAAATTTGAGGAAGTAAGCTAAGCAAAGGAAGAGCCTTCTTGGAAGAGCTTGATTCAAGGTACTTTCCATGCAAGATGTTACTTCTTTTTTCTTAGTTCTTCCACCATATTTCGGCCAAAACAGACCCAAGGAGAGGGAAGGGTTTTTGTTCAAGAACCATCAAGAATTAGTGAGATTAAGTCAGGGGAAGATGGAAAATACTAAGAAATTCCAAGGAAATCCATGAAACTAGAAGTTGAAAAAGTGTAGAGAACATAAGGGGATTGTAAAAATTGATTCAATCCATAAGTTTCCTTGGCTATTTAAGTGTTTCCTTGACCTCCTACAACTCTTAACAACCTCCCTAAATGGTTCCCCCATCAAGAAAAAATCAAGAAGCCATTAAATCCTATTTATGCTCTAGGTTTTGGCCAAGTAGGGATGGCATAGTTAGGGAGAGTTTTAAATTTTTTCAAACCCACGTTTGAGTCATATATGATGAATGAATGTGAGAGGAAGCCTTGGGAAAAATTTAGGAAGTTTAGAGAATGAGTTAGTGCTTTAGGTTCCATATTGTGATCTAAAGAAGTAACATGATGTTAGGCCCTTTGTTTTAATGATGTGATGACTCCAGGAGACTTAAAAGGAGTCAATAATCATATTTGAAAGTAAAGAATGAAGCCTAGAAATCATTTGAGAGATGTTGTTTCATTAGGTGCCATTATGGACCATAATAGAACCTATAGAGCAATCTAGTGTTTCACTAAGTTATATAGTCTTAACATATGTTTCATGAACCTAGTTGGCTCCCATAAATTATATCTAGGCCAAGGGAAACCATATCTACTAATTTGTGGGTATGTGGCCGAAAGAGGAGGCTTAAATCCTAAAGGAAAAGTGTGTGGTTGTACACAAGATAGCTCTCTCCACCTTCTCTCATGCATGGATGT
This sequence comes from Erythrophleum ivorense, assembly GCA_026724425.1. NCBI lineage: Eukaryota > Viridiplantae > Streptophyta > Magnoliopsida > Fabales > Fabaceae > Erythrophleum > Erythrophleum ivorense. The sequence continues at coordinate 13,536,466 of JAIUCV010000008.1, forward strand.
GTGTTTAGCTTATTTTAGAATATGTGTATATGTTTTTTCAAGCTATGAAAAGTATGCTAGAATATCTTTATATGCCATGATTTTTTATGCCATGTTATGTTTTCAAATGACTATATAATGTTTGTATGAGTTTGCTTGACTGTGAAGAGGCCAAGAACTCTTCCCTTTGATAAGAATGAGCCAAGAACCCTTGAGCTTGGTTGAGACAAAGTAAAGAATCTATCAAAAGCAAAGTGAGCTCCCAAGAGTATCGTTGAGTCCAAAGTGCTTAAAGAATGGGTGAGGCAAGTCCAAAATCCATGAGGAGAAGTGTGAGGCCAATCCAAATACTTAGTGAGCTCTTAAATGTCTTGTATGATTTATTTATATGCCAAGCTTGCTTTTCAAATATCCATGATTTCCATTTTCTCCATGCATATTTGTAAGGCTTGCTTTACATATATTATGTATGATTGAAAGAGAGATGAGCTGTAACAACCAGGAAAAAGAAAGAAGAAGAAAAGAAAAGAAAAGAAAAAAAAAGAGAGAGAGAAGAGAAAAGTTAAAAATTTTCAAAGAGCTGAAAATTTTCTAAGTCTGCTAGCTACAGCCTAGCTATAGCGAATGTACCTGTTCACTATAGCGAGAAATGGTCTAGCTATAGCGAGAGTGCCTTCTTGCTATAGCGAAAATGCTTTTAGCTTCACTATAGCGAATTCGGGCACCCCATACAAAAACCAGGGTATTGTTCGCCGTAGCACGCGTTGTAGCGAAGGCAGAGGTCTGGGACTGATACGAGCTCGCCGTAGCAAGGGTTATGGCTCGCTATAGCGAGAGTTAGTCCGAAAAAGCGTGAAAAAAGAGAATTTGACTTATTAAAATATTCCAACCCCTCCTTGCTTCTTCCAACCGACTTAAGCTCCTTCTAAGATAGAGAGAAGGGCGGAGGAGAGAGAGAGAAACCTAGAGGAGGAAAGAAGAACAAGAAAAGGTAAGATTTACATGGTTTCTCTCCTTAGAATATTGTTCTTCTCTCCTTGCCATCTTCTCCTATGGTTTTGATTATTGAAGTAGTTAGATTTTGAGCTTGGTTCAGAAGAGGGAGAGTGGAAAACCACTCTTGAGGGAGGTTAGAAGTCATGTAGCCCTCTCTTCCTTGCTTTCCCTTCTTAAGAGTTTGAGATTTGAGAGAGGAAGGAGAGTTAGTGGGAATCTAGTGAGAGAAAGAACCCCTAGTTTTATATGCTTAGTAGGGTTGCTAGAAAGAAATCCTTAGCTTTATGAATAAAGTGTTAAGGGAATAATTCCATACTTCTTATGTGGTTAGGCTCAAGAGAAGTACTCCCATCTAAAGGTAATTGTGAAACCAACAAGGGAGGAGACAAATTGAAAGGAAAAGTTGTGAATAGCCAATAAGGTAGCTCTCTCCACCTTCTTTCATGCATAAGATGTGTGCTTACATTGTCTTGCTTGTGTGTATGTATGTTTTGAACCATGAAAAGTATGCTAGCATGATGATGCCTCATGTATTTCAATGATGTTTTATGTGGTTTCTTAAGTTTGCTTGAGTATGGAAAAGCCAATAACCCTTTAACCATGGTGAAGATGAGCCAAAAACCCTAAAGTTGGTTGAGACAAAGTAAAGAGTCTCCCAAAAGTGAGGTTGACTCCCAAGAGTAAGGGTTGAGTCCAAGAACCTCTTAAAGAATGGATGAGGCAAGTCCAAAATCCACAAGTGAATGGGTGAGGCTAGTCCATTTGCTTGGTAAGCTCTTGTATGTTATGTATGGCCTACTCATATGTTGAAAATGCTTTTCTTATGATTTCACATGCTAATATGCCCATGCATACATTGTGAGACTTGTTTGCATGCTTTGTGTGTATGATTGAATGAGAGATGAGCTATTGAGATTCTTTGAATCTCACTCCCCCTCTCCACCATCCCAACATGCTAGGTGGACCAAGTGAGGCAAGAGATGGGAGCCACCAAGCTTGAAGTTAGGGAGTTTAGTGAAGAATTGTAAAAGAGCCTCTTTGTATTTATTTTGTAGTTAAGTCAAGAGATGTAATCTAATGATATGATGTATATGATGTAGAACATATGAATATTTATAAATAGATGAACTCAATGTATTTATCATGTTTATGTATGAGAATGGAGCTTATAGTGAATGATGTAGTAAGTTTTGTAATGAATGGTAAGATCTAGCATTCTCCCATGGGTGTAGGTGTTGGTGTGAGAGAGTGAGTTTTGCAAATCTGGGTTGTTAGACACTTGAGCCATGTTTGATAGCCTCTATTGATGCTATCCCACGTGCTCATAGAGCCTTAGAAGTAGGGGAAGCCAATTTGAGTCCTTGGAACCCCCTTTTTGCAAGAGAAAGTGACACTTTGCCCCCTTATGTCAAAATCTGACCAAATGACCTCTCCTTACCTTGAAATTTGGCATGTGACTAGATCTTGTCTAGAGCTTTTTGGGAAGATAAAGATCAAGTCATTTGGAGGTCTGTAGAATTTTCTATGAATTTTCAAAGTTGGTATCAGAAATTCGGATTTTCAAAAACACTGTTCATTTGGTCAGTTGGGAAATCGTGTCATCCGAGGGGCAAACGTAGTCCAATGGCTACGAAATTTTGTAGTCAGAAACTAGACAGTCACAGTGACTTGTAGCAACTGGGAGCACCTCATTTGGAGGTCTAGAGAGGAAGATATGCAATTTCGAAGTTCCTGCCCAGCATCAGTCATCCTACCAGACCCGAGGTACTGTTTCATTGGTTTTTGGGAGTTTGGCTTAATGAACTGATCTAGAGACATTTTTTATCTCTAGCTAACATTTACATATTTCCATATTGGTATCATTTGCATGCATTGGATTTTTTTGGAATTAGTTAGACATTTTCAAAGTTTATATCAGTAAACTGTGACAGTAGCAGAGCCCCCTCCGACCTCCAGATGATTTCGCGTGTCAAACATCCTGTGTGTGGGATTTTATGACTTTCATATATTTTTAGCATGAAGTAGACCCCCTAAGAGTTCCAGAATAACTGAGATCACATGTTTTTGATTTTTCTGGATTTATTTGTGAATTTCCAAACTTTTCCCAGAAATGAGGCCAAGTCTGCCGAAAATGAATGTGCATGTCTCATATCCCTTTTTGCTTTCCATGGGTTTAAAGCATGTTTTTGGAATTGAAATAAGTTGTAATGGTGCAATTAAATATGAGGATGCATAGAATGAGCTCACACGGTCCATGTGACATTAAATTGACTTTTTAAGCATGCTTGAGGCCATGTAAAAAGTGTATGAACCCAATGAGGAAGATCTCACTTTACTCTTCCCATATCTCATATGAGCATATAAGAGAGCTAGAAATGATGGTGTTATATGAGCTATTGAGATTCTTTGAATCTCATCCCCTCCTCTCCAACGATCTCACATACTAGGTGGACCAAGTGAATGTGCTAATAGGAGCCAACAACACTAAAGGAAGAAGATTGACATCCATGTGTTTAGCATTTACTTTTGAAAGCCATAATGAACTATAATGATATATATTATTGTTGTAGATGGCTTGAAACCCTTGAGACATGTGTAATTATACTATTATATGATGTAGGAATGAAAGCATGTATTACGTGAATGATAGGTCATGAATTGAGTATGTATGGCAAAGGTAGCTTCATGAATGGCTTGATAGAAATGTGCATAAGTGTGGGTTAAATGACCAAAATAAGATGCATAAGGTTTGGGACCATTTGGACAGCTCACACAAGTCTTAAATGTACATTTAAACTTGCCCAAAAGGTGCCAAGATCAAGGGAAATGCATATGGCAACTTTGGTACCCTATATGGAGCCAAAATTGACCATAATGGAACTCTATGTCACTTTTTAGCCAAATGAATTAGTCTTGATATGAGATTTGGCATGCAATTAGGTCTCATTAAGAGATTTTTGGAAGTTAAAGATCATAATTTTTAGAGGTCTACAGAATATTTGATGATTTTTTAAAATTGGTAATTTTCATGGTTTCTAGTTTGCTGCATTATTCATATAGGTTGAAATTTTTTTCTATCACACAAGGCTCAAATGAGGTCCAATTGCCACAAAATTTTATACACCAAAACTAGACATTCACAGTGACTCATACCAACTAGAAGCACCTCATTTGGAGATCCAAAGAGAGAGATATGAATTTTTGAAGTTTCTGTCCAGTATCAGTAATTTTGCCCGACTAGAGGTATTGTTCCATTGAATTGCAAAGTTTGGACTTGATGAACTAATCTAGAGATATTTTTTTTCTCTAGTTAACATTTACAGCTTTCTAGATTAGTATATTTGCATAGATTGGATTTTTTTGGAATTAATTGGACATTTTCAAAGTTTTCTGTAGAATTCTATGACAGTTCCAGAATTCAGTCTGACCTTTGAATAATTTTGGATGTCAAACGCGCTCTGTGATGAATGTTATGATCTAGGCGTATTTTTTGTGTGAAGTAGACATTCATAGCTTCCCAGAATGACTAAGATTTTGATAATTTTAATTTTTTTAGATTTAGTAATGATTTTTCAAAATTTGGTCAAAAAGAAGGCCAAATCTAGCCGAAATTAAATAACCACTTTTTATACTTCATTTTGGTTTTCCATGAGTTGTGGGTATGATTTTGTGATGAAAATGAGTTGTATCGATGTAATTAAATATGAGAATGAATAGCATGAGCTCATAAGGTCCACGTGACACCAAATGAAATTTTTAGATACGACGCAACGCAAAAATAATAATAATTTCATTACCTTTTTATGAGAAACTTACATGATTCATAATATTAAGTCATTTAAAGGCATGAGATGAGCTAGAATTTATGGTGTTACATTTTGCAAGGTGGAATCAGGGGTTAAATGAATCAAAAGCTTTTAATTGATAATTGGAATCACTTGTGGACTCAAATAATTTTGATTGTTTGACTAATAAACCTAATAATATTAAGGTCCAAATTTTTTCATCCTTTTTCCTATTTTAATTAATTGTAATAACTTTAGACTTTAATTTATGATTATTAATAATACATTTAAGCCTAATCACTGTAATTAGAAATTATGGTTGTTATAGGAAGGGTGTAGCTCATTTGGTCATGTTATTTTTGCATATAAGAGTCATTTTGCTATTATAAGGCATTTTTTGTCATGGGGGTTATCTTATGTTAAGAGCCATGAAATTCATATGATTTAAGGAATTATTGGTCTAGACAAATTAGTTTAGGTTAATATAGTTTGTAGGAAAAAGCCTAGGTGCTTATGGATATAAAAGGATACTGGTTGAGTGACCAATTGTACACTTGAAATTCTTTTGCTGTCAAATTTGCTACTACTATCTTGGTGGAGTTTGAGGTTGTTTTAAACTAAGTTTTAAGAAATTTTTATGATCTAAGGTTGATTATTAGTAGTTTAAAAAGTTGGGAAAAATCTTAGCTTGAAAGAATGATTGTATGGTAGGGCTTAAGTTCATAAATGGAGTTTAGAAGTGAACTTTTTGGACTATCATGTGCAAAAATTTTGTGCTCCTTGTTGTGCTTTAGGTTAGTGGTTGTTAAGGCTAGAATTTAAAGGTAATTTGAAGTCTAAAATTGTTCCTAAGTGATAGGAGTTGAATGGAGGAAATTTAAGCTTGAATTTTGATGGATTATATATGGTTAAGGCCTTAATTTTGAGTGTTTAGTATGTTCAGTGATATGGGATTGTCCAAAATTTCCCTTAGTTTTTGATAGCTGTCTTAGTGTAATGTTCAATATTTTATGTTGGGCTAGACTCCTAGATATAAGTAAGAAAAAAGGCTCACATATGGTTAAAAGCCTAATTGAGATATAAAAATAAGGTTAGGAATCATCTTAAGACTAAAAGTGGTAATTGTAAAAGGCTTTGTGGTGTAACAAAAGAAATATAGGGGAAGTAAATGTCTAGTATTTCTAAATTGGTCTAAACTCCTTACATAATGTAAGAGGATGGATAAAAAGAGTAGAAGACTAACTAAGAAGAAGAAATAGAGGTAAAAGTTAAGTTTAAGTTTAAACAGAGGCAACCGTAAAAGGTTCTGTACTGTAAAAGTAGAAATATATGAAATGTTATAACTCTTAATATTATGAGGGAGAAAGATATTTCTCACCATAGTAAGATTAAATGAGTTAACTAGAATGGCCAAAATGAATCAAATCGATCAAAATAGTAATGGCTGGCAAAACAAGAAAATTAGTGGGATAGTGCCATTTTAAACTCTTTAAGCCAATATGGATCATGAATTGTTACTTTTTTAGTACAATAGAGTTAAATGATGTATAGCGTAGAAAGGCCAAGAAAAATAGCATTAAAAAGGTAGAATAGATGAGAAATAGCTATAGGGGTAAAAGCCAGTTTAACCATAAAGTAGAAAAAATTTGAGATTTAGATAATATGAGATTTAACTTGAGAAACATATATTCTTCATCACAATATAATAAAATAAGACTAGAATATTAACCAGATAAAGTTAGTTCAGTTAAATTCTTGATGTTGTACATATTAGAGTTTTCGGTAGCAATATTTTAGATAGGACTTTTTCAGATTATTTTAAGTCCTTGAAACTCTAAGAAGATATTTTTAAGCAAGAATGAAAAATGAGTTCAAATAAAAGAATTAAAGTGAAGGGACGTAACGGTTATTTTTAAAACTTGTTATAAATATCTTATATTTTTCCATATAAGCACACCATCTTGTTCTTCTTCCAACTAACTTATTCAACTCCCATATTTTAGCCATGGTTGCATGAGAAGAAGGAAGAGAGAGAAAGAAAAGCAAGGCATAATAGGTAAGGTTTATGCAAAATTTAGCCATGATGTAGTTATAAAACTTTCTTTTTTCATACCCTTTGTAATGTAGGTTTGGTTTCTTGAAAAGGTGAAGGTAGTGATGCAAAAGAGCTTCTTTAAGGAAATTAAATATACCACAAGAATCTACATGTAATGTGCTTTTAAACAAGGTATATATCAAGCTAAGAAAATTTTTATTTCTAGAACTTTAAACCCCTTTATTGGTTTGGTCGAGAGAAAGAGAGAGGAGAAGGCATGAACTTAAGGAAAACTTAATGAAAATAAGAGTTTAGAAGGATGAAAAGTAAGAATATGTAAAAAAATTTACCTAGAAGGCCATAGAAGGAAAGATAAAGCTAGCTAGGATTCAAGATGAGCCATAAAAAGTTTCAAAACTTTAAGAAGAGGATTTAAAAATTATAATGTCATAAATGAATTAAAAATGAATCATGGATATCCCAAAGTCTCCAAATTCCCTATTAAGAGAACAAAAATTCCAAGTTTAAGGCATGGCTATGGTGTCTCGGACAAGGAGGAGTTGGAATGCCTAGAAAGTTGTTTCATTAATTCCAAGGTTTTAGATGGCCTAGATATGAAATATAAGTACTATTGGAAATATTGGAATAAATTTAGAAACTTTATTTTTATAAGTGAAAAGTTAAGGTTCAAGAATGCCTAATGGGACAATATGACTCTATGCATGTTTAAGCATACCTGTGATGGCTCTAATGAGTACCATTTGGGTCATATAGATCATGTATGTAAGGAGTTTGAAGCCTAGAAGTTGAACCTTGAGAATTGCCCCTTAAGGCATTTAAAGTAACCTAAGTTTATACTTTAAGTTCTAAATGGTATATGCAATGATAGAGGGAGATGGAATAAGTCCTAATTAGTTGTTTTATATCTTAATTTATATGTTTAGGCTAAGCTAGACTGACCATACCCTTTATGTGTTCTAAGTCGAGGAAAATAAGAGAAAGGAAAAGAATAAATGAATTAGCGTGAGGTCAAGATTCCTATCTTCAAAAGGTAGCTTACTATTTCTTTCTTGCATGCATTTGAATGTATTTGAGTTAGAATGCATTGTGTTATTGGTTGTTTTATGTTTTGCTGGAGTTTATGCTTGAATAGACTTTCCTAGCATGAGTTTTATGCATGTATGAGTTATGTTTTTGGCTCTTAGCAAGAGTGGCAAGAAATTGAGTACGGTAGTTCTTCCCTAGTCTAGAGATGAGTCTAGCTAGTATGTTTTTATGCCATAGCTACATGGGTATAAAAGTTTTATGCTAATTCCCTGTTTAAGGTGTTCTATGTGCATATGACCTTATATGCTTGCATTTCATTTTTGAATAATCTATTGTGTGCATTGAACTAGATTGAGTATTGCTACTAAAATTCTCCATAAAATCTCACTTTATCTCCTACTAACCATGTCAAGTGAACCTAGTAAGGAGAAAGAGAAGAATTAAGAGTTCGAAGAAAGTGTAGCTAGGTTCCATATGACATAGATATTCTTTTGACATATATTATGATAAAATGTAGTAGCAAACTTATGTGAAAACAGTTGGAACATGTTATATTATGTTAATGTCCATGAGGAATGTATGCATGAGCATAAGTGGAAAGGTGATTTTTAGATGTTAGGCAACTTTCTTATGTTAAACCATTTATAGATGATGTATTTATGGATTGAAAGTTGCTTAAGGTAAGAGATAGCATATTAGAGCTCAAATAGACCCTTTTAGAAAAGAAAATTTGTCCAAATGAGCCATAAATTACATCTTTAGTCTTAATAGCCTTGATGATTGAGTTTGGGGCTGAAATTTGATAAACATTTAGAGCTTTCTATAAAGTCAAAGTTTGTATTTTTCAAAACTCTATAGAATATTTTGTGAATTTTCAAAATTGGTCCTAAAAAGTTGTCATGACACAGCTACTCTTAACTTAGTCCAGATCTGATTTTCATGTTCTTTGAGGTACTAAGTGGATTCATTTCAACTTGAAATTTTTATAGTAAAGAGTTTATATCACAAGCTTTAAATATGAATTTTTTTAAGTTTGTACTATGATATGTGACTATAGCCAATATATGCAAATTTCTTTTTTTATGTATATAGCATTCGTATACTTGATCCATTGAATAAAACTAGATATTTATGTATGAGTTATGAGTTAAAATTGGGCAGAATACCAATTCTAGTTATTGGAAGTCCATTTGTGATATTTAGTAGCAAGGTTTCACTACTACAAGTGTTGTAATGATAGCTTTCATAAAAATGGACATACCAATATACTAAGTACATGGAATATAGTAGGATTGTAACACTTTTTGACATCAGAACAATAGTTTAGGCAACCTATCTCTTTGAAGGACTGAAGGATATTGATTAAGAATAGAAGATGAGTAAGCTAGGTATCAAATGCCCAAGAAAAGGCATTCACCCATAGATAAAAGAGAAGAAGGAATGTCTAAGGATTCAAAAGGGTATGGTATGCTTTGGAATAACAAGCATATATATACCTAGAAAAAAATTTAAAGGATGATGTCTGGAGTTTGGTTATAGACATCTAAGAATAGTGTCTATCCTTAAAAGCCTCATATAGAGGTATTAGTGATGTCCAACAGGAAAGAAAAGAAGGACAAAGTAGAATGGGCTTGAAGCATGAGTTTATGCTAGGAAGTCTAAGTACATAAAGTTAAAGAGTAACTTAAAGTGATGGATCAAATATTATAAGGGTAGCACAACAATAGAGACTATCTTTAGGGTGTTGACTCTAATCTCAATAACTACCTAATACAATAGTAGTCATTGGGCTAAAGGTATAAGCCCTATATGTAGTAAGAGAAGTTGTAATTACTCAAAGATGTCATAACCAATTTGGCAAAGGCATTTTTGGGAATCTAGCAATGAGTATGAGATGTTTTGTTGTTAAGGTTTATGTTCTTATTTAGTGAGAAAGAAGTAGACTATTGGTGGAGAAAGTTAGAGATGTCCTTAATAAGGAAGGAAAAGACTAACAGAAGAAGAATGGGTTTAGTAAATAAGTCTATGTAAAAAATTTGTGATACTATATGACTAAGCCCAAAGGTATATAAGATTGAAAAGTAGTTAAGAGTAATAATGCTAGTACATAAAAATAGTAATGATTGTAGAGATTGCCTTCAAGGCATTAACTCCAATCTAAGTTACTATCCTGTGTGTCAATAGTGGTTAGGCCAAGAGTATAGGCCTAAGATGTATAAAGAATTTTAGGAGTACATGGAAAAGAGGTACTTTAGAGATGATGTACCTTAGAGAAATAATTGAAATTAGAAGGAAAGAAAACCCTTAAGATCTAATAATAGTCACATTATAAGATAATATGAAATATTTGGATCTATAGTAAATAGTGATAAGGTTAATCTATCTTTTTAAGTATAGGCACAAGAAAGTGAAATAAATAGGATTGAAAGATAATAAAGACTCAAGAAACCATCAAATGATAGTTCATGACATTCTAGGAGATGACACCCTTTTTCAATATTCACAGGGGTATAAAGATAATGAGGGTGAATTGAGAAGTCAAAACCCGAGCAAATGTTCTTTCACCTTAAAGGCAATTAAAGGAACGTCAAGGAATTAAGTGATAGGAAGGGGTGGAGAGGGAATAAGGAGTCAAAGCTTAATTAGTTTGAGTGACCAAAGTCCACCGCTAGGTCAAAAAAGCTTCTTTCTTGTAAAGCAGATTTGCGGAGCATAAAGTAGTTGGTAAGGTAGGGTCAAAACACTCTCAAGTGTATGATTTATAAGAATTAGCAAGACCTTAAGAAGAATAATGTATGCTCCTTATATGAGATGAAAAGTTTAAGTAAAATGAAACTTCATCCTATAATAAGGATGTAGATGAGAATACAGACAAGCATTTAGTGTCTTAACACCTTCAAGAGAGCTATGGAAAGTTAAAAAATCAACTTAATTGGTAAATTCAAGAATACAGAGAAGTAACCATGTAAGCTTAAGGGCTTAAAAGATGATTAAACTATGGGGTCAATTATAATAGAGAATTAAAAGATGAGATAAAGGCATGTTAAACCCTTTTGTCTTTTATAAAGTATAGGTAAGCCACGTTGAACCCATAAGAAGTATGGCAATACTCATAAGTAAAGTTACATACAAGATGAAAAGAAAAAATTAGATAAATAAGACACACAGTCACTTGACATAAGTAAAGTGATAGTATAAGTAAAAAGGAAAGAATGTGGCAATCTTAGAGCCAATGACTTAGTATAAAAAGATTAGTAGAACATATTATAGTCTTTGGTATGGTTGTCTATGAAATATAAGCTAACGCCTAGATAGATATAGTTGGGCAAATGAGAATAGCCATGGAGTGTTATAAAAGCAAATAGAAAAGATTTAAAAAGGGTATTCCTTTTCCCTAATTGCCATATGATATAAAGAAAGGTTATACAGAAGTAAGAAAATGGAATTCAAGATTCTTAAGAAGCTTATAATATATAGGTGATAGTAGTTTGGACCTCGATCATGATATGCCTATATATTAATAATTGATGCTATTATTTACTTTTCAAGGTGGTTACATGGTATTGGGTTCAGCCAACTCGATAGTAATGTAAGCTAAGTGTATATAGCAAATGATGATATCAACCATAAAGATGTTATGATAATTTAAGAATATCTGAGCTAGTTAAGTCAAGAAGTAAGTTAAAGAAGAGGAAGTTAAGGGATTCTTGGATTGTTTATCACTTTGAGAAAAAAGGCTATTAAGATGGAATCTTGGATATAAAATGATGAAAATTAAATGTGCTTATAGCACTAGAAAACTAAGATTAAAGTAACATGAGTTTAGTATGTTTATTAGCATAAGTCCTTTATGGAAGATAAGTAACCAGAATAGAATGTCTAAGGGACTAGTATATGATGCTTATTCATTAAGGTTAGTTAGACACACTATGATGTGTGAGACACCAGATGGTGTAAAGGACACTATGATCCTAGAGACACTCTAGTGCAAGAAGTAATTAAAACTTGAAAATTTTAAATGAGACTTATGTTATGATGAATGCTTATAAAGTGCCAATATGGTTAAAGTAAGTAAAGTGAAATAAAGTAAGTTAGCAAGAGTAAAGAAAGAAAGTTATGATGAGGCTAGAAGTGGCAAATTAATGATCCCATAGGGAGTAATGAGCAAGTTTAAAGTACACCAAAATATCATTGTTGTGGAATGTTTAGAGATATAAGAATGCTTTATAGGACCCACTTCTCATTAACAGTGCCTAGAAGAGCACTAAAGGCATTTGAGTTTAGCCTTAGATACTTTGAGTGATAGTTGCTAGATTTTGTAAATATGAGTTTTATTTTATAGAAATAGTATTTTGCTTACATAGATAGTATTTTTAGGCCTTGAAATCTCCTAGAGATAGATTGCAGTAGATCTTAGCACATTATAGCAAGTTGCAATAGACTCTAGTTGTAATATTCGATGTTTTAGCACTAGACTAAATGAAATAGTTAGTATCACACTATACATAGCTAGCATCCATTTTATACTCAGACTAGCTAAAAGTATGCATTTATATCCAATTTCATTAAATTCACACTTTTAGTTGTGGAATTTATCGTCATTATAAGCTAAAACAATTCAATTTTAATCATATGGACCATTTAGCGTAACCAACATTTTCTTCCATCCATAACGCACTTAATGGACCAGAAACATCACAATTCCAAGCTTGCATTTCGGGTTTAAGACAAGCAACACGATTTCAAAGCAAAGTTGTAGTTTTCCCTTGGGTCCATAATATGATGCAAAATTAAAAAAATTATTACTAATTTTAGAAAAATTAAAATCATGCAAATTATACTATTCTAGAAAGCTTAAGATGTCCTCTAACTACGATAAAAATTTTAGATCAAAATAACTAGGTTTGTCTTACAAAATTCAATAAAATAGTACATTAAGTCACTAATACATCCTACAGTTAGACCCAAACTTCAAAAATTCCTATCTCCCTCTACAAAACTCTAAATGGGGTGCTTTTAGTGGCTATAAAAAGTTTAAGATGTCTAATTTATGCCTGTAAAATATCATGAGTATTGTCTTCATTTGACCCATGAATGATATAGAAATTCAAACTGTCCATAGGAACAGTGATTGAGACAATTCTATATAATTTGGCCAATTTTAAAAATTTATAATAAATTTTTTAGAGCTCTAAATTAGGTGCCCTTTAAATCTATTAAAAGCTTTAGATAACCTATAATCATGCCAAATTTTATGTACAAAATCGTTTATTTGGTCAGTTTGTGATTTAATTCAAGATTATGTCAATTTTAGAACTATAAAGGGGTTAAAATTGCACCAAATGGTCTTCTAATCATTCTACAATTATTTGAACACATCCAAAAGCGTAAACATAGCCTATGAGAGTATCCCAAATAGTCTAAATCATCATACATCTTAAAACCACTAGCCTCACCTAATTCCTTTAGGACTTCTAGATTTGATTCACTTACTTTTAGGGACTTTTAACTTAGCTTTAATTTTTCTTGAGACTTTTGACTTTGTCTCACCCATTTTTAGAGACTTTTGGCTCATCCTTACCCATTCTAAGGAGCTTTTGGTACAACCACATCCATTCAAGCCATTTTGCATTCAAAACTTTATTTAAGAAGCATAATGGTACTAAAACACTTAATCAAAAGCTATAAGCATATCTCATTGATCAAATATACACACAAGCATCCAAAGATAATTAAATATCTAAGAAATGCATGCAAGAAAAGTTAGAGAGCTACATTGTGCTAAGAATCACACACTTTCTTCATTGGCTATTCTTTCCTCTTTTTAGCCATGCACTTACACCTAGGGGGTCTTAGTTTGCTTAGCTTAGATACATCAAATAAGAAACAATTCAATCATTAAAGCCAATTCTACCTTCACATAAACTCTATACAAGCCTACTATATCTTATGACATTAATATAATTCCATATAAGAGCATAATGAAGCAACCTCTAGAATTCATGATCTTGGATCCACTTTCTCCTCTAATCTAAGTTATATGACTCTATTTAAACTCATTAAAGTTATCTTTAACTCAATTTAAGGAGCATAGACTCAAATTACTTCTTTATGCTTTAAAATAGAGCCTAAACTTCTATCTTATAAACCTTGACTTCTAAATTTAAACTAATGGTTTCCTTAGTGTTTACTAATCATATATAGGCCATTCCCATCCTTAAAACCAAAGAAAAATTTCCCTAGGTGCTCGCTTTCTCTTTGGCCAAGACACACACACACACACTTAGGGCCATGGAGTTGTCTTAGTTTCTTTAAGGAAATAGCCACTTGTGAAGTTTCTTAGATGTCTTATGGACTCATACATACTCTTACATAAGCTAAATTATCCTTAGAAAGCTTTAAAAATAGTTGGGTGCAATAAAATCCCTAGGCATTACAACTTGAATTTTAAGGCTTTTCATTTAGTTCCACTTGCATAATCTTAATTCTCATACTTTAAAACTTTTTTTCCTACCTTGGGTTTGCCAGAAATCATCTCCTCTTATATGGTCTAGGTTTGGCCGAGACTCCCTAAGAAGAAGAAGACAAAATGAAGCAATATAAGTAATAGTTTCTTACCTTGTTTTCTAGCTTTCCCAAGGTGCTTTTCAAAGCGTATAATCTCTCTTGCAAAGCCTCTCCTTTTCTTACTAAACCAACCATAAAACAACCCTAAATAAATCAAAAAAACCATAGGAGAAGAGAGGAAAAGGAGGAGAACAAGGTTAGTAAAGGAAGGGGTATGAGAAAGTGTTGATTTCTCACCTTTTCAAAGCTTCTTCTTTCTCCCTTTGCTTCCCTCATTTGTGCACCCATTACAAAAGCTCTTGACTTTGTTTTGGAGTGAAAGTGAGTTGGTCAAGAGAGAGGACAAAAAAAAGGACGTTTTTAAGAAGCTCAAAATTCCATTATGCAACTTTTAAAAATTACAATTTAGTCTTTTTTCTTACTTTCTTTCATTTGGGCTCATTTTAAATTCTTTTTAAGAACTATCTTTTCTATCATAAAATTTAGGTCATCTAATTCATAAAATGGCTTTGGTTTCACTCAAATTGGATTAAAAACCTTCTCGAACAAATAAGTCAAAGTTTTAGTCAACTAATAACTAAAAACATAAACTAAAGGGGATTTAACTATTTCAAAGATTTTTATGACTTTTAGGGCTTTTGAAAATCCCAAGACACTTAATTTTTTCATTTAAAAATTTTTCTGAGTTTTCTAAAAGTTACCCGAAATTATAAAAATACCATTGGCCTTTGTGGCTTTTCATTCGGCTATTTTGGCTCTGGCTCCAAGCTAACTTTAGTTTTATATTCTCATTTTTGGGTGTTTAGATTATTCCTATAATTTCATTTGGCCTCTAATTATTCAATTTTAGAAACTTCCTTTTATAATCTCCTCGGTTTAGGAATTTTTAGCCAACTGGTATTACAATTAGCATTCTTATATTAAGCTAAATCCCCAGAACAGAGTAAACTAGATGAGGGAAAGGAGTGGAAGCCTAATTAAAGAAGAAAAATGGGTTAAAAAGTTAAGTTTTAGGTATAAAAGAGGCAACAATAACGGGTCCGGTAGTGCATCAGAGGCAAAGTAATAATTCCAAGAAAATATTAGTACTATGAAAGTAAAAGTTATTTTCCTTTAATTCCAAGTTAAATATGGGTAATTAAGATCCATAAAGGGGTAAGAGTATCCAGAAGTAGAAAAAGACCTAGTTAATAATCCAAAAGGACTAAACTGCAAAGATTATGAGAATTTTAAGGCAAAACTATAATTATTTGAAAGTAGCAGTATAATGCTAGAATAAATTATTTTAAAGCCAAATAAGGTTAATTAAGCCTACTAGAGGTTTTAGAACAATCAAAATAAGCTAGACCTTCAATTGCATGTGTACTGAGGAAAACCAGTGACATAACAGTAATTTAACCTATTTTAAACCATTAGAGGCCCAATAATTATTCTTCTTAGTATAAGAGACAATTAAATAAATTAATTAATAGAGCAACTTAGAAAAATATAGAGTTTAGGTGTTAGATTATTTTAGAATTCAAATTGGGTGCAATTGAAGCTTAAATATGTCAATTTTTGCTTTAGAATCCATGCACCCACTTAAAGTTAGCTTTCTTCTCTTCCTTCCCTATCAAACTAGACCTGACCACTAAAAGGAGAGAGAGAAAATTCTAGAGACAAATGTAGCCATGGATGCTTGAGTGATAGAAATAAAAAGCTTGCACTTTAGTAAGGATTTTTGCCTCTTTTCACTTCCTTCTAGTTAGCAGAATTATTCCTCTCACTAAGAGCTTCATTTTGATGTAAATTTTATCCCAAGATTCCTATTTTTATGGCTAACTTGAGGCTAAAAGTTTAGATTTTGGGGATGCTCCTTTGATGAAAAAGTTTAAAGGTAACGAGCTCTTCACACATATGTGTATCTTATTGCAAGATTTTCAGTTTTGTGATGAACCCTAAAGTTTCAAGTTTCATCCATGGTGATGCTAAAAATATATGATGTTTCTTTTTGAATGTTTTAAGGGCACAAATGGGCATTTTAAACATTGTTTCTTGTAGGTTTAATTGAAATGGTTGGATTTTTGCATTGGCTGCTCTTGTATGTGCTTAGGATAGTTAAAGAGAGATAGTATAAGTAGGATGAATTGTTGTTGAAATTGAGGCTATTAGAGGCTTATAGGAGTATTTTTAAAGATGGATATTATGCTAATTCACATGTATGCATTCTTGAATTTTAGCCATATGTGTAGCTTAAGTTAAGAACTGAAGATGCTATCATAGAATTATATTGTTGGAGCTGTCCAAAAAAGTTCTATATGATTATAATAAGTTATTTATATCATGGAAATGAAGTTAGAATCAAGAAATACTCTTGACATTTTTGTATTATTTAGTTGGCCTTAAGACCTAATATGTTTAAGTGAGATGCACATGTTAGAGAAAGTTAGCCTTCAAGAATTTCTATGTGTTATCTTGGGTTAATTTGATTAATTCAGAAAGCCTAAGAATCATGGAATTCATTGTTACATGAAAGTTATATTGTTGGGCCAAAAGGAAAGGTAAGTGAGCTATATAAACTAGTAATGTATGTCAAAGAGATTTGTCCTAAATGGAGCATCGAAAATGAGATTAGTATGATTTAAGAATGATGTTTAAGGCTTGAAATGAGCTAAGAATCAATAAAACCTATGAGCCCTAATAAAATGTTAATTTCTGTAAAATATGTCAAGAATGGGGGGTGTATGAGAAACTGGTATGTTAATACATGTGTTTAGCTAATGTAATGGTTAAATTATGATGTTGGGCACTTGTGGTGAATTAAAAAAGAATTATGTTAAAAGGTTTATTATATAAAAGCTTAAGTTTGAGCTTAAGTGTGGTGATAGAGAAAAAAAAGAAGAAGAAGGTCTAGATATAAAAGTTAGTAAGGGTTAGCCCAAGTTAGTGATATGTATAAGTAAGATAAACTAAGCTTAGGCCTAAGAAGAGTTATAGTAGGTAAAAACATGAGTTAGTAAGTTTTAAGTGTTCTATTATTTATATTCATGCCTTATATATGTTGTTTAGGCAATATTAAAAGATTTGAATAGCATTTGGTGTTGGATCAAGAAATGGATGCTAGAGCTATAGATGAAGCAAGTTGAACAGCATTGGGTTTATGTCTTCACACAAGGTAGCTATCCCTCCTTTACAACAATCATTATTGTCCTTGAATCATTGAAGTGCTTATATGCTATGTATGTCTGATGATTGCTATGTTTTAAAATTGAGTTGAGGATGTATGTTATGCATTTATGCTTTATGCTTTAGGCTAGAGTGGCTCTATAGTCAAGTGTATGACGTATTAGGGAGTTGAGTACAGTAACTTTTTCCTCAATTTAGTTTAATTCATTAAGTTAATCATGTTCACAAGATCTTAGCCAAGTGTCTTGCATTGCATCCAACTTTATATTTTATAATCAAATGTTAGGCATACATTGTGCTTCTATTTAAGTGATGACTTGTGTGTATTGAATGAAGTGAGATGTGCTATTAAGATTCTTCCAAAAATCTCACGCATTCTCTATATTCACTAACTTATGCTAGGTAAAAAGTAAAGTAAGAGGAAAAGAAACAAGTGGCCTTGAAGTCATAAAGTCTTATATTTAGCTTTATGTATCTAATTTTGAATGGATGTATCAAGATTGTCATTGTAAAGAAGTGGTTATGAGGTTACGAGCTAGCTAGCATGCTATGATATGCTTATACAATTGTAAAGAAGCTTATGTATAATTTAGAGTGAAGAATATGTAGGTATACATTTATGTTCATCTTTATATGATGAGACAAATTATGTATGAGTTATGTTATGTTCATAGTTTAATAAGAGATTGAGATTATGTGTTGTGGTGAGATTGTGATGTTATTATGGGTGTGGCAAAAGTTTATGGCATGAGTTAGGTTATTAATTGAGCCCTAAGTGCCTAGCCATGAGTATGCCTTGTAAATATTGTATAAGCATAATATGTATGTTAAACTTAAGTAAAAAAAGGTTTAGCTTTAGTTAATTTAGCCACATAAAGATGCAAAGGTGGTATTGAAAATTTTTTTTTGCACTTGCAAATCTTATATCTTCATTAATAGTTTTAATACAAATTATGAAATTAATTAGTTAAAATAGTGCAATGAAGCTAGTGGTGACACTAGTAGGGCTTAGAGAGGTTGTAGTAGATCCCATAGAGCTATAGAGAGCCTAGAGTTATAGATGCAATAATTCTCTTGGAAGATGATGACTATTTTTATAGATCAGTTTAGTCTTAGATATCAGTATAGTTTTAGATGGTTTTAGTTTCAAAGATTAGAGATCTCCCAGGTCTGGCAAACTATCACAAAAGAGTTACTAGGGCTTTTCTTATATAGTTAAGTCATTAACTAGACTCTCTTAATAAATAAGTGCAGTATATGGGACAAGGAAAGCAAGAAAGCAGCTTTCTAACGTTATAGTTAGATGAACCACTACCCCAATATTAATTAAACTCAACCAAGAGAAAAGAAGATTTCTATACACTATAGTAGTGTATTAAGAAAGGGTAGTGTATTTAGATGTAATAGGGCAAGTGGTAGCTTGTGCCTCTAGTAGTGGAGGCTATGAAAGATTGGCACCCCACATGTAATTTAAAACTAGGTCAATGGCAGTTGCTCTTTAGTGTTAGCTTTAGTAATAAGACAGTACTTGTCTCAAGACATGTTGTGAGTATGTACGTTAGTGAGTGAAAGGACCAGGCTGTTTAATGTTCTTGATAATTTATAAGGCTTTATATGGGGGCCATTACTCCATTGTGTAGCCAATAGTTAAGGTTTGATATGGGATAGGATATCAACCTCTTAAGATAGGGCGAGCTAGTAATTATGAGCTTGAAAGTGAATTAAATTTCTAAATAGATAAGATAGACAGATGAAGCTCTTAACAACTTATAGTAAATAAGAAAGAGATAAGATAATAATAGCAAAGAGCTATCAAAGTTGAGATTGGAAACTAAAAATTCAATACAGCATCTCTAATCATAGAGATTCGCAAGTCAAGTATGATGAAAAAGCTCAATTTGAAGTAAATTGAATTTAGATAATATGATATAGAATGCTCTTATCCCTTTGTTTTGGCTTAAAGTTGTGATGACTTTATGTTCTTAGTATGAGGGATAACATTTACCTATATCCCTCTTATGCTAGATATTATAAGAATGTACAGTAGTAAGACAGACTATATTGAATAGTAACACCAGAGAAGGGTCATAGCCAATAGGACCTAAAAGTAAAAGATAACAGAGATTCTTTAATGAACATGGTCCAAAAAGAAACTATTCTTAGGAAAAATAACCTGAGAAAAAAGATGAAATGAGGAAAAGTATATAGAGCTGCCTTTACGATATGTTCAAAGTAATTTATAAGTTTACTCCCAAATTTCAAGGACAAAATTTTTATTTATGGGGTGAAATGTAATGTTCGACATTTTATATTGGGCTAAACTCTCATATGTGAGTAAGAGAAAGGATCACATATGGTTAAAAGCATAAGTGAGATATGAAAATGAGGTTAAGAATCAACTTAAGGCCCAGAAGAGGTAACTGCGAAGGGCTTTACGGTGTAACAAAAGAAATATAGGGAACATGAAATATATTGTATTTCTAAATTGGTCTAGACTCCTCAAATAATGTAATAGGAGGGCTAAAAGAAGTAAAAAGACTAACTAAGAAGTAGAAATAAAGGTAAAAGTTGAGTTAAAGTTTAAACAAGAACAACTATAAAAGGTTTTGTACTGCAAAAGTGGAAATACAAGGAATGTTATAACTCTTAATATTATGAGGAAGAAAGGTATTTCTCTTTATAGTAAGATTAAATAAGTTAACTAGAATGACCAGAATGAATCAAACTAGTCAAAATCATGATGGCACGTAAAATGAGAAAATTAGTGAGTCAGTACCATTTTAAGCTATTTAAGGCACTATGAACCTTGGATTTTTTCTTTTTGAGTACAAGAGAGAGTTAAATGATGTATAGGGTAGAGGGGTACAAAAAAACAATATTAAAAAGGTAAAATAGATGAAAAATGACGACAAGGGTAAAAGCTAGTCTAACTGTAAATTCAAAAAAATCAAGGATTTAGATAACATGAGATTTAACCTAAGAAACACATATTCTTCATCATAATATTATAAAATAAGACTAGTAGATTCCCTGATGATGTAAAAATTATGGTTTCTAGTAGCAATATTTTAGATTGGACTTTCTCAAAGTCCTTAAAACTCTAAGTAGATATTTTTAATGAAGAAGAGAGTTTAAAATTTAATATGAAATAGTCAATTATTAAAAAAAGAATGAAAAATGAGCTCAAACAGAGGAATTAAAGCAAAGGGACGTAACAGTTATTTTAAAAATTTGTTATAAATATCTTAGATTTTTCCATATAAGCACACCGTTTTCTTCTCTTTCTTCCAACTGACTTATTTAGCTTCTATATTTCAAGCATGGTGGCATGAGAAGAAGGAAGAGAGAGAAGGAAAGTTAAGACATAATAGGTAAGGTTTTATGCAAAATTTAGCTATAATGTAGTTATAAAACTTCGTCCTCTCTTTATGCTCTTTTTCATAGTAGATTTGGTTTCTTGAAAAAGTGAAGGCTATAATTGTTGCCCAAAGCAAAAAAGCTTATTTAAGGAAACCAAATATACCACAAGTGTAACGCCCAGTACGTTGTATAATCATTGGAACGGGTCAGTTTGAAAGGCAAGTCCCCTGAGATGAGTGATTCAAAGCCAAATAAAATTTAGATAAAATTTTAAATAATAGAAAATGAGGATTTAAGCTTTGAGTTGCCCAGAAACTGGGGCCAAAGTAATTCAAAAAATTTGTCGAAAGGCCAGTGACATTTTCGTAAATAAGTGCAATTTTGGAAAAACACCTAGGAAGAATTTTTAAATAGAAATTTTGAGTTGCTCAGGGTTCTCAGAGGCCCCAAAAATCATGGGAAGCCTCGGGACTGGTAAAGCCCCTCCGGTGTACTCTTTCTGACGTCAATTAACCTAAACTTTGACCGATTCGTTCGGGAAGGTTTTAGCTCTGATTTGAGTGATTCCAAAGGCATTTTATTAAATTGGGAATCTAAATTTCATGATGGAAAAGACGGTTCTCAAAAAAGAGTTAAAACAAAGCCAAATCGAAAAGGCCATTATGGAAGGGCAAAAATGGAAACAAATTGCATAAAAGAAGCTTCCAAATCCCCTTTTTAATCTACATTCAGTGTAACACCATAAATTTCTAGCTTTGTCTTATACTACTTCTACATCTCATGCCATGAATTGTACAAGAATAAGAGAAGATGACATTAAAATAAGGCATTCCTTGCTTACTTACCTCTATGTATAAATTTTTTTTTTGGAGTTCCAGGGGCCATATGGGCACGCGCTATACTTTCCTATATTTAATTACATTAATACAACTCCTTTGCATCACAAAATCATACCCAAAACTCATGGAAACCGAAGTGGAGCATGGAAAATGGAAGTTCATTCTCGGCTAGAATTGGCCTCTTTTATGGGCAAACTTTGAAAAATCATAACTAAATCTAAAAAAATTGAAATAATGAAATCTTAGTCATTCTCAAAATATTAGGATGTCTACTTCATGATAAAAATATTTTTTTTCATAACATCCTACAAAAATGGCTTTTGACACGCGAAATGGTCTGCAGGTTGGGTTGGGTCCTGATGCTGTCACAATTTACTGATATGAAATTCAAAAATGTCCAATTAATTCCAAAAAAATCTAATCTGTGCAAATGATACCAATATGGAAAGATATAGATGTCAACTAGAGAGAAAAATATCTCCAGATCAGTTCATCAAGCCCAGATCTCAAAAATCGATGGAATAGTACTTCTGGTCTAGCAAGGTTACTGATACTGGACAGAAACTTTAAAAATTCATATCTCCCTCTCTAGACCTCCAAATGAGGTGCTTCTAGTTGACACGAGTCACTATAATTTCCTAATTTCTTTATATAAAATTTAGTGGCAATTGGACATCATTTGAGTCACATGTGATAGAAAACATTTTCGGACCATTGTAACAGTGCATCAGACCATTTCCATAAATTTTTCCAACTTTGGAAAATCATCAAATATTCTGTAGACCTCCAAAAATTATGAACTTTAGCTTCCCAAAAATTTCTCAATGAGACCTAATTGCATACCAAATTTTAGATCAAGACTAACTCATTTGGCCAAAAAGTGACTTAGGTTTCCATAATGGTCAATTTTGACTCCATATAAGGTACCAAAGTTGCCAAATGGATATCCCTTGATCTTGGCACCTTTTGGGCAAGTCCAAAAGTACGTTTAAGACTTGTATGAGCTGCCCAAATAGTCCCAAACCTCATGCATCTCATTTTGGCCTTTTCACCCACACTTATGCACATTTACATCAAACTTCCAAATTGCATAATTTGACATTATATACTCAAATTGTATTCTAGAGCTCATACATCATATTCATAGTTATAAACATCACATAATTGCATATTTATACATGTCCTAATGTTCATAACACATTTACAACCTCATATACATCATGAACCATCATTATGGTTCCAAAATGAACAAAACAAGGCATAAGCTTGTTAATCTCTCTTCTTCATTATTGTTGTCTCCCTTCACCGTAATTACTTAGTCCACCTAGCATGTTAGATTATTGGAGAGGAGGGGATGAGATTCAAAGAATCCCAATAGCTCATCTCCTATTCAATCATATATAATATATGCAAAGCAAACTTTACAAATGCATGCATGGAAAAATAAAAGCTATGGACATTTTAAAAGTAAACTTGGCATATGAACAATTCATACAAGACATCCAAGAGTTCACCAAGTGCTTGGATTGGCCTCACACTTCTCCTCATGGATTTTGGACTTGCTTCACCCATTCTTTGAGCACTTTGGACTCAACCATATTCTTGGGAACCCACTTTACTTTTGGGAGACTCTTCACTTTGTCTCAACCAAGCTCAAGGGTTCTTGGCTCATCCTCACCAAAGGGAAGAGTTCTTAGCCTCTCCACACTTAAGCAAACTCATACAAACATCATGTGCTCATTTGAAACATAACATGGCATCAAGGATCATAGAATATAAAGGCATACTAGTATACTTTTCATAGCTTGAAAATACATATACACATATTCTAAAACAAGCTAAACACATATCAATGCATGAGAGAAAGTGGAGAGAGCTACCTTATACAAATCTACACACTTTTCTCCTTGAATTTTCCTCCTTTGCCCCGGCTATACACCCATAAAAGTATAAGGAGGGTTTCTCTTGGCCTAGACATGATTTAAGGAAGTTAATTAGGCTCATGGAATGAATTCTAAAGCTACACAAATTGCCTAGACCCTAACTTGCCTTATAAACCTCATTATGGTCCATATAAGTACCTAATGAAGCAACACCCCTCAATTAACTTCTAGGCTCCATCCTTTCTTCTCAAATATGACTCTTGACTCCATTTAAGTCTCTTGGAGTCATCACACAATTAAAACAAGGAGCCTAAACACATGTTGCTTCTTTAGGTCATAATATGAAACCTAAAGTACTAATTCACTTTCTATGAGTTCTAAATTTTTTCTAAGGGTTCCTCCCACCTTCTACCATCATAAGAAGTCCTAAACCAAGGCTAAAACAAATTAAAACCCCCTAGCCTAATGGTTTTATCTTGGCCGAATTGATGGAGGGAGGAGGAGTTCATGGGCTTTTTGATTTTTCCTTGATGGGAAAGACACTTGGGAGGCTTCCTAGGGGTTTTAGAAACTATAATAAACATTTACACATGCAAGAAAATTCATGGATTAAATTAGTTTTTACAAAGTGTCCAAGATGGTTCTATTTTGGCAGAACTCCACACACAAAGGGCAAGAAAAAGGAAGAGACCAAGATAGAAAAATCACCTTGATTCCAAGCTTATCTCAAGAGCTCTCTTCCTTGCTTCAACCCTATCCTTGAATTTCAAAATTTGCCCTTCAGTTTTGGGCTCAAAATAGAACCAAACATCTCACTAAATCCATAGAAAGAGAGGAGGAAAGGAGGGGAAGAAGTTTAACAAGGCAAGGAGTAGGAAAAAGTGGCTAAAACTTACACTTTTCAAAGCTTCTTCTTCCTTCCTTGGCCTCCCCTCTTGTGTGCCATTCTCAGCCCTTTTTAATTTTGTTTTAACGTGTGAGAGAGTGGGTGAGAAGATTTGAGCAAAGGAGGGGCGTTTTTATAAGCTAGAGATTCATTTAAGCAACTTTTAAAATTTGTAATTTAGTCCCTCTTCATAGTTTTATTCGTTTGGGCTCATTTCAACTCCTTTTTGAAATCCGTCTTTTCTATCATATTCCTTAGGCTCTTAGTCATAAGAATTGCTTTGGAATCACTCAAAAAGGATCTAAAACTATTTCAAACCATTCGGTCAAAGTTTCAGTCAATAGACGACCGAAATCACTCACCGGAAGGGTTTCAACTATTTTAGGGGTTCCCATGGTATTCAGGGCCCTTGAGAACCCCAGAAAGCTCAAATTTTTTGTTTAAAAAGCCTTCCTATGAGTTTTCTAAATTTTCAAAAATTACAAAAATGCCTCTACTTTATTTGGCAAATTTTTTGAGCTTTTCTGACTCTGGTTTTTGGGTATCTTAAACCTCAAATCCTCATTTTCTAATATTTAAAATTTTATCATAATTTTAGTTGGTCCCAATTCCTTCTATTTCAAGGACTTCCTTTTTATATTCGGCCTATTTCTGACGTTTACGGAGAAACCGAACATTGTGTTTCTCACGTTTACGGAGGGACCGGATGTTACATTCAGCCCTCCTTCTCTAAACTGACTTTCTTCTGCTCATTTTCAGAGAAAATTCTTAGCTCCTTAGGCACACAAAAGAGAGGGAATTTTGGAGGAAGAAAAGCCAAAGAAAGGATGAGAAAGTGTAAGGTTTTCATGCTCCTTCCTCTTGAAACTTCATCCTCCCCTTCTTGCTTCATCTTTCCATGGTTTTAATGTAATTTTTGGTGCTGATTTAGGTCCAGATCAGATGAGAAAAATTCAAAATTTAAGGAGGAGAAAGAGGGAAGAGGAAGGGCTCTTGAAGGAAGCTTGATTGCAAAGTAATTTTTCTCCCTTTATTGCTTCTTTTTCTCCTTCTTCTCTTCCATGGTGGGATGCCCAAATAGAACCATGAAGAGGGAAGAGTTTCTATTTTATAATCCAAAAGAATTCATCAAACTAAGCCATGGGAAGATTGATTATACCACAGAAATGCATGAAAAACTAATAAAACTCAAGTTGGAAAAGTATAAGGTGCTTGAACATAGTTTAAAATCTGGGTTGATTCAAGACTTCTCCATCATATGTGAGTGTTTGTTTGAGTTTGTAAGACTCCTATGGAGCCTCTCAAGTGCCCTATCCCTTAAGAAAAAATCTCAAACTCCATGGATTTTTAATGGAAGCATAACTAGGTCAAGACCCTTAGAGATAGCTAGAGGATGTTTTAAATGGTTCCAAGCTTGATTTGGGACTTTATATGATAGAAAAGATAGGAGAAAACCCTTGGAAAAAATTTAGAAGCCTTAGGTTGGGAGATGAGGCAATGGCTTCCATAATGTAACCTTATGAAGCAACATGGACCTAGATTTGTGAAAGTGAGTGTGTGATGGCTTCAGGACCTTAAATGAGGTCAAGAGAGTCTAAATATGGCAAGAAAATGGAACCAAGAATGTTAATTATGGTAGTTGCTTCATTAGGTCCTTAATGGAACCATATTGTGACAAATAGAACAAAGTGTAGTCTTAAGAGTGAGTTGGATGTCATAACTTGTTCCAAGAGCATAATTAAGTGTTGTTTATTGTGAATAGGCCAAGGAAATCTAACCCCACCTCCTTGTGTTTGTGGAACCGAAAAAGAAAGAAACAAGCAAAGTAAGCTTGAATTTGCACCAAGGTAGCTCTCCACCTTTTCTTATTGCATTTTCTTGTTGCATATGTGTCATTGTGTGCTTGTGTGTATGTTTATATGTTTGAGACATGCCACTTGATGCTATGTTGCTATTTTGGTACCATATGCTTTCTTGAATGTCTTTGAATGGTGGAAATGGCTCATAAGGGTGAGGTAGTGCCAAAAGTCCCTTAATGTGGGTGAGGAGGTGCCAAAAGTCTCATGGCATGGGTGAGACAAGGCCAAAAGTCCTTTGGATTGGTGAGGCTAAGTCAAAAGTTCCAAGAACTAAGAGTAAGGCATCCAAAAGTCCTAGAAATAAGGTGAGGCCAAACCAAAAGTCCCTAGAACTCATTCTTGTACTTGACATGAGTTTGTGACACAAAAAGTAAAAGATGAATGCTTCATAGATTGATTGATTGCATACTTGTACCTTTGACATGTTTTATGCCTTGAAAATGTGCTTGAATAGGTGTATAAGCTATTAAGATTCAATGAATCTCACCCTTCCTTTCTCTCATCTCATATGATATAGGTAGAGTCCAAGATCCAAAAGATGAAAGCCAAAGAGCTTAAATCTCGACCTCTTAGTAAATCTTCCCATTTTTGATATACTATGATGTCTAAAATGTCAAAGTAAATATTTAAATGTTATTTTTGAGCCATGACACTTTGAACAAGTGTAAAACTATGTAAAGTTTAGTGTATGTATCAAGAATAGAGTTTAATAAATAGAATTGTGTATTTTAACCACTTGGGAGCCCACTTGTGTATGTGTATGTTATGAAAGTGGCATGATGAATTTGAGTTACATGAGGGTTTAGAACTTATGAAAGACTTATTTATGCTATATTTATGCTTTCTAAGTTGCTCAAATGTGTGTGGAACAATGGATGGCTCATTTGAACCAAATTTGCTTCTTGTTGGGACCAAAATTGTCATATTCTTGAGTTATAGTAAAGTCTGACCAAATGACCTATTCTTGACTTGAAATTTTGCATGCAAGTAGATCTTTCCTAGGGATTTTCGGGAAGTCAAAGACCAGGTCATTTGATGTCTGTGGAATTTTCTATAATTTTTCAAAGTTGGTATCAGAATTTCGGATTTGCACCAGTACTGTTCATTTGGTCAGTTGGCGA